>OW052192.1:5000000-7500000 GCA_932527185.1 Ecliptopera silaceata
GCATCTTGCTAAAAAACTAATGATTTACTTTTTTATGGATAAGATGCAATTTCAGGCCAATGTGATTTGGTCATAATCACTTAATATATATAGTCCAGTCAAAATAGACATTCTAGTTTGCATTAATTCCCAACAAGCTGGATTTTTGTACAGGCCTTGCATACGTCATTACAAATGATATGTCAAAAGTCCCCATCGATCCCGCTTGTGCGTTGTTTTTTATTCGAGGTCAAAGGTCATAAATTTGCATTTTTTGCGTATATCTCTGAAACAACGGAAGCTATTGAAAAGTGGTTTAGGCAAAGTTTGTACATCGTAAAATTGTCTACAAAAATACCTCAACACTTTTCTTCTACAAAGCATCGTTTTCGAGATATAGTGACTTTAGACCGCAGGAAAATCGTCGAAGATGCTGCGTTTTTTTCATTTCAGCCGTTTTATCTGCTTCATTGCCACAGAACAAACAGTATTTCTTGAAATTTACTGAAAGGGGTGATGGGTTCGATGGGTTAGTCCTTCTCCAAGGTACTGAATCGTCTTTTTGTTTCAAGAAATACTGTTCGTTCTATGGCAATGAAGCAGATAAAACGGCTGAAATGAAAAAAACGCAGCATTTTAGTGGATTTTCCTGCGGTCTAAAGTCACTATATCTCGAAAGCGATGCTTTGTAGAAGAAAAGTGTTGAGATATTTTTGTAGACAATTTTACGATCTACAAACTTTGCTTGAACCATTTTTCGATAGCTCTCGTTGTTTCAGAGATATACGCGAAAAACGCAAATACCCAGGTTAAAGTCATAAATTTGCGTTTAAAAGTCATGAACGAGAGCTATCGAAAAATAGTTCCGACAAAGTTTGTAGATCATAAAATTGTCTACAAAAATATCTCAAAATTTTTCTTCTACAAAGCATCGCTTTCGAGATATAGTGACTTTAGACCGCAGGAAAATCCACTAAAATGCTGCGTTTTTTTCATTTCAGCCGTTTTATCTGCTTCATTGCCATAGAACGAACAGTATTTCTTGAAACAAAAAGACGATTCATTACCTTGGAGGAGGACTAACCCATCGAACCCATCACCCTTTTCAGTAAATTTCAAGAAATACTGTTTGTTCTGTGGCAATGAAGCAGATAAAACGGCTGAAATGAAAAAAACGCACCATCTTCGAAGATTTTCCTGCGGTCTAAAGTCACTATATCTCGAAAACGATGCTTTGTAGAAGAAAAGTGTTGAGGTATTTTTGTAGACAATTTTACGATGTACAAACTTTGCCTGAACCACTTTTCAATAGCTTCCGTTGTTTCAGAGATATACGCAAAAAATGCAAATTTATGACCTTTGACCTCGAATAAAAAACAACGCACAAGCGGGATCGATGGGGACTTTTGACATATCATTTGTAATGACGTATTCAAGGCCTGCACAAAAATCCAGCTTGTTGGGAATTAATGCAAACTGAAGTCATAATTTTAGTCTATTTTGACTGGACTAATATAGCACATCGCTTTAGCTATGGTATTTAAATATTTGTCTACTAATATGTCCGGTTTACCGAAATACACTTCTATTAGTTAATAGTTGCAAACTATAACAATATGAAAGTTTACTCATCAGCTAATAGCCATTACTCATTGAACTATTGACTGAGTGTTCGTGAGCAGAATGTGTTGAACTTTTAATGACGTCAAAGCTTGAAACATATTTTAAACTCACGAACGCGGTTGCCTCTTACTGAAAATTATACATAGGTACTAGATACTAGTTTATGAGCATGTGCAATGAAAACAGTTTCCGTTCACACGAGGTTTAGGTGTACCTATTCCGATTTGGTGTAGAGTAATTCGGCATATTGTGTCAGTGCAAGCGAGGTGCCAAGGTCGAGGCGTTTCGCATGCAAATGAGAACAGATAAGTCGCGCTCATTACACTTCCACACCCGAAGCACCCCCGTAGCGTCCCCTGCTGGCGACATTACGAGCCTTGTCAGGGCTCAGGGCTGCCTTCATTTTATTACGCGGATGTGTCGAGAAAGGAGGTTAATGTCGTCGAATTACACGCATTGTTTCACCTAGCCATTGCCATGGAAACGACTTTGCGAAGCTATTTCTTTCGGGAAAGGAAAAGTAAGAAGTTTTTTAAAAGGTTTTATTTTCAGCTCATGATCGTGCCGATGATAAATGAAAATGATGATACAATAGATACCAGAGTTGTGTGAAAAATATCAAAGGAGTATATAAAATAGAGCAAATATAATCCTTGATTCCAACCAAAGTAAGTGGATTAATATTGTGAAATGTGAGTGTCGAACGCGGAAGGGAAGTTAGTTATCAATGGAGTGAACCATAGCGCCCAGAGTAACTTTAGAGCTATTTACGTGATTTTCCACGTTGGCGGTGGAGACGTGTCTCTCGGGCCTCACCGTTTAATTAAAGGGCGGCGGGGTGAAGTCCACGGGGGCGGGGGTTGAGGAGCAGGGCATAATGGCGGCGCAATATCGGATGGAAATGCGCGGCATGTAGGAATGCGCCGCGCGCCGCCCCTCCTCATTCACGAACGATTCGTGGTATTTTTTATTGACGACTCCAGAAATGCTATAGTGGAAGTAGTCTTTTCATTATAACAAATTAATCTTCCTGTAATGAACATCGCTCATCATCCGCCGCGAAACAAGTCAGACGATGCGGAGCCGGCTCAACCGTGCAATGAAAGTTTATGAAGTGGAGAGTAACTTTTAGTCCTGACTAAAAATACACTTTACCTAATAGACACGACGCGACAGTATTTTTCAACCGCACACGACAACGTTCTTTCTGGTGTATATTTACCCACAGTTTTGGATGGCTGTGAATTTACGAATCCTTTTTATTTTCTGATTTAAATGGATTTCTAATATAGTCTCTGTGTGAGTGATTTTAATATTAACACAAGTTCACCGTTTTTTTAATATATTGTAATGTATTAAGTTGTAAAGCGAGTGCATGCAGTGCGCACCAACGCCAGCCGGAGTGCAATTTGAACGGAGAGAGGCAAAATCCGAGAGCGAACGGAACGTGACACCCCACTTATCACGCAACGTGAAAGTTGGACATCTTATTAAATTCTGTTATTTATAACTGCGTAACGATTCCGTATCCGAGTTCGGAGCTTATTAGTATCGCGAGGGTGTATTGCTAACTTAATTTGTAATCTCAAATTTGATTTTCGGGAATTTATGTCGGGTTAAGAATCATGTCGCTTAACTTTCTGAATTTCAAAACATGTAACAATTAAAACTTCAGTGTCTACGAGTCTGCTGTAAACAGATACAATCAAAGAGTTAGTACAATTAAAATTGAGACCGACAATTTATGCAGCAATTACTTGGAGCAGGCTGCCGTTCGATCCAGGTCAGATTAAGTGATTTCAAAACTAATGCAAACGATAGCACGCCACGGAGTGCGCCCACAACGTAAGCTGCAGCTGAAAGTTAATGAACGGTCGGAAGCAAAACACCCGTCTCTCGATTTTGTGCACGGCCGATTGAAAATAAGAGAGGCGGAAATAATGAAAATAAACAACCCTTTTATAAAACCAGCATGCGGTTCCTATCGATTTATATATGAACTAGACAAATGTTACCTAAAACGCCTCGATTTCCTGAGCTTTACAAACTCATATAAGCAACTGGAGTGCACGTAGACCATGTGGATCAAATTGATTGGATCGGGATACACTTAAGTTAATTTCACGCAGATCTATCTCAGAGACTACGCATCGGCAGAAATAGAATGGAGGATAACATTGGATATTAGATAGCGTTTATCTCTAGGATTGGTATAGATCACGTCACGGCGCAGTCTCGGTCGCGTCTACGTACCACATTGCCCGAAGGCATAGATAATGTGGATATGGGATTCCAGACCGGTGACCTTGTTTGTGAGTCGAGTAAGTGTTGTAGCATAAAAAAAGTAAGTAAGTACAAATTTCTAGAACCATTTTATAAAATCGTTTTATAACAATAAACTAAGAAACTTGAGATTATTTCATTTAAATTGTTAGATTAATTTAGCTTATCCGATTAATTTAGCTAATGATTAGTAATGGAGCATTATTTTTAGAATCCATGAATTTGGTTTATTTTATTTGAATCTCATCAAATAAATATATTATTATAAGCTCTTCAAATATGTTTATAGACATAAAAAATAAATAGAGTAAAGTTGTTAAAGCATATTAAAATTCCATAAAAAGAATTGTGGTTTGCTTTCCGATTTGATTGGTACCGCTTCTCGACTTTACGTTTGAGAGTGAGTTTAGTTAACCAAAGTTAGTCAAAGCCATTTTCGTTGGTTTCAAGTGTTATCCGAAATGGGCTTTCCTTGTTGTAGGGTTCGTTTCAGGCTGGAGTTTTAAAGTGTGATTGTTGTGTTATCCTACTAGAGTCAAGAGATTGAACTAGAATAAAGTAACGAAAGTTTTGCAAAGCTGTTCATTCGCTAAGGATCTGATTGGTTTCAGTTATTTATTATTTCCATGAGAATAGTACAGTGCGGCTCAAGAATGTAAAAAAGGCGAATAAGAGATTCGTGATTGTAAAAAAAAATGACAAAAAGTATATTTATTGGTAATTCATTAGTTATGAATTTCTTTAAAACTGTATTAGTTGGTGATTTGGTACAGTAGTTATGTTTTTCACAATTTCCATAAAGTATTAGGCGTGGGTGGGCATGTTATCGGTCTTTGACGGTGGCGCCCAGCCGCAGATTACTGAATAGAGGCAGAGTTACCGTGAATCACTGCCCACGTCTCACTGAACAGTTCACTTTGCGCCTACGCACACTTTCACTGCAAGCCCTTCGCTTTATTTACAGCCTTAATTTGCAATGTAGTTCCTATTAATAGCAGTAGGTAAAAGAAAGAGGAACTTACCTATTTTATACAAATTAATTGAAAAATTGGCGGTAAAAAGAATAATTCACAATTATAGGTGTGCGGTGTGAGTGAGTAATTAAGTTATATTTCAGCTATGAAATTGAAATAAGGTCTAATCCGATGTGAACACACGCGAACTTTTCATCACGCAACAATTACGACAACCAAGCTCGCAATGTTTAGGAGCAAATGGATAGTTCAAAATGTAGCAAAAACTAAATGAAGTCACTCCTTGGTTGATTTCACAACAGACTCATGACCGTATCAAAGATGACATAACCGCGACGAGACGCCTAGAACTCGGCAACTCAATTGAGAAAATTGTTGCAACTATTTACCTTACTGCGCCAACATTAGAGTGTATATTTATGATAGCGCGTGGGTTTTGAGTTTATGAGTAACCCGCGGTCAGTGTTTCAAGGCTATTTTAATGTCAGAAATGATTTTGTTAAGATGACGCGATTCTATTGAAATCCGGTTCCGAAGATGCGACGTCTCGCCAGATTGCCGAGATAGAAACCCGCGTGGGAGAGTTAAGTGAATAAGGCAATAAGCTCGGTTTAATCAACACAACACGTAGCCTAATCAAATATGACCCCTCCTCATATCGCGTAATGAAGGCTTAATCACGAGAGACGTTTCGCGAGCAGAAGCGCTGGGGACGCGCCGCGACGCGAGTTTGTTTGATCAGTCCTCGATTACGTTTGCCGGTGGAGCGACGACAACTTTCGCAGGGATTACATACACGTATACGTGTATAAACGAGTTTGTACACCAAACCTGATCACATTCCTTGATTATACAAATCAAGAAATGTGACGATATCCTCTGCAAATGTAGTTTCCGTAACTATACTTGTTGAGTAACTAGCTATGTGTATCGTTAGGAAAATACTGACGAATGCAATAATGATTGTAATATGTAATTGTACGAATATACAATAGACATGTTTTGATACACTACATTAGACGGGCGGGCGGTGGCGGCGGGGCGGCGCGCGTCTGCCGGCAGATCGAGCGCAGTCCCTCAAAGAGAGTACTAGTGCGCCCCCACAAAGACCTTGTTTACTTTTTCGTCCTCTCAGTTAAATATCTGGACGCTCCATCGCCGGTCAACAGTATAAGCAGCGTCCTCCACCGCGAGATGTTTTTTATCGTACAGATTAGCGCCAGAGCGACGTGCGCTGCACTGTGCATTCTCGAGGGGATTATTTAAAGTTTCTATTGCACTCAAGTGCGGTTTTACTGGCGTACGTAGCAGTAAAAGAGAAAATAGCGAACAATGCAATTTGTAGCATGTTTGGCGGAACTACATTAGCGCTGTCTGGAGAATTTTCTGACTTCTCTGTTCGATTAAATGGTTTTGTATGGTTGATATATTGATTTAGATAAGCTATCAACAGTGTAGCAAGTGACGTTTGTGGACAGTGCTGCATTGTACGGCACTGAACGTGCTGGTGAGATACCCCCGATGCACAAAACCCGCATAATGTATCCTCCCCTATTGTTTAGCGTCTCGGGCAAACAATATGCCGAGCTTTAACCAAATTACCGCACCAATCTTTATACTACTTATGTTGTTATCATCAACGTCTGAGCTCCAATGAATTTACATTGGCGAATGAGTTTTAATTGGGTGGTATACAAAAAGCGGTTACGAAATATTGAGTGACCGTGGAATAATGCCAGATTCGAGAGAAAATATAAGTGGAAATAGTTTAATGGCTGTGGGAGGGTTTTAAAATATACACACACCGTGAATCAAATAGTCTAGCTGGTAAGACAGGTGTGTCAGTCGTCTCGTACGAGTATGGAGAAGCGACGACGTCGTCAGCGGTAACATTACAAACACGGGCTGGGGCATATTGAATACAAAACGGAAAAGACGCGAAAATCTTTAGCCGAGAAAGCACCGTCGGTCCCGATCCCAGTGCGTTTTATCTCTTGATCGCGTTATTCAACCGAGCATCAAAGGAAAATACGAAGGGAAATATTAAGGAATGAAAAGTGCCTTTCATTTATCACAATTTCTTTGTTTAGGTTACGATTTTTGTGTAAGATTTCTGGCGATAAACTTTTAAGTAGACAAAGGAGTGATTTTTGATTACCTACTTAAATATTTCACAAGTGATTGTAGCCATATTTTCGTTGTTGAGCCAACTGTTTAATATACTATGTTAGTGTTTGGAAATACACGGAGGAATATAATCGCGAGCGATAAGCTTGTTTGCTGATGACTGACGAGCGATGCAGCGGGCGGTGTGTTAACATTTAGTTTAAAATTTTTATCGTTCTCCATTTTGATGTACTTACAATGCTCTATCACGTCATACCTAGCTGATAACGCTGTGTAACGTAATAAGCGAGCAAACTCACCGATAAACCGCTTTAATTCTGGCACAAAATGTCTAAAATTTCTTTTTTTTTGTTTTATGAGTTTTGAATAGGTGTTTCTATGTACATATTTACAAAAATAATCAGCAACCTCGTTTCCGTAGTACCTACAAGCTTTGCTTAGTTTAGGACTAGAGTGTGATGTGTGAATTGACCATGAATATTAATTAAATTATTTAATGGCAGAAATTACCGAAATAAATTGTGTTTATTCCGTAGGGATGTACCTATTTCTACGCTGGGCTGTAGAGTCATCGTCCTGCTAATTGTCAGCTCGATATCAATTCCCATACAATAGTAGACAAACGACGGCGGCGGCGGTGGCGGTGAAGACGATGACGTCACTCCAAGCTAGCCTTGGGATTGAGGTCGGCGAGCGGAATGGCGGCGGCGAAATGTCGCCTTGAGGGGTTGGTCTTGCTCAACCGGAAAATCGCAGCTAGATATGTACGTTTTTACGTCTCAAATCTTATCGAACTTTTTAGATCCTGATTGAAAATAGAAGTCCTTTGGTGATAATCTAAGCTAAGAAACATAATATTTATCACATTTTAAAAATAAGCATCAATCCACTCACCTTAATACTATCGTAGCAAGCGGTAACTCTTCCATTCTGCACCTCAACAGTTGCTGGGGGATGGGCGAACTTGCATTCGGTGTCCGGCCGTGAGCACTTATTCCGTTGGAACTCCCTGCACACTTCGAGTTGCAGCCAGCGAGAGTCTTTTCCGTTCAGGAGGCTATTCATGTTCACCATGGTTGCCATTGTTGGCTCAAAAGTCAATGGAGGGAAGACGTGCGCGCAGTTACGCGGTGTTCCGGCGCATAGGCCGGCGGGAGCGAGCGCGCTCGCGCCCGAGCTCACGCTGCTGCAGGCGGCTGGGGAGCTGCTGCGTCACGCACCTCGCACCCTCACGCACTACCACACACTGCCTAACGCGGAGCCGTACGACAAATACGGACAACTGCGACTTTTCACGCGCTCACTACCTTACTAATCGATTAATCTTACAATTACGTTAGAATTAAAGACACCGACGTTGCAAGCTTATTTAGGCGAGTATTAAATTATTATTATCACACGCGTTCCTATCGATGTCGACGGATCGGTTTAGTAGAGGGCGAGCGGTGTTTGGTGCGCGAGCATGGCGGCAGCCGGTGCGGAACTGGGCAGGCGACGGTGGGGCGCGAAAAAAGCTAGATTAGCGGCTCGGCGGTCAGCGAGCAAGCCGGTGCGGTGCGGGGCTCAACTCTGCGAACAACAAAACACACTGGTTACTCTCCGGGCATCACGCCCCGGAGCCAAGCTCAAGCGGCTACCGGGTTAGCAAGCGAGGCGGCGCGGCGGCCGCTCTCAGGCCCGCGACCAGGTCACTCCCTCGCTTCTCTGAGACAGCAGGTTTAAGGCAATGTAAGTCAGGTCCCGATCTGTACTGCTTTAATGTTATTAATAGCCAGCGTCGTTATGCATTGTGAACTAAGTGAGGTGCGTAAAAGAATTAGCTGTTATCGAGATTTTAAACTGGATGCTGGCCAGATTTTGGAGTACCTTTCTACTGACGGACGTTGTCTCGAACCTGCTGCCCCAACATCTTAACTGGAGGAGGATCAACTAAATGTTTATGAAAGATCATTACGTGGGTAAATCATAACGCAGGCCTACCAATGACGGTGGATATTCTGGTAATGTTTACATTTCAGTAAAACACTATAGAAACTACGACATAGTAATCTAAAGAAAAACAACGATAAATTAACTAAGGAATAGCACAGTTAATTAGCTAATGAATACTCAGAAGTCGAGTTCATTTTCAGAAATGAGTTACCTAATCTTGGTAATGAGCAATGGGCAGGTGTGTCGCATCGATAATAACACGAGCTTCTTTTATATAATTTGTAACTAGCGCGTTTTTAAATCATAGCTTCGCCAAACTTGAGTAAACTAACTAAAATAGAGACAAGATCATCAAAATGAGTACCTCTAATCCCAAAATCACTAGAAGACTTCGAAAGGGTTCAACCGTTCCACGAAGATAACGCCAATAAGTGTCAGGAGAACCATCACGCGCAAAAATTCTTTGTGTGGGCGTCGCGAGTGGAAACGTAACGACCCGAGGCCGGGAACAGGGAAAAACTCGTGAAACTGAATCCTATCGTAATGTGCTATTTAAAGCATAACCCGGTTGAAAATAGCTCGATGTGCGGCAACGCAGCGTCGCGCTCAACTCTATGCATAAATCTTTCCAATTTTTATTTTCAACAACATGCAACCGACTTTTTGTTAATGACTAGATTTTTTGGCAGTTATAAATAATAGTTCTTCCATTATTTATTAAATTGTAAACGTGATATCTTTTACAAACAGTTTAAGGGACACTTTTACAACTGTTGAGAGATCATTAATTTTAATTTATCTACAGTTCAGTCAGCCAACTGCAAAAAAGCGAAACACTGCATTGAGCTGCGTTTTTATTTGGTACGAGTCTTCTTAAGAGATTTCTTTAGCGTTGGCAAAGATAGTTGAGTTTCTTGGGTGCTCGACACGCACTGGGAAGACATTCAATAACCCAGTGAAAAGATTACCAAGAGCAATCAGACGGAAGCGAATCTAAATAAGAATCTCGTGAGGGCGGTCTGGGAAGAGGGTGGAGGACAAGGGAGGGAGAAAAACAGTCGAGCGCGCTCCTTTGTGAAATCGCCGATTCGATCAAGTTACCATTAAAGTATTTATCATTTTCAATTTAGCAGATATCGCAAAAAGTGTGGTAAAGAATTTTAAAATTGTGATTGAGAAGGTGACCAAACTTCTTGTCCGCATCCTCGGTCTTGACCGGGATTCGAACCA
Organism: Ecliptopera silaceata; assembly: GCA_932527185.1. NCBI lineage: Eukaryota > Metazoa > Arthropoda > Insecta > Lepidoptera > Geometridae > Ecliptopera > Ecliptopera silaceata. Next base: position 5,010,149 of record OW052192.1, read on the forward strand.
GGGTCTCCCACGGAACGGGGGCGCTCTTGCCACTGAGCTATCAAGACAAATTAGAATGGGACAAGATAGCCTGGTTACCAGGAATCCATGAGAAAGGAGTTAGACATTTCTTTACTGCACTCTATCTCTGTGCTCTTGAAAAGCTCTAACGAAGATATTGTGCAAGGTGTGCCGGTCGCTACTCTCCAACAGTTAAATGCTGCAGGGCAACAATGATTCATTGTGCTAAAGCTTAAAAGAGAACGTACTCATTTTATTATCGATTCGAAGGTTTCGAAATACGAGATCAAATTTCGACAGATATCGGGGTAAGGCCATGCAATTCGCTTTTACCTTCACCATGCCTTCACCTAAGTAATATCTGACTGAGTACCTAATAGCTATACCTACATCAAACATATGTTTTAATTATTTTTTAGTGACAATTATATTTTATAAATAAATTAAAATGATAGTTTAAATATCCCACTGTATGCATTGATAGTACTTGCTTATATTTTTTTTTTTAATTACTCTAACGTACCAATATGTTGGTCTCGCTTATCTTTTGCGGAGGCGACTACAATCAGTTGGCTAGAGCGTCAAGTAGACCAGTGTACGATAAAAACTGTTCAAGCGTCAAGGCCGTTGTAAAATTTGTAAGACAGGCGGAAAAGAAACATAATCGTAAGGTGACCTTGCTCAGGTAAGTCGCGGTCTACCGCAGACATGTCCAAAAAAACTACAAATTCACCATCCCCATTAGCGTTCATAAGTCTTACTTCTCGCTTCACTGAACCCAATAAGGCAGAAAACTCGCCGTCATGCCCACAGTATCAGACAGTTACGTGAGTTTGAAGTGCATAATTTTTAACTTTTCTTGTGTTGAGTGTTTTGTTCGTAATAAAACCAAAATGCAATACGTTTTGATAAAGTTTCGAAACATCATGTTGTATTCTGAATATATCTGAGTTTGATAGAGTTCTCACAGAAGTGCACACCTACAATCACCGTGTAATTAAGTGTATTGAATTGTTAAGTGATGCGAAAATAACAATCGAAATTCTAAGTATATACAACTGACCACTCGCGACTACAACTATAGTAAACTAACTATTATCCAAATCACTTCACGTTAAAGGAAGTGTGTGAATGGAATTGCAAGTCTTTAAAATTTAAAACGATGTCTATGCAGCTCATGCTTTTTATGGCAATCGGGTTACTTATGTTCAAGGACAAATGAAAATGTCTCTCATATAAACAGTAATTGAAGGTTGCAAATGTGTTTATTGTCTTGTCCACACGTGAGTTCAGTTCAGTATGAGCGGTGGTGGCAAAGTGATGTCACCAGTTGTTATTCTTTGAAGTATACATCTGAGTACTGATACGTATTGTTTGTCATCGTGGGTTGTGTTCAATCGATCACTATATTTTTGTTTGCTGACACACGGCCGTGTGAAGATTATGTTGACTGGTATATTACCTATTCGATAGGTCACGTTTGACTCGGATTGATTTAAGACACTCGAACACCCTATACCAGCGACCAGGACCATTGAGTAAAATGTATTTGCACGACAGAAAGTTAATGGTTGACACTAAGTATGACATTTTTTTCATTTTTTTTATTTTACTGAATTGTAAAATGAAATAAATATGTTAGTAAAATTAATATTTCTACAGGTTTAGAAAAAAAATATCATCGCGGTACCATTTTGTTGAATATACAAAACTGAACAAATGGTTGTACAGAAACCATGACAGCCAAAACAAAGGCTATTGTTTGATGCGAGTTGTGCAGTAAACCCGATCGCTCAGAACCTAGATCTACTTTCGTATTCGGGACGTGTTCGTTGCACATTTAGCAGACTCGAGGACGACGTCGTCGGACTGGTAATTAGCGAGGAAGGCGAAAAATTTGCGACGGCTTAAATTTACGAGGCGCAAATTACACGATTCCGACGCTATCGCTGCACCGCGCCCGTTAATGTGCACGCCTTATCGAACGTGGTGCTGGGAGCTCGAGGCCCGAAGCGTCCCCCACGGCGGAAAACCAACATTAAACTGATCTCATCACACAAAAAAAATAAAACTGTTCCAAAACAGTATAATGTAATGTGTTTAAGCACACACTGCACTTTTCGTAATGTGATGTACATTTTTGTTGTGAGCTCGTTCTTTTATAACTGTTTAGAGACACAGTCTCAGTCAGAATTTTTTCCCTTTTCATCATATTTTATCTGAAGGATCATTATACTTTGCTTAGAAACTGGATACAATTATTTCTTAATTATAATTTGAATATATCGTAGATTACGGTTTTTAGGTTTATGGATTATTTAATAATATCGCGGTATGTGCGATATAAGGTATTATGCGTTACTTAATATCAATATTCGCTTATTTTAAGAAACATACTAATGTTATTTGATTAACCTCTATTTTTTGTAACTGCCCGATAACATTTTTCAGTTGTCGACCGTTATTGCCCCTGATAAAACATTATTATCGTGATATTGTACGTAGCAGTATACGTAATAGTGAAACTCATATTATAATAGTCTAAAATATTGTAAAAAATGTGTGACTACTTAAAAAAATAATTTAAGTAGTAATTGGATTTTATCCATTTTTTTATATTTAGTAAAATAAGCGCTTAATGAGTAATCTTTAATAAAAAAAAAGTCATTTGCATCAAGACACATTTTTACAGCATCAGATATACTTTTTGACCGAGCTTACTTGAACGGGAACGGGACTGAACAATTCTTTAGATTGCGTTCAATAACCGTCTACCCAAATTTAATCAATACAAAAATACCATGCTAATACGCGTGGTACTACTATATATATATACACTACGCTTATGGAAAAAAGATTTACTTTAGATTTCAGATTTTTCTACCGAAATAACGTATCAGAAGTTGTTAACGTCCCTTAATCTTTGGCTGTGTCAGATTACTTGAATTTCACTGAGGTAATTCTAGATAAGATAACATACCGAGAAGCGTATCAAATGTAGGTATACAATGGTGGTCTTGTTTCATTTTTATTAGTAGACTCATCGTTAATATTTCCTGTAAGTATTATTTTTATTCTTTATTGTACAAACTAATACAGAAAAATAAACTTAAATAAATTACATGTTCAAGAGCAAACCTTTGGCGAAAGTGAGATGTACATAGGAAAAGTACAAAGAAAGATATGCATATTTTTAGTTAGAATTGATTAAATTCTGTGCGACTTTTTAAATATTTGCTTTAAAATTTTACTGACTAAAATTGTAAGTATTTCAACTAAAAAATTTTATGATATACATCGCACGCAAACAGTAAAAAAGTAATAATAGCATTAGCTGACCCTCTCTTGACAAACCTTTTTTATTGTTGACAGCAGGTAGTAAGTTTCACCCGTTTCCCCTCCCTTCGGCGAAACACGGTGCAAATATGATAGAATTAATACAGCTGGCCGATACGTAGTCACGTTTCTTTCAATATTTTAAATTACAACATCAGATTAATTAATCAATTTTAGACTCAGGTCAACAATAAGTCCACATAATTTTGTACATTTTAGATGATAGATGTTTTGTAAGACCTTATTATTATTTACTGAAAAAAGTTATTTATTTATTTAAATTAATCAAAGTATTTTTTTTATATGTTCTAGCATTAAGTAAAGTACTTACTGAAATATTCTATTCAAAATTTTGTGTAACGTGATTTTTATCAATAATTTCGTTAGCACGTTTTTGCGTTTTATGCCGATGACATCATAAATGCATTGCAGTCTGCTTCATCGAGTCACTGAGCAATTGGGATTGATGTTTCGAACTTTGGGACGAAATGTGTATTTAATAAACGACTTTATAATTATACGCCAGCTTATTCCATTCGAGATTCTTACAAACATTTTAACAAAATGAACACTGAATATTCACCAAGATAACAATTTAGTATTTCGTTTTGTTATAAAATACGTGATTATTAGTAAAATAATGACAAAATAATTTATTTAGTTCAAAATAAATCTAATTACATATTTTAATTACTTACTCATTTTAGTAGAAGTCAAGTATTTTCCTTCCTTCTAGGGACTACAGGCAATGTCCATGAATATATTTTATAATGATTATTTACGGGGAGCAAATTATTTTATTGGTATTACATTATTTAAGTAAAATATATTAGAATTTGAATAGATAAAGAAAAACCAAAGAATAACTAAAATTTGAGTATAATAGAAATGACACGGACAAATTTTAAGTAAAGAAATGATTGTTCAAGAAAATATCATAGAAGGGCAGTTTTAACACCTTATATAAGTTACATTAAATATAATTTTAAGGAGATGAAAAAAATTGTTCCATTTTTAAGATGAAATAATTGAAGAAGAATTGTCAAATTGGACAATGTAAAGAAACTAAAATATAAACGCATTTATGAAACTAGCCCGTCTAATAATGAAATATAGGGAGCCGTAACGTAAGTAATGAATGAAGAGGAAAGTTCGACGAAGGATTAGAGAAGTGCTCTACTTGCCGAAACTTTTACATTACAGGCGATATCGATGGAAGCTTATATTCTGAGCTTTGTTGGTAGAAGTACGCACAACCCATTGTGTCCGAGAGTCCTTCCAAGCAAAAGCCCCATGCGGCATAGCATCACCACCGGAGCGAGCGGGATGAACCAGAAATTACTGTGACAACATACCGCTCGCTCCAAGTGTTGAAAACTTTCCAGTCGAATTTCGGAAATAGCCGGTTTCAATTCCGTACACAGAGAAAGAGCACTAAAAAAACCACGAGGATGACGCACGACCGCCAATTGCACTGACTTCATTATCACAAACTTCCACGAGGTAACACTTTATTGCAAGTTCCGAATTTCGACGAGGCTATGCCGCATTTTAATAAAATGAGCGAAACACTTACATGATGAGGGATAAACAAGCCAGGTAAGGGAGTAGTGAATGTCCAAAAGTTAAAACATAGCAAGTTGCACGTAAGTTAGGAAAACGGTTCGCCGGTAGCGTAGAGGTCGCGTTCGCGGCCACAGCGGGGCGGCACGCGTCGTGTTCGGATCACGAGTGCGGTGCACGGAGCGGAGCGAGTCACACAAGCACAAGCAGAGTCGGCGGGCGACTGACGGGAGGCAAGCGGTGCGGCGCGGGGGCTGGCGGCGGTGCGCGCGCACCCCTCGCGTCTCGCCTCACCCCCCGCGACGTTCCCTCGCACCCCGCGTCTGACGCCAGCCAGCCGCCTGACGCCTTATCACACCACGCGACGCGCCGTTTCCTTTCTCCTCATGCAGTTGCGAGCTTTTCGCCAATTTCGCCACTACCTCACTTCCGCTCACCCGATGAAGCATGTGAACACTTCAAGCTGGTTCATCATTTCCATCAGATAATAGTCTAACCTTACTTCTACTTTTTAACACAACCAAATAAAATAAAATTAAAATCTTATGAAAATGGTCTAATCTCTTAGATATTTTGCTCATACCGAAGCCCCAAATAACTTCAAAAATCAGGCATTTTTAGGAAAAACAAGTGAAGTTGCAGACATAGGTGTGTGCTCTGTTGAATTGTATGTTGCAGATAGAGAATATAAAAAATATCGAAGCACAATTCGAAACGACTATGGAACATGCGAATATGCTATGAGACATGATGTGATTTTTGGATTCATAACAGAATGCATGACAAATTTAACATTTGGCAATATGGTGGTAGTATTAAATAAATAATCGTGGATAAGTTATGATAAATAACGATCTTATAATAAAAACCCGTTGTGATTTCAAGAAAATGTGCTTTCATAATAATCGAAATAGATTTATCTAGTCCAACAGACGTTGGAGATGAAGATGATGAGACAACAAAAACTTTCGAATGATCAACCAACATGTTAACATTTTTGAACTATCATAACGGACAAGTTGATAGCATGCCTGGCAAATCTGGTAAGATTGTAAGATGAGAGAAGGGTTCGATGTGTGCAAGCGAGTGGGTGCTATAAAGTCGGGCGCAGACGAAGTGCGGCGAAAGTGCGCTGCAAAACGGGTTTGCGTTCGGCGCGTGACCCACCCGAGGACACGCTTACTAACTAAACAACAATGAAATATGCACTTTAATTTAATCCCCACAGTGTTATTATTTCAAGAGGATCTACTCTACTTTCGATAAAATCTGAGACAAAGCCGTTTCACTAACCACCTTTTAGGTTAAACAAAGAGCCATGTGTTTGTGGATGATGAAGCCAACGCAAAAGGAACATTATGTCGATTATCTGATATCTTGAAACAGAAAGCTACTGAACCGAAACATTCAAATTCAGTTAAAGAAATTATATGATTTTGAGCACATTAACTAAACCAAGTAGAGTTCAATTTAGTTTACGAGTTTTTAATGTTTGATGCATAAGTATAAGTTATTATTGATGTACCCGGCTGTAACACGGTATAACTACAGAAAAAATTACTGCATTAGCAACACGGCTATGTCTCAATTTTGAAAAATGTGGCTGGCGTGGCTGGGCAATCTGGACATGCAGCGGCAACCAGCCGAAGGAGTCACGAATACGACGTGTGCTAGTTTTTGCTGCCATCGGCATCGAGCGTGACGTCTAAAAGCTCGTTTAAACGCTTTTTATAGCCATTTTGGAATAAGTATTTAGTTTTTTCAGCGTCTATCTTCTAAATAATGCTCAGCTGCAAAGTAATCTGTTGTAATCGTGGGCAATGGCCGAGACAAGGCCAATCTATTGTTACCAGAAATCAACTAAAAATTCAAGTTGAGTTCTTGTAACAAGTTAAGCTGAAATCCGGAAAATTATTTCTTCCTGCTTTAAATAGAATGAATTAAAGGTAAGCTAATAAAATCCGCTGAAGAATGTCTAAATAAAAAATATTGGCGACAGATCATAAAAGCACTCGGGCCTTCAATTAACAAGCCAGTAATATCATTATTGCTATCTAGACCGCATACTTTACTTTTGTATTGCTTTTAAAGAAGAATACCGTTCTGAATTTATATTACACATTATCTTGGTAGCCGGGCCAGTTCTTCATACTAAATGTCAGTTAATGTGCCTTGGAGAGCCGCGTACCAAGCGTTCGAAACTTTCTTGGCAGATAAAAGAGGAGTAGGCACGGAAGTAGCTCTAATTAGTTGTTTCTTAATGTTTTTCAACGAATGGTCTACATACTGCAGCAACCAACAGCTGTCTCCACCGAGCCGATGGCTGCTCACAATGCGTGTTGGCGACGGCGGCGGCGCAACCACGAATTGTCCAATATCAGCACAACACGCGAGCAAGAAATACTAGTACTTAAATAATAAATTTTTCACCAGTTTAAAAGAAACATAATATGTAAAATAAGAATTGCACATGATAAGATATTTTTGCCGGATAAAAATGCACTTCACTGAACGACTGGAAGATGCGCTCTGTTGGCGAAATTCGGCGCCGAGACAGGCGAAGGGGTTCAACGACCTACCGTTCATCTCTTGCTCGCAAAAAATGCACTGCCCCGTCCCACGCCGAACGCAATCTTTATAGATATTATTATGTGTACAGAACAAATGATACTTGTAAGTGCCATGAGTTACCAATTGCCACACATGTAGTCTTACATTGTGCAAGTACTTCTTTCTGACTGAGGAATAATCCGAGAACAAAGTTTATTGCTTTTATTCGTATATCTTAGCACTATTCTTGTGCGAGAGCTTTAAATTGCTATCGCCATACTCTTTTTAATATAAAACATGGTTTTATTTTGTCTAGGAAGTAAATCAAGAATTTGTCATAAAATATAAACGAATCGAGATAAGGAGGAAAAATGAGTACAGATGGTGTTAAAAATGATGCTGTCATTTGTGCAAATATGGACGCAACGATGGCATTTATGCATGTTTTTATCCTCTTTTGTCCATGTCAGTGACCGGTTATAGGTGTTGTTCGCAATCTTGCCTTACTGTAGGTCTACCATGAGTTGTCACAGTAAAACCGCCTGACTTTACTACAGTAGTTACGTCAATATTAGTATGAGGAATTTTAGTACCCAACTATCCGCTAGAGGCGCTGTACAAATTTTCATACATTTTTTTAACTACAGACGCTAGCGAGTATAGTAAATATAGTATAGTAAAAACTCATGGTAGAGCTACTGGAGTCATTTGTTCGGTAAATAAGCCAGTGGGGGTGCGCCCACGCTGCTCATCTCTGCATCAGTTAACTGCGCACGCGGCAAGTTTCCTGTACCATTCACATCATCACCGTTTGAGCACCCACAAGCACTTAGTCCTTTTGTGTGTGCAATATTTATCATAGTCAAAGAAGCGACTGACATCATCTATTGAACGGTCAATTAGGTCATACTCAATACCATATTGGTAAATGTTGTTAAGGGCGAGCTTTTAACTACGTTCTTAATCTGTCGGTCTGTTTGTTTGTCTATCTGCTTGTGAATATTCTTTAACGCCGTTTTTCATAATGATACTGACCTGTTATTTAGCATTTTTGCATTATATCACAAACCAGTGCAGCCAGTATATTTATAAGAATCTGAGCTCTAACCTCAAGGTTTTTTCGGGATGTCATTTAAGGTTGAGATGTTCACCCTAGGAGTCATTATGACAAACGAGAAGTTGAAACCCAATTACATTACAAGAGTTCAGTAATACGAAGAGCAATGTTTAAAACTAAGATAACTTGTTTTATTCGCGAGGGTACCGCTTCAGTTGGATTTCGCCAACAGAGGTGTTCCGATTCTCGGTCGGCTGCCTGCCGTGGCGTATCCACATACCAATTAACTTAAATATACGAAGAATTTAGAAACTAGTTAGCTTCCTTGAAGCGCATCGCGGTAATTGGCTAACCCCGCTAGGAGTACGGCCGCATCACTTCTGATTTATCATTTGCTTTTTCTCACAGTAATAGTGGAGCTGACAGTTACACTTCAATATAAATTATTGCTGTGTCTTGTCTAGCCACTTTTCCAAGATATAGTAAGTGTATGAATAAACTGCGAGCGTCATTACTTCAGAAAAATGTTGGGTACGTATAACAAAACGTTTTGGAATGCCATGATAATGTTTGAATCTACAAAATGCAACAAAACGTTGTCATTTATGGCTCGTAATGAGAATCCTCCACGAGGGGCGGGTTCAATGAAGAACTTTAACGGCACAAGCAGCCTGTATTAGGCTTGTTTCATACAAATTAAAACCCCAACGGTAGCTGAAAGCTGAAAAAGCATAAAGTTCTCGACGAGTTTTATTTCTGAAAACGAAGAGTTTGTCATTTATATTTTAAAATATTATAACGCAAACTTTTGAAATTCTCATCTACGTAAGTAACTACTCTATGAATCTAGAGAATAAGAAATCCCTTTTTTTTAAAGCTAGTATGTTTAGTTACCTTCTATATGACGCACAGACTAGGTAGTCGTGGTAATTACCTCACGTACGTACTAGGCAGATTTTGTTATTGGCCTAAATTAACGTAAAATTAAAATATCAGTCTGATTCGACACCGTGCTGGATCGAATCAATCTAAGTTTAATTTTCTTAAAAAAATGAATAGACTACGCGCGTCCTTCAAACAGTTTCATAATATTGATTCGCTATGTTTATAGTAGAACGTAAGTAAAACTGAAGAAACTTGTTTCATATAAATTCGTACTACCCGTAGATGATCCATAAAATAGTATTGAAAAGGGTGTTGTTACTATTACACAGTACAGCTAAAATACAAAACGGATAATGCTCTTGGCGACATGTCTTCGATTTCCGACTTTTCGTATTTTCGTACATGCCCATCTTTGGTGATCCACGTGCCGGAATGGGTTTCTATCTGTGACGTAGGCGCGGAAATGAAAAACTTCTATTGGCGTCTGTATGCTGTTGGAGCCTGCTTGTGTATCGAAATAGTGCCCGAGGTATATTCTGACTTGATGAAGAAATAGCTTAACCGTAAGTAGAAAATCGATATCTTGTTCTCGAGGCGTTTTATATAATATGCATGACGAATATTTTTTTCTCTGTTACACTACACAATAGGACAACGTTTATTTAATAGACGCAAGAAAAAACTCAAGAAAAAAAGTCACCTTTTTATGCATTGCCTTTTGTCTACTTACTGCTATTGTAAGATATAGATTACCTAATAACTGCAGCAATCTAAGTTGAAACAAGAAAGGTAGGTCTGAGATAGAAGGTATTTCTTGCTAGTTATTACCGAAACTATCCGCTAAGTAATATGAAGCGCAGTGAAGGCGCGAGAGCGTACTGCTAAGTGCCTTAAGGTCGATTACCTCATCACCTATTCTTCCATTAACATGATTGTCCATGCACGAGTTTCAACAAAAAGAGGTACGAAAAAAAAACACAATATTCAATACTTATTTGAACTAATCATCAATTCAGATTCGGTTTTGCGAACTATGTTGTTGCATATAATTTTGCTACATACACTAAAAGCTTAATTGAAGCAACAAAAAGTACATGAATCATCAGAGTACTATAATATAATTATTTTTATGTGTGTCATAAACACAGTCGTGGGTTCGATCTCTAAGAATAAGTACTTGTGTGATGACAAAAAGTGTCTACTTTGAAATGTAATCTGTGTAAGTATATTAAAAAAAATCATATTGTGGAAAATGTTCTGTACAATATAAATATTTTTGAACGTTTATCCTCAGCCTTAACATAATATAAGCATCAAAGAGAGTTTATATTTGAAATAAAAAGTCACTTATTTTGGTTATCCTAGTAATATAATTTCGGGTGAAATTTTAACCCGAAAAATCAATAAAAAGAAAAGGATCAACAGAACTCAAACAAAGCCAAAAGGCAAAAGCTTGAGTTAATCTGACCGCGGTACCCTAATAATTGGGAGTCATAAAATGCTGTTGTAATTTTCTAGTTTATTGCATTCATAACAATAGCAAAAGTAACGGTTCCTAGAACTAATTATTTCTGATGAAAAGTGTTATCAGATATTGCGCAAATTAATATGTTAATAAGTTGGTTGTTTAAAACGGCGACTACAACTAAAGGTCAGAAGAGCGGCTACTATGCTCTATATAAACTACAAATTATTCGCTAAAATAAGGTATTTGAATGATTAATTTCATAAATATTTTATGATTCTATTCAATGAACAAGCTAAATGAAATTTACATTTTAGTAAAACTGCAGCGTTAAGTTGATTGCGTCATGTAGAATGTATTATTTTTGCGACGTTTTATAATTTAAAATGTTGGAGTCATCCGATCGTGCATTAACTAAACAGATTTTTTGTCAAGTTCGAGCTGCACGATTCCGGTGACAATAGCAAACCTCACTAACGATGTCGAGCAGTCGCGTCAAAAACAAGGTTGACCTTACAAGGCACTCTCGGAGACATGGTCGAAATCAACTCAATTACGCATCCAATTGTTGTGAATTAAGCTGATTGGATGTCGTCCAAATATGGTTCAACAATAACGCAATTGTCAAGATTAGGAGTAAATAGTACCTCCACATACGAATACTATATAGCTATACGTTAAGCTATACTTAATCTTGGCATGTTATGTATGAAATTTTGGGGTACGGGTAGCTGATACAATGTTGTGTTGCTGCTAGGATTCCGTAGCAGAGTGTTGTGCGATGCGGTTTGACTCCGTTGCCGCAGCTCGTAAATAAAGGCGTCTCATTGTGGCCCATTATTAATGAATCTGCCACCCTCGCCCCCCATCCCGCCCCATCACCGCACCCAGTCGTAAGCCAAATAACAGGTGCGTCTAACCCCGTTCGCACAATCTATTTTCGATGTCTTATAGCCGTGCAGAGAAACGTTCGATGCGTTCTCTTGCTCTAAATATTCATACCATATGCCAGATATTGAGATTTGTTTGGGCGGCATCTGCTCGACATCGCCGCTTCTAAATAAGCGCGGTCTCATGTTTGCTTTGCAAAGTTTCATTAGCCGTCTGAAACGTTTACTGGGATGGGATATCGTATTGCTTGAATAACTGTTTCCTAACTTAATGAAATAAATCAATAAGAAGATAACAGAGAAACTCTCGAGTCATTACTTTTATATGATGCATTAAACTCTGTTGCATTCATAGTTTTGTAACTGGCCTACAGATGTTAAAATATTTGCATGACACATATCTGTCTATTTTTAATGCACCCATAAATATGTCATGAATTTCCTTAACATTTTAAATTGCCGAATGTTACATTTGTCGTGACGCAAACACTATATTGATATTTTTAGAGCTCTACAAATCAGTTCTGTCTAATTCATTCAACATAAGAGTATTGCGAAAGATTGAATCGTGTTATTTCTCCGCTAGACTTTCGGTACGGGCCTACGGGGCCAATTTCAGTGATACTTCGTTTCTGCACAAGCGTTTCGAGCAGCTGTTTTATTATTTACTCCATAGGAAAGTGCTTTCATATCAGCAACAGAAAAGCCTGTAGTCGCACAAAGATGGCGCTCCTGCTCCCTACATAAATGCACTTTATGAATGACGTAATCGTAATATTGTTCCGAGCTCGGATTTGTGTTTCATGTTTCCCCACAATCGGCTTTGTGTCGCGGTTGCAGAACCTGATACCATTTAACATTAGAATAGTGTGACATTAATAATGCTTCAAATGCATAACTAGTGTTAATTAAAGCAGTATGTCTAATTATAAATTCCTCTATACAGACAAGGACGCAGTGCAGCGAGGTCACAGCCAAAACATCGCTTTAATCTCTCGTAGAGCAAATTGTGTGAATCACTTGAGTGACGTAATAGAGGAAGTCACCACTTCTGGAGACGACCTACGCACCTCCCGGCAGGTCGACCGCATTGTCATAATCATATCAAAATATGGCTATGAAGCGGCAGCACAAGTATTGCTTAAACTGGTTAGATCCTCGTAATGGAGATTGAAGATTAACTTAATAATTCCGGTCAGTAAATTTTCATAATAATTTTCTAAAGGGCCAAAAGGATATTTTTACATAAAATATTTTTGTAGAATAAATGTTGCTTTGTGAAATGTGTATTATAACTGGTTATTACCATAAATAAATTTATGAATCGAGATGATACATGACACTTTAATTAAAAATTTGAATAGAAGTGCATTAGCGAATTGAATTATTAGATGCGGTTGGAACAGACCTTGTTCCAGCAGTGAGAGGACACGAGCTGGTAACAATGAATATTAATGAAGTATCAAGTTTAGCTAATAACGAGGAATATCACTATCGATCTATGCATAGATCGGGTGTCCGCATTAATTAGCATAACGGTGTTCGAGCTGATGACGTCACATCTATAATTTGATTACTACGGGACAAGGCTACATCGGTTAGCACCAAAAACACTTACAACATTACAGTCATTTTCCAGGATGAAAAGTAACGGCGGTAGATCTTGCATATAGCGCTTGTTTTACAAACATTTAGTCAATGATGCATTTCAAGTTACTCCAAACGTCAAAACTTAAACAAAGGGCCACTTTAAGTACGATCCGCTCTGCAGTAACAATATTGAAGGCAATATTTATTACAGAAACCGGACGCCGGTTACTTCACTTGGCCTTAAATTCTATCAGAGTTGCCGTCAATTCGACGAACATTAAGCCGTCATGCCGTGAATACGGACATTTTCTCGAAGGAAATTATTGATGGTGGATAGATAATCTACCAGCAAAATGTTATTTCTAAAAAGGTACAAAATATTATTGAAATTGACTGGCAAACAGAACAGACTGGCATTGATATAAGTAATTTATTTTACAAACTATAACAATCACTTCATATATTTTCAAAAAATATTTCATCCCCAAAATTCCGTTACAATTTCTCACATTTCCTCGTCTTGTGCATGTACATATTTTGAATGCGAGTGCATACAGTGCATAAGATACTCCAGCTATGTTAATGAAGCGTGTGGAAGCTGCAGACTAAGTAAGGGTGAGTTTACACCTGCCCGTGCGAGCAGACGACGGTGTCTTGCGAGCGCCGCTTGAGGGGTGCCACACGGACGCACCGGTCATAGTTCAACAACAGGGGAATGTCTTTGACCTATTTAATAGTATTCAAACTTGTTATAACCAACACTCAAGCAAGAGGATGTTTTGTTTACATTGAATCTATTCGTAGCTACAGATTTAGCAACTCCGAAGTCAAAGCATCGAAATGAATATTGTTCTTTCGAAACTTTACATCAAAGTAATAATTCAATGTAAAATAGATCCCGCTGATAGCCTCGAGTGTTTATAACACAGAACTGATCACAAGTTCGTTAGTTAAACAACAAGACAGATTCCAGTGGAGTAGTACTCCAACGGATAGAGATTTAACTCTTCCGACGATCCTGCGCCCGTGACCGTTACTCAAAACTTCGAGCCGGCTTTGTTCCCAAACACGAAACTAATTTATTCGTATCTCGAAGCGCCATTCCACCGTACTAAATAATCGAAGAGAAAATTATAAATGCGTATTAACGGTCAAGTCATAGTTCAAAGATTAGGGCAGGGGGTAACCCTTTAGTAGAAACACCGCTGAAGTTTCGAATTAAGTCGGATCACCGCGACCTGACCCGCTGCACGCTCGAGCACATATCTGATGTTTCATAAAAACCGTTGTCCCCTTTGTGTGCTTGTCATCATATCAGGGAAGGACAATACCAGTTCAACAAGATACGATTATTTTAATTTATTAACGTATTTAATCGAAATTAAATCGTTATCAATTCCTATGAAGCATGTTTAAATGTTTTAGTTAATATTATCTTCATTAAAATAAATATGGTCGAAGTTCCATACCCTAACACAGGCTTAAAGCTATGAATAACCAGCGTGATAGACATAAAAAAAATCAGGTGAGTAGCAGTTGCAAGCGTTTATTTTGCTTACAGAAGAATAGCGTGTTCGCTCCACTTTCGTTAGGTCAAACCCTGTGGTCAGCTGCGGAAGTGCAAACCCTTATCTAGATTGAGTAGAACCTATCAGTAATCGGCACACAAAGCTTTGTAGCGTCGTCGGCGTCTCTGGCGTCGGCAGCGATGGCGGCGCGGCGGCGGTGTTAGTACGCTGAACGTCGCGTGCGGCGCCGTTAATGGATATTGATGGCGATGGCGCGACTAATTAGCCCCCTACCACCTTCCTCCTTCCCTGGTTGGGCGCGGTATTCCCGGTGACCGATACAACGTGATTTTACGGACACTCATCAATCTCGCTTCGCGGTCGTATCTCGTTCGACCACTCGAAACGAGTCGAGTGATCATCGTCTCGGGATGACATCATGCGTGTGCGTGTGCGTACAGTACAGATTAAATACTGGCGTGTGGGAGTGACGTCGATGCGCGTTCAAACAATATAGCAATCGAATTAGAAGCCGGCTTGGTCTGGGCGGTATCAATCACCGTGGGCGGCCTGCGCGACATTGGACTTCAATTAGGCGGGCAGGCGCGTGTGATTGCTCTCACTCCTCGATAAGCCAAAGGGTTACTTGACCCACTTACCAGACTCAACAATCGTCACATTTGCCAGCAAAAAACTAAAAAGCTGAAAACTAACTGCAAAAGAGATCAGCTCTTAAAATGGTGTTTTTAGAAATTACGAAGCTCATGAATAAGAAATTCATATTATCGTATCATATTCACTTGGTAGACGCTTCCATAATGGCACTATGTACAAATTACCCGGCAACCGTGACGAGAGAGGTGGTTAAAATAATAATCGCTAATTAAAATTGTTAATTAAGTTGGACGACTTAGACGTAGGTGGGTTTGGGATTATTAACACTTTGGTTAATCTGTCGGCGTTGACTGCAATATTGCCGGTAAGTTGTCCATAGTGGCTGTGTTGATATTAACATACATGTAACTCATAGGTAACAAGGTATGATCGAGCGACACTGGAGTAGAGTTTGATGTAGTCTGTTGTTGACCGCAAATAGGTCGTGGATTGAATAACACTGCACCGAGCGGTGCAGGTTTCTAAATATGTACAAAGTGATATTATTGTGGCCGCAGCAGGCATTTCGCAACTACAAGTTTCAACGTCGTCGTGTAAATGAAAGTGAGACAAGGAAGGTGCAACCGGCTCCAGTTTTGGCGTCGGTTACGTATTGACATTATAACATTTATAATCTCGTGAAATAAAAGTTTGTTGTTGCGCAAGTGGAAACTGAAATTTCAAGACTTTCAAGTTACTTGCTACAATTTCATTGCAAATAGTTTGAAGTTTTTTAAGAATTGTATAATAAGGTACCTGAGTAAACATCAATTGTTTTTTCTTGCATAACATAGTCACAAAATATTTGAATGTATTTTAATTCTTAATTAATAACGTATGTTTAATTTTCATTCCGGTTAACGCGCGGTTGATTATCACCATGACCTTTATAAGCCAATCAAATGACAATCAATAAAGATGGGAGAGATGATTATTATTTAATTGATTTATTTGAAAGTTCTGTCGTATTCTAGCAAACATGTATGTCCAAACTATTGCCAAATGACGCATACGTTTGATAATAAAATATTTTTGTTTACTAAATTATATTTAATGTAAAATGTGTGTCTAAAAGTACATAATAGTATGTATAAAGATATAGATATAGAGTATAAGCACGTCTGATTTATTAACACTATGATAACAAGCTAAAGTCATTCACCATCAATCAATCAAGGTGTCGATGTGTCTATGTAAATGACGGGAGCAATACCCAAGCTGTTATGTACGTGTGCGTAATATGTAGTGGAGGCATGTGTATGTTTACCACACACAACCGTATATATATAGTATAAATAGGACATAACTTGTCCTATAGTATGTATGTCTAGTATGTATATCGACTACTTTGCGTTCCGTTCGTATTTTACGTTTTTGTTATTTTTCTAGTGATAAAAGGTCTATGAGTTAATCTAGTTCACGAACTATAAACATTAAAAGTTTAATCACCAGTACCAATGACAAAACGAAGTTAAGAGACCTAATATAAAATATCATCTTTCTAATTTGTACGATATTATACTACAATTAATTCCCGTTATCCTAAATATTTTTGTCAGATATCAAAGTTTACATCTTTAAGTAGGTATGTAGTACTTACCTACTGTTAAAAATATACAAAAAAATAAACAACGACCAGAAAAAAACCTGTTTTAATAATAAACTTATTACCGTTATTGGGGTTATCGAGCAGTTCACTCAGATATTCATAACACGCTGGCAATGGCATTAATTGACATTCACCTGAAAGCCGACAGAGTTTGCGTGTTAATTGAAAGATCTGGACATTAAACTATTGAGAAACTTTGGACAATCGGCAATTCAGTGGAATTTATGATATTGGGGTATATGCTTAAATTACAGAACATGTAATTAAATTTAATAAGAAGGTCATACAAAAAACAGGAATCATGCTGTCAGTTTCTTCACCGTTACTAATCTCAGGTTGCGAAGTACTGGTACATGGCATATAGGACAATTCTTAAGATTTTACGTTGACTTTGACTGTCACGTATAAAATATCATAGGCGATGCACAGAATACACAATACTAGTTATAGATAAGCAAAGGTCATTCACGATAAATAAATTTGGTTAAAATTTAGCGTGCTCTAAGATTGTGCAGACTTTTTAATAAGTTTTAAGTACACGACTTCATTTTTACGAGCTCTTCAGTTTTACAGTTATTTTTTAATTGCCCCTCGACGGACCCGTGTAATGTGCAATTTAATGATGCTTCAAAATGTAAAATGCATTATTGCACCATCTTTGTTTTACAACTCGCTTAGATGAAATCGCATTAAATAGGCAGCGTTGTACATTGTACCGTATAATATTATCGTTCACTTCGTTAAAATTAACACTTGTGAAATCTATAATAGAAACTGAATTTAAGGAATAAACTAAGTATAATTTTTATTAAACTTGTCGATGAATAATATAATATACTCATCGCATTACATAAAATAATTTGTATTTTAAGTATTTTAGTATATAAGAAGTGCAACAGACATTTGAATGTTGTAACCTTCAGATTCAGCTCAATAAAGTTAGTTCCGGCTTAGATTCGATTTGGCATTGAAAATAACACGCGCATATGCGATTTTTATAACATAGGTAACCGATTAATCTCAATAATCAAATTGTATTAAATGACTTCTTCGATGTATATGGACCTTCTTATTTAACGTTATTGAATAATGCTAGAGCGTGGATGGCGAAACAAAGGACGCGATCCATCACCTGCACCCCTCATAGAGAATAACGACGTTAAATAAATCCCTTGGCCGGTATAATGTTTCTTTCTTGTCGCCTACGACATCCGTCGGTTTTAATTATTAAAAAGTCATAATAATCCATGCGAAGAAAAATGTATTTTCGAATTACGCATGCACCCTCACGGTGGCTGTCGCTGGCACCTAATTAGAATATAAATATCTGGCGGTGTTTAACTGACCCTGCCTTTGTAATCTAAATAACTCGACTCCCCGCAATAAAAGGCGATGCGATGTGAATTCGCGAATACTTGTTTTTGCCGAAAACATCACTGAATTGAGGGTTATTATTCAAAGTCAGGTATATAATTATGTTTATTCATTTATAGGGGTCGTTATAACTCTCAGAAATTTGCTATTGTTACTTCCTTTCTCTTTGTTTAATTCGCCTTTCATCTTGTGTAGCTTCGATGCTTTTGCGCACCATATGCTTACGATGTAAAAACCAGTTTCTATTTTAATATGACTCAAAATATATTTAGCTCAAAAATATATATTGTTAAAAGTGAAGGTTGGTTGACTAGAATAACTTAATCTGAAACCGGTTGCATCGAATTGATAGATTGTTAAAGATCGAAAGCGTTGCAGTGTTCGGTGGCAGCGGCCGCCATATGGGCACTTGCAACAATGGCCCACAACCGGTCGCGGGACCGTTACACACTCGCAGATGAGTCGCCGTCGGCCGAGTCGACCTGTGAATATGCATGAGCCTAGATTCAACCTCGGGTTATAAGATCGCGCTCGCAGAGCGTGGGACCGCGCCACGGACAACAATCGACGTTTGGCATTTGTGAACTTCCCGAATATGAAGTCAAACAACGTTTTTGTGAGATCGCGCTGTAAGGTCAAGTTCAGAAAAACTGGACTGGAGGGCTACAGATTTTACAACGCTGAAATGGAATAGAAGCAAGATTATCAAATTCGTATCATAAATCTGGGTTGTATTCAATGCAAATTACTTAATTATCTTTCTTCAGTGCTTGCGAACAAATGAGTGATCGGGTTAACAAATAGACGTGCAAGAGGAAGTGCTGACATAAGAAGCCGAGTCAGAACGAGAGCGGAGCAGAGCCATCAAGCCATCAATCAGCCGAGGCAGGGTGCCGCGGGTCAGGCTGTCTCTCCCCTGGCTCCCGCGCCCCGACCACCTGTCGCGCCCGCCAACTCACACCAATTGCTAATCAGTCACTAAGTTGTGCTAAATCTCTGCTTGACAGGGGCTCCCGTGAGAGTAATGCTATTTTGACGAATACCGCGACAACCGCGTTATACGCAAGCATATTATCTTCTACGTTTTACCTTTGATTTAAAAACGGAATTCTGACCAGAATTTTGCGCATTTTCAATCTCGAATGTCATCATCGATGTAATAGAGCATTAACGCATAAAAAAGGAAACTCCAATGTATTTTTATCGGCTGGACAGAAAAGATGATTATTGTTCATCGAGCGTGCAGAAAAAGAGCAGATATTTTTTGAAATAGCGGTAGCTTGTCATTTGAAGCGTCGGTATCGAAGTCCGGGCGGGAGGGCGGAGAGCCGCGGCGATCGTTGTAAATTTCATCGCAATAGTGAATGTACACGCGAGACTAAAAATAAACATGGCGGTCACAACGGGTGTAGTCAAGCGATACTGAGATAACTGCTCCAGCGACAGCATGTATTGCCAACAGCAGATCCGGCGCCACCGCGCTACTGATTGTTGTGACAACCGAATGCGCGTCAAGCGTGCTGTGTTTAATTAGTCAGGCTAATTTTATCTAGGATTACTTTTGAGTGGGTGTTGGTGGTATTTTCAATTTATATACAGAGGAAGCGAATTTCGTCTGGGTATGCGCGATAATATACATAATTATTGCTATTATTATAAGAGCCTCCTCGTGGCGCACACCGGTAACAGCTAGGCACAGTAACGCAGAGTCTAGTCTGGCTAATCTTTCCAACACGATGCTACAACAAAATAAGTAAAACAGTTGTAGCATCGACACGACAAGAAGAAGAAGATTGCTTTTAGCACCGATACATTACAATTGATCAACAAAACTAAATAAGTAGGTACCATTATCTTTTTAAAACAAAAGAATAAGCTTTGAAAATAATAATATTTAAAAAAACCATTTATAATATGGAACCGGGCTTGAAATCAGACACGTAGAAAAAACAAATCTAAGCCCTGGAAACTTTTGAATCTCTTTCATGCGAAGGAAATGTGAGTTCACAGAGATTTTTAGGGTAAGAAGAGTCGTTTTGCCTCTGGCAATGTTTCAAAGTGATTTATTAATATCTATTTAGGTATGTACATTATTGTTCTTTTGGTAAATGTTATTATTTTTACTAAAATCAGCAGGGGAACCACTGTAAAGTAAAAGGTGATTTGGAGAATAAGCCGTTTAAAAATATTTGTGTCTCTTTTGACTGCAAGCCGTTTGTCATCTCTCGACGACGTTATATTGGAAGCGAAGCCTTACGGAACTATGAGATATGGCCCTGGAGCGAATGCTACAAAAATGTAATGCGCTTACGTCTAACACGTCACGAAAACAAATGGGCAAGGAAATTCCCGCCGAAACGAGAAATATTGTCTGCATTGAGGCGAGAAAATCATTTTAGCTATGATAATGCGCTTGGCAGCAAAAGTGTGACGAGCAGAAACAAACTCGATTGAAGAGAGGAACGGAGCAATAACGTCCGTGGGCTTCATCTCGGCCAGATCACGTTCGTGGAACAAAAGGAGCGCGCGGCGAGTCGACAGACGCAAAACGAGCTAAAAAACTTACGTTCAAATGGAGCCATTTCATACTTAACAAACTCTATGCGCTTATAGAGCGTAGGCGAAATGGGGGTGTCACTTTAATAACTATTATGTCTTGCATACCAATGCGTATTAAATATATCAATGCACTCACCTCCAGTATTATAATATAACACAATGAACGCTCATGGTGGTACGAGGCAGAAAAGGAAACTTTTAAAACGGACAAAATGGCAGTTGTGAATGTGCAATGTGACAACTCCATGCTGCATTAAGAAGACATTAGGGGTGGGGTTAGAGGAACGCCAGAGGGCGCATTATTTTGTAATTTATCACGTATTTGATCCCAAAAAAATATTAAAATAAATACTGCAGTGAAATTGTACTACTTAGATTCTACTGTAAAATAAACGAAAATTCACGAATCAAATAACGTTTTGGAAGTAAAAAATTATAGCAGTCAATTTAGTTTCTCGTCTATTCTTGAACCGCCATGACTCGCTCGAAATCACCGCATGAACCTTTCATCGCGCGTCGCTACGAGCTTTCAAAAAGCTTTCAGTGGGCGATCGCGTTCGCTATGATTATGAGTGTTGCCGATACACGTTCTACGATTGAAGTGCGATGAAGCAAATGCGAATAAATGTTAACTGTTCAATTTTGCATCGATGGCTTGAGCAAAGCGTGAACCGTCAATACGTAAGGGTGATGGGCGCAACTTTATTTGCAAGGAACATATTGGACGTATAGTCCAGTCAAAATAGACTAAAATTATGACTTCAGTTTGCATTAATTCCCAACAAGCTGGATTTTTGTGCAGGCCTTGAATACGTCATTATAAATGATATGTCAAAAGTCCCCATCGATCCCGCTTGTGCGTTGTTTTTTATTCGAGGTCAAAGGTCATAAATTTGCGTTTTTTGCATATATCTCTGAAAATACGAGAGCTATCGAAAAGTGGTTCAGGCAAAGTTTGTACATCGTAAAATTGTCTACAAAAATACCTCAACACTTTTCTTCTACAAAGCATCGCTTTCGAGATATAGTGACTTTAGACCGCAGGAAAATCGTCGAAGATGCTGCGTTTTTTTCATTTCAGCCGTTTTATTTGCTTCATTGCCACAGAATAAACAGTATTTTTTGAAATTTACTGGAAGGGGTGATGGGTTCGATGGGTTAGTCCTCCTCCGAGGTAATGAATCGTCTTATTGTCTCAAGAAATGATGTTTGTTCTGTGGCAATGAAGCAGATAAAACGGCTGAAATGAAAAAAACGCAGAATTTTAGTAGATTTTCCTGCGGTTTTAAGTCACTTTATCTCAAAAGCGATGCTTTGTAGAAGAAAAGTGTTGAGATATTTTTGTAGACGATTTTACGATCTACAAACTTTGCCTGAACCATTTTTCGATAGCTCTCGTTGTTTCAGAGATATACGCAAAAAACGCAAATTTATGACTTTTAACCTGGAATAAAAAACAACGCACAAGCGGGATCGATGGGGACTTTTGACATATCATTTGTAATGACGTATTCAAGGCCTGTACAAAAATCCAGCTTGTTGGGAATTAATGCAAGCTGGAATGTCTATTTTGACTGGACTAGTACGCGCCGATTTTTTTCATTCTAAAGTAACCTTCCAACCTAAACTATACGATAAAATAATATTTTTAAGCTTTAAGTTTTGAATACATATAATAATATGCTAAGTTAAAACACAACGATAGCCTGATAAGTAATTATAAAAGCTACTTACCGTGTCGTTATAGATCGATACTTTTTATAGATCTCGAAATAATGTTTTTATAAGGTGATACACACCGCGGTGTAAAATATTAGTGCAATTTCTATGAATTGGTTTAGAAATATTGAGATTACTACTATTTAGAATTTATTTTGGTAAATTACACTATGCTACTGTAGCTGTAAAAAAGTAACATAATTTTGGTATCCGTCAGCAAAAAAATCTTTATATAGTGGGTATTGCGGTGCAACACAAAGTGTGGTTGCCAAGCGCCCGCAGCGGAAAATTTGTCGGAAACTGATCGACACCGCGGCCGAAAACTATGCATTTTAAGTCAAATCAATCGATATGCGGTCGGTCGCACACATGTGCTAGTTGTTTATGTGCCACAAAAACCGCCGTGTTGCGTGACTGCCAAATTGTGGAAGTACATAAACGGTATGAAGTAGCTTTTAGGGCATCCCACGAGAGGAGTTAGCTTACGTTAGTAGACGAATGGGGCACAGCTCACGCGGCGTCATTATCGTTACAGTTCAGTGGTCGGCGCCAATTTGAGCGGGTGTGTAACGAGCACTGCGCCCGTCGCGCTCCCTGGACTACGTTAATTGACCTCTCCGCCGCACAATTTCTTTGTATCAAAACAAAACTTAATAATTTATTTTTGGTATTTGTAGCACTTAGCTTTAGTGTATAGGAAGTCTTAAGAAGATACATATTGAAGTATGAGTAGGGAAACTGTTAAAGTTGACTAAAGTATACCTTTGTCAACTCTAACAGTTCCCGTGGCAGTGCGACGGGTACCGAGGCGTGCCTGCTCCCGTAACGGTAAATATTTTACTGTGCATTCTTTTATGGTATTGTGATTAGATTGTCGCGGCTCTGGTGCCACGCGAATCGAAGGTAACCAAAGTTTAAATAAGGTGAACGTTAGTCTTCATGATTATTTCGCGTACCTACTAGGTATGTAGAGCACTGCCAGGAGCCGTTATGTTTGCAAATCACAAGGATAAACTTGTTTTTGAATCAAAATGTCTTGAGTTATCAGTAACAGCTGGAGTTAGAACTTTCATTAGAGTCGAATTTAAACAAGTGTGTAAGCGATTTCAGCAAAAAAATGTTATTCTTGCCGAGATTTAGTTCGTTGAATGAATGTAATGCGTAGGTACGTGAATGTGCACACGTGTGCGCGGGTACTCTGTGTTCGATCTAGTCTAACCGTGTGGAGGCGAACATGACGTCTACACGATGTCGTAGAAGGGGAAGTGGTAAGGTCGCGTTACGCCGTTTGAAAGTGAGATGCGAGGCGCCAGGAGAGCAACAAATTAAGCCCCCGTGGGGAGTGCGGACGCCCGCCCACATCCCGCGTTGAGAGAACCACCCGCGATAACGTCTCGCCGAAGGGAAAACTTGAATATTTCCAAGAATTACGTAACCAAATTTGCTGAATAAAAGTTCGCGTACGTGCCCCGACAACTGGCAAAGTATTACTGAAGTTCCCTTTACATTATAATTAGGAGTTTAGAAGCATTTAATCGCCAAATATGTCGCCTTCCAGAGTTCAGTCCATGTGGAAACTTTACATTGAATTCAAATAATATTGCTACATGAGTAACTTCTGTCAATTGTAATTGTTTTGATATGTAAGGATTATGTATAATGCTTTCTGTCTCACAAAATATGTTTACTGAATATATTTGTTACAGTTTTACGCAAATAAAATTCCATTTTATTGGTCAATATCTTCGTATATTACTGATATATAAAAACAAGATAGAGACGTTTCACGAGAAAAATAAAACTCTTACCGCAACATAAACTTTATCACATAAAGTCATAAATATTTTGTTCCAATATCACTTCCCCGTTAGAGGTGTGCTGCTTGCGTAGTATTTCACAACGGGCTCTAAGCTTTTTATATTTTACTTAACATTATAGCTATTTGCTTCGATCGATGTGCGTTTGTTTCTTTCTATAATTAAATATGTACTCTCAATGAATATTGCATACTGATAGAACTTTACAATAAAATTATTTTCTGATTTATAGAAACTTCTTTTTTTTTAATGGCTTCTGTTTGTCAATACGACAGGAAATTTCTCGATGCCATGTAAAATAAAATTGTTTTAAAAATCCAAGATCTGTTTTTGAAATGGCATTAACGATCGCTTTAACGATCAAGATTAAATAAGCGCAAAAAAAAAGACGCGCGATACGGTTAATGACGGATATAAAAAGAAGCAAGAAATCTGCCAATAGCAAAACTTAGCGAGAGTATAAAATTAAATGGGTAGAAGGCGTTTTTACAAGTTTATCGAGCGTTCCACATCGCGCAGACGTCTAATGGGCTAGCAGGCGCCGCACGCTGTCTCGGCCGGCTGTGACGCCTTTGCCTGCACCGGACACTTAACCAACCAACCTCGCGCAATCCATAAAATCCTAAATGCAACAATTAAACAACACAATATAAGCCGAGTCAGAACAAAAAGTCTGAAATGGCGGCTACTTACAGAAAGCACCGCGGTTGGCTGCCTCTGCTCCGCTTTTAATGCGGATTTATTGACTCAAATTAATCGTGTAAGTAGAGAGCCGACAAGGAAACTTGCGTGAAACGCGATAAAGGCTTCTGTTCGATCTAAATCCTGTTAATTGTGATCTGGTGGATTGTTCTGTGTAAGTTGGACTAGTGTAAACGTGGTTTTAAAACAACAAGAACCTTATAGGATAGTTTCGTACGTTCACTTCAAACTTAAATGATTAAACGTTACTACAATCCCTTCGGTGAAAGCTATCCTGAATTTAACTTGTTATTATAATAACTTTGTATAAATATTCATTCTGCTAAGCTGACTGAAGCTGAGTGAAACCGGTTAAGGATTAAAATTTGCTACAGCATTATTCATTTTAGTACAAGTTTCCACGTCAAGATCTCCTGAATCTCGATAAACAACCTAGTGCGCTGTCGACTTCCAACACGTTCTGTGTCAGTGGTGTGCGGTTTCGGGTGCGATGTCGAATGCGACTGGGTCTCCGGAACGACACGTCAGCCCACAATCTCATTTGTGCTTCCCACTACAGACACGTAGGAAATGAGATGCGATTAGCTCACCCAGTTCGATCATCGAACCTGGGCTTCTATTTTAGTCTCGTACACTACTATCGATCACTATAATGCGCGATGACAAGTGGCAGCGGCTGTGAACTAGAGATTTGAACATGCACCATCATATATGAAGTGTTTTAATCATTTGTTCTATCTGTTTAATATGAAGAGGTCGTTTTATGTTAAAAAGTAAACATAGCGCAATGAACCTCACGGCCTCAGTGAATGTGCGCTAAGTAAGAGGTAATACAAATATTACAAGCAACTAATTTTAATAACCGCTCACCATTAGGTGGGTTATCTGCTATTCTGGATTAAATAAAAAATATTTTGTTCAGAACCGGAAATATTCTTTACCCAAGGTAATTGAAAAGGAGATAGAATACGCAAACCACGGTGGTGGTAGGTAGGTCAACAGTGAAAAAGCTTGACCCTTAAAAATAAGTTTTAATTTCACAGTATAATGAAAACATTTTAATTGAAACGGGTTATTACATATTAAATACAACCTACATTTAACAGACATAATTCAATTGTAACGACCTCCTCAAACAGAATTATTTGCAACAATATTTTCATTAAATTAATTAGTGAAACGAGCTCATGAGAATTACAGTTAGCTGCAAATCGTACACACGAAAGGAAAACTAACAGCAGTAAATAAAATCATAAGATCCATTGCTAGTAATCTAGGAAAGATATTCCATTGTGAAATGGCTTCGCGAACTTTTGGAATAGAAAATAGAAGGGAATGGCAGTGTTCTCCGACGGGAGTGATTCCGAGCCGCTTACACTGGCGCCTGGCCCGGGACTGCATAATACATTGCGGCGAATGCACCACAGTTTGATCCCTTTCTAGACAAGGTAAGTACTACTGTATCCCGAGTGGAAAGTTCTCTTGATGTTCTCTCCACTCTTCTACGTAATAAGGACATGAACTAGTAAGGAGCTTTTCAGTTTCAAAGTAAATTGACAAAGTTTTCGGGTATGACAACTCTTTGTCTTCTTACAATGAAATATCGAGCGTGTTCAATTATTTATGACTAATTGTTCTTGCAGTTCGAACGCGAGTGCGAAGTTTGTGTGCTCTCGGGGTATTTCACGGTTGAGTTCATACTTTGTGTCGAAATTATTGAGTTCAAGGTGTCTAATATTTAATGTTGGCAAAGTTGCCGAGTCGTTGCCGTTATGGTTCATGCACACCTACGCAAATCTCACAGAAAAGAACGATGAAACCGAGAAAGCTATAAATTAACTAAAATAGTTTAATAAACGTTTCTATTTAGGTTATTCTGTTTTTGAAAAACATCGTGCTTTGTCGTTATGTGCCAAATGTAGACAAACATTATTTTATATTATTCCAGAAAATGTTTACTTCATACTACTAGTATGAAGTAAAGAAAATTAAATAAAGTAATTGACTAAATGATCAAATCTTTTGTTCACTCAAATAAATATTCTTCACTGTTTGCTTTCTTACTGTAATATACTCGTAAAAAATAGTTTAGTACATATATTGTTTAAATATGTGCAAGGTCACCTTTGCATGTCTGATAAAAACCGGTGCTAAAAATACGTGAACACGATTGATACACGTGAACAAGTACGTAAACATTGAAACTCTCGTTTGACCGAAAATTGTCATTAAGCCGAAATCTATACTTACTATAAAGTTTTCGGAAATTTCAAAATAGATTTACTAGTTAATTGACACTTAAATGCCAAAAGCGATTGAATATTTTCCAAATGAAGAAGGCTATCGAAAATAGATTCAAAGAAATAATTTTTTTAATACATTTTTAGGGTCTTCAGCAAATTTGCCGAGCAAAACTTACGAAAGATAAGCGAGATCTTGGTATTTTGCCAGGAAGAGTAATCATGAAAAATATGACAAGGGAGACAGCGAGATATTAAAATACGAAATAAATTTTCAGCTAGACTAAAATTTTACTCAGCACAAAGATATCCATAGTGTTATTGTAATATTGGTTGGCTGTTGTAGGCGAAGATGATTATTATTTAGTGCTAATACTTACTTGTATGACAGCTCCAACAATATATGACTCCGGGACAAAATCTGTAACAATAAAGAACAATAAACGTTAGTAATACGGTCGTAATAATGCTCCTTACGTTATTATCATTATGGGACTAAGGGAGTCGATGCCAGATAATGTATTGCGGAAGTTGAAGACAATTTGCTACAGTTGGCGATCAATTTCTAAAGTGATATCATTTAAGTTTACTCGCACACATCGCCGCCTGAATATAAAACTAAACCAATTACAAGTTTTCCAATATGCCCGGCAAATTATACCAATGTTAAACTCGCAATAGCCTCTCAACTCGGCTTCTTGTTGGAGTTCTATTTAAATTGAAGTTTCGAAAGCTTACACGACAACGCACCGTAACTGATTTACAATCCGATACGGTGCAATCAATTGTTGTGAACTGATCTCCCTCAGACTGTATTGATGCTTATTTTCAACGGTAGAGCTTAAATTGCGAGTCATTTCAGTATTCCTATAGGTATACTATATCTATGTTTGCTGCACACGCACGGGCAACTGGAGGGCTGATATAATAAATCTACAGGCTTTAGTGTTTGCTGTGCAATCACAACGCAATTTTAGCCACATAATTCCCCTTTGCAGCGGCGGCAGCGGAACGAAAAAGCTGCGCTTAAAAACTCCATTACAGGCCGGCATTCGTTTCACCGTGATACAATACGCGTTAACCGACAAAAGGAGAGCGTGTCGTAGCTAGTTACGGAAATAAAAGCCGTTATTATGAATCGCGAGATGATGTGGTTGGAGCCAGGTAAACACAGTTATTTGCATTGCACTTCGGCCCTTGGCTAGGATTTGTGGCGACAACCTCGGTACGCGTTTTTACTTTTTAAAGTCACTTGAGACATTATTCATTTGGGGTTTAGATTTGAAATGTCGACAGTATATAAGTAACAGTAGATATTGATGATCGCGACGATAAATATATTCAGGGTTACAAAGAACATTTACAAAGAAACAAACGAAGTTAAACTATCAAATTCAGAAAACTGTTACATAGAATATCAATCAAAATTTAGCACAATGTTAGAATGCTTTTGACGATTACGGGGGATGTCGGCAAAACTGCGGTGGCAGTTGTCAAAAAAGCTGACACGCAAGTCAGTGCGTGATGCAGGGTTGAAACCGCGAGGGTGTAGCTCAGTCACCGATACCAAACGGTACGATGGAATTAAAATAATTACTGATTAATGGCACAGTTGTTGCTGTAACTAAGGTAATTGTTAAATTGTTTTACGAGGTTCTACGAAACTGTCAATTTAATATATAATTTACCGAAATATGAATTTAAAGAATAATTTGAAATTTGGCCGCCCACCTTTTCAAATAATTTTGATTACTTACTTTCTTTTTTCATATTTATTATACGATGGAAAATATAGTGGTTTTTTTTATATTTAGTTGTGTGGTATGCTTAAAAGTGTTATATGAAGGTTTCTGTATCAATCTGTATTAAAAGGTTCTGTATAGACCGTCATTTATGTAAATCGCGAGTCTAGTACATAATTAATGAGCCATTCACAAAAACTTAGCTGAAAGTGAAAAGAAAACTCAATTGGCACAAAACGCTCACGTGTCGGCCTTTGTCTCTCGGCTGTCGCCGCGGAACTAGCTCAAGCCTTTGAATTCAGTCACCGCTCTCCATTTCAGCCTTCTAAAAGACGTGTGAAACTCGCACTCTTGGAGTGTCTTGGAGTTACTTAGGGCAACTTGGAGGTGTTATTTAATCAGCTGTGACTTATGGATGGTACATTTTGCTTCAGGATTTACGTTCGGATTCTCCCTTTTGTTATTAACTGGAAAATACATACACCATACATAGGTTTATGTATTTTCCAGTTTATTAGTTTTGCAACAAAGTGGATTTAAAGCTTTAGAATAGGGTTAATCTCAAAATACCCATTATTATTATGGGGATTCAGACTTTTTGTCCGATTAGTGATTTAAAACTTTGGAGCTCAAATTGTATTCTTGGGGTACAAATATAAGATGCCATAATTTTAATGTTAAATCAAAAATATATTAAAGTAACAATCAGAGAATAGCAATGTCGGCAAACCAAATAAGCAATATTGTAACGTCAGTAGTATTGGAGCTACAAGACTTTTTATGACATCCAAGAATTTGCATTGAATTGAATAAGATACCAAAGAGGATGCATGCATCTTATTATGCACATTATTAAAAGTCAAGGTAAGCAGACATTTAGGCAAACCGATCGTATTTTACATATATTTAGCAATTATAAATAAATTTGAAACCTATTAAAATTGGCAGACATCATTTAATTTTAACTGATTTTAATAGTAGTATTCGGTCCAAGAAAACGGTATACAAACTACTTGGAAAATAAACAAATTACTTGGCCAAAACCTGAACAAACAATAAAAACATAGAAATCATCTTAAAATTCATATTTTCTTAGCTTGAAGCACTACGGTTGGAAACAATAATATCTGTACAAATTGTAGGATATAAGAGAAATATAAAATCAAACTTTAAGCTTCTTATCTCGAGAGCTAATTAAAGTTTGCATAATAATATAATTTTACAAAACAATGACAGGCGATTTTCACAATAACGCTCGATATAAACGGATTATTCAAAACCATCCTAAACAAAGCCATGACATTATCATTAGATTATCCCAATTAGGGGTAACATAACATTGTAGGTGAGTAATTAGTATGATAATGACGATATTGATGACACAAAACCAATAAAGAAAACGAATGTTTATCGTAATGCAATAGTTATATTATGGCCACACGCTTTCATAAACATTCAAAACATATTTTATTCTAATAAGAAAAACGTAACTTAATACTCAAATTAGAAGATTTTAATACAAAGTGCGCCACATGTATAATGCGAATTCCAGTCTATAAACAGATGGGACGACAAGAGTGACGAAAAATCTTTAAAACAAAAACTTTATTAGTAAAGTTAGGTAACGCGCTTTTAAAACTCAATCGAAGTGCGCGTCACGTCGTACGTAAAAGTCGTCGAAAAGTATGGCTATGACAAAAGCACGTGCACGTGAACCTTCCAACTTCCCGAAGGACACCGCGACGTTATTTAGGGGTGTTTCTAAAAGGTAAGGTGTGTCGTTTCAGGCCCAAGGGAATTCACTTTGCTTTAAAGCTGGTAATTTGATGTGAGTCTTTCGAGATTTTTCTATCTTCCCGGGTCGTTCAGGGAGCAGGCGGATTAGGCCACGCACGGGCACGGCGAGGGCGGCGACGCGCCAGATTAATGTCGCAAGCTTTGCGCCAAATTTAAAATGTCACGTTCCATTTTTCCAGCGAACATGCCCCGGAGTCGCCGACTCAAACATTACGATTAAAAATTATATAATATAATTATAGCAACAATAGAAAAAAATCTTGTGACACGAGTGTATCTAAAACAAGAGAACCACTTTATTAAAAACTAGCTGTTCCCGCCGCGACTTCGTCCGCGTGCCGTTTTAAGATATTTTGCGATAACCCATTACTATCTTCTTATGAGGGAAATTGATGGTAAAGAGCAGTCTATGACGGAAAACTTAGTATCTATACCTACTTATTAATAAAACCGGGCAAGTGCGCACGAAGAGTTCCGTACCGTATCTATCTCCCGTTGCCCTTATCAATATCGAATAAATAAAAATCACGTTTTTATGTATAAGCCCCCTTTAATATTAATTATTCGTGATAGTTATAGAATTGAAAATAGACAAAAATCAAAGACTCAGTAAAAAGGTCTAGTTTTACCCTTTGGTTTCCGAACCCTAAAAACCCAATAACGTAATGCTTCCATCTTGAACACATTCTCGTATAAAGAATGATCGTATCCTTATGTGTTTGGTCTTTTGGTGGAATTCTGGCGGATTCTTAGCCATCTTAATTGCTGATTCGTTATCAACACATAGGGAGGCTGGACATTCACCAATGATATCTTTCATGATCTTTCGAAGCCAAATAATTTCTCTAGCAGTTTCACTTGCTGCCACTATTTCTGCCTCGGTGGATGAAATCGCTACTGTGCTCTGGCGTTTACTTTTCCAGGATATTAGACCTCCAGAATACATGCAAAGAATGCCTGAGGTAGACCTTCCAGTTTCATGATCACCTCCGTGGTCAGCGTCACTGTAACATTCTAAATTATGACTATTTCCTGGCTTGTAAACGATGCCTTCTTCTATAGTCCCTTTCAAGTAACGCATTATCCTCTTGATATTGATGATGTTCTCCCTTGTAGGTTTATCTAAATTTCGAGATACAACACTGACAGCAAAGGCTATGTCAGGCCTCGTGCTTGTCATCAAATAAGCTAGTGATCCAACAGCTTCACGGTACGGGAAGTTCATTGAAACTTCATTAACATCTTGAGCATTATTTGCTTTTAAAATTGGTGTTGGCACTGGCTTACATTTCTCCATGCCAAACCTTTGCAATATGCGAGCGATATACGATTTCTGATGCAGTAAAATAGAACCATCAGGGTACCTTAACCACGCTCTGCTACCATGTTAAAGTAGATATAAGTACTGTAGGATCGAATAAAACCGGTTACAATAAATAAACGAATATTATTAACGTATACTGTAAAGAATATATTTAGTCAAGAGTGAAGATAGTGACATTGATGACAATCAACAACGTTTGGTTGCTATGGTAACATCTAAGGTTGGTGATAGATATTAAAGGAGTATCTATTCCTAACAGTAATTTCTCCCGTTTTCCCAACATTTCCCTTCACTACTCTGCTCCTATTGATTGTAGCGTGATGAAAAGTATCCTATATGTTGCTCAGGAGTATGAAGAACAATTGTACCAAGTTTCGTTAAAATCCGTCCAGTAGTTTTTGTTTCTATAAGGAACATACATACAGACAGACAGACAGACAGACAGACAGACAGACAAAAATTTTACTGATTGCATTTTTGGCATCAGTATCGATCACTAATCACCCCCTGATAGTTTTTTTTTTTATATATTTCATGTACAGAATTGACCTCTCTACAGTTTTATTATAAGTATAGATGAAACTACAAAATACGTAATAGATATGAAGCAGTTTTATTTCTTCAAATGTAGACAATTTATAAACACATCACAATGTACGTAATAAATGATGACGTGATACGACTGAAGATATGGAAATCTTAACCTAGAATTTTTCACATCGAGACAAAATGAAATGGAACAGAAAAATATATCAGAGGCCAATGCTTCGTTTGTGTCTACAGCTACAGCACACATGAACACATATTATCCAAAGTGTAGTCAACATGGAAACAGAGCGTAGGAAAAAAGGCAAAGTCGTAAAACTGGCGCCCACCAATCGCCAAATAAGGCCGGCGTGGCACCGAGCGGGCCGCTCCAAGGCGTCCTTGACTCCCGGCCAAATGACATAAGTTGGCCCATGGGCGCGGATTGTTCACTAATCGATAAACAAGACGGAATGGATGAAGACTCGACATCACCAAATCGCCGCACCCACGCAAACCTATAAACTTGTCGGCTAGTTTGATCATGATTCCACAATAATGTAAAATATAAGCAAAAACAAAAACCAAGGTCTTTAAGACACGATATGTTTATCTTTACACTGAATTCTCAATTTCTTGCAACGGTTGCCAGTTAATTCAACAAAACAGTAACAGTTCGCTTATTTAAACAAAAATGAGACAAAATAATTCATCTAAAACCAGCTCTGTATAACTATCTGTGCAAAACCAAGAAGCACTTCGTAACACACGGACAGAAAGTCTCATAACATCTACCTTAAGGCGACGGGTAGGGTGAAATTTTTCATAAAAAATAAAAATGTCAATAACTTCCAACTTTATTATTTATTTATTATATCTACATACACGTTAAACTTGTAACACGGCATAGTTTTTGCCGTGGTGGTTAAACTCTAGACAGTCAACGTGGCAACGTCGCAATTTCAACTTCAGCAAAAATGCTCACAACGACGCAAAACAAATAATGAGCCGCGCACAGTTCGGATAGTCAAACTCTAAAGCAGTGCCTTATGTATATTTGCGAGCACACAGCAATCAAACACTTATAATTCCTAAGGCGCTACTCTTCTTCTTCTTTAAACACCTTAATGTAGAAATGTTTTCTTTAGAGTCACAAGATACGAACCATAAGAATAGCTGTGCTGAGTTTGGTACCAAACAAATCTGCCAAACCCATAAAAAATGGGATCTTAAACCACACATTTGCAAAAGGTGTTGGTACTAAACTTACATTTAAAAGTAAACTATATCCAAGAGCACAAATTTTGAGTAACAATACACTAGTTCAATATATGTGTTATAGGAAATAATAAGTTTCACAACTCCACATGCTATCACTTTTTCTGAAAACAGTTTTCGGTTTCCCCAAAAACACGCATTTGGCTATACCCGTCACCTTAATACCCGGCAGGCATATCATAAGTCGAAAACTTTTCCAATTTTCATATTTCCCCAGAAGTCAACATTTATAAAGAGCCCTAATTTTAATAATTTCACATTTATAGTATATGGAGTGCGTGTCCGTAACAGCCGTAAAATGTGCGTGCGGGTGGAAATTGATGCGTTGGGTTATAGTGTAAATTTTCGCCTTATTATCGTTGCCTTGAATTTTGATAGCGTTAAATGGGCTTAACTTGACATACTTTCCACATGGGCAAAGTTGGAATATCTACATTGCGGTGAGGTGGAGTGAGATATTCGTTTGCTTTTTGACTTAACTTTTGCAGGTAGAGAATAAACATCCGTACCATAAACACCAAATTAGGCGTATAATCCGTGTCCTCGCTCATAACCTGTGTCGTGTGAGGATTATGCGTTGATGCGATAATTTGTCTATAAAGAGGTTAACTCTCCTGTGCACGCTATCTTATCTACTTGTGACTGTGATTTTGTAGGTTAGATATAATTATTTTTTGTATGGATCTCATCGTATTTTACCACCTTTGAAAAACAAATTTGTTTTTCAAAGGTGGTAAATAACTTTGCGAAGAGTGAGGACTCGTCGCCTTTGAAAGGATTAATATGCGTGGCGTTCGCGCAGTGTCAAGTTCATTGGCAAAAATCTACGCTCGCCCTCATGGCTGCAACAAGGTGACTGACACCGCCATAATGCGGCTTTGAGACGACCTGTACGAGAAAAGCAAATTAAACATTATTATTTCAATCGATAGGAGACCGAACTGTTGACATTCGGTATCAAGTATAATCTATTAAAAACACTATCGTGTAACCTCATTTCTAGCCGATATCCGTTACTAGTGCGTTGACACAGTAGTTGAGTAGCTAGCTACGTTCAGTGTCACCAGAGAACCAACTCAATGATTCATCGATAGATCGTACAAAGCGCATTAGCGAGGCGTTCGCTAAATGTTCGGTCCACTTGGATACGCAAACGAAGGCGTAATCCGTAGGGCGGCACTTAGCGAGCACCACAAGCTTCGCTCTCTAATTGCACGTCAGCTAATCTGTTTGCGTTTGGAACGCATCGCATTACCGCCACCAGCATTGAATTTGACTGATCGACTGGCCTGGAAATGATCGAGTTCAGTTGAGATAAAGCTCTTTTGAAAAAACACAGCTCATTTGTCGTAATTTTTTTTATTTTCACCGCTAACTACAATTTTTTTATGATCAGATTCAGATAAATCAGATTAGGGTAATTACGACCGGTTACATGTAATCTAAATCAACCTGTTCTTATGTAGTAGTAACACACATATCATAGCTCTACACTGTAGAAACTAGAACCGTTACTACTAGTTGCGTGTGTACCATGTGTCGATTGCCAGCCTTATATTAATAGGTAAATACCTACTTAATAAAATTTAATGTGAAAAATGCCTTCGCATTTAAAGCTTTTACACGGAGACAGAAAAGCAGTCTTCAATTCTAACATGTTTGCGCCTGCTCAAGTGCAAAA
This sequence comes from Ecliptopera silaceata, assembly GCA_932527185.1. NCBI lineage: Eukaryota > Metazoa > Arthropoda > Insecta > Lepidoptera > Geometridae > Ecliptopera > Ecliptopera silaceata. Next base: position 5,046,014 of record OW052192.1, read on the forward strand.
TGCTCGGGTCCTGTGGCCATTGCACTTCTGACAGCAAAAATAATAAAATCACTGATTTGAGACTAAAACAGATAAGATAAACAGATGAGGTTTCTGGTTTGGTTTTACGATGTTATTAACTCATTCATACGATGCAGAGTTTTTGTTATTAAAAAAAAATTGTACAAGCTGACTTCAAAGAGGGTATCATAAACTAAGAGCAGTAAACGGAAGCACCTGAAAAGTTAAGAAATTACCGTCATTGTGTACAAAATTGTACCATCGTAAGTACAATAAGTACGCACTCGACTTGAGATTTTACGAGTACCTGCGCTGCGCGTATCAAAATAATTATATTATTTTTAATTGCTGGGATTGCTTTAGTTTCAACAGACAACATTTTAGAATATACATATTTAAATTAAATGTAACTAACGAAATGCTTAGTAAAAAGGAACTTAGTACGCTTAGAGACATGTTGACACGGTACAAACATTCCAGGCTCCTAATGTTCAGTCAAAAAGCTGGGTCCACGCAGAGCCCACATGATGTCCACCACAAAGTGGTTTTGGTTAAAACATTCATTTCGATTTTCTCGAGAGATTGAGTAAAAGCTTTGAAGTTACACTTATTACCGCTAGCATATACTCGTTTATTTATTGAGGTTATAATCTACACTACTTTTGGCCATCTTATACGACACGACAACCTCATCAGTAACATCATAGAAGGAAAGATAGAAGGAAGAAGAGGAAGAGGAAGGCCGAGGATAAACTACATGAGCCAAGTAAAGATGAAGGTTGCTCTCGTGTCGTATAAGGAAGTCAAGGAGGCGGCCCTGCAAAGGAAAAAATGGCGTGGCTTGCATTGATTACGCAGACAAGAGCGTAGCTCTTTAATAAGAAGAAGAATCAACACTACGCTACTAATATATAACGGTGCCGGATTTTTTTGCATTCAGAGATATGATGAATGCAAAAACAGTAAATTACGTATCCAGAAAGTGTGAAAATGGTTTATATTTAAAATATAAAAAGAAAGTTGTATTAAGAGTTGAATTAATCAATAAAGATTCGAACGGAAAAACGTCGTTTTCGGTGGATTAAAAAGCTCCATATCTATATTAACGTTAAAAACGCACGTAACATAATTAAAATAAAAAAACCTACTTCGTTGTTCATATATTTATAAGACATTCTGATATGAACGTAGACAAGCAATTCTTAAACTTCAACCTTGAAGTACATACTTGCAAGCTACAATATTGCGCTTTCAAAAACTTAGAAGACCGTTAAAGCGGTTGAAGCAGCCAAGTTTAAAAGACGATAAACGTGATTGACGGATGAAAAGAAAAGTTCTCCGCAGACTAAGACAAGAAACCCTTTAGTAATAAAACAAGACGTACACTCCAGAAGCCTCTTGTTGATATTATTAAGCGAGCATAAAACGGAGACGTAAACAAACGTACAAAGTTCATTCGGATATTAATTATTTACTCTGCATTTGGACGTCCTTTACAACCAAACTCAAAACTCTTTCTAAATCTAATCCTTTCAAATGGCATACTTTTATTTTTGACGTGACAACGTCTTATAATTCGATAGAGCCGGCTGCACGCACGAAAAAACATGACTCATGAGGCGTTCTGAGGCGTTCTGAGGCGTTCCATGAAGTGACGTTGTCACGTTCAACTATCGTCAGTAAACCGACTCTACAGACAACCATTTTTTATTTATTTCTGAATTAAGCTCTCTCTTTCATGAGATACATGGTTTTCTACGAATGTATTATCTTAGTACTTATAGCTAAGTAAAATCTAGATAAAAATACGAATATATCAAAGAAAAATGCGCTTAATTTGGGTAGCTATAAGGTCTAATATTTCCATTTGTATTTTACTTTGGCTCTAGAAATATACAGATTTGGACTTGCTTGAGTCATTCCATTACTCACATAGAGTTGAGGCCAGTCAACCTATTTAGTTATTGTATTGTTTCGATATGGCTCCTTGGAAGTTATTCGTGCATCAAAATTGCGGATGTATTAAGTGCGTATACAAATTTCAAGACGGGCAATCAATTGTGATGCCAATGTATCTTCTGTGTAATATTTTATCATTGCCATTGTGTGCAGTGGTGCATATCGTTTGAAAGGTAAACATTATTGATAGATTTATTCCTCAAGTCCTTTCGGGTAGGCGACGACCAAATTACAGGCTGAGTAATCGGGTGAGTCTGCTACTCGTTTCGCTTCATGATTTCGTTTTATGGGTGCTATTTTTTGTTCATACTCGAACGACTGATTCTCTTGTTAGTTCTTTTGTAATTTATTATTTCCATGCATGAAACATCTTGCTATTTTTAAACCTCTCGCTCAACGATTTAAAACTTAAGATGAAGTGATAAGTGTGTAGGCCCAGAATCAACTAAAGTTATATCAATGACTTGAATATTGATGGAGGTAGTAGGTTAATGAAATCGTCGCATTAAAGTCGCCCACTCAATGTCTGAATCAGATTGGTTTAATGGGGCAAAGTGATTGCAGTGAAAATGGCTGGAAGCGTCCAATATTGCATTAGCCTTGGGCCTCACTTGGCCTTCAGTTCTATAATAGCCGAAAGTATGAATCAGCGTGGTTGTCATTGCCACAATGCTGTGGTAACGAATCAGAGGCTACGGTCAGCATCTTTTCTCGGAATCGAACGTGTCTCAAAACATAATACTCACTTGTTTTTATTAAGCTTGCCAATTATTTAGCATAAACATTAAAACATATATTTGTACTAATGCTCAATTAATTTAGGGGCTAAAATATGTAATAAATTATAGGCAGCTTACCGCTCACAACAATGGCGAGCGCTAACTAGAAAGTGAATCGAACCGGTGCTGAGAATGGTCTTTCCGATCGTATTGATCTCAGGTTCGTTACCCCCTTCATTATTCTCCCAATCACAATAAGGCCATTTTACTACATTAACGCACGCCTTTTGCAGTAAATCTCGAAGCCAATCAACGAGATCATCTCTTGCCTCACAAAAAGGTCTTCGCTTCGAAGGTTATTCAAATAAAGTTGATCTTTTCCTTTTTCGATTCGGGATGAAAAGAGGTCAACGTTCACGTCCCGGACACTGTCTTTTAATTCGGTGACTTTTATGGCCTCCACCGCAACTTGCAATAAATTAGCCCTTTACGGAAAAATGGACATCTGCTCCTCTGGAGAAAAAATCCTTGGAAGTAAAAGGATAGAATTTACGATCAGTATAGTCGTGGGTAGACGGAGGTCGCCCACGAGTCGCATGCAAATTGCTCCATTGGACGGAGTGGCGTGCTGGTAGGCAGCAGGCGAGATTAAAATCGAACCACCTCGCGACCCCTGGCCAGCCGGTTTCGCCCCGCGATGCCGACCTGCCGCCCGCGCCGGATATGTCCCACTCGTTCTGTTTTTACAAGCTTTTTGTTCCATTAGTTGTTATGAAAAAGTTGATGGCAAAAATATTCGCTCGAGTCAAAAACTATTGGAATAGTCGGCCGAGCCAATTCCAGAAATAACCGGACTTCACCAGGCGCGAGCTTTCAGGTAGGTAGAGAAAGCATGCAACGTATGCTATAAGTTAGGTATGTTCACTATACAACTAAGTGAATTTACTAAAATAGCGTCTCGCATTTAGAGAGTAAGTACCTACGAAACGTTAACTAAAGCATTCTGATTCAACGCGACGACGCGCCTTGTCCAAATATAGAATTATTCAGTGCAACCCATATAAACGTTTGTTCGTCGGATTACTTCGGCATATTGAAGCTAAAATTAGGATTATTATATAGAGCGATATTGTATTCAAATTAATTCAAGAGTTCTAGTTCGATTAATGATACAACAATTTTCACTAGGTAGAACGTACAACCTTGACCATGTTAGACTCGTTTACCAGATATCAACTAACGGGTTTTCTCTATTATTTGACATCCAAGGTCACTTGCATAGGTACACCACTATAGCTTTAAATTGAGTTAGTGCATTGATGTTTCTTGTAAGTTTACGGCAAGTTAAATTGGAGAGAGCTATTAAACAACGTCATATGACATTTACAAACATATTAGGTAATCATTTTAATCCAACATTAAGGCGGTACCTGCCCACAAGAAGGCGCTTGCATAGTTGAAATGTTGCGAAACCTTTCAATGTGCTTATTGTATAATGCAATAGATCAGACAGGAAATGTCACACTCTTGTAAGCAAGTATAAAGTGCTATAGACGTACACTATTAACTGAGGATACATTATTCAACAGTACATTTGCACTGTTACTTTCACAGTATCATAAGCAGTACTGAAGGCACATCTGGACCTTTTTTACATCCAGGTACCTATAAAGTAATTTGAGTAAATTGTAGAACATTTGCCTTTTAATTTTAATGTATAAAATTTAGAATTGTCGTCTTTAACTACATTCATATTTTACAATTTGCAATCAATACAAAAGAGTTAGCCAAGAAGAACCAAACAATGATAAATATAGCCGCAAATATTATTGCTGATTATTACAATCAAAACTTCCAGCTAAGAAAACTTGAGTACGATAGTTCGATGTAGTACAAGCATGCATATAGGACCGATATTCGAATTTATGACTTAACACACCGAAAGGAATTGCATGGGAGCAATAAAACTAGGAAATTCAGTCTCGCCCACGCGGCAGACTGAAGGCGCCGTACGCATATATCCTATGTATTTGTACCTAGCTTCTATAAGTTTTATAACATGGGGATAAGTTTGTTCTAAAGCAAAAACTGAAGACTGGATTTCTAAAAATAGAATAAACTAATGATAAATTATACATAGAACGACTGTATGATAATATATTACAACATTACAACTAAATAGACCTTAACGAAGGAATTCAGCCTTACATTGTAACAAGACACTACTTGGACGTATCGAATTGCCAAACGTGAGTTCTGGAAACGGCGATCAATCAAAACAAACTTGAATAGAATCCATTCAATACATTCCTTTTGATAAAATAATTGAAAGGAAGAAATAGTTCGTATTTATACTTATATCAGACTAATTTGTCTGATAGAAATAAAATTATAAAACAGAAAAACCGAAATCCAACCACGTAACATTTTATTTTTTGTCTTTGTTTTCTGTTATAATTTTAGAATAATGACTTCACATAGCCAATGTTAGCTGGGTTAGGAAAACGCGAAACTTGCCTTATTCCAAATCTGTCCACATTAATTAACATAAAACTTAATTTACGTCGTATCTAAAATAAAGACAAAGCAAAGTACAGACATTTTAAGAATACGGCAAACTGAAAAAAATATCAAAATCAGTTTTCACAAATTCGTCGATGGACGTCAGATGGACTGCCCAATGGACGTCAGATATTATAATGCTTCTAAACCGAGTTTTAATAGCACCCAAAGTCTACGTCATGACATTACGACTGATTCAGTTGAAAGGATTAAATAATTAAGCCACATTCATTCAAACTTACCCTTAAACGATCGAGTGGAGTTTAACCCATTACCTGCATTAAGCCGGGCTGACAGCAACCCCATAAAGTTTATTTGGGTATAACATTTCATTTAAAAGTTTACGAAGTGAGTTTGTTTATAGTTAGTGGGTTGGTCACTTTGCACTTGTACAAGTTTAGACAGCTGGTACCTAAAAAAAAGAGTATTTACGAACTGGTTCTAAATTTTAGCTGACGCAGTGATAAGGGGCAGATAAAAATGTAAATAATATAATAATACGTTTTAGACGTTTATTATAGAGAAAATCATAGGAATAGAAGAGGCTATTTTATATATAACAACAATGTACAATGAATGAAACAACTATAACATTGAATCGCAAAACAAGAGCAAGTCTAAAGTAACTATGACCAAAGATAATTCAAACATGTTTAATGGAAAGTAGATCACAAGTTGCACTTTCTCCTGAGAGGCTGTGCCTGCGCATAGTCCGTGTAAGTTTCATTGTATTCGCATTGCAGTAAAACAAAGTGCTGCAATTATAATAAAACGAGTAAAATGTTCATTTCGAAAATAACCTATTAGTGTCAGGAGAACTTAATTGAAAACGGGGACGGTAAAACGAGAAACGATTATTGAAAGAAATAAATGCTAATTACTGTTCATACATGGTGTGTAGATTGTATAAGTAATTGCGAGTTCATTGGCTCGCGATGCAAAGGAGGTTAGGTAACTAATTGCAATATTGTGCTGGTATCATAAATATAACACGGATATCTACACATCACGTATGTATTTTACTGTGAAAAAACTAAGTATTGGTGGCATTTTGGTGTCATAATCAGATACTTACCCCCTATTTTTTAAAAAGTTAGCGTTGACATTACGTCACCATTACAAATGGTAATCAAACTTGAAGATAGACCGTTATAGTTTTATAAGAATAATAATTTGCAATTTTAACGATAAAACATTGTAAATCTGATCAGTGACCACATTTGAGTTCGGACGCGGGTCGCGGGGGCGGCACAGACTGCGGCGCGGTCTCTCAAACCAGTTTGCGAAAGAGCCCTTCTGTCGATGTCGGTCGCCAAGCCAGGCCGGCTAGGCATAGTAAACAATGCACATTGATGCAGTATTTCATATAATACAGTGAAGGTACGCGATCCTAATCTCTAACGAACTGTCATCTCCGCAGGATATTTTTGAGGCTATTACTTTTCTTCTGTGGGGACTCTTAAAATAAAAGAAAAAACTATAACTTTGAATAAAAACCCTTATGCAGTAGAACAAGAGCAGAGAATAGTTAGGTCGCTTGATTGCAACAGGCTTGTTAGGAGAATATTACACAGGAAAGTTACAGTTTAACATGTTCGTGTTATCACTAATTTTCCATTCAAAAAAGCCAATAATTGTCGATGGCAGATGCCTATGTCAGACAGTCGACACGCTGATTTGATTTCGAGATTTTTTAATCCCATTATCTTAAATCAGTTTACCATATTGATCTCTAGCCAAGTGAAAGTTTCTGGACATAAAATGTTGTACTATTTATACGGCTACTATGTTACTGGTGCATTAGCCATGAAGCCAGGTCATCTTGGGTATTATTTCATTTGAGCCACGAAGACGAAACGCCTACACGATAGTAAAACTTTAGTCATGATAATGTAGGTATGGTCATTGGATGTAGAATCGAGATTTATGGCATTGACCAAACGCGAGACAGGGTTTCAAATTTTGGTTCAAAAATTATTTTGGAAGAAGTAGAATGTAAGTAAGTATAAATATGCATTATAAACATAAATAAAGAGTTTACCGTGTTTTATGGAAAAAAGTCCTTTGATAAATTCCGAGTCCAAAACCAGTTAAATAACTAGGCTAGTGTCATTCAATAATCTTGCCAAGGTTCATTTGACTTTCTAGTCTAGTTTCTGTGCTGCATACTACTCGTTGAAACTAGTCTACCTGCTTTAAAGCTAAAAAGAAAGAGGTTGGCTGCCAAAATAATTTAATGCATTCTTACACAACTGCAAAGGTACCACAGCATTGTTTCACCGAGGAACCGGTTCCTGCATACGAGGTGGCTCTCAGCAAAACATCCTTATTGCTCTATTTGTTATGATGCCCGTGTTTTATGTTGCAGGAAATGAGCTCATACTGTCTGTGGGACGCTTTTCCACTTTAATCCGGTTTGAGAGTAGAAAAATGAAAATATTCGACGTATTTTTTTTCTGTTATGCGCAGATTTTTCATGTTTTTGATATGAGAGATGATTAATTTTTCAGGGCCGTGAAGAGGCTTTACTCGTATCAATTTGCTGATGATATAATCTTATTGTAGGTACGTAATCTTTTTTTTGTGCATATATATTTAACGACTAAAGTAGCGTTGGAGTGATGACCTAAAAGTCCTTTGCGAAGATTAGAATTTGGCGAAGAATCTTTTAGTCGAGTAGAATGAAAAGTGAATAAAATTATATGTAGTATTAAAAACCAACACACATTCAAAACTTTTTCATACCCCAAAATGATATTAATCATAACAAAAATCAGCCAATAATATTAAATCCCAATAAACATGCATATATGAAGATTTAAATCATCTTTTCAATTTCAAATTTGCAGGCTACGTCGAATTGAAACGATCAATTGCTTAAGGATTTGCCTTGACTTAACGAAACAGACTAAATGGTACGACTGAACTACCTAGGAACTTTCGAATACGTCATTGGACAACAGTTATAATACCACTAAATCACCTTGCGTGGGCCAAGGTGCCGACCAAGTGAATGTTAAATCGTGACTGTTATCGAATATAATGAAATTTATAGATTTTTAAACATATTGAACAATAAACATGATTAAACGTAGCATCTTTATCATAGCTGCATAAAATATTATTTTAATTATTTTTTGTATTATTACATTGTGTATAACATTAAACTGTAACACAACATGCAAGTGTAAGGTACCAATAACATACATTTAGGTTTACTTTATTCTATTTATACCGATCAAAGAGTCGCATAAAAACGAGCAACCAAGCCGAACCCCAAAGATTTTTATCGATGCAAATCTCCATTGAAAGCAAAGCAAAGTCGAACGCTGCAGTACAAAATCTCATTACTTGTTTACATAGGTAGGGTACTCGACAATCTAGATAAGCCAAGCCTCAGATTCAAGAGAGCAAACTTGTGCACGTTGCTTGCTGACATAAAGTGACAGACACACGCCGTGATGCTATGCACAAAGCAGCCAGCAATCGGAACTGAAGTGATCCTGATCTGATACACATGCAAACGAACTGATGGATGCTCTAATAAAAAGTATTTTCTCTAAAGCAATTGACTAAATAAGCAAGTGTGTTGTTGAATCGTTTTCATACTTTTAGTATCAAAAATAATAATACTGAATATTTTTAACAGGGCCAGCAGTGCAGTGTCCGGCCCACCCTTATTACTCATTTGCAAATTATACTCTTCTACCACCGCAACACAACCCTTTTTAGAGTTGATAGGAAATTGACGATTTCGCTTTGTGATACTGCGTTAAAATTAACCCTTCGGCGGATATGACTCATTACGCGACTACCAGGAAATGTCATTAAATTTTCACGATGGCGCTTTACGTTACCCGCGCTGCTGGTCTCGACTTCATGCATATTTATCAAAATAACGTTGCCGATTGAAAAGCTGCATATAAACACGCACTGAATTGCAGAACGATACGAAATAGCTGCCGAATTGGAGTTCACTGTTGTGGTTCAGAGGGTTGCGTTTTGCGCGCGGTGCAACTTGCAATTCGGAGGGCGGTCGTTGTCCGGCAGTCATTAGCGAAGCAACCCCTGCAGAGGGTTGAGCGGGTTCCGCGAAACTGACGTGACTCAGACCGCTGCTGTGGCGATGGGAAAACACCGATCGTTCACTCGATAACCGCTTTCGTATTATTATGATTGCATTACTTGCGCAGTATTGATTGAACTTGCAAAATTACTTATACAACCATTAAGTATCCATGGATAAAATCTGTGGCCAATAAAGTTGCTGCGTGTTCAGAATAAAGCGAATTCGTTATGTGTACTCCATTTTTAATCAGCTCCGCTACCTTTTTCTGAGAAAACGTTTTCTTGGAGAAAATACCAATTGCATTTCTATGTAGGCCTAATCTAATTCCAAATAACGAACAATTTATAATAAGAGTTGTAAAAATTACCCTTTTACATTATCAAAGCAAATCAAGCCATTAGTGTGTACCTAACAGAATAAACACATTATGTTAGCCTGGCGGACGTTTAAAGGCGGGACATGAAAAAGCCATAGCAAAAGTGAAATTAGAACTTTCTCTAGGCCATGAAACAGGAACAAAGTGGCGGTTCGGCCTCGGGAGAGTACCTAGTGGGCAACGGCCACGCCAGGTGGTGCGCGAGTTGCCTGCGAATTTCCATAATTGGCAAAAAAAATACAACGTCATAGGTACAACATTTTTGTCATTGTGTCAGAGCTCCCTGGGGTCTGAATAAAACAGAGGCTCGGTGCGAGGCGAGTTAGCGCTAATTTTTCCGGACAGCGAATTGCCTGACCCATCATGACAAAGTTGTCAACTTATACATATATTTGTCGGAGGCCGTGTGAAGTTTTTTCCATAGCTATATTATACTTATAGGGCTATGCTGACTTACGCCGAGTCAAGCGTTATTAGATGGCTGTCCATAGAGCACATGTGCCAGGCACATGTCGATTTCAGGATGACTTTGAGACCATCGACGCAATTCAAGAGCGTCAGCTAGGCTCCAGACATCAAATCAGCTAATGAACGCAAATACTGTAATTTGATATTGATATGTTGATTTTTGTTGAAAAATAGTAAACATTTAGATGATTTTGTTGACGCAGGTAAACGGGGTATAAATAGAAAATCGAACGTGAATACCAGACAAACCATTGTTTTGCGATCTGCGCTTCAAGCTTGTTTGATTCGAACGAGAATCTGTCTGTTCGGGATGTATTTTCCAGTCATGGGCTTCACGAATGATCAATTTGATGCTTAATTTGCTCCATTATACTCTCTAAAATAACGACGCTTTTGAGGTTAACACATACTTTCAAGGAACAAGGCTTAGAGCTTTACTGTTTCATAAGATTGCAACATAGTACAACAATACCTGATTTAAGAACTCCAGTTAGTCGCGAAACAAATAGGTGCTCACGAAGCGAATAGCAAACTTTTCTCATCCAATTTGTCGCACCTCATACTTTTATTCTCTTGAAGCACCTCTCAGCCTTATTGCTCTGCAATATAAACCGAAAAGTAAGAAAATTGCTTGATCCGTAGCATTGTAAAAGTCGTACCGCTCTCGTAAAACTCCCACATATTTCACGACAAATAAACTTCTCATCCTGTGAAATTTCTTGGGAAGCAGTTCACTGCAGGTAATATTTCAAAACATGTGTCATTCATAACTTTCGCCTTCGCAATGTCTGTCGATGGAGCTCGGGCAAAAAGGTCTCAATAATAAATTTTTCGTGAGCCCGCTCCGTTATCCCCGAGCGAGCCCAGGTACGTTTTACGGCCGCACAAGGGAAAATAAACGAAAAATAAAATAAAAGTCAAAATGGTCGCCATAAAACTATTTGCCCAAATATACCGCGTACAAACTTTTGAAAGCGTAAGGAGAACAGATATATTGCTATTGGATGTTGTTATTGACAAATTGAATTTGGTTCTTGTTTTATTCGACAAGTTGATTTAGACGCTGTGAAATACTAGAAACCTAAACTTAAATAGAAAGCGAGGTGTACTTACCAATAAGATGCAGTTCCAGGCAATGTACCTGTAATAAGACCAAATTGTTATTTGATAAACTTTAATTTAATTAGGAAAGGTGTTTTAAAATTTGCCAAAGTAATTTTAAAACACTTGTACGGCACATATTAGTTCCGTATTTTACGGTGCATACAATAAAATTGTTAGCAATTCGCCATAAAATAGTTAACAACTTATTTGAACACACGAGTTCGCCACCCTTTTCAATTTTGACGTCCGGATCTGGCAATCAACATAAATAATTGATGAAATTGTTGGAAAACCAAATAAACTCGTGTTTTTGGAGTTCGAACAATGTAGGTATATTACCAAAACCTTGAAACTTGAATAAGCTTTTAACTAAAATTTTCCGTTTAGTAATGATATTGGCGAGCATATGTCTACATTTAACGTTAACGATCCTCTCCTTCTATGTATGTGAGAATGATCTACTGCACTAGCTCGATGTTGAAAAAAAACGGTATAAACTGACAACTTATTTTGAAAAATATATTTCTAACAACATATTTCCGCGCAAAACACATTAGATGGCTGGATTCTTATAGATTTGCCGATCAAGTGTCTATTGTTCGGATTTGAAGTATGGAGTAAAGACTCGAGTTTCATTCAGTGCAATCCGATTGTTATTATGTCAGTCAACGTCTTCAGGCAGACTGGTGCAGATCAGTCAGTGTGTTTACTCAGGCAATCTATTGATATCCTGGCCATAGCTTGCTCGGAAAGATGTAAGGTAATAGAATTGCGTTTTCACTGTTTCATTTCTGCTATATCAGAGTTTTAGCTAATAATAACCATGAAAAAACTGCGTGTTGTACAAGGACTAAACCTGCGCCTAAAAAAACTACGTATAAAAATGACTATTAATATCATGATGCTAATCATTTTCAATTTTCTATGTTTCATAAATAAAATAAATAAAATAATCGTTTATTTTCTCCCATCAAAAGGCAACTTATATCAAAATTATAGGTAATAGGTACAAGGTTAAGTATTCTGCTAACAATATAATAAATAAATTCGTCTCTATCCCGAATTTTGTTCAAACAATATGGTTGTGTTCAAGGATTTCGCAACAAAATATTTCTATGCTACAATAACTCACATACAATGTTTCTTCAATATCCAGAAAAGGCAGTTATGCATTGGCCATACAAACAATCATTTCACGAATGTTGTGCAGTGTCGCGTGATGGAGCACATTATAGCCGCAGGCACGTCACCCGGCTTCCTCGGCTGCCCGGCCGTTTCGCACGTGATAAACAGCCTAATATCTCCACCTCGTTTTACAGATATACAAACGGACTAGCAAATGCTTATCAGTTTATACATTGCTTACGCTATTTGGTAGGGGCTAGCATATATTTTTATTTGTGTATCTACAACTGTAAGTGTTTTAAAATTTTAAGTGTTGCAAACATGCCCGTGGTCAGTTGAATCGAAATTGAACGGGCAGGTTTTCTGTAAAGTATATAGAAGTAAAGAAGAAGAAGTACACCTTTGTTTAAAGAAATCAAGTATTCGTTTTATTGAAAAGAACAGTAATACTGCAATTGACCTTAATCACAAACACAAAGATGTGGTATAATAGGTAGGTACGTATTTACTAGACTATTATTTACAAATGATTTGGTCGGTTGTTTTTCAAACTCACTTAGAATGTATTTTAAGCAAGTATTGTGTAGAATAACTGTTCTAAGAATTTAAAATTTAACTTCATTTGCTGGCGTTTCGCAGTATCTGCAAAATTCCAGAGGTTTAATTCCAACTTGGTAAGTAAAGTACTCTGAATTCGTAAATTACGTTTGCCAGTCAAGGAATATTTTTTAAATATTTTTTACCTACCGTTCATAAAATGAGCATTTGCGTCAGTTTTGCGAGGGAAAAAAAAAAGGATTTGTACCATTTAATGTACAAAAATCATTATTTGTATCGAAAATATTGCTTACTGTAAGTATTTGTATTTTGTGTATTTAAATCAGGAGGTATCCTAAATCACGAGATTAGATTCCACACAAAAACCTGCTTACAATTGCTTAATCCCACTGACCGACAGAAATGCGAACAAAAAACGCTCAAAACGGATCAAATCAAAGTTGTATCAGGGCTGACATTTTGTTGGTAACACTTTCGGTATTAATGTGTCAGCCCCCGGATAATAAGCTAAAGTATTGGGTCTCGGAGACCGACTTTCTAGTTTAATGGAATAGCTGCTGGTCCTTCCGCGTTCACCGCAATCTCTAGAGAGAGAAATTGAACAAATTGAGTTTAGTTAGGAAAATTTTAATAGGATATTATGACGCGTTAAAATTCTGCCTCATCTTGCTATATTTGGGTGAAATTTTAGTAAGTTGAAGTATCAAAAATACTAGCATTGTAGAGAACGTTAAATATTGCAATGTACGATACAAATAGGTATATTATTTTCAACAAATATGGAAACGGTTTCATAAATCTGAGCAAGTCGCTAGCGCGGCATGACTGCTATACGGACCGTAACACAAAATAAACACTAACGTTATTTTCTGTTTTACGAGTTTGTACTTAATAGTGTCTATAAATATTTATGATTTCAATAATTTGATAAACTAGATGGTTTCAAGTAGCATCATCAGCATTCTATTTATTTGTTTAGATATATAAGAGCATGTTTATTTAATTAGGGTCTGGTATAACAGGATTCTCAATTGGACGTGGCCCTTCTGTCACAGTTTAACTTAACCTAATGATTACTGTAGGTAGACCCTGCTCCCTTAGGTGACACGGGACACCATTATTGTCTCGTTTCTAAATTACCTACTAACGTCAAGTAATTTGTTGCACCGCATACTTTTTTCTTATCTATATTTTGAACGACGTATTTTCTTTCAGTTGTTTATTTAACTATAGATAAGGTATAAGCAGACAGAGTTCAATGCGGGTGTCATTGTAATTAAGTACTTATGTATTTTTTGCGAAATAAATAAGGTGTAGGATAAGGAAATTGCTAGTTGACTACAATTCATATGTATGCAGTGTTATAAGGACCTGCAGTTAGTTGAGATCGATGCACTGTTGCTAGTTAAGTTTGTTGTTGCTAACTCGTGTAACGTAGATCGATGTTTGCTAACCAACTCTGTAGTAAATTTGTCAGAAGAGACATATTTGTAACTAAGATTTAGTATGCCGTTTGCTAAGGTAATCTGTCTACTTTCTCTACGTCGTACCATTTATTGTGTTGGTATATATAGTAATAAATAAATGGTAAAAACAACCTAGTACAATTTAGAATACGTAACATAGTTTTACACAAGAATACTGAACCTGCAACCACTTAATTGCTAATAGCGCTATTCCTTGACGGAAATAAATCCTTGCAAGCCGTGCAACGCGATGGCCTCACGCATGTGACGTGGCTTTGAATGTGTTGAACAGTGTATGTGTCGGAGGGCAGGTCGGAAGCGCAGCTAGCTCTGAAAGCAGGCAGGCGTCAGCGCTGTGTGAGTGACACGTCCTTCCGCCACCGAGCTTTCTATACGTAGCAAGCACTATCCAGTTACGATGTTGGCACTACGACAGACGGACACAAAAAGTATACTACGAGCATGAATCACAGTCTGCAAACTTCAAACGGAGGTGTGACCTACCAGGTTTACGGTCATCGCTCTCATGGGAACATTAGGAATCTCTGGAAAGGAAAGTAAACCTTGAATTATTTTATAACTTGATGTGTGTTATAAAATGAAAGTCGTGTCGCGACTTCGCGAGCGCCACGCTCTAATAAATATGGTTCTCGAATGCGACCCTAATCGGGAAGGCAAAACGGCAACAATGCAAACAGGCGCGGTATCATCATTGTGGAGCAAGCAAACACATTAAAGGGCGACGTGTAAACGATGCCTAATGATTATCCATACCTACATTAGAGCGGGAAAAAGAGAAACGAGGTGAACGCAAATAAATGAAAATATTCCCGGTGTTCTTTGTTTTAAGGGGGGTCGAGCGGCAGCTGGACGCCGGGAAATGTCGCTTATCTGACGCCGCACCTTTTGTCAGTAGGCGTTGACCTAATTCGAATGTCGCACGGCCGCGGCGGCGATGTCGGTGTCAACATCATCTTCATTCAGATAACTTGGATTTGAGTGTCGTTGCAACCATCTGTCTTTTACAACTCTATTTCGCGCGAAATGAACAAAAAGTGCAAACACAGACCTCTTTGTAAAGCCAAGGAAATCTTTAAACTAACCGTTTTTCCAGCTCTAAATGGAAGGTTTTCCTATTTAATTGCAGCGGAGGAGCGCACAAACGCGACGCTAATTTGCGGCGGAACACGAAAGGTTCGTTTTGTGCGCATTTGCAAATGGTGCGGCACATTCACGCGATTAAAACGGCAAGTTTCTAGCGAGGCCGATCGCCGGGGCGATAGGTCGCGGGGTCAAAAATAGCGCGGGTCGTACCTGGCTCCACCAGCCCGGTTCAATGTCAACTTTCAATCACGGGGCGGGCGGAAGGAAGCCGCCGCTCGTGCGCCGTTGCGGCCTCGTGCCGCGGAGCCCTGAGCCACCGCAATTATTGCTTTGCCCTTTTTTACGACGACAGACGACGCGCCTCCCTTGTCTCCTCGCCCGTTTACATTCTGTCAAGTTAAGCCTCTCTGCCCCGAGTGCTTGACGGGACCGTCTCTCCCTCTTCTAACTTGACATTAATACACTAACTCCATGGAACTACATTTTGTGGTCGTTTTGCGTTTGAATTTATATGCAACTTTATATTCGTATCACATTTTCTTAAATGTTCAAATCAGCATTCTACATTTTAGTATCGGTTTCTTCGTTGGTT
Source organism: Ecliptopera silaceata (assembly GCA_932527185.1). Classification (NCBI taxonomy): domain Eukaryota; kingdom Metazoa; phylum Arthropoda; class Insecta; order Lepidoptera; family Geometridae; genus Ecliptopera; species Ecliptopera silaceata. The sequence goes on from OW052192.1 coordinate 5,062,116, forward strand.
GGTTTTTTACAGATTTGACCTGAAATGTGACTTCAAACTCGGTCCTCGAGTTCAAGGAGCAGTAAGTAATAATATGAAAATGTGAATACCTTAAAACACATGAGTAAATTTGCGCCTCAACTTCTTTGGCGTCATAATGCGTTTTACAAAGGTTCAAATCCGTAAACATAGATACTTAAGTAAAACTTTACTTTTAGCTGGAACCTTTTTGCCCTCTTTGTTTACATAGCTGTAAGCAAAGCCTCTCTGTACAGTCGCTTTGTCAAGCGTCGCGTTGGGTAACATTAGCTCGACCCACTGTCAGATAATTTGCGAACCAAATAAAATGATTCCCTACTCTATTGCAGCTAAATGCTGTAGAGTTGAAGTTCCATTCTAAATAATTAAATTCACCATTTCGCCTGGGGCATGAAACAGTTTAAAAACAGAGAATTACACAGCTGAAGGAATATTTTAATTTGATATTTTTATGTCCACTGTGGTTTAATTTGTTTTATTGTTTATTGCACCAGTTCATATAGACCAGCATTATAAGTATTTTCGACTGGAATCTTTGGAAGTCAGCCAATTTCAACTTCTTCGTCTGTTTCTATTACCATCCTTAAATTACAATAATAATGTTGTTTTTGTAATAAACCATATGACTGCCATTGTGATGTGAAGAAGCAATCGTACCAGAATAAGACGATTCAATAGTATTCAGAGTCCGTATTTGTGCGACCCAAAATCTGAAGAGAGCACCTTTGAACATCTCCATCAATATGTCAATTAGGGTTCACAATGCGCGGGCCCAGAGCTTGCCTTCACTTCAAAGGTGTCTCGTGCCCGGGCCGTTTGCCAGCCCATTAACCAAATAACGAGTCCGCAGGATAAACTTGCAGGCAGTAAAGTTTATTAATGGCTCGATTACAAGCTCGACCCGAGGTGGAAAGAAGTGCTATCAATCAGTCAGGTGCGCGACGGTAGAGGCACCTACCCCCTCAGTAACGCTAATAACAAAATTCCGACGCCCCTGTTTGTTTTCTCCAGAAAGGGGTGAAGATGAATATCCTAGCGCGTAGGCATCAGTTATTCGGTTTCATTGTAAAAATGGAAATGTTTTCCCTGAAAAGAATTCAACAATGAAATGAACTTTTTACATTCATCCGTCAAAAGAGAACAGCAGCGATCGCGAGTGAGTGGAACGAGCGTAATGTGAAAATCTGCGCAACAGATAAACGTCGAGCTAGTATTGTTTTTGATGGAAGACCTAAGCGAAAAGTGGTGTTGGATCTAAACTGCAGAGGCAGTGAAGCGCGGCTCACCGCTATCCGAATGGCTCAATTACAGTTAATTCGCAGCGCACACACATCTGAACGAGGCTGGCGAGGTAGTCGGTGTACATACATGCTTGCAGGCACAGTCCGCTTTAATGTATGTAAATGCACGCGACCGGCCGCCGCGGCCGTCCGACGCTCACAATATTGCGACATTAAACGGAATATGGCCGACGAGACGGACATTTCGACTAAAGTCGACATTTGCAAATGTATAGTCATATGCATTTTAAAAGAGTTTTCGGTTAGCCATTAGTTTCATTTATGGGCAACCGTATAAAATATTACAGAGGTTAAGTGTACGTAAATAATTAACAATAGCCAATTTTAGATAGAATTAGAGCATGCCGTCGGTTCGATTCCCACCCAGAGCAAATGTTTGTGTGATGCACATAAATATTTGTTCTCTGTCTGGGTGTATGTATTCTATGGAAGTAAGTATTTCCAAAAAATATGTAAGTACTTAAGTATAAGTATTCTATCAGCAATATAATATAGATTCCATAGTACAAGCTTTGCTTAGTTTGGGACTAGAGTGTTGAGGCTTTATTGTATTTATTAACGTTAAACAGTTTTCCAAGCTAATGCTTATGTCCTTGCTCCTAAATTCGTCTCAAAAGCCTCTACATCGTATATGAATAGATTTTCTACGAGGTAAGAAAACCTAACTTTGTCTTCGAGGCACTCATGCGCCACACTCAACAAAGGATCAAATAATTTACTACAATAGGATGTCCTATCGCATTTTATAGAAACAGTTTGTAGAATTCACATCGAATCGCCGCTGAAAGTATCAATAAAGTAACCAGTTTAAAGGACATGTCGTATCGTAATGTAATGGCAGTATTATTGTTCAATTTACATTTGCATTGCTGTAATTTGCATTTAATCGATAGATGACGTTCGCGGTTATTGCCCCGAAGGCAATTTTGCTGCAATCCTGCATCTTAATTTATAATAACGGATGTTTTTTTATCTACCACGAATAAAATGGGCATGTCTCTTGTCCATTGAACTTATGTAGGTAAGTACGTATCTTTTTAATTTTTAAGCAACAACATAATATTTGTGAGTATTTTAAGTGCAGATTTGTGAAGGATTTTATCTACCTACTTCCTTTTACCTACATACCTTTAATATAGTTTAGTAACCCTCGATGAAAATGGGTGGTGGACTAAATATTTCGTAACCTAGGTCAAAAAATAAATATGTTTGATTTTTTACTGTGACGCAACAAGTGAAATTTGCAAACCTTAGGTTTTTGTAACAATAAATTGAAGGAATGCTAGACAGATTTAAAAAGATCACTCGTAGTAAATATCTAATGCGACTAATTTCAAATATACACATACGGTGATAGTGATGAGGTCCTTCAGACCTTTACATGATTCTATCAGATCAATTTATCTTAACAAGACATCACCTGTTACATATACCTATTTGATTGGCAATCATCCAAACAATAAAATACTATGAGGTTGATTATTTTGAAAAATTATTCGGCAAATCTATTTCATCTAACGAGATCCTTTTCATCTACCTACGTTAGTAACCAGTGAAAAATATGAAGTTGTGGGTGGGGATTTTTATCGTACCTAAAAACCAATATCACTCTTGTTACTCGTATTTTGACTAAGTGACACCATTTATCGTGCTTTGTCTTGCACTACTTCGACAGCAATCTCGCTTCGCTCACTTACAGCACTATTGACGGATCTTGACAATCGTCATATCGATGCGCAAGAGAGCTTTTTCTAACAAAATTGCGTATGCGCATTACTATAATCAATAGAATTTTAAAAACTATAAGTAAGTACTTACTTATCATCAACAACCCAAACCCGCTAAACGCCAAAAACTTTTTGTGATAAAAAAAACTTGTAGGTACTTATCTAATAATACTTGTTGCAACGCCGAATTTATTAATTTCCTCTTTAAAATTACCAAGACGATAATATCACCTTATCAAAAGCTCTACTGTCGTTAACTTATACCTATTTTTGAAGTGAAAACTTCTTTAGCGGCGCTGGGTGGGTAAAAACTTTCAAACTCGCGTCAGGGTCACGTGACGTCGAAAAAGCGTAAGATCTTATTTAATTTTTATACATTGCTCGTAAAACAAGAGACGACAAAAGAACACACTTGCGGTCACGCGACGTATGACTCAAACAATTAAATAGTGTTGTGGCGACATGACGTGACGATGACGTGGCGACATGACGTGACGTGACGATGACGACGAAGCCAACGAAGACACAGACACATTCGCGCTTGCGCGATGACGTGACGATGACGTGGCGACATGACGTGACGTGACGATGACGACGAAGCCAACGAAGACATCTTCGTTGGCTTCTTCGTTGTGTCACATTCGCTTCGTTGTGTCACATGACACAATCACAATGACACAGACACATTCGCGCTTGCGCGAATGTGTCTGTGTCTTCGTTGGCTTCGTCGTCATCGTCACGTCACGTCATGTCGCCACGTCATCGTCACGTCATGTCGCCACGTCATCGTCACGTGACGATGACGTGGCGACATGACGTGACGTGACGATGACGACGAAGCCAACGAAGACACAGACACAATCACATGTGACACAATGACATGACACAATCACGACTGTGGTTATATTTTTGAAGTGAAAACTTAAAAGTGAAAACACAACGTTAATATTGAAGTTTTCACTTCTGCCGGCACTCCCGGAGTGCTAGCTTTTTTTTGCAGTAGGTACCTACTTTACTTACACATTTTTTGTGAACTTAATTAGAATGAAGTAGGTAGGTACATTGTCCATACGCAAGGCTGTTGAGTAAATGTTTTTTTTAAATCGGGCTAGTAATTAGTTCCGAATATTAATTAAGTAAGTACCTACCTTTGACTAATAACTTACAGTAAGTAATATTTTTTTTATTTAGACCTAGATTTGCTTGAGTATCATGGAAACCTACCTATTAATAGGCACATCGTATGTACACATAGGTAACTAGTATTATGATACCTTGTATAGTAGGTATACAAGGTATCCTAATACGTAGTTACTTAAGTGACATCTCTATAAACTATTTTGGAAGATACGAAACCCAAGTAAAGTCAGCTGATATAGCCGGTAATCACGAACAATGGATGCAACTTTCCAGCGACTAACGCCCCCTATGGGTTTGGATTTGAAACGAAATGTCTGTCATTGTTTCATCAAGCACGCATTGTATTGTCATGGTGATTCACTAGCATTTTAATAATATTGTTATAACTACTCTACTTTACATTTCTACAAGCAAATTATATCAATACTAGAACTAAATTAAACACAAGGAAGTCTGGACTATAGTTCGTTTTTATAGCCCTTTGTCTGCTACAGAATTTCTCTCGAAAACATGTTTGGGAGCATGAAAGTAGCTACCCAAATTGTGACGAAATTCTACCAAAAATACATTTTTTTTGCAATATTCTCGAAGAATATCATTGAATCACTTTACTGGGTATAGTTTATTGACTTCTATAGTCCAAAAATCATCCAAACACACGAAAACATCGAAGTGAACATCGTACGTGATGTTAAAGAGGTTATGTTCACGACAAACCAAAATAAAGGCGTTTACCTTGTTTATATCTGCTTTCCTGGGGCTAATGTCACTTTAATATAGCACGGTTTCATTCACAGTAATGCAATACGTTGTGTATTAGGTAAAAATCAGTTTGTATCACAGAAATAACAAAATAAAACCGAAAACATTGAAAGCGGACAAGAAGCGCGACACAGAACGGCAAGCTAAGCAGCAGCTGACTACGAGTGGCTGAGTGACGTGACGTTGTACGAGCGTACGCTTCCGTTCGGTTCGTCGGCCACGCACGACAGCCGGGGATACAAAACTTGTAAATAATTATAGCTTAAATATTTCACTGGTACGTTGGCTTTTATGAACATTTAGTTCCAACTATAACATATTTTTTTAAACATTTATCCAATCTAATTAATAGTTTTAAATAATTTTGGACTGAAAAACTACACATAATATAATATATTTTTATTTAATTTGTTTGCCATTGATAAAAAAATGTGCCATTTAGTTAAATAAAGTAATATTTTGACATGCATAATACTTGTGTTATGAATTCTGTATTTTGCGACGTTGTTACAAAGTTGAAGTCACAGATGCGCATCGTGGAGGGAGGAGTGGTGAGCGCGCACTGGTGTTGACTGTGTTGCCCTCTAGCGGGCATATTGTGAATTATCGATTCTAGCGCGCTGCCATGGTGCTGCCTTTGCCACACGCACACACTGATTGTATTGTTCAGTACCTTTACCTTGTACGTTCACGTCGTAAATTCTTTGTGTGAGTACTTTCCTTCATTCTCGGTCGCGAATGATTGTGTTAGTATTTCACTCACTAGCGCCAATACTGTAGATAGAGCGTAGGTGTTTTGAGAGTTTCTGCTTTAGAGTGCTTACGGTTCATACTCCTAGCTAAAAGCCGATTAGGATTGTCTTCCTTGCAGTAGGTTGCGCTATAAGTATAGGTTGAATAAAAGTTAGGTAAATTAGACTTTAGAAGTAAGATATTTTGATTATTTTAGATTATAACCGTTACGTACCAAATATAAAGTTACTTATACATATTATGTTTGTCCAAGGTCAAAAATATACCAATCCTGAACAGAACTCCTCCCTCCCTCTCTGTAAATTGGAGCAGGTGGGGGTTGATATTTATGCACGTTAATATAAGCAAGACAAAGCCTACTTATTGCAAGATGTTTATTTGCTAGGCACCTACAACTACCTATCTACATGTAGGTACTATAGGTGCCTGGATTAAGTACTGAGTGATTGTAGGTAGGATGTAGGTACATGATTCAATCACTTTGTATTTGTATTAAGTACTTAGTTATTTTTATGTAAATAAAACAGGACAGGTATTAAAATAGGTAGTGAAATAACTCTCAATTAAAAAAAAGTACCTTCATGCCAAAAGAGTATGTTATTAACTTTTCTACTTAAATAAATAAATCTTAGAGATAAAATTAGAAAGTGATTTTTCAATAGGTACCTATTTATTTAAAGTTTTTACACACCATTGACGAAAATGAAAACCTCGATTATGTAAATCTGCTGAAACTTTCCACGTTTACAAATCTTATGTTACCCCATCATCAACTACTAGTAAGAAAATATAGATTTTTTCTGAGCGAAAAAGTTCAAGTTCGTAAAGAGATCGCTTAGCTGGAATTCACAGCGTCGTGTGTTCCAACACTGCGCGAACAAAACTTTTCCCCTTTGCAAAATGCATAAGAACTTCGAAACATTCAGTGCGGAAACTGGAAACTGAAAACAACGATTTTTCTCTGTTATGGCAAAATTTTTAAAACCAAACCTAGTTCTACTATCACACGACAGCTAATTCAGCAAGCGGGGTGTCGCACGATCATTACGCTTGCAACGCAGTTTCGAGTTGCAGTTTTCACGAATTAGAGCAAATAAGATAGAAGCTCGAAATTTATTTCGCCTGAGGGTACGTAGTTGTGAATTTAACACGAAACGGTGCATTATGCAGCGCACGTAGGATGCTGTCTGCACGCGGGAGCTCGACGGTGGCGGGAGCGGACGCTGAAGCGGACGCGACTTACTTTATTCCGTTTGGTAGAGAAGTAGAGCGAGTGCTCTCTGCACTTCATTTATTATTAAAAATTCACTGTGCAAGAGCTGCACGTAAAATGTCTGCGAGTGTAGGTACATTCGTTTTATGACTAATCGATAACCTCAACCCAAATGTTATTTCAAAGTTTTGAAGTTCAAAAACTCCAACTGAAAATTGTATAATCCTCGAAAGCAATCTCCAGAGGGGCAATAGGAAGAGGATTCCGTGCATATTTATTGCCGGTCTCTAAACCGTTTCTCGGGTAATTCGGTACAAGCAAAGCGACATTATTTTTGTAGTTATTTCACCGAATGTCCTTTAAAATATTCAGAGTGGTGTAGCTGAGCCCATTAACGTGCCCGGGCGCAATTCGGAGCTGGGACGCGTCCGCAAATGGCGGCGATATCATTAACTTGACCCGCAACTATCCGCCGCCCGCAAGTTTTTACCAATATTACATAAGACAGGTACCTATTATACCTGGCGACATAGCATAACATTAAGAGATGTCACCTACGTATGATACACTTCCCCTTGAAATTTTGTTTAACTAGCATCTCCATGTACGAAAAGTAGTAAGAGAATTATCTACAGAGGCTCAAAAACTGATAAGAGCTTTTATATTTTAACCAGACAAAAAAAGTCGTACAAGGAGTAATCTAGCTACTTTGTAGGTTAATGATCCGTCTATACAACACAAGATATACGTATAATATAGAAGAACGTAGCTTGATTTCAAACAATCCACTTACCTATCAATTTTCATGGCTAATTCCCAAAGCTTTCCTTGAGGAAGTATTACGAAAGATTTCACGAGGAAAAAGGAAGTTCGCTGCCTCCCTACACAAAATATGTGGCGCGATGCAAAGATAGGTGTACGGAATTCCTAACTAAACTCGGTGTGGGGGGATTTCCAGCTAAAGAAATAACTGTGAAAACACTCGACCTCTGGTCTGAGAAAATCAAAGGAAATAATGTGGATGTGGCACTTGCCCATAATGCAGTGTGGTAAGTTGGTAAGTTTGGTCGACTGAACTTTAATATGACATGTGTAGTTTAATATAGGACGTAATTTATGATGACCAATCATTTAGGTAAAGGTAGGTACATGTATGTATTCTATGTAAGTATATATTTACAAAAAAATGCAAAAAATATGCATGTACAAGCTATGCTTAGTTTGGCACTAGAGCGCGATGTGTGAAATGTCTATGAATATTTATTTATCTTAGACCAAAGATATGCAAACCACGGTGTTTTTATGTTTGATGATCGGTAACGCACTGTCGGCATTTTTTTTAACGTAAAATTAAATATATTTTACTGTGTTATAATTTAAATTTTAAAAGCCATTACATTTTTATGGCAAGCTTAATTTGCTAAAGTTATATTTTAGCTAATAGTCGGTATAATATGCGATTAAATAAACAAAAACTTATTTCGACTATTGCTTTAAAAATACATTTATGGATAGAAATGGATTATTATTTTAGGCCTACTTTGTAAAACCTATCAATTTCCATTAGACCATTTTAAGGGTAGTACCTAAATGAAATGAGCCACACGCGGAATAAGTTTTTTCACACTCACTCAGAATGTTATATGGTATAAAATACATTCTACTTCAAAATATCTGCTATTAAAGATGGAGAATAGAAAAATAACGACTAGTCCGGAAAATTTAAAGCGGTTCACCTAAGATTTATATTTGGTTGGTTAATTCCGTTTTGTGGAAGCAGAAACCGTGTGGTTGGGGGAAGTTAGTTATTCCTAGTATGCTAAGTAATTATCGAGATTGTACCTTCTTCGTAATTACTTTAGAATCGAATTTGCCTATAATCTCGACTACAAACTTAAATACAGTACAAACTGTTAGTTTGTTTATTTAGATACTATGTTATATAAGTATCTAGGTAAGACAGAAGTTATTATAGTTTTACTAATAATTACAAAGGTGGATTTTTATTTAAATATATTATTTTTTCGCATTTATAATAATATAATATACCTGGAATATAAATTAAAAAAACTTAATAAATAAAACTGTACTGTCCAGAAATTAAAAAAATAAACAACAGATTTTCCCTTCTTCACTAAGAAGAAATTGTGTTTGCCAGCGGGGGCTCGCACTCTTAATATGAAAATATGACTCACTACAGAGAATCGTCCATTTAATTTGCATTAAGTTGCGCCAGACTTCGGTGTAATGAACTAAGTGCCGTGATATAGCACGGAATGTAGTTGCACCAAGTTATTTATTGCAGTGGAAACTATTCGGAAAATAACTTAATAATCGTTATTTATCGGCAACGGTAAACTTAGTTGAAATAAATGCTCGCAATTGAAATTTTCGTTTCAGATAACATAACTGTGGCTCTACCATACATTCGTTCAGATTTGATATATCTTATGTAAAGTATTCGTCTAACCATAAATGTTCTAATATATTATAGTTTATGTCGAAATCTGACATTTGTCTGAAAATATAGCCTCAAAGCAGGATCCAGCCAGGTGCATCGACGGGACGCTCGTAAGCTGTACTGTAAGGTACGCTATATATTAGTTTCAACAGTTTAAAGTTACAATGTCCCCGCAAATAAGGGAGTGCCCACAAGTTGGTCCGCCGGCGCCAAATTACAGACTGTCAACTTGACTTGAGTAACCTGTTGACACTGTGTTAAGTCACAATTTGAGAAGCCGGTTTGCTGTGGACACAACTTGTATCCACCCTCTCATAACAACAGGACATCCGAAGTCATATTGAAACAACTTTTGGCACTGTCGCTCAAGCTCGACAAGGGTGCTTCCTTAATAAAGCACGAATAACACACAAACCGAAATAGCCTCTATCAACTGAAATTCTGAATTCGAAATGATATTGCACATCCACAGAATATTTCCTCTAGAAGTCAATTTTGTTATCGTGAACTTGTGTGATACATGCAAAGAACCTCGCAGAAGTCTGCATCCGAAGTCGTTTTGTCGCCTGAGACTATTGCAGCCAGTTCAGTTTGAAATTTCATTCTTTCGAACACATATCTCGACTTCGATCGGGAATCTACTTTACATTTCTCATCCTAATAGCCATTCAGAGAAAATTGGAAAGAAGTTTCGTTTTCGCGTTTGGATTCAGATGCAGGTCCAATGAATGCATTACGGAACTATCACTGCAACTTGGGGATCAGTAAACAACAAAGCGCGCTTCCATTCAAAATCGTTGCAGCCAAAGCTGAGCTGATTAGAAACGATAGGTCCTATCAAAGATTGTACGTATTTGTGAAAACCCTGTAGTTCCGAGAATTTGACAAGCTAGGGGTAAACATTTAACGTGAATCTCCCTTGGATTTCCCAGGCAAATAGAATAAAAGGCGACGGTAATGTTTTCGTGGAATGCTTAGTGCAGGGCAGATTGTGGGGGCCATTAATGTATGGCAAACACCCTAGTAAGGGCTCCACCTCATGGATGATGCCTATGGTGCCGATGACCCCTATCGATTGGTACATTTCGACGAACGTAATTGCGAATTGAGGGATATAGTCGCAGGTATAGGTATAGGCTAGTAATAGTAGGGAGAGTACTATGCTCTTCAATATTTAATATCTACTGTCGTTCTCCACTCGTAGTGTTTGGCCAATTTCAACCGTATAGCAGACCGCCATGTTCTATGTTAATAAACTGGCGAGCATAGTGTTATATTATAACTTGATTAGCTAACGGCCGGTTTCTCGAACGATGATCAACGAAAAAATCAAACAATTACTATGTGGCAAACTCGGATCAATCGTGATTTGGGTTTTCAGAAACCGGCCGTAAATATTTGATTTTATACTTCTTTATTATGAAAATAACGTAAAAATTATATGTGAGTACGGGTTTTGTATGATATACGTTTGTAGGTAAATTACTTTGGTAGGTTTTCGAATGAAGCAAAGTTGAAAGAAGCATGTAGGTAAATCAACGGTGGTAACCGTGCAACCGCACTGAACCCGGACGCTCTTACGTTTAAGTAGAACAGCGCGAACAATTTCCGTCTAGCTCCTTAGCAATCAGTGGTTTTAAAGAACGATTCTCTCGGGAACTCGAGCTGCATCCTCTTCACGGCGGCGGTTTCCAATTCGCGGGCCACACCCGCCCTAATTTACAGTAACCTCGACTCTCGCATTTTGTATTCATTACTTACCTGGATCGTACCATACCGCAGATTGAGAACGGCCAGCATACAATGGCATAGTCGGATAATTTAGCCTTTTTATCAGTTTCTGTTTTTGCATATTTAGTTTCAATATTTTTAGATCAAAATAAATATGTACTGTCACTTGGCGTAGGTATAAGAGACGAATTATCTTAGAGCTAAATAAAGTAAGATAGATATTTTTTTTAGTTAGTTTATTATCACGATTTGGTTGATTTTGAACCCAAAAAAGTATGGGTTCAAAATCAACCAAACTAACACTTATTTATCATCCAAGATGTATCTCTCCTACACTACATTTGTAAAATTATGCCTAGAATCTTGAAATTCTAGACTAGACAGTTTAAAAAACAAGAAAGCAGCTGTTGTAGTAAATTTTAAATTCAAATCACGAAAGCCAAACGGCTACAATCATAAAACATAATTTGTCCAGGCAAATGATGTTCCGCAAACATTGTTAAAGGGGAAACGAGAGTATTACTCGACCCTGTAAACAGTGTGAAGACACCATAAATTATACTGACAAGTTGAACGTATTCGGCAAGCAAATTAGCCGGACTGGAGTAAACGAGTTATGGCAAAGTTGAAGCAACGTGGGACAGCGGCGGAGTTTCACTGAATAGCTATGCCTGAGTTACAGACTCACATAAAATGTAACATTTGATTTGCAACATTCATACATTGTGTGCGACCTCAATAAACATAGTCACATAGTTTTTCTACAGTTTATTAGTTGTCGTCATACAATAAATTGTAATTTTTCTGTTTTATATTTTAATTTGTCTCTCCATTGCGTATTTCAAGAGATGTTGACGGATCCCCATTTATAACCACATGGTAGGGTTGTTATTGTAAAACTAAAAAAAAGAGCTTTTTTCAGTTATTTTATAAACTGAATAAATATGAAATCCGTTTGTAAGTGCTACTCACAATTTACTAGGGCTGAAGTAGAATTTGAACAAACTAAAAATAGTTATTATATAATTGTTTCACAATTTTCTGTAAGTATTTAGGTATCTTCTCGTTATCATTGTCAAATATTTTTAGAATTCAAATTCAAATTCAAATTCAAATTCAAATTCAAATTCTTTATTATCTAATAAAATAACATAACAGACTTAAGGTGACGGGTATAGCCAAATGCGTGTTTTTGGGGAAACCGAAAACTGTTTTCAGAAAAAGTGATAGCATGTGGAGTTGTGAAACTTATTATTTCCTATAACACATAAATATTGAACTAGTGTATTGTTACTCAAAATTTGTGCTCTTGGATATAGTTTACTTTTAAATGTAAGTTTAGTACCAACACCTTTTGCAAAAGTGTGGTTTAAGATCCCATTTTTTATGGGTTTGGCAGATTTGTTTGGTACCAAACTCAGCACAGCTATTCTTATGGTTCGTATCTTGTGACTCTAAAGAAAACATTTCTACATTAAGGTGTTTAAAGAAGAAGAAGAGTAGCGCCTTAGGAATTATAAGTGTTTGATTGCTGTGTGCTCGCAAATATACATAAGGCACTGCTTTAGAGTTTGACTATCCGAACTGTGCGCGGCTCATTATGTGTTTTGCGCCGTTGTCAGCATTTTTGTTGAAATTGAAATTGTGACGTTGCCACGCTGACTGTCTAGAGTTTAACCACCACGGCAAAAACTATGCCGTGTTACAAGTTTAACGTGTGTATAGATATAATAAATAAATAATAAACTTGGAAGTTATTGACATTTTTATTTATTATGAAAAATTTCACCCTACCCGTCGCCTTAATCCAAAGCGTTATTCTATTTAAATCTAAATATTAAAATTTAAAAATAAAATAAAATATTTTACAATTATAGTACATCATCACATCTAGTAGTAATCTAATATAAACTAGTAATTACTAAGTAGGTACCTACATATTTACAGACATAACAAATAAAAATAATGAGTTCCTTATACTATCTAACAAACTTAAAATAACAAAATTAAAAATATCTAACAAGTACTAAGTAAACTAGGTGAATAGTCATATTTTACACTAGAAAAACCATGTGTGTTCATTTCCACGGTGTTAGAGGGCTAGGCGAAATGATGGAAAGGCGAATGGTTCATTTCTACAAAGGCCTCAGGCAAAAAAGGCTCTAAGATCCGCCCTGTGGCGTGCCGCTAACACTCCTTATAAATACTAGTAATCCCTTGGCTTTTGTGGCTAATCTTTCGCGTGGAGATCCCCATTATACCGCTATTTATTATTTTACCCACACTTTTTCTTACTTCTAAAGTCAAGTCGAAGCGTGCTTGATATTCTGTAAGGTTTTCGCCAGCCTCTTTCTAAATGCTGTTGAAAATTTAAATATGCCCCTTTTCAGTGGCTCTCCGTGAAGCATTTCATATGGTTTGAATTTTAAATTATGGTAATTAAGATGCGGTGTTTCTAGCCCACTTTAAAATTGTATTTGCTTGTTTTAAAATTATGCGCTCACTTACCTCTCGACTTACTTAATTATTTTTGGCTTTACGTCAATTTTTTTGTGGTTAACGTAAGTAAATGTTTGATCTGCAAGTCAGGAAGTATATAGGAGCATCAAATCAGAATGTCTTGGTTTAAAATCATCAAAATAAAAGAATAAAAAAGGGAGATCACCTTCGGCACCTTCGGCTTCTTTAAAATAAAAAAAAAATGGTAGCACTCCGGGAGTGCCGGCAGAAGTGAAAACTTCAATAATAACGTTGTGTTTTACACAATATTAACGTTGTGTTTTACAACGACTAAGACAACGAAGACACAGACACATCGCGAATGTGTCTGTGTCTTCGTTGGCTTCGTCGTCATCGTCACGTCACGTCATGTCGCCACGTCATCGTCACGTCATGTCGCCACGTCATCGTCACGTCATGTCGCCACAACACTATTTAATTGTTTACACACACAGACACATTCGCGCAAGCGCGAATGTGTCTGTGTCTTCGTTGGCTTCGTCGTCATCGTCACGTCACGTCATGTCGCCACGTCATCGTCACGTCATGTCGCCACAACACTATTTAATTGTTTGAGTCATACGTCGCGTGACCGCAAGTGTGTTCTTTTGTCGTCTCTTGTTTTACGAGCAATGTATAAAAATTAAATAAGATCTTACGCTTTTTCGACGTCACGTGACCCTGACGCGAGTTTGAAAGTTTTTACCCACCCAGCGCCGCTAAAGAAGTTTTCACTTCAAAAAAGCTCAAGTAAAAATTGTTTAGTATTCGTTTTCGCGTACAAAAGCACTGTTAAATGAAGCGGCGTCTGGACCGAGCTACGACTAAGTTATGACAAACTGTGGCACCCTCCCGGCGCCTGCTCCGAACTCTTAAATTAGCGCTAACTTAGACCACTTAGCTTCTTCAAGTTTTGTTTGCGAGTAGACGCAATAAATAATTGTAGCTAGCGATACAAATATAGCTGAAACGAAGCCAACGAAGACACAGACACATTCGCGCAAGCGCGAATGTGTCTGTGTCTTCGTTGGCTTCGTCGTCATCGTCACGTCACGTCATGTCGCCACGTCATCGTCACGTCATGTCGCCACAACACTATTTAATTGTTTGAGTCATACGTCGCGTGACCGCAAGTGTGTTCTTTTGTCGTCTCTTGTTTTACGAGCAATGTATAAAAATTAAATAAGATCTTACGCTTTTTCGACGTCACGTGACCCTGACGCGAGTTTGAAAGTTTTTACCCACCCAGCGCCGCTAAAGAAGTTTTCACTTCAAAAAAGCTCAAGTAAAAATTGTTTAGTATTCGTTTTCGCGTACAAAAGCACTGTTAAATGAAGCGGCGTCTGGACCGAGCTACGACTAAGTTATGACAAACTGTGGCACCCTCCCGGCGCCTGCTCCGAACTCTTAAATTAGCGCTAACTTAGACCACTTAGCTTCTTCAAGTTTTGTTTGCGAGTAGACGCAATAAATAATTGTAGCTAGCGATACAAATATAGCTGAGTATTGTGAATCAACCTTTTGTTGCCATTTTGCCGCCTCGTGGTAGCGCGCTTTGATGTATGATAGCCTAGCCACCTGATAATATTTATAGATTGGTTTATTGTGCATGCACAAATTACCTAGCTATTTATCTTGACTCCATTTTATCTAATTATACAATATTATATAAACTTAATCAACAAAACAAAAAACAAAAGAATTTTTATTTCTAAAATCTATGACAAGCCAAATGACTGCTGTTGTTGAATGATGAATTAATTCCTTAAGCATTTTCTACCAGTAAAATTTAACATACAACTCTTCTAAGATTTCAGTCTTATCTTAGTGTTTCTATCAAACCCTAGTCTTGTTAATAAATACATAGACAGATAAGTTCACGAAACATTGTTCAATTTGATGATTACAGTCAACCTGAACTGAACATGCAGACTACAGTGCTAAAATAACCGCAAAATTCAGTTATTGACCGGGAGGTTTCAATGCGGTTCTCAATCGAACACGGACCGGTTGACTTGGGTGTGACTAATTATGCAAGCACTTATTGAATGATAAAGTTTAAGCAGCCTAATAAGTGCCTTATGAGGTCGTTTAGTGTGTAGTGTTATAAAAACTGTATTGTACCTACCTACGAAATAGAAATATGAGGTAAAGAAAGTAAAGTCAATGAGCGGTCAATCAGCAATAGACAAACAATATTGAGTACGTTAATTAAAAAATCTTAGATAATAATTAATAAATTCGCTGACTTGATCTAGATTATGCCGATGAGATTAGCGGAAAGTTATGCTCTAACAAACTTACAGTCTTACGATTTCTTGAGTTCGGTCGCAGTAATGTTTGTTTTGAATCCTCGGCATTTAGACTGAATACATAAACCTCTGACACTTGTCGAGTATAACATTCCTTAAGTTGTGTTTGGTATTTCTGTTTTTGAAGCCTATGTATACTAGTAAAATATTCTAAAGCTTGGCCTCTGTATTGCAGCGTGAAACAAGCGTTTACATAAATTTCAATACAGTTCTAGGACATTGTATAGTTCAATTCGATCATAGCATGAGCCGGCCCGCACCTGAGCCAGCCACTACGCAGTTCCTCGAGCACCAGAATGTGACGTCATTGAATTCTCATAACAGAGATACCTACAATACATTGTTAAAGATTCATATAATGAAATATGTGGTCGTTATCAGATAGAAAAAAAAATCATTTATATGAGACTTTTGTCTTTGTGTTGTCCCCACTTCAATTGTTGAATACTTATTTTTACTTAAGATGAAAATAACTCTCTGTGACACTAGTAATACTATTATCTCGGCGCTTTCCATCAGGCGAGATTGATGGTCTATTGATTATAAAAAAAAAAACAGTACAACTGATAATAAAGATATCATTTTTACTACCAGTGGTAATATAAAATAAGATGTTCATGCTGTTGCAAAGCTTGTACCTACCTTTTATAATGAGATAATTAACAAAATCAGTATCGATTTTTCGATACTTCCAGAAACTGATGCTAGACAAGCAATTCTGTGATAAAATAACCGCGAAATCGAATTATTGGCCGACGGTTTCCGTTCAATACGATTCTCACTCGGATATTACCACGACTGGACCCTCTAGACAAAATGTTCATTTGAGCGTCAACGAACGCTATGATATCGGACCTACTCTACCTGCCCGGATTGTTTCTGTCTTCGACTTGTCGATACTCGATATATCTCAGTTTCATGAACGTTTGTCTAAAGGCCAGAGGCCGAACAATGTGAATTCGTGCGACAATTATTATGATTGAAAAAGCTTTGGTTCGTAGATTGGTTACATTGATACGGTAATGTGAGGGCGTTGGGGCTTTTAAGGACCCGCGTCTTGAACAGATTTAATATTGTGCTTGAACATTTTTGTTATTTTTATGTATACATATTTTGGTTCTTTCAAAAACTTTTCTGTAGTGTTTGTAATCAAATTTAGGTAATTATGCGGTTATTATTTTGATTAACTACCAAAGGTTCCGTTGCTCATTATTTTTGTATAATGCAAATTTAGTTTATCAATGAAGTTTTAAAAAGAAAGATAGGACGAATGCTCCATACAATTTTACCCCAGACCTTTTCAAACCCATTATTGTGTATGAATTAAGTAGGAGGCAATGAGCTGAACCAAATACCTGTGAGTTTGTTGGTGTAGGTGTAACATTAAGGAAGGGCTACCTATTCCGCCTTAGCAATAAGGATTACTCTCCTCAAGTCTACTCCATCGTCTAAGGATAATTTTACCGCTGGGTCTACGTACAAAGCCTTATTTAGTTAAATAGAACCTGAATAGTTGTAGGCGAAACATAGTCATGAACATAAAAAACCTAAGAAAAGTAGAAGAAAACTAGCCTGAAAAATGGTACTAAATTTTCACGCTAACGAAGCGTTTTTACAAGTTTTTATGCAAAATAATAATAAAAGTAACCTTTGAAAACAGCAATCATGTCTATGCAATCTATTTATCTACTCTCTCAAGATACTTTGTTGATAGATTTGTGTACTTAAAAAAATAGTTAAAACAATAATTATATTATTACTTGTAATATTATACTTAAATATACTACTTAGACATTACTTAGATAAAACACAATAAACTAATAGATATAAACATAATATAATGTTTATTTGCATACCGATTATAATAAATCTCTTTGATGGACTTTAAAAACACAAAGCTTTTACACGTGCCGCAGTAGATTTATGTATTTACTTCCTTATCCAACTGAGTAGCCGAGCCACGGCTAAAAAAATTAGACCGATCATTGTGATGCAAATTCGTACTTACGTATTCTTCTTTCTAAATTGGGTTTTATGTTGTTTAGAATTGGAAATTAATGTTAGTACTTACCTGCGTATTATTCTAAGAAGAACTTGATTTTATTGTTCAAATGCTTGGCCTGCTAATTTAAAAATCAGGCTGATTTCCATTTTATTTTCTTACAAATAAAAATGATATCGTTTAAAATCTATCAAAACAAACCAATAAAATACAATCCTTTGAGGGGGTGCCATGAAACCACCACTGGTCAATTTAGAATAGAATAATGTTTTATTGACACAAATATAACACACGATTAGCATTATACGAGTAGATACTATAAAATACTATTGGAAGAATCATTGTCAATTTCTAAATAATAATTGTTTCACTGCGCAATATTTGGTAACATCCAGCCATTGTGCCGCATCTTTCTGGTAGATTTATCAGTGCGCCGATGTGAATATTTCAGGCTGCAGGTGCATTGCTTCGATTAATTCGCATAACGAGCCGGGTCCATCACGCGAGCGCTCGTTTGTCTCCAGACCGGCTATAAATACATCAGCGTACTTGCAATTTAATCCGTTCTGTTCCGCTTCCGTGGAAATGGGATGCTAGGGTTTTCCGAAAAGCCGGAGCATTTGGGCAACGCGAAACGAAAATCGTTCTCGCTTGGACACCATTTTATTTGATACTTAGATATTTGAGTAGGAAATATAATGGTAAGGCAGCTGGAGCATTCTCAGTCCTGAAATTATTTGTTTGACTGATGATGTATGATGATGAGATGCATTGAGTTTATTAATTGTGTTTTAAAAAAACAGAAGTGTGTTTTGCAGGGTATGATTTTTAAAACTTCTTCTTGTTTATTTTGAAAGATTTCTTTTTCAAATTACAAAGATTGGTTTGCTTTGGTTTTAGTATAAGTGTTATGTATTGGTTAGATTATGATGTACTTAATTCGTTAGTTTAGAATACTTATCCGACTTTAAATGTACACTTGTAACATCTCTAATGAAAACCATGTTTTCTCTCTCTCAGTAACACCGGCACAGCACACGTTTCGGTCAGCGAAAGTTGCTGCAATTAATCTCTTTTCTAGTGCTCACCGGCAATTGTTTGAATTAGAAAGATTTATCTTATAAAGGGGCCTGTTATTTAGGACCTCGCAGAGACTAGTTTTGATGCCTTTTTTAGACCCAGCTCCGATTCCGAATTGGAGCAATTTAAAGCTCGAACTGATTAAGCACTGAATTCGTGAGTAGGTGGGCTATTTTAGTCCTTTTGCGGACTCACTTTGTGAGCTATGAATAGCTGTTTGGATTTCCATTTCCACAGAGCAGTTAGCTGAGATATTTACATTGAGAGTAACAATATATATGACAGTTAATCGACGAAGTGAACCAATTAGGAAACAATATTACCGTTGATGGTCTAGCGGGTAATAACTCAATCGAATTGCAGAATTGAACAATTCATAGGCAAATCTGCTCTAAGCGTGTTAACATGGCTTGAGGGTATTGCGGTGTACCGGGCCGTGTCTATAGACTGAACATCGTATTGTACTTACATGCATGCATTATGTCTATATTTACTCGTACCTAGTTAGGTATAAACCGACGCCTAATCGAGCTACTTGAAGGGTTATTATTAATTGGTTTACTGACTCCGCCTATTTTGTATGCGGTGTCATAACTCATTGATGTAATATAGACACGATACTTACTGGTTTTGTTTTTTACAAGACGCCAGTCGTTTGATGCATTAGTAAATTACGCATGCAATTAGAAGCGGCGGCGCGGCGTTGTTTGGCGAGTGATTCAGGGCACAGGTCGACGAAAGCACGCGAGCGACGCGACTTCCTAGCGATGCCACTGAGTGCTCTCAATCACTCAGAGACACGCGCGTGGCTTGCGTCACGCCTACCGCTTCCCGATACTAGATCTAGACTACTCCTATTAAAATACATTGTAAAAAAACACAGCGGTAGCGACACCGTTGCAGTTTCTTCTTTGTATTCAAGGTGCTCCATTCACAGAGATAACAGCGCTCCGAGGCGACAACGGGAAACAATTACGCTATTACAAAAGACCTTAAGGATTCTAATTACGAGTGGATCCTTTTCATCCGTGAACCCAGATCGGATACGAAGCCTTCCCATTATCGCGTACCATAAACATTTCTGGATTTCATATCCGCGGCACGGCTGGGACCGCCTCGCTTATTACCTCCGCGCGGAAAAGAATAACATCGTTTTGGCACTTTTGACGCGAATTTCGGATGCCTACGTTCATATTGTGCGCCGTTAATATTCTGAGCTGCGCGTCCGACCTTTTTTATTTGTATCTAAAATTGAACATTTTGTCGCGACAACGAGCGCACGCGACTCTCCCCTCCGTCAAAGAAGCGATAAAAATACAAGACGACTCGTTCGAGCGACAATTGACGCACTAACGACCTATGGAACTGTTAATTCATACATAACTGAGCAAAATTAGCTCGAGACGTCGCACCTGCACCACAAGAAACGAGATTAGTCACACACTCCTCCGCAAAATCGAGTTCGCAAAATGTTGAAGAAGTTTCCGCTCTAGATAGGCAATCGGAACAAAACACAATCTATGACAAAAACTGTAATACTCCTAACATTCTGCAAAGTTTTTCCGTTTCCTTATGGCTGATTGAAAGAACTTCCTGTTTCTGTTGAAGCTGATCTAGGGCGCATTATAAAAAATGTACTTGAGTAAAACGGCCCTATCAACGAAGAACCAGCGTCGGTCGGCCGATCGAGCGATGAAAAAGTGGAGTTAACAAAACAACAAACAGCGCGGCTGTCGGCGGCATTTCGTGACCACCTCTGCGATTTACGAGTCCGTCATTATTCAGAGTTTCCAACAAAAATTCAACCGCAAAAATTAGTTAAAAGGATTCTTCGGTATGATC
Organism: Ecliptopera silaceata; assembly: GCA_932527185.1. Taxonomy (NCBI): domain Eukaryota; kingdom Metazoa; phylum Arthropoda; class Insecta; order Lepidoptera; family Geometridae; genus Ecliptopera; species Ecliptopera silaceata. The sequence continues at coordinate 5,082,957 of OW052192.1, forward strand.
TTGCGAATCTGCTGAAGTCGGTCGCCTTTATGCTGAAGTAGCGAAGTCGCTAAGATAAGGGGAGGAGCCGACAAATTGTAATAATTGCGAGACGAGATAAGAAATGACACCAGAAAACAAATGAAGGCGGGCAGCGACGGCACTCGAAGGGCGGCGGGGGACGCGTGACGTCACCGAGCCTTCAGCTGCCTCACCCTATCGAGGAACTAAAGCTAACTCGGCTAAGCATACATTTAGTCATGATGTGTGACTTTGTTTTGCAATTCAATCAAGTTTTTCCTCACGACGCGCAACGTGGAATAACACAGCCATAGATATTATTATACTGTTGCCTAAGGGTTTATTCCAATACTGTTTTCCAACATTATACATTGTTTACCAGATAATAAACAGAATATCGGTAAACTAAAATAAATCAAGTTTTATCGATATGTCTGTACCGTTAGGTATAAAGTATTTTATGACCGAATCACTATCAATATATCTACCTAATTAATAATGATTCATGAATGTGGTCCAGGACAAAAATTTCTTAAATCTAACGTGAGTCCTAAAGCTGCGATCCCATTAGGCAAATATTTTGCGTCTGATAGGTTTGTGTCATCCACAATGCTACTTGCTTTTTCTCTAATAATCAACATGCAATTCATTTTGTATACTTACCTATGTGTTTATTGTAATGCTTGCTAATTAAATAAAAGTGACATCTCCAAAGCTGAAAATACCATCTTAAATTTCATCCAATGATTCTCACTCAGATAATCCTAGTTAAGTATGAAAATATTAAATTTAGTGTTTGTTATTGTTATTACTATTTTTATGTGGTTGTAGTTTTTATTTATGTGCATGCATTTAATTGTATTGTTAATGATTAAATTGTTGTTTCCTGCTACAAAATTTAATGTTATAATGGCGCAACCACCTGGAAGGTACGCAGACCCTACAACACAAGCCTATTGTGGCTTAGTGTAGATTCTGCTTTACATCACAAAACTAATGTTATGCCATTACATAATTAATATATTAATGTACCACCTATTTGTAGATAAGATCTATTATGTAATGTTTTTGGAACAATAAATTTTATTATTATTATTATTACCTACCGAGCTTTAATCCGAGACTGATCAGAAAACTAATTAAACATAATTATCGCTAAAATATTTTAGCAAATAAAAAAATCTAAAATGTCTACATCACTCGGTATTTTCTAATACTTTGAGTGTGGCAAAACATCAACATGAATTCGACAAATAAAACAAGTATGTATACTTACATTTTAAGTTACAAAAACTTCGATACCTTCGATACCTATAGGTTATATTAAATACTTACGCATTATTAAGGTTAGCTCAAAAACTACCGAATCTCGATCTTCAAATTGATATTCTTTCAAGCACCAGCAACAAAATCAGTAAAAATAAACATCGAAAAAAAGCTCCTCCTTTTTTGGTCAGATGAAAAATACCTTTACATCTGACATCCCCTTATTGAGTAATACAAGTAGGTACGGTCATTACCAATAAAATACATAAACAAAGTGCTCCATCTGTTGAGTCAAAAGGGTTAGTCAGGGCACAGGGCATAATAGATAGATAGATAATTCTTTATTGTTTACCACACACAAATAGGACAATAATAGGTTCATTTAACTTTTTTGTTAACCAACAACAAGGTGGATAATGATATTAATGATATCTGTTTCATGCGGAGTTTTTCAGAGTTTAATGTGTTACCACAAAATTATGAGCATAAAAAGCCGATGTCATGAAATTTTAATTTTAAATGCCTAATATATATTTTTTGAACTTTTTATTTAATTATTTAGAGTTGTAAGTGCACTAGGCCTAGTTATACTGTTATTTTGTCTGTGCCAAGGGTCCCAGTCCCGAGGGCACACCTCCTCGTCACCGCTCGCCAAATTAAAATGATAAATCAAAATCCGTCAGCCAACCGCTTACAATGATATAAACGAATCTAAATCATGATCAACGTTAATCCTTGAAATTACTTTCCAGAATGAAATTAATTGTTTAGACTTCAGACGTTGGATATTTGCTGCAAAATCTCGCCGGCTAGGGAAAATCTTTTTAAACAAATCCTACAAAAAAACCTTATTATATATTTTAATTTCCTGTCATTTATTAATATTGTTGTTAATCATAAGCCAGTTAATATTAATTACTAGGGACAGGAAAAATAAAAGCTTGTCAAAAAAAATTACCAAATTATTTAAGAATGCACGCCACCCTACACTTTTCATTTTTCCTTTTCAGAGGAAAGGGCTAAAAATTGTAGCAATTTAATCATTTTATTCACAAGTCTGTAGAGATAATGATGAAATTATACTGAAACAATTGCGAGGAATAAAAATGAATACCTACTTTGCAGTAGCTTTGTAATGAAAATTAAATTTATGAAACTTGCATTAGGTTAGGTCAAATTTTGTTTTCATAAAAAATATTTAATAGACAATGTAATTTTTTATTTGAGTTTTTAAGCTATTGCATAGCTTCTATCGTGGGCCTTGAGCGTGGAGACCGAATCCAGAAATTCCGTAACGAAAAAACCGAACGTAAATACCCTAACACTGCGCATGGGTAATCCAGCAAAAAATACTAAATATATAGCTTTACCGCGGCAGTCCCCGAGTGCCACACGTCTTTTTTTTTAAACACATTTTAAATCTTGTTTCGTATTTTATACATTAGTTAAAACTAATGAAACAAGTACTTACTTAACTCTCTGCTATTAACAACACTGAAACCCCAAGGCACAAACGCTTTGTTCAATCATCGGTATATTGTTCTACACAACACAAAATCAGTACCTAGTTATGTAGATACACATCTGTGCTGTCTGGCTGCTATGTTATATACACATTTATTGACCAGTTGTTTTGTCACAGAATAACTTATAGTTGCTACGTCCACCATACCACATAGAGTATGGCAATGTGCAGAAGCGCAACTCATTGTAGACGAATCACTTACTTATGGTACTTTCCTATTTTACGTGGTACAAATCATTTCCTGTGCTTACTTACGTTATAGTTATAATCATGTATACTTCATATAATAAAATCACATGAACGCTGTGGTTTTAACTTTCTTTCGGTAAGTTACAATTCCATCAGGACGTAGGTACGGCAAGGTAGGTATAACTAGATCACCTATTTGTATCTACTATTGTTTAATTCAAATATGTGTTTGATGTACTTACTTAAATAGTAAATGCTGTACCTAAATGAGCTACAATTTGTCAGGCTGATGGATTAACTAAACAAATTGAGTTGAAAACGTACAAAGCTGCAAACATTTAGGTAAGTACCTATAGAAATACTCCATAAGGAAAAATTGTGATTAGTGGTCTGGAAAATTGGCACTTCGCATAACAGGGCTTGATAACAAAATTTAGAACAATTACAAATACCAAGTTCAAAATTCTTTACGACTCTTTTCTCTTACCATTATTATTTAGAGGAACCAGCAAACAAAATATTCAAGCATCTTCCAAAAATACAAAACAAAACTGATCCTATAAGAATCCCTTTGATAGCCTTGCGGTGGTAGTGCAGTGCAATGGTTATCGAAAACCGTTTTCGAGATTCCCATAACGTTTTATTAAATGTCATCCGCAATATAATGAGGTGAGAGGGATCTGCGAGAGACGCGCTACAGAAATATGTGCGAAGTGTTATGGAGTGCCGTTGTAAGTCAATGAAGCGGCAAATGGGGTGTTCCCGCTCCACCGAGGGCATACTCTAATAAATAAAATTATGCCTCAGAAATTACAAGAATACGCGTGCCGGCAGCGATCGCGCGAGATTGGATGCTCGAGATTTTCATCGATATCCTCCAATAATGAATCTAATAATGTGTACTAGCATTAAGGACTGTGTTGCGGCGAAAAATGAAATTGCTTCCCGCATATTGGTTTCGAACTGGGTTTTACCGCCGCCGCTGACGTTTATCTCACATCTTTATTGTAGTAAATGGCTTGTGAATACGACTATTTAGTGTTCAATAAATTAATAAAGCTAAGCCCGCTTCAACGTTGAACTAAAATTTGATTTATCTTCAATTTCGTGTTGATTGCTAAAGACAGTTGTAAATAGCAGCGATTGCTTTGTTCCGAAGCTTCAGCAAAGGTCAGAAACATTAGTCTGGGGCCAACAACTTTAAATCGCACGTTTATTTCATTCGATGCACGTGCACAACCCGAACTCTTTCAGAATTGAATTTAGACTTTCCGACGAATTTTAGCTGACGTCGGAGTCTTTCAAATAATTTACAGCCACGAAACCCCAAGACAATTTAAATATTTTATCAATGTGTTATTTCAGTGGAAATTTCATCATATTCAAAGTTATTTTCAACACGATTGCTGTCTAAAATGAAATATATATTGAGACAAAGACGTACTATGACTCTGGGCACGGTTACTAAGAACATACATACGTAGTTTAAAAAAAACTAGTTATTTACTATGGTTTTTGCGTTTGATTACTTAGTTAATTGAACATGTGTGATCCGCCGTGATCACGGTTCGAACTTGAGGTTTCAAATCATGATAAAGTAATGAAAATCGTATGATGTTTGTATCAATTAAGTAATTTGTGTTTAAATTAATACATAACATAAACATGAATCGCTTGGGATCAAACTCAATCTTCCCCATAAATAAAGTCAGTTGTATCATTTCGTTTTTCACATCAATGATTTATGTTTTAAAATAAATGAGAAGTCCTAACAGACCTAAATAAACACCAATGTACGTCTTTTTACCAAAAACATCAATAATAATAATATCAACAATGAAACGAAGATACATTGTAATGAGAATGTGGGTCGATTTGTCATGCTTGTATTGTGAGCTGGAGGATTCGGTAACCAGGCACTAATGACCCGTCTTATATCTCTCTTGTAAATCAAATTGTCGAACATTAAAATGGTTTTCGGAAAATTGCGGACGTTATAATCATGAAGTTACTTTTCATAAACGGCAATGTATCATTATTGTGAGTTTGATAATTTCCCGATATTTCGACACAGTTGCGATTTGTGAGTCACAATCACAAAGCAGAGTATATATATATAATTTTTTATATTTTTTATATACTTTTACGTTTATAAAAAAAAAAGTTAGTTCAAGCTGGTCATACTTTTTCTTTTTTTTATGTGGCTTCTGCCAGTAAATACAGGCAATATTATATCATGTAGTAATAGGTATGTAAAGAAAGATGACAATGACAAAGTACAGATGCGGCCAGGCTTAAAATACAATAAAAAGATAGTAAAACTAGTCAATCCTGTCTGTTAGCCTATCGCGGTTTGTAATGCAAATAAATGAATAATAAATATAAGCTATATTTAATAATGTTTTTTACAATACGACCGTAATTATGTAAATCCTTTTAGGAAACTAAAGCCTATCGATCCAATTGACTCGAGTTTATTAAAACGAGCAAATGAAGTTATCGAGGTAAATTTCAAATATTTTACTGGCGTAGGTAGATATATATAAAAGCTACTTAGTGAGTAGGTACAAGATTTTAGATGGGATCAGTAAGAAATTTTTTGTATTCATTTTCTTTGAAATCTTTCAGAGTTATAGATATAAAAGTAATGTGTCGAAGAAGAGAATATCCTAGTTGGTACCAAAAAATCAACTATTAAGTTTTCTTTGTTAAAATAGAATATACATTTAAGCAGCAACAACAAGATACACGACTACAAAAAAATAAACAAATAAAATGAACAAAATATAAAAACGTCAAGTCGTCACTGGTGTGTGTAATTAATAAAACACAAGATCATGAAACTTTAAAGTATTAACCGATTTTAAAAAAAGGGTTTCTCAATTCGACGGTTACGGATGATCAATGTGATATTGCTATTAAACTTCTCGCAAAAGCAAGTGAATTCAAAACTGCACATTTTGAAGGCAAATCGGATTTTAATTTAGACACATGTTGCAAATGAGTGAACGGTTAATTAATGAGTTTAATTTGATTTCATACGAACATAATTCAGCGGAAAAAGATTTATTGGTTTATTATTTCAAAATCATGCCATCAACATAATTTTATGAAACAACGAATGCATCATCATCGTAACTTTAAAATGCAACAAATAAATTCACATTTCACAATAATGTTTTGAAAACCTCGTCGAATTCAGTTCAGCTTTTCAAAAGATTATCCAGAGCAAAGTCATTGAGTTTATTAATTTTAATGGTCTCTAATTTTCATTTAGTAGGTAGTTAGTGTACGTAACGGCCGAACTCTACAAACTTAGGCAGACTACATAATTAAGTCGGAATAAACATTTCCTTTCAAAGCTTTTTTTATTGTTATATCTATAGCATTCTATAGTATTTCTATCGATAGTTGCTAGTGTAGAAAGGATCACTAGATAATCGCCATCGTAGTTTAATGCTAAGAGTCCACTTTGATTTTGAACATTTATCAAGATCAAGTTTAATAAAGGGTACTGCGTCGCTGTATAACTGCGGTGGCTCTTGTATCAATGACTCATTTACAGATCTGTTCTCTGTATCATATACTTACACACCTTAAAATATTTTTATTCCACTAAAATAAACAGCACAGTTGGCGAGATGATTTGGACGAATATGAAAAGAGATGGTGGGAAGAAGCAAAAGAAAGGGAGATATGGTCTTTGGGGGAGACCTTTGCCCAGCAGTGGGACGAAATAGGTTAAAAAAACAGCATAGGTTATTTAAATGACCTGCAGTTAAATAATACGAAGGAGAGTAGACAGTTTCTAAACTTTTCGAAATGGTACAATAGAGTTTAGAAATATTGCAAAACTTGAACCTACCGGTCACCGATCGAAAAGGACTGTTGATCTGTTGCAAACACAAGCTACCCCGCATCATTCACCATAATAACGGCCTATGTCTCGACCGTAAATGTAAATCGCTCTAATTTATACGTGCGATAACGTCACCGCACTGCTGTTAACTGTAATTATATTACCGAGCGAGGACGTGTTGATCAAAAACAAAGATTGCGAGTGCCGCGAAAACGGGAAAAATCACCCCTTAAAATGTGTATGTAACGTCACTGACATCAACATTAGAGAGCTAAGGTGCTACAACATTGTGTAGTCAGAATTAAACTGCTTTTTTTCTTGTAATAACAAGAAAATCCAGTGAAAAAGTTGATTAAAACTTAGAGCTGAAAAGCCCGGAAAAACGTGAATTTTTTTGAAACTCAAAACGCTAAATGTGGATTAGAATTCCTAAAAGCTGATTGCCAGCTATCGTTGCATTGTAGTACCTCTATAAAAGTAAATAGTTTTACCTTGATACTCAAATTTGGGTTCTAAACAACTCTTTGGATGATAATTTTTCCCAAAAGCTTTTGCGCAACTGTTTAGGAAAGTAAAATATTCCAACTCTTCTGCTGAAAAGATTTCTATAAACACTCTCAGAAGAACAACAAAGAAACTTCAGCAGTTCCTGTGATCGACTCAGTAACGGTTCTACTGTGATAATACAACTTTTAAATACGTAATCTACGCATCGTTCCGACCAAGATTTATTAACTTGAATTCTGTTGCAACTAAGTGGTGTTAAATAATCTAAAAATTAAATGGTCGCTATCATTTGAATCTAAAAATGTGTTTTTAATCAATTGTTTAACATTATTGTTAAAATATATACTTGTGGAAGTATATAGATAGCAAAAAGATATTAAAATTGTGTCTGAAAAAAAAGGCATAAAAGAAAATGTGAAGGCCCGCTCGCGTTATTACTAAAATTGTACGTAGATACTATTGGGTTAGGAGGTACGCTACGCTTTTATGTTAGCCTTAGGTTAATTTGGGCGTCATACACGTAATAAGAGTTTTAATATGGTATGCTAGTCAGTAACCAACCTAATATTACGTTAGCTTACAGACAATGCCCCAATGGGCAATCTATTTGAGTAATTATCCGCTAAGGGCCATTGTCCGCCATCTTGCACGCGTAGAATGAGCCTTGCTCGCTCCATGCTGGCCTGTTATGTACCTACATGCTTTTGGCGATCAGGGAGACAGCGCCCCTGAGTGCCTTCAATGACTATACAAACACTTTATTGTTCTCTTACTTGGGTAATTCATGACCTATGCTTGTCTCTATTTAGAATCGCAAAATGGTACGTCTATGAATGCATACAATACCTACATAACGGATATGCAATGTAAATTTCACTGCAAAGCCTCCGGTGTTTATATAGCTAACTCAGACATTGAGTGGTTCGCACAAATCTCTCGCACAAATCAGTTGAATGAACTAAGAGTAAATTAAGTTTTGTTTGCAAATGAATCCAACCTAATGCTCTTGAAACTCCAGACCATGAGCATATTGACGAAGACGAAGAAACACTGAAACGATATTTAATTATAACACTAGAGAAGTTAACAATCTCGGAACGAAAGTCAGACTGCGGCTTATCTGACGCCAAATGTTTCAAAGGAACTTTTAACGAGTTTAAAGTTGGGCCAAGTGTACTGCACCCGCAGCGTTTCCGTAGCTTAAGATTAATTAAACAATTGCACGATGGCTCCTTGAAAACACTCCGACATGTCTCGGCCTGTCGTCACCAACCTTGCCAAATTAAAGGCATAAATCAAAATCCGACAACCGGAAACAGAAACGCAAATAATGAAGCACTGCTACGCGACGATTAATCCATTTCTTTCAGATTTTAAAAATGAATGGACTCGCTCACCGGACGCTTTATCCCTTTCAAAAGAAACTAAAGAGAGAACGCTAATAAAAAATTTTATAGTCGAAATAACTCGGATTAAAAATAATCTTTCGCATCGCAAATTGCAAGTGTCACAGAGGTGCAATCAAATGAAATAATTTCCAGTTTGCCGTGGAAGTAATAAAGCGGAATATTCGATTGGATGACGCGTGCAATTTGATTATTTTGTTCAGAACAACTCTCGTGTTGGCGAAGTTGAAATTTACAATCGGCAAGGTGAGTTCGGCATCGGTTTCGCTTGGCTAGCTCGTATTTCAGGGTCGATTTATGTGCGTGCGCTGGTGACGCGCTAAGAGATTAGCAATGGCGCCGAGCCCGACCCGCCGACTGAATGCCGCTCAAGTAGTATACATCACAATGTGAGTCTTTGTATGACACATTATTTGTTCACGTTTTTTTCTCGTTTCCATTCACGTTTGTTTACAAAGTTCTCAATGTATCAGTTTCAATTTGTTTAAGCATAGTGCCCATTACACACTGTTGTAAATTCTCTGGGCAATATAAACAAATGTATATATTAATTTGAACTGTAAAAAATTATAAATTTATTATAATTTTTTACAGTGTATAAATTTATTTATTAAAAATTATATTGTTAATAATTTTGTAAGTAGTATATGTTTGTGATATTGGGAAATCCAACGTATTAACAGCTAAAAAGGTATCTTGTCGCTAAACATTTTCAGTGCGGAGATAGCGTCTTCCCCTCTAGTGTACAGTGCATACCTCTCAATCAAATTCCAGAATGAACCAAAAGCTTCTGTTGTCTAAATCGCATGTTTAAAATTGAACACCACTAACAACAGAGTTGGAAAGTCTTGTCCGAAGTAAACGGGTATGAAGCGAGCAGCATTGAATTTGTTTCAAACAGATTCCCGGATAAACAAACTGCTAGGTATTCTATGACGGCATCTACCACAGAATAGAAATAGTTTATAGGTACCCGGAATACAGAATCAAGTGGTGCCTGCCACATCGAAACCGTAACAAACGACTTGATGAATTCTGTTGCGTTGAAAACGGGCTACTGACGCAATCTGGCATCTCCTTTAATTTTTATAAGCAAACCTCAAAATTGGCCCGTCACTTTCCTGTGAACTGAAAAAATGAGAACAGCTATAATATTGTATTGTTGAATGCCTGTTTAATGTCTGTTTAATTGGTCATTAAAACAAAATAGTTTTTTTATATCTGCTTTTTTGTGTTTCATTCAAGTATTTACTAGCTATAATATCGCAACCCAATACAACCGGTCAACAGTGTAGATGAGGCCTTAGCGAGTGCTTTCATAATCTCATCGCGGTTCCGAGACGGTGCTGAAATATGACCCTGTTTACGAATTGATACTTCCACTTTATTTTGGTAACCTGGATTAATTTTTAAACAGATTCTGTAGATTTTATACTTAACTCAGATTTAATGAGTTAAAATATGACATGATTACACAAATTTGACGACCGATGTGGCGCGGCGGGCGAAGGTCCGCCTGCGACGCGGAGGTTGCGGTTTTGATTCCCGCCTTGGGATAAATGTTTATATGATCTACAAATATTTATTCCGGGTGTTCTGGGTATTTTATATGTATAATAAGAAATATCTATCTATGTAAAGTATTAAATATGTCAGTCTTCTAGTACCAAGCTCTGCTTAGCTTGGGGCTAGATGATGTTGTGTGGATTGCCCAGCATTATTTATTTATTTATTTAAATATGTTTACAAATACGTGTAGCTTACTATACAATATACAAATATAATTAGGATAATGGCGTTTCAATATATAAACGCATACTTCAAGTATTTTTCCATTCGGAAATGTATTTTCCTTTTCATAAAATAAATATTTGTTGCTACGGGTATAATACACACTTTATTATTCTCTCGAATTATATTAGCTTAGGCGCCAATAATTTTGTAACTTAGCTCTGATATAAATATTGAAATACGGAACAAACCGTAATGAAACAAGCCAGATGTACAAAACAGTATGTTCTTTATGGGACACGCTTTCGCTATTACTACGTGTCCAATATCAAAGGACCTGTCATAGTGTGGGAAGTATCAGCTTTTCGGGGAACTGTGGGAACAATAAGGGGACCGTGGTGGTTCAATGGAAGCTGGTTGTGCGATTTTCGCAGCCAGTAGGCGCTAGCGGGTGTTCAGGCTCAGTGTGCGCCTATTGTATGCGATCGTGACACATCGAGCTTGATACAATATTACAAAACAAAATATTTGCATTCCGCTATTGCTTTAAAAAATATACAAACAGAAATATAAAATAAAATATTATTTTCGACATAGAAAGTAATGGGATGGAAGTAACGAGAAACAGATCAATTGGTTTGTGTTTTAGGTGAGCGTACCTGCCTTTAGTAAATCTTTTTTCGTTGTTTACTGAATTGTTTTATTTGAATTTATACTACCACCACTCACCAGGCAGTAAAAATAATTTTCACTATATTAGAAAACATCGATAAGGACCTATAGCACATTTAGTTGTATAGTTATTAACAAAACTAGGGGTACAATGTTTGCGAACCAATCAGCTAGTAATGTTATCATTGCTAAACGTGTCGACCATAATGATATCCTCCAATTCATGAAGTGATTAAGGCAAAAGCGTCCTAAATTTTTATAGGTCATACCGATAGAATGGCTGTGGTCGAATTCATTATACTATGGGGTTGGCATAGGGTGGGTAGAGGGGTAAGGGCCGGGACTTCATGGCGTCGGTGAGGGGGGATGTAATATCAGTAGAGTAGTGATGTTGCGGTTTCTAACGCGGGCTCGTGTCATAGAGGCGAGCACGCAATTATTACGATAAAACATAGAATTTTAATTCTCATATAATTATTTAGAATCGTAAGTGAAAATACCTATATAAAATGGGTTGATATATAAGTGATCAGTGCACTTCCGCACTACTTTTTTTAGGAACACGTCGTCGTCATCTAGTAGTCACGTTGAATACTAGATGTATTCAGCGTGTATATGTAGGAAATAATATAATGTAGGAGAAATAATGTAGAACAAATCGAAATTAATATCAAACTCTATGTACCTATCTCTAATTTAAGTGTAATATACACCTACACTTTATACTGTACTTTATTCACAAACAAACTTACGACTATACAGTATTTACAAAATGTACATTTACATATAAAATACATAAGAAACAGCTGAGCTATCTACAGACCGTTGCAAACGATCTATAGATAGTTCAACTGATCCAAATCAGTACCAATCGGAAGCGTACCCAAGACACTGGCTGCATTGCCGCGCTGAATAGCAATGCTGATACGTTGGGCCAGATACTCACCAGCCCTCGGGTCACGCGTCGCTTCGACTAGACGCCCAGAAATAATTTTGAAAACGCGGTGGGCCTCGGTACCCCACGGACCTAGAGTCTCGACCCCAAGAGGAGCAAATATGTACGCCCTGTCGAGACCTGCATATTTGCGTCTCTTGAGATCACACTTTATTGAACGTACATACTTCAATTACCAAAAAGTCCAAATTAATTCCGGCATTTCAGCGAGAGATGTTGTTAATATTATTATCTCTGTGAAAATTACAAATTTATTACGGACCATAATTTTTAAATTGATTTTAGCCTACCGTGGTTATAATTACAGTTTTTGTTTCCGGAAAAAAGATTAAATCGTCTCCAGTTTGATGCGGACAAAAAGATTTCTCGGAATTCGTTACGCCAGGGTTGGAAAAAGGGTCAGAAATTATTCAAGTAATGTTAGGAGCCGGTGAATTTTTAATTATGCTAAATTGCTATAAATTCTAAAGCGTTTTAATAGAACGGTATCATGGTAAATGTCCCCGACTAAGTTAATTTTTGCCGTGAATAGTGGAACTTGCACAATACCACGATACCCAGAAATATTTCCTGGGTTCCATCTAGGAATGTTAAACTTTTGTAAAGCATGCAAACATTGATTGGATTGCTTCGAGAAAATTGCATCTCACCATCTTATGAGATTAAAAAACAGCAGATCAACACCGTTACAACACGTCATGAAACCTAAAAGCTCTTCATTTATCGATTCCAAAGGCTACGATCCTGTTCTTTTTAGAATTTATAGACCTGCAATATTGGCTGGAAAATCGACGGACAGAAAGAGGGTCAAACCGAAATCTGACAGCCCTGTAACATGCAGTTACTTCGTTACCCAACTGACGGGCGCTGGATATTGTTTTGCTCAGCCAAGCATCGTATTGTCCGCTCCGATGTCATCCGCATAGAGTTCCATATAGTCTTTTCAGTAAAATAGCCGTTGTAAACGATAGTTAAATAACGTGCGAAGTGTAAGTGCGACGCGGCCCGCCCCGCCCGGTTCGTTCCGCAAGATCATTGTTATTTATCTCGTTGCCTCCCGCTTTTATTTCGTCCCTGTCCGACTGGGTTTATTTGTCTTCGGAATCTGAGGGTACATTAACGTATTTTTCTTCTCTATTAGGGAGACGGTACTCACCTCCGAACTTTGCACCGAGATCCGCGGAATCCGAAACCCGCTTTGTTTGCTTGTTTTTTATTTCCAGATAAGTCAAATAAAAGTTGACGATTGATTGTATTGTCGGGAGCTCGTAATCACAAGGAACGGGGAAAAGTTTTTGATGCGTTAAACCGAGAGTTAGTCTTCTTTACGGCGTGCTCATCAATGCGACTGGAGCACGTAAAAGTGCCCAACTTCGATACAACGTTACGACACGCCGATTAATATTTTTATGCGTTCGCATCGAACTGTAAATGTTGGCCATAACGCTTTATTGATATGTACACATCGCTTAAGAGTTTCTCTGCGCTCTGAATCATACGTGATAAATAGTTGCACTTATTTTAAGATGTCCTTCACACGATTTGAGCGCGTTAACACGCTGGAAATCGTCCGTGCCGATGTTAACCCAGAATTTGTTATAATGTTTAAAACGAGCATTTTTCGATGTCTTGACGGGTCGGAGTTTGCGAAGGCTACAAAAGACGCACTGAGTGGATGAATCAAGCACAATAGCTCCATTAGCGGCGTACGGAGCTGTTTCGAAATTAAATTATCTCGAGCAATAGCGGGGTAGGGAGTTACGAACAAATTGCCAGAAAGAATAAATCCGTTCTCGCGAATCGGTTGCATGAAAATTGCAACAGCAGGCAATAGCGGCGCGCCAGCGAAGCACACAATTATAACGAGACCGTATAAATCAGAATGAGTTGTGGCATGTTATTAGGGCTATTCCACCACAAAATAGGAAGACGAAACCGAGCTCGATGAAACCTGTAAACTCCGCAGCCAAAACGAACCACTGCTCACATTTTCTAGATAGATTTTTCGATGAATCGAAATCGTAGTTCTACTTTCACTATTCTTATTTCCTTCGATGGTTTTAGTTTTTCATATTTTTCAGTGCAAGGACTGTTTGGCTATGTGATTATTTTGGTTGATTAATAATATTTTTCCCGATTTAAGAGGAATTTACATTATTTTCTCTAAAATTTAAAAGTAATCCAAAAACTTTAGATAAGCGCAACAAATACCTTTTCCATGAAAAAACAGAACACAAATTCATTTATTGCTTTTAAAATCACATTGTATCACATTCATTTGTATTTACGTGAGCTAAGTTCGAAAATCGCGTTGCGTTCCGCTTCAAAAGAGTTCGCGAGTTTGTAAAGAGAATTACTTCAGATTCTATTGTTCACTGTTTTACTTTTAAGCGAGAAAATCTGAAAACCAAGTGGTCAGTATAAGAGCGCACATTACAGTGATTCAGTCTTCATACTGATAAAGAAGCCGACCAAACTATCGGCCGATAAAAAGTCTGCAGTCTGCGGGGACTCTTAGTTTCTAAATAATGTATAGGCGACAAAGAAATTGGTTTACCACTTTTGATGACATCTCCCAGTAACATAATTATTCGCTAAGGATTACAGATTGACAGATTCTGACGTAGCAGTTATTAATCTGTCAAGCGAAAATAGCCCTTGACGTTTTGTACGTGCAAATGATATTCAACCTTAGAGTGGTAAACCAATTTCTTTGTCGCCTATACTTGGCTATCATCGGTAGTGTGCCTTTTCTAATTAAACGCCCTTTTTATCGTAATTGTTGTAGTTTTTATTGTGTCAAAAAAAACTATAGTCATTCAAGTTTTTTTTGTCTCTCTTTTTCTCTCAAATCGTTTTTCACAACAAATTTTGCGCTAGAATATAAAATAGTATTTGGCATATTATTTACTAATAGTTAATTGTCAATTAGGCGAAAAAAAAAGAAGAAGCGTATTGTGGTTTACTGTACGAACACTCTCGAAGTATTTATTTACGAGTAAGTATATTATATTATTTATAATTCTTTATTTATTTTGTTAACCTTTCTAAAATTTAAAATTAAAACGTTTTAACGATAAGATTTTTTATAAAGGGGACGATTTAAAATATAATTACAATATATGTTTCGAACCAAAAATAAAGTACATATTATTTCTTCTGTACCTGGAGTAAAGAATGGTCCCAACGTTCGTGAATACAAATAGACGTTTAGATACCTTAGGTAGGACTTACCTTTTCGCAAATTATCCTCTTAGAAGCCAGCAACGTAACCTGAAAGGAAATTTTTATAGTTAGCTTTTATAGATTGCTTATTTAGTTTGTCCCATTTTGGATCAGGGACAATATTACTAGATTGTTATCTGCGAGGCAAGAAAATGAACGTTTAGTAAATTGGTTATCTGATAGGGAATTGAGACAATTTTGTAAGGAATTTGTTTGATCAGACAAAAGTTATTCTGAACTTAGCTTTACTAGAAAATGGGCTAATACAATATGCGGCTAAAACCTTTGCGTGGTTTTATTCAATGTCTTGCAAGTGAAGTCAAAGTTTGTTAAATATTTACTCGGGTGGACCTCCCAAACTGGGTTCCTGGTTCCAAAACAGTTTGCTAGTCATATCGCATCAGTTTTCTAAATTGCTTTAAAATATTGAAATAATTTTCAGAAGGAACGAACACACCACGAAAACTCAAAAATGGTTCAAGCTAGGGCTGATTAAAGTAATCCGCTCAAGATATTTTAAGCACTTAAAACAAAATAGTACAAGGTAATTGAATTAGGAGAATGTTTCCACACCAATTTGAACATTTACACAAATATCTGCTTGTAATTTAGGTTATCCGGCCGCAAGTGTTATGGGCGGAACGAAGGGCGGAAAGACAAGACACCTAGCAAATGGACCTTTTCGTGTAGGGCAAATGTTTTCATTATTATCATTTATTCGACATGATAAGTATTGCTAGTTACTTGAATATAAAAAAAATATATATTGCCATTGATCTTAAATTTGACTAATTTATAAGATTTGGATTCAAAAGTGATTTAAATGAATTAATCTATCATCGTTGTAAGTATAATATTTTTACAAATTATTTGGACTAACGTTTATCTAAAGCTATAAGCGCGTATCAATAAAACAATACCCTTCTTACTGCAACATTTGTACGCTAGTTTACGGAATCATAAAATATGATAAGCATCAGCCAATGAGATTCAGGCGGTATCCTATTTATTTGTATTTACGAGCCAATCGAGCCTTGACCCGTACGGAGGCTGCGTCCCGACTGTCGGAAAAACAACTCTCGTCAGATAAAAACGGCTGAATTCTGTCATGATTTACTGCTAAATGAGAATCGGTACGAGCTTTTCTCGGTCAATTAGGTTGCGGTTGGGCCATGTAAAACTGGCTTCAAAATTAGCTTAGCGGTATCAAAATATTGGTGGAAAATTCAGCGAGTTTATGCAATTTTCTGTGGGTGTAACAAACCTGTATTTAGAAAACATGTTTGCATTCATTTAAAAGGAATTGTACTCAGATGAGCGCGTATGCACACATTTTAACCACACATTAACTATTAGTTTTCATAGACTGAAGAGTTAACTAGGTAGGTAGGTACTAGTGGAATCTACTAGGTACTAAAGACAATATAAAAACACGATCTTACAAATGTACCAAAATGGTGGTGTTGTTTGATATAAAATATAAACTCTTCTAAAACAACTCAATGATTTAAACGCAACACTTTCAGTCGGTATCGAAGAACAATTCCAGCGTGCGGTAATGCTGCGGCTCGAATACGGCACATCAGTTCCACGAGCCTGAATTGGGAGACACTAAATCCGGATCCGAATTCAGAATAGCGTTCCGGGCGTTTTGCGCAGGCAATGTACATCCGTGTTTAATAAGAGCTCGGTGTGTCATTGCAAGTGAGAGTAGGATGCGGGCGTTGTGCCGGTCCGTGGCACGACGCTCCGGTAAACAAGGCTCGTCGGCAGCTGGTCTGCACCCGACGCGCAATATCCCCCTTACAAAATAAAGGAATCCGCCGCGACAATCGTTCGTTCCTTACCCTCGCCTGAGAAATACAAACGCACGCCCTCGAATGACTTTACAAAAATTTACATGGCTTTTTTCTTTATATTTCTGGTGGAAAAGCAATTTTTGTACGTCGGTCGCGATACGTAAAGCGGGAAATTGCTGCCGTTCCTAGGCGTGCTGAGAACAGTGGGAATGGAGTGGCGGGGTATTGTCCCCACGGTTCATTGCATTCGTATCAGTTTATTGCCAATTGAAAATAGTGATAGCCACCTTCTTGTTTATGCTTAGAATGTATGGTTTCTGACAGTTTTGTCTGCGCACAAATGTTCACATATATCCTTGACACTGACAAATATTGCAAACTGTTCATGAAACCTACAATGAAAATTAGTTTACCGACAGTTTGACTAAACTATCTGAAGTTAGACTAGCTGCTAGTTACTCCAAGCAAGTTTGTATAGGTACTTGAATGTTAGTAATACACAAAAAAGTGATTAACCGAAATTGCATTTATTTTCTGAAATGTTTTTTAACAAACAATACCTACTTATTTTCAATGTGGACGCTAAATTTGAAATCATAAAATATTCGAAACACCTGAGATTTAGTATAATGATTCTTAGAAATGTCACTAGAATATTAACGTAAATTTACAGTGACAGTGCTAAATTGCCTATAATACTCTGTTTCCCTTGGTTAATTATAACGAATAGGTAAGTTCTGTTATTTACCGGCTCCAATATACTTGTCGGTTATTCAAAATAAAACTTTTTTTTGTATTTAAAGCATAGAAGAAGTGTTTCTCAACTGAATTATTTTTGTATAGGTCACTTAGATTTTTTTGTATACCTATGTATACCGATTTAAGTAGATTTTATTTGAAAGCTGATGCGTTTTATGCGCTATCTATCATTTATATTTATTAAAATCTCATTATCTTAATATCAATCTCATTATCAATTTTTTCATCTTTTTTAACCATTTAGATAAACGACATGTAATTAGTTAAAAAAGTTAAAAAGATTGATATTGAGATCAAAGCAAATAAAAAAAAAACACTTGTACCACTTATCAATTCAAAATCGCTTTTATGTTTGTTAATATTAGATTTGTGTTATTAGAACTTTAGAAAGAATGATATGTGATTGCATCAAATAATGTCCGGTGCTGCCATCTCCACGGCCCCTTCGTTTCGCCATCAGCGATGATTTACGATCATGTCTTCTCCAATATTTCGTGAAACACCAGTTAATGACTCTACCCACCACTGGAGTGAGCTCAATTTTATTTATTGACTTTTCTAAAAGTCACTCTAAGCTGCTACATAAAATATGTCCCTTGCGAGTCTCGACAAACAACTATCGGCATTATGTCGCAACGAGTTCTTTGTGGAACTTTACACAAACCTTTAAAAAATGTATAAGTTTTAAGAATCTTTGCAGGTGAGTTTCTTTAGCAACTTACAAAATGGTTTCTTATTATACTTACCTTCGAACTACTTATAAAGTAAAGTAAAAGTAACGTAATAAAATATTTATTCAATAAAATCACAAGGATCATTTAGAATCGTCTCACATTAGGTGATTCTAGGTGCCAGTTCCACGCGACCAGAGCCTAGAAGAACGGGCAAGAAACTTACGGGCTGGTTCCTTCCGTTTTTTTATATGATCCTTCTTACAAAGAATTACAATTAAACTAAATTAAGTACTGAAATTCCAGTACTGTGTATCTTAATTTCGCTTTTGAAAGTTGATAATTATAAAGTAATTATTTTGTATAAATATTTCTTTACATAATTATGATGGTATCACTATTAAAAGATCGTTTTTATATTCTACTTTTTGTGTTCCACACACAAAAATACCTATCGATTTCTTTCTAAGATTTCTGTTGTTTCTTTACTTTTAATAAAGTCTAAAGGAAAATGTATTCAGTATATCTAGTTTAATATTCAGAAAATAAAAAAGAACGAAGGTATCCTTATCGTTATCACAAAAGTTGTAGACCCTTCATAAGAATCCTGTAAATAAAAACTCTGTTACGAAACAAAGATTACGAAAATAAAATAACACGCACTGTACCTACCTACTTACTATTTTCCCCAACATCCCGGCGATACGGTCTGTAATTTCGTTTCCTATTCCTAACTGAAAAACATAAACCTTTGTTACATACCTATTTTCTATTTCATACCGACGTAAAAAATAACTTTTGTGTAGTTTTTGTTACCGACACTCAAGGACACGGAAACAGGATGAACATCTTTTTAAGACGGTTGTAAAAGTACAAATTGGCGGTGCGTTCGCCATGTTTGTTAGGTATACGAGTGTGGTTAAAAGCTTCGTAATAAGACGACAAGGGATCCTACAAATCATAATAAATTCGGAGAACTTATTAAGTCAGCCGCCGACAAACAATGGAACGTTATTGGCGATCTACCCTCGTATTATCTAACCTCCCCCAGGCCCAACAAGTGGAGCCATCTTCATTTTATCGGAAAAAGCTTGCAGAGAATCAAGTACACCAATTAACAGACAGGAGTTAACAACGGCAGTGTTTAATAGGTACCTACTACCTGCTCTGTGCCGTATTACAAAGAGAAAGCATTGACTTTAGGTATTCTATGTGCCAGCAGTTGATTACACAAAGTATTTTAAGAAGCCATGCGCACTACGACCTTGGTCGAAGCAATTACAAAAAAGGTATGAATCTAAAACAAATGAATCAAACTGATTCAGATGTCAAAGAAGTGCAATCGAACTACTCTTTAAATATCTGGTCGCATGTTTAGTCGTCAAGTGCGAATGTAAGTTCAAAGTCATACAACAGGAAAGTAGGTAAACAGTTTTCAAATAGTAAAACTTCTGAAGTATCGGTAAATAAAATGGAAGAAAACTGAATATCTCGTAGTTTCAGATGAGTTTCTCTTGTTTATTGTTGGAAGTCATTGCGTTTTATTAGTTTTCTGAAGTTGACAGAGCAAAATAATAAAATACTAAACTTATCTTGTCAATTCGTTATATTTACTATTAGTATAGTCAGCTATAAATATGTCGATCAAACCAATGCGTTTGAAAAAGTTAAATATATCTATTTGTTTTAAAGTGAAGTCACTTATCAAATAAGCACTGATCAAAGTTATGGAAAGTGACTTCCAAAAATGTTTAGCGGCAAAATCGAAGTAATCGTAGTAGGTATATAGTCTACTACTAATTATGATTCAGATTAGTAAGTAACATGCGTTTATAGAAGACATAACAGCAATGACACAAATGCAAGGTGTCTCATCATAGCACTCATAACACATTAATTATGAATGCAGCTCTTTGCCAACTCATAATTAAGTACTTTGTATGTTTATTAGTGTCCTATGACATAAATACTTTATTTTAAAGGTTTCATCACACTGTCACATAAAAATTATACAACATGATGTCAAAATTAAACATTAACGTATTTTTTACAGTTACTTGTAAAACATTTAATGTATCTTTTAATTGCTGCAAATCAAACAACTACCTACTAAAATGTTGGCTTTTATAACTATTAAATAAACAACAGTTTAATGATTTTCATATGGCAGTGATTTCCTACACTAAGTAGGTATACTAGTGATGCTACAGATTACTCAAGATATGTCGGCCATCACTGTGTTTAAAATCACAGCTGCACGAATATACAAATTTAGATGGCACTGAATTTTGTGGAGTGAAGGCAATTAATTCAGAACAGCAACAAATTTATACGTACGCTAAACCGTAGCTTCTCGACGAGCCAAAACACGTCTCGCAACAAATCCTTCGAAACTACTATAAAACATACGAAATCTAACAAAATATCAAGCAATTACATCTGAATATACCGCATTGGGAATGGTCGATCTTCGATATCGCATAAATAAAGGGTCAATAATAGTCGGGATAGGCAATAGTGGGACAGAAGCTGAAAGTGTACGGCAAACAATAATAGGCAAGTCCTCGAGCACGTACGCAGTCTCTGGATTAATCAGTTAGTCACACTTGCGCCGGACTGGCTGAACTGGGCGAACTAAGGAAGAGTCGATTAGGAGGGTACCTTCAGGATTATTGAGACATCGGTGGCATGCCAGCTGTGGCCGGCCAACTTGCCGATATTGCCGTGGCCAGGGCTGCCCCAACTTGTTTCCAACTGCCCAAGAATTTCCGTGAAACTCCGACGTTCGATCATACTTATTGAAAAAGGGTTTCTCCGTGCTACCCTGGAGCCAGTATTAAGATATTTCGGTAAATGCTTCTTGGATTGTTGCCATATGTTTGTTTTATTGCTTGGAATTATTTATTTGATGTTTTTTATAGTCCCTTAGGTTTATACAAATATGCTTCTGTATAAATGAATAGCGTTGGTGAATACAATGGCCGCTTCATCTATTGTTATTTATTTCTTATGGTAAGAACCTTTAAGGTGCTGATTTGTCAATTTGAAAATATATCAATACTTTTTTGTGCTTATAAAGCTTAGTATTTTAATTCTATGAAAGTATACCTACATAACGTACATGCCATGATGAATCAAAAAGTTAATAAATAAAATAATGAAAATTTATTCAACGCTATCTTATCCCAGATAAGGCATAGTTAACGCATACTTGCTATGAAAACTATTTAGTAGGCCAAATTTACAAAAAGTCCATAGATAATAATTATATGCTCACTGTAAAATAAATAATAAATCAGTACCTAATATGTTGGGACTACTCCAAAAGACAGATGATTAGGTAGTTATAAACATACCTTAAATACCTACATATTGGTAAGTATACATATTAGCATCCAGACATAAAAATAACATCTATGTTTACCATCACACAAATGTTTGTTTTAGGCACAAGGGCGTATTACTAAACTGTCTGAGCTGTGTCTGAATAACACAAAATTACCTCTAAAAAGTGACTAATTTGTTTTAAATTACTACGAAAAATTAGGTTCTCAATATGTACTTATGTGTATTTTTTTAATTATAATTTTAGTTTGCTAGATCGGCGATGGTCTCTTATAAATTTTATTAAAACCTGACAAGTAGGTACTTTCTGAGTAGATTTTTTTAAACATTTGCAATTAGAACTCATAGTGAAGAAATATTTTATGAAACGTCGGGAATAATAATATAAGGTTAAGCGATAAAAATAATATGAATGTATTTATTGTAAAACTAGGTTAGAACCAACCGTTTATCCGTTTCGGACGTACAAATATTATGTCTAGTTTACTTAAGGCTATTAATAATTATTAAGGAACACAACATCCTTTACAATATATTTCTTTTTTTGACTTCCGAGTAACCTTTAAAAATGTCGATATTGAAGTCAGTTATATACTAAAACATATTATTATTATAGCTCGTCTGAAACCACCCTAGCTAATAGATCTCTGATGATGCTAAGTGGACGGACAGACTAATGCACAAAGCGAGTTCATCCATAGATTTATTACTAGGGATATGCTGATTGCATGGATTGTCGCGCGTCGCATGGAATAACAATCAGCTCACTGAAAAGTGTCGTAACACTTTTTCACAAGTTTTTATA
Organism: Ecliptopera silaceata; assembly: GCA_932527185.1. Taxonomy (NCBI): domain Eukaryota; kingdom Metazoa; phylum Arthropoda; class Insecta; order Lepidoptera; family Geometridae; genus Ecliptopera; species Ecliptopera silaceata. The sequence continues at coordinate 5,105,671 of OW052192.1, forward strand.
ACCACAGAATGTTGAATTGAGTTTTTAATGATGCTCATATATCAGCTGTTTGCGAGTTTCATTAATCGATGGTATACAATATATTATAGATACATAGGTATATTATTCATTGACTAATTACAGTGACAGGCGTCAAAGCTCATCGTCGTAGCTCTGCCTTCCATACTGTGGGTCGTGGGTTTGATTATCACCCAGAGCTAATGTTTGTGAGATGAACATAATTATTTTTTAGATAAGCTTTGCTTAGTTTGAGACTAGAGTGTGATGTGTAAAATGACCATGACTAAAATAATTATTGATTTATTGTTATCATGCATAATCTGTATTATTTCAATTGAAAATATTCTTACTCTCGTTTTAATAAAACTCAACAATATTTGTTTTTTTTTAACTAAGCCTGGGAACTGTAGGTAGGTAGGTACTTATACAACTTTTTACAGATAAATATTTTCGGCAATATTTTATACAGTTTATTATTTGATTATTTTACTGAAAATGTATCGTTATTAAAAAAGAAAAATTGGTAAAATATGAATAAATCAACTTTTAAAATTCATATTGTAATAAGCTTTGCTTAGTTTGGGACTACAGCGTGATGTGTGAAATGTCTGCGAATAACATGTATTTTTTTTAATACATGCAGATATTTTTATCATTTAAATATAAATAAACAAAAAGCTTGCTCTTTTATTTATTTGTAAAAATAATTAAAACAATACATATTTTTTTACCAAAATAAAGAGTTTTATATTTGTTGCGTAAAAATGAGCTGTTAACATTTGCGGCCATTTATTTATTCGAATGTGACAAGTGAATATCGAAACACATCCTGCAGGCTTTAACTGTCAATCACAGAACGTTGATTGGATTTCGGTATTGGCACTGCTATAACTTCGCGTGTTATTGACCGAAAAAAATTAAATGTCTACATAGGTATCAATTTCATTAGCCGATTTTATTTGCGAAGAAAATGTGGCTCTCATTGTAATATTTCCTCATTTTTTAGCTTATACATTAAATATTTTATGACTCGTTAATAAAACGAGTGATGAAAAAGTGTTTTTTTTTTTATATTTCAGTAAACGATGGAACAAATATGAGCAAGCGGATCGTTTGAGCACGACAATAACGATTAATTAAAAATAAATATATAAATATTCATGGACATTTCAGACATCACACTCCAGTCCCAAACTAAGCAAAGCTTGTACTACTATGGAAACCATTTTTCATTTTTAATTGTTTGCAAATTACTGTAATTATATTAGATACATGGGCACACAACATTTATGTAATTATTTATATTATTTATAACAAGAATTTTTACTTTGTATTGATGGCCCATCATACAAAGTTACAACAAGATTACTGAGCGAATATTTGATCATTTTTTTGAAACAAACTTTTAAGTTCAAATGTTTCTTGGAATTCTATTCTACAGCATGGACGTTAAGCTAATACCAACTGAGCTTTGCCACATCACCGATTAAATGCAGAGCTAAAAGCAAAAGCTATGCTGTATAGAGTGGTTCTCTCAATAGAGTTATATTGTGGTTTCGTTAACATCAACGCCTGGATTGCAGCTTGTCTAATGGATCAGCTAAACGTGTATATTGAACAGCTCTTAGCAGAATGGCAACCGTGTTGGCTTCAGCTGTGCTTATTTTGGTAGTTGCATATTTAATGAATGTATAAATGTTGCATCTATAATAATGACATAATATTCTACGATTTCCACACGTCACACCCTAGCCCAAACTAAGCAAAGTTGTATTATGGGAACGAGATTGCTAATAGAATAGTTATATTATACATTTGTAAATACATACATTTATATGTATGTATTTACAAATGTATAATATAACTATTCTATTAGCAATCTCGTATTAGGTATTATTACCTACATAGTAACAAATAATTGCCCCTTGTGCCCTAATATCTGCACAAGGGATGATCTCATCAATAGTAAAGACAGGTGAATAAATGTGGCAAAGTTCTTCATGAACTGCGTTTAAAATTGTTGTTGTGTTCATTGACACGAAGAAGAAGAAGATAATTACAAATAATAATATATAATAATATCATGGAAACCTGACGTAGAAGCAATATTCATGTTCATCACACAAACATTAGCTAGGGAATCGGACACACTACCCACAGCATGGAAGGCACTACCAAGATTGATACTTCCGATGTTTTTTTATTTTCATTATGTAGTAAAATATCTTTGAAAGGATTTTTTAAAAGAGGTATTTTGATACGTTGATACATCTGTAAGGTGCTTGCATGATTATGCTGAGAATACCTTTTTTTTTTCTTTTTAAGTATTTTTGCTTGAGTATCTAAAGGCATGCAATTGCATCAGCCATAACTGAAAATAAGTCCGAGACGGTTAAATTACGAATGTATTATATATCAGGCGCCGGAGCGAGGGCCTCCGTAAAGGAATTGATTTCTGCATAATTTAACAGCGAAAATGCCCGAGACCTCTCCTCTACTACTAAAAACAAAACATTTGTTTGTATTTTACTACTTTCGTCGGAATAAATGCATTTTTTATGTTCATACTCGTGCTACTGGAATGAAAAAGACTTTGTATCTTAAGTTATTAAAACAATGTGCCTTTGTACATATATATTTTAAGAGAATAATTAATGGCACAAGCAAATGGCAGCCTCGGATATTAATTAACAAGTTTTGTTTTTAACAATGCACTGATTCTGAGACGTAGGTAAGTTTTATTTTATGTATTCTATCCTTAGATCGAAAAATAATATTGCGAAGAACATCGTTTAAGGATGAAAGAAAGTATCAAAATTGTATACTTACTTACCTAGGTGAATAAAAATGCATATGCGTGATCAGATTATACAAACAAACCTCCTTACATAAGAATAAAAAGCGTGTGGCACTCGGGAACTGCCGCGGTAAAGCCATAGCACTTTTTTCTGGATTATGAATGCGCAGTGTTAGGTTATTTTCGTTACGGAATTTCTGGATTCGGTCTCCACGCTCAAGGCCCGCGATAGAAGCTATGCAATAGCTTAAAAACTTATGTCAAAAGTTAATCACTATTGTAAACAGTGCTATCTCGCTTTGTTTTATAGGGACAGACAGTGTTAGGGAGATTCTTAAGCACTATTTAATTAGTGTTCAAATTGAAAAGTCGATAAAGTAATATAAAACTTCGCATACAATCTATTCTGCATAGATATGCAATGTAGTGTAGTAATTTCAACTTTGTTTAGTTTGCGACCAGATCACGTTGTGTGGGACCCCATGAATAATTTACAATTTTTATTTTTATCATCAAAGTTACTTATGAATAGCTACCCATACTTGTCTAAGTGTTAGTATGTATTTTAAGTATGTTACAAAATAATGGACCTATATATAAGTATCTATCCTATCAGCAATCTAGCGCCTACATGCTTTGCTTAGTTTGGGATATATATTTGAATTAAATATGCAAACTAAAAAGTTTGAATATATATTTTTTAGTTTGCATATTAACGTGTATTTTGTAAATATACTGTTGTTTAATAAAAAATGTATTTTATGTAAATAAAATATTTATAAATTCACCAAATAAAGTTAATTATTTTGGCCAAAACTGAGTAATGAAGACTTAATTCCTTTTGACAGAGTGCGTCTAATATTTTATTCAGCGGTAGGTTTCGTTTACATAATAATTAAATATGCTTTATGAATATAAAGTTTAATGAAAGTCGCATAAATAGCAAAACTTTTCTTAGTGTTCATCTCGATACATTTTTTGCATATTAATTAGTTGTTGAAAGGGACGTCCGAGACAAATAGGAAGCATCTTTATTAAAATTATGATTAATTTATACAGAAAAAAATTAATTTTCTTCATGATTGAGCAAAGTAACTTTTGGTATATTTTATATTTTTATTAATTTATCCTAAGAAGTATAACATTCTAATTCTTAGAAAAAATACACTTAATACGTAATGTTAAACAATATTGAATTTTATTTTGTTTTATTTTTATAGTTAAAATACTTTAAAAGTCTTAAGGCTATTGGATCTGTTCGTTACAACTATTTACTCAACTACTACCATCTAAGTTTATGTACCTATTCAGGTAACTTCTGTTAGTGACTTCACTAAACTTGTAATTCTCAAGAACAAGATTCTAAGAATTTAATCGTATCTACTACTCAAAAGCTTCTTAAAATAAGTCAGTCAGGTTTTCAAGCACCAACTTACCCATTTGCTAAGACTTTTTGATTGTTTTCAGCGTTTGATTCCAAAAAACCGTATTGCACTGACATCCGACCGCTTTTTAAACGTAAAAAAGTATTGACTATATGTGAAACGGAGTCCAGACAATAGTTTTAACAGCATCAGTTTGATTGGAGCAAACATGAGTCCACTGCTTTGTCGAGTCAGATTCTTGTAGGTAATTAACCGTTGCTATAAATTAGAGTGGTGGTCGCGTCCACTCATTGTAAATGCTTGGCACGTCGCTTGCCCCTAGATAGGGATGCTCCGAAAAAATGCAGAAAGACGGAGTTTGGTGTAAAAACCGGAGAAACCTGCCGGATGAAACTGTCAAATTTTGAACCAACATTTTCAATACTCAATACATTTATTGCTGGCATGTGGTAGTACATATATGGTAATACAATGTGTCACATATGAACCCTTTTTAAAGGGCATTACAAAATATTTAAATTAGAACCTACTTCTGTGTAACCTTTTATTGGATTGTATAACATTTTTTTTTAATTTGCTTTGTGCAGTTTAAAAAAGAATGTTATACAAGACATAAAAATTGTTACAAATGGTTTTTATTTTTGCCTTTCACTTTTTTGAAAGTCGGATAGTCATAATCATGATAATCAATATGGGTATATCTCTGTATAGAATGTAGGTTTCTTTCAAAATGTGTCATTTACTCATTTAACATAATGCGACGTTCAGAGTTTTGTCTTTTAGTTATACAGTAAGTCCGAAGAGATATACATGTTTCAGACAAAAAAAAGCAATAAGTTGTCTTTGAGCTTCGGCAGCTTATGTTAGACCAATGTCCGGCTACAGCTACAATTTGTCCGGCTTTTAGATACCTGGTCTCTGCCCCTAGGGATGCGATGTGGCGTCCAAACATTGTCACCGCACCGCAACTCCAGCTGCGCTCACTAGTTAGTGCCCGCACGAAACACTACGTTGAAATATGGCCTCTGCTCGACTAAGGAGCTTGAGACTTCATCGATAAACTCTGAGTTACTGCTCTTCAAGGTGACTCTTTCATCAGCGATGAAAACTTGGAGTTTTTCAGTTGTTTTGAGATAAGAAATATTGTGACAAAATCTTAGAAGGTCATGTGTACAAAGCCATGACTTTATTTTTTCCCTGATTATGACATTTTCAAAAATGTTGTAGGTATAACGAGTATTGTCCTCAGATTGTAATTTATTCTATTTTAGCATAACTTTCACCATTCCATTGCGATATGTATGAACCATTTAGAAACAACAAACCACCCTTGTTTACGAGCTTCGGAAGGTCATAAATAGTATTATCAAGAAAAAATAACCCATTCTTTTTATCACTAGTCTAGACACCCTCTTTTAACAAAGTTTTCTACGAGTCTGCGTTACTTGACGGGTCAGTATTTGTATGTGTTGTAGACAATAGAATAACACAACATTTGAAACATGTGTCCTTAATTCACATTCGAGTTTAAAAGTAGTTAGGTACTTCGATGTAAGAAAAACATAAGCATTAGTTTATAGCACTAAAGTTAAAAAAACGCACATATCTGAAAGTGTTAATAAAGTTTAATTGCAACGTAGGTAACGTTGCAATCAAACTTAGGTATAAGAAAATCAAAATACTACTTAATTGTCGATGCATGTCGCATCCACAGTAGCTTTACGTAATTGCCGACACTCACGTATCTGATGGAGTTTCCAAGCTTCCAAACTAGTTGGTCTGTTGCAAACTTATACCGATGCACCGCTAGGTGCACTACCCGATAGGAACAGGATTCCCTAAATCCTAACACGAGTCCATCCACTCGCAGGATGCTCACGCTCGTACCAATTAAAAGTTTCTCTACGTTTCTTTCCACGTGCAATGTACTGGAAAATGTTCTTCGGTGCAATAAAATCCACATTAGCAATTAGAACGTGAGTGGATTTCATGATTTTCTACCGAACCAAGAACAAACACCCTCTTCAAACATAAACACATACAACACACATGAAAAAGTTATGTTTCATTATGTGGAAAAATTGTAAGGGAAACTTTCGTGATGTTATGGGCCCGTGAGATAACGAATATGACAGATCTAATTGAAGAGTGGCTTGCCGGCTCCCGGCACATTGGCATGCCGGTCACGGCGGCGCGGCGCGGGCGTGGACTTGTCGCGCGCGGGGCGGGGCGGGGAGCGAGTACCTACCTACCCCCGCGACGAGGCCGTGAGACTTATGAGGATTACGGGAAAATGTGTATTCGATGACATTTTTCGGGGTTGAAAAAGATGAAATATAAGGAATTCTAAACGTGACCAGAATATCGTAGACGGCGTCACCTATTACCGGTCTATGCGTTCTTTTCGCGGTCGGGCGGACGAGCGCCGATGAAACCGAGCGTGACGTTCCATTCCTGATATAAAAATGTATAAAAAAAGCTTTGTTACACGCGACTTGGCTTCGGCGAAGTGGCAAAGTTTGAAGTGGAAAACTTTCATGGAAAAATCTTTGCAGAAAACGATTTAATTTTAAGGCCATTTGTACTGTTTAAAGGACCACTTTTACTGAGATATCTCGCTTATAATGTCAAAATAATTCAATAATAGTAATCAAATCTAATAACACGTTTTAAGAGATACTATGGCATTCTGGGTTCAACTGAGTTAAACAAAGTTTAACTGGTTACATTAGTTAACTTAAATCCACGTAACTTATTTAACAGCCTTGATACCATTAGCCAATGTCGTGCAGTCTGCAGACCACAGAAGCTGCAGAAGATTATTTCAATGAAATAATTAAATTAGTGAGAGTGCGGTGGACAACGGGCGCCCGCTGAATCTTGAGTAGAAACCGTAACAGTCTTGATTTCATTTAGTTACAATTGACATTTTAGAAAACCAAAATTGTCATAAATATTACAGGTGGCTTAATTAAACGAAACAAACCAGTAGTTGCGGCTTGCGGCTAATCAAAATACCAAATCGGCAAATTGAGAATCAATACCTATCTAATACTCTCAAGAAAAAGTGCTTGTCTGTGGAAATGCGCAGCAAAGAGATTCTTGGCGAGAGATAAGGAAAACAAGCCTTGTTTGTCGACCGCAAGGCTCCCAGGGAACATTTAGTGCGGACTCGGACCCTCGTTACAATCAGCGCTGAATTATTTACCAGCGCCCAGCTTACGGGGCCGAATTGATTTCTGCATAATTTAGACAAAAGGAAACGTTGCAGAAAAACATAAAAACTGCAATAAAACTGCGGCCGTGCTACGAGTATTACTGGCGGGTTCGACTTAAAATTTTGATGTAGGTTGTGAAAAAGTTTCAGGTGAACGACTGCGGAATGATCGGATGTCTGCGGATAACTATTAGATAGTTGAATCAAGAATGAGAGAGGGGAAAATAAAATCAGTACAGGTATTAGGATTCGGCGCACGTTTCGTATCGGAGGTTTTCGTGGAGAAGATGCTGCCGCGTCGGCTACCGCAGTGCGCCCGCTGGCTCGACTCGCAGATACCGCGCCTCTTCCAAGACAATTACCGCTACGTAAACGGAAAACCGTTCGAGACCTCTCAAACATGTTTTCTAATCTTCAAGGATATAGGGGGAAGAGATGCCGGCTTTACATTTTTACCTCTACAACGGAATCATTCCATTTTACGTCGGATCTCTTTGTTTCCCAAACGCGCGAGCGTAACCCTTACTTAGATGGAGTTAATATTACAGTAATCACATTTTTTGGGTTCTACAGCCGTGTGCTCAGAATGGAATCTTTTAAATTTAATTTTGAATTGTTTGACTGTGAAATTTTAAATGTCTACATTTCTCTTCTAAATTAATTAAAAATCTTTCACGAGATAATGACAATTTTGGAGCACATTTTCTAAGACAAAATTAACTTTACATATTTGAAACCCTAACATAATGTAGATCTGCACATCTTAGGCATTTTTATAGTCCTGGGTGAACGTTAACCGTGTTTTTATAGGAGACCGCAGTACGAAATGCTCTGTATAATATATGTTAAATTACAAGCTTTGTTAATGCTCACATTCACGGCGTTAGTATCACGAAATGCATGCAAAACACAGAAAACACGAGCTCCACGAACAATTAATATCCAACACAATATTTTCGCAAAGTTTCGCTTCCGAAACTACATCCTATGTTCGAAACAAAGTGAGTCTCCTCCCGACTATTTTACGGGCAATAAAGTTTTAGAGAACCAAGAGAAACTCAACCTTAAGTGTTATAAAAAATATTAATTTTCGCATTAAATTGTTTGGCAAATGTAAGCGCATAAGCGTATTAAGAGAAGGCGTTTTGTTGACTTTTCGTCTAAAGTTAAGGCGGCGACACACTCGAGCGAGTTGTAAACTCTTGTTACCGCGTGAAATCCACTTGCTTTGTTACGGCTTAATTTACGCAAACCTGCGAAGAAAAGATAAGCTTTGTAACTTATGTAGACTTAATTGGTTCAATGGGTGGCTTTATCAGAATTCATGCACGTTCATATCCATTAGATAGCTTCACAATGTTAGAAGTTACTATGTCATTTATAGAGGTTAATTTTCTTTAAATTGAACATACTTTTTTTAAATTCATATAACAGTCACCTAATATAAATGTATTGTCATCAAAAATATGTATAAAGTGCTATTTGCAGCGCTTAAAAATAATTGTACAAATGAATTTTGTTTATCAACGTAAGGTGTCTGACTTAGAACTACTAAGAATAAATCTAGCTGTTTGCTGCGCCCTCCCACCCAGGCTGACGTTAATCAGGTCACTTCTACTTGGATATCTAGATTGTCTAAATACAGTTAGCTGGCAAACTGTAGGTTCAGTACACGATTCTTCTCTTATTCTTCCAGTGAGGTCAACGTGGGCACGTTGGTTTGTTATTAGATTTGCAATGGAACTATTTTTAAAACGGTTCTCTGGAGATTTTATTACAGAAAATGTTGTTCGATCACCGCGTTTCTCTCAGTTTTTGTTGTATTTTGTATTCTAAGCGCTGTATTCATTAGATTAAAAGTCAATATAAATATAAATATTTATAGAAACTTAGCTTAAAAAAACAACATGATGCCCCGCAGAACTTAAAAATAATTCTAAATAAAAAAAATAGTTAATTAAAACTGCTATCACTACCACTTAAGTAAGTAAGTTAGAAAAACATTTCTGAAAAATGTTAATAAGAACTCTTCAAACAGGAACCACAAACTAAATTCATCCCAAAAAAACGAAACGAAAAGCCCGCTCGCGAAAATCTCCAGAGAGCTGTTTTTAAGCTGCACAAAACATAAATTTTGCAGCTCGTTTAAGTTTAGCTCATTATTTCATTACTCGCACTATCTGCTTCCGAAGCTCTTGAAAACGTGAAGGAATTTTCTTTTACAGCTGTGATTTCATTGTTTTATTCGATTTTATAGATACTAATCTATTTTATTTAAAGAGTGCTTGTTTGTACTTACAAATTATAAAATATATTAATGGACATATTTGCGAAGAATCCTACTAAGTCCCAAACATTTATACTGAAAACTGTATTTCTAAATACATAACTTAGAATACACAGTAACACCCAAATACAAAACCAGACTAAAACACATGTTCAATTATGCAAACCAAGTACTAATCCTAATTGGAGGGGTTCATTAGCGTAACATAGTCTTCAATATCTTATCCTAATTTATTTATGTGTGTTGTTGACAATCATTCTAATTCAAAGGTTAAAAATATCGAATTTCTTAGTTATTCTTAGCTAAGGTTTTATTTTTACTAATTGATGTAATACGACAAGCTATTTACCCTGCCTAATGGATCTCAATCTCCAAAGGAAATGTTGCCTACGTAATATCGTTAGCCATAAAAAGTATGGCGTTCACGGTACGACATATGGAAAACGTCTTGATCTTCTAGTCACGTTTAATATTTTCTTATTTTCTTTGTCTCATTTGTCCTCGAGTCAAATGGCATCATCTGAGTGTTTTTTTGTCGAGGTTTCTTTACTTATAACCGAAATTTGGAGCGCAACCTATGAGGGATGCGTTCATTTTTCGCGAAAATTATGTTTTTCTTTTGTTATTTTTTTTGGGATAAAGTTGAGTACGTGCTCGCATATTTGTTTGATAATTTTGAAGAAAACCTTATTTTTCGAGAGTCGTGATTTTGATCCGTAGTTTCTAATAACGATTTCTATGACTTAATGATCATTAAATGAAAACTTATTAGTAGTTAATAATATGACAAAAGAAGCTACTTTGCTTTTTACATTACGATAATAGAGGAAGATAACTTTATAAAGTTATAGATTTCAAATCTAAGAACACCTAATAATATTCATAACATCTGAAACTAATACAATGACCTAGCCCGAAATAGGGTTCAAGCACTAGGTATAATAAAGCTCGAACCGGACCGAATTGTTATTCAATATCGACCCAAACGTCAAATATTCAAAGGTTTAATACAATTTGAACGATATGTTACTCGCGTAAAATTTTATATCTTTAAATAATATTTTTGTCTCCACTTAAGTGGATTCACTTGAGGCACGTGTAATAAGAGTAAATGCTGTGTACTTCACCGGTATTGGTTTCGTTTCATATTGGATAGCCATTTATTTATCATACATATTGGGACGGGAACGGCTACCGATACGGAACGCTTTCTTTCTAAAGGAAATCAAGAAACGGAACGTGTGGAGAATTCAACATGCGTTTGTATTGATGTCATTTAATTTTCGAAGATAGAACGATTTTCTTTAAGTGTTTCGCTCCTATCGATTTGTTCTAATATCTAACATAAACGGTCTATCTTATAAAAAGTTAGCGCAGATTTGAAGTACTGATTACAATACGTATGATGACTTGAATATAACTTTTTATAAGAAAGGGGGAAAACTTTACTATAAAAACTGTAAAAGAGACAAAAAATTTCAAATGAAGATGTGTAAAAAAATATGCAGATCCACCATATAAGCGAATCTGAATCCAAAAATGAAGTAAGTAGGTATATCTTTTTGTAAATCATTAAAATATGTTTTTTTTTTCACAAACATATTTTTATATTACAGTACAGAGCAACGATCTGCGGAGTGTAGCTGGCAAACACTGGATGATAGAAGCCGAAGACCGGGCTCAGTGGCGCGTCTTGGGAGAGACCTACGTCCAGCAGTGGACTGATACTAAATAGAGGTTTCCTCTATTATGATAATGTATTCCAAAAAATGATTTATAAAGTTAAATTATAAAGAAATGTACAATTCCATGCTTGAATAATTATTCAAGCATGGAATTATACATTTCTGTTTTATTATATAAAACCAGTAATTGTAATTAAAAACACATACAAATTAAATGCGCACATTATCATACATTAATTGACATAAATAATGACAGATGATAAAATTAAATTCGCGACACGGTCAGTTATGGCGACCGATTTATTTTGTTTCACAATAATTGTAGTAAATGTTGTTTTATGTGTTCTTTTATATACCAAATGTGGTAACAGAGAATTAACAGAACAGAGTATATTATATATTAATATATTCACAGTACACCAAAGAACAAGGAACAATTAAATACAATAGATACAACGGGTGGTCTTATTACAATAAGCGCTCTCTTCTAGTCAAACTTTGGACTGACGGAGAAACATTAAATAAGATAATATTTTATTTTTGTGCAGCCACAGAAATAATGAGATTATTAGACATATGCAAGTCTAGACATAAATTAAATAAATACTTAAATAAAATTCAGTTTTTGAACCCCCCCATAAAAACAAAGAATTCAAAATAACTTAAATGTTGTGGTTTTATTTAAAACGATGCAAATACTACCGAACGCTCCAATAAACCCAATATTGCTTTATTCCGTAGAGCCCTGAGAAATCTGTTGCGATAGAGATAGGAAAAGGTCAAACTACTTTATACTAAAAAACGTCAAAAAAGTCATAAGGTCAAACATTATTGAGCAAACTATCGTCCTAGTGTTGCTGGTTTGTTTTATAGGCTTTGCAATTATAGAATCGCAAAGCGAGAAAGCTTCCTTGCATTGACAAGGAAGTTCAGTGAGAGTAAGCTTCTTCTTCTTCAAATAAATTTACGTAATAATATTTAATAAATATAATTTTAGTAAAATTTTTAGCTATGCGTTATATACGTTTAGATAAAAAACTTAATTTTTGAATCTAAGAAATTTTCAAATGTGAAATGCATTTTTTTCTATTTTCACACATTCGATTTAAGAAATAAGGAGCCCACATAAATCTCAGTTACACGTCTACGTGAACCGAAACGTACCTAATATTTTAAGGAGTTAACGCTAAAAACGATTCTAAAAACTTCATTCTGGGAATCCCACACATTTCTAGACCAAAGTTGTAGGTTTAAGTTGAAATTTATGCCGTGCGAGTGTTCACGGTGTTAAGCAAGGAGGAGCATTTAAGTTAGCGTCTCATACATCAGGGGAACGTGGCATATCGCGACACTGCATATGCCAGTGTATGCCGCCGCATGTCTTAGACATTTCGCTTTTGGATGCAACCAACACCAGACAACTCTCAAAAGATTAGTTCTACACAAACTTTTGTAACACATCTCCCCAATCTTGTTTTAACGTTTTTATTGATAAGTAACTTTAAAACATCTTTACCAGACTAACCAATAATTAAATCTTATAAAAAGTTAACGTTGACATTATGTCGCCATTACGTATGGTAATCAAGACATCAAGTATGCGCTAACTTTTTATAAGAAAGACCATAAGATTTCAAGCTAATATAATAATCATGTTAAAACTCTACTTACATAGACAATGCAAAAATGAATTTCCATCCCGTTATAGTGTCCATAAGTTATACTCCTCGGCCATGGTGTCCCAGACCTGCCCAGCTTGTTTCAGAATAGTGCATCACGCCCATAAATAAAGCAGTAACGTGAAAATAGACATTGTAAATAATAGCCGCACTATAATCCCGTCGGTGGGGAAATAGATTTAGGATTGCTATTATGTTTGCTCAATGAATGTGCGTGTGGACGGTATAAAGTTTGCATTTTAAGTTATTATGTGGCGACAAAGTGGATCGTTTATCGTACTTGATTAGACATGTTTTGTGAGGATAAAGGTTTTTAGTTACATGTAGTTTAGAGATATCTAAACAGTAAACGGTTCGTTACTTACTAATTGTCACAAATTCTCATTAAAAATAGTGATTTTTTTTAGCGTTACTCACAAATTATCATGCTATAATCTCAACCTGTGTACTTATATCACTGTTACCTATTTTTTCTAATACTATTATTTTCATTTTAATCATTATTATTTTTTAGGTATTTCAGTTTGTAAGTCTCAACTACTTATCAGTTAAGTACACTTATTATTAAAAGCAAAAATAAATATTATTCTTTGTCCGGATATCAAAGTTCAGACGTATTTACTTATAAAAAAATAGAGTTCTGTTTTCTATAGTTTAGGGATATAGTTTAGGGAGGTATTGCATCCAAATCCATACCTAAGAGTTTTATTATCTTAAAATAAAATAAACTATTCATCCGCACATGTTTAAAATACGTAGTCCCTAGTTAAATAGATTGAATTGAAAGCTATTTACATGCAGAGTTGCCAAGTCATGCTGGCGTCTCGAGACTTCTTCCCGTCGATTTTGTATTCTGTGACGTCACTAATGTGAACTGTCTTCGTGATCGTGAGGAATAGGATTAAGAATACTGAGAGGATCAGGGTCTATAATATTCATTGTTTTTATTAAACCATTAATATAATTATTTGCAGATCAAGTTGACTCAAGTATAGATCTTTTTTAATATGGCGATACGTTATCTTGACCAAACGTTTATGACTATAATTTAGATTAATATAGTTTGATCAGTTTGTATACTTTTCTTGGTGAGACGTCTACACGCATTTTTCTATTCTTCAGCCAACTCTAGTTTTAGAACCAGCTAGGTAAGTACTTTTAAGTCCTCTTTACAAGTAACAAGTAGGTAAGTTTCGTAAGTAGGTATTGACTGTGAATTTCACGAATTTATTTGTCATCTAAGGTTTGGTTGTTTATCATGTTAACAAAGAAAATTTTCAAAGTTTTTCTGAAATTCTTTCAGTAAGAAACTAAGGCTGAACAATTTTATTGTGATAGATATAACAAAAAAATGATGATTTTGGAATTCTCAGCATCTTCGCAATGTCTTGGATCCACTCTGGCGTTTCCGTTTCTCTGATTTCCTTTTGGTTCCTAGTCGTATTTTTATGGTTAGGTGTGTTCGGTGTCCGAAATGATAGTAGAAATCGGGAATAAGAAGATCGAAGGCAACTTGTGAACTTTGAGTTTACCTACCAATATTCCGATTAAAAAAATAGCTTTTATTTTGTAGATTCTGTTGATTTTGGAAAAAAAAGAGTATCCTGTTTATGTTAATCTTGGTTACGAAGTTTGTATATTCCAAAGAACAAACAAACATCTAAACTTTTATATTTATAATACAAGTACCTACAATAGTAGGCACGTCCTATAATGGGGAGCTCTGAATTGTAATAAAGGCTGGCAAAATAAATTTAATCTTACAACTACAAGTTTTGTCGTTTACTCCGTAGTTTTTTTTGTAAGGGAGCTATGAAGCCGCTTTCAAGACCATTACTTTTAAATAGAAAAGTCAAAATTGCGGTGCCGTCTATTTTTCTTTAACCCCTCAATCAAATATTATGGGGTTTAAGCAAGGCAGCCTCGTCGTCGCCAACTGTTATTTAAAACGATCGCAGAAGGAGGTTTTGGCGCGGGTTCGCAATAAAAACTTTTGTAATTATACTCATTTAGGACAAGGAACCCATCGTTGTCGCGGTGTCGTGCCAAAAACGACAATTATTTTTATAATACGAGTGTTCTACGACCTCGCCAACTTCCACGGTCTTTCGTGACCGCTGACACATGCTGATGTTCTACGAAGACTTTTAGTTGTTCATAGCTTACCCATAATATAATGGGTAGAACTTTAGAATTTGTACATTGAACACGCCGCCGTAGAAAGGCATTACACTTTTTTATATAAACATACACTAATTATAAATAATAAATAATAAATAATTCGGTCTGGGGATTTGATACAAAACTATACAATTCTTATAATATGAGCTTACCGTGTGCTTTTACGAACCCTATTCTAACATTTCCATTGCAATTTAAAATCTTGGTACATACAGACGTTTTTATTATTAGTGTATCCATCCCTCCTATCCATCTGTTTTAATTTGAACTGCAATAAATCTGAAAACTTTGATTAAGTAATTAATCCGGAGGGGATCAAAATGAGCCAGTTGTGCAGTGCGTTATACATTGTCAAGTGATAAAAAAATTCACGTCACAATAACTTTTACCTATAAAATAAACTAAGTATCTTAGTGCCCTCGCTAAGATCTAATAAGTTATTATTTGTTCTTTTTGTAGTCGTACATAAGTACTATTGTATAAGATTGCATGTATAGTTCTAAGCTAATGTAAGATTAATTTATTGGTTCAAATAAATTCTTTTATTTTTTCATTCAAGTAATTAACTTCAAAACTCATAAATATAATATATCAAAAGTGCTTGAGTTGGGTAGATTTAGAGTAAGAAATAGTTCTTAAACAAAAGCTCAAAAGCGAATAAAGATAACTTGTAAATAATTTGCCGAGCATCCGGACATGGGGAGCCGTCTACGTGTCAGGTTGTGACAACCGACTTGCCAACACTTCTCATAAAAACTTTTCTAATTATGTAGGTACTCGTACATTTCGCGAGGAGACGCGAGCTTTCTCACACCGCATTATATTTTCTAGTTAATTTCTCGGATTTGGTGTGAACACAGGGCTGTTACGGTCGAGGGGTGCGACATAACGCAGAGTGATCTCTGCCTTTACTTACACAACTCAACAAACTTAAATGGAAACCCTGATTCGCGGGAAGATAAACGGGAGGTACTGAGACCGTAACACCAGTTTCTGGCGTCACGTTTATTGCTAGATCATTTTATTCTTACCGACGATGTCAAAGACGTCCCATGCGTCCTGCTCATTCGAGGTCTAATATAGGCTTTAATTCTTCCCCTGACCTGCCTATGTCGATTTCGTACCGTAGCACTGCTTTTGTGATCTTAGCCTAAAACTTACCTTACTGATTGGGCAACAATCATCATTATGTAGGTACATACCTACATTAAAAAAAAAGTGTGCGAGTCTTCTGAATGAGTTATATCAAGCAACAAACGCCCTTAACAGTTAAACTAGCACCTGTCGACTGGAGGTCGATTTTAAATTTGATTTATTTTATATATTTAATACATTAGTATAACGTGTTAGTTCTAAAACTGTCTTGCACGTAAAATACATCTTTTTTGGTAGTATGAGTTATAAACTCGTGCTAAAGGAGCCAAGGAAGCTACGAGTCATTTCGGCCACGTGTATCGAACTGTATTTAGATTAGACAATTTGCCGCTCCGGATTTAATATTGGAGAAAAAGCGAGACTAGCATTTTCGTTCTACGTGTCTCCCATCTGATTATTCAATCATGAGCATATTTTCACAGAGCTCTTGTTGTTCTTAGAACTTATTTAGTAGAATAGCTGCTTCACTCACTAAAAGCTTAGGTTTTTGTATTTATAGGAGGTTTATACACGCTGAAAATAATCATTGTTAGGCGATCCTAAGCCGATGCTGAGCTATCATTGATTTTGGTCTTTCGAGTGGATAAAAAGTCAGTCAGTACATTTTAAAGTAAAACAACAACAATATTTTAGACGCACATCCATCAGTTACATTGGCTTTAGCAAACAATGTTAGGAGAGTGATACCCTGTCAATATTTTTACACAGCTGCATTTATTTACCCAATGGCCGCGCACAAAAATGCATGTTACAAAAACAAGCCCAAACAGCTAGCTTCAGCCGCGCAGAGCCCAACAGCGTATATCCCAGGGGTCCGAATATGAACAGCGGGTAACGCGCCCGCTGTAAACCCGAGTGGTCTGTAATCTGTTACATTTTACGTAACACTTGTTTTGTTTCAGGAGTAGCTATGTATTTTTACAACGCTCACCGGACGACCCATCCGGTAGAACGACGCTGCGTCTGCATAAAACTTGAGGAAATTTTACGTGTTTCGACACAAGGATTATGAACCACTCGTAAACTTAAACTAGGATTTCCTCACAAAATTCAAGGTATTTTCACGTTCAACGACTGCTTTTTACAAAGGAAAATAAAAAATGAAACGCCATTTAGTGCTGTTTACGCGGCGTGCATAAATACAAATGAATGGCTCTAAAGCATCGTGGTTAAGTCTGTGTAGTGAGAAACTTTTGCAATTATTCTAATTATGCGCCGACCGAGAACCATCCAGCCTCGACACAACGTCATATTTTCTACTTAATCGCACGGAGTTGCGAACATTATTATAAATATAAATCAAATCATTACGACTCCTGCAAATTAAGATATTTCATGCGAGAACGTCAATTAAATTCTGTACCGGGTGTAATAAAAGTGCTTACCAAAATGTCGAAAGATAAGTAAGGTGAAAATATCAACAGCTTATTCTGTAGAAACAACATCAAAAAATACCATTCAGTTTTGCAAGTAAGAATTTTTCATTGCAGTTTGTATCGAGCTGCTGACTATTCGTGGTCACGCTCACTTCATAGGAAAAGTTGTTCATATTGATGACAATTTAAGCTCCAAACGTAGGTACGCCACATTTAAATATCTACTCATACTAAAACGTTTCTAATACATGGAGTCGTTAAA
This sequence comes from Ecliptopera silaceata, assembly GCA_932527185.1. Classification (NCBI taxonomy): domain Eukaryota; kingdom Metazoa; phylum Arthropoda; class Insecta; order Lepidoptera; family Geometridae; genus Ecliptopera; species Ecliptopera silaceata. Next base: position 5,123,695 of record OW052192.1, read on the forward strand.
CTTATGCAGATAGGGTTGAGTTACACGATCAATCTCGCACATTTGAATCATCAAATGCACTTAAAGTATTAAATTCACTGCCCATAAACGTTCAGCATACATCTTTAAAAACATCATTTTCATCCCCCAGTGTAATATGAGTTACGGTGTTTTTTTGGATTGCAACATTTGCAACGGACCCTGCGTCAACCGACTTCGATGAGCGAGGCAATCAGTGAGAGTACCGTACCCCACTTAGTAACTGTGTTTGCAATCGGATGATGTTCTGCGTTACCTTGGGCATCGCTGTGTGCTTTCGAGATTAGTACCGTGATGTGGACTATCTAGGGTAAATACTAATACGATAAAAAGTGATTGGTTGTCGACATCTTATCATAATAAATGCATCGCCAAATAATTAATACTGAGCTAGAGTCCAGTTTGCAGCACTTATTCACATACCTTAATCTAATTTTGTATATTATATATTTTATGTAACCTCTGTTTTCTTCACTGTACGGTTCTGTTTACTTCTGTGTTGAAAATAAACTTTTATTCTTTTCTATTAATATTTTGTCGAAGTTTTATACAATTTACTTTGCATTAGAGTTCGGAAAAGAATATACTTTGTATTTGGATGTACACTATCGGCGTGATCATTGAATACTTTATAGAATTAGAGTGTCAATCGGCAATGTAAGATAAATTCACATCAATAAAATAAATATTCATGGATATTCGAATGACCATCTAGTCACAAATTGCACCTACTATAGGGTCTTAATAACTGTTATCGATATTTTAATATCTTACTAAAACGGGATATTATTACGACTTAAATACTTACTAGCTTTATTGCATTGTTCCTTTGTTATAGTAACTAATGGACTCAAGACATAAACACGACTTTTTTGCTTTTGCAAACTAATTTCGCTAAAAATAGAATGGGTAAAGAGCAATCTGAGTTGTATGAGAACAAAACGAATCTCCCAGTTAATGGAATTTCACTTCACCTTTTCTAGACAATCATTAGTCACACTCGGATGCTGTAAGAAAACGAAGAGGTCAGTCTTGCTGATATTATCTGAGGGTTTGTTTTTAATCTACTCTTTAAGCGGTGAGCACATTCTGCTCGAATATTTTTCTTATTACTGGCGGAAGACTACACTAACCTCTTTTGTTTTTACTATTATTGACGTATCTTTGGACATGAGAATGATTCTAATTCGATGTAGCTGGCTGGTTGGAATTCCAAACAAAATGAAATGAAATTTAAGTATATATGGAACACATACAAAATTTAAAAACGATGCTCGTGACGTCATTTTCAGTCGATGCTGACTTTTTAACCAACGAAAAAAACCAAGAAGGTTCTTATGTCAATGAGTATTTTTTTTAGATTTTCCGCTAACCTGAGGCACCCGAAGCTTCTGTTCGATTTTAGTGTGAGGTCCCGTCAGCGAGAGATCACGCACATGACTGCGTGTTCTTCGGAACCGTACGTAGGTACATAGAGTGTTTTAGAACTTTGACTTCTAAATTAAAACAAAGTTTGTGACAGTAAGTTAATTCAAACAAAAACTTAAAATAAAAATTGTTCTCTCCTGTGAACAAGCCCTAAGGGTGGTTACAGGCGGTGACTAGCGAGGGATCGATGCGCTTTTCATCGGCTTTTTCACCACTAATTAATCCCGGGGAGATGATTAATCAGCGCAGCCGCGGGCACATTTTAAAACAGACTTTAATGATCCGTTTGTCGGACACTAGTATTTCTTCCGTGCCGTCCCCCGGCGCGTGCCGTGGACGGGTTTATGCCGCCTGTTTCACGATAATTTACAGCGACAAATGAATATTTAAGAAGTTAGTAGCTAAGTAACGTGAAATTTTCGTAAGATTGCGGATCAGAATGGTACTTGCTTTTAATAATAACTTACTTACTTTTCATCGTAATTTTAGTAAACTTAAGACGTCAAATAAATTATACTATTAATCTTTGTTTAGCTTTTCAAGTTTATATGCTCGCCAACGTAAAATTAATCTAAGGCCTATTTTTAATTGCAGAAGACTAAAATAAAGTAAGTATCATTAAAATGTATAGTTCTTTCTTACTCAATATCGATAATAACAAAGTCAGTTACAAATCAGCGAAGACAGCAGTATTAGTGTTGCAAATGTCTAAATTACCTGCAAAAAAAACAGCACAATTAAAAATAACTCACTACAGAGTAACGCCATTCAAAGTTGAGTGATGAAAGAAAAACATGGGGGAGGGTTTGTGCTTTTATTGAAACCAATCTCACCACTTGCCTCGTCTGACTGCGCCGGGAGCTGAATGCACGTAATTGCTCCGTCATTCAGATGATCGCGACTGTACCTTGTCTTGTCGACTGTACTGTTGTGAACGGAGCCTTAGATGTGACGTCATGACATGTCGTGGCGTCTTTTGTTTTTATGGCAACAAGTATGCTTTGATAAATGATTAACTTAGGACTTATGCAGACTAGCATTAGTCCTAATTAGAATAGAAAAGATATTTATTTACACCAAAATTAAAAATTATACAAAAAGTCTGATTCAGCTACTCAGCATAAGCTATGGGAGCCAAAGGTTTCTTAAGTGGTGGTTGTCAGTGCCGGTTTTCACAATCACCATAATATATACGTAGGCTAATTAGATTAAGCACTGTATGTTTCAGAGTCAAAAATAAACAAAACATTACATTACAAACATTACATTACATTATGTAGTTATTTTTTAGAAATATAGATTTTATGTCTTAAAAACTTTTGTTCTACTAATAACATTGAATAAAATTTCAAAAATAAATAAATGTATTTTAAAAATTACCAAAACTAGTTTATTTAACTAAGTTATAAACTCATCTCGAGTACCGAGTACCGAACCCTAAACTATTAACAGAAAAGCTTTCACAGCACCAACAAAAACAATACTCAAATTGCTCAATGCTCAATTTAGAATGGAATTTTAATGGAATCAAATCATTTAAATGGATGGAACTTTACAAACTGATGACTATTTAATTATTATTATATGAGATATTAATGTAAGGTAGCACTTGTTTTTTTTGTAGTGTCACTGAATTGTTTAATACAATATGTAAATAAATAAATGGTCACGGACATGTTGTAAGTTGTGATTCAAATTCACACTAAGAATTGTTACTAGGAAAAAAGCATTTATTTTGTATCATGGAGATAGTAAACAGTGATTGTTTTTTTATTAATTTATTCACAAACATACGACTATTACAGTATTTACAAAATACATAGGCATGTAAAATACATAAGAAAAAGTTGTGCTATCTACAGACCGTTGCAAACGATCTACAGATAGTTCAACTGGTCCAAATCAGTTTAATTTATAATTATGTCATCGTTTCTCAAAACCAAGCCCAACTCGGAGAGTAAAGTACTTTTTTCATTTTCTATTCAAAAATCGTAAGAAAGTGAACACTAGGATAAAAACAAAATGGACGCAAAGTCTGTTTTAATGGGTTAATTAGCCAGCGATCCTCAGCCGGAGCTTTAATTAAAATGAAAAATTTTCGTGACTAGACTTACCTATATCTTCAGTCATTTACTCAACTTTTTTTTCTTTTACCTAAAACTTCTATGCTAAATTATATTGCGACTAAAAAACTTATGAAATTTTATCAGTTTTGACACTATGGGTTAGATTCATCAAGGACAAACATATCATAATAGTATGTATGTAAAGTATAATAATAGTATGTATAAAAAATATATATAAGTTGAGAGTTTGTAAATATGTAAGTGAGTCTATAAATGTTACCTAAAGGGGTACGCAGAAAATTAATGTTAATGTTCGCAAAATAGCTTAAACTAGTAAAAGATACGACGACCGATGTGGGGCCGGCAAGCGATGGTCCGCCTGCGACGCGGAAGGTTGCGGGTTCGATTCCCGCCTTGGGATGAATGTTTGTATGTTCTGCAAATATTTATCCAGGTGTTTTGAGTATTATATGTATAATAAAAAATATCTATCTATGTAATGTATTGTATTAAGTATGTCAGTCTTCTAGTACCCATAACACAAGCTCTGCTTAGCTTGGGGCTAGATGATGTTGTGTGGATTGTCCAGCATTATTTATTTAAGAATTTATTTATATAACAGATAAGCCGCAATAAAAAGGAAAACCCTAAAGAAATTGTAAAAAACCTTAATAAATAAAATAAAACATTTGTGTGACGTTTGGTTTAGCTCTGTATGAAAAAATAATCCTCCTTTTCCTTCGCGTAGTAGAGATTAAAATTGCATTATGCTGGCCACACACCATCTTTCCTATCGTCCAATCGGCATGACGCTACTGATTGGATCAGTTAGAATTGACCGTGTGTGGGAGTGGATTGGCATGACAGTTAGAATGGATAGCAATTGGCAGTTCAATTTTTTTGGCTTGATCACATCGATTGGATACTGCCGATTGGACCGTGTGTGGCTGTGGGCGATTGGCAGTTCAGTTCGTAAGAAGGGCTTTGAAATTGAAAAAAGTAAAAATGCAGATCGACTAAACAAGGGGGGTGAGTACCAGAAAAATCCGAAATCCCCCCTTTTCGTCCCCCCTCTTTGGGTAATCGCTTCCAACTTTTTTTCCAGCAGTCCGATTGAGCTCAAATTAAAAAACATTGTTATTTGTGCAATTTTCTATCCGAATCCGTCGAAAAATTTTTCAAAATCCGACATGAATCACGCTGTCAAAAGCAAAAAGCCATAATCGTCGTCAAGCCTGCAGTGTCATGCCGATTGGACGATAGATTGGACGATAGATTGGATCGTGTGTGGTGTATATGGACGTACTGCAGATTGGATCCAGCCTGCAGTGTCATGCCGATTGGACGATAGGAAGGATCGTCTGTGGCCACTATTATATTATCAATTGAATTCCCATTTTATTAACTTTTCTTAGTTTATCTATTTGCTGCCCATTTTCATCTCGTATTTAATAAGATACTGAAATGATAGAACTAATTGCTCCCTTCTTCAAAACTATTCAGGTAAGAGTAGTACATAATTGAGGTTCTCGGCAAATAAATTTCTCAGAATACAAGACTGTTTGAGCCTGTAAATAAAATAATAATTACTAGTGATAATAATTGGAGATAAATAGGTTTAATTAAATTGTAGAAATGATTTTCTAAACCACTTTTATTCCTTTCTGTTTTTTTAATGTAGGTACAATAGTTTAAAACAAAAGTTATATTTGTGACTATTAAATTCTATAGAACCTCTACAAAATATACATTAAAATTTTGATTTATTTATCTCTGATATTATATATTCTTATTTATTTATTTATGTACATTTTGTAAATAATGTATAGTCGTAAGTTTGTTTGTGAATAAATATTTACTTTTATCTCAGATATTCTTAAACATATTGGGTAAAACACATTTATGCGATACGACGTTCCACATCAAGACGACTACAATGTGTCATACAATGACAAGATCTGCGAATAAAATATTGGTTACATTTTTACAAAAAATTATAATTGGGTCGCGTCGTATTCCCCAGGGTCGGTAGATTCTAAATGAAATGAAATGAAATGAAATATATTTATTTGACAAAAACAACACAGAGAATACAGAACATAAAAGAAAAGCAACATAATAATAGAATACAAATACAGTAGAATTAACAAGATAGAATGTCAAAAAGGCTCAGTCTCAGCTTGTTTGCTGCCCCGCAAAAGGCAGAGCAGCGCTGTTTTTCAGACTGAGCCAGAAAATATGGGTGACGTCAATACAGGATAGATACAGAACACTTTGTAAATAGATAATAATGATATATAAAAATAGGTAAGTACATTTACAGTTTCAAAAAAGTTATAGATAGATTCTACTATTTTATTGTATTTCTTAACTCTCCCATCACGATCTCGTATTGTATCGTACCATTATATAGTACCATCGTACCACGTATTGTATCATTACGACATATCACTATATCGGCCGGTTTCTCGAACGATGATATGATCAACGAAAAAATCTAATAATTACTATGTGTCAAACTCGGATCAAGCGTGATTTGGGTTTCCAGAAACCGGCTAGTGTCATATATGTCATATGTGTCACATTGAATGTCGTATCGTGTGAATGTGGTTTGGCTCTAATGGGCGCAAGTGCGCAACACGACGACAATAGTACGCGCGACGGCGGCGGCTCGGCGGCGACTAACGTTAAAATATTTCCGTTTTTGGCGTACTCTCAACTTAGTTAATGTTTCCAAAACAACGCCGAGAACATCGGGATACCTATTTGCGGTGTAAGTTTGGATGCGACTTGTTTTGCGTTTACTCTGGTTCAATGATAATATTAGCTTTTCTAAACTGCATTTCCATTACGAGTTTACTCACTATTGTAGTTTCGAAACCTAGCAGTGGCAGTGAAATAATTGTAAACTGTTTTAACTGAGATTGTTGCATTCGAATGACAATACTCTTTACTAGTGTGGGTTGATTCCGTCCAGATTTGAAAGTTTTATTTGTTAAAATGATTTTATTAAATACTTAAGGTAAACCGTGTTAAAGTATTAGACAAATAACAGTTGAGAATTACACACGGGCACAGGTTGTCGCAACTTGAGCGCAAATGAAAATAATTTGTTTCCCGAGCGACACTCCAAACGCGGAACCTCTTTAAAGCGTCACATTTTTAGTGAACACAGCTAAAATATTATCCAACTAAATAAAAACCGATTCAGTGCGAAACTGTCCTGAAATTCCAGGGAATGTTTTGTTCTAAAACACAGCACATTTTTTGACGACCCCTCTTGGCGTGGTGCCTAGCGCTTAGAAGTGTCGACTACGGGATTCGGTCAGAACTGTTTTTCTTTTAGTGCGACGGCGCCAATCTTGTTTCTAAACAAGATTGAGGACCACCTTTACGAACTTGAATTTGTAAGCCTTTTTTGAACACAACATTCGTATGTTCTACGTAAAGTCGACGAACTCTCCTGTTTGGAGATAAATCAAAATCGAAAGTTTTGTAGGTTTTTTATTTTGTTTTAAGATTGTTTATTCTGGAATTGAGTTTAACAAACCGCTAGACTAACGGCCGGTTTCTTGAACGATGATCAACGAAAAAATCTAATAATTACTATGTGTCAAACTCGGATCAATCGTGATTTGGGTTTCCAGAAACCGGCCGTAAGTGAGTTACTGATCTATTCTTTTGTTAAATTAGAAATTGAAGCAAAAATCAAACATACCTACCTATAAGTTAAAGTAGCTATCAAAAAGTTCGTGCATGTGCATAAAATTTGTCGGTTCTCAGTTGTTTTATGACTAAAGTTAGATTTTATTCTAACATTGGACCAAAAATAATCTTGAGCGCGGTCTCGCTCCCGCAAAGTGAATGAAACTCTTTTGTTTTGCTCTTTAATTATTTATCGAGTTTCAGTTTTATTCAAAGCTACTTCAACTCACAGCTGACAAATGAGCTAACTAATTATTTGTTTAAATGTTTAATTATTTATCGTTTCACTATCTGTTTTAAGTATCTAAAAATCTTTTGAGTTTTTATATTTCAAACCAGTTCAAAGTACAATGGGTATTTTAGTGCGCCTATTTAGCCAGTGACAATTAACGCGACGCGCGGTGTAATAATTCACTGGTGACGTACGCTATCACACACTCGTGCATCGGCCCAACCGTTGGATGCAATACAACTTTTTGTGCCCTAGGTACGATAACGACATCGACACTATGGGACGACATCGCATTGGAAACAAATTGGGCTACAATTTGGGGGGCTAAATAAAACCAATGCATTGAAAAGAGTGTACACCTATAACAAATTAAACTAAAACTATGATATCAATCTAATTGCTTAGTTTTACAATTATGCTTTTATTAGTGCTAAGACTTTACTATCAATAAACACACACAATTACACTCGTTCTTACATAATTTTTATTAAAGTAAAATTAATAAAATTGAAAAAATGCGAACGATCAAGAAAATTGCACATATTTGGAATCAAACTTGCGATTACAATTTTGTTAATCATCATTTTTGGGAGGTACATTTATCTACTTGTGTGATTTTACAAAAAATAATTTTATTCTGTAAAATAGTCCCGAACAAAGATTGGTATGTCAATAAAAAGTTTGCCGTGATAGTTTCGTACCATATCGTATCGTTCCCGTCTCGTGTCAGTGTAAAAAAGTAGCTACATTCGCCATTCCTGTCGCTTTACTGTTTGTAATTTAAATTTCGTATTTACATAGTTTATTGCGGTTTAAGAACGCAATTTGTTAATACGCAAGAAACACGCAGATTTACGAGTTCTTAGAACTTTTGCATTATGTAAGATAGCGTTATGCAGTCCACCTAATTATAACATTTTCATAATATGGAAATTAGGTTTATTTATGGCTTATGGTACAGCGTTAGTGGAAAACCTTGGCGTTTATAATGTTTTAGAAATTTTAGTTTTTTAAAACGCAAAGTCAAATAAGTAGCTGATTGAAATGTATACAATATTTTTGCGCACTCTTTTTTATTGAAAAGGTTATATTATTAATAACTATAATATCGGGTTACTTTAACCTTTTCATTAAAGGCAGTTGTCCTTTCAAAGCTTAATTAACACCATTGGTATTAATAAATCACCAAAAGGTTAAAATCTACTCAATTTTCAATACTTTTTTCGCCCGCAACTTCGTGGGCGCTCTTATTACTGTTAACTGTTTACATGCATTGGCAAATATTTGTGTGATGAACATAGATATTTGTTTTGTGTCTGGGTGGTACTATAAATTCTATGTACTTATGTATTTACAAAAAAAAATGTTAAAGTATTCTATCACCTATTAAGTTCCCATAGCTTTGCTAACTTTGGGACTAGAGCGTGTGAAAATGTCCCAGACTATTATTGTTTATGGCACTCTAAATGTAGTCACTCATTTTAAGATCAACTCAATAAATTCAATTTTTATGGGCGAATTGATATAATTATTGAAGGTTATCTTTTACTAGGTACTCAATATTTTTGAACAAGGGTTTTAACCCTTTTAAAACTCGATGACAAACAGCCACGATCAACTCGAAAACAATTTGATGGAACGTAATAACAAATATTTGCGCTGAAAACCTCAAATGGATGTAAAATTTCAGCTTCATCGGCCAACTTGACGCGGCCAAATAAAAATGTTTTATAGCTTTTAAACTCCCATTTGTCCTTCTGTTTTTGAATATTGGAGTCGTTTAGCTTTTATTGAACGTGGAACATCCTGGTTAAGTCTTATAAACATTTTTTTAAACAAACATAAATTAGTTGTTTATAATTTTTTTATTAAACTTTATGTTTAACCTTTTATAAAAATATGGCTAATTATTCCGAGCTTATACTTACTATCTACTAGTATATACTAAGTAAACCAGTTTGAATTAAAGAGCGTTTAATAATTTTATACTCGCACACTAAAACACTTTTGAAAAATTGAAAACAAGTAAGTTAGGCTATATTAATTATAATGTGTTTTTATTTACGTAGGTTAGGTAAACAAGTTCAAACTAAAAGTTGTTGTACTTACCTATAAAAATCTAGTAGTATGTGTTGTGGGTAGTTTTAATAAATAGTATTTTTTTTAATTCAGGTGTGGTTTTACTTAACATCAAGTGGGTCATTTGCTTGTTACCGAGCAACTTTTTGACGTGACAACGTCTTATAATTCGATAGAGCCGGCTGCACGCACGAAAAAACATGACTCATGAAGCGTTCCGGCGTTCCGTCGTTCCGGCGTTCTGAGGCGTTCCAAGATGTTTCGAACGACGATTTATTTTACAGAACCGCTTACAATACCGTTCGTTGACGTTGTCACGTTCAATTATCGTCAGTAAACCGACTTTACAGACAACCATTTTTTACTTAAAAAATCTCTATGACACAATAATTTTATATCGAATACCTACTAACATTAAATTCAATTTACAACTTACTCAGCGTTTTCAAAATAATTTCTGGGCGTCTAGTCGAAGCGACGCGTGACCCGAGGGCTGGTGAGTATCTGGCCCAACGTATCAGCATTGCTATTCAGCGCGGCAATGCAGCCAGTGTCTTGGGTACGCTTCCGATTGGTACTGATTTGGATCAGTTGAACTATCTATAGATCGTTTGCAACGGTCTGTAGATAGCTCAGCTGTTTCTTATGTATTTTATATGTAAATGTACATTTTGTAAATACTGTATAGTCGTAAGTTTGTTTGTGAATAAAGTATAATGATATATTATATTACAAAAAAAAAACTTACTCAGTAAATATGATTTTCGGAACCGGTTATGATTGTAATGCATACAATTTAAAATTTCGTAGTTTCACCACTATATTGTGGTTTTACGTAGTTACTTTACTGTTAGTATTAAAAACTTTACACTAGACCATCTTCATTGGTTAAAACAATTGAGCATATTCTAATTTGAAAAAATTGGAAAAAAGTTTTTTTTATAACAATATTCAAACTCTTTCCACATTCATAATGGCAAATCAAAAAGAGGTGCGAAGCCAGAAAAGAAAAAAAAAGTCGTCCATAATCAAATTTCGTTTCACCAAAGAGTTTTGTTACCTATTTATTTAGTACGTTCTAAATGGATCGAGCCGTTTAGCTCTAAAATACAACCTTTTTGCAACCAAAGTCCGATGCTTTTCTCGTATATTCTCCTTCAACCTCATAACATTAATTCCGATGGCTATCCTGTTTGCTTTTATCCTTATAGAAAATTTCGTGCATCCCAGTGAATGCATCGACAAGCCTTCCAATATCAGGCGGATTATCCACTGTAAAATGTTGTAAAACTTAGAGCTTATAGCCTGAATACGAGCTTTATCGTCCCGCCAATACGGTTGAATTTAGTTTGTGCGAGAAAAGAATTTGTATTTTGCCTAAATATCGGTAACGGATTGGCGTGGCTATACGTGGTAAGATAAGGGACCGAGTCGCATAGTGATACATTGAATGGATTACTGCAATGTGGTCGGTTTTGTGAAATATATAATGTGTTCATCTGTTTTGAAGCGGTGCCACTAAACATTTTATAGGCTATATCCGTTAGCTATATTACTTATAAATTGCTTTTTACTTGCTTTTATTTAACTTGTAACGATCGTGTATGTCAGTTCGGGTCAAATCTTTTTTTTGTTTTGGATGCATTATGCATGGTTAGCCATTACGTAATTTTAAAAGCAATTAGACTTGTGGCCCAATATACTAGTTACGCAAACTTGTAGATAATATTTTTATCAAATGAAAGAGTTTGCTTATTTCTCAACCTTTCACAATTGTTAATTTGACATAAACACTTAAAAAAGCAATTATTAGTCCAGTCAAAATAGACTAAAATTATGACTTCAGTTTGCATTAATTCCCAACAAGCTGGATTTTTGTGCAGGCCTTGAATACGTCATTACAAATGATATGTCAAAAGTCCCCATCGATCCCGCTTGTGCGATGTTTTTTATTCGAGGTCAAAGGTCATAAATTTTCATTTTTTGCGTATATCTCTGAAACAACGAAAGCTATCGAAAAGTGGTTCAGGCAAAGTTTGTACATCGTAAAATTGCCTACAAAAATACCTCAACACTTTTCTTCTAAAAAGCATCGTTTTCGAGATATAGTGACTTTAGACCGCAGGAAAATCGTCGAAGATGGTGCGTTTTTTTCATTTCAGCCGTTTTATCTGCTTCATTGCCACAGAACAAACAGTATTTCTTGAAATTTACTGAAAGGGGTGATGGGTTCGATGGGTTAGTCCTCCTCCAAGGTAATGAATCGTCTTTTTGTTTCAAGAAATACTGTTCGTTCTATGGCAATGAAGCAGATAAAACGGCTGAAATGAAAAAAACGCAGCATTTTAGTGGATTTTCCTGCGGTCTAAAGTCATTATATCTCGAAAGCGATGCTTTGTAGAAGAAAAGTGTTGAGATGTTTTTGTAGACAATTTTACGATCTACAAACTTTGTCGGAACTATTTTTCGATAACTCTCGTTTATGACTTTTAAACGCAAATTTATGACTTTAACCTGGGTATTTGCGTTTTTCACGTATATCTCTGAAACAACGAGAGCTATCGAAAAATGCTTCAGGCAAAGTTTGTAGATCGTAAAATTGTCTACAAAAATATCTCAACACTTTTCTTCTACAAAGCATCGCTTCCGAGATATAGTGACTTTAGACCGCAGGAAAATCCACTAAAATGCTGCGTTTTTTTCATTTCAGCCGTTTTATCTGCTTCATTGCCATAGAACGAACAGTATTTCTTGAAACAAAAAGACGATTCAGTACCTTGGAGAAGGACTAACCCATCGAACCCATCACCCCTTTCAGTAAATTTCAAGAAATACTGTTTGTTCTGTGGCAATGAAGCAGATAAAACGGCTGAAATGAAAAAAACGCACCATCTTCGACGATTTTCCTGCGGTCTAAAGTCACTATATCTCGAAAACGATGCTTTGTAGAAGAAAAGTGTTGGGGTATTTTTGTAGACAATTTTACGATGTACAAACTTTGCCTGAACCACTTTTCAATTGCTTCCGTTGTTTCAGAGATATACGCAAAAAATGCAAATTTATGACCTTTGACCTCGAATAAAAAACAACGCACAAGCGGGATCGATGGGGACTTTTGACATATCATTTGTAATGACGTATTCAAGGCCTGTACAAAAATCCAGCTTGTTGGGAATTAATGCAAACTGGAATGTCTATTTTGACTGGACTATATGTCTTATGAAGCTGTCTAAATATATCATCTGTAATCAGACGGTGTTAATGAAGACATGCATAAGAAATAAGTTAGATTTAATTAGGGAAAGTCGAAGAGACGTTTTGTACCAATTCTATTAACCTAGGAAGATTAGGTTTTTAAGTATTTTAAGTATGATAAAGATTTTTATATGCTATTTTTTTTATAATGGTGTTGGTTTGAATAAATGCTTTTTCTTTATTTCTTTAAGATGACGATGCTGTCTAAGTTTATCCCTAAAATTACCGGATACACAATGCCCTATCTATATTTTTTCCAGATTTACGGCTTAAAACATAAATTTGCACCGTGTAGTTAGTAAACTTAATCGCCAAATCCTCATTTGCGATAGACTGAATTTATTGACATGTAATTAGGTCGCTCATGATCAACGGACATCCGCGCCGCGAACATACATTACCAGCCTGTCAGGCCTGCCGTATGCCGCGGATCACCTGCTATTTACTTACTGCTGTAAACTACTTATAATGTAACTAAGGAGATGGACTGGACATGTGGCACAAGCAACTGATGAAAGATGGACCAAAAAAAGTACATATTTACTAGCGAAATGTAATTGAAAAAAAAGTAAAAAAAAATGTTATCTACATTGTTTTGTACAGTTTGTGCATGCAACAGAATTAACGATACAACTTTTTCAATAACCACATAATTTATTTCCTAACTTTTATTTGATTAGGTAATCTAATAGTCTGTAAAGTTTGTCGGTGTGACGTCATGATAGTTCAGAATAAAGCATGATTTATTTTTAATGGAGGTATTACAAAGTTTCACCGTTTCACGACAAAGGAAATACGAAAGACAAGTTTTCTAATCGTCAACCACGTACAATAGGGTGCGGGAATTCCACTTATGCATATTAAATTTTACGTCTATAGACAAGAAACGCAACCCGGCGTGTCAACAAAACATATACAAGTCTTACCATGCACGGCAATGCAACCAGTATCTTCTATCCTAAAATAAATAGAACTTTTTTGATAGTTTACCCATTTGGATCTGTTGAGCCATCAATATATGAATTTTGTGTAAGTATACTGTGATACTTATTCGTATTTCTCTATAAAAGTTTCTTACAAACGCACGATAAAGAAATATAAGCCTGTCTTATGATAGTTTTTTTAAGGTTGCTAGCAAAAAATACTGTGTCGAACGCGTCGCCTAACTTCCAATACAATATAAATTGCACTTGGAAAATGCCTTAGATGATACATGCATGCGATATGCGACCTTAGCGTTGGGACTTAGAGGCGGGTTTGGCGTGACTGTCCGATAGTGCCATAATACCGGTAATGTGGTGTCACCTTCTGTGGCGAGATAAGGGTACGCGACATTGACTATTCAAAGGGTTGTGGTCCTCAAAATTTGCGCTCAATAAGTTTGAAATACCCGTACACTTTAAGTATCTAGATGTAATATTGACTGGACATTAGCTTCGTGTACATAATGATTATAATCGTGGATCGACGCCGCTGGATATGCGGTTGCAAGCGGCGCTCGTTATCGCATCATTGTTTGTCAAGCTTAAAATGTATTTTCATATAATACATGAAATTATTCAGGTTACAAAAAATATTGTATCAACCATTTTTTAATTCGTTTTAAAATACGGTATTATAATGGAAGTATAATTATAAGTTCTGATTAAGTAGAAAAAAAATGTACTTATGTAAAATACAATGTAAAAATACATGTAAGTATATACAATTTTTTGCTAATTTCATAAAAACTGTCACTAAAACTTGTAATGTATTTGTTAAAACATGGACAAACAATTAATAATTTTCGAATAACAAAGGAATTAAATTATAAGCTCCACCAATTTAACGTATTCCATTTCAAACATAAGCTCACTAAAATATTAGATTATAGTCGACTTACTTATTCCATGCGTGTGTAGTCAGCTTATTTATTCGCAATTTGTTGGATATCGTTCGGTAGGTACGCACCTTAATGAGGTAATAACAATAAATAAAGACCCAAAAGTTTTCTCAGAAGTTCACCCTCGCATTGCTTTAGACCCTTGCAAGAAACCACCTTAACCCATACGTTACGAAAAAGCGTTATAATTATTTATTAGATTCTTATTGATGTGAATTCATGTTTCTAAAGTTTCTTCGCTCTGAGTTTGTTTCAAATATGCAGGTTCAAGTTCTGTCTCTGTTTTATTGGTTTTAGGGAAAAAACAGTCGCTGCTATATTAGAAAAAATTAAATGTTTTTGAGGTGAAATATTCGTGCAACAGGCTTTAAAAAATCGTAAAACACCTCTGTGACTGTCAAAATAAATGATAAAACTTTAAAAGAGTTATTGTAGGGATTGGGCTTGTTATATTATTTATACATTTTTTCATTTTTGTTTTTGCGTGACCAGTTGTTTAACATTATGTATATCTATAAAATACATGAGAAACGGGCTATCTACAGACATAAATAATTGCCATTGTATATTGTTGTAATGTAAAAATTGTAGGAAATTTGTATTTTATTATCCCATGGGACAAATTTTATTAAATATTTATGAAAAAAGATAGTTTACTTCATAACATGTTTTGAAGTACCTACTTAAACTATTTTTTTTCATACATAATGTACATTTTGTGAATACTGTAATAGTTGTAAGTTAGTCTGTGTAATAACTATCGGTAGTGCTTAACCACATAATAAAGCTTGACCTAACAGAAGGACATTATTAAAGGTTTCAATATACTAAAATCAACTAAACAAGAGCTATACAAGAGCTAAAACGAAACAGTTACATTTATGATTTATCTGATACAAATAAAATATCAGCACAATACTGCAACTGTATTTCCCCAATGACACTTGAGATGTTATCAGAATTTCATTGCAAATTCCAAGTCTGTTGGCAAGTACATAGTACTGCTAAAATCAATGTGTTCAGTTCAGGTGTTCGTGGGTTCCCAAGGGTACAGTAAAGCCTTCCTTGCGGTACTCCTCAGTCCACTGCTTGGTTAGTTATGTATGCAGCTGCAGAGCCTTGTGGGTTTATGTAATCTACGCATGTGTGCGAACACGATTGTAGACAGTACAGTAATTTTGGGAGACCAGGGTATATACGGGACTTATTGGCATGAAACATTCAAGCTTTTCATAGAGGTCCATTTTTTTACCGGCTATAGTTGTTGTTTTAGGACTAGAAGGTCAGTGGAATATCCATGATGATTTATTTGTTATGTTGCTTAATTATTAAGTACTTAATCACTAATATACTTACCAACCAATACAACTTGCTAATTTTAGTTTTATTCAACATCATGTTAGTCCGGTTTTGCCTTGTTGGATTGGCTTTTATTATTATTTAAGTCGCTTTTAGGTATGTATTGTTAGTATCTTACACGGTACATGCATTCACATTAAAGCAAGTTTATAACGTAAACTACAACATATTAATACAGCATAACTATTTTGTACCTCGGCTTGAAAGATTAGCGCCTGGATTTTATACTGCACAGTAACGCTAATGCGGCGGCTAGCATAGCCTTAAATGACGTCACGATAATACCGTGATAGGGCTCCATGTAGGCCACGTTATGCGAGACATTATGCAAATAAACTGAACATTATTTCACATTTCGTTTGTCGGTAGCGCCGCGTTGCAGACCACAGTAAACCTTCACTGTAAAACTCGTTACAATTTATACCTTATCCCGTCGGGTTAAAAGCCATCTACATGGATTAAAAAGCAATTTCATTAAGCGCATTGACATGCAACACATTACCGATTAACAATGCTTCTGGAAAAACAAAGGTTTTCGGTGCGATTCACGCGATTGTTGGTTGCATTGCACCCTAATTGATTTATTGTCTGCTGTCTGTCTGTTTAGAGTTCTGTTATCCTCCTACTGATAATTGCGTTTGACAAGATATTCAATTTTAAAAAAATACGGCGTGTCAAGAAAGTCCTAAAATGTTTGAACAAACGTCGAAATTACGTTTGGAATACTTTTAAATGTTATAAATGTACACCTTGTGTATTTTTATTACTACACATGAAATCCAATTAAAACTAAACAAAGGGTATTTACATTAATGAACCAAGATTCGATCCGCAAACATACGTTACGTTTAAACTATGTTTTCACAAAGTTTTATGCTTGGCGGAGGATAAAGACTATGGAGTGTAGTATATCGGCCTGTGTCACTTGAAACCATCCAAGTAATGGAAACCCAACCTTAGTACATTTGAACACGGTATTTTATACCATGTTTTGAATGTATTTTTTGTACTGTATGAATGTATTTTATGTACTTGAAAATTGCTGTCAGTATTTCATGAAGTACCTACACGACTTTTTAATACATGCCAAATTAATTTAGAGGTGTAGGTATGTGGACACAAATACTGTTTATATGTGTAATAAATGCCCCATCCTAATAATGGGGCATTTTTAGCAAAGTTACAGAAGATTAAATGTAATAAAAGCATTGCAAACTAAGAAGCTCATCTCTCTAAAATCTTACTAAAAAAAAAAGTGGTAATAGTAAATGTATCGAAACAATAGCGTATTCGATTCACACTGCGCGACAACACGCCAACTGGACTGGTCAGCCGTGTAGTGTCACAACGTAGATCGTCTTTCATATGCTTCCGTTACGATACGTTTAAAATTGGTGTGCAAGATTACAACCTTACATTTGCAACTTTACGTTAGAGTGAAACATAACTGCACTTGTTTTATTTAGTCTTCTGTGTACAGAGATAGAAGCGGCAATGATATAGTGCGGGGCTCACAGCGCTCCCTCAGGGACGATAAACCCTTCCTAGCGCTTCCCGTGTACTCTTCTTTATGGGAAGGCGGGAAGGCCCGAATGGCCAGCCCAGGTGAACAGGTAGCTAGATTGCGAAACTATTTTTAGAACATCTTGTCGGTCGTACGGTGTTTTTCCTTTGTTATCAAATGGGAGACATTGGAAGTGAATTTTCGGTTATAGCCGGACCTAATGTGTCCGTAAGCCTCGGGTGCCAGGGCCAGTTCCTTTATGGAGTGAAGGGACGACTAAATTAAATTCCATAAAACTTTGTAATTTTTTGTGAATGTTGTTTTGTTTGTTGATTGGATTCGTTTAAAGCAAAATCTTAAAAACTGTGAAGAATATACTTTTCTATTTTAGTTTTGAAATTATTTATTTATCATTTACCGAAAGCTAAAAAAAACTTTATAAACTTGACGCACTGATTTTTATTTATTTTCCCTCTTTCATATCCACTCTGAACACAAACCTGAACAATTACTGTTAATTAGTCTATTCAATGTAATAAATTAAATCATAAAATCATGAAATAACAAAAACATTGCTACAATTCCTTGATAACTAAGCACAATGCAAACTGAAGGAGCTTAGTAACCGAACTAAATGTTTCATTGTGGCTCCCGTCTCTTTATCTGACATTTTAATACACGTCACAATGGAAAATTGTATGCACATTTTGCACTAGCGCTGGAAAGGGCGTGTCACCGAGGGGTGAAATCAGGACTGCAAACATTGACTCAACTCTTTTTCTCTTTCACTCACTTAGCTGCACAGAGGTCCGCACTGCAAATCACGCCACTAGGTTTTCAATTCAAATTCTTTGAATGATTTAATGCGAGTGCGAATAGAATTATGGATGTTATCGAATGTTTTGATCGGTTTGAGATTTCGAATGTTTGTGGTGGAAAGTTATATTGATGGGATCGGGCGGTCGCACAAATAACAAGACGATATCGTATTGAATTACACGAGTCCGTCTTAATCGGTTATAATATTTAACATTTGACTTTCGATAAATAACTCGACGTACCTATCGGTATTAGTCATTCTAAATGGTCTTTGCGAAATAAGGAATATTTGAGTAAGTATTTTATAGTGTGCTAACGTGGATCGATTCAAGTATTTGTTAAATGTATAGTTTTTACGATTTTATTTTTTTATGGAGACGTTAGTTTTATGTAGGTACGCAATAGGTTTGTAATATTACGTTTTAATGCAACTGAGTTGTTTTTGTTTTTATGAACATAAAAATACGTCTTTTATAAACATACTATAATGAAAGTCTATGCCATAGTTATCTGTTAAAACTTTTCACGAAACTCTTAAGTCTCTTGTAATTTACGTTGTCGAAAGAGTACACAAACAAGACAGAATAATTTATATTACTTTCTAGTTTCTAGCTCCGAGGCTAATACTAAATGCAAACAAAAGTAGCGTCGCCAAACAGTTTGTCACGAAAAGTTTACTTTTTAAGAGTCCAGTTTATTTCAAATTTCAAAGTAAACATTTCAAGTCTAAAATATCTAGTAAAAACAGCTTAATTGTATAAAATCTTGTACTATCATCAATTTCCAAAGGATGGAGTTTATTCACAAAAAAAATCCACTTATTTTTTAGCTCATAATCGAATAAGCTTTGCAGTATTTTCTGGTAGTTTTTGCAACGTAAACAAAGTAATAAAGCGCCCGCCACACTGAATGCAAACACGGAGTCGATCCCAACTGACGATAGCAAGCCACCTCGCATTCACTTACCTGGCATTTGAAAAACGACTTGCATTTAATCTTTCTAGGGATTCCCCTGATACCCACTCATTAACTTGTGTACCTACTTATACGTTAGCACTAGTTTTGACATATTCATAGCGCAAGCAATTCGCAATTGTTTTTACCAGTCTTTCAAAACTGTACAGTGCAAAACTAGGCACGTTTCAAAACATTAAAGTGATCAATCATAAAATGACACCCGACACGTTGGTGACGAAGCCTACACAGTCTAAAAGCATGTTGTAGCAGGTATTTTATTCAGATTTACTGATATCTCTCCTAGTCGTATAGTTAACAATATACCTACTGGTACTAAAACTGAACGAAATTAAGCGTGAATAAACATAATTTACATTTGTCAAATCGAAAACTAGATGTCGCTTTCGCATGCAATTTCTTAGAAGCAAGCGTAAGTCAACGCTTAGTTTCTGAATCTCTCAACCTTAGAATGTACTAATTTAAGACAATATTAAATAATTGTCTAAAAATAGTAATCCATGCTACGTAGAGTAGAGTATTTATATACTATGAAAAATGAAACATTTTTATTGCATAAACAATAAATAGTACCTAAGTATAAGAAAATTTTTGAATTAAAAATTGTGCTAAGCAAACAGTCCAGCGATTTGTAACTTTAAATCCTGCCGATAGATGGAGTGAAAGGCGAGATTTGGGTATTTACTTGAATCATAATGAAAGCGAAATTTAAAATGATTAATGAAATTTATTCATCAATTAACGGTATTGTATCCGGATAAACCCGTTATTTAAATCAGTCTCGTCTGATTTTGTTTATCACAATTTGCTTTGAAAATATATAATGGAAATAGGGTGAAATTTATTTCTTCATCTTTTGTTGCTTCTTGGGTTTCACTGTTTTCTTGTTCGCAATCGACTTAGGCTAATTTTGTAAAGTACCTATTTAAGACATTTTGTATAAGATGATACACACAATATGTGACCTTATAGAACACGTCCTTAATGGACGTGTCGTGCTACTAAGAATTTTATAGGTATAGGTTATAATTTAATATTATGTGGATCATAATCTATACACAATTTTCTATATCATAAAGTTATTAAATTGTATTATTAAATAACTATTAAAAGGTTATTTTAAAAAACACATTGAAACATGGTTAATATCGTAGTCTAGATCACGTTGTTACCAATTGGCTTCAAAATTTCGATACCTTTTTACTAACTGCCAATCATTTGTAAATAAGAAAATTAGGACGCAAAAGCTCTTTGTCTGAATCCCGAAATAAAAGCAAAGATCGTGAGACCTTTCTAAAAAGGTTGTAACTTTTCAATTAAAATTTTGAGTTTACAAGAACGTAAACAAGATCACAAACTTTCAATCGGTTTACGACTATTAAACCGAGTCGAAGTTACTTACCGACTTTAATACCTACACCATAGGTATAATAAGTGCAAACATAGAAATGAAACTTGTCAGATAAATACGATAGATAGTTACTCTTACTGTTCCATTACTAAAAACGGATATGGGTAGGGTTTTTCCAGTTACAATACAAAGTAAGAAGTATGAAAAATGGTTTTAAAAATGCCCGCTAGGTACATATTAGAACATAAATGTAAAAATGGTCGAGTTTCACTTCTATCAGGATTAATCACACAATTACTTAGTACAAGTAAACAAAATTGATTAATTAACAGTCGTGTTGCGTCAATTTTGACGGAAGTTTTATTGTTTTAAAGCTCTTCAAGCTTTGAGATAAATGTATTGAATTTATTTAATACACCAGTTTCTGAATAACTTAGTCTTTATGTTGAGGTTCAGAGAAATATATAAAGTTGGAGGGATATTTTTTGTTTACTATATTTGTTTATTTACTCACCTGATGTTACGTAGTAACTTAAGCCTTAGCGTACACTGCGAGACATAAAGTTCATAAATATAAATTAAAGATATATACGGGTGATTTTTATATTTCACTTTTTTAATGTGGCTTATATTATTTTTAAAATTATTCGCATTTTAATGTAGGTATTCTTGATAGCGAGACTTGATCGTCTGGCTATCAAGAATACACAAAAAAAACATTTTTTTAGGTCATACTTTCTTATTTTTATTAAACAATAACATTTTCATATTTTATTCAATATACATATAAGTCTCCAC
Source organism: Ecliptopera silaceata (assembly GCA_932527185.1). Lineage (NCBI taxonomy): Eukaryota > Metazoa > Arthropoda > Insecta > Lepidoptera > Geometridae > Ecliptopera > Ecliptopera silaceata. Next base: position 5,145,166 of record OW052192.1, read on the forward strand.
AGTCACATTAAGACGGAACTTTCTGAAATACTTACATGAAATAAAATCTTAAAAACACTTTATTTTCAATATTTCCCGTCAATTGCATCAGGCTGGCGCATGTCATTTCCCGAAGCCGCTTCGGGCAGAATCACTTGAGTCAATGTTGACATTCGACTTCGTTCGGATCACTGTCCAAGTATCAATGGCTCCGTACAATGGTTATTAGACGGATTAGCGACAGCCAATAGAGTCGTTTGAGAGAAACATGCAGCTTTGACAACTTTGAGAACTTTTTTATCGCATAAAGTAGATTGACAGATGTCACAGCTCAATTGTGTCAGCTAGTAACAATCACAGACGTAGTGAATGGGCTGAGCCATAGCTTCACAAAATTTACAACTCTGCTTCAGTCTGTCTTTTTTCTGTAATGATGTAAATGTGAAAAAAAAAAAAGGTAGCACTCCGGGAGTGCCGGCAGAAGTGAAAACTTCAATATTAACGTTGTGTTTTCACTTCTAAGTTTTCACATAAAAATATAACCACAGACGTCATAATGACAATGACAATCACAATGACACAGACACATTCGCGCAAGCGCCCTGTGCCGCCTAAACAGAGTCAGCACACTCAGGCACGGTAGAAAGAGTGGGAGATACTAGTTCCTCTCCCTTTCCCTCGATCTTACGCTTCGATCAACGTCACGTGACCCTGACGCGAGTTTGAAAGTTTTTACCCACCCAGCGCCGCTAAAGAAGTTTTCACTTCAAAAAACAAGTGCGATGACAACATGGATGACATCTACTGACCGCACGATTGTTTTCTCTCCAATGTATTTACTTCTTATCTGGCTAGAGAACGCATTACCTTGTTGAGGGTTCGAACCCACCAAGAAGCAACACCCTAACACAAAACAAATATCTAAGTTTGCCAGCACACAAATGTTTGTTTTTGGTTAAACGATTAGTATGGAAAGCAGACCTAATACAAACTGATTTGTGACACCTGTCAAATAGCACCAAATTGATTCTACACCGAGTCCGTCATTCTGTATAAAACAGTTGTAAGAAAAATCATAAAAAAAACGCTAGTTTCTTGCCAGTCCTTCTAGACTCTGGTCGCGACGAACTGGCGCCTAGAATTATCTAGTATGTAAGACGTTTCAAAGTGATTCTTGTCATTTTATTCAATAAATATGATTGAAGATTGATATTTTGCATCACTATGTTGTTATGATAGTCATATTATGTACTGAAAATGTTTATGTAAAAAAGCTTCGCTTAAAATAAATACTGATTTTGTGAATGCGGTAACGTAAATGATCAATTTGCATTGTAATTAGGAGTTTACTCAGTTTTAACACAAATTAGCTTTTTAACCCAATAAGCAATAGGCGATTGCACATTGCCCGACACTGATACGATACGATGTAGTGTAGTAAAATACTAGAACAAAAAACATTAGATATTGTAGACACAAATAATAGTATTTTAGACCATTTACTCTAAAATAAAAAAATAAAAAAAATCATAAAAGTCTCAAATTTTTTCAACCAGAAAGTCGATAGACAAATATTTTTTCAATATTGAAATTTCTCAAAGACAACAGTTATTTTCGATTTTAACAATGAAAGTCTTAAGGTATGTTCGTAGCATTAAAAAAAAGTTTACAAGTTGTCATAAAATATGTGAAATTCTTTTTAAATGTTTCGCCAGCGTCACAGCTGAGCTGGTGCTATTTCGAACTTTATTCCATCGAATGTAACGCATACTTTAAAATGACAAATGAGCTTATCAACACTTCCACATACATCGCTCTACGATATCGTATCGTGTATATCAGGTATCGTGTCGTAGGCAGTGTGAAATCAGCCATTAGGTTTGGAAGCAAACATGTTCGTTTTATAGTCCATTTGAGGTTAACTACTAGCATAGTTTTGGTAGCAGCATTGTATTTATTGACGTGCTTAATAGGAGAATGACTAATTTATGTTATTAATAAGTTATAATTATTATTTATTTTACGTTGACTATATGTCCGTTAATATTTATTTAATTACATGAGTACAACTACATACTTAGTGAAACGACCACTACGTAAAAAAAATGTATAATTTTATTTGAGTGTCAAGTGATATGATATAAATGTATAAGCAGATGGCCCACCTGATGTTAAGTGGTAAACTCTACCTATAACTATAAGTTGCCTCACCAAGCACGTCCCAACATACAGAGTTAATACTTCCCTGGATGAGTTCGTTCACAAGCTCTACTTTAACTTTTTTTTTCTTAGTTTGATATTGTTTTTTTTATTACAAATCAACAGGATACATAAGACAGGATGTACATCTATCTAGAAGCGTACAGTATCTATGTACATACGCTTGAATTAGTAATGAGGCGGCACTGCATGCGACGGTAATGAGCCCCCAGTCTCCTTTTACTTATCAGTCTCAATAACTTATGCTCACACAGACGGCTTCGTATCTTCTGGGTTTTTATTTTTATTCAGAAGCTTCTAAATTAAAAATCCTGGGCGTTTAGATTTTGTCATTTTGTTTCTTTTTTCTCGTGGTGTTATTTATGTCAGAAAGCAAATATTTTTCGAAATCCAAATTAAAAAATGAAATGTTTTTTTTCTGGCTCGTGAAATTTTTTTTCGTTTGCCATTTCGCAACTTTTTTTTTTTGGAATGTTTTATTTCAGAGAATGTATAAATATAATACTGTGAATATGTGAATATCAGCACAGGGTATTACTACTATGCAATAAAATTGCATTACAGTGAAATCTTGCATCCAATAGTCTATATTGATCTCCTTAGAACAAGAAGTCTAATAATAAACCTTTATCTATTATTAACCTTCTTGTCTGTTATGATGATATTGAAGTATTAGTTATAAAAAAATACAAGATACGAAGTATTGGCTATAAAAAATACAAGATACTTAATTTTAATCGTACTGTCGTGTCGTTCCAAATGAAAACAAATAAAACTAAAATATTCTAACCAAAATTCTTGAGCAACGGTAATTCAACAAGTACTAGAATGTTAACGTGTGTCAGCGCACGCGATTTGCAAATAAACCTTGCTAGATATCAAACAATCGAAGTTTGCTACATGCGATAAAAACAAGACCGTTGAAAGGAAATAAAAAAATATAGATGCTCGAATCACGCGTTGATCGAAATAAAAGAGCACTTATAGGTAAAATTAAAGACTTTAAAAAGACCTGGCCCTTATCTTATAAACTCGACATTCACAAACAAACTTACGAATATTACAGTAGGTAGGTATGTACAAAATGTGCATATTTATAAAATACGAAATAGTTGGTCTAAGTGCAGACGATATATGTCTAGATGCTGTTATGTGGATTGTTCAACATTATTTATATCTAGTGGTTGAGTATATTTTACAATTTTCTATTGATTCGCACTCGTGTATTCGGGCTAAATTGAATCGTCGGGATTCGTTGTTCAAATAAGTAATTTTAGATTCTGAATGTATAAAAACATTTGCAAAAGTGTTTGCTAATTTGATTTATCTCGACAAACGTCGCTTTTCATCAAGTTACGCCGCGGTTTTACCCTAGTGTGAAGGCATTATTTACTTTTTATCAAACCTTACTGAAAATGGTATTCTGTTTTGAATTCCCGACAGCGCGCAGTTATAAATAATAAACATCCAGTAACCTGGTCACACTATCACAGCTGTGAGCAAACACGACCTCTTTCGATTCCACAGAGCGACTGAAATCAAATCGAATTCAACAACCGTTTGACACGGATCCGGATAAAACAATAAATATTTGAATATTTGAACAACTTTTCCCGATGAAGGGATGTAAACGACTACCTAGTCCAATTTGCATTGAACAGATTAACGTTATAATCTGTGGGATTCGATCAGCTATTCTGAGGACTAAGGAAGGACAGGGGGGTGTTTGAATAGAGGGGGGAAGGTAATAATGCCAGATAAAATGCTAATTTTGTGTTCATTCGATTTAGGCGCGAAGATAGGCCGCCATCAATAAGGACGGCCGGCGCTTGAAACATTTTAATTTATTCTCCCGGAAATGCATGAGAATGTTCATTAAGGAAACTCGGCCGGCTGCGACGATAACAAATCATAAGATATTCTTTCCTTACATATTTTTGGGTCACAATTATGAATTTCGTTAAAATTCTAGCTATACACCTAGTCGTACCTACGTAAGATTGGAATACACCAAAAAAAATGAAACATAAAAATACACAAAATAAAATGTCTTATAAAGGGTTACTGGACTCCCCAATACTTCCCATATCGTTTTGTTAAATCTGAATCGAATTCCCACAAATTCAGAGCTCCTACCTAAAATACATGTCAGATAAAGTAACCTCCTACAAAGTTACACAATGTATGACTTTCTGACGCGCACAAAAATCTCTCTTGCTTCGATTGTTCTCAATTTTGAGCTTAGGCAATCCGCTCTAAGTGAACACTTGTCATATTGATTCAGGTCTGAGTGTTTTCGGAACTGATGAAACGTGACTCTCCGAGCTAGCTGAGTTTTAGACCAGTAGTCGTTTGGTCTTTTGTATTTACAGGCTGAGTAAGCTATGTTTTTTATATAGGTACCTACTTCATGTTAATAAGTGTAGTTTCAAAAGAGTTCCATGTCAAAAAGTATGCAACTGTGTACTGGAAACGGGACTTATAATCTACGAAAAAAATATATTGTCTAAACGCATTTGAAATTTCGACTATCAACCGTTTCGTACATGATTTGTTTTTCAAGTTTGAGTCTTGTCTTGAACTAGTTCTAGTAACTTCGTGCTATTGGAAACAATGCAAAATGTCAACGTGACATTCGCCTATTCAACCTCCTTCCGAATCGAATGTCAAACGCAACAGTTTCCATTACGTTCTAAATTCAAAATGCACTTTTAAAATAACATAACAAGGTTTTTACACAAAGGTTCAATATTTGTTCATGTATTGCCATATCGAAAGCTACTCGTAAATGAGTAAATATTCACATTTTTTTGCTCAGCCATTTTAGTTTCAGTTTTCGTGGCCATAATGTGCTGGAATAACGCCCAAACTTTAAAGAGAAACCAACGATAAATAAGCGAACATAACAAACTGACTGTTAAAAGGTACACTTTGAAAAGTTTCGATGTAAAAAACGAACTTTCGAGAATTATAACTAGATTAATGTTCGGTGACTGGAACTACTTTAGCGAAACTTTGAAAGTAAGTGGAAATTTTGTATTATTTTTAACGAACCGAAGCGCCTTCGGAATTCATTAGCTACGAAAGTAGAGAGGCAAAGTCTAGGTTCAATATGTGCACTACCGCTGGGACTAGGCAATGTCTGCCCGCCGACGTTGACTGGCAAATTATTTTCTCTGCCTTGCTATCAACTCACTTTTTATGAATATTGGAAGAAATGAGCAGCTTTGCGCTGGTATCAACTGAAACTTCTGATTAGTTATCGTGGAAAAATGTAATCAAGAACTCTATTAATGTATGGCTTTTTATGAATAATTATTTCGGTCGGTATTTTCTAGTTAATGAAAACCACATATACGTTGATTTACTTTGATTTTATAAGGGCAAAAAAATATTACAAATGTGTTGTACAATAATGTCATATTGTATTTTTTATATTTTGTAATGAATGTCAACTTTGCAAGAAGGGACTGGATCTGACTAAAAAAACAAGTAAGTAGGTAATAAACGAATAACATTATGTACGTTTACAAAACGTTATCTAGTCCCAAACTAAGCCTAAAAGTATTCAATGAGAACCAGATTATCAATAAAAACATTAATATATTGCACAACACTAATAGGTATCTGTACACAGAGCAAACAAAATTATCAAAGTTTGTTATAGATTTTAATGTTTGTTAATTGACGGGATTAAGTTATAGCGTCAGTAAAAAAACACACTAATGGGAAAATAGATAGTTTCAAAATACGGGTTTAATGTTATGAATTTAGGTTAACAGTAACTCAAACATAACTTGCATAATTCGAAGCTGAGCGAATCAGTACGTATTATGTAAATCTGTGAGGTTCACCCAATTAAGCAGAGTCAATGTTTGACTGACTAATCGGTTGAGTCTCGCGATAAAGCATCTTTATCTTACTCCTTTTGATTGAATTTGTGCGATTGATAGGATCACTCGAGAAATAAAGAAGTTTTGCGTATATTGTTTATTTACAAAAACAACAAGGATATATTTCACAGGAAGCAAAGTTATAATAAATTTGTATTTTTACAAAACTACCAACCGATGCCAAACACGCAAAAACTCATGATGTACTGCACATTTTTATGGCTAAAACCTAACTCATAAAATACTAGTTCGACTTCAAGGCAAATAAAGAAATACCGAACACGGTTAACAAACACAAACATAAAAAAATGCCCATAAATTCCGAAGTGCTAACTTAAATTAACCGCGAACACGAACAGGACCAAAAAGGAACTTTAAAATAACGATCAAAAGCGCACATTTTTTCCTAAACTTTATGAAAACGTTCCAGTAGATTTATGAATAAAACCTTTCAGGGCGGATGCGAGACCGCAATGTAATTTAGGCCGTATAAGGAATAGAGCCTCCGAAATTAGACCGTTATCATTCCACCGATGTCGTCGCTGAGATCACCAGTTATATGAGCCAATACACCGAACAGAATAAATTTACTTTATATCAGACAGCTGACCTTCATAACCGATATTGTTGCCTTAAAAAAGGAAATATTTTTTAGGTATTCCCGGCGTCCCCGCCGCGTCGGTTCGCGCGGCTTTCCATTTTTTACTTATTTATTTTGCAATACTGAGCCGCTGCACGAAATATTGGCGAGCTGGAAGGGGATTGCAAATTATCGGACGTGTGACTCACTTTACATAATTTCCTCGATTATCAAAGTGCCGCAGTTCAATCTGCGACAGTTTTACAAAACCTAAACTAGGACAAAACTTACTAGAAAACGTCTGAAACAGAATCTCGGCAAACAATACATCGCTTGTGTATGTTATTCTTTTGCCAGCGATGATAGCACACGTCATGGGCCGACATGACACTGACTGTACGCCGTAGGAGGCCCCTTTGTCCGTCGCTACCCTTTTGTGGGATATTTCAATTAATACGTCATAGTTTTATTGGAGTAAAACTACACAAACTAGCGAACGGTATTCGGTTGAAAACTGAAACAATACATCAATATGCCGTTGTCAGTATGAACTACAAAGAGTGTTTGAATAGAAATGCAGATGATTCAGCACTACTTTCCGGCAATAAAACGTTTCCAGTTATTCAGGCGAGTTTGTTAGCATTACAGTATATTGCGCTCATAGTGTTTTCATGTGTAATTCATGTCGGGCTGTGCGACGCATTCCAAATGTAATTTACCGCGAGCTGTCCACAACTACAGAGTCCTATGCGTACTTTTTGCAGCTACTTGTCACGTACCCGCACCTACCAATGCAGCTATTTCAACTATTGCAATCTATTCGTGTCATCACACATTTCACAAGAAACCTTCGTGGTCTAGTAAACTAAAGTGCTACGAAACGCTACACCGTAGTAGCAAATGCTACGCTAGTGCGCCGCATCGCGGTACTCGTAACGGGCTCCACTAATAAGTGACTTCGTTAAAAACAACGATAAAACTTAATGAAAAGTCCAATTACTAGTTTTCATTTCCCCATTGTCTCTTAAAGAGCTCAGACAGAGAAGGATGTTAAATATGAAATCAATTGGAACGGACTTTTCCATTAATAAAGGAAACTTGGGAGTGAGGACGTGTCTCCACTAATTAGAAGTGGTGAGTCGAATTTTCGATGCATTTCCCCTTTGGGTGTTGGACTGAAATATAACTTTATGTTTACGCGTGGGCTGCTTCTCTGGATGAATATTTATACTCTCTGCGCGTTATTCACCTCAAAGCCAAAGTTTTTACGAGTGAACTTTTTATAGAAGCATTCTCTTTGAAGTTTCTTGAGGTCTAGAAATTGAATGCATTCTGAAACATTCCTTTCAGGTAAGAATGGTATTCGATGCACATACCGAGAGCTCGGTAAAAGCTACGGACTATTCACGACGAGAGGGTAGTGTAATGTTGTTGCGCTGGCATATGTGTGAGCATTAGGTAAGGTTAGGCTAAAGATATACAACTAACCGTAAAACCTTGTTGTCCTTGTGATATTAGGTGGTGCATGTGCGTCTTTGTTGTTTGTTGTAATGTCCGTACATGGAGCCGTACGGGCCGTTTTCATTATAAATAACGTGTCCCCATATTAGCATGTGTCGCGTCGTCACGTCCCGGCGTCGAATCATTTGTTACAGCGGCAATAAAGCGGAGGATTAGGTGCCGGCAGAGGGCGCTGCGACAAAGTTCCCAATAAGCCGGCTTCCTGCCTCGCACCCGCTATGCCGCCATGCCGCGTGCCGCGACTTCGCTCGCGACAAGAGTAATGATGGTTAATTTTAATGACGCGTCTCCGAGCCGCAGCCCGCCTCCACCCGGCGCGTGACCAGACTCACAACCACCAATATTGGAAGATTCTGTGAAACTCCGACGATAAATTTAGTTATTACTTGTGAAAATAGACGGAAGGAGATCGCCAACTTGTCCTCAGATAATGGATCATTGCAGGGGACGTTTTAGTTACTTTCAAAAAAGGTCTCGTTAAAAGCCCCATTATGTGAGGAGTTTTCCAATTGCGTTGCGGAGTTTCGAGTGGTTTAACCGAAATTGGTGGTACAAATTTTGCTTTAGTGGCTAAAGTTTAGATTATATCCAGAAGCAGCCTTACTAATCAGCCCTTTATATAATAAGTTCGCTTTCAGATAGGGATCGGCCGATGCAAATGGGGTTACTGCCTACAAAGATCTGAGATTATGATTTTTCGTAGATATACTTAATTAGCATAAGACAATGGCCGGAGTTTAAAAGCTTAAAAGTTTGAGTATGAATTGAAAATTATTTAGCTCATTTACAAGTAGATACGGCTCCTTTTATATACAAAGCTGCTACTACGATATGATTACTCACTTTTAAGATTAATAATTTATAAAAGACCCATAATTTATAAACAAACTTTACAATTTTATGATTTACATAAGAAAATCAGAGAAATAAATCAGACACTGCATAAAGTACAAGTATGTATTCGAGTCACACTGCGCGTCTATGTTAGCTAGATTACCGAACATTGCAGCTTCACCGCGCATTGTATTTCTAAACCCTATCATTACTAAACGATTTCGATTGTCACATATATTCTAGCTGATCCTTCAGACCTTTGTTTGTAGCCTGTTAATTCACCAATATACCTGAAACCATTGTCTTGACTGCTAATTGAAATGGTTTTCATTGTTCAAGTAAAGTTTGTAGTCAAATATGTACAGAAGCAGCAAAGTAGAACATTGGCAGGTATTTAAATATTGAGTTTGCAAATAAGTGTAAAGGGTGTAATATAACAGCTCTCAAAAAGAAGACATGCATGAATATCTTATTTATCTTATCACAATGTCATGTTGAAAAATAATGAAGTGATTATTTATTAGATTGTTTTTATTAATTGAATAAGTATGGTATTTAATGAGACAGATTATAGAGAAAATTAGCAAGCTTACGGTAAACATACATTTGGTATTAAAAATATTAATTATTCATGAAACATGTCAAAAGTAGTATTCAATGTTTAATTTTTTTTTATGTCATTAACAAGCTTTAAGCATTAAAATAATTTATATTTAAGTAGTCTTTTATTTATATTATTAGTATTATAGTCGTTCTTTATAAAAAAAGGAGTATCTTGCCGTTCTTTATATGGTTACTCTTAACTTAGTTAGTCGTTAATAAAAAGGGAGTATTTTGCAGTTTTAATTTCCCGGCCTAGTTTTGTTACACCCTGTACAACATTAAAGAAAGCCGCGGGCGACGGCCCATCCGTCCATTCAACCGTTTGCAGGTTCCAGGTGCGAGTATTGTTTACAATTGCACCGCATCCATTACGAATTTGTTAATAATACAAAATTAAAACCGAAATAACTTTTACATCTTGCTATCGTTATATGTATTTTTGACAATTGGCACAATATTTTTATAGATTATATGTGTTATTCTGATGTTAAAACTAAATTATTGTTAAAATTCATAGGCATAAAAAAAACATAAGAAACAGTTGAGCTATCTAAAGTCCGTTGCAAACGATCTATAGATAGTTTTTTTATATTTTGTAAATACTGTAATAGTCGTAAGTTTGTTTGTGAATAAGTAAATAATTATATAGTTTCATTAAAATAGTTTCAGTAGTATTTGCGTGAAAAAGTAACAAACATACATCCATCCATCCATACAAACTTTATGATATTAGTAGGAACTCATCACACCATTAACAAATGATGAAAATAGTTTCTATGCAATCCTTTAGTAGATTAGATAGATAGTATCGTACGTTAACGATAGCATTTTCAATGATACTAATACACTTTACTAACTATATATCGAAAATGACTTAAAAAAAGCAAGTACTTATTTCAATTTTTGCGTGACTGGCCTGCTGTATGGTCGAAACTAGCTATACAAACAAGAAATATAATTCCTATTTGTGAAACCAGCAGCAAAATTCTAGCGCACCCGTATGTTACAGCAATCCTGTTTTCACAATCATTTTTATAACAGTTGTACAAAAAAATATACGTAATGTTTTTTATATAAAAGTATCAGTATACTATCAAAATCTACACTAGCAACGATGTAACTAAAGCAGCTTGACTTGTAAGTGGCGAAACGGTAGCAGGTAACAACATTTCCCAGCAGAAAATTGAATAAACACATCAGCTCCTTAAACGACGAAAAGACAAGTCCAATAACGGCCGAGCCCCGCAGCCGATAAATATTCCTACGTGCCGCCAACTCCGCCAGTTTATGTGAGCCTGGTAGTCTGGTTATTTTCCATATCGTAAGTTGTTTCATTTTAACTGTGTTCTAGGCTTATATTGTTTCAGTTTTGTTTGTAACTTTAGAATGGGGTAGATTATAATAATTCGTATGAATTTCGTTAGCGAATATTACATTTGTAAGCAATGTCGACAAGCGTCACAGCTCAGGGTAGGCTTTGCCTTCAATGCTGTCAAATGCTGTGGGTCGTGGGTTCGATTTCCATCCACCCAACAAACGTTTGTGTGATGAACATAAATATTATATGTCTGCATCTGAGTGTTACTATGTACTCTATGTATGTGTTTACAAAAAAAATTATATAAAATATGTATTCTATAAGCTTAAGCAGTCTAGTTCTCATAGTACAAGCTTTGCGCTTAGTTTGGTTATTTACTTGTTTTTTAATTTAAAAGGCTTTTTATACCTTTAAGCACAGAACACAGTAATGCGAGCGTCAATATTTGGCGGCAGAAACACGTGCGATATCAGTACTATCCCGGATGGTTTAATACACAAAGAACAAAACTTTAGACAACAAAGTTTGGAAACAAGTATTCTCTAGGTATCCATACTTAAACCAACTAAATCAACAGAATACGTTCTAATTACTAAATGCCTGCATTAGATCCCCTTGTGAAGTCTTAGCTTGCACGTTTAGCTATTCTACAATTAGCAATTAGCTCTTGTATGTGAGCGCACTATCCAGTTCAAATTTAATCCATGAACTAAGGTAACTACGTTACTTCGAAGTTTGTTGCACCTAGAGAAGCATAATATTATGTGACATCACTGAACAACATGATAAAGCATCTACTCAACTGTTATTACTGCTACAACTTATAATTACAATAAAAAAATAATATTATTGTAGATACTAGTTATCTACATCTCGTATTTTTGTAAATAATGAGTAGTTGCATTTTTTTTTCGAAAGTGTTTATTCTAACCTATCTAATCATACCAGCAGCAAAGTTGTGGGTTACTTAATTCATATTTATTCAAAATTATCCCACACTATCTACTCCCAAACTAAGCAAAGCTTTCACTTTGAAACTGGATTGTTGCAAACCGTATGTAAACAAAGCATAGCTCAAACTCCTGTTTGCCAATACACAAATGTTTGTTGGTGGGAATTCAATCGACAATCTATAGCGAATGCAGTTATACAAACTGAGTTGCGGTTTCTGTTAGTACGAACTAGCTTATAATGGTAAAGCTATACATATACCTACACAGAACCAAATACACATATTCATTCATTTTTTTATTTAAAGTCTGTGGTGTCTCATATATGTATATTCATTTTCATAGATGTATGACAAAATAATTTCGAATAATCATTGTACATTAAGTATAGCAATTTGAAATTCCACATGCGTTGAACGTCTTCAAACAAATTGTGTTATGCGCTGCCAATACGTGACCTAACAAAATTTTACACGCAAATGTACAACCGCCATTTTGGATTTTTCAATATGAAAATTAGGTGTGCCTCTTTGTCAATTTTTACCACGCAATTTGTCGAGGGAAAATACTCCCTCACAATATATTTATTAGCCTCAGTTAATGGAAATGTGATACATGTAGCCTTTAGGCATACTTACTTTGATTTAAGTAATCCCTTTTCTTTTATGTGCGGCAAAAGCTTTACCATAAATAAGTCTGTATTTTTTATAAGCTGTGGCTTCTTAAAAATATGAGAATTTGTTTTTATTTTTTAATCAAGGTGTTTTGAAGGAAGAATTTGTTCATACCATAAACCTATGATGCAAAATATTGTTCTGTCAATGTTGACTGTATTTATGTAACGTAAAACATGTCATATATTTTGTTATTGCAATGAATTCATAATAGCCATAATAAATTTTCTTCATAACTCATCTATTTTAATATACCTACGTCAACAAAAGCATGACATACAAATACCTTCATTTAATTTTCTATAAAGATATTTCATGAATAATGTAAACAATGTTTTTAATATTTCCGATTAATGGTTCTAAATTAAGTTTTGGCTACGTATACCGTCAACAAAAAAAACATGTTTATTGTTTATCTTTAATTTCAAGGTTAGGCGCAAAAAAGTCAATCAAAACAATTCCATTCGTAACGGTTGCTTTTTTATTATACAATGCGTGGTAATACTGTCGGTAGTCGAGCTGTAGTTGACGCGCAATGAAACTCAAATAGGCTTACAAAACGAAACTAATATGAAATATATTTCATTCGTATTTCGATTCTATAAAATATTTAATATGATATCTGTTTCTTAATCTCCTTTTATTTGAGAAATTATTATTTTTCAGAAAAATTGTTTAAAAAAATTGCTAGTTTTTAAAACATTTTGATTTCTCTTCATCATTAATGATAACATCTGTGAGAAAGATACATTTGGTAAAAGACAAAAAAATAATCAAGAAATTAGCATATTTCTATTGAAGCTTACTGCTGACTAAAAAAAAATATTTGTCAAGTCACATGTGCAATGTGATCATAAGAGAATTTATGACTCACAAGTGGTAGTATGTGACGCACCTACCACTTGTTCAAAGAAAAATACTGGGCTTTGTGAGCTTAACTATTGATGGATTTATGGATGTTCTTCTGGTGGTTGCAGACGGGCAAATAAAATTGATCAACAAAAATTGCCGCCACTCTTATATCGTAGAACGATTTTTTCTATGAAGATATATAAACGATCAGATTATTTGGGACGAAGTTTGGAATGAAATCTAACTTTTTCAATAAACAATTTTAAAATAAAAATATCTAAAAAATAAATCCACGTAAAAATATGATTGCCGCAGCACAATCCATTCCCGAACAAATCTAAATACATTATATACAGTCATATATACAGTACATATATACAAATAAATCTAAATACATATATGTATCACTCGGCAATTCGATAACTCAAGCTTATAATTATTATTAAAGAAATCACAGGAATCAGTTTGAATCAAAAATTGCAGGAAACGGTACAGTTGCCAGTATACATATTATAAGCATTCGAAAATTATGACAGATCCAAGCCACTAGCAATTTTATTGAGTCTTATCTGCGGCCAGATTTATAGCCTGTATTTTTAGAGGGAGTTTTATTTTCACTTATTATGTGCTGTTCAAGGTTTTGGGAAGTTATTCGGTGTTGACAAACTTTTCCTAGGCTTTTTCCAGTTGAATTTGAAATAGTTTATTGAAAATCACTGGTAAATTTGTTAATCTATTACTTTCGTTGTTATTTTAACCTAACATTATATTAAGGTTAATTTGTCACATATTTAAAGATCGATTTAATTTTTGAAATTAATTTTTAGAAAGTAAAAAAATGTTATAATAAAACACGAAACCCGACACTCAACACAAAAAGCGAAATATGTATAAAAACGTTTGAGCAAGCCACCCCAGCTGCGAACTTATTGTCACCTGAAAAGGCACCGCCAACTCAAGCCATCCATTGTACATTCACACTGACGAATGCAACAAAAGACTTATTTTTGTAAAGACTACTTCCCAAACTAGATCATTCCATATTATACAAGTTTGCAGGAAGAATACAAATGGTGAGGTGCGAATATTCGAAAAGTTTGAGTGGAAAAACTTTTGTGAATCCAGATTTGAGAGTTCAAAACTCTATGCCCTCGGGACACTTTAACAATTTGTAAGTTATTTATTGCTCTGAAATATCATTAACCCTTTCAAATATAACAGCTTCAGGGGGAATTTTGTTTGCCTCAGGTTCAAAGTTTTTTATTAAGTTTGATGAAGACAAACTATTTTCGTAATTAAATTTGTAGCAGATGCTTTTAATTGTAAAGGTTACTTTATGATACATTTTAAAAAACCGCTGATTATTTTTATAGCACTATATTTTATGATTTGTTTTTAAATTAGTTATTTGAATCTAACCCACGATGTTCCATCTGTTCAACGTTGTATAATCTTAATTTCAAGCGTGAGTTATTTGGGAGGCAAACACTTGTAAACGTTAACAAAAAAGTGTTATCAATCTAAGCTACACGTACACAGCCGAGTTTGCACAAAATTCCAATTCTCAAGTTTGCTCTCTCAGAACTTTGCCAGCTTATTTCCACCAACTATTACTTATGAAAACTGAGTTAACATGCAAATCTAAGCCATTCCAAGGAGATCCCGCATATCTAAGCACTGTTTAATACTTCGCAAATACTTTCTCTCTGCATTCTTTTAGCATAATACTTTAGATCTACCCTGAATTTGCCCCTGAATAATAAAGAACTTACCTAAATTATTGTCTTCTGTGTAAAGTTAAGTGTGAGATATGAAGATTGGAAAGTCTGGGTAATTCTTGCCTTAGTTCTAGATGGTAAGAAATTGGAAATACGGGCTAGTAATTTACAAAACGCTATGAAACAAAGCTCTTACCAGATTTAACCAAGTTTATCAAGAAATTAACTTAAAAATTTTGAAAATATTAAAGTCAGTCCTTTATCAAGTTTTATTTCTTCGTAGCTGAAAACCGGAATGAATTTTGACCAAATATATGCAAATTCAAAAAGTTAGCTTTTCTTCGCAAAACTGGTGCTTATAAGTAAATTGGTTAGCGGTGAAGTCTCCCAAAATAGATTTAGTCGCGACCATAGCCAATTGAATTAAGTTGAACTCAGGTAACATTCTAGGAGCATTCATTTGAAAAATCATGAATTTAAAGGATTTTGTTGACACGTAACTAATTATGAAATTAAAAATCTACAAATATAATTTTTCCACAACATTTAAAAAAACCATTTACCTGAAAATACAATATTAATAACAAAAACACAGTTTCAAAGTATATCACTGCCTCATGGTGAATTTTTCATGATTAATTAATGTAAATGAAACCTAACATGTTAGAAATGCGTAGCACATCCTCAAAAAAATGTAAAACGCCGCCTCTGAAGTTCCATAACGAACTTCTTTTTAGGCAAATTGATCAAAATCTGCTTACCATCCAGCAAAGTTCCTCATAAAATCTTGAGCAGAATTAATTACCTGAAACAGAAAACGAATCATAAACAATACGTCCAATGTTGAAGACGGCATGACAGATGAATGAGATCACGACTTCTGGGCACAAGATGGATGGGGACGGATTGAATACTTGTTAGCTTATTATAGTACACATAAAATCCCTGTGACATTCCATTACTTTTATTATTAATGTTACAACAGTTTTTTTGTGTCATATGTGAAAAAAATCTATTATATAATGTAATTTTTTCTTTGTGAGATTTACAAAATGTTCGAATAAAAAAACAATATTCTGCGCAAAGATAATGTTACTGAAATCTTCAATAGTAGACATTAAGCATGCTACGGTGTAATAGGTTTTTTTTTCGAACCTTAGTATGTGTAAGTACATAACATGAATTACTTGTAGGTAAGTAATCATTGTTTTCACGAAATCTGTTTTATTACAGCTTGAAAACAAAACTTTAACAGAACTCTGTAATAGCGTACAGCGTTCCACTGCAGCAATAAATATAAATATTCGAAAATACAGCTAAAACAAAACGTAAACTGCAACAGATAAAAGGATTGTCGGAGAATAAAACTTCGGTTGGAAAGTTTAGGCCGCGACCTCACTGCCGGTTGGTACGCGATAATGGCACGTCACTCATCCGGGCTGGATGCTACAGATTTACATTCAAGTGATTTATGACTTCTTCATAGAGAGGGGAAAAAATACACAACAAAATAACGCACGCCTCTCACTGTTTCCCTAACTTGCACATCGGAAAAAATTGAAAAGAACGAATTTAGTGACTCAAAATGTTATCTTTTTTATTTATGAATTTGTGAATGAAAAATGCAATAAAGAGCATGCGAAAATTCACTCTACTTGCTGCCTAGAAAACGGATTTAGCATTGGAAAAACATCAAAGAGCCAAGGAAACATTTGTTTGATTTTCAGTAAACTAGCTTAGACTGCTGAAGAAATGAGCCTTTCATGGAATTCTCAAGCTTATATTTTACTAAGGAAAAGAGCGGATGCACAAATAACGTCAATATACCTAGCTATCCAACTGTTAGCTTAGAAAGTAATGCTTTTAGTCTGTGGAAATGCATATGTACTATTGTGAAAGTGTAGACTTGAATATCGGGGATCAGATCGAGCGATGCCTCAGACGAAGAAAATAGAAAAAGAATATTGAATCAGTGAAAGAATCTGAAAGCAACACCTCGGAGTTTATATGCGCGAATTTTTCTTGTCTATACAGATTTAATAGTATTCAAAGCTTATGTCGTTTTGGTGTGAGAAACTGTTCTGCAGATTGTTCAACTTATATGTAACGATTGTCGTCAAAATAACAATCGTAGTTTTAATTCACTTTTAAATCACGCTAAGCAATTGTATTGTTTAAGTGCTTATCTAAAAGCAGTTCAACAATTCAAAATACAAATAAAGGTTACAATACAATAAAATGAGAGGCGGAAAATGGACACAAATAGCAATTTTCAGTTTATCAATATTTTTTGTGGTAAATGATTCAAACCATATGATTGTTGGTAACTGTGTCAAACAACGACACAGAGTCAAAATTCGCATTTAAATAAAAAGGTCATCCTTTTATTTCACAATTTGCAATTTGAATGCTCAGACAAATTAATCCAACAAAAAAATTAACCAAAAGAATATTCAAAGCTTTGAACAACGGTCGCCGAAATATGCGACACGGGATAACATTACATTTTGCGGGTTCCGCACAAAAGGTGTTGCGCTACATTACAACGGCTTTAGTAGACAATAGTCAGAAAAAACGGGAAGTTGTTGGAGAGTGCTTGAAAAAACTACATTGTTTGAACGCAAATTAAGCTGGTTACACGATGCTCTTAAGCTTGGAAAGTATGTTCTGGTAGTTGATGTGTTTTTTATCTTGTTTTAAGGTTAGTTCAATGGGAGAAAAAGAGTTCAGAACTCTCTATTTGATACCCAAAGTCAGACGTCAAGTCACGTGACCTTATAAGACGTTTTGTGCACTATCTAAAGAAGTCCACAAATGGCATAAAATAACACGGCATCCATATGTTACTTATGTCACATTTTACCAAGTGACTACTGCACCTCTAGCCGAAATCAAACTCACTCTTTCCGGTGGCATCTGGCAAACTACTGCTTGGTTTGTTGGCAACAACCACTGAAAAGGTTTGCAAGTTTTCAACTTGAGATTATCAGAATCTGCCGCGTCACCGTATGCGCCAGACCCGCAAATAGAGTGAAACCTCTTATCTATTCCGCGCACGGACTTCAATTCCAGCCGCGGCGCTTGTTATATCTTTACAATGAAAATCACGCAACGCATTCAACGAAAAACAAGAAATCCAGTAACTAATTTTCGCCTCAAGTCTCAAGCGAATACTCGCGGACGCGTGGAAAATAACCAAGGATTTCTTGACGTGTTTTGGCTTGGGAGATAATAACCTGTCTCGCTTCCCGTCACGCGTAGACAGGGGAGCATCGCGTCGTTTTGTCACTAACGCATCATTTGTACTGTTTGCCAGACCGTTATTGGCCTTGTTTTTGGCAAACTGCTGGGGTATTGCCTCCCTGCGCCTTTAAGGCCAAATGAAAGAGCGTTTCGGTTCAGGCCCGGGAATTGGCTGCCTTCATTAAGGATCTCTGTTTGCGCGTCTGGCGAAACACTGTTATTTGGACTAATTAACCGGGCATTGTTATGTGATAGAGGGAAAATAACAAAAACATTAATCTTCCTTGAACCCTTTTAATAAAGAGGCTTTCATTTGTATTAAATTTAGGTATTCAGTAGTGGCAGTTAATTGAATAACACCTTTGTTTGCAGTTGAATTACTCACTTGGTTGGGTACCTGGTTTATAATACCATTATCGGTAGCCTCAAGCCATTATTTTTGTGAATTAGTAAAACAAACAAGTGAGACTAATTTTATTTTGTGGCTCAATTTGTGATGAAAATGCGAGAGAGAGCTGGCGAGCCGGCGAGCCAGCCAAATGTATATTAATGTGCGTCCCGAAGCACAACAGTAATATTGTTCTCTTTTTATTCCCCTCGACCTCGAAGGTTTCTGCTACTAGTGTCAACTATTATGCTTGTTTTACGGTTCTAAGTAATCTGATTGTATGGAGTGAAGAACAAAGGAGTTTCCTTTGAACACTAGTTGGCTCAGAGGTTCTGAGAGAAAAACTCGATGGTAGAATGCCGTTAGAAAATAAAACAATCCGTACATTGGAAGTTTATTACAAACAATTTCGGTTGGGAAGTTATTATACCATAAAATAAAAAAATCTCGCTTTTTACATTAAAATTAAGAATCAATAATACATAGTTTTATCAGTTACAAGGATAATTTAGATTGTCTTATATACTAGGTGATTCTAGGTGTCAGTTTCACGCGACCAGAGCCTAGAAGAACGGGCAAAAAACCTTATTAAAACATATTGCAGAACAACAGCTACTATAATGTATATTGCGTGTATATTGCGTGAAAAAAACAAGAAATTGATTTATTGTTAAGTAGGTATCGTTTCCAACAACAAAATACGATAAGACGTCTTGATTACCATATCAATAAATAAAAAAAATAACGCCGAATAATTGAGGCGTAATCCGTGAAATTGAGGTCTTTTCAAATCCATTGATCTATCCTAAAACAATACGACATCTTACACCCATTAATTTAAAAAGGAAAATCCGGGAAGCTATCCCGAAATCAGAATTCAACACGGGTCATTGTGAAAATAATCCGGGAATGAAAAAAGCTGTGCAGATGAGGCGGTAATACTTTAACCCCCAGTCCGCGGGTCCATTGATGACGTAAGAATTTTATTACCTTTCAGACCAGGGGTCTCCGTATCAAGAGGATTAACTTATAATCCTATACGACCATACAATACAATAGGCAACAGGAGTATAGTATCTTTACTTTCATCGTTCGTGCTTTCGTTGCATTTTTTTACGACTGAGTAAAATTAGCTCAAATAACTCTTATAGCTAATTAGCTCACTGGCATAAAAATGTATACTAGCCTAGCTATGAAGATATCTCGCACAACGCCATCTATATGCAAGTAACAGAGAAAAAGTTATTTTGTCTAATTAAATTTGTAGCGAATGTGAACAAAGTCACAAGCGGATCTTAAAATGCGGAAGATAATACCAATTTAAAATACCAAAGTATTTCGATAAATGTATTCACATTTTATCTAAATACTTTGGGTACTTTTAATTAGTTTTATCTTAGTTTTAAAACCTAGAATCTTTCTAACCTAAGACCCTTCCAATCTCTCTCACTTAAACTGTCACATAAACTACTTCATTTGTCTCAATAACGAAGAAATAATGTAGCTATTAGTAAGTTCTATTTCTAGGTACCTGCTTTAAAACATTTTGATCCAACAGAAAAGGCAGGATGAAAAGATTTTTATTGTTTAAACAACGACTTGAAATTTGAAAATTATGTCTGAATATTATACGTTACCTATATCTGAAAAGATTTTTTAAGAGTATTAGGAATCCAACAAGGATATCGCCCACTAGATATTAAGCGGGAAAATCTTTCTGTACAATGTATTGCATCTTTGAGCACGTCCATCCAAGAGGAATTATAATTATTTAATCAAATTTATTAAGTAATCATGTAGTTATACATAATATGTATAACTAATTACTTAATCAATCTACATAGTATATTATACTACTAACTTTCAAGAATTATAACCAAGTAAGAATATGAAATACCTACCAATAGTTTTTAAGAATCAAAAACATTTGTAGGTTTTACAGCACTTCAAATACAATTAGGTACTGAGTTGATTCAATCTACAAAAACTCCAAGTGAATCATTTAGTTTTCTTAATTTAAATCCTTATAAAGTCAGTTGAACCATTCTGTTAGAATCTGAATTGTTGGGAGCGGTTATTCTGAAACTTTTAAGTCTATTAACCGCATAATTCTCGTACTTCAAGCAATAAAAGATTCAAACTTAATGCGATAATTTTGTGGCCAACCAAACTAAATCTTACAGAAGATTTTTTACTGAATATCGCAATCACATTGTTCAAGTAAAAAATGTTTTTTAATAAACTTTAATATTCGAGAATAACCAATCAAATAGGCGATTTTTTTTCTCAAGCCAAAACCCTTCCAAGTCTAACGATCCTTGGCAGGCTAATAAAAAAAAAACATTTTCCGATAAGATGGGCGTGATAATCAAAGCATAGGTAGGTACTTGTATATTTGTATCCACATGTAACACAAATATCAATGTATAATAAAAACATTCGTATGTACACAGCCCTAAATCTAGATTAGCAAGCGTTTCCGCCCACTGGATTAGCGACGGGACCGTATTAAAGCTATCAGTCACGTGACGAATGACGTTCGCGTGACGTCACGGCTCAGTATCCCGGTTCATGTCACTGAGTAAGATAGCTTGGCTTCTATCTATAGATATGTTAACCTATGCATCTATTTGTGAATCAGACATAGAGAAATACAGAAAATGTTTCAACTTTTAACTGAGAAAAATGAATTCTTAGAAATGTGCTGTGAATATCTATTATAAGCTTTAAGCAATAAGATATTTACTTGTTCTGCTACGTAAGTAGATAAACGATTCGTATAGGCTGATCTGATAATGTGATGATTATGATATTTTCCGAAAATAATAATAACTTTTCTGTTAACAAGCTCGCCTGGAAAGTACTACCACCGATCCTATCTTTGTAATTTTACTGAATAAAGATTAATTGATTTTTTTATTGACTAAAGTCACATCGGTCTGCTTGTTCAAAACTTCTATAAAATAATGACGTCATAGTCGATACAATTCACACAAATACGTGGGTGATGTAAGAATAGAAATTATGTCATCATTGCGTTGTAATATATAGCTACCCCCCACGGCTGCCCAACACATTAATGCCTCCATTTGAAACAAACATAGCCAGTTTAAGTGGTAGTGCGCATTTTTCCCTGCGTCGTTTAATCCAAATCGAATATTTGAGTAAAGTGGGCACCATAAAACATGATTAGTGGTTATGTGGGGGCGAGGACGCCGGTGACGCCTAGAGCAAATATTGCGAGCCTGCCCAAACAAGTCTGAGTCGCAGTAAAAATATACGTCCAAACAGTAGGTAAGGTAAGCTAGAAACAAATAAAAAGCTAGCAAATACTGCTCCCTTCCTAACTTGCAAATAAGCTCACACATGTGAGCGTTCATAGTTTGTTAAGTTTTAATGAAAAGAAGTATTTATATAACTCAATCAACAATTTACTACTCCATAACAAAATTGCTTACCAACTTCTAAGAGTTATATTAAAACAATAAGGTACTTAACATATTTTTTTTTATAAAATATGTGTCTCGATTCTTTGATCATCAATGTAGTGTTGCCAAATCGTGCTATTTTAATTGGATTTGTTTCTTTATAGTTTTAGTTTCTATTTAATTAGATTTAATAAAAACATTTTAGTTTTTTTCTTTCACTGATATCAAGATACCTACCGCCAGATTTCGTACGTAATAATATTTTGTTTGGACGGAGTGGATATCAAATAACAAAACAACGAGTATATTTTTATGTAGAAATAAAACAGTCATTTTATTTGGTCAAACAGTCTTTAGTTTCATTGATTTTATAAAGGTTGCGGGTTCGATTCCCGCCTTGAGATGTTCGGGTGTTCTGTGTATTTTATATGTATAATAAAAAATATCTATCTATGTAATGTATTGTATTAAGTATATCAGTCTTCTAGTACCCATAATACAAGCTCTGCTTAGCTTGGGGCTAGATGATGTGGATTGTCCAGCATTATTATTTATTTATTTATAAAGGTAAGTACCTACATTCGCAGTAAAACGTAAACACAGAACAATTTTATAGGTATACAATGGTTCATATCTTTCCGAACGCACTACTATCTGACTTTATGTCATAATTATGTCGGGCAGCACCCCCGGCTATCGGAATCGCCCACCATCGGACAATATGTTTTCAACCGTACAAAAACACAGGCGATTTTTACAAACGAGATTCGTTTTCCAAGACCTAATCAGTAACGGAACGCAATATCTTCAATGTTATTTAAAAAAAAACGATTTATCGACATCGTGTAGGTACTATAGCATGAAAATTGCATAGGCAAAAAAAAATGCCTACTTTTTTTGTGTTTTTTTGTCAGTCAAATGGTAAGCTACAGTTTAAAGCGTGTCTCATTTGGTAAACACGCATGGCTCAGAAGAGATAATAGGGCTTTTTTATTCACTCAATACGACTTTTGTATTTTTAAGACAGTCACAGGTTGTTGATTCTGTTATTTTTTAAAGAAATAATTCGATTTTAAATTAAATTAACACCATGCTAGGATAAAACCAAAATCAAATAAACTTTATTCTTGCGTGGAACTGGCACCTAGAAACACTTAGTGATGATTCTAGAACTGGCACCTAAAAACACTTGATGTGTGATGATTCTAGGTGCCAGTTCCACACGACCAATGCCTTGAATAACGGGCAAGAAACTACGGATATTATAGCGCGGGATAGGATGATGCAATTAAAAATACCTACTACAAGTACACAATAATCCACACAACAATGACCATCAAGACAACAAACAAAAACAATTCTACAACCGCAACTGCAATTTTCGCATCAAATCATATCAAGCGATGAAGGTAAAATCGCGTCCCATGGTTCAATCCTCCCGTCCGGAGGCACGCTCGCGTTAATTGGATGCACTGACCGCAGGATGGGAATATTTATCAAGCCATGTATGAGTCTGGGTATTTTAAACTTTTAAGGTGAAAATATTGGTCAAAAACCCGTCGACAAAAATACCACAATAGACTAGTTAAGAGGTCAGATCAATGAATAAAATTGACGCGTGAAACTTTTGTGTTCATGTTTTGACGCGGCTTAAAATATTTGA
Organism: Ecliptopera silaceata; assembly: GCA_932527185.1. Lineage (NCBI taxonomy): Eukaryota > Metazoa > Arthropoda > Insecta > Lepidoptera > Geometridae > Ecliptopera > Ecliptopera silaceata. Next base: position 5,169,030 of record OW052192.1, read on the forward strand.
ATCACGCAAATAGCTTGGTGAATTTGAACTGTATTTTTTTTTAAATCCGCTATTGTGTTGTTTTAGCTTGATTTTTTAGATTCAGCCAGGGGACAATCCTGACAACTGAAATGTTTTTGAACTGTTATTTGATCAGATTGCAGTTTAGTTTTCTTCTTAGTCTTTTATTGATATTTTTCAAATCAGGTAGGTCATCTTAAATCAGGTAGACCATGCTCAAATCAAGTAGGCCACGTGCAAAACCGCAGCATTGGCGTCATTTTTAACAACTCAGTCATAATTTTATAAGCTCTGTCACGTCAGTCCACAAAAATGCCACGGAATACTGATGAGTATAGTAAAATTATCGAAAACTGAACTGCAACTTAAGATATTCGGTCACGCAAGTTTCTCTTTGCTGGATAGCCTCCCAGTAATACTTTTAGTATCAAAGTATACCTACATTGCAAGAAGTTCAAATCTTTTATTTGTATTTGAACAAAAAGTTTGTTTAATTCTTTCTTATAAGGTAGGTAAGTATAAAAGAAAAAGTGGCAAGACAAGTATAAAAAGTAATTTACATATTATTTTATTCCGTTTTTATTTACTCGCGTGAAGACTCATGCTGAATGTTTAAAACGTCTAGTTTGAATAGCATCTATTATATTGGTTTTAGATTTAATTTCAATTTCACTTATATTTTTGAAGTATTACCCCCTATCTTATAAAAATTTAGCGTTGACATTATGTCACCATTACGTATGGTAAACAAGACATCAAGTCTTCGCTAACTTTTTACCGTTTAGACCGTTAGACTACGTTTCGCCAGTGTCGATTGTCTTACATCGCAGCGTCACGGTAACCACAAATTGCATCTCAGATACGATACCGATACGTTTCTGATAGCCACATATCCATAATCACATCTTGAATGTCTCTATTTCTCAGAACACAGTTTCTGTTAATTGTTGACATCTATCAATGGCGTGTCAACCTATGCATAATTAACAATGATCGATGAGCTAAGGTAATACATGGCAAATTATCAGCCTAAATAATGCGTAGAAGTAATAAGTTTCAATGTTTGATCAAATTGCTCATTCGAGTATGGCTATAGATAAAAGCTACATAAACAACAACACTAGTTGGAGTGTTTATATCTACCTATTTACATATTGTTCGAAGCTTTAAGTTTAGGGATATAGTGCATCGTCTAGATGTGCTTCTGCGTTTTTTGCCTGCTAAGGCCCGATCACGAATAAATGACAACCGCAAAAATATCGAAATGGTAATGGTCTAGTATTGACGTATAACGGAACAGTATTGACGTATGTGAGTGACACTACGCGTTGACGCTAGCTCGAATTAGCTATTGTCGAACATTACGTTTGCGATTGTAACATTTATTCATGATCAGATCTCTGAGACCCGATTACAAATAAATACTTGGAATACTTTTATGATTGTAATATTTATTCTTAATTGGGCCTCTGATCTACTAAGTACCCGCCCTAAAATGTTTATTGACGAGGTCTTTAATTATGATGGATTGAACCTGAGTGATGAAGCAAACTTCGCGAATTGTGTTACTTAAAATATATAAAAAAAGTTTGTTAGTTAATTTCCATTGTTGGTATTTTACAACAGTTATATGTAATAAAAATAAATATATTCCCGAACTGCAATGATTTTATATCGATGGCAGTGGATTATCCGTTTTATCGTCACTTTAAATGAAAATCGCAATAAAAAATACAACAGTAGCCATTGTTACTTTGTACATGTGTGATTGATCTGTTCGACCGGGCTAAAGTAAATCTAGAATTAACAATATGATATCAGTATAGTAAGTACCTCACTTTAAATTTCAAATTAGTTGCGTTGATATAAATTTCCCTAGATAAAAATAACTAAAGCCAACTCTTTGTTAATCTATCTGCGTAGTCCTTAGAGGCTTTTTCAATTTCGCTGCTTAATAGTCTGTCAAACAGTGTCTATTGCGCGTCAACTAGGACACGACAGTGCCTGGAAATTTCCTTAATTTTAGGGAAGTCTCAGCTTTTGCTTGCAATAATAATTAATCTCCGTGTTAATTAGTGTTGAACCGTTGCCGTAAATCAAGCTGGCGTCATTCCACTATTGTTTTATTGTTTTTGTTTGAGTGCCGTCGATCTAACAAGGTTTGCAAACAAGCAATTAGTGCTGTTTAATAAGACTTTACAGTGTTGCTGTCCTAGTTGTCAGATGACCTTATTAATTTTATAAATTGTAAAGTTCTGTTTTAATTAAAATTTTAAACAAAACAGGTGAATTATGAAGTGCATGAGAATACACTGTTTGAAATTATGGCTTGGCTTTACCGTAATAAGAAATTTGAAGACAAAGTGCTCAGTAATAATATAAAATAAAAAAAACTACCCTCACAAGTAGGTACATTTATAGTAAGTTTTAAATTAACTACTTAATACAACGAGATTTGTCCTGACCATACAAATATGTTATATAAAGTTAGCACAGACTTGAAGTATTGATTACTTAACGTCAACGCTAACTTTTTATATAATATACCGTAACCCCCATCTTATAAAAAGTAAGCATTGACTTTAAGTCATCACTACGTATGGTAATCAATACATCAAGTCGGCGCTAACTTTTTATAAGATAGACCGTAAGTGTTTAACCTGTATAGGAATTCAGATTTAGATAAAAAAAGATGGCTTCATAGTAAACGAGAAAAAGTTCTGCGTATCTTGGAACCATTCACGCAAATAATATAATATACCGAATCAGCAAAAGCTATTTTCTCTAGTTTTCCGAAAAGCAAATGTTGTGAATAACTCGGAGCCGTGTATGGAATCTGCTGCGAGATATCTATGAGATTCCACCTCCGCGATGCCACGACTACTGACATACGGTTATACAGGATACTACAATCGAGTAAGTTTACTTTTACACTGACAGTAAGAGACGTGACGTCACTGTCACGAAAAAAGTGTGACGTTATAATTATATCACTCTCAGAAAAAAAAGGTAGCACTCCGGGAGTGCCGGCAGAAGTGAAAACTTCAATATTAACGTTGTGTTTAATTATAAGTATAAAAGTACTATCATTTATGAGGTAGAATACAATGTTTATGTTTTTATTTTTTATTATTTTTCGCCCTGTGCCGCCTAAACAGAGCAGCACACTCAGGCACGGTAGAAAGAGTGGGAGATACTAGTTCCTCTCCCTTCCCCTCGATCTTACGCTTTTTCGATCAGCATCACGTGACCCTGACGCGAGTTTGAAAGTTTTCACCCACCCAGCGCCGCTAAAGAAGTTTTCACTTCAAAAAAAGTGACGTTTAAGTATAGTTCAGGTAAACAAATCTTTTGAACATCGCATAGTATCAAAGTTTACTACCAAACCTATAATAATAACCTTGCTATTACTATAAAAAGAATCGTTTTATATAAACTAGTTGATTTTAGGTATTTCTAGGTGCCAGTTTCTGGTGAGCCTTAGCTGCTGCTTAAACGAACCGTTTACGTTACAATTTAGCACGATCGGGACCCAGAGGCTTCCTAATGTAAGCGTAAAGAAATAACAAAATTTACAACAACACATAAAATACATTACTAACAAGTTCTCTCACCGCAAGGACCGTGTGTATAAATGTTACCTGAACTGAAACTATGTTTATTACAGCCGTGTTACCACTGACTTGTGTAGCAACGAGAATTTAGCCGAATACTAGATACAAGCGCCTTTGTTTCTGAACTTACTAAATAATTCGATTAACTAGATTACCTACTTCAAATCTTGCATGTTATACAACCTACATGATTGTCAGTGTTTATTTAACTGGCACATTGAAGCATCACTGATCGTTTTGAATATGGTAGTTTTTCCCTGGAGCAACACAGAGGGCTACCCAAAATATTACAACCAATTTATCTGTTTTTGTTGTACAAAGATAATACGGCTTTAAAGAATAATACGTAAAATGTACATGAAGCGAGTAAACTACGTGACTACTTTAAAAAATTCTGAGTAAAAAAGATTATAAAAATTCAGACAGCAATAATTTAACGTCTAAAATTATTAAATACACAAATATTTCAAAGGTGACACTTACATTTTTTTATAACGGAATTCCCCTCAAACGTTTCACTTAAAACGTCGAAATTAAATTATCTAATTAACATGAGTCCGGGACATCGTGAATGAAGTCGTTTGGGGTGAGTTACGGCGAGGCTCTTACAAAAAGCCTCTTTCAGATCACAATAAAAAGTGCTTTGATTATTTCCACCTTTCTTCAGACACCTTTTGTTCGGAATGTCCGTCATAAAACCAATTGCGAGAATGTAAACAAACGTACAATTAAATTGGAACGTTTTTACTATTTGAGCTAAACCTTACGTGACAAGAAACTACAGAATAGATACTTATTTGATGTCATGCTTGTGAATAAGTGTGTAAGTATTTGCATGTGAGCACATTTTATCGTTATTTCAAAAGCATATTATGTTGCTACTCAATCAATAGCATAGTTAGGTGCAATTTTTTGTGTGTATTTTTGGCTTTTGATTACTTAAATAAATTTTCATTTTCAGATTGAGGGACGTTAAACAACATGCTACCATGCAGTCCTCTCACAGACAAATAAGTTAATTTACGGAAGCGAACTGGCAATGGCTCTGCATTGTTTGTCTGTTTGTTCCGGCTTGATTACAGCTGGGCATCGGGCTCCTTTCATAAACAATTTAATCAGCAACCAATCGATGGTAAACAATGTTCACAAAAACCATTAGCCGATAAGCACTTTCCAATTGGTCTGTCATCGATTTCTGCTTCTGTACGGAAGCATTCATGTTTGTGTTTATTCAAGGATAACGTTTTTCTTTTGTTAAATTACACCATCCAAGTGTACATTTAAACAAATATTTTATTTGATTTGCATCATCTATTTTTTTAATTTAAATTTAAGGCAGAATTGTGTGACTACAGAACACTAATTTGATGAAAAAAACATTAATGAAGCCTTTTATAATGAGTCTGATGAATAAACCATACTTGGAAATTCTCAGAACAGGTAAACTAAAAGATTAAATCATTTTCTGTAAACGGCAAGGGTGACTTTTCTGCATTAAATGCCTGTGAGCGAGTTGAATCAAAAGAACCCATATTCGAGCAAACTGGCTATCTTACTTTGAATGAAGCTTATTAGGGCATTCGACGCATTCGCAAAGGCGTTGCTGAAAGTGTGCTTGAACGAGGGACAAGTGCTACATTTGCGAGATGTTTAAGTTGAAAATCTTTTAGCATTTAAATATTTTTTATTATCTAAATAAAAAACAAAAATAAACCTATTTATCAGATAATGTTCTCAATTTATATTACAAGTATATTAGCTAATAACAACGTAGTTAATTCAAACAAGAATCTACCTGGATTTATTATTTTCAGTGTGTCTTATCCCTAAATCCAGGTTTCGCGCATTCGTTTTGTATATTGAGTAATAACTCGAAAACTTTCAAAATAAACTCGGAGAGAAATCATGGCAGATGGAAAAAGTTCTGCAAAAGTGTTTATTTTTAAAACAAAAAACATTTTTTCACACTGAAAAAAAGGTGTACCATAAACCTTTATGGTTCTTTACGGTATGCTTTCACCGGTTTGTGAATTACCGTTACAAAAAAAATACAAACAATATTTAGACAAAAGCTGCTTATAATTCTTTGACTAAACGACTGAATTTATTTAAATAGAAAACGCATCAATATTCCAAAAACGTTTTCGAATTAAAGCCGCGACTAGTATTTTTATCATGAAGATTTACTGCATAATGCACTTCATAAAGTAAAGACGCCTCGTTGGTTCAAAGGGCTTCTTCCATCTAATCAGCATTCAAGAAGCGGCTGTGGCGTGCTGTCTCCATAAATTACGTATCAAGTATGTGCGGAGCGGTGGACGTATTCAGGACTATCATACAGGGGCTAGAACTTTATTTTTAACCCCCGACGCAATTAACGACTATAATTTATTTTTTTACATTGCTAGATGTTGGTCATGTCTAAATATTCTGTGCCTATGATTGTACTTATTACATCATATTGTTTTCTTACGTTCAGTGCCTATGTTGTGTTTAAGAAAATGCTATAAATATAATTTATTTACTAAAAATTACAAAATAATACGCTGTTTTTGTTTTTGTCATTTGTATCTACAGAAGACAGGCTGATATTACTTTACAGAATTATGATCACCTCTCAAACTAAACACAATTTAAGCACTTAATGATTTCCTGTCCCTATCCAAACGAGATACCACTAAATATAATAAAAGTTTTTAAGTATTTCACACTGTTTCAAAATTGAAGCTTATTTACTATCTTAATTTTAGAACAAATGAAAAAATATTTTTTATTTTTATTAATATTTTTTTCACTCTGCCCCATAAAAATAATTCTGATTACGTCCACACGTAGGTTTTATGAAAAATATTTCGCGTTAGCCGGGATACTTGCGATACCAGTACTTCCTGGAACTCCACCGGCCTGCATAGGTAATACTCCGCTAACAAAATATTGGGCTTTTGATATGCTAGCTCGTTTACTTTACTTTAAAGTTATTAAATTGGTTCGAGTTCTACTTTGTATGGATAAGCTAGAAGTTTGCTGCGATACTTGAAAGTTACAAAGTTTTATAGATATGTATTAGTATCACATCAAAGGAATGTAGGTAGTTAGGTACTTTCATTTAAAATACGTTGATATTTAAGCGTCCCATCATATAAAATTAGTGATCAAGAATAATAATAATAAACCAGACGTTCGTTTAATCCCAACTTAGGTCTTTTACATACCTACTGTTTAATGTTTTATGAATGTATAGGTACCTATTTTGTTATTTTCAAGGAAATAAATGTCTGTTTTCATCTAAAATACTGTACAAATATTTATGTGCAGAGTTCAACAGCTGTGTTTCTATTGAGCTGTACAAACGAGCTTCACTTACGGATTGATGGCAAAGCAGTGCAATATATGACCGACGCTGAGCAACAAATCACAACGATGTCTCGTTACTTGTTCGAAATCACATAGGAATATTGAATTTCACATCACATTCTTGAAAAGTTTATAACAAAAGTACAATGCAGTATTTATCTAGCTTCTGAATTCTGGTTAACAGGGAGATCCTATTTAACAACATCTTTCTGTTTACACATTTTTTGACGTGACAACGTTTTATAATTCGATAGAGCCGCAAGGGCTGCACGCACGAAAAAACATGACTCATGAGGCGTTCTGAGGCGTTCTGAGGCGTTCCATGAAGTGCAAGCGAGAGCGCGGAACGAGCGACAAAGAAGCACAATCGAGTTTACAGACAACCATTTCTTTTTTAATTATACCTATTATGATTGAATTCTGTAAATCAAACTACGAGTTTCACAAAATTCATACATTTTGTGAAACTCGTAGTTTGATTTATTGGCCCTCACTGTGAAATGAGAAAGAGAAAGGGAGAGACAGATATTTTTTGACACACAACATATTCAAAATAGTTACAAACATACTAACACGAAAGAAAAAAAAGTAGGTAGGCGACGTACAAAAACAAAACATTTTAGGTAAACAGAAAAATGTCAAATAGACGTGTGGGTCACCCGAAGTGACCCAAAAAGGTACAGCAACTGCTGTTCAGACAGAACCTAAGAAAAGACATGTGACTTGCACTTACTACGAGTATAAAATCAACTTATAAATAAACAAAAAAATAGCCAAGGGAACGACTTGGTTCGGTACGAAACTGTACAATGATGTTACGCAATGCAAGTGAGCTTAGTAATTAATATCATGTTTGCCTGACCAATAGTAAAGTAATAATGCGTCTCAGTAAGGTAGTCATTACAGTGTAGCTTTGCATGAAATGACACAACAATTTTAATTACACATCTCATAATGAAGGCCCTGTGTATGCAGGCTCATTTTGCGTAGTCATATAGGTCATAAAAGCAGGCTGGATGGACAGAAACTAGGACCATTTGAAGTCTGGATTCATACAGCTTACAATGTCGTAAATTACTACTAGTGTTTTGCTATGTTACTCTAGTAATTATCAACCTAAATTCTTACGATATTTATAACAGGCACGATGCCTCCGATAAATCGAGCAAGCATGCGGCTCGGCCTTACTATCCCTTTCTCGAAGTTTTATTTTATTTTGCAAGTCATTTGACATAAACGTCACATTTATAAAAATATTAAAAACTTTATTAAAAACATTTAAACTGTAAACCAAGTGGTGAGGCTCTTGTGGTGTTAATACAGATTGATTTTGTTACTGGCGTACGCACGCTCCATAAGCTATGTTTGGTTGGCGTGGCTAGAGTGAATACTGGCATCGTTTATTAGTGTCCCGTAGGTAAATTACCTACCGGCCGGACGCAGTGTGAAGGCTACTCATCAGACCCTCGATATTTCACCGTCCATTACAAGTCCATACAGACAACTGAAGTTAATTGGATGCACCGGCTTTGCACTATGAAACATAAAATAGGCATGCAGGTGAAAGTCTAGTCTATTATCCAGTAACATGCTCGTCTCGTTATCGTGACGCTGACGTAAATGTTGAAGTTAGAGCCAGGAAATCCGACGAAGTTATACCTTGATAAGCCGAAAATCGTCTCGCTCGGAGCTACTATGAGTGGCAACGCTTGCGTTCCAGATGATTTACGAACCTATTTCAGAATATTGTGCAATACATAAACAAAAACTGATAACGAAAATATTTCAAATAGACTTTTGTTTCAGTCACCGCGCGTAATACCGCATGCTGTTTTAAATGAGCACCTAATCAAAGCGTTCTGAATAGAACCACATATCCGAAATCCGAAAACGCGCGGCTACAATACAAAATATTACTATTTTTGTAAGCTGCGTTCACACACAATACGTTTGAAACGGACTGTGTATTAACAGCCATCAAAATTTCCACGGTACAGTAGTCGGGACGATAGCATTTTGGAATTTTTATTCAGTCGACTCGCACGGTATCGGTGTTGTAATCCGCGGGGCCGCTGTGTGTGAAATTGAAATTAAAATTCTATTAAGCTAGAACGATCGAATAGAATCTACTGTAGTGGAGGCACTGAATGCAGCTATACTGTTATACAAAGCTGATCCAATTATTGAGCTGGTTCAATTAAAGCGTAATCGGTTGGACGGTGGGCTCAGTCATTCAGCACTTCGATTAGCTGCGATCAGTGGGTACTGATGACTGTACATGATTTTTGCTTTCAAAGACACGGATAAACGATATTTACTGTAAGTGCTGGGTTCAACGATTTATAAAGACTTTTATTTAAAACTTCTTATTTTTCTTTCTTTGCTATAAAGATTAATAATACTTCCACACAATTGCGTTACAGTAAATGAATAAGAATAAGAATATTATTTATTGCATAACTGTGTAAATACAGAAAGATTTTATAAAATTGGTACAGAGTTAGTAACAGTTTGTCCGTTTCGGACGTACAATATTATGTTTTAAGAGTAGGTAATAATATTAAAGAATTTAATACATTAACAGTCTTTTTAATTTAAATAACTACTTAAACAATACCTATATTATTTATAAGGGATCAATATTCACATAAGTTGTAGAAGACTGTTTGAATCAGCCATTTTCTTAATCTATTGACTATGAACGCTAGACAAAAGTCAAAACGCTCGCTCTCAAACGCTCAATCGAACCAGCAGATGTAAGAACAGTTGGACTGCGTCAGATTTATAGGGTTCGCGATAAACTTGTCTGTTGGCCTCCGTTTGTCGATCAACTGACATAGCCTTACCTAAATGCTAACCCTGAATAGGAAGTACGTGCTTAAATCACTTGGTCGTTTAAGTTTTTTCATTTAATTGTTATATTGTCTACTTAAATAAAAAGTCATTGGTAAGACTAATAAAAAAAAAACTTACTGATTTGGATCAGTTGAACTATCTATAGATCGTTTGCAACGGTCAACCGTATTATTATCACAGATTTTATCATAAATAATAGAAAAACATTCGCGAAAATAGTTAAAGAAGCTAGCGGACTTTATTAAAACTTACAAAGGAAATCTTTACCCAAATACCGAAACAAGCCAACTTCTAAATTATATTAAGCCTTTATCAAGTCAAACCAGCAAAATATAAGCCTATTCCATAGTTGTTGGGTTTAACCGAGCTTATGTTTGTTTAGGATAGGTTGAGCCGGAGCGATTGACGGATCAAAGGTATCAAATTACACTGGATTGATTTTCTTAAACATTGTAATGAAAAATGTTTCTCCTCGAATGTTTTTATTTTCCGAACGTCACTTGTTTATTATTTCAATTTAGAAAGACTGTTGTATTTATTTTATCAAAGGCTTTCGTCACCTTCTGTAAGATTTATGTAATTGGTAATGATTTTATAATATAATCGAACGAAGCGATAACCGGGAAAAATGGCAGTATACTTTCAACTTTTAAAGCACTGAAATTCAATTAAGAACCAATAAGATTCTGAAGGTTAAGACCGTTTGTATACATAACCTAAAAAGCAAATTCTTCCCAATAACAATTGCGCCATATTTAATCAACGAAACAATTCAGAAATACAAGTATAAGCTCAGTATTTCACCCAAATTAGCTTATTTACTCCGTTATGTATATGAGGCAGACACACTGGCGCCGTGTTCTTTCGGTCGGATTAAGTGGGATTAGAGGGAATTGCGGCGGGCGCTACCTGGTAATCTACGCATCGGATCGACGCGTCACTTCAAATGACAGTTGACATGACCTACCGCGATTTGCGTTATTAGCTAATGCGAAAGCGCATTGTCTACGATAGTAGTATAGTGACGTCAGTGTCAACTTTATCATTCAATAGTTATTGCAATAAATAAATTATTTGATTATATTGACACTTTAAAATTAATAAGTATTTTAGAACTAACTTCTTACTTATAAAACATCTTAGTAAAATTGTGAAGAAGAGAGAGACTGTAAAATTGTTTTGGTATTTAATTCCCTAATAGGTACGATTTATTCATATCAATAAATCCATGAAGATATTTAATTCATATTACTTCATAAATCGTGATTTAGTAAAGTTCTATGAAAGTAGCACAAGGAATGTTACGTAAATACTCCGTAAAAATCTTCCGAGCAATTAATTTTTATTCTCTAAAATAAGAATTATTCCAAAGTTTAAGAAATTTAAGTCGCAACTTTTTCGTTGAGATAATATAACCCTCTGATGTATGTTAATTGCTTATTATCAGAAAAAAAATTGACAGTTGTGATTATTACAATCTGATGTAAATAAAATATGTGATTTGATGAATAACACTAATATTCTGGTAGTTAATACTTTCAAACTTCTGTCAAAATGTGGTTATGATAAAATAATGCCATCTCGTTTCGTTTTGATTATGAAAGACAGTGACAGGAATAATCTTAAGCAGTGTTTAAAGTGAACGACGATTTTAAGTAAGACAATCATGTATATACTGAAATAAGAAAAACATAAAGTCTAACTTTTGAATGGTACAATTTCCATTGTAATCAGCTCTCAAACAAAAGAGTATCATGATTTTTTTAAATTGTAGATATAAATACGAGAAATGTCTGTTTTACGAGTCAATAAATTAGCAACTGCCATAATAATATTAAAGTAAATACATAAACTGCCTACAAAAAGGTTTAAAACGTATTTATTTTAAATAAAATGACCATCTTTTATGTATTCAGAACTGTTCTAAAATAACAAAGAGACACAGTGAGCGTGCGTTGCAATTGCTTGCTTGTGCTTTTCCACAGAGTATGAAAGTAATTCAAGCTGTAGAGATGACTCGAATTTCAGTTTGTTTGTTTATTCAATACAGAGACCGGAGCACGAATAAAAGTGACAATCTCAAGCGTTTAGAAACGGTGACGTATTCGACGCGTTGACGGTAGTTTGACCGCCGAATGTTGCAGCGTCACTGCAATGTATCTTGACGTTACGATACGTTTACGATTGTTACATTTTATTTACTCGTACACACTTCTCAGTACGTTGCTTTGAGTGACACATTTTGTAAAGATAACAACAATGGACTGCGCAGCCGCACCTTTAGTGTTTTGCAAAATTCGTTAAAATCTTTTTCAAGGATTTGGCTGTTTTGAAGGGAAACATACCTACTCATCATTTTGTCTTTAAAACAAATGACAATCGACTTTACAAGTAATCCATTTAAAAAAATACATGACACTGGTAAAACCGCCTATCGTTATTGTCGAAAAACATATATGTATAATAAAAAGAAGAAAAAATATCTCCACAGTATCACACTTGTCCATATATGCGTGCAAACAGTTTTCTATATACTTATGCCATTGTTTAAGACTTGGTATTCTTTCTCTATGTGAGCGCGAGGTGCCTTGCTCTGCGGGCCATCGAGTGTCCGCCGCGGCTTCATATTATGTTATTTACGCGTCCGCCGAGGACAACTTTTTAATGGTGCGATAACAGACCACCCGAGACTGGCTCGTGCCGTTAAATCTCATGTCCATAAATACGTTATGTAAACCCACCCTAATAATTAGTCGCGGTTACAACCCGTAGTTAAGTTTTATGGAAGCAGAGAGGCACTAAGTGGGAGCGAGAACTCGCAAAGAAAAATGCTCTTTAATTTGTCTGGCGTTTGGAAGCGATGAAGCGGAAATTGTTATGTTTATTCGGAGAATCTTGTATTTCTAAGCTACCCTTTTATTTTTTTCCGCTCGTTTTAATGCGATTGGATTTCCCGTAGCCGCGTAGCTTCGTAGCGGCGTAGCTCCATTGAATATGTATAGTCGAGAGTCGAGTCTGATATCCAACCTTCGCTTTCGATGCCCTCACCTCTGAATACTGAGGAGATCAATTCGAGGAAACAAACACACCTACTTTACATACGTATACCGATTACCTTTTATCACGCTGCGTACCTTACCTACCTACCTATACAAGTATACTTACTATTTATTAGATCCGTACGAGTGCGTAGCACGAACGTAAATGCTATCTACGGAATTACCTTATTTTGTTCTAGCAACTTTAGGAATATTTGTTCAAGATAAACATGCAAATTCGTGTAAATTGTAATTTTTAATGCCTCTGTTTGGCTATGAGAAATGGTAGGTGCGAAAAGTAAATAATTGCTACTTATATTTAGTTTTCACAGTTGCTGAGCAATTGTACTTATACCTTATGCCTACCACATAAATTCTGCCTTACTTTGATATGAAATAAGTTTCTTGTGACTTTGCCGGTCATAGTTGGCAAGTTAGGTACTTATACTTGTCTTAATTTTGTGTAAGTTAGCAAACTTTGTTACAGCGAAACTGTTACTTTAGCAACGTATTCACGAGAACTTCCGTTTCTAAAGTTCCTGTGCAATGGAATGTAACATAAGTTTGATATTTTACGATTTCAGTCGTTTATGATTAGATACAATCACTTGCAAAGTTTGCTGAGTGATATTGAGCTCTATGATGATGTATATAAGGTTCATTATGAATACTCAGCAGCGTTTGCCGGTAAGTGTATGGTTTGTTGTCAACAGTCCCGCGTGGCGGCCTCCTCCCGAGGTCGCCAGAGGGGACCGAGAGACGCTCGGGGGACTGTACCTGGCTGTGACGCCGCGCTGCAAACCTGCACTCCTCACTTCCCCACTTTTGTTTAAAAAGTTAGTTCACAGCGAGACAGTCAGTTCAGTGGGCGAGGGTCGGCTCAGCTCGCGGAAGCTAGCGTCAGGGAGGAGAAGCGCGTGCTGCACGTACAAAGGTTACAACGAGAACAGCGTCGAAGCGAAATACGGAGTCATGCGGTCAGCCAAAAGGACACAAACCTACTGGCTCGCCTGGTTGAGAGGCAAAGCGTCCGGGGGCGGCGGGGGCCGGGGCACGCCATTGGCCCGCCGGGGCACGCCTCCGCCGACGCCGGTGCCGCCGTCGCCGCCGCCGCCGCCGCCGCCGCCGCGCCGTCGCCTCAACTCTCGACACTACTTCAACACTAAAACTATGCGAACTTACACTTCCAACTTTCGATGCGATTTGCACTTTTCCAACTATTTTAAACTGCGTCACTCACACCCTCAATTATCTATTCAATGCCACTGCCTCGCGGCGAGCGGTGGTGCTGGAATCTTCTGAAGTTTGCTGTGGCGTGAACTTACATGTGGATTTGTTTCTCAACTTCCGAAGGTCACATGAGTTTCCTTATCCCGTTTTGAAGGCCACGCGTCGTCGATGGTGGGCTGCTTGTTCGTCAACAATACTCTCACAGATACAAATATTTTTATCACAAGCACAAAACACTTTCATTAATTTGTTTTTATAATATAAATGGCCACGCAATCACGTTTTGTCACCAATGTAAAATATAAACAGTGATTTTGTTGAGTGAGCACCACTTTGCGCACCGCGTTCCGTTGCACTGATGAGATACGCAGGTCAACCGACACATCATTCAAAACCACCCTATTATTTTCGCTATCACATATTTGTAGAAAATAAAACGTTTCATTTTACGCATAACTAACTTGCGGTTTTGCTTTCATGTTTTTCGAGAGGGTTTTTTGTAATATTTTGTACTTATGTCATAAACTAAATATATATTTTTTATTACCGTATGATAAATATCTAACTAAAATTATTGTGTAGGTATCTACGGTAAAAAAAAATTGATTTAATTTCACTGAGATAGGAAGAGAAACTCAGCCGTGATACAATATGAATATGTTAAATTGAATAAAGATAATAAATAAGGAAGATTAAATTCCCAAATCTGAATTCTTCCGAAATACAGCATATCAAGTGTGAATCTGCCGACTTTACTAATAGTGCACACGTTTGCACAATCTTACGCGACATCCGTTGCACACATAGAATATTATCAGCCTTAGTAGTTTGCATATAAGGTTCAAAGTAGTTTTCATGACGAATGCACACTATCTGGCAATCACGTCCGGTATCCTCCGGTTTATATCCAGCTTATTACGTGTGACGCTGTCTGGATCCGTGTGCAGTGGATGGATCGGTCTCTCGTGTCTGAAGATCTTCAAACTTTAGACTTTTGTAAGGTTATTTTTATAAGAATTGACATATTTTAAGAACCGTTTACAAAGATTGCCTAAAAACAACTTTTAAAGGCTTTGAAAATATTTTACTGCTGGGACAAATTAGTTTTAACTTCTTCAATAAACAATTGCACAAATAATAGTACAAATATTTTAATTAATGATTATTATTTAAGAAAGTAATGGCGTATCTTATTTATTTTCTGGATTTATACAATAATCTATGTATCTAAGATCTATAATTATAACTAACATGCAATAAATGAATCTATTTATCTAAGTCTATCTAAGCAATCTAGTTCACATAGTGCAGGGTTTGCTTAGTTTAGGACTAGAGTGTGATGTGTGATTTATCCGTGAATATTTATTTATTTATGAGTTTGTGACCTCAATACAGAGATATAGTACACACGGTTTCTGGAAACCCAAATCACGATTGATCCGAGTTTGACACATAATAATTATTTGATTTTTACGTTGATCATCGTTCGAGAAACCGGACGTTATAAAAATAAAAAAAAAAAAGCTAGCACTCCGGGAGTGCCGGCAGAAGTGAAAACTTCAATATTAACGTTGTGTTTTCACTTTTAAGTTTTCACTTCAAAAATATAACCACAGTCGTGATTGTGTCATGTCATTGTGTCACATTCGCGCAAGCGCGAATGTGACACAACGACGAAGACAACGAAGACACAGACACATTCGCGCAAGCGCGAATGTGTCTGTGTCTTCGTTGGCTTCGTCGTCATCGTCACGTCATGTCGCCACAACACTATTTAATTGTTTGAGTCATACGTCGCGTGACCGCAAGTGTGTTCTTTTGTCGTCTCTTGTTTTACGAGCAATGTATAAAAATTAAATAAGATCTTACGCTTTTTCGACGTCACGTGACCCTGACGCGAGTTTGAAAGTTTTTACCCACCCAGCGCCGCTAAAGAAGTTTTCACTTCAAAAATAACGCGGCCAATATAGCAGTAAGAAGCTAGTTAAAATAAAATCTTGATATCTCGATCTGATCGGTTCAATGAAGCTCTTCATCAGGTACTTATAACGTATCTGGAGCGTTTATGAAACTGCCTTTTGGAAAAATGCGCCAAGCCTTGGCCCAAATGAGCCAAGTTTACGTCGAAGTTCAGCAAGATTTGAGATTAAAGACTTAATTTCCGCTTGTTGTAGGTGCTGCTGTTTCAAAAATATAGCAAAATATCTATTAACTCTATTAGGTAACTGAATGTAAAGAATTAGTAAGTAATTGTACTATAGGAGGACCTCTGGTTCCCAAAATACAAGTTAATACTTAGTTTGGAAACCAATGAGCCCATATTGTTATTTATATGTACAAAATAATGTCCTTAGTTTCAGTTCATAAATTGTAATAATATTGTAGGCTCTATTTTTCGACAATAAACTTTTATTATTAATAATAATATAGACCAACTGAAGATACTATTACTGCAATAAAGATATCTATTTACATTGTACCCACATTGATTTCATAATGTATTATATCATTACTTTATATAGCTATATCAAGATGTGCATAGGTAGGTATATATACAATTCTAAGAAACAGTTGAGCTATCTACAGACCGTAGCAAACGATCTATAGATAGCTCGATAATATAATTAGGTTATATATAAATCGACATATAAAATTTTGTACGTCTTTGTCAGCGTTGAAATAAAAAAATTACGAAGTGCATCCTACCTGCATTCCGTAATTTTTTGTTTGTTTTATAAAATTGGATTTAAAAGCATTAAGAAGCAGTGATTTAATATGTATAGTGATATTAAAGTAAACACACTAGTATATGTATCAAAGATCTACTATCTTTCGTAAAAATAGTAGCTGTGTGTAAATTTGAACGTGTCTGCGTCTATGATGCATTACCCAGACTGTTAAGTGGCATGCAAAATATATTTATGCTTAGTACTTCCTTAAGTCGTTATGGCATATTTCCAAGTAAAACAATCTTTCGTTTGCGATAGCGGCAGTCGCGTTTTATTACGTGACATCGTAATAAAACTTAAATGAGTGCATTTTGGAGATTTTTAGTAATTTCAGCTACAATACTTTAGTAAATTACATCGCCAAGTGGCTGTTTTTCTGTTTTTACTACTTAGAAATTTGAAGAAAATAGCCAATTTGCCACCGATTTATGCTTTCTTTTAAAACAAAATTATAGATATGGTAATGGTAAAAACTGAATCAAAATAATCCTGTATAATAATCCTACGTAATCTGCTTATGTTAGCTTTTCTGTGAAAAATTGAGCAAAGTTGATGTGTGTGTACCACGCACACAAGTTTCATGATGCAACATTCTGATACTATTTACAAACGTCTCTCGCTCCGTTTACGCAGACCATTAGAAGCAAACAAACAATAGAACTAAGTGAATATCTACAAACCACACAAGCAAGGGCGGTGCCACGCGGGCATTGTCTATGCTTTGCGTTAGCGCTGCGTCAACTGAGCAGTGTTGCTGCGTCGTTGTACATACAAATCTCAATGACATGCCATACGCACAATACGTATAAATGTCAAAATGAAATGTCGAAAAATGTCGTGTAAAGGGCGACGCGCACACACCGCAAAAGATAGAAGGAGACGAGATGGGGAAAGAGAACTGCGTTGAAACGGCGCGGCGTCAGAGCGGTAGAAAATACGCCGTCGGAAATACCTGCGTTGAAGCAACGCTGACGCATGTGTGGCTTTTACTGCGTTGAAATCATTGCGTTGCGACGACGCAGCGTACCCGTATCACCCGTGTGTCATCTCTCTTAGGCACTCAACTATATTATGTGTAGTGTACCTATCGTATCTCCACTGTTGAGGTGAGGTTACAAACCTAGAGAGGTAGTATTTTTTTCTATTGCAAAAACAGAAAAAAGGTTAAACTAAACACAAATAAGGTCAACAAACGTTATCAGTTCATTGCACTCATAAGATCTTCAGTATCACTTCACCTCTGACAGCCTCAAAAGCCTGAAGATTCATATAAATTGCTTCATAGTTGATACTGGGAGTCAATGAGGCGTGACTTTGACGAGGGTCCAACTACCAATATGCATGGAGTGGGATCCGTGTTTGACATGGACCGGTCAGGTGGGAAGAACACTGGTTCTCAGTTCGGCTTAACAAATCGTATGAAAAGGATTTCACTCTTTTAACGAACGTTGGTTACCCTTTGCACTGTTGGGTGTTAGGTGAGTGATATAGGAACGGATTTGAATTCTGTTTACGTAATGTAATTAACTAGATTATCTGATTATTAAGACATTTAATCACAGCCTCGGAATATGACCTAATGTCATACATTTTGTAGTAAATTTTATTTTATCGTATTGACGCAAAACTAGTGTTTATGCTTGTACCATGAACATGTCGGGTTAATCCAGCCTAAAAACCATTAAATCTTAAGATTAGACACGTAATACTACGTCATAAGAACAATTTGTGTATTCTACACATGCATCATCGAGAAGATTCATCTCCAATTTGTGCATTCCTGCATAATATGATTCAGAATTATTATGGAAAATTCCGCAACAACAATGAATAATATTAAAGAGAAAACAAGACCCAGTAAATTGGAAAGCTTATTGCTATACGGTTGACAACTATCTGTAGGATTTATCATTAAAACCATTTAAAAAATAGCTAATTCATTTATTAATGGGACAATATAGGTTAAAAAAAAAAGTATTGTAAAGTCACAATTAATTCTTATTGAATACGTCAACTCACCAATATCTACTGACAATTTTTTTTCTCGTAACCAGTATGTATCTTGCGTTCAGAATCTAGAATTTCGCTCATTGACAAAAACATGTGATATAATATTAAAAAAAAAACAGCTAACAATATTTTTTCAGCATATAATCGTCGACAGCCGTGTAGCAAAAGTATTTTAAAATAACTGATAACCAAGTTGCAGCGAGATATTTATATGGGTGTGCGAACCGACCCTTGTCAATGTCAGTGCGTATTATCCATATTATCTGAAATGTCATATTGAACTGCATCGCTATCTTTTATAATATTTTGCGTTAAATCGAACTGTTTCATTTGCACCATATAAAAATGAGCAATATTATGCCACTTACACAGTAAAAAAATATAAACACTACACTATACTTATAAACAGTTGACGTTTGCACATATATGTCAAGCGCACGGCAGGCGTCCCTTTGTTTGGCACGCCGTTCGAGCGAGTCCCTTCTGAATGTTGTGATATATCTATTCTGTGCCGGGGATCAGAAATATCTTTAATGATTTACATTACGATGTCAAATATTCCAAATAATTTCCAAAAAAGGTAAAATGGCTTTGATATAAAAAGTTTAACAGCTTTCTGTACAAAATTGTAGCAATTCGCACGCATTATGAAACGGCGACACAGTTTACTTTGTAACGTACTTTTGTCTATCCCGAACAGGGTAGAATTTTCATTAAAGCCTTCTTTACAGCACCCTTACATAAAAGAGCCATTTTTCCCAGTGGAAGCTCTCGATGCAGCCGCATAAACGCTTTTATTTGCTCTCTTTAGTACTAAAAAACTTATTATTCCACTTCCTTGGGCTAGGAAATTATATTAATTTCTTGGTCTTTTATTTGAACAAAATTATTTTGCTGTTTGTAAAGTTAAGCAGCGTTGAATAGAAAGTGTGTCACTTTTTGCTTCAGATTGTACTTTTTTTAAACTTGGTCTGAGGCTGGCTGCCAATTATGTGACTTAGGTCTAGGGTTCAAAATACAAAACCTTTGAAAGTAATTATAACCATATTTACTACACTTTAGTAGGTATAATAGACGCTAACTTATTCCAAATGTTGTTTATTCCATTCTACTAGGAGCATTACTATGCGCTTAAATTTTATCTATCTTATGTTTCCTCTCACTTATGTCTTAAGTTAGTTTTCTCTCACAAGTTAACATGATATGTTACTTTTTACGCAAATAAATATCAAAATGCAAGCTTAGCTTAGTTCGGGATTAGAGACTGATGTGTGAAATGTCCATGAATTTTTATTTATTATTTTTATCCCGTTATTTTGTAGCAACACTAATCTTCTATTTCTTCAGTGTTGATACGGCCGAGGCAACGTAAAGGCGCGTGATAAGCAAACTTGTAGCAACCATCACGCAGGACCAATACAAACAGAAAACTTCCTTGAATTTACAAGTAGAAAGATAACAGTACAAATAAAACGATCCTAAGATGGCCTTGTAGGATAGATTAAGATCTGAGATAACGTTTCGGATACCTGCGGGAACAAAAAGGTAAATTAGCTCGTCTAATTAGGTCACAGCCATTCCATTGCGTAAATTGTTGTAGAAACCATGTAATCTGAGAACAATCTTTGTAACAAAGTTAAGCTTACTTAAATTTTCACGAAAAATCTTGAGGTTATGTACGGATTTTCTCTTTTATAAAGTCGATCTGACATTGTAGTTCATTGTTTGTGAGCACAATGCAAACAGATAAAGTCAGTGGTCATTGAAATACGAAACCGGCTGTATTGTATTTAATTTTATATTCTTATATTTATATTTTCTCTAGCATATCTTCCATAGATTACAAACCATAAGTCTTTATCCATAAGTCATATTTTTTTTTGTATTTTTTTAAATTAATTTAAATCATCTAGGATGATACCTAAAAAATAAACTGTTAATTCAAAATTGGCAATCATGATTTTATTTTCTAAACCATAGTTAATATAGGTATCTTTACTATCCCAGGGATGAGCCAGAATCCACAAAGATCAAAGCTACCAGATTTATTAATAAAACCAAAAAGAATAAGCGAAAATGGTCTAAATTAAAAAGCAATGCTCTGCCGGGACAGAGCGAGCGGAAACAAAGAACTGGGAATTCATCAAGCTCTTTTAAACCCGCAACTAGCTCGAGCCATTGCGGATCAGCTTACATTGCAAAATGATCTTTATTATCCTTACTATTAGCTCAATTATAGCTAGGCTGCAATCGTTTGAAATCTCTCAAAATACTTGTGGTCTCTTAGTTTATGACAAACGAAATGCAAACGTAGCTGTCAGCTTATAAGGTTCTGTATTGTATGCACGCGTGGATAGTACATATATTTCGACCTTATGCGTGCTGTTGAAGTAAAACTTCTGTTAGGAAACTGCTGTTTTTCTTTGTCCAGAGTATTGTGGTATTCAGAAGCCATTGGCGGAAAGAAAATATCCACTAGATTTCCACTCTTTGAAACCTCAATGCAAAAATAATCTCTTTTTTGCTGAAAATCTACTTCATTACTTTGAACCACATGGTATTGAGGATTTTAAAATAGAAGGCGACTTGTTGAGCTTATCCTTTGAATATATGACGGTTATTAAAACTTTTTCCGATATTTCAAACCATATTTAAAGTTTTGAACGAGCTGGGTAACCTGGGTTTAAGACTGGTGCCAACAAAATTCAAGGAGATTTTAATACGTATAAATTTAAAGTTAATAATGAGAAGGCAAATTTGAATTTAAGGCCTATTGCGTGGGATCGACAAGTTTCACAGTAGAACATTTCTGCAATAGCGCGTAGTGTAACTCGCATATATCTTTATCTTTTCATTATTTTCATTATGCGTTTTTTTATAAAACTATTTTTTTTTATAAGTACTTCCTAACTCTTTTGTATACAAAGTAGATTAGATTCCAAAAAAAAATTAGTATTAATACGATTCATTAATAGAATTAAACAGAAAACTATCTGCAAGCTATTATAATTCAAATAGTCGCACGTACCTATTTCTATTATTGTCCATTACAGTATTTGCATAGGAATTCCATCGTACATTGCGTCTCGTCTGCGCGGCCCTCCCCGGCGGCCGTTGATCAAGATCAATGCATTTCCCGGATAGGGTCGTTTGTCCGGCTGTACTGTACCTACCTTGTATTGGAAATAAGGATGTGCTACGTAAGGTTACAGAATTTCATACATATCTTATTACCCTATTTTGACAGGCGTCACTGAGTTGGTAGTGCTCACCACACTATGTGCCTTCCACACTATGGGTCGTAGGTTCGATTAAATTCAAATATACTGTATTCAAAAAATCACAAGGATCATTTTGAATCACCACCTAGAGCAAATGTTTGTATGATAAATTAAATATTTGTTCTGTGCCTAGGTGTTACTATGTATTCTATGTATTTACAAAAAAAGAGTATGCAAGTAAATATTCCATTAGCAATCTAGTTCTAATAGTATGTACAAGCTTTGCTTAGTTTAGGACTGTGATGTGTGAAATGTCCGTGAATATTTATTTAGATAGATAAGATAATTATTCTTCCACTATCCTCTATCAGCCGTCATACCGATGCTCACCTCTTACGTACTCATGTCATCATAATAATTCAGCAATAGGGGTGCATGGAAAGAGCCTCCTCGTGGCGCACACCGGTAACAGCTAGGCACGGTAAAGCAGTGTATAGTCTGGCTAATCTTTCCAACACGATGCTACAACAAAATACAGTTGTAGCATCGGCACGATAAGAAGAAGAAGAAGCAATAGAAAAACAGGCAAGAACATCCCTATCGGGTACTTAATCGTAAAAATCGTATTCTTCCTTTTTGTTTCTATAGATAAACCGAGTGAATGCAGTGTACACTGGCAGAAACCCAAACACTTACAAAAATAAATTTCTATTTATGTAGTTCGAGCTAATTCATACAATTAAAAGAGCTCTGAGGCCCTAGCACGAATAAATGTGACAATCGCTAACGTATCGAAACGGTGGCGTATTCGAGAAACACTACGCGTTGACGTCAGCTCGACTGCCGAACGCCGCAGCGTCACCGCGCAGTGTGTCTTGAATTGAATGTGTTACCGTTTCGATACGTTAGCGATTGTCACATTTATTCGTGGTAGAACCTCTAAAAAAAAAAAACTACTTATACTACAGAGAGGTGAGCACTTATAAATGTATATTTTTAAGAGACGAGTGAAGGGTATCTTCTAGGCAAGTGTGCGTCACTAAACATCAGGTGAGATCGCAGTCAAACGCTTGCCTTGAACTTGTAAAAAAAAATGTGACTATGGTAAAGTAAATATTCGACTCACACTGCGTGTCAAACGCAAGCCGAACGTTACAGCGTCATCGCGCAGTGTGAATCAAATACGATGCGTTGCGTTAACTTTACTATGAATTTATTCGTACTCACCCCTCTGTCTGTTTCTTCCTTGCGTTCCTAGATGGGTTGTATGGAATGCTTATGAATATTTATTTATTTATTTATTTAATTACTTATGTCTGCCATCGTCCATTTTGTTCTCATATTTTGGCTTTTCACATTCGGTATAACAAAGACTTCTTATATTATAGGTAGTGCAATCGTAGGTATAAAGCGTAGCGCGTCATAAGCAGTAGTTTTTTTTTAAAAACAAAATATCAAAATATAGCTTTAATAAAACCTTATTGAAATAAACCAGACTTTTCATTGAGAATATTTAAGGGCTTATTATTATGATACCTAGTTACTACCACGTGGCACTAGATTTTCGAGGAATTTTTTAGTAAGCTATGAGCCGATATCATTTTACTTATTATATTATTTTAAAGTAGTAGTCCATGCTATTATTGTACTAGATTCATTAAAAAAAAATAGTTAGTTCAACCTTAAACTAACTACTTTTTTTCCTCCATCTAGCGCGCGATTAGAAACTATATTTTTTTGTGAAACGATTCCGTTTATATTTCAATTAAGTAAAAAAGTTTCTATATCCACTCCACATTATCAGAAAAACACCATGGTTATATGTTTATCAACACCATATCTGTAACTCTATAACAGGCACTGACAGGGAAATCCCGTGTCGATCTCATTTTTACACAGTCGTAAACAACGATAAAATAGGTGAACGACATAGGAAAGTAATAAGGTTTCAGAGTCTGGAGAGCATTACGCAAAGACAAATGTCTTAGAGGCAGCATTAACATAATCCAAGCGGGGAACAAAGGAAGTCACGTGATGTGACTTCAGACGTATGTTGTTTATATTTTCGATCATTATGACTAGTCTCACAGCTCTGAGTGCTAAGTCTTCACTGTCGAAAACATGGGGCCCTCAATAGGGTTTATCTTTAGTTAAAAGGCCGGCAGCGCACAGACAGCGCCTCTGGTGTGAAAAAAAAAATGAAAATCAAAAATAGTTTATTAGGAACAATAAAAACTTAGGCCTATTAACAACAGGTGTCTATGGGCTGCGGTGACCACTTTCCATCAGATGGCCAGCTAGCCCGTCTGCCTGCTATGGCATAAAACAAATACATTATATACTTATATCTGACGACCGATGTGGCGCGGCGGGCGAAGTTCCGCCTGCGACGCGGAAGGTTGCGGGTTCGATTCCCGCCTTGGAATAAATGTTTGTATGGTCTGCAAATATTTTATTCTGGGTGTTCTGGGTATTTATATAATAAAAAAAAAAATATCCTTCAATGTAATGTTATTGTATTAAGTATGTCAGTCTTCTAGTACCCATAATACAAGCTCTGCTTAGCTTGGGGCTAGATGATGTTGTGTGGATTGTCCAGCATTATTTTTTTTATATATAGGTATATCAAATAAGTTTTTGTAAAGGATTTTACCTAAATACGCGCTGGAGCTTATGGTGACTTTACACGAAATGGTCTTCGATTTTCGGAAATCAAACATACATCAAGTCTGCGCTAACTTTTTATAAGATAGAACGATAATCTGCTACGACAGAGAGTTGTAGATAAACTATAGAAAATTAAATATTTGTAGAAATAACACACATCGTGTGTACGCCTTTGTATTTCGACGCTGTTCAAGAAAACAAGAAAGAAATAAAAAACTTTTATTTCTGACGATCAAATACATTACAGAACACACTCAACGACCAATAAAAAATAATAAGATAAGTAATAGTATTAACACGCAAGGAAATATTACAGGAAAAATAAGAAAAACAAACAAGAACGATTCTATGACGATACACCATAGAATTTATTTGATCACGTCAATCCCATACATTTTGAACTTATCTAATGGATTATTTTGGCACTGATAGTTGTGTTTACAAAATGTGATTAGATACCATCATCCTGTATACTGCGCAGTGAAGCTGCAACGTTCGGCAGTTGAACTGTCGTTGACGCGCAATGTAAATTGAATTAACTAATAACTACCATTTACGATTGTCATTTCTATTTGCGATCAGGCTAGTGTTTGCATTTGCGTGATTACAAAAGTGTAGTGTAAAACAGTGTGTAAGCTTACGAATTACACTGTACTTTCACATTAACACATTAAATAACAAAATAAACCATAAAAACTGTTCAACTTGTCACTTATAAAATTGTATTTTTGAGGGACAGAGGCTATTTAAATAAGAAGAAATTGTGTAAAAGGCGGCATATTACATAGCGGCGTATTTTGTGACAAAAAATTGAACCAATATAACGGATCTAAATTTAAATTGAATCTAAGCCTAAAGTAATAAAACCCAAATTTCATTGAAAAGTGATTCCGAGAGAGTGACCTGAGTTAGGTCGTCGACACATTAGGTTCCGAGAACCTTGCCTGCATGGCGTGCACTGTCCGCTAAGTGTTCCCAGCGCACAACTTTACCCCGTTATGGGGAGTAATAATAGCGTATCAAATAATACTAATAATGACGTATGTTTGATTGCCTGAGTTATAGCTATATTTTATATTTATTTAAAGGCAATCAACACGTAACAGCTTTATAATTTCTAAATTAATAATTAATCAAATTTAGGAACTATGTTAACAATTTATTAAGCTCACGTAATTTTTTTGACACAATTAAGCTATTCTAAGATCTTTTTGTTAAACAACATTAATTCTACAAAAATATATTTAAACATAACTATGTCAGAAATAGGGCATAATGCAGAAACTTCAGTAACAATTGTAAGTAGTAACAATGTCGTACAACTGTATTACAACGAATAAGTAAAATTATATGAATATTTTAGAACTGTCACTATTCGAGGAGACGGTTCCCTGCGTAGTCTAGAAGGATTTTAAATAATCTTGAGTTTTTATAAACTAAAGTCAGTCCTACGTCAATGAAGCTACTATCTATATTAAATACTTTACTGGCCGTTTATACACCGCCCTACTCCGATACGATACCGATATAACACAATAAACCAGCAATTTCGGTACAACAAAAACACAAACTGTCTTGAAACCAGAGCAAAGTTCCGCCGAATATAATAAGATTTTAAAGGCAGGTGCTTATCATTTAGAACAAGTGGAATCGCAATGCAATTTTCGTAACAACATCGTACAAACATTACAGTTGTGATATCAGCGGGAATTTATTTCGGGAACGTGAGCCTATATTGTCATATGGAATTGGGAAAATCGAATTGTGTCAACACTATTCCGGGTAAGGCTGTGGTTACACTGCCAAATTACAGAAAACTAGTAACGCGAGGGCACAAAAACAAACAAGTATTTGACAAATTGGTTTGTTTATTTTTACTATTGTTTTTACAATGTAGTTACAGTATTAGGACTCTAGTAGGTACTTTTTAATTAGTAAAATAGTGTTTTTTATGCAGTAACGAGAATAGGGGGGTGTAGTGAGTCACTGGGCCCACCTGTACCACTACTTAGTAGACCAGATTATATTAATTAATAAAATGTATTCCGTATGCATAATGTCTCTGCCACCAAACTAATAAGCCAACTCAAGAAAAATAAACTAATACCCGATAGAGATCGTACTAAAAGGAAACGATAATGTTGCCATGACAACACTTCCTTGTTTTTGGGGAAAACGTTAAATAGCAAAGCTAGTCGCAATATTGTGATGTCACAATCCGTGAACAAACAATAGTCTAGACTTTACTATAATATATATTTACTCCAAGCTAAATTCTGGCGAGACGATCCTAGAAAAAATAATATCCGCAACCTACTAATTGACCAGTGTATCTACCATGAGATGTCACAGTAAAATCGCCTGACTTTACTACAGTAGTTACGTCAATATTAGTATGACAAATTTTAGTACCCAACTATCCGCTAGAGGCGCTGTACAAATCTTCATACATTTTTTTAACTACAGACGCTAGCGAGTATAGTAAATATAGTATAGTAAAAACTCAAGGTAGACCTACAGTTTTGTCATAAAGTTGCCATTCCCAAAGTGATCATTGTGTTATGGTTATAAAACTGAAAATCGAATGACACATAATAATATTTCTAACTTTATCCAAGGTATCTGTGACTCAACTACTTTAGTGCGTAAACGGATACAGTGTATCTACCATGAGTTGTCACAGTAAAATCGCCTGACTTTACTACAGTAGTTACGTCAATATTAGTATGACGAATTTTAGTACCCAACTATCCGCTAGAGGCGCTGTACAAATCTTCATACATTTTTTTAACTACAGACGCTAGCGAGTATAGTATATGTAGTATAGAAAAACTCATGGTAGACCTACAGTTCAAATTTAATTTGAGTTAAATACTTTTCTGGACCTATTATTTTCACATGAAAAAGCCATACTAAGAACTTCCTAGTATTTGATGACCGAAATAACACCGATTTTTTATATCTCCTCTTGTAAAGTTGAACCTAAATTCATTGAAATAAAGATCATTTTACATTGAGGGCTATTTGGAGTGACAGAAGCTTCCACCAGCGGAATTGAATCGGTCGTAGGTAAACGTTTTCCGTGTGTGTAGAGGTAATAACAGAGATGGTACAGTTTGTGCGTTGTAATACAAAGGCTACACTATAATTAGGCTGTAAAATGCAAGGGTGGAGGCGCCAGTCGACCTACGATACCTGTGTTATGGCTGAGTATTGGTTCTTAAACCTTTTTAAAACGGTAAGCATTTTTGTGCTTGTATTTGGTTTGCTGAAGGGTTTGCGCACGTCGACGACTGTAAGACAATTATGTACTTTATTATGCGTCAGCAACAAAACTAAAAATTAAAAAAGAAGAAGAAAGAAAATCTTTATTTTGTGTAACAAATAAAATACATACAATTTAAAAGAAAAACTTAATATTAACATATTCGTGACATTAATTGCTGATAGAATACAAACACAGCTAGTTTTATGAATCTACATACATTTGGTCTATCTTATAAAGATTGGACATTGTTTTTTAATAATTGTATATTTTGTTTTTTCATTTAGTTATATGGTGTACAATAAATAAACATTCATTCATACATTTTATTTTTAAAAGAATACAAATAGACATTCATTCGTTGCGCAGTGTTAAAATGTTCCTAAATTTATTTACCAGGCTGAGAGAAATGTGTTCTGTCGAATGGCATTTTTATCGACTGTACGGTTAATGCTACAACATTCAGGAAACATAAACTTAAAAAAGCCATTCAAAGTTTTCATACTTTAATACGTCATGACCTACTTTTTCATAGCTTTCTCTGTAACTTCAATTTTTTGGCCCTGAATGTCTAAAGAGTCATGGTACCTATGAAGAAAGTTCCATAAGTGGTAAAAACTACAAACCGCAATATTCATCCTATGTTTTATGAATCAAAAGGCCCCAAATAGGTGTACATTTCCAAAAATCAATAGTAGGTACCTACTTATATCATCATCATTTTCCTACCCTTCAATGTGGGACACATTAAGGTGACGGGTATAGCCAAATGCGTGTTTTTGGGGAAACCGAAAACTGTTTTCAGAAAAAGTGATAGCATGTGGAGTTGTGAAACTTATTATTTCCTATAACACATATATTGAACTAGTGTATTGTTACTCAAAATTTGTGCTCTTGGATATAGTTTACTTTTAAATGTAAGTTTAGTACCAACACCTTTTGCAAAAGTGTGGTTTAAGATCCCATTTTTTATGGGTTTGGCAGATTTGTTTGGTACCAAACTCAGCACAGCTATTCTTATGGTTCGTATCTTGTGACTCTAAAGAAAACATTTCTACATTAAGGTGTTTAAAGAAGAAGAAGAGTAGCGCCTTAGGAATTATAAGTGTTTGATTGCTGTGTGCTCGCAAATATACATAAGGCACTGCTTTAGAGTTTGACTATCCGAACTGTGCGCGGCTCATTATGTGTTTTGCGCCGTTGTCAGCATTTTTGTTGAAATTGAAATTGTGACGTTGCCACGCTGACTGTCTAGAGTTTAACCACCACGGCAAAAACTATGCCGTGTTACAAGTTTAACGTGTGTATAGATATAATAAATAAATAATAAACTTGGAAGTTATTGACATTTTTATTTATTATGAAAAATTTCACCCTACCCGTCGCCTTAAGTGGGGTCGGTACAATACGTTTTCTTCTTCCACTCTCTTCTATCAGACGTCATCTCAATGCTCACTCCTTTATTACACATGTCATCATTCACACAGTCCATACATCTTTTCTCTGGCTTTTCTACTTCTACATCCATCCACATACATTATCTAACACTCTTTTTAATAATAGATACTTATATTAATGAAACCAAAGTTATTTGTTGGTTAAATTTTACTTTGCAGTGGCAACCATAAAAATGCAGTATAAAATAATTATTTTGATATTAACTCATGAAACCACAATTATTGTGAATACGGTTTTAAATTAAATAACTTGAAACGATTACCGCTGCGTTATAATAAATAATATTTCTGAAAACTATATTAAAGTAAGTTGAACATCGATAATAAATAATTTTATATATTATATTTAACATAAACTTTTACTAAGAAATTATATAACACTAACTGATGCCCGCGACTTCGTCTTGATCTCGTTATATTGTTAGTATGTAATTTATTGTAAAATTTTTCTTTGTGATATGGGTCTGTGCCTGAAATAAACAAATTTTATTTTATTTATTTATTATATTTCTAACAATTTGCACAATATATTTATAAATTTTAGTCTGTGTTATTAAGATAAGATATATTTATTGTTTAACTGTACATAAAAGGTTTTAATGTGTTGTACAAGTTGTTAGTGGTACAAGTTTATACAGTTAGTCTAGTCCGGACGTACAAGAAGAGGGAAATGAACAGAGTCACCCACAAAATATGTCCTCGGTTTCAGAATTAGTAGCAAACGATCCAAATAGTTTAATTAAATGACATTAAATAGTCAATTACATTTAAATTTTGATTTATTATTCTGCATAGTCAATTACCTACATTCTGTTGAATACGCTATATCGTAAAGTTTAAATTAAAATTCATTCAGTGGTGAACGAGTAACAAACATACCAACACAACATCCACGCACCCATACAAACCTTTGCGTTTATAATATTATTAGGAAGTTAAATTCAACATTCGAATAATTTGAAACTAGGGTTCATATATTTTTTCTCTAAGGGGGCGTCCATAAATTACGTGAGGTGTTTTTTCCAATTTTCTGACACTCCCTCCCCTCCTGGTGAGATGTCGTGAGATTTTATTCAACCCCCTCCCCCATCCCCCAATCTCACGTGAGATTTTTTAAAATGTAGGTTTCTGACGTACACACGTTGGAGTGTTATTGTAAAAAGAAAAAAAAATGATTATATTGACGAAAATAGTATAATTATTTTTTATTTCAATCGGAAAAAAAATTACGTGATATTTGCCGAGACCCCCCCTCTCCCCAACGTAAGATTAGATGAGATTTGAATCGACCCCCTCCCCCCCTTAATAATCTCACGTAATTTATGGACGCCCCCTAAACTCTAGCTAAGAAACTATATGACAGGCGTCATAGCTCAATTGGAAGTAGCTCTGTGTATCTACCATGAGTTGTCACAGTAAAATCGCCTGACTTTACTACAGTAGTTACCTCAATATTAGTATGAAGAATTTTAGTACCCAACTATCCGCTAGAGGCGCTGTACAAATCTTCATACATTTTTTTAACTACAGGCGCTAGCGAGTATAGTAAATATAGTATACTTAGTAATCTTTCCAACACGATGCTACAACAGAATACCTACAGTTGTAGCATCGACACGATAAGAAGAAGTATAGTAAAAACTCAATGTAGACCTACTGCCTTCCATGCTGTGGGTCGTGGCTTCGATTCCCACCCAGAGCAAAAGTTTTGTGTTATGAACATAAATATAATTTTCTGTGTCTGGGTGTCACTATGTATGTATGTACATATTTACAAAAAAATAGTTGCTTAGATGCTTAGTTTGGGACTAGATAGAGTGTGATGTGTGAATTGTCCGTGAATATTTTTTAATTTATATAACATTGATTTTCAAGAAAAGTTTTTACTTAGTTTCCGCAAAGTTCAGTAAATACCTATCGGTGTTCCTGTATTACCCATTTAATGGTTGTTCGTTTTAAAATAAACCTCACATACACAGCTATTAAGCTGTGACTATAAAATTCACAGCACTTACTTAGTGGGTTTATTTTTAAGAGCTTTAACACAACACGGAGAGAATATCCTACATTTTGTAATGGGGCCAGTTAATAAGAGCTATAACTATTTTTATTAACTATCGGTTTAGTATCCGCTTGACTATGATGTTATTTTACCGTAACTTGAATTTCACTTGCGAGTATAAGTAAGGGAATAAGCCAACGGTCTATTAACTGTTCTTCTAGGCTCTGGTCGCGTGGAACTGTCACCTAATATAAAATAATCACTAATAATAATAAATCTTGTATGTAAGATTCTTTTTGATTTTACAGAACAACTTAATTTAATTAACATTCATTTTTTTAACTTCACTGAGGCCGTGCGCAGCGTGAAATTGTAATGTGTTCATTTGTATGAAATGGCGTGCTGTATCGTTAAATGTAAAAAAAATATAAGAAAAATATGATTTGGCCTACTAAGATATTAGTCACGCAGTCACATGAAATCAGTATCAGGACAAACAAACAAAAAATTTACAAGAGAGACAATTTTTTCACAGTTTCACAAAACAATTTTTAATAAATTCACAATTAATTTGTATTTTATACACTTTTACAGTAAAGTCACATCAAATAGTCCTTAAATTATTGTTATTACAGTTTCAAACGATGACAGAATTCTTAAGTGTCACATAAAATTACCATTAAAGTTGTAAGTATCCCTCTAGTGACTTGATTTTACACTAGAACTACACGCAATAATAACTCGTAGGTACACACAGTATTATGTATCTAGATACATTTAAAATGTATTTTTGATGTATGTTTGGATAAGCAATGTTTTTTAGCACCTATTTAGTAGAGGCTTGTTGCAAACCTGACATGAAATCAAACCTTAATTACCTAAATCAACAAAGTAAACCGCTGTTTTAATTCTTCGTTTTAGGTATTTTTACAAATTTTGATATTTTTGTCTTATCTTTTTTCACCCTATGATAGGTCGTTGTCCGCATGTTGTATGATTCTTTCTTGCACTCATTCCTGTTATTTTTCCAACCCCACACATCCATCTTAACATTTACTGTAGCATGCACGTATATTTAATCCGTCTTTTGTAATTAATTCTCTGATACATAGATGCACTTTGCATATCCTACGACATTTGGATTGGCGGCAGTTGCTTTCACTAATACCAGGCTTTTGCTAGCAAATCTACAAAAGTCGTTATTTCGATAGTTCCCGGTAAAGATGGACAGAAAACTGCAGCCATTATTCGATGTCAACTCGACACGAAAGCTCGAATCGACGTTAATAGTGCCCGATTTGGCACTCCTCTCCTTATTCATGAGTGTCGAAGTTCGGGACATGAGGTGTTAATGAAAGCAAGTGCTGGTTATTTGGTTTTAACTATTCCGCTACTAAGGGGTTATTAAATTCTTTTACATAAACTTAAAATTGATTGTGTAAAAATAAAAAAAATATATCAATTTGATCCCCTTAATTTCGCATACGCAAAATGCCTTAAAACTCTTGACAGAAATAACGACTCAGCCTACAAATTCTCCACAGTTCTGTCAAATACAATTCCAAGCCGGTCCTCGCTTAAGATGCATTGGCTCATTCCAAACACGGGATTTAAGGTTTCCGAGGACGAGATCGAGAAAATTTGGCAATTCGCAGGCATCTCGTCCCACTACAGGCATTAACACTAAATGACACCCACGAAAAAAGTTCGCGAAACGTTAGCGAGAATAAAAGATTTCCTCAATCCTACTGTTTTATATGTTTTCAACGTTAAAACGGTAGAATATAAAGGTTTGTGGTGTGTTAAGAACTTAGGCTCAGTAACAAAGTTGAGCATTGCCATTCGATGCGGCAATGCAGCCAGTATCTTAAAGGCGTTTCTTCAATACGTGACGCTTCGATTAGTACTGATTTGAATCTGGAGGATAACACGAACGACGAATAAATGTTACAATCGTAAACGTATTAAATGACGTATTTGAGATATATTGCGCGTATTTACTGTAGAACGCTGCAGCGTTAGCGCGCAGTGTAACTCAAATACGTTTACGATTGCCCTTTGCTGAGCGTATCGAGTACATACCCAGTAGAGGCGTAATAAGGCCTTACAAATTCTGTCGACGATCAGTCGTTTGGTCATATTATTATTATTTATTAAATAAGAACATAAGAACAGTTGCTTTCGTCGTCCAATCAGAGCGCAGCGATCACTGTCGTGATTTGGCGGACTTTTAGTCTATACAAATAATACAGTTCGTCTCTACTGGGTATCTACTCAATGAGTATGCGTCATAAGTCCACGTGAGTCAACGTGCACTGGCGTCGTTAAGGCCGCAGACAATTTTCTAGGAAAGAGGGAACAGGCCCGCGCCAGGCCAGTCGGTGAAAATAACAGACAATTATGCGCAATGGCTTTTTGAATTGTATATTAGATCTTTCTTTACGAATAGCTTCTATATAAGTGGTTTTGTGATCTTTTATTTAAATCACAGGGAAATTAACCGTTAAACTCGCTCGATAACAAATCACTTTCAACTTCGGTGCACGTGTCATTGTAGTTGGCCATCGGCTCAATCCATCTTTTATTAGTTTTAGTAGATAGATTAACGGCCGGTTTCCGGAAACCCAAATCACGATTGATCCGAGTTTGACACATAGTAATTATTAGATTTTTACGTTGATCATCGTTCGAGAAACCGGCCGTTAGTATTTTAGTACCTAATAGCTTCTACTACATAATACATGGTAGTTACTAGCTACAGTTCCGACCACAGAATACATATCATAGTAATTACTACCTACCACTACTTACTATGATCACAGAATACATTTTAGTTACTATTCTACCAATAGCTACGAGCACAGAATACACAACAGTTGCCTGCTACGACGCGGACACAGATTCTACAATAGTTGCATGCTACGACTGCGGACACAGATTACACAACAGTAGCATGCTACGACTGCGCACACAGATTACACAACAGTTACCAGCTACGAGCACGTGAGAGTTAATTGCTACGTAATTCTATTTATTGAAACGATCGCGTCACGTAAACATGTTGAATTATTCCGCAGTTAATATTGTGATAACTTGAATATCGTACGGAATATAAAGTGTAAGGTACTTAGATAAATGTTGGTTATGAAACAAAATAGAGATTTGAAATCTGGGGGGTGAGCGCGAATAAATGTAGCAATCGTAAACGTATCGGAACAATGACGTGTTTGAGATACACTGCGCGTCAACATAAGCTTCACCGTCAAACGTTGCAGCGTTAACGCGCAGCGTGTCTTAATTACGTTACGTTTAAGAATATCACATTTATTTGTGCTTAGCCATTTCTGAGAACGTGGTGAGTGAGACAATGCGTTTATCACTGACTTGCATGACATTAATTACCAAATAAACGGTAGAAAATTGTGAATCGCAATACTTAATACAAGTAAAGCCTGAAACACAATATCTAAATAGCTATAGACATGCCTGAGTAGGCCGCACGCCAGCGACAAAATATCTTCTAAAGTCAAGTGACTTGACGTTTTATTATTAGTATCGGTTTTTTTTTTATTTCCTAGCAACGTATAAGCAATGCCTATGTGGTAGTAGCTGATGTAGGTACGGAAAAAACGGTAGGAACCAGGCCGTAAGTTTCTTGCCCGTTCTTCTAGGCTCTGGTCGCGTGGAACTGGCACCTAGAATCACCTAGTATGTAAGACGATTCTAAATTATCCTTGTGGTTTTATTGAATAAAGAAATATTTGATTTGATTTGTAGAAAGACGATGACTGCCGCTTACCATCAAAGAACCTAGTAAAAGTTATAGTGCACGACAGTGCTCTAATTCTGTATGCAGAGTGCAAGCTTCTCAAATAATCCACTTGAGGCTCTGCATGTATCTGCATACAAAATCTTCGCAAGCAGTATATTAGTTTTAGACTTTTTTTACTAAGACTTCTGATGATTTTCCTTTTATTCTGCGGTTCGCTATTCAGCCATATTCAGTTTTGTAGAACACATCCATCCAGTGGTTTGTGTCAACCCAACGAATGACTATTTATTATTAAAATGATCTAACGGCCGGTTTTTGAAGCGTTGATCAACAAAAAAATCAAATTACAAAGTGTCAATGCTCGGATCAATCGTGATTTGGGTTGTTTAAACGCTTGTCATCTGCGAAATATCAACAGATCAGATATATAAAGTATATCATATTTTGATATCAATTAAAAAAATGTCTAACTGTTGTCTTGTTGTCAGTGTGCGCTCACCCTAAGACATCGATATGCCACCTGAGACAGCCGCCTGCGATAACCAGCCTCGAGCACGTCCAAGATAATTGCCCTACACGCAATCAGGTAACACCATTACTTAAATTAATTCTCTTACCTTATGGGAAGGGAGTATGTAAGATGCTGTTATTATTTAAATACAGTTAAGATTTGTTCACTTCTAATAAACTAGACAAATTAAAGATGTCTACTTATCTTTAAGCACTATACCTGTAATCAATAAAATGATTATTTTACTTTGAAAGTGTGTCTGAGCCGTTATTCTTTATCCTAGCTAAAATAATTACATGCGTATGCTATGATATTAGCATTTTTTTATTTATATATTGTATAGGTACATCCTTTAGATAAACCAAGAGAAAATAATTAAAAAATAAGATACCTACTCCTGACTCAATTAACTCGACATTCAACAAATTATATAGCCCAGTGATTGATTAAAACAACAAAAGGTCAATAAACATGACTCACTGTATCGTTCGCAGTTGTCGATGACCAATTTATGATCGGTTCATTTCGAATACGAAATTGCTAAATGATACGGAAAAATCACAAAATGGAACGTTTAGGCGCGCCGCAGCGACCAACCAAAACATATCGACGCGCTCCAAATGGACGAAGCTCAAAATTATACGGTACGAATTACATCATTAGTGAGCGAGATTTTATTCAGTCTATTTGGAGACTGTTTGTGTTTTCGGCTTTAAAAGGTCGCGGCACGAAAGCTCGTATCAGGCAAGTTGGCCGCATCGATCCCTCCGACAATAGGATTCGCGACATCAAATTTTATGGACCTTGTCGCTTATCCGTCACTATTTTGAATTTTGATGAAGGCCCCGCGAACAGCCGATACGTCCATGACCGATAACAATTAGGAAACCTCCGCCGGTGCAAGCCACGGATATAAAATTTTATTTACCTACGCATATAAATTTCGATGTCGAGACATGTTTTATTGTGGCGTCGTAAAATTTGGGGTCGGAAAAGACCGACATATTTAATAAATACGAACAAGATCGTAAACCCGAATGCAAACCTCTTCGTGGCATCGATAATATCATCGAACTATTTGTGTTGTTCATCAGTGCTTGTTACCGATCGATCGGGACGTCGTTCCACTAAGCGGTTCTACAATCGTATTGCACAAAGTGTTATCAATTTCATAGCAACAAATACGTTTACGCATAAGTTCACAAAATGGCTCCAACAATAACAGCAATCCGCTTAGCATTCAGTCGCGGGAGGGAGCGGGATTCCCGGTGAGGCGACGCGACGCGCCGGGACCCCGCGTTACCTATCGCTTCACTTATTTACCGAACACTACTCTAATAAATTTAATAAAGGGGAAACGTGCGACAGAAGGCGCTACATATAAGAGGAGAGTTTTACCTACCGCGTGTCATCCGGTTAAACGTATTCATATAAATATTCGTTGTTTTATCGTTTCCAATAACGCATAAACGGCAATAAAAAATTGCCAGCCCGCCCACGATATTTCTCTAAGAGCAAAACATCTACAGGTAGTTGGCAGCTTTCCAGTCTTAACCTAAACAGATATGTTGTACATTAAGCGTTCACATAACGACTGGTTTTACAAAAGATTTAAACGAGTTACACCTCAACAGGACAGCAGTTACGGGAATCTGGAGCTCAAATGTCAAATAGTGGCATAAATATTTTTTGCAAGTGAGTCGGCGGGCAGCGAGGGTGCTCGGTAATCCGCCTGTCGCCGGCAGGTATCGATGGCAGGATTAAAACACCATTTTTACTGACGGTTAAACCCTTTGGCTCAGTATCGTTTTCAATGATATCCTCGTAACTACGTGGCGGTGTTTCAAATTTTTTTGTGTTGCACAATTCTATTGGAACGAGTTTGGGGAATCATGAAATAAAAATAAGTGAAACTCCGTTTTTGAACCAATATGTCGTCGAACGAGGATATCGATGGTTGGCAACTCTATATAAAACTATAAATAATAAATATACGCGGTCGTAAAATTTTATGTTGTAGGGTGGCTGTGGCTCGATGGTGTGCGTCGACTGCGCCAGGGCACGCGGTCGTGTCTGTCATGCTACTCTAATTTATGACACTATAATGTTAAGATATCAATAACAATACTAAC
The DNA here is from genome assembly GCA_932527185.1 of Ecliptopera silaceata. Lineage (NCBI taxonomy): Eukaryota > Metazoa > Arthropoda > Insecta > Lepidoptera > Geometridae > Ecliptopera > Ecliptopera silaceata. Next base: position 5,206,888 of record OW052192.1, read on the forward strand.
TTTAGTGAACCTTTCAGCCAAATTGTAGTAACTCAAAGATTCTGCGATAATTTTATGCGCTACTGCAAAGTTGGAATTCTTTTTATTTGCGTAAAATCAATATGCGTTAATTACAATTATTGTACTTTAAATACAGAATTTGGCTATGAACAAATAAACATATGGTTAGTGATAACAATGACCTGTTTACTTATCGGTAAAGTTTAAACAACTTTTTGATCGTAACAGAAATAAAAGCAGATAAAAAATGAAAAGTTCAATTCAATCCAAAATTATTTTCCATACGACTTTGTGATGATGTAAGCCGATGGGTTTTTTAACACAAGTCTCTGCCCCACTGAGCTTCAACGGAACTTTAGGTCCCCCACGGGAGCCCTACAACTTACAGGATAAAAAATATCCTATTATGTTAATCTGGGTAAAAAAGTACCATCGCAGAGAAAAGGTTCAACGTATCTACGCACCTCTAAAGGGGTCTGTAAAATAGATATTCAAAGTACTGATAAGAGGTACCTCTCACACTCGACTGAAAGGAATTCTTACATTTCTTACAAGCCAAGTCAGTATTGAGAAAGGTATTCGGATACGGAATGGTTTTGCTTACAAAATATATGGTTTTTTTTTTCATTATAACATAAACAGAGATTGTCCAGATTCAATCATCATTTGCCTAGCACAATGCCTAAACCCACCTTTGGAAGAAACTATGCAGTTTCATCATGCAATAACAGCGTGATTTAATTTGTATGTGACCGTTTGTATCATCTTCATCTAATTGCTTTCATTTGGTTATATAACTACTACAGGTAACAATAATCTTAGCTAATTTGTAAAATTGTATTTTGTACACCTACTTGGTTACTTATCAAAGTTTGGTTTTGAGATTGATACAAAAACCTATACTTTGTGTATAGAGGATAAACTTTGATTAATAAAACATGTAGGTTGGTTTATCCAAATAAAATTCAGTTTTATTATTAACCAAACCAAACCACTTGGCCTCTCGTTTCACATCACACCGAGGAAAGAAAACACCTTTCCCATGATTATTCACTTAGATAAAATTGCCTTTTCATATATCAAAAACTTGAGGTTCTTACGTCATCTGTTCTAGAATTCACTACAGTTTTCTACCCGAATATAAATGTTTATTCAAGATATTTTTTTCCTTAAGTTTATTCTGGTTCTTCTGAATAAATAAAAAAGTCGATGCTACCATTAATTGAAGGAGAGATGGATTCGCAGTATTGGCGCTTTATATCGTATCACTCATTTATTTCTCGGATTTGACTTGGTAATTATAATAGCTTCGTGTTTAATTAGCGGTCGTCGGCTTTCGACCAAAAAAAATCAGTATAAAAAGTTAAAAAGAAACGAATGAGAGACTTACTTACAAAACACGAACTCAATAAAAGTAACAACTAACAGCTGAGTTATCTATAGATCGTTTGCAACAATTTGCAGATAGCTCAACTCTTTCTTATGTTTTTTTTAAACATAATAAAACAAAGACCACAACTAACAAGTGGCCTTCGCGATTTCTTGACAAATGACATTTATTAAAGAAACAGTAGACATTAAGCCAGAAAAAATAAATATAAAATTATCCTGAATGCAAACAAATTGCGTAAGTTATAAGCCAAGTTGTAAGCAAGAGAAATTTAATTAAAAGTACGCAGAACAGTGGCGTAGTACGGACTAAAAATAAAATAACTAGGTGAAAATTCTCACATTTGAACCCATGTGGGATTCGAGTCATAAATTCAGAAAAGTGGCAAACAAAAGTAACTTCTTTGAATCAACTGGCATTTTTAACAAAACTAGGTAACAACTCTAGTTAAAAGACGAGGCTTACTTCAAGTTTTGTAAGTTGGTAGTAAAACGCACCAAACATAGTATGACGATAATCTTACTTAGGTAAAAATTCTAGAAGCGCGGATTGTGAAAGTGCTTGACTGGGGAAGTACTTATTTAAAACTAACATAACTTTCGAGCAATAACACCTACTCTCATTTGTTTCGATTTAAAGGTGCTGGTGTAATTACAGACTCATGAAACAGATACTAAGTATATAAGACGAATCTAAATGATCTTTGTGATTGTACTGAATAACGAGTCTTTCACTTTGATATAAATGATCAATGTAATCAGTAACATCAATTTTGTTCTACCGTTTAGTTGTATAAAAAATAATTTTATAGACGTTAAGCTCGTTTGCAATCCACTATTATATTGCAGTAGGTAACTACTATTTTCGCAAAACAAAAAGCACGATGTCTAAATGTATGGGCGATTACCCCTGCGACACGGAGGCGCCTCGCTTAAAACTCTCGACTAATTAAATGGATGAAAACGAAACTCAAATGTTTTCATTCCATTTACTGTTCTATACTTGGTCCCGTTGGACGGTCATATGCAAAGTGTATTACGATACTCCGAAAATGACATTCAGTTGGGCACAACGTTTTTTTATAGCAATTGCTACAATTGAATATTCTATTCCAATTTCAACCGGCCGGCACGGCGGAGCAATCAAGTCAGAGTCATTTATATAGGTTGCATTAAATTGTTAATAGTTTTCTGTTTTACAAGTAGAAACAAACAATGTACTAGTTTAAATGCTGTAGTGATTTAATACAAATATGCGATGCGATGAACGAAAGACTTTGCCCAGCATTGTGATTCTTTAAGATCTTAAAAATAGTACTTACGAAATAAACATTGAGACTACGACTACTTAAAATGAAAATTGTCTAAAGTTCTCACTTTACTGTTTTTTAAGCTATTGCATAGCTTCTATCGCGGGCCTTGAGCATGGAGACCGAATCCAGAAGTTCCGTAACGAAAATACCGAACGAAAATAAGCTAACACTGCGCATGCGTAATCCAGCAAAAAATGCTATGCAATAGCTTTACAGCGGCAGTCCCTGAGTGCCACACGTCTTTTTTTTTTATTTATTAATCTATTTCTTTTCAGCGGGAACATATCAATACGAGCAACACTTCTTGGCGGCAAAAATAAATACTTACGGTAAATACTCAATATAATGTACATTGGTATTAAAAATAGAAGATATTAAAAATGCTGCCATCGGGAATAACACCGTCCGAACCAGTCAGTGTCGCGTTTCAAAAAGTCATTTGTGTGATTATCTGGCGCCCGGAGTTTATGCATTTTACCAATTTGTGTGTAAACATTATTAATGGCTGGACTCTGCCTATTTTATTTAATTTTTTTTTTAAACTAGTAAAAAAGTTTTGATTTAAATTTGTTCTTTGCGTGACTTTATTTGCAACTAGCTGACACGTGCCCACTTCGTTGGGGATAATTTTTATTATATAAAAAAGTAAGACATATGCTGTCGTTGACTTGTGGCTTTTTTGTAGGCATTATCAAGCTCCACATCTTTTCTGTAGAACACTTCTTTCATAGTTAAGGCAGCGTTCGTAAGAAACGCTTTCATTCGACCGTTTTTTCTCCGATTCATTTTGCAAAACGGACTACCACGTAAAAGCCTTTTTATTTTTCAGCAATAATGTAACTTTCTATTGGTGAAAGAATTTTTAAAATCGGTTCAGTAGATGCCGAGATTACCCCTTACAATTTAACAAATACACAAACTTTACCTCTTTATAATATTAGTATAGATTAAGTAAGTATATTATATATATATATTTTTCCTAACCTATCTCGTCCCACTGCTGGGCAAAGGTCTCCCCCAAATCCTTCTCTCTGCTTTCCGCTTTCGTCCACCAATCCCTCTCGAAAGCATCGAGGTCGTCCCGCCATCGCCTCTTTAGTCGGCCTCTACGCCGCTTTCCGTCTTCAGACAGCCACGGTGTCACGATTTTGGACCATTTCTTTGAGTCCATCCGGCTAATATGAAATGCCCAGTCCCACTTAAGCCTCGCGGTTTTATTGCCTACATCTGCAATACCAGTGAGCGAACGCAGCGTAGTGTTTCGCACTCGATCGATGCGCTTGAAACCAAAGATGCTACGTTCCATTGCTCTTTGGCAAATCTTGAGTCTGGATTTCTGTGCTTCAGTCAGTGACCATGTCTGCGCACCGTAGGTTAGGATGGGCAGAATGCACATGTCGATGAGTTGGCGTTCGATCTCCTTATCCTGCCTGTTTTCGAAGCTCGCTAACTGGCCCAAGTAAATGTACCTACTCATCAACAACAATATATTTTTTATAAAATATTATATATAAAAAAAACAAACCATCTAAGTAAATTATGTTTTTGTTTGAGATTATGAGCACCCCCTTGAATATTTAATATTTTGTTTTTAAATATTATTCGTCATTAAAGCGGTAATCGGATACGCAACCCTAAATAACTTATCAAGATAACTCAATTTAACGGAACTATTGCTAAATACCGACCGACTTATAACACATTGCCAAAACGCACCGATAGCGCGATCTAGGATTTGTGCACAGTAGCGCCATCTAGTGGTAAACACAACAAATTTCAAACTTTACTCGATTTGAGTATTCAAGTGCGACGGCGCGATGGCTTATTTCATGTATAAGTTTGGTGTTTCTATACCGATTTCTATGATTCTTTTTTTATTGAATAGGTAATAATGTTAACTTTTTTAAATTTGGGATGACTGAGAGTCTTATAAACGTAAGAGTAAACAAATATAATCAGAATGCTCCGAACTGCTAAGCTATCAGGAGTTACACGTGTTATTGTGAGTCAACCATAAAAGATAGACATATGCTGTTCAGGGATATTTTTTAGACAATTTAATGTAGAATATTTCCGTCATACATGATTTCTATGTAACTTTAACCATTAAGGCTGCACACGCGACGGAAGCTTAAAAAACGGAGTAACTTCTCCCGTTTTCCCGACATTTCCCTTCACTACTCAGCTCCTATTGATTGTAGCGTGATGAAAAGTATCCTATAACCTGCCCAGAAGTATGAAGAATAATCGTACCAAGTTTCATTAAAATCCGTCGAGTAGTTTTTGTTTCTATAAGGAACATACAGACAGACAGACAGACAGACAGACAGACAAAAATTTTACTGATTGCATTTTTGGCATCAGTATCGATCACTAATCACCCCCTGATAGTTTTTTTTTTAATATATTTCATGTACAGAATTGACCTCTCTACAGTTTTATTATAAGTATAGATATAGATATTCGTACTTTGATTCAGTTTTTGTTCTATGGGTGACTACCAATTTTTAATTTTGGATTCTGTATTGCGTTGTGCAAAGTTCAAAATTTAATATCTTTACGCGTGCATGAATATAAAAGAGCCATTTCCTTTATTATTTTTCCCTTGGGTTTATTTTAACTGTAAAAAGGATGCTAAAACAAAACGGGTTTTGAAATGACCGGGAAGCACCACTCTTTATAATATGTTTCATTGTAATGTCTATGTATGGAAGTAGCTACAATTTGTTTTCTTTTTCCAGAGATTCAAAACTGAGTGTTATCATCATCATCATCAGCGTATGTCGCTCCACTGCTGGACGTAGGTCTCTCAATCGTGCCACTGAACCCGGTCTTCAGCTCTTCTAGTGTTTGCCAGCTACATCCATAAGGATTGTCGCTCTATCTTACCGGATAGCGTATTACACTACGCTTGCTTAAACGTGGTCTCCACCCTAATATCATTTCATACAGTATCGGGTGATGTATCATATTATAAGGTTAATAAAATACGTAATTTATGCACGCTCCTTAAAAAATACCTCCCACTGCCACGTTTTTTTTGGTAAGTACGAAGAAATATACGTCGTAATGGAAAATTGTTTTTTTTATAATTACATTTTAGGCAACATTGTCACTAAAGTTTGTAAGTTAACTGTACTTAACTAATATCCTGTTGTGCTAATATTAACAACATAGAAACACTTTCACTTTTAATCTATGTTCATTTTTCACTTAGAACCTGAAAAAAATTGTGACCAAATTATGTATCAAAAATATATATCGAAAATATCTAAAACACTTACATAATATAAGATATTGTGACCTCAGCTTACAACCTTAGCAACAAGCATTTTCAAACTGAACAAAATTGCCCAATTACGGATAATAATCTCGAATATAAAATATGGTCGTGAACAAGCTTCTCATTGTAGGTACTCATAACTAATCCATTACTGTAAGAAGCGAACAAGGCGATCAAAAACCCTCTATTATCCTGGTTTTATTACAGAGATATAAGATATGGTCAGCAAAGTGTTTGGCCTCGGGGGAGGGAACCTCACTAAATCCTGCCACTTTACGTGGCAATGTGGCTATTAAGATTATGAAATTATGAAGCAGACCACTAACCGAGATTCGTGTTTTAGTAACTGTTATGAAGTTATTTAATCAAGGGGGTCTTGAGTTGTTGCTTGAACGAGATGTGATATACAACTGACTGTCCTACAAAAATGGCTTGTAATTATATACTCAAAACTTTATTACTCAAATGCATTCCTTTTTACTTCATATGTTTTAACTTTCGTTTCTTTAAAAATGTGAATGCTTCAAGATGTTTGTTTGTAATTTACTTTCACAAATTGTTTTAATGTAATTTTAAGTACCTTTTAGACCTTTTGGTTTTGGCCACCATTTTGCATGTCTTAGAATTACATTGTAATTGTCTTAAAATTATATGAACTATACTTTAGCTTAGATAATATTATGTAGCAACTGCTAACACGTATTTTTTTTAGTTATTTCATAAAACTACACTAAAATGTAGCTTATACGCCTCAGCCATACTACCTACAGATTTAGCTAAGTACATAATATTAACTATCTAGTTTTGGAACTACATAAAGTTAGTTTGTAAAACAAACATCTTAAAGATTACTAATCGTTATAAAGGTAGAAGTAATCCTTGAACAAAAACTAACGTAAAACTTGTTTCCAATCGCAAATTGTAATTTTCGTCTGCCCTACAACATCAATTTACTTTACGATAACAATCTTTTTATACTGAGCAAAAAGGTATCTTTGTGGAATCGAACATTTTCGGGTTGATTACTAAGCACCCAGGAGGCCAGGATTCCATGTAGTCAATTGCCGCTCACGCGTTGAAGGAAGTGATCGCAAGGGTGATATTATTTAAATGTAATCTTTTTTCGATACTTTTTAACCTATGTTTGCTTTTAGCGTGCTACGTGAAATGGTTGCGAAGTTGGAAAATAATAAACATTGTTGGAATGCTACTTTAGCGTAATTGTACGGTATTCTGCGTACATAGCAACTTCAAGGGGCTAATTGGAGCTATTGTCGGCAAAGCTGCTTAGATATCTACACTATTAAACGTTTCTACGTAAACTCCTTAGCGTTTACAAACTATAAAATGTATTATATTGGATTTTTTTCAGATTCCAGAAGATTTTTTTTGAACAACAAAATAATTATATTAAAGAAATATAATAGTCGGATTACGTAAATGACATATATTAAGTATCGTAGTTTGTTTTTTCTAAAAAAAAACCCAATAGTCCACCTGATATCAAGTGGTTATCTTCACAAGTAGTAATAAATGGCTTGATGATAAATCAAGTAGATGGCTTGGTTATCTCACAAACGGCCGGTTTCTCGAACGATGATCAACGAAAAAATCAAATAATTACTATGTGTCAAACTCGGATCAATCGTGATTTGAGTTTCCAGAAACCGCCCGAAAGAGTTGTTTTGATGACATAAGCAACAATTCTATTTTGTAAAATAAACAATGCTGACATTAATCGTTAACGACTGTGTGTTACTATAAAATCATTTTTTTAAGATAGAGAGAGAGAGAAACATGCGATAGTGTATTTGCTGTGTCGACTTTAACGGCTGGTTTCTCGAACGATGATCAACGAAAAATTCCAATAATTACTATGTGTCAAACTCGGATCAATCGTGATTTGGGTTTCCAGAAACCAGCCGTAAGCGTTTCTATGAAGTGGGTTGAGTTGCGGTTTTAAGATTACTCATAAAGTAGGTACTAGTAAGATATTAATGAAATATGATATTATGGGACCTTTGAAGTAAGATCAACCATAAATCATCAAACATTTGTATTTTTTTTTTGAAATACAGTCGAAAAAAAAGAGTTCAGTCATCTTTCGAAGTCGTTTAAAAAGGTACCTAAACTCGTGCTAAACTAGCTTCTGCAAAACTTTGGTAAGTATTCCGACGTGATTATGTGAAATGAGCGAGCTCGTGCTAGCTGCGAGTTTTATTTAAAGGTAGACTTTCGACCAGAGCGGCTCCGGCGTCACTGACGCCACGTTCGAACGCTAGTTCATACGTTTCCGTACTGCATAATATTATCGCTCTATCGCCGCGTTACTATCGCTGCGTCAGTGACGCCGGAGCCGCTCCGTACCTCTACCATGAGTTGTCACAGTAAAATCGTCTGACTTTACTACAGTAGTTACGTCAATAATAGTATTACGAATTTTAGTACCCAACTATCCGCTAGAGGCGCTGTGCAAATCTTCATACATTTTTTTAACTACAGACGCTAGCGAGTATAGTATATATAGTATAGTAAAAACTCATGGTAGAGCTACTGGTCGAAAGTCTACCTTTAATGATGGGTCGCGTCGCGTCGCGTGCGGCCCCGCGGCGCCGATGTCGACGGGCCGCGTGCCCGCGTGCCACGCTGGTGCACCGGCAAAGCGCACTGCGGCATATACTTCAACACCTACTAAGAAACAACTAACACTTAACAAAATAAATCTAAATTCGATTTAACAGTTTATAGACGACCGATGTGGCGCGGCGGGCGAAGGTCCGCCTGCGACGCGGAGGTTGCGGGTTCGATTCCCGCCTTGGGATAAATGTTTGTACCATCTGCAAATATTTATTCCAGGTGTTCTGGGTATTTTATATGTATAATGAAAAATATATATCTATGTAATGTATTGTATTAAGTATGTCAGTCTTCTAGTACCCATAACACAAGCTCTGCTTAGCTTGGACCTAGATGATGTTGTGTGGATTGTCCAGCATTATTTATTTATTTATTAATAATTTTACAGGCGTCACATCTTAGCTATACATTTGTTGCAAGGCGGGAAGATTCTTGTTGTTTTTAGAGTAGCACCATGGTCCTCGCTTTTAGTTTTTACCATAATTATTGCCGTATTATCAATTACTAAGTTTTGTGTGTTGATTTAATTTGATTTTATGTTATCATTAGCTTTTTTATTTTTTATATTCTGAGTTATCAACTATCAGCAGAGTTGAGCTCTTAGATACATTTTGACCTTTCAAAATAAAAAAAAAATCATACGTTACAAGGATTATTATATATATAATTAAGTCCTAATCTATATTTAAATTTAAGATTACCCACTGTATTAGCATAGTATAATAAGTAAATAAATTAAAATAAGTGTATACCTATATAACGCACAGTGCACCCACGGGTATAAAGCTGTAGTTACAAGCAAATAAAAATGCTATGCATTTATGGCGTAGACGCAGATGCTACGCATTCACAAGTTAGATGAAAGTTCTACGCGTCTGCAGCGTAGACGAAGATGCTACGTTTCGCCATAGAAACGTAGGATCTTCGTTACGCCATGACGTAAGTTAAGATGCATCTTACCAACATAACCGTTTTTGTTAAAGATAATAAATGTCACTTAAAACACAGAATTCGTGTACTTTATAATTGTGTTGGTGCATAAGCAAAAAGGAAGACCCCATTATATTAGTACCTACATAATCCATTGAAATGTTACAAAGTACCGAATATTGCATTTATTAGAGGACGCAATTTTATTTTTGGTACATGTCCTTTAAAAAGTGGACTAACTGTTTATGTCAGTTTGAAATTATCCATACAACTGTATACAACAATACTTACATCGTCGCCAGCGTCAGTTCATGCAACTTAATTAATTCAAAAAGCAAAACAATGAAACATTGCGAAATCCCTTCAACTGCCCATGTGCTGAAGTTCTCAGACAGTTCATTATAAATTGAAAGAGTTTAAAAATAAAACAGATTACGAAGTAGGGCACTTATAAGCGGTCGTTGGAAATCACATGCTTTCATTATTAGTTTCTATGTAAATTATATTTGTGTCAAATGGATAAATTCCAATAAACGAAGAAATATGTTTTTATTAGCTGGAAAGTCAATTATAAAGTTAATTTACTGTAAAAAAAATTGTGCAATAAATATATAAAATCGATATGTATATAATATCAATATTATGACTTATAAATTTTGAGAACCCTTTATAAACCTACAAAAATTGACTTCTGGTGCGGATAAAATTTATTATAAAATAGGGCTCATCTGCTTGCTGCAATGAAAAATGTATTTTTCTTATGGCCGTATTGTTGTTCTTACAGGTTCATATTTATGAATATAATATACTTCAACTTACACAGTATAAGAGGATAATATACGTAATATAATAAATGCGACTCATCCCACGTTCGCGACATAAAACCAACAAAATCTCAAGTAAAGCCTCAGAGGTTGTTGACATTCTCCTATCAATTTAGGCACCCACAAAACTCACATCTCTGCTGACGTATTTTATTAATATAATGGAGCATGTTATGCCCTTACGCATTTTCATTCCTAGCACGTAAAAAAAAATCTCACAAGTCTGACAGGTTCGAAAATAACATGCCTAAGTTATACGTAATTTCAAGGCCCGCACCGTGTGCGACCCGCACAAATTATTAATGTGAAAAGATACAAGAACTGTATCCTAAGCTAAGTAACTTCGCCACGGTACGTGATTTCACTTCAAAGTATTTTTTTATTATGTTTCCCGAATGAGAATTCAAAGAAAACAATTCTATTTTTCATAACGCGTTTTTTGTTTTTCTGAATAACTCGAAACATTGCTCATAGCCCGAGCAATTGTTTAAATTAGATAATAAAGCACCAATTGTGTTTTAGCAAAACTCTTGAAAATGAGATGGAATTACGTCGAGTTGAACGAGCCGATTCAAACGCCAGTAACTGTTTCCTCCGTGGCAGTGAGTCATGTCTTTATGAGCTTTTTGATTTGATAAATATTTTTGTTTATTTCTATATTTTTGCTGATAAGACTTCTACACAGTGTTTTAATCGTTTCAGTCATTATAGAAGCAGAAGCGGCTCGTTTTGGTAGAAGTCGACCCGAGCGTTGCGGAACTACGCCACCCCAAAATGATATTGTAGGTACTTAGCAAAACCATCAGGTATCTGTTTCTCATAAAGCCAACTCTCATTTTCGTTACGATGTTAATAAAAAGAAATGGAAAAGTTCTCCGTACGCGTCAAATGAAAAAGTTATGAAACGTGATGATACTGCAAAGACAGTCACACCTGCCTAACGGTACAAACTAATTACAAACTCCCCAAACTTCCTGAAACACTAAAATATTCCCCGAAAAACGTCACCTCAACTGTACTCGAAGAGAATAATAAATCTTACTTTCGTGTGTTTCTATGAGGATTAATATCAAACAAACTTGAGAGGAGTACTTAGATAAATGTATTTAGCTTCTTTGACGAAATGCGTAGGCCTTATTCCGTAATTTGATTTCACCGAAAAATTCATCATATTTATTTGTTTACGTTGTTTTTACTAGTACTTCTTAAATATGACATCATAGTTGGTAAAAGTGGTAGAAAGAAAACTCCACTTCACTATTATTGTGTCATTTTGACACTTCTGATATAAAAATTATGTATAAATAAAAATCATTGTATAAAAGTAATGTCTTCACTTTTTGACATTAAAAGTATTATTAATTCTTAAAAAACAGCTCGAACTAAAGCATTAAATTTAAATATCGGCATGTCGAGCACTAGTTTAGTGCGCTTTAGTGTCTTTCTAGAGCACTTCACAACGTTGTCAACATGATGACCCGTTGGGGAGCTCGTAAAATGAAACAACTTTCAAATTGATAATATTTATACGCAAACATTGAAAGATTTAGATTTATACTTAGTACCATAAATATCACCTGAGTTTCTGAATTAATTTAAAGATATTTAATTTAAATAAAGAAACAAATATTCATGGACAATTCACACATCACATTCTAGTCCCAAACTAAGCAAAGCTTGTACTATTGAAACTAGATTGCTAGATTGATAGATAAAATAAGTAAAACTTTCGATATTAATACGGTAAAATCTGGCATGGTAGTCTGAGTCATAAAATGAGTCATCCAACTCACTAAACTTACGTTCTATCTAGGTTTAGGACAAGGCAATAAAAGATGAGGTAGTATCTATAAAATCAAACAACATAAAACAGTTGTTTTAGCTCCTACTTTAGATGTTATTATAACATATTTTCTCAAATTTCGCGTATATTTTGTATATACTTAGATAAATCAACATAACACAAGCTCTGCTTACCTTGGGGCCAGATGATGTTGAATCCACACAACATTATGCAGCATTATTTATGTATATATTTTTTCTTTTTTTTTAATCAAAATATTCTTGTTGTAAATGTTTCAGTTTAGATGGACAAGATAGCTTGTTTTCAAAGAAATGTATATCAACCCCGTATTTTCTGCTTCTTATCAAAACTCAACAACTTAATATTTCTGAGTGCGTACTCGCAGACTCCCGTTGCTTGAAAACGCGTAATTTATTTATCAAACCGACTTATTTATCTACAAAAGTATCGACCGCGGAGAACCGGAAAATTTCCTAATAGTCATGAACCTTGAAAGTATGAGAGAAGCTGCCCAAGAGAGCTATGACTCACAGCCAAGATCCCTTTTCGTAGGAAAATCTGACGTTCTTGAAGACTATATTTAGATAAGGTTAAATACTTTTGTTGATGTAAACCAACAAGAAAATAAAAAGACGAATAAAAAAAATCCAAACAAAACAAATATCATTATGTCCTAATCAAAAATAATTCTAATTCAAGACTAATTCAACAAAACAAGTATTTATCAGTAGGTATTATATACTAATATTTATTTATATGTTAAGTAAATTGTATTCGCATTCCTGTCAATGTTATGCGTCGTGGGTTTAATGACTATAATTACATACTTAAAAACTTGTTACAAAGTAATTAAAATAAGATCTCAGGTTTGACCCAAGACTTATTTAGGCTTTTTTTCGTATATGTATCATATTATGCCTGGGAATAGACGTACCCCTTATCTTATAAAAAGTTAGCGTTGACTTTATGTCACCATTACGTATGGTTATAAATAGGTACATCAAGTCTGCGCAATTTTTTTATAAGATAGACCCATAGACAAATATAAGTTTTTATTAATGTTTTTCAATAGCTTGTAAAACACTAGAAATAGGAACCCCGAAGTGTTAGCCATCGAGCGATATAAACCCATCCCAGTTATTGACCACTTGTCTGGTCAATCGAAGCTAAAAAGCAATATTGCTAGAGAGTTTGAATTCTTTAGAAGGAACATTTTTATTACTATAGATATTGTTCTGTACCCAATAAATGGGTATAACTCTTAAGAGGCCTGCAAAGCTGAATATATACCTAATTGCCAGATCAATTGATTTGAGAATATATCAACTTTGTGATTTGAAATTACTTTTATTAACATTTCTAGTTGGTTTTATATATAAAAAAATAAAGTAAATTGTAAGTGTAATGTTTCTATGCTTTCTGTTCATATTTATATTAAAACAAAGATTGATATGTTCATATTGTTCATCTAGGTACACTGAATAGACATGCTTATAACAATTGTTTATTTCACCAATCGAGTTGCTATACTGCATGTTTTGCTTAGTTAGAGACAAGAGCATGGTGTGAAATGTCTGAAAAAAAATAATTTATTAGAACATATAGGTAAATAAAAAACTATGTATTCACAACATAACACACATATCAAAACAATGTATAAAAAGCACTCAGCATAATAAAATAAATAAATAAAATATCTTTATTTCAGAACCTTGGTCCATACAGAAATATATAATACGTAATACATAGTAATATAAGTATATAGTTGTCCGAGAGAGAATACAAGTGGTTTTTGTTTTTAGTACAGCCGAGATTATGTCTGGGGGAGTATCCTGACAACTGAAATGTTTTTGAACTGTTATTTGATCAAATTGCAGTTCAGTTTTCTTCTTCGTCTTTTATTGATATTTTGAATGATCGATTTTCATACCGTTTGACAGAATTAACGAAAAATCAGGTAGGCCATGCGCAAATCAGGTAGGCCACGTGCTAAACCGCGGCATTGACGTCATTTTTAACGGCTCAGTCATAATTTTATAAAGCTCAGTCACGTCAGTCCATAAAATTGCCACGGAATACTGATGAGTTATTATAGTAAAATCATCGGAAACTGAACTGCAACTGAAAAGATATTCGGTCACGCAAGTTTCCCCTTGCTGGATAGCCCTCCTGATACAGCTAAATATTTAATCTATTTACTTCTCAATAATAACGTTGCAAGTAGATAATCATTGGTTTATCTACCAGACAGTGAATAGTTAAGTAATAACACATTTAAGAGGCAATCCTCAGAGCTGACTGCCTATCAAACTGCAATGCCCGTTTACGAGCCCCGTTAAACCGCAAATGAATCTTACGACTTAGCTTGATGGCAGCGATGAATTTAAAATGTTGACACATTGTCTGTACAACTTAATTATATTAATTAAGATTAAATAAAAACATCATTATCATCATCATAGGTGCCCAGCAGCAGCTGGGCCTCCTCCCACCAACGCCACTTTCTTTTTTGTTTTAAAGCTTTTGCATCCAAGTCCCTGTACGGAATAAGATAAAATTAATAAATATTTATCTTATCATAGGTAATAATGTTTATTATCCGTGCGTATTTCTTAATATTTTACTATTGTGTTTGACTTTATGTGTAGATTTCTCTATTACAGTATCAAATAAATGTGTTATCTATTTATCTATAAAAAAAATTGTACTAAGATATCATTGCACTATATTCAAGTCAACACTGATTTGCTCTTAAAAATCAAAAGAAAAGAAACGATTTCTAAAAAGCTATTCTGTTAAGTACCTTTACCTTCACAAGATACCTACCCTTAGACAAATAAACAACATACAATGCGATAAGGAACTTGTACAAAAAACCTCCTTTATTAAAAGTAAATGAGATTTCGGTTTGGAAAAGAAAGTTTGAAACCGAGGCCCTCATTTACATTTCAATCGGCATTCACCTATATTTCTCTTCGGGCACAGTTCATTCTGAACAGCTTACTCAGTTGCCTAAAAAGAAGAAGAATTGCCAACAAGATTGTTGCAAAACTATATGTCAATTTGTGATGCATATATTTTATTCAGCGTGGCAATGCAGTCAGTCTTGGTTGGGTACGCTTCCGATTGGTAATATCTAAGTATACCATTTGCATCGGTCTGTAGATAGTTCAACTGTTTCTTATGTACTTTATATGCCTATGTACATTTTGTAAATACTGTAATAGTCGTCAGTTTGTATGTGAATAAAATTATATCTCTTTAGTAGTTTACAGTTAATTTATTGTCGTACTGAGTTTATCGAAAATGAGATCTGTAAATTATAGCTGTGTTGTATGTTTATTGATAATTTTCTCTACCGGATTAACACTTTGAACGTCTTGTATGTTACAAAGCGTTCGTATAACTTGAGCCAGCTGTTTACCTTTTTCTAGGCGTTAGGGTACCGCAGTTTTACGCGGAACTCGCGCTATGTCCTAAACATTTTATTACATTCCATGCACGTAAAATATAATATCCCTACCCACACTCAGACGTACGCGTCGTGAGCAAATATCTAAATGTAATTTCCATGCGTTGTCCCCACAATGTTTTCCCAGAAAATATTAACATGAAGGCAAGGGGCTGAATCTCTCTAAGTAAGTTGCAAAAAATGTACGTGATTTTACTTCAAAGTCCCTTTTGTCTTTATAGGGAAGGCATAAAAGTACAGACACGAGAATGGCACATACGAAAAAAATTACGCAAGGTAATGATGATGTGCCCGCGCTCTTTGGGAACAAAATATTTTCTTTTTACATTGACAGAAATTGTATCAACACCGCCTACGTCGAGGCTGCTAACTTAGACACTTTGGAGCTTACTACAGAGTAGATAAGTTGGGCCTTAATGTAACATGCTTACTTGGATACTGTTTAAGTCAAGGAGTTTCCGTGGATCCTATTCTACTGATTCTACAATTGTACTACCTACTGGTTTTTGTCGAAGTTTCGATAGTTTGTATTGAATGCTTTTGCGAACTGAAATGAGATAAGCGCGTGAATACTAGTTGTTGGGAAATCTTGTACTAATACAACATCAACAATAGCTAGATATAATTTTGTATTTCCGTATGGAAGTCTTTTTGGGTCTAAACTACCTTAATTGGTTATATTTGTGAGTAGATACGAGTAGATATGCTTAAACATTTACAAATATAATAAACTAGCTGACCCGGCAAACTCTGTTCCGCCTAAAAAGCAATAAATGAAGAACCACTCGACAGATTATAAGCCAACTTCACATAGACCATCTGCTAATTTGTCCGAATAAAGCCTAAAAATTTGGTTTGGATAGGTGAGCCCGTTCTTTAGTTATAAAATAACAACGAAAAGTGGCATTGATTTTTATATATATAGATAGATAAAAAATAAGAATAATTCGTCAAATAGGATTTAGGATTTATTATAAAACCTCTTTTCTGTTTTTTTGATTACCACAATTGCAGCTAGCGCCATCTCTTGAAGCAGTGACGCAACACCAGAACATAGACTTCAAAACTTGATTTCAATAATAGAGGGGGAGTTTCAAGAAAAAATTGCGGCCACACCACTCCTGACGATTCTATTTACTGATAATATCTGCAGTAAAAGTAAAGTGTGATTACCGAGACCGCAGGAGGTCATCTACAAGCCGCGGGGGACCGACACAGGAAATTGTCTAATGCTGTTACTCAAGTATTCCACTAATGCAGTGTTTCACTCAATTAATGTGGACGAATTTGGGAATTTCGATGTTAGTGCTTTGTTAATGTCTTAATAATGAAATAAAATGGGGTTGCGTAGCTGGTTCGTAAGAATCTGTATTTATACAGTGTCCTAATTTATATTTAGATAGCTTAGTTTGGGACTAGAATGTGATGTGTGTTTTCATGATTATTTATTTATTGAACGAGCGAACGAAGCGAGCAAAGCATCTTCGTTTCGACATTATGTTAAAATACTGTATGTTCTCGTCTACTTATATATTAAAACATGTAATTTTATATAATTATTATAAAATTACTAAATAAATCCAGAAAGGAGGTTATTTAAATAACAAAGTTACAATGTGTAATTTTTAGGTATTTTAAGCCATACTTACTGGCAACACAATATCTAATTTAGAAAAGTATTTAAACGACCACTCATTAATTACGAAGAGGCTTACTCCCATTGGAATTTACGGTAACTTTAACGCAAAGTAATTCTGTGTAGATGTTTCTACAATAACTATTGAAATAACTATTTGTTTTTATGTTCAAAACTAAAGTATTAGAATAAGTAGCTTAAATGTATCCTCAAGAGCATTGAACTATTTGTGTGAACATTTAGATAAATAATAAATAAATATTTAAGGACATTTAACACATTACACTCCAGTCCCAAGCTAAGCAAAGCTTGTACTATAGAATCTAGACTGCTGATATAATACTTATTATTATATAGGTACATTTTTTTTTATTCATAGGTTAATATTTATTTATCCCCAAACACACACAAAAAATACAGCAATTTTAAAAATACAAAGGTTTACATAGTTTACATGCTAGGCAGATACAAGAGAAAAAAAATAATTTAACCTAGCACATGCACCAGCAGGACCAGCCGCCCACCGTATGGTCATTTCTAGATTTCTAGTGACCACACAGTGGATCTCTATAACAAGTAGGTATAAAGTTATTAAAATAAAATTTGGAATTAGTTGAAAAAGAGAAATAGTGGTGATTACATTGGACGATGTTATTGCTAAAACTTATCTTTTACAAGTAATCTTTAAGTGGAGAGCATCTAAATTGTACGGCAGATAAAAAAATTGCCAAAGTGAAATATAAAACCGAGAAAAAACTGAATAAAATACGTAGTGGTAAATTAGCGAGGGTCGAGTAGTGATAGATGTCAGTGCTGATAAATCTGAATAACTTTAAAAATGTATCGAACCTTATTGAAAGCCTAGTATAATAAGTTCTGGTAAGTAGGTAATTCTAAATGCTGTGTATAATATGTATTTGAAACTATCACGGTTCTGAACATAGTTTCCTTAATAGAGCAGCTTCAAAATAATCTTAAACTAGATAGTACTATTTAGTCAATGACAGACTCCACAGCCGGTACTATTTCATAGTAAGCTGTTACACGCAATATTGTGGCTATTCTAATCCATTGGATCTCCAGGGTCATACGTATGGCAGCAGGCCACAAATACAGTAAGCCTTGTTTGAGTTTACGATCCACGCGTATCTTGCCTTTATGACGACAGCGACTGCTTTAGACAAAGATTCCTACTTTACTAGATAAACTTGAGAACTTAAAAATCCTTAAAATAATCCTACAAGTTGTACTTCCTCATATTAGAAACGCGAGAGTTTGTATGGATGGTTGGATGTGTGGATGTATGTTTGCTACTCTTTCACGCAAAAACTATGAAATTCATTTTAATGAAACTTTACTTAACCTTATCAAAACTAAGCCCCGCGACTAGTTACAAAAACAAAAGTGAAAGAGTTGGCCACACAACAGATTTTTTTAAGTTATTTAACTTCATGCCTACGCTCGCGCAAACTTTTCTTCTCATACTACGTATATTCTGCCACTGACGCTCGATTACAATTGCAGTGGGCACCTCTCGTGTAATACTTTTTTGGTGTAACCGTAAATAAAGGTTTGGAACAGGTTTTTAGAAACCTTTTGAAACCCCTGCTCCGTTTTGTCCGTCCGAGCTCTATTACAAAATTCTCTACTACTACTCCGTCGAAAGTACTATAGTGGTATTCTAAGCCACTACACTGTATGCATGGAACTGACTCCTAACTCTGCGTAGTAGTCAATATAATAAAAGTCAAAACTTTAACCAGCGTACCTCTTAATTTTTTATTATACAGAATTTGTTTGAGAGTTGCCGGTAAACTTTTTAAGAAGTTATGCAAAAATAGCTGTACAAAATATCAAGATGGTAGAGTTACTGAAACCTAGGTGACCAGATAGGCCAATAGAACATGGAGAGTGACGATAATTTTCAAACCAAATAAGTAATTAAGCTATTGCACAGCTTCTATCGCGGACCTTGAATGTGGAGACCGAATCCAGAAATTGTGTGACGTTGTTTGTTGGAAGTTTATTTTTTAGTTTCAAAAATGTTTAATGGAAAAAAAAAAAAAAACTTAAAGGAGAATGGGCACTTTGGGCCACGACAAAAAAAATTGTCCCTCAAGGTTGCCACATAGTACGTTTAAAAGGGCTTTTATAAACTAATATTTGACTATAATTACGGAAAAAATCCGTCCTATGGAAATCGAGATATTTCGATAAAATTGTTTTTCATTTAACATCATATTGCTCAGAAATCTGAAGGCCCACAAGAATAACTGTGAGTGCGTTTACAAGAGCATTAAAAGGGCTTTAATTATTTCTCAGACTGTTTACAAATCCAACCTGTGGAAATTGAGTTATTCCTGAAAAACTGTAGTATTGCAAAAAATAAATACAGTTTTTCGGAAATATCTCGATTTCTACAGGTTGGATTTTCAAACAATCTAATAACAAATAAAGCCCGTTTCATGCCCTTTTCAACGCAACTGTAGGCATTTTTGTGGGCCTTCAGAATTCGGAGTAATACGACGATAAAATAAAAAACTGTTTATTAAAATATATCGATTTCCATGGGATGAATTTTTTAAATGAAAATAGTAAAAGGTAGGCCTTTAAAAGCCCTTTTAAACATATTATTTGACAACCCTGAGGGACGAGTTTTTTAGTCGTGGCCCACGCCCCATACAGAATCGCCCATTCTCCTTTCATTTAATTATGTACTTATGTAAAACTTAATACAAAGTTGTTTACACCTGTAATGGTATATCACATTGTCCTAGACTGTAACAAATATATTGTGTATATTATTATGCCGTTGGTGTAACTTAAATAAATAAATAAAAATAAATAAAAAATACCGAACGAAAATAACCTAACACTGCGCATGCGTAATCCTGTAAAAAATTCTATGCAATAGCTTTAGCTGAGGCAGTCTCCGAGTGCCAAACGTCTTTTTTTTTAAGTTTTTTGGCTCTGGATGTTGAGCCACTTCTAGTGATAGTAAAGTTCAATGCCCGTGAGGTTACTTGAAATGCTGTGAGTCAGCTCTATCCAGAATTTTGTAATGGCTAAACAACATGTTCGTCTCGTCCTGTGATCCAACTTTTACGACATCTGAAAAATATGTTTTGCTATCGTATTGAAATACGGCCGATATGAAACATCTCCATGCTATTTTTTAAGTCTCAAAGATAAGATGTTTTGACCGTTCCAAAACGGCTAGCAGTAAAGCTATCTCTAAAACTATAGTACCACTAACACGTACGCACCCGGTTATAAAAACGTTCAAGACCTCAGGGAAGGAATAACTAGATTATCGGAACCGTGCCCGGACAAAAGTGGCCGTATTCTCCCCCGATGGCGGTTTCGTTTAAAGAAGTAATTACACGAGAAGCAAGTTCGGCCTCAGTGCTAAGGCTGATTCACACAGACGATACGACGCAAACAGAAAACGTAGAACAAAAGTTACGGCACAATGCATTTTAATTTTATTTGTTTTTACTGGAGCTGGTTTTGTCGGAAGTGAAAGATGAGTTTATCAAGACTTTATTTTGATTTTTATCTAGTACACACACATTAAGAATTGTAATATAAAGAACATTTTAAAAACTATGATATGACATTTGGAGTTTTGTTTTTAATTTTGATGGTATTTTTAGTCGTATTTTATAAAGTTGTCAACATGACTACAGTGCTGACAACTTTTATTGGTATACGAAAACCTTATCGTGATTATTAATCACAATATTTATTTAAAATACAAGTAAAACAGGATTCGCAATATAAAAAAGAAGCATTTCTAGACGGACATCAGCTTATCCTTATTAATAAATCCGAAAAAATAGTAAAAAAAACCAATTAGGAATGGAAGATTTCTCTCTAGAAACGTTTAGTTCACAATGAAATGAAATGAAATGAAATGAAATGAAATGAAAATAAATAATTTATTTGCTTCAAACATGGTAGGTATAAGATCTTATCATACATAGTGCCTCACGTTTCACCAAATATTGGCATGCAAATCTTACAAAAATTATAATTATTAATTAAAGAAGATAAAATGTCATACAATAAACACACATTCAATAAGATTAAAACAAAATACAATTAATAATACATAAAATAATTAGTCACCCACCGCTTAAGAAGTCATTAATGTCATAAAAAGATTTTTCGATTAGCCATTTTTTTAACTTAATTATAAACAATGTTGTTGGCAGTTCCTTCATGTCATTAGGAATTTTATTATATATTTGCCCACACATAGCAAAAGAGTTTCTTTTATATAATGTGGTTCTAGGTATTTTAGAGAGAACTATTCTGTCAGGGTTTCTTACACATCTCGAGTAGATATCTTTTGCCTTTTTAAACATAATGGAGTGCTCTTTAACAAACTTAGCGGCTTCAAAAATGTACATGCTAGGCAGTGTTAAGAGCTTTAGCTTAGAGAAGACAGGCTTGCAAGATTCCCAAGGACGTATACCAACAATGGCACGGACACACTTCTTTTGTGCGATAAAGACTTTATTTGAGTCGGTGGAGTTACCCCAAAGAACTAACCCATACTTCAAAACTGAGGCAACATATCCGTGGTATGCTGTCAGTACAGTACTTATGTTTGTCGTTTTTCGGAGTTTATATAAGACATATACAAATTTATTCAGTTTTTTGCAAACTTCATCTATATGAGTTTTCCAATTGCAATGCCGGTCTACTGTAATACCTAAGAACTTAGTTTCATCAACCTCGATGAGATTTTGTCCATCATACGATATTGAAAGATTTTTCCGCCGTTTCCCATATGTTCCAAATTGTATATACTTAGTCTTTGATAAATTAACATTTAAATTATTGGCACTCAGCCAAGAAATTATTGCATCAATAGTATTATTAATGTCAAGGGTATAATAGCGTTACAATAGCGTTGCATGGTCTGTTTACTCTGTGTCTACATGAAATTTACCATAATTCTAAGATTGCTGAGCGGTACGTAGGTACGTTATAACGCCGTCGGCACAATCTTGCACTATTCAAATGGTTGAGCCAAAATGTTCTACCTATACGCCGCAGAGCTTTTCATTAAACGTGGAAGCCACTTTTTTAGTAAATTGTATTTAGATGCCATTAATTAAAAAGTTGCAAACTAGAAAGAAAAAAAACCAAGAATATCTGCTTATTAAAGTTTTTGTTTAAGTCGCTCCGTTAATAAAGTCGTTAAAAACATGAATTTCGGAATATTTTTGTGGCAATACATCATTTTCCCGTGAACTATTTTAGACTAATTTGATCACAAAAAACCGACTCAAGTTAGGCATATTTTTTTTTTAAATCCTGCCCATTGAATTTACCTACTACATTCACAAACTTTACCTCTACAATTCGAAATACAATTCAAGCTCAGATTAAAACCATTATCGCACTGCTTATACCAAACATGAAACAAACACTTATTTTCCTTGCAAAGAAAGTTATTATTTTCATGTCATGTTTACGTTCTGGTCCCATACCACCTCCTGTGTAAACTCACCCTTATGTAGTTAGTATGCCACGTGTGTCTCGCTCGGCAAAGGCGATAACGCAAATTCGTTTGCCCGAACATCTCGCTAATAGAGTTTCACTAATTTTTAAGACCGTAAAGTTTCCTTCTAAGGTCGTGTCCATGACTTTTTATCGGATGTTTGCACACTCACACGATATTTACATGGAACCGACGTTGTCGTTGTCGTTGACGATGTGCTAAAGCGTTCTAGTATGAGATTATGATATCGTGTCGCCGGGAGTGAGAAATCACCCGAAAACTTATCATACTCTTGTGTCCCTGATTTGGCTTGTAAGTGTGCAAAAGCTTAAAGCTACCAGTTGAGATTTGTTGAAGAAGTCATACTCTGATCCATTTGACAGAATCTTAACAACCTTAAAGTTTATTATCTTAATTGTGAGTCAAAATTATTATTATTGACTTACAATATTTTAAAGTTGATAATATATTATCATGATTACAAATGGTAACTTTAACTTTATTAATGGGGATTGTTCTTGGTACTTTAACGTTGCTACTTCTAGCGGGTTAATCTAACAACTTATGAGTTTATAAAAACCACAAATCAGTACTTAAAGTGCGAGTTCACTCGGTCGCGTCGGTTAGAACGTAGCCTAATTCCAGAAGAGCTTTTCATAATTAAGTGTGCTTACCTCCACGCCCCCAAAAGATTGAAGCCCATCTAATATTTAGTGGGTCTACTGCAAATCCTTTCTGTGGCCGGACAGTTTCACTTGACGGGGCCATGCATACATATTGCTTTCGAAAAATAAGGGTTGAAACCTTAAAATGTTACTCAAAGACAAAAATTACTTTATTCTATAAAATCATAAGTAGGTACCTACTTATCATCTATTTCTTTTTAATTAAATGTGCCTTTTGTTTTTTGTTTGTTGAATAAAAAACCGATAGAAAACGTGATATTATCTGGTAATTTCTACCTATAATCAATGTATCTTAGGTTGCAATAAAAGTACATGATTTTTTAGACCTGGACCAACTTGAATTATTTCTAGAAATCAATATTTTTGAATGTATATTAATTTATAATTAACCAATCAAAAATCTAACAGCAAGACATGACACCATGCTACCATAAACATTATTTTTTTTTTATAATTCTCTATTAATAATTTGAGAAATAGACCTAACTATATTGTCAAATAAATAATATCAATCTTAGTTTTGTTCAACAGTTAATTTTATTTTTTGCACCAAACTTCTCAGACATAAATCCTTCAAGATATACACTTGAGACCAATTGAGT
Source organism: Ecliptopera silaceata (assembly GCA_932527185.1). Classification (NCBI taxonomy): domain Eukaryota; kingdom Metazoa; phylum Arthropoda; class Insecta; order Lepidoptera; family Geometridae; genus Ecliptopera; species Ecliptopera silaceata. Next base: position 5,230,979 of record OW052192.1, read on the forward strand.
ACAATAGCTTACAAAAGTGGTACATATTAGCTCTTAATGATGTATATTAGAGAACTTTTTAATTAAAACCTGAGTTAAAATGAGCTTTACGGCTTTCTACAACGTAAAGAAATATGTTTCACATAAACCAGACATGTTTTTATACTAATTGCTTCAACCCATAATAAGTCTCAAGTATATTTCCAATAAGTTGAATTTCTTTTTGATATCAGATACCTAGCTATGATGAAAAGCTATTCAATACAGTTCAATGACTTGTTTGCGATGTATCAATTTAAATTGACTTCATAAATTGTATTTATATTCCAAAGTCATGTAAATGATAACAAGGGCACTAGGTGTCTAGGTGTTTCTATATTTCTATAATGTATTTGTTTACAAAAAAGTATTATAAGTATTCTATCAGCAGTCTTGTTCCCATAGAAGAAATATTGCTTTGTTTGGGACGAGAGTGTGATGTGTGACAAAGCCCGTGAATATTTATTTATTTATATTTTTTATTTTTTTTGTAAATAAAAGTTGTTTGGTAAATAAAGAATGTTTATTTTATTTTTATAGTTGCAAGTAAGCAAACTTTCTACAGAAGTTTTAGGTATTATAATACTAAATGCAAGTTTTAGCATCACTATATGACGTTGGTATAAACACTTGCTCTAGACTAGTTGTTCTGCAAGACTAAAAATCTAATCAAAATGTATGAGAATAGCATACTTAGCTGAGCGATACATTTCCAGAGCTGTATGAATAGTGTAAAACATACCCTTTATTCTTTATTTAACACAAAAAATTACTAAATAAACTTATAAATTACACGTGTACCTACAAGTTGAAGTTTACCTTAGAACATTTTTATTCCACTACATACCTTTGAGACTAGATAATGGTAACCGTCATATAAATAAGGTACATGAGTACACATTAAAAAATTGGTTATAATATGCGATCAGTAGGCGAGAATGACAGGTGGGTATTACTGGATGGGGAAATAAGAGTGACTCGATTATAAAGTAATTAAGATCTAGTAGAGCAAAAATTTGGAAAACAAAACGATATCAAAAACAATCGCAAAAGCTTCGAATACGGATCGTAAAACATATGAAATTATACTGAAAATGTTCATCAGAATTAACAAAAGTTAATACAAAATAACTATTCAATTTGTTCAAGAAAGTATATCTGCAAAGCTCTAACTTGAATTTATTTATATCTCACAGGAAGCACCGTTACAAGTGGGCCGGAAATCGCATCAAGGCGCCTTTGCGGCCACTCGATGCCCGCCCTCTATGAAAATTTATTTCCCAATACAACATGACCACTGTAGGGTTAAGTTATTATAGAGAAGTAAACTATTTCATCTCTAGCACTCGGAATTAGCTCTATTTATTTTCAAAACCTTTCATTTTGAATAAACTGATGGTTGGTTAGGAAAGGGAGGTAAGACGGGGTAGCGGGTAAGACAGGGTACCCAGCAAAAATCACAGTTAGAATTGACCGATCACGCTCGTTTATACATCTTTCGACGCGCCACCATGATACCTATCTGTCACCCGGTGGTTAGTAGTTCTCAAATGCGCGGGGTCGAAAAAAAAACAAAAAATGTGTTTTACTGCAAATCGCTTATCATATTTACTTCTGGTTTGACACGTGACTGTAGTTTTTTAAATAACGCTAGCCAGAAAGGTGTTGCTGTGATTGACACTTAAACTTACCTATAATAAGGTAAATATTTTGTTTCCTTAAGATTGAAGGCTGCCTTTTTTTGTTTTTTTTTTTAATACATAATGGCTCTGCAGGTAAGATGGGGTAATGGAGTAGTAAACTAGAGAAAATAGAAACAAAAACGGGAAAAGTTGAATGAAAATAAACCGAACAAAACTACTATAAATTAAAATGCAAAAAAGAATAGCTGATCAGCGAATACAGCAAAGCAACGAAGAGTCTCATCATCTGGAGACACACCGCTTCATCATGCTCATTATGTGGAAAATGGGCTTATAATAGCTACGCAGGAATAGACGATGATGATGATAACGAAGCCACTCATGTCTGTGAGTTTTGCCAGCTTAAATAATTATCTTTCTTTGTGATCATTCTCTTCTTATCTTATCTTAGGAGGGTACCCCATCTTACCAGCACCATGGGGCAAGACGGGGCGAAATACCTTTTCATTTATTTTATTTTTTTTCTCCTTAATGTGTTATCACAAGTTCCTAATGACTCCAAATATTTGAATAATAATAATTAGTTGTTAATTAAAAAATAAATCTCATTGTTTAACTATGTTATTTTTTATATTATTGACCTTCAAAGCTTAAGTACCCCATCTTGCCACCCTCTCCCCTATGTCAAGTTAGTAAAGTCAGTTAACAAGTAAACGCTGTAAAAGCTTACTTATTTTCTTTTTTGTCGACAAAACAAATTAAACCATACGTACTTAACGAACCTTGTAATAACAAAATCTAGGTCAACTTTGCCCACAATGCCCCGTCATTTGGGCATCCTTTTTGCTCCTGCTGTTTTCCCAAATTCGATTATGATAGAGGATGTTCAAAACCACACGAGCGTCGTCATGCTGGGCGCACCGCGTGTCTGGAACTTCGGGAACCCTTTATTCCAAGAGTTCGATTTACCTGTCTCCCGATAGTTTTACTTCCCTCTATTACAGCGACCGATCTAAATTCATATGAGCGGGAAAACATTTGTGTCCGGAATACTTTCGCTTGAAGCGGACCGCCTTCGTTCGTTTGAGACACAATTGCGCATGTTTGCATTTTTATCTACTTGTTTTCGTGGGGTGAATATGAATGCAGTCTTTGTTTGGACTATGCAGAGGTAAATATTAATATTGCATTGAAATTGTCTTCTACCGACAATATTTTCGAGTTTTGACGTCGCGTTACAGAAGATACAAGGAGCTCTTCGATTTTATCGCTCGCTTTACGGGAATGAACTAGATCAATTGAGATCGTATCTGTTCACGCTATCTTTTTATGACCGTTTCGAGCTTCATGAAGGTTTTGAATAAATAAATCAATTGAATATCCATAAACGGTAGCGGTAAATATGTTACTGCTTATAGATGGCTGAGTTGTTTTATAAATTTACTTAAAATATACTCATACACTGTATGAAACTTTGTTTTACTGTTTTGAAGTTTTGTTCGTCAACAATTGTACTTTGTTGTAAATAAGACTAAAAAGTATACTTGCATTAGTAAGTTAACTTATATTAGTAAGTAAGAGTCACAGCTTAGGGTTGTGGGTTCGATTCCCACTTAGAACAAACTTTCATAAATCCAAAAAATATACTTATCTGAATTTATGACCATCATCATAACCTGGAATTAAATATTTCTTTTTATTATAATTCTGTAAGTATTGTAGCGTTGTAAACTCCAAAGAGATACTTACTAACAACTTTATCTTCTTACTTCCTTGAAACAAATATGTTACGATAAGTCAGTGCTCATAAACGACGAGGTGCCGAGTAATTAACACGTCCTGCTATAAGGAAAGAGTGTAGCACTTCGTCACGGTTGGCATGCTAGAGCTTGGACAAAGATCACCGAAGGTAAGAAGGGTCACACAAAGGTAGTATGTTTCCTAATCATATTTTTTTATTTATAGAGTAGCATCAATTGTTTGATTTGTTTTGTTTCAGTAACTATCTGATGTGTCTTTGTCAGTCTTATATTTATATATTTATTTTGTTTTAAATTAGCCACTTCTATCAGATTGTACAAAACATTATAATTTTATGAAAAATTCTGAGGTATTCAAAGAGGGCTTTATTTTTAGTCAATACTTTTGGTTCTAAAAATGCCACATAAAAGTACAAAATAGTACTAGATATTATAACAAATCAGTTACTTCACGGAGATTGTATTTACTTAACTTTTTGAAGTCTTCATTTTTGTTATTTAATTAGTCGTTAATGAGGCGTAACCTGGCGGACTAATTAAAAATACAAGATACCAACGGCATTGTCTATCTAGGAAGCTTTTCTGCCAGCCCCAAGCCTCACGTCCGCGTCTCGTGCAAGTAATCATATCGTAAAATAACATAAAACTTTTGCACTCTCCCAGCAACCTGATCCATGACGTCTGAGTCTCCGCGGGTAATCAGAACTTAATGAAGAGTGCCTTGCTTCTAACTAAAGCCAGTTTTACACTGTTAGACACGCTAACTTGGAAGCTATTACGATGAAAAGCCAAACTAGGTTATTTTTTAAATATATTTTTATTACAAGATACTTTAGATTTCAGATTAAGGCTCCGAGTACATGTAAATTATTTTTCCTGTCATTTTTATAATATTCTTCTCCTTTTCTAATGGGTTTCATCCCACTATTATTTTCTTTTACTTTTTATTATTTTTCAAATATATATAAAAAAACCCTGGACTATTAATAGTTTTTGTTAAAAAAAATATAGCTTATTGAAAAAAAAAGTTTTAGACGTCTCAGGCAAAGCTCGTTTTTAAATATTTTTATTTACACTCTGCGATAATTTCGCTTGCAGTACCCAACAAGCTTACCATCACCCAAAAATTTAGGGGTCACGTATAATATTAAAACCGCTGAGATGAAGTGGCTAGAGATTCATTACTTCTTGTTTTTATTATTCGTAAATACTTCGAACACGTTTTGTGTTCATAACATAAAATGAAGCAGCAGTAAAATTTCTCCCAAACGAGTTTTGGGGAGCTCACAAATGTTACTTAGCTGGGTAAGTAATGGGGTGTTTCCATAACACCCGACACCACTACGATACTGATTTCATAAGATACTTGAACAAAATTATAGCTGTCGGCGCCGACACGATGTAGATGCATCAAGAACGCGTATACCTACCATTAGTTCTCCACCGATATTGTGTAGATATCGTGTCGTAAACAGTGTAGAAACAGCCAACCCGTATACGTATTCTTAAATTACTTATGTTTCACTTATAAATGCTTGTTTTAGCTTGAAATACGCGCAAGTTTTACGTGTCTATGCCAAGTTATAAACTAAAAGGTACTTACTCTTTTAGTTTTATGATATACTTTTACTCTGTTAGCTACTAGCTTCCGAGCGAAGTATCTAGGCTTTAAACCATAAACTTTTTTATTCATTAACTTTGGTTTTTCACTATTATCTAAAATGTATCGTACTAAATTTATAAACTCATTTATTTTCTACTAGCTGTTCCCGCCGCGACTTCGTCCACGTGCCGTTTTAAGAGATTTTGCTATAACCCATTACTATCTTCTTATGAAGAAAATTGATGGTAAAGAGCAGTCTATGACGGAAAACTGAATAGTTTGGTTTGGTGTTTCTATACCGATTTATTCTGTGATTATTTTTTTATTGAATAGGTAGGTAATAATGTTAACTTTTAAAAATTAACTTTAAAATTAGGGATGAGTGAGAGTATTATAAATGTAAAAGTAAACAAATATAATCAGAATGCTCCGAACTGCTAAGCTATCAGGAGTTACACGTGTTATTGTGAGACAACCACAAAAGATAGACATATGCTGTTGCGGGATATTTTTTAGACAATTTTATGTAGAATATTTCCGTCATACGTGATTTCTATGAAACTTGAACCATTAAGGCTGCACACGCGACGGAAGCTTAAAAAATGGAGTAACTGTTAAAACTGTTAGATATAAGTACCTACTGTAGGATCGAATAAAACCAGTTACAATAAATAAACAAATATTAGTAAAGAATATATTTAATCAAGTGAAGATAGTGACATTGATGACAATCAACAACGTTTAGGTTGCTATGGTAACATCTAAGGCTGGTGATAGATATTAAAGGAGTATCTATTCCTAACATCCACCTCTTTTATAATGCCAGCCATCTTCTTGAGACTTTCAATTCTAGGCCCATAAAGTGGTTTGGTGAGCATATCAGCAATCTGCCTGGTTGCTGGCACATGGCAGATGGTAATGCTTCCATCTTGAACACATTCTCGTATAAAGCATGATCGTATCCTTATGTTTTTGGTCATTTGGTGGAATTCTGGCGGATTCTTAGCCATCTTAATTGCTGATATCTTTCATGATCTTTTGAAGCCAAATAATTTCGCTAGCAGTTTAACTTGCTGCCACTATTTCTGCCTCGGTGGATGAAATCGCTACTGTGCTCTGGCGTTTACTATTCCAAGATATTAGACCTCCAGCATACATACAAAGAATGCCTGAGGTAGACCTTCCAGTTTCATGATCACCTCCGTGGTCAGCGTCACATTCTAAACTATGATTATTTCCTGGCTTGTAAACGATGCCTTCTTCTATAGTCCCTTTCAAGTATCGCATTATCCTCTTGATATTGATGATGTTCTCCCTTGTAGGTTTATCTAAATTTCGAGATACAACACTGATAGCAAAGGCTATGTCAGGCCTCGTGCTTGTCATCAAATAAGCTAGTGATCCATCAAATAAGCTAGTGATCCAACAGCTTCACGGTACGGGAAGTTCACAGAAACTTCATTAACATCTTGAGCATTATTTGCTTTTAAAATTGGTGTTGGCACTGGCTTACATTTCTCCATGACAAACCTTTGCAATATGCGAGCGATGTACGATTTCTGATGCAGTAAAGTAGAACCATCAGGGTACCTTAACCACGCTGTGCTACCATGTTAAAGCAGATATAAATACTGTAGAATCGAATAAAACGGTTACAATAAATAAACAAATATTATTAACGTATACTGTAAAGAATATATTTAGTCAAGTGAAGATAGTGACATTGATGACAATCAACAACGTTTGGTTGCTATGGTAACATCTAAGGCTGGTTATAGATATTAAAGGAGTATCTATTCCTAACAGTAACTTCTCCCGTTTTCCCAACATTTCCCTTCACTACTCCGCTCCTATTGATTGTAGCGTGATGAAAAGTATCCTATAAGTTGCTCAGGAGTATGAAGAATAATTGTACTAAGTTTCGTTAAAATCCGTCCAGTAGTTTTTGTTTCTATAAGGAACATACATACAGACAGACAGACAGACAGACAGACAGATAGACAAAAATTTTACTGATTGCATTTTTGGCATCAGTATCGATCACTAATCAACCCCTGATAGTTTTTTTGAAAATATATTTAATGTACAGAATTGACCTCTCTACAGTTTTATTATAAGTATAGATAATAGTTTTAAAATATTATCACAATTTTAAAAGGATGGATCTCATGAAAACCAGCAATGTCATTTTTATGACAAAATCTTAACAAAGTCGCAATATGATTATAAGATAAATTAATAATTATGGTAAATAAATAATTACTTACATAAAATAGGCACAATACAATTATTTATCATTCAAATCCTTCAGTTATACCAATTTTTCCCGTGAATCGACATGTTTTGCTATTAAATTTTAGTGCTACGAATTCAGCAGAACAGCAACTACCTATACACAGTTAATTTAAATAAACAAACACAATTTTAAGTACAATTAACTCACAATAAACGAGCTACTTTTATGAATATTGCTAATAAAACTCTGCGAATAGTTTCATAAAATGCAAATTGAAGCAATAAAAATAACTTGAGTTTCATAAATGACAAACGGCAACTCACGTATTCAATTACTTGAAAACCTGATGGAATAAAAATTAAAGTCAACAAAGAATAAAGCAGCGAAGACTTTTTAAAAGTTTTTTTCACATTTAGCTAGCTTAGAGTCCATGAATCACAAAGCCAGACAAGAACTAATAAAGGTCACGCATAAATACTAGCAAATTGCATTTTATAATACAAAGTTTCATCATCTTAGAACAGCCTAGGCCATTAAGATAAAAGTGTAGACCCATTGACGTGGGATTTATGGGGAATTTGGGTAATTCCGATCTACACAAACAAATGGGGAGCGTGTGTTTGTCACTGATTTCTGGGAAAAAGTGTCAGATCTACACAATCATTCGAAAAGTGGTCATGTTCTGTTCCTATTACTAATATGTTATATTTCTATCTTATTCTTATTATTTGAAGTGGCACAGTCTTGGGGAAACTTCCAAATGGCACTGATCTGGATCATTTTCTTATCTACAAATCATTTTCTGTCTTAAATGATAATCAAAAATACGTCGCTATTTGACAATGAAAACAGACAAAAAAATATTATGATCATGTTAAGTGACACTTTAAGCGAAACCGGTTATAAAACTGTACAATTACAAAGTTGGTCTTGAAAATCACTTGAGTTGTTTCAAGAAAAGGTGCACCACAACGTTCACTAGATTTGACAAGCTACAGTAGGTCTTGTACATAGTTCTTCAGAAGACGGCTGAAAATGTTATTTGTTGTAAAACAAACGAGCCAGTATCCTGTTTCCAAAGTAGCGGGATCTTACTAGTGTTGTCATTTCGCAATGAGAGCATTTCAATGTTATGCAATAAAGTGGCTCATACTCCAAAAACAATTTAAACTGAGTTATTCCTCGGTGCTGGCAATAAGTCCGGGCCTTACATGGCGTATAATGGTATGACACGACAAACAGCTTTAAGTGTGTAAAATATGGTCGTGACGTCAGCCAAGCGCAGCAAGGCTAGGTTTATTATTGTGGAGCTAAGATACTTCGGATGCTGCGAGTAGGCGACTCAACGGCTACGCCACACACTCGAATATTCTAATGGAACTTTTACGCAATAAGATTTTTGCTTCTGCCAACGAGCTCACTGCACTAATAACCGAGAAATGAGTACATTCAAGTACTAAAATACAAAAGTGTGATTATAACGTTGATTTCAGCAGGTATCTTGTAAACATTATGACTATATATGCTATGCTCGTAATATATGCAGTCATTTTTTTATTATTTTTATGATGGATTACGCTGATGGTCCGTTCAGTACTCAGCATGTCCTCAACGAGTACGTCCATTTCAGCGTCCGGAAATTATGAGCTGTAAGTATTATGTCTAAAATTATACACACAGAATACATTTTTTATACAGTATAGTAGGCTCAAGACCTAGATTCCAAATCTTCAATCTAGCCTAAAAAAAGCTGAATAAACTTTGCGTTAATCCCGAGTAGGGAAGTCAATGTTCCCGAAGGCCAGACACGACGGCGCTTCCCGACGACGCGAGCGTTCGAGATTACACTATAATTTGCCAAACTTACCCAATGTCCTAGATTGTACTAACCAACTCCAGCTGAAACCAATATCATAATAGATCGGAACAGATGATTCAATTCATTTCTTCTTCAAGTCAACACTCTTTTAAACGCTCATTCAAGAATGATGCAATTCAACGCACGAATTCGATTTATGGATACTTCACTCGTACGTCGTAGCACACCTAAACATTATGTGCACATATCTACACATGATGTGCGTGTAAAAAGATACGACTATCGTAAAAAGCTCACTGAAAATAATTTGAGCGATGTTACTCGTTTTTCGCGAGACATTCGGTGGTAGGACCCGCATAAAAGTTGAACATCAGACCGCCTAATGGATTAGAAGAATTGCCTCCAATCGTAAACCCCGCCTTAAGCATTGGTGGAAGCCTACAGAAACAATATAGACTGTAATCTGTTGTTGTCTCGTCGGTGGCGAGCGTGTGATATGTGACTATGGTCGGCCTATTCGGGACGAAATTATTTAGTGTTCGTGTCTTGCCAATATTGCTGGACATAATGCTGAGGTTTTCACACAAATTGGTGCAGTAAATACGACACGGTACTACCTCATAAATGTTTTACAAGCTAGAAACGGGCTTTCATGATATCATCTAGACAGAGAAATTTCAGTACACTAAAGTAGTATTTTCAGAAAATAAAATGCTTATAGCTAACCTAAGGCCTAACGCTCAAGTACTAAATGCAGAATTTACAAAATAGTTACATATAATATGTTAAAATATGTTTTTTACTTCCTATTAATACTAACAGTGTTATCGGAACGGTAATACACCGTTCAAGCTTGTCAGTTGTTGGGTCCGATAAGGCTGCTCTAGCGACAATACTAATAAAGCTTTACACCCAGATACATCTTTTATTTGTCGAGTTTTTATAGATGATGACATCCGTTTCTAATACGGATCTGACCGAGGTCTAAGACTCTTGGTCAATCGAAAAAAACTCAAAAGCTTTTTTGTATTTGGATTGTTCCCCGAATTTATTCCTACTTTTGTTGCAGTGGCAGTTGTCCAATTTTACAATGTACCACTATGCTCTAAAAACGAAATATGTTTTTCAAAAGCATAGAGTGCTTTTCGTTTTTAGAGAAAGGAATGGTAGCTTTTAACTTTATGATTTCATTTTAAGATGAAATAACTTCCAAAATTTTACCACGAACAAAACACGCAAAATTAAATTAAAATTATAAAACAAAATAGTATCATGAACAAACAGAAGCACACTCGTAAAAATGCTACTTAGATACTGTAAAGATATCGTCTTAGTAAAGCATTACTTGGCATTATTTGGCTTTCGGCCGACATGCTCGACCATCTGTCTCGAACTGAATTATCTACCTAATCATCTTCCGCATTGGCTCATACATAACGATCATATTTTCATAAAAGAAGGGCAGCTCCGTACTTACAGTTCTTGGCACGTCTGCTCGGAAATAAGAAAATGTTCACGCAATGTACACGCCTTAGCGCGATTTATGCTCGGGACACAAAATAGGATTTAGATAAAATAAGATGCTACTGGGCCTCACAATAACCCACTACTCGTGTTTTGCCTCTGAACTCGTAATTTACATGACATACTTTAATACGATATTATCCCTGTAATTCAGCCGTTGTGCTCTACGATCCTTGTTATTGCCTATGGCCAGACCGTCATTATTTGTTAGTATCTGTACCTAATCGAGAAAAAATACCAGAACGTGGTTTATTTTTAAAGTTCAAAAACCTTTTTAGACGTTTGTAGGAGGAAAAAACTAAGCCGATTTATTTAGATATAAAAATATTTTTATACAAGTAATCTTAGTAACTTTGTTTATGAAGTTGGGCTGAAGTAAAACAAAATATAAAATGAAGAAAATACGTCTAGATTACCTACGCGTAATTACATAACAATATACACTGGTTCAAACTTAAGTCTAAAAGTTTTTCTATAATTAAGAACTGAAGGTGACCTAACAACTCGACATTTTTTAAATGAAATTAGTTCCGCTTACTAACCATTGTTATGTCAATAATCTTATGTTATCCAAAAGTAACACCCTCAACGTAGCAATAAAGCCACCCGGATATATTACCTCAATAGAAACTAACGTAGAACAACTAACCAAGACAGTAAAATACGTCTACAAGAAGGTTCGAGCAAGCTCATCGGGCGAAACTAATGACATTTTATTTCTCAAGAGAGATGCATTAATTTCATTTGTTCGCCCATCGACGGTCTGCCACACCAAGTGAATTTACTTACATGAGAAAACCAATTATTTTGACTATTGAGTTATTGCAACCCCTTTGATGCATTATTGCTGGTATTTTTCACATAAAATAGTAATAAATCTGCCGCGCCGTGTGCTTTGGATTTGTATTACCATCTCGTTTTGAATACAATTTAAAATTGATTGACTGGTGCTATATGTGGCATATACCTACTCTTACCAAAGTTTTGCAAACACATTTAAATTCTGACATCTTTTTAAATGTGTCTTTTAAAATATCATGACTGACTTATGTAAATCTTTTGTTTGATAATTAGAACCAATTTAGTTTAACATCCATAAAACTATTGCTACTTCTTTTATATAAACGAAAACGCAATAACAATATAAATGGTAATTTTAAAAGTTAGATGAAATTCTAATAACCTATTGGGAATTGCTTGAACCCAGCACGTAGATATAGCCTGAAATGTCTTTATATATGCCTTATAATGTCTCAGATAGAAGCTAGACGGAGTATAGAAAGTCTCTGTTCGAAGACGCACGTCTCGGAGCCAGGATTGTGAATTATAGAGGAGGCACGCGTCACTTGCCGAAGTCAACGATGCCAACCCGCTCGGCTTGCGGTCTCGACACTCTGAATAAGTAATTTTTACCGTCTGCGCAGTTTTACAAACAAATTAACGGTATAATGTTGTTATTTTAATAAAACTTCCCTGTTGAGTTACAAGTTTCATTTTTATGAGCCTCGCCGTAGCCGCCGCTCGGTTGTTTATGCTTCATAGTATGCGTTTTGTAACTCTTCTGGGATAAAATTAGCGTTCATTTCTAAAAAGAAAACTCATAGATACTTTATTTTTATTAACAATTTCTACAAATACATGGAAAACCTTCTATTGTTTTTTTATTGATCTAATGAGTTACTTAACTGACTGAGCCTAATAACCATATCATGTTTATTATGTTACATAATTCTCATTAAAACTATGCATGTTATGACCCCTTAGCTCAATCTATACGACTAAAAAACTATTTTTTTTTCAACGTTATTTCTTTTGTAGATCTTTTATTATCTCATGTTTGCTCAGTCGCGATAAGTTTCAAAACATTGTTTTCATTTACGCAAACTCTATATTATCCACGAAACAAAAAATCCAGCTAACAAAGAGGGCAAAAAGAGTCTGTAATCCTCTGTATTTGCGTCTGGCGTTCGCCGGGTATTTTCCACTATTTGAACTTTTTCTTCACATCCTTGCGCCTACAGTTAAAAAATGTGGTTTGCGACTCCTTGTTTAATGTCGTATATATTTACCTACTATCTATTTGTGTACTCACTCTTCTTTGTCGTTGCTATATTTTGTTATTTGAACATTTGAAAATAACATTACAAAGATTTAATGTATGCATTCTGCCACATTGTTTTCCTTTATCTGTTTTCTAGATATAGTAAAAAAAATAACTTTCATATTTAACCATTTATTTATATTAATTTATTTACTTACGTTTGCATGTACAATTCAAACCACTTATGTCGACATGTTTGAAGTACAATGTATTCACAAATTAGGTTGTAATATTTAATATCCAAATATTTTTAATGAATAAAATTTGTTTACTTCGAATACGTCAAATTCAACAATACACGTCATTTATAATGCATGGTAAAGGGTAAAAATATTAAAAAGTTTTAATTAATTTGTAAGTCTCTAAAAGAAGATAAAACTAATTTTATTCAAAGTATTAATATTTGTATACTTTGGGCAGTCACTGTACTGAATTCGAAACGTGTGTCTCAAATACCCATATGAAAACTTCTCTTAATGAAGTTTATTTCAAGAAGCGCCATGCCTTCAAGCGGCTGCGTCCTCACTTAAAACTGCTTATTGTAATTAATGGGCGTCGACTATTGCACTGCTTATTACATCCGGTGCAGTTTCGGGTACCGGAAGTACATTTTATGGCGTTGTAAACCATGAACGCCCTTGCATAATTGCTGTGTTACATTAAATTAGTTTACCCATCAATTATGTCTTTATGCTAATATTGCGGGTGGAAAATCTGTGATAAAGTATGGAGCTGTATTGGGGTGTAAATCTTCATTCACACACCTCTTTAATGTGAGTTATGTTTCTAAGGGTTATGTTTACATGCTTGCTTCTTACTAAATAAGAAAATTCACTAAAGAGTTCGATAATTATTTTTTGTAAACAGGATGAGTTTTCTAAAATAAAATTGCTAAACCTTTGCCTTTTTAAAGGGCCTTTTGTGCTGCAATGCTTGGTTCTATCACAGATTTTTAACTCATACTAAAGAAAAGACATGGGTTTTTTGTTCCGTCATTTATTTGTGTGAGAGAAATTGCAACTTGTTCAGGCAACGTTGTAAATGTTTATCTATGATTAAAAAGTTCTAGTTATATTCCGATAATCCAGTGATCCAAGAGAGACAGACACGAGAACAATGAAACGGTAAAAAGCCTACAAAGTTCAGCACAGAACAGACCCTCTAATGTTAATTGCCACCGCAACAGATGGGTGCGACGCGACCGTTCGTTCGCCCAATCGTCGCGGCAAACATTCGTAATTTTAAAAGCAAAACGAAATAGCCACGTTTGGTCGCAGTACATAAATTTCATGTTTGCCTCCGCCGTACTGGCAGCGGATATTAATCAGAGAATATTGAAATATGTTGTTTTTTCGAGCGATTGATAAACGGCGCTCCTGCCGGATTAAACATTGACGCCGCTCGCTCAATTATTACGTTTCCAGCTTTTGCCGTTGGCTTCGTTTGTTTGGGCCTTTATCTAGCCAGTTAATACATTGACAAGAAACACTATGATAATATAATATTCACACTTCACAGTACTTTTATATATGTACCCTTACCCTGTTAAATCATACACTTAAAAAAACTACTTTTACTTCGAAGGTACCTATACCACGAACAATTATAGATTTTACAAACGAACAAGCCAATTCATTAAAATTGTTTTGGGCTTAAGTTAATTCACAGAAAATCGTACAAATATTTCCGTGGTCAACTGGTAAACCAAAATTTAACTTCATAAGTCTTTAATTTTAATATGTGGATTTCCGTGGTAAAATAAATTGAGTATCAATTATTTTATTTATTAAATGTTCTGAGATTGAACACCTAGTAAGAAATACAAAAACTAAGGAAACTAAAGATTTACCACAAACTAAAAAACAATCTCCACACGATCATAGCCGAGAAGGAAATTAAGTTAAACCAACAATTTTCATTAAATATTAAGGCGGGTCGGGAATGCAGGTTGTCGTAGCGGAGTCTACCCCAAGATTTATGATACGACCAACAAGCGAATATTGAAAATCTAGAGCACTCACAAAACCACTGGATGCATTATAAATGAAGTTTCAGTATAAACAATAATAATAGCACACTAAATTTTTGTTTGAAGTCGATGTTCGGAATTTTCATTGACATTTTTAATTGCCACCTAAGTATTAACAATATAATGATATCTAAGTTCTTCCACATAAGTCTGGAAAAAAATCGCCCTCTTAGCTATAACACAGCTGACTGTACCTACATTTTATTCCTTTTTTTGTTATTATTATTGTTCCGTTTTATTACTTTTCAAGGTGTTCATAATGATTTTTTATTAATTCATTAATTTTAAGATTCAATTTAGGTTTAAGTTTAGGTGAGATTAGGTCATAGATGCAAGCGTTTTTTAATACAACTAAATGATAGTACAAGCCAATGACTCATCTGAGGTTACCATACTGTACTGTGGATCCTGAACTATAATGAAACAGTACTGTACTATAAAAATAATGTGCAAGTAATAAGTAGTTACTTTGTAAGCTTGACAAAAATGTTGTCAAAAATTAATCTTCCAACTCATCAATTAAAGCCTCCAATCCACTGTAATACCAGCAGTGATCACTCAATATTATTTTATATCCGTATTCCATAACAGGGGGGGTATCCTGACAACTGAAATGTTTTTGAACTGTTATTTGATCAAATCGCAGTTCAGCTTTCTTCTTCGTCTTTTATTGATATTTTGAATGATCGATTTTCATACCGTTTGATAGAATTAATGAAAAATCAGGTAGGCCATGCTCAAATCTGGTTGGTCATGCTTAAATCAGGTAGGCCATGCTCGAATCAGGTTGGCCACGCCCTAAACCGTGGCATTGACGTCATTTTTAACGGCTCAGTCATAATTTTATAAAGCTCAGTCACGTCAGTCCACAAAACTGCCACGGAATACTGATGAGTTATTATAGTAAAATCATCGAAAACTGAACTGCAACTGAAAGGATATTCGGTCACGCAAGTTTCCCCTTGCTGGATAGCCCCACAGAAATGATTTTAATGCACATTTATTCACCTTTCTGTGCACTTTGTCATCATTATGAGTGCCATTTCAGTAGAAGCAAGGGCGGAACACTTTCTCATTTACCTACTAATGATTTATTTTCCAATACAGTTTACTGTTTTCCCCTTTTTAATAGGGCTATGCATGTCGTGTGAGGTACAGTCAGTTTCATTACGAGATGCCCACGGTCTAGTGTGTTACCGGATGAAAAGTTTGCGGTAACGGCATGATTAGCCTCTATCATAAAGGTCTTTTGAAATAATGTTTAACGCGTATTTCTAACGAATACTTTGATCTCTAAAATAGTTCTAGGTTCTTTGTTTCTTGAGTATTTTGGGTTAGATCACTTTAAGAAAAAAAAGTCAATTTTATAGAAAATATTCAGTAATTTAAGAAACTAACGGACTACCTTTTAAAAATTTAGCGCATACCTACTTGATGTCTTGCCATACGTAATGTTCACGTAATATCAACGCTAACTTTTTATAAGATAGGGGGTAAGACATTAACAGGATCAAAATGTGTACCTACAGTATTTTTTCAAAATAGTTTTATAAGACTACTAAAAATCAGTAAGCTGTGCTTGTTACCTTCAGCGTAAAAGTTTCTTTCAATAAATATTAACCGGGAAAATACAAAAGGTTAAGACACGAAACCTCGTGAAAACATTTTAACCGTTTTTACCCCTGTTTTCGTGAGACTTATCAGTAGGCATCAAAGAGTAAGTAAGAGCCTCTTTTGTCGAGTACCTCCGAGTATAGTGCGCTCGGTGCCGCATCATTAATCTTTTGGTAAACACTTTTCTGCCCGGCTCTACGGCTGCAGTCGCAATGGATATTATAGAAAACGAGTTGATGTATTCATGTGATTTTTAGAGCTTTTAATAAAATAGCTTTAAGCTTATAGTCTCCTAGTTTGATAGTTTGTATTAGAGACAGTTTTATGCTGTCTGTGTTATATTAGAACAACTCGGTTTAGGCAAGATTGATACGGGAAGTAAATAAAAAATAGTGACAAATGCTACATATAATACTTATAGGACGATGTTTAGTTATTTTAAGTTGGCAAGGATAAATCTAATTTCAGTTTTAACAATCAAATATTTTTAACATTCTAGAATTCTTTGTGACGTGACTAAAGTAAATTAGAAATAAAAAGTTATAGCAGTAAGTAGTGTAGCAGGTGTGCTTAATTTTCTGATTTGTGAAATAAATACATTTTATAAAATATAAAGAAAATTATAACTATTCATGTGATCGAACCTAAAAAGAAACAGATTCTTGAATACGAAATTTCAGTACACAGCGGGTTCAACTTTCAATTTCTGTCAGAAGATCATCTTCTTCCTTTTTTAACAGGGCCTCTTCCTGTCAAAAAAACGACAGGCAAATTTTCCAGTGTCATTTGTTATTTTTAATAGTTTTCTGTCAAGTTAGTCAATCGTCATTTGTTTTAAAAAGAAGATAGTGAAGAATTTTTCCTTAATTTGCGATCGAGTAGTTATCTGGTGTCATCGTAATAATAATTTAAAGCTGTATCAGTATTCAAGCTTGTATAAGTACTTACTCAATTTACACACCTAATCGTAAACGAGAACAGGAGCAATATAACAAAATGCAATTCTACCTAAAAAGATGTCAGCTTTACACTCAAAACTCAGCTGTGAAGCATTTTGCAAACCTAATATTTCAGTTTTCTATTCATCTACCACCGCGTTTCAGTGCTGAGTATTCAAACATTTCTGTAAATATTTTAGTTCTTCTAGAACATTTAGCACGGAAATCCGTGTCACACCTTAAATCGCTATTTACATGATACCAGTTCTATGAATGGAAAACGACAATTTGTTTACCAAATGTCCGTCACATGAGATCAAAAATATACATACGATTAAAAATAAAAAACCTTAATATTAACATGTTTGTGATCACAGAACAGGCCATCACTCAGCATGTGTTGTAGTAGTATGACGGGTAGTTTAAGTTAACTCTTGTATGTTTTAATTTATACTTATAAAAATGAACTTGATTTAAGTAATAGCGTGCGAAACCTTCTACTTTGATCGTTTACTAACGTATATTTACATATTTGCCATGTTGACTGTACCGTGTAAATTGAGCTTTAGGATTTGAAAGCTTTCAATAGCATCACGGAGCTCTCACATCCTGGTAACAGATACTACAGGTGTTGCTTGAGATATTTTCGAATTGGTGTAGGTAGCTAGTAGAACATGTCACTTTTACTACAGAAAATGTAGAGTGAAATTCTGCAAAAATTTCTTTAAATTCTTCCGTTTTTACGATATTACATTTTGTTATGAGAGATTCACATATCTTATGTCTAGCAGCAACCTACCTACTCTAAGTAAAAAATTGCAAAAACGCTTAAAATCTTAAAAAGATATCATCATCATCATCCACAGTCTGAGTTGACCCACTGCTGGGTATAGGCCTCTCTCTGCTCTTTCCATTCCATTGACAACTTAAATTGCAAATACACTAAAATGTTTTTATGTCAACTTCATACTCAAATTTTGTAAAAGAGTTATGCTATTTTGGAGAAAATAAAACTGTTAAGTTTTATTTTCTATAATGAAGTTATTTATCAAACATTGTGACAAACAATAATGAAAAAGTAAACGACATATATATATATATATAAAACAGCCAGTACGGACAGGAAACAGCAGAGGCAAATTGCAGCAGTTACCACTTGCCAATAACAGTTTTCACAAATAGTAACGTATTTATTTGTACATCTCAACAACATAGTGAAGTTTCCATTTTGCCCTCCAGCGTCACGTACGTGACAAACGGTTCGTCTTAGGGATCGCCAAATATCGTTTAGTACGTGAGAGAAGAAAACCAACTAGTCGGGTAAATAAAATAAATCAAATGTTAAAGTAACAGTCCGCTCCCGAGGTAATTCCCTATACTCTTTTGTTTATACCTAAAATACTCTTCGATTATAATATTTCATTTCATAATGGTCTTGTTATTAATGCTCTTTGAATTTTCTTTCTAGGGACTCATAGAAGGTTCCGTTCAAAAGAGTTTTGTACCCCTCTCTAACACAAGTACGTGGTAATCCGATTGCACTTTTATAAGTACGTAATAGGTGGCCTACTTCCCTATAAATTTTATTACCAGCATTACATTAGGCTCCATTATTCTCAGAAAGTCATGAAAATAAAGTCTTGTCACAGCGACGACAGTACTTAATACCTCCCAATTTCCTCCTAATATCACGCCCTACGTATCTTTTCACCGCTAAAGGCCCGTAATTTTTATCACATTGTACCCACATTTAGGCATAAAAAGGGCGTAATTCTGGTAAATAACATAATGTACATCACATTAGCGGCTCTCTGCTAACTGTAATATCATCATGTTCTTTTGTGTCGCGGAGTACGCTGGCCCCATATAAATAAGGTCCTTATCCAGTTTTCAAAGACGAGTCATGTTAACACATGTTCGCGAGTTAGGAAGTTCACGGTGGGCCTTCGGACTACCGCTCCAAATGAAATTTGCCCTACTGACGCAGGCAGGATGTGCGAAGTTACAAGAAACAGGTGTTATTACAGTTTTTTTTTCATGAATTTAAGTATGAATTAATGTGCCGCCAGAACCTTATTAGTGCTACCACACGCTATGCCACCTATTACTGCACTAATTGGAGAGCGTGGCTCTTATCGGAAACTCCAATGTCAGTGGATAACCTTGGCCTAATCTTAGGTGTTATTATTTCTAAACGTGTGGTAAAAATAGAAAATAGGCTATAGCCTAGTGAAGGCTTTTTCTTTTTTTGTACGATCAATTATTTTATTTGAGAATTGGTAAGCTAAGTTGTTTCTGTTTACAAATAGATAAGATATGCCACATCTAAAGAAGTACTTTGTTCGTATCGCGTTGTAAATACGCGTTTTCCTAACGCCCGCGCGGGGCCGCCTCCAGCGAAAATTCACTCAAGGCGCCTCCGTCAGACTCACATGTGTTTTTATTGTTTTAAATGCGTACGTTATTTTTCGCAGCAAAACCGTGTCTTGAGAGTATTTCGTACAAAGTTATGTTGCTGTACGTGGTTCAATTACGGACACCGGGAACTCAAGAATTTGTTGCTACGTGTTTACTTTATTTTCTTGTTTTGTTTTATGAAGGCTGGCTAAATTGGCATCTGTACAACATGCAGTTACCCAATAAGTCACTCAAAGACACTAAAGTTAGATCCAGCTATTAGTAAACAAAGATCATTCATCATAAAGATCCATTATCGTGTAGGCGGGCGGATCTCTTTATATGCCAGCACCAACAAAACCTCATTATTCCCACAGACGAGAAATCATTTGTATTCTGCCTTCATGCGTATTCTTCAGAAGAATTTAATAGCTCATATTTACAAATAAGTGTCCCGAATATGGTAAATTGCAATAAATATTAAAACGACAAACAGGATTAGGCAGCAGGGCACGTCGGTGCCAAACTTTCGATTCGAATTCGGTGTCAGTCGATATTAAATTAAAAGCACCCACGCATTCCTCTCGCGTCTTTTTCCTGTCCATTTGCAAGGACCGTGTAGAACCCGAGGTCACATCTCGCTCCCGACAGACTTTACGGCGATAGACTTGTATGGACAAGACTTTCAATATTCAAAATGTTGGAAATGCATTCTAGTTGTAGTTTATTACAACACTAAAAATATTTTGACGGCTCTTATTATAACGACTGTTTGAAAACACAGGGATAAGATGATGTACAAATTCAGTGCATCCATACTAAACTAACGGATACAAGGAGAAAATTTCTAGGCAAGCGAGAGAATGGCGACGCATAGTTGAGTGATGGCGGACTTTTTTATTTGAATCGTGTGCGAATGCGAAAGCCCATCGGCCAGACACGAGACACATTACTTACATTGACGTGTTCGACTTGGGACCCGATAAATGTTTACCCGGTAAATCGCCAGAACCAAAATTAATGAACGTTCTGTAAGTGTATAAGAAGGTACAAACCTATTAATCTTTTAGAAGTTTGGTGTCTTCAAACTTGAAAGAAAAATATGTTTAAAAACTTGGTATGCTCGACTTTTTACCTAGCTTTATGACTGTCTACGTAGTTTATCAAGAAACTTTGCCAGCGGTGTTTTGAATTGTGGGTTGATAGAGTCACTGTATGTGCTCGTGTACTTAAATAGAATATGTAGATGTAAGCAATCTTCTTAGGACGTTCTGAAAACTTCGTGCAAGCTCCCCTGTTGCGTGTTTTTATGCCTTCATGCATGTTTTATTTAAAAACGCGTTCAGACCCTAGTATTGAGGGGGCAGGAACATGACAGTACAAGGTCGCGTGACCGTCTCCTGAATTTTAATGAGAGTATTCCTTTGACACTCGTAAAAATGATTCCTGAAGATTGCTATCTTTCGCACATTTCTCCCAATGTTTACTTCAACTTTGCGTTAGGAGATGTAAAAACTATTTTAAGACTTGAGATAATATTTAGTGATGATAAACTTTTTTGTATTTTGGTACAAAACAACATTAGTACAGCATTCAATTTGTAACATTTATGTCGAGTGATATAGGAATGATAAGTTTGACCCTCAACCATTTACAAAGATATACGCAAGAACTCTGACACAAACAAGGATCTTATTTTCTGGTTACATGGCGTTCCATTAATAGATGTGTCACTAAATTTGCGTTTTCAATTCGGTGTCTGAGGGCGGTTTCAATCAAAGCCGGCACGCACTCGCTCCACATCCTCACCAAGCGTCGCCTTTTAGAATAAGAATCGTCTTTTTCACAGCACTCTGCGATGAGGGTAAGTGCTATGGAGTAGGATTATTTCAATTAGTTTTTAGTTTTTAATACAAAGGTACAAATATAATATCTAAAGGATAGAAACATGTGATTGTGATGTTGCGGTTGTAGTAGGCAATATTAGTGAGTATAAGGTGCATGGTGTGTAGATGTTATTTATATGTAGTACATGTTTGTGTATGTTGTTAATTGTGCTAGAGCTGTTCGGTACTATGTAGGTAACGACGACATCAAAGCGTTTGAGAAATAATTGTTCCATTGATCTATTTTATTTAGTTATACTACATTTAATAATTACTACTCTAAAGAGAGAAAATATCTGCGAATCGGCAAATTCTGTTTATCCAGAAATATTTATTATGATTATGATAACAAATATCCTTGGACTTTCAAAACTCTAGCAGATTTCCAACTAAACACATAAAAGTACCTTCAAAATTAGTCTTAGCAAGTTAAAGGAACTTTCAGCTCTGTAAATTTGAACAATCTGTCGCGATGTTGTAATTAACAGCATAATTCCTACTACAGACCCTACCACGAAGTACTTTGTTGATTTGTGTTAACATCGTGGATTCGAAATGTGGCTTTTCGGATCATGATTGCTTAACTAATCATTTTGTTAGGATATCGCATATCGCATACCGTTGGGGACAGTAGATCCGTGAAGGGTCAGCCACCGGATAACCCTTCATTTGACTAGTAAGTGACCGAAGTTATTCATGCACCAATGTCACTAGACACTTATCAGGAGACTTCAGGAAGTATGTAAATCTAGGCAAGTAGGTAAATCTTGTTCCTATCCTATCCTACTAATTTAATAAACGCGAAATTTTTTATAGCTCTGTAGATGTATTTCGTTCACGCAAAAACTACAGAATGGACTTTATAGAAAATTTTCAATCATGTAGATTATACATCAGAATAACACATAGGCTTATAATTTATAAATATATTGCGTGAATTATGTAAAATATAACAATACTAAGATGAAGTTGCGGGCATTAGCTTGTATTTTCCATACTTCATAGTAGTCTCCATACTAAGTCAGTCAGTGTCGCTCGGGGCCCGTGCCCACCCGCCATGAAATTAAAGCCGACTCGCGCCGAACAAATGATTGAATAATAAACGAAAGAATTCTGTCTTTGTATTACGTATTCATGATGGCTGGACGCTGAGCGCGTGTGGGACCGCACTCTATGAATGCACCTTTTGACACCAATTGAATTCTTAGACACTTCTTTTACATTATACATTTTTATCGCGTATCGCTATTTTTACGTTTAGGTTAAATTTCAAGATTCTTAATTTTACTTGTATACCATCATCATCTTCCTACCCTTGTCCCACATTATGCTGGGTCGGTACAACACGTCTTTTTCTTCCACTCTCCTCTATCAGACGTCATCTCAATACTCACACCTTTCTACTAATAATTAATTTTACTTGTATACCCACCATTTATTTATTTTAGCAATTTATATCCCATTATAATTTATGCAATAATCACATTTCATTAATCTAACACTATACTATAATATTTAATTTAAATTTATTATTATTGTATGATTTAAAACTGTAAATTATATTAAAAATATGCAATTAAAATTTGAGCTTTGGTTTTTAACCAAAAAGGTAAATACGTATTTATAATAGTCTTTTAAAAAAACAGAATATTAATATTTAAAGTGAAAGTGATGTCATGTATCATTCATAACTTGGGTTGCATTTTTGATGTCAAGTGTATTATAAATAGGGCTCCATCCTTCCGTCCAATATATTAATCTTCCTTTGTCTCCCAACCTTTCGTCTATCCATTTATCATAGCCAAGTATTTTTGTGAGCTAATTAAACTTACAAACGTGCTTGAAATATTGTGGGCGATATAGCATTATTTCTGGCCCCGTCAAAACAATGTTGTCATTATTCAAGTGTAGCAATCGTGATCATATACGTAGCGAGGTAAATGTATTTGATGCAACTAGGAAATAAAAAAAAGCGTAAAATGCATGTTTCAGCCTTTTACTTATTTATAAATAAACATTTTGAATGTACATAACCACTCAAGTCACCTCAAAGCAAACACAGTTAAGCATTGCAAGCTAATTACTTTACTGTCCTGCCGAAACAGACTTTGTTTCCTCAACGACCGCTCAGCCCTAAAGCCGTAACACTATAGCGTATCAGTTACAAATATCTGAGCGTAACCAAATCCCACCGGGTCCGACCACAGAGCAACTTAACCCGAAATTAAATCAAAGAGGGCTTAACCAATCAGGCCGAGTGCTATCATTGAATCGGCAAAGGAACACTAAAATTACTTCTTGATGCGGAGAAACGAAGATTCATCGTAAAAGTGGTGGGGGTGGGCGGCCACCCGAGGGGGTGTCTGAACGGTTTTCCGTGTTACGCAGACGTAGCGCAGGCGATTACGGCGCACGTAGCAGCCGGACCGGACCCGGCCCGCACCTAATGCTGTGTTTTAAACATGAAAAACCGTTCCGGTAATGCTGTAAATATTAACTCCTAGATTTATCCCCTTTGTATTTTAACGGCTTCTTGTCTCAATGGCGATTGTTTACAGTGTCGCAGACGCGGCTCGAGGTCGAGATAATGAAGTGCAATTGTACGTGAGCCCTCCACGAAAAATGTCGATGCTTAGAAGCTTAGAACTTTAAAAATGTCTTGGGGAGACTCAATTTGGCACTGGTATTTTTGAACTGTTCAATATTCCTACTTGGTGCACACCGCACATTTATAAATGTTTGGATACTTTGTATTTAGACAAAATATTAGATGAAAGGATTACGTAAATTCTTTGCAATGCTAAGTGACATAACAGAAAGCAGCAGCTGCATTTAAAATTAGCCTATTGTTAAAATTAGTCCCAATTCCATAATTACCAAGATCCCTCGAAGGCAGGGTACGTATAAAAAGACAGAGGGTCCCACAATTTACGCGTGGTGGCAAGTGCCACCTGGGTCATGTCTCCTTTTACTTTATCCCGTAAAGATTAAGTTCCCAGAAATTCCCCTTAGGTATACGTGGTCCCCGCAGCGAAGTGAGTCATTTAGCCCCTGTTTACTAGATTAGGGGATTTTTTACACCGCACAGCTTTGCCCCAGACTGGGCGGATGTGTCATAGGTATGAGGGTTTTATGACCCCTTGTTTATTGATAGGCTCGGATTTGCGGTGATATGAGATTTTGATGCTGATTTTTATGCGCGGCGTAAAGGTATTTGTTCCCGTTTTACTTTGTGCGATCGTTTGAATAATATATTCGTCATTTACACCCCTTTTTGGGTTTTTAAACCAATTTTTTGATGTTATTATGCACAGTGAAATTCAAACAATATCTTTACGTAAAGAATTTGCTCGCAAAATCTTGAACGCCTAGAAGTTTTATTATCAACTTCTCTAGATAGTACTTTGGCCTCTTCGGCAAGAAATATCCTGAAGGTAAAAAACCCTTTAACGATGCAATAAGCCGAGACGTCCAGGTTCCCAGAATTTACCTTTTCCTTCTGCGAAAGATCGTAAAACCTCTTTACGCAAGGTCACTTACGAATTCGTTTGGCAGAATTGAAAAACTATACCAAACTGCTTTCTAGCTTTTATTTTGTTTGTGAGAAAAATCAGATTCAGAGAATATATTGGTTTATCATAGCGCAGTATCGGTAAGTTGCGCAATTTCTATTATAGTTACCAGTTGAACTAAAAGTATAAAATACTTATACTTTCTGTATGGTAAGTTAGAGATAGACTACGATAGAGTTTTCAAAAACATTTATCAGTGACATGTCATGTCGCAAAACTTTCAAAAAACTACTATAACTATTACAACAGACACATATTGCACATTAATAATAATCACGACTTCTAAAATTCTTCCCAGACGAACTATAAATTAACTAACAACGCAGATACTTAAACTTAATGGAATCCCCACGCGTACGCTTCCTTATTATCCAGCTAGACGCAAACCCATGCTTCGTTTACACTGTGTTAGTTAGTCTGTTCGTTTATTAGTCCAGTTTTGTGATGGAACTGGACGCTTGGAACTGGTACCTAAAATCACTTAGAATATGATCCTTGTGATTTACCGAATAAAGAATTTTTACTTTGAATTAGAGACTTTTGTTTTAATGATTTATCTTAGTCGACAAAGGCTACAATTTATCGAGCAAAAACTATGTGTAAATTACTACTACTAGGTACTCTTTCTGTTAGATGTAAAGATGACAATAATGTAACAATATACTTATTAATAGTCAAACACAGGAAAATCTAAGCAAAGGCATGTTTTTTTATTATAACTACTGCTTGGACAGTTGTTGGCGCCATGTAAATATTCCTTTAGTCTAGAAACTTATTCGAAAACGTACACAGTTCAACAGTCACGCATACCAGTCTCAATTACTACAGAACCCTGCGACGGATCGGAGGCGTCGCGGTGCAAACAAATCACCTAGATAAATAGGGTTCCACAGAACAATGCATTGTCAACACAAGATGGAATATAAAAGCGCGGCGAAATGACGGCCGGTACTCGAGAGCTGTTTACACGATACGATTTTTATCTACAAAAAACCTACGATGTTCATTTTTTTTAAGTTCTTCACGAACTTATAGAACTGTTATTTGGTCCAGCGAAAATTAAACCTATTAATAATTAAGATACGAATATTATGAATTACTTACCTTTTTAAATAAACGTTAATGTATTGCAACATTAGTGTATCCAAGAGACACTGCATGGTGATGTACCTATATTATACTAGTTTATACAACTTGAACCTGTCATCACGGCAATGGCCTACACATGACCAGATTCCACGTTGATTACATTCATTTTATGACTCGACTTATTTAAGTTTATTCTAGAAGGAATTCTCAAAACGTCAGCTAGTAAATCAAGACTTCAATTTACGCTGACCTGGCTCACGACCAAAAACTGGAGCTAAACTACGACCAAACTTAATCAAAACTGTTAAGATCGTAACATGTAAAGCACTCGATAGATCAGCGGGCCCAAATCCAATCAGCTATTGAATTAACCCGGTCGTGTGACTAGAATACAGATCTTCACGTCAAATGTTTATCTTTCATCGAGGTGTTAATGTAAGTGTGAGGTTGTATGGGCAACAAAAATAAATTAGCATCTTAGGTTCAAATTATTATTATGATTTTTGTTTTTTATTATTGTTCCTAAAGTTCAAAGTTATTTTATTTGCAGGAATTAAATGTGTACATAGGTGGCAAAAGATACATAATAGTCCCAATATAATTCTACCTTATATAAGGCATGCAAAATTGAATAATATACAATTCATTATTTAATAGCTAATATTACATTGTCAAATTATATTAATAATTAAAAATTAGAATTAAAGAATAAAAGATTCTATTTTAATGTTATACATTTTGCATACTTATTAAGTTAGACATAACTGGCCATGTTTTTAATAATTATCATCTAATATTCCTATGTTCTGCACTGAGAAAACTAATAGTTGAATTTCTGAATGTTGATTCCTTAACAGTTGAGGCAACAATAAATTACGTTGTGACAACCGTAGTACTACATTTAATAGAACAAATTAAAAAAAGTTAAAATCTAATTGTTGTTACAACCAAAAAAATGGGTTAAGCTAACATATTTTTTCATGTATAATCGCATAGCGGTCAATTTAACTAATAATTCGGTAATGTCAACATAATGATAAGTTGAATCAGCAAATGAACTTAGTCAAAGTTACAAAATTAATTCAACTATTTGCAAATATTTTAAACAACAAAGCAAATTGGTTAAAATGACTATTGTGAATAGTTGTCAACACCTAACATTTCATTACATAGTAGAATCAACAGATAAATTTAGTCAAAATAACAAAAATATTTTAACCTTTTGCTAGAAATTTATACAACCAATAAATAATGTTTGATTCAACCATATTGCAAAAGTTGTATCAACAAGCGAACGTAGCTAAATTTACACAATTGATTCAACTGTTTGAAAATATTTTAATAAACAAAGCAAATTGGTTAAAATAACTATTGTGAACAGTTGTCAACACCTAACATTTCATTACATAGTAGAATCAACAGATAAATTTAGTCAAAATAACAAAAATATTTTAACCTTTTGCTAGAAATTTATACAACCAATAAATAATGTTTGATTCAACCATATTGCAAAAGTTGTATCAACAAGCGAACGTAGCTAAATTTACACAATTGATTCAACTGTTTGAAAATATTTTAATAAACAAAGCAAATTGGTTAAAATAACTATTGTGAACAGTTGTCAACACCTAACATTTAATTACATAGTAGAATCAACAGATAAATTTAGTCAAAATAACAAAAATATTTTAACCTTTTGCTAGAAATTTATACAACCAATAAATAATGTTTGATTCAACCATATTGCAAAAGTTGTATCAACAAGCGAATGTAGCTAAATTTACGCAATTGATTCAACTATTTGCAAATATTTTAATAAACAAAGCAAATTGGTTAAAATAACTATTGTGAATAGTTGTCAACACCTAACATTTCATTACATAGTAGAATCAACAGATAAATTTAGTCAAAATAACAAAAATATTTTAACCTTTTGCTAGAAATTTATACAACCAATAAATAATGTTTGATTCAACCATATTGCAAAAGTTGTATCAACAAGCGAATGTAGCTAAATTTACGCAATTGATTCAACTATTTGCAAATATTTTAATAAACAAAGCAAATTGGTTAAAATAACTATTGTGAATAGTTGTCAACACCTAACATTTCATTACATAGTAGAATCAACAGATAAATTTAGTCAAAATAACAAAAATATTTTAACCTTTTGCTAGAAATTTATACAACCAATAAATAATGTTTGATTCAACCATATTGCAAAAGTTGTATCAACAAGCGAACGTAGCTAAATTTACAAAATTGATTCAACTATTTGCAAATATTTTAATAAACAAAGCAAATTGGTTAAAATGACTATTGTGAGTAGTTGTCAACACCTAACATTTCATTACATAGTAGAATCAACAGATACATTTAGTCAAAATAACAAAAATATTTTAACCTTTTGCTAGAAATTAAAAAAAACAATAAATAATGTTTAATTCAACCATATTGCATAAGTCGTATCAACAAGCGAACGTAGCTAAATTTACAAAATTGATTGCAAAAACAGACTCGCAAGGTCCTCGGGGAAATTCGAGGGCATCTTAAGTGATCTCATGAGAAAATCAAAAACAAGCGCGAGCTTGGTGTTCAAAGCACTAGCTATCGGCTAATCCCGAAAAGCGAAACTGATAATATTCAAGAAGAGGTCAACTACTTATTCTTGATAGCAAATTGCTCTGGAAAACCATCTTGACTATAATCTCAACAAGTGCACAATGCACTCTTCCAATGTAAAACAAAAATGTTAGGAAAGACCGGGGGGCTCTCTCCAAAGATTACTATATGGCTATACAAAGCGGTGATCAGGCCAAGGTTGGCATATTATGGCGTTCTGGTTTGGTGAACGAGGACAGAACTCTCGACCACCATCACCGGACTCCAATGGTTCCAGCGACAAGCCTTTTTAGCTATCACTGGCTGCATGAAAACCACCCCAACAGCAGCCATGGAGATAGCCCTATAAATAACTCCACTTGACCTGTACATACAACAAGAGGCCAGCTAGCTGCCATGGTGTAAAAACCTCACCACTTCACACGCTAAAATCCTGGACCGGGCAATTTTTTTTTTTCATTTTTTTAAATATCAGCCTCTCATCGCCGCCCCATGTGCCATGAAATAATTTCAGTTTTTTTTCTATGCAAACATCGGAGATAAGGGACGGTTTTTTTTTTAATTTTTCGTCAAAACTCAAAAACTACTAATATTTTATACGCTATATGCAGCGTAAAAAAAATAAGTGCTTGAGAATGTGCAAATAGCGCTCTTTCATATGATACCCCACATACCATAGTAGCCCCACTTCGATTTTTTAGACAAAAACTGTTCCAAATTTCAAGTTGATAGCATTAGTACCTAGTTCGTGAGAAATACGGTTGAATTGGTTAGATTTCCTTTGCCGCTGCCGCGGAGCCGCATAGCAAAATTAAAACCAAAACAGGGTTCCCAACTAAAGGGTATTAATATATATAACCCCCCAAATTTAGGCGGTAAATAAGTGGAATGGGATTTTTAAGGGGCTTTATATTCATATCTTTATTTGCATTCCATAACGTGTGAAGATCTTATAATGAATGGGCTACAGTACTATACTATACAGTTACGGACCCTGTATAGCTTTAGGTTTTTTTTTATTAATTTTATTTACAAGTATTGGCCCTGAAATAACCCAATTTAGCTAATCTACTTAATTTATTGACCAAGCGACACTATAATGACAATGACAACTAGAGCAATTAATAAAATAAAGCTGGTTATTTGCTGTGTGATCGTGAATTTTAATACATATTTTTCCTTGTTCTTACTTAGTTTTCTTTAAGGCCTAAACATTCATTGCGAAAACAATCGATGTTTTAGGAACATCGATGTATTTCTCAATACATTACATTTAATGTTTTTTTTCAAAATTATACAGAATCTAGGGTAAATTGAAACCAAGCCAAGGGTACTGTAAAAATGTGACCTGGCAACACTGTTGACTTCAATCAAATCCAACCGCAACTCCGGAAGTGCGCGTTCGTTGCGTTTGTTTAGTCTGCCCGGCGCCGCCGGCGCCGGCGCCCGCGACGTACCTACTATACGTTAGACTTTATTAATTTGAATTAATAAATGCCACTGCTAAAAGTGGTTTAATAGAACAAACCAAATAAAAGGTGAGTTTAGTGATACGTATCGTTGATTCAGTGGTACCTTAAGTAAATATGGAAGATTTTGAGAAATCACTGGTGCCAGTATATCTCCGAGACTGGGGTTTATCTGAAGAGACAATTAAATTTTTTTGTGGTAAGTACTTACCTTACATAATATAATGTATGAAACGCCAGTCTGATCATGATGAAATTACTAATTGTAGCTGAATAAGTAATTTATCTACAAGTAGGTAAGTAACATAACATAGATTTTATGTAGCTCGTAGTAGTTTTATGTACTCAGTACATAAAACAGCACTGAGTACCTACTCAGTGCTGTTACCTACCTAGGTAACCTAATACGAACAAGAAGTAATAAGTTAAATTAACCTAGATTTTATGTAGATTGCACCTAGAATATGTGGTATTGTTTCTACCACATATTCTAGGTGCAATCTACATAAAATCTAGGTTAATAGTAGCAGGGTCTTTACCCGGGGGTGCAAGGGGTGCGGTGCACCCGGGTGCGGAGCGCCCGTGGGCGCCTGCCGAGCGCTGATTAATGAATATTTAGATATTTCATTGAACTTAACGCCATTGCACAGTTTCATAATACAGGTTACGTACGACAAATACGCAACATTAAATATAAAAAAATTGTTCGTTTTACTTTTATTGCGCTCTCGGTGCTTGTCATACTGCTCATGATGTGCAAGTTAAAATGACTCTTATTACCTACTACACAAATATGTAACAATTTTATTTAATAATACGCGCGCGGCAAATTCTCTAATCCAAAGAGAGTCTTTGACCTGCGCCCGCACTTGAAGCAAAATGATCTCTAAGTCAAAGTCAATAAAGTGTAAGTTCATTTAAAATGGGCGCGCGGCGCGGCAACTTTTCGTCCGCCCTTTGACAAAGCCGCACTTAAAGAAAAATGATCTCTATAACACTACAATTAGGTATAAGTTCATTTGAATTTACAGTGCGGCGCGCGTCGCGTATGTAGGTATGTGTCGGTGAGTAGAAAACCAGGGCGGTAGACATAAGACGGCACTGCAACGTAGGTAGGTAGGTATACCTACACATAATACTACAAGTTTAGGTACCTAGTAGTAGCCACTAGCCAGTAGGTAAGGTACCAAGGTACCTAGTTATTTTTTATAGTAAACTACCAAGATCGCGTACCGAAACTACGATAGGTTAGGTGGTAGGTTGGTAGGTACCTAAGGAACTTACGTATCTAAGTAATAATATTTGTTTTGTTTTTCAGATAATGAAATCACTATAGATTTACTCACAGAAATATTAGTGCCGCTTATTATTCAGAGTCGGTGTGAGGAAGCTGGAAAAAATAACCCATGTAAGTAAACCTATCTCTATTATTTTTATTAGGTATTTTAATCTCACTTGTTAATTAATTATAGGTACTAAATTTAATCTCTATTTATAGGTAATTAGTATTATTAATTTTTAATTACCTATTTATTTAGGTAGGTACTTACCATAGGTTATGGAAGCACTAACAAAATGTAGTGGGTAGGTATATCAAATACGTCACAAAATGTTATTTTAACACAAAAGTAATGTTAACTTATACCTACGCGTAGTAAGGTACGTACGTACTACCACAGAATAAGTAATAGTACAAGTACAGAGGTCGACTCTAAGAGAAAAAAAATGCGAATTTAAATCTACTTACAACGCGGCTAAAGTTCATGCGCGACAAGCTTTTATTTATATCAATATAAATTTTATAATTTAATATAATGATGGGTTTGATTGCATTCAAAATTTATTTTGTTCGTTTTAGAGCATTTAAATAAAAGCTTGTTTAAAAAAATGATTTTTAATTAATATTTTATTAGTACCTACCTAGTTTTGAATCATACGATAATATTTCTGTTGAGTTTTTATTGTCACAGCGTGAAGTCTCTAGTTAAGTCGCACGGATAGCAAACTAGAAAATCTAAAGTTTTAACTTGGTTTATTATTTTACAGGAAACTGCATCGGAAGACACTAATTCTGCTCCTGCAAACCCTACAACGTGCTCTAGTCATAGTAGCTTATGCTGTAGCGTAAAAACGAATGCTGACCCAAAGCAAATACTTAATGTAAGTTTGGATTCTTCATAATTTTATTATGACACACACGTTTTCCTTATGTTTTTTTACTTTTTTTTGTACACATGTTTCTTACTTTTTTTGTACTGTTCTATTTTAGAGTATAGATATACCCACCATTCTTAATGAAAACAGATATGGAAAACTGGTTCTGGCCCGTCTGAAATCAAGCTATAAGCTTGATGCGACTAGCGATCATATCTAACAAAAAGCATTGTGGCGTGGTATATTAACAAATATCAGTGCATGAAAAAAGAAGACTTCATTGTTTTATCAGAGGCTATCACTCGCTTTGTTCCAACAGAACATAAGGTTTATATACCTACCAGCCTATTTATGATACCTACCTATAGTACATTCTTGGCCAAGTACCCTACCTACCTAGTATAAATAAATAATAGTAGTGCGACGTACCTAGTTAGTGACAATAGTGAGCGATATGTAGGTATCTATGATGTGTATCTCCGTTATATTACTTATACCTACCTATTATATATTTTTCATCTTTAAAGTCGTCGTAGTCGTAGAAAGCGTAGTTATCGTAGTGCGACGTAGTTAGTGACAATAGTGAGCGTCATGTTCCTGTCTATGTATATGTATCTGTATCTCCGTTATATTATATACCTATATCTTTCATATTTAAAGTCATACAGTAGTAGTAGAAGCGTAGTTATGATTCCTTTCAAAAAAATGGTCATAATTTGACACATACTAGTGTGTTTACAAAATTGATTCAAGTTCATACCACTATTCATGTTCACTATCCTTGCATAATTTTTTTTTTCTAGGAAACCTACTACATCCCGGCCATAGTAACAAACAAAAAAACGATTCCTGCCAGAGGAAAACTAGTGACAATCAAAGACGCGTCCTAAAAAAAGAGGGGGTCATATCAAGGAAACGCAAATATAATGATGATGAAAAACAAGATTCTGAGGTCGAAGAGAACATAATCATCGGTAATACTTTAGTATAATAGGTATTATGTTTGTTTAATATACCTACACATCGCTTTGCAATTATTTATCATACCTCTGCTTTTTGGTTTCAGAAAATGATGAGCTGGTCATCTGGCTAAAATACCATAAAGAACCGTTCCAAGAGGTGCGCAACTGGCTGGCAACAAGAGCGTACCGGGTCGAGAAAGACTATAATGATAAAACGAAACAACTGCAAGAAATATTACAAAATATCCTATTTTGAAACAAAACTTTGGATATAAACTGGTAAATTACATTCAGATCTAAACTCACAGATTTTTGTGCTAGTGATGTGTTGTTTAGAAATAGAGTCTGTCATTGTTAGGTATGGTTAGGTTTTTCTGGTGTTAATGCAGGTACATACTGTTTGTTGGCCTTAGGCATTTTTTTTAAATATAGCAGAGTATGTCCTGTAGGTAACTACCCTTAAATTCTATTATTTATATAAAAAAAAGTGTCGCTACCGGTAGGTCTAGTCTGGCATGCAAATGTAATTACTACCGTTTTTTGGATCGTAGCGATTACGATTATTGGTGGTTAGGCCTAACAAAGTTTTATCACTATGGTGATTAAACTATTGTTAGGCCTAACAACTAATGGCGAATGGGCTTTACGCTATGATCCAAAAAAACGGTAATTACATTTGCATGACAGACTAGACCTACAGGACGTTTAAAGTCGGGCCTTGCAACATAGGTTCCGCAGCTGGTTAGTTTTAGGCTAGCGTTCATAATGAACAAGCTATAAGTTAAGTTAAGTTTGTGAGTCTGTCAACTGTAATGGTTAAGTTTTATTCTGGCGTTAATGCAGGTACATACTGTTTGTTGGCCTTAGGCATTTTTTTTAAATATAGCAGAGTATGTCCTGTAGGTAACTACCCTTAAATTCTATTATTTATATAAAAAAGTGTCGCTACCGGTAGGTCTAGTCTGGCATGCAAATGTAATTACTACCGTTTTTTGGATCGTAGCGATTACGATTATTGGTTGTTAGGCCTAACAACTAATGGCAAATGGCCATTACGCTACGATCCAGAAAACGGTAATTACATTTGAAAACATAGGTACTAAACGTATTTGTTAAATCTACTTACAGTTAGTTTGTTTGGCAAACTTTGACATTCTCTCGCTAAATGTCTATACGTATTGGACGATTTGCTAGTTACTTCATTTGAATAATATAAGTTGTATTATGTGTTTATTATGTTTTTTTATGGTTAAATAAATGTGTAATAATGATCTATAACTTTTTTATTTAATTGTCTATAATTAGATTTCCTTTATAGGTAGGTAAGTATTTTCATGAGAGTGTATTGTAGAATAAGCCTGCATTGAGTGGTGTCAATATTATATTAGTATTTTGTAATTAGCTAAGTAATAAGTTAACCTGAAATGTAAAAATACTTGTTTATACAGAATTTACTTTAATATTATGTTTGTAAAATCAATCTGCATTTTCACGGAAGAAGTCGGTATAATGTTGAATTAGGCTTTGTTGTAAAGCTACATTACATGCATACACCTAGAGGTGTATGTATGTAATGTAGCGATAGGTTAGAATAGCATTTGCACTTATCATGCCGGCATAGTCCAGTTTCAAACCATAATGATCACTGGACAGATCATTTATCATAGCCTACATGGTAAGTACAAAAGTAAGAGATTGCTTTAAGCGATAATACCGCCAATTGTATTACTCTAGTTTAAGTTTCTTTTTTTATGTACCTACTATGTCTGTGGTATATGCAATAAAGAGATTTGTATTGTATAGTATGTTATTCTAATCTATTGAGGCGTATCGTTTCAACATTACACCTTTGTCAAAAATACTTTATATTGTAGGTAGATATTACTAATAAATGCAGGTTGATTTTACCAATAACAAGTAATTTTAACTAAATGTCACATGTCAATACTACCTTTACAACAGTCAAGAATGCCAATATCGAAGGTTAATTTTACCACTAAATTTAGTTTATTCTAACCTATTGTTACATGTAGATTCTACATTACACTTTCGTCAAAAATACTATTATGATCTAGGTAGATTTTACCACAAAGCAGAGGTTCATTTAACAAAACACCACAAGTTGTTTCAACTTAAAAATACAGGTTAAGTTTATCATGAAAATTAGGTTGTTATAACTGAATTTCACATGTTAATACTACATTTACAACAGTCAAGAATACCAATATACACAGGTTAATTTTACCACCTAATTTAGGTTATTCTAACCTATTGCTACGTGTCGAATCTACATTACACCTATGTCAAAAATACTATTATGACCTAGGTAGATTTTACCACAAAGCAGAGGTTCATTTAACAAAACACCACAAGTTGTTTCAACTTAAAAATACAGGTTAAGTTTATCATGAAAATTAGGTTGTTACAACTTAATTTCACATGTTAATACTACATTTACAACAGTCAAGAATACCAATATACACAGGTTAATTTTACCACCTAATTTAGGTTATTCTAACCTATTGCTACGTGTCGAATCTACATTACACCTATGTCAAAAATACTATTATGACCTAGGTAGATTTTACCACAAAGCAGAGGTTCATTTAACAAAACACCACAAGTTGTTTCAACTTAAAAATACAGGTTAAGTTTATCATGAAAATTAGGTTGTTACAACTTAATTTCACATGTTAATACTACATTTACAACAGTCAAGAATACCAATATACACAGGTTAATTTTACCACCTAATTTAAGTTATTCTAACCTATTGCTACGTGTCGAATCTACATTACACCTATGTCAAAAATACTATTATGACCTAGGTAGATTTTACCACAAAGCAGAGGTTCATTTAACAAAACACCACAAGTTGTTTCAACTTAAAAATACAGGTTAAGTTTATCATGAAAATTAGGTTGTTACAACTTAGGCACTATATACTTAAAAATACAGGTTTAATAATATAGTTAAAATAACTATTTCAAAATAGTGTTAAAACAACCTAACTGGTGGTTTGGTTAAATTTACCTGTTACAAGTAGGTGTTAAACTAACTTAGCTCATGGTTTGGTTAAATTTACCCTACAAGCAACACATTTAAGGTTAATTGATTCAACTATTTATTAAAGGTAGGTTCTATATCAACAAAAAAAAATAGTTGATAAGTTGAATGTTCTGATAACCTATAATAAACTAGTTGATATTACCATTTCAAAACAGTGTTGAAACAACCTCACTGGGTTTGGTTAAATTTACCTTTTAAAAGTAACAATTTCGGTTTGTTTGATTTAACAAATATTCTATGTAGGTTCTATATTAACACAAAAAATAGGTTGAATAAATGTTGATTCAACTAAATATTTTTTTCAGTGTGCAAAATAAATGATTTGATTTGATTTTCATTTTTTTGATTTTTGTGAAAGAGTGCAAGAGCATGCTTGTAATGCTGTGTGAACAGTATAAGACTCTACACTGATCGAAGGTACTGGTGCATTTAGAGGCACTCTAAGATGGACGCGGTGTATTTGTTGGGCACGACTTTAGTGAACGTGATCAGTGAGACAATAAATACCTTTTTATACACATGGTTTGGTTATGGTACGTAACATAAGGTGAACTGTACTTTAATATTGTATCCTAAAATTCTTTACAAATTCCTTTTGCGATTTCTTGACTTTTTGTTCTAAAACCTGCAATATCTGAAGCTGCTCACACATTTGCCGGCTAAACCAACATTCAGCAACGAGTTTGCAGCGATGCTATTAAGCTATTGCATCTATCGTGGAGACCGAATCCAGAAATTCTGTAACGAAAATACTGAACGAAAATAACCTAACACTGCGCATGCTTAATCCAGCAAAAAATGCTATGCAATAGCTTTACCGCGGCAGCTACCCGAGTGCCACCCGTCTTTTTTTATTATTTTACATTTAATAAATTATGACTTTAATAGCTTGTATTATTAATGATAATTTCATAAACGACTAGGTAATTTAAGAAATGGATGAAGACGTCATTGCTAGCACGTGCCTGCATACAATACGGAATAGAAGTAAAAACATGAGCTACAAAAATCTGCAGATTTCAGGTAGTGCACTAAGTATAAGTGCCGATGAGAGTGTTCCAACTCCAATCAACTATTGAATGAACTCGACCGTGTGACTGGAATACGGATTCACTCCTCACATCGAAATGTTTATCTTTGATCTGTACGGCCTTAATGTTAGGAGTCAAAAAGAATTGCACAAAATCATTATTATTAGTTATACAACTGTGTTTTGAAGATTTATACTTAAATGAAAATATTTTTGCTTATGGTGAAAAGAAAATTAAATGATTGCAATTCCTTTTGCACAAAATAATGTATTTTGCAACCTGCACTAGAATTTTATATGCATTTTTAGTACACTTGAAGCTTAATTTTAAATTTATGTGTATATAATATTATTTCTGTTAATGCTGCTCCCATTATTTGATTCCTAGGCCAGAAATAATATCATACGCTAGGCCCAACAATAGTATTAATTTATCAATGACTTTAACTTTCAAAAGCTCAGCTATATCATCGTGCAAAAGCATCAGGCAAGGACCTGTTTCATTCGAATTTGATTCCCCAAGTTGTTCAGCAACTTGTAACGTATAGTCTATGTAATAGCGGACGACATCGCCCATAGATTTGCTGAGTGGGGATCATCCTATCGCGAACGACCTCAATGAGGTGCCGCGACAATTTGCCAGGAAAACGTTCATTCCGTCAAGATAAGTGCTTATTAGCAATGCGGTCCTCGAACGTAGGACTGAGGCGGGGAAAGACGATTACACACTGCACAAATGGGTTAGTTGTATGGTGTGGTTCGTAAAGTCAAATTAGTTATTTATTTATTTTGAAGTATAAAATACTTTGATTTGAAGCCTTTTTTTATTACCAATAATTTGCCAAGCTAAATCATTATTAGGTAATCATGAGTTAAAATCTTAATTTCAAATGATGTTTTTCCTTTAAATGCTTGTTTTTTTTTATTACTACATGAATTGTTTTTTAAAACACAACAACTACAACGAACAATTATGAAAAAACGTACCAGTCTATTAAAAAAAATGTTATTTCAAAAACAAACGTTACGAGTAAAATAACTTCTCATTTCACAAATTATTTTACAATAATAATTAGAAACAACAACAGGAAAAATAACGAATGCCATCAATTATTTATCTACAAATTGGAGATATAGGATTTTTATGGGCATAGATTTTGCTGCATCTCGAATCTAATATCGCGGTCCCCGAGAGGCAAAACGATATATTTTCCGGAGCACGGCTAACCAGCGACCTCTGGCGAACAATATTTTGCTCGGCTCCTGCTATCGGTTTATTCAAATGTGCTGTGTCCGACCCATGCTCAAAGAATCAACCTGCATAATATTATACATATTGAAATTCTTCCGCCCTCGAACATGTACGGTATTATTCTATGAATAAGTTTGTGGTGACGTGGATGTGTGAATGGTAACTTCTTGTACTTCAATCTATCTATACTAATAATTATTAGTTTACGAGATTACCCCTTACAATTGAACAAATATACAAACACACAAACTTTACTTCTTTAAAATATTAGTATAGATTACTTTACTTCTTTAAAATATTAGTATAGATTATAATCTATACTATATAAATATTATAAAGAAGTAAAGTTTGTGTGTTTGTATATTTGTTAAATTGTAAGGGGTAAACTCGGGATCTACTGAACCGATTTAAAAAAATCTTTCACCTATAGAAAGCCACATTAATGCTGAGTGATTTTACGTGGTAGTCCGTTTTGCAAAGAGAATCGGAGAAAAAACGTCGAATTAGGTCAGCTATGTATAATATGAATATTGTACGTACTGTTAGACTGAAATAACCCAATATCTGTGCATGCTACTATGTTTTAATGTATCAAAAAAAAAGAATTTGTGTATTCTACGACCAATCTATTTCTTTTAATATAATCTTATGCTTAAAAGTTTCATTATAACATTTTGTAATGGGAACTAACAAATCTGCCCACTATATTTTAATGTAATTTAATTAATTGATGGCATAATAAAGAGGAGGCCAATACTCAGCAGTGGGTGCCAACGGGCTGAAATGATGACGATGAATTAATTGTTACTTTATCTCTACTTCCATTATAGTCCGGTCAATTTAGACATTCGAAGTTACATAAATTCCCACCAAGCTGAAAATCGGTAAGATTGTTTAAAATATAATTAAAAACAAAATTTGAAAGTTCCCCATCATTCCCCTGTAAGGATTTTTTTTTATTCAAGTTCAAAAATAAAAAAAAATAATTTTTCGCAATTTTCAGCAAAGCGGTAAGTTTTATCATGAAAATACCTAAGACGACGATTTTCTGAAAATTGCGAAACTCATTTTTGACCTTTGACCTTGAATAAAAATTTTTCCTTACAGGGGAAAGATGGGGAACTTTCAAATTTTGTTTTTAATTATATTTTAAACAATCTTACCGATTTTCAGCTTGGTGGGAATTTATGTAACTTTACTCTTATTTTTTGGTCTAATTTGACCGGGCTATTATATTAGATAAATAGATAAAACATGTGAATAAACTATGACTGTCATGAGTAATGTATATGTCAAACGTATTAAAAAAAACAAATGCAGTTGTAGCAGCCTGTAGATGGCCGGCAATAATTCAATGATTCCTATCATATCGCCCGCTCCTTTGGGAAATCCTGTTTGTTTAATATGATTCGGTCGGCGCTTAGAACACGTGTATTCATTTTATAGAAGATAGTTTCGATTAATAAACACTCAGCTTTAACCATTGTAAAGTAACCAAGTATTGAACAAAATAAATATTATTATAGCTCACAAGATTTGTTTTTCTGATGATCCCGAAGGTGTCAAATTCGAATCTTTTATGCATAATAAAACCTTATTAAAATCTTTCAACATTTTGTTCTGCTTGCTATTGACCTGGAATTTGTGTAATAGGTTATTGAGGAGGTGAAGACGTTTGTTATTTTCTGCGAAAAAAGGTATAGATTTATTAAACCCTTGATCATATTTTTGATATTTTGAAAATTACATAAAACAATATTCAAAGCAAATCTTTTTATTATATTTTTTTTATTATAAAATATTTAATAATCAAGATACTTTATAAAACAACCACCAAGAATGTCAAATTGCGAGAGAATCTGACATTGAAATTGATTTCACATCTTATATGAGGGCCAACGGTTCAACTAATAAAAAGCTAGCGCAGACTTGATGTCTTTATTACCATACGTAATGATGACATAATATCAACGCTAACTTTTTATAAGATAGGGTGTTAATAGGTACCGATTTAAGAACCTACTAAGCCTTCATACTAACCGATACGTCATTACCTAGAACACTGAAGTGAGCCGTAGCAAAAGCGTAGCCAGTACACTCGTAGCCTATCGTAGCCCGTAGCAGCTGTGTTGTAGGCTGTTGCCATTGCAAAGTGATCTAGCCATCCAAACTTTGACGTGACTTTGACATGTGGTCGAGATCGAAACAATCCAGATTACAGCGAACACATCAAAGCTTCCACTTCTTCAAAGGATTTTTATTTGTGTCATTTACATTTTTATTGGCATGCTAGGACACAGCCTGCCTCGACCGCAGACGTAAGTGATTTTGAATTTTCTGATGTGTATTTTATTATCATTTTATGTGTGCTCAATATGACTACGGATTACCATAGGAAATACATTACGGTCACGTATCTTAAGGCTTTCTCTATGGAAATGTGTTAGGGATTCTGTTATAATTTTCATGTTTGATCTTTTTTGTGAAGATATCTTTCTGGTATACATTAGATCAAAGGTTGCACACGTGTCGCGACCAAGAAGTTCCGAACCGAAGACATTCATAGTAATATTTCACATGATGTTTCACACAACACAATCTGATCACATGCAAAGCTTGTTGTATACGAACTAGATTTCTATTATTGTACGATCCTCTCCATCCAAAGGTTGCCTGGAAGAGATTGCTTTCAGCGATAAGGCCGCCCATTGTACCATACTGTTTACCGCATAGTTTCTAGTTTTAAGTTTTTGTTTCATGGTGTACAATAAAGTATTATCTTTCATTCATTCATTCATTGCTGATGGTATAAATGAAATATCAATGTTTATAATAACAAAAATGTTTCTTTTTAGTGGAGATCGAACTCACGACTGAAAAAACAATAAATGGAAAGCAGAGCTAATACCAACTAAGCTGTAAACGTCTTTCAACATATTTTTTGTTTACCAATTTTATTTTATTTTTTCAACTAAGTAATCAAATTAAGTGTTTTTTTTATATTATTTCAAGTAATTATTTAAAGGGTCTTTAAAACTGTGGCTGGATAGCTTTTAATAAATTATTTATAAACATTCGTCCTCAGTTAGTAAAACATATTAATTATTTACCCTCTCATTAAACACTAAGTATTTTACAATATAATTAAAGCGTTAATCTTTATACGAAAGTAATCTGACTTCGTAAACTAAATAACCTCACGATCGCTGTCTCCAGACACCTAAAATATTAAAAATAAATCTAAGTAAGAACAAGAACGAAGACAAGAAATGAAAACTGAAGAATTCAATAGATATCGAGAGCATAAAAGATATGAATCTTTATGAAAAGCTATTATACAAGAAGCATTGTTTGTTCAAGGCATGTTTGGGCGGTTCGTGCGTGATTGATTCCACTGTAATTTCCATACGCGTGATCTGCTCATATTAGCCACTTTATACACCCACCAGAACAACAAGAGCTACCTCAGCCCCTCTCGCAACTCTCGCCCATGGTGTTTGGAGGGTAAACCAGCTTACATCCAGAGGTCTATTAACCCTGGCCACCTTTCTAGGACTACACAATTGTACGGCCGGGGCGACCTCGTGGCGCCTGCCGAGTCACGATACCTATATTTTTCAAAGCCTTAAAATATATCGTTATTTTCTGGTACTTTACTTGCTTAATGGTATTGGAGATCAATTAAGATACTTTTTTGTCTTATCCTCTTTGTGTAGCTTGCTCTAAATTAAGCTACAGTGGATTGTTTTTTATTGCTATTTTGTGCTTTGCGAAAGCACTTATCCACTTGGTGAATTTGTTACTAAGCGTGAGATACTAATTGGTTCTGTTTACTAAATAGACATAATAGCCTTGTTGGCCTTTAAGCCTTCACCCACGTAAGCTATTTGTGGTTCCATAATACTTCGTAATGGGAATTTAATGTAACAAGATACTATTCCTTTTGATGGCTCTGAAATTTCTATGATTTCTCGTTTTATACACTGAAAATTGGGCATATTATAAATAAATCTCAAAATACACTACGGTGATTATCACAAACGGGACTTAAAGGATTAGCTTAAAGATGAAATGATGAAAATAAAAAAAAAAACTGTTGTTTATGCATCTTCTGTATCCTCTGTTTGTACCAGTACATAGTGTATTGATATAGAAAACGATACACTCAAAATATTCTCACTTTTAAATTAATCTTTGTACACTCGTCAATCAAATGCACCGACCGTAATAAACAAATGCAGTAGCTTTACGCCAAAACAACATTAACATTCTAGAACCGCACTCACTGGAACTGCATAACTCTTTGAGCAATCAATATGTACGTGACTGTACAATACACGGGTGAAAATCTGGCAACCAATTAAAATGAAAATGGACACAGGAACGCTCGAAATGGATTCGAGATAGAGTAATAAGCAGCGGGCATGACATGCATTGAAAATTTAAATTTGGTTAGATTCTGATTGATTTTGGTCAGATCTGGCCATTTTTAGAGTTGCAAGACTTGCATGGCAAGCTTTTTGCTACATGAGCTGTCACTAAAATGTGACTCATCATTCTTATCTTGTTCTCTCTTCATCTGTGATACTTAGATAAATATCAAAGTATACCTACCATTCTTGAGTCAAGGTTAAATACCTTGACAATTCTATTAAAATATCCAATATTACGCAAGTCATGTAGTCCTCTTCATTTAATAAGCTGCTATCAACCCCTAATAACCCCTCGAAATAAAGTGTTTTCACGAAAGTCACTCTAACTCAAATTCAAACAAATAGCTACAATAAAGTTTTCGAAATCAATTTAAACGTTATACAAAGTTCATAAAACGTAGGACCAATTTGATCTGACCTCAGAAACTCAATAGCAGTTGGCAACACTTTTCGCCGCTCGTTTGCAGCTCTGCTGCATAAAAGGCTTTAAGGATTAGGTGGTGTATTGTGAACTTGTGAAACATTTTTATGAAACTGCAACCAGTAAAAACATCCCCATTTTGATTTGTTGCACAATAATAATTTTCAGTTGTTATTGCATTTTTGCAAGAGCTTGGTGCTTTGTACAATAAAGCGGTAAAAATATATTTTGAACGAAACATATATTTTTGGTTTTATTGACATGTTTGATGATAGACGATTGAAAAAGTTAGAGAGTTTTTGAGAAATACGATATACCATCAAATAGATATTTCATCAAAAAATGTTAAAACATTTTTTGATGAAATATTTTTAACCGTTCAAATCTGTATCCATCTATTTATAGGCATATAGTACTTTTTTAAAACGCTTAAGTTTTTCTATGAAAGCATTAAAATAAATAGGCCAAACCAGCTATCCAACGGAACGGTATCGTCTTGTGGCAAACTCAAACCTTAGAATTTTCAGAACCTACCTTAAAGTTTATTATTAGTTAGAAAACTCCTAACTTGCGATAATTTCCAGTTTAGAAAACAAAACTTTATCCGTCTGAGGTATCCCATAACATAGTTACCGAAAAAGTTGTATA
The DNA here is from genome assembly GCA_932527185.1 of Ecliptopera silaceata. Lineage (NCBI taxonomy): Eukaryota > Metazoa > Arthropoda > Insecta > Lepidoptera > Geometridae > Ecliptopera > Ecliptopera silaceata. The sequence continues at coordinate 5,275,268 of OW052192.1, forward strand.
AGTCGTTAGACGTAACTGTTCCAGCCGGCCACACTAATAACTTCCCGGGTTGACAGGGAACTGCCAGCAAATATTGTCGTCAATTTGTTAGCACGTTACTCGCAAGTCGCACGCTACTTAGGATTCGGGAAGCGCCCGGCCGACCCCGGCTTATGAACACACGCCCAATAAGAACAACTAAGTTGTGACGTCGCCCGATTAGCCTCAACTCACGTTATCATCCCTTTTCTATACCAATATTACATTCCAAGAGATGACCGACGATGTTATGAACCACGTGGCCATGACCGACGATGGTAGGTAGCAGACAGGGCTCAAAATCATTCGTTTTGAAATCTATATAAAAGTGCCTTAGGCGATGGACATTTTCCGTGTACTAAAGATTTTTTTTACCACATAAAACAAGTAACTTTTGGCTTATCAATCTTATCAATATTAATTAAGCAGTCTTCTCAAATTATAGATGAACTCGAATACAGAGTCGGCTTTGAAAAGTTATGATACTGTCGAAGTTTAGTAATCAACACGTAAATTTATTTTTAGCGGTTCTGAAAGAAAATGGATAGACACATTAGGTATTCTCCAGTCTACTTTATGCTAGGGTGACAGCCGAGGCGGTAGGGGGTTCTGAGCCTTATTTGAGCCAGGCGCGCGTGACGAGAAAGTGGAAACTCGACTTGTACTTACGTCGCGTCTTCTCGCCAGAATTTCTCATCAAATCATCCCGCGACAATGTCGTTGCAAATCCCAACACGGGATCAAAAGATATGAGAGCCAAATTGAAGTTAAGATCGGTGATACTTAATTGCAATATTTTATGGTAACATGTAGGCGTAGAGGGAACCTGTTCGTAACTTTTGTCTGATTAAGTATACGTAGTACGGTTTAAGTTCACTCAAAAGATACGATGTATTTTGACATTACTTTATTTAAGCTTTTAACAAGTTGATTTAGTTTTAACTTTAAACCTTACTTTTTACAACGTAAAATAGTTTAACCTAAGAAAAGTAAGCAGTAAAAACAATATACCATCAAAGTTCATTACAGTTGTTTTCAGATGTCTCTCGGCAATGGGCAATTTTTAACGTCCTTGCGCCACCTGTGAGCCAGCACGTTCGAATTATCTCTAAGCATAAAAAGTGACTGGATAACACAATGAGATCCGTCGAAGGCGGCCGCTATCCTCGCGAATCATTAATTTTAATTCGTACCCCGTGACGACGACGCCCGCACTAATGAATTATTGGGAATCGCTGAAGTGCCCCCTTCGTCCTCGGACTTCCTACAGTTTTTCTTTGGGACTTAGCATAATGTAAAAAAATGCTACGCGACCTCGCTGCATACTAATTGCTTGTTGTGTCGCGTAATATTCAGAATTTACCGAGCGGAACTTTGGCAGCGCGAGACAAGATTAACAACTTTTACCCTGATCGATCACTTAGCATCGCCGTTTTTATGAGTTCCAACTTTAAACCACTTTTATTTCGAAGTTCAAATTATGAAGTGAATTTTACTCGGAGAATTTTCAGTAAGTAGCCGTTCGCTTTGCGCTGAATTTCGAGATGTTTTAATGGGTTTTCTCATTCTTATTCTAAGATTACGGGTGGACATCGAGCGGCATACAAATGATCATCAAATCTTTAGGATTTGAATTCTAAAGTTGGAAAATAATATAGTTAGAGGAGTTCGGTTCGGGAGGTAGGCTCAAGCATACAGAGTCGCGAATGGTCCCACCGGGTCGCGAGTACGTGCGAACGTTGTCATGCGTTGCCGCGACCCGCGGGGGCAAGGAAACTTGTATTTTTTAAACTTTTGCCTTCCCGTAAGCCGGAGTAGGAAAGTTACAATTGTATTCTCCCACCTCCCTCCTTCAATATGTGACCTGTTTATTTATTGGAGAAGCGTCGGCGGAGTTCGCAGACAATATGTCGCGAGGAACCCGACCAAACGCACGCCCAGCAAGGACTTAAACAAAACACAATTTAAGCGGACAGAAAAAGTGAAACTATTTGATTTATTAACTTTTAGTGCGCACTTTTGAACTTTTATTTATCGTTGTTTTGTTAGGCAATATTGTCTAAAGATTTATAGAGATAGGATCATACAGGAGGCCTCCGTTCAGTATTCCGAGCGCAGCCGTCATTAGCCCGGCCAGACGTTGGAATCCCCAGAAGCAGTACGATTGTACCACTAGTCCTTCTGAATAATGATGACATTGAAAACTCAATTCAAACTTTATTTTATAGATTCCAGTTTTAGGTCTACTTTTATGTAGTTGTAGGAATTTTATATGACTGAGGGTTTGTAGGTACTTATTATTATTTTATATTTTATTTTATAATTAAAACCACGTACCATTATACGGTATACCAATCTGCTAAAAAGACAAAACATTTGGGTGTCATTAAAGTCAACCACTTGCAAATTCCTGCAAATTGAGTTCGTGAGTCGCGGCCAAATTTTTCTTTTGGCGTAGTTCTGTAATTAGTGACAGCGTACAACGTGATCGTATTCCTATTAAGATTAACCAAATGGTTAGTAAATCTACGACAACCGAAATGCCTTATGCATTTAACTTTCGCCGTTGTTTTACGGAATGCTGAAATTTAAATACAGAATCCATTTTGTGTTCAAACGAGTTTTCGGAATAGCCAATTAGTTGTTAGCGCCGGGCCTCCCTCGTTCGCTTTCATTAGGCTATATAGTTTCCCGAATATCTGAGCCCCTCAGAGATATATCTTTTCGGTTGCTTTCCATTTTCTTTTAACAGTCAGCTTATGCGAAGGGCGGGAGCAGCTCAGTTGTTAAATTTTACCGGCATCGTGCGATTTGTCCAACCAGCGCGGGATAACGCTCAGTGCTACTTGCGCTAAACGTTTACAAGACTTGTACACTAAATCAACTGCAGATAATATTACGATTTCATATAAGATTTATGAAATAATATTTATTACAGTAAATAAATGTGTTGTAATCATTTATATTCACTTAAACACTACTTATAATCCATGGGGTAAAAACCGCGATAATGAAATCTTCGTCTCTACAAACAAACATTAAACTTAAATAAAACAAACCTTCCTGGAAGCCATACTAAGATCAAATTTCAATATAGAACAAACTCCATCAAGCTAATTAACCAACAACAAACCGCTTACAAAATTAATTGCAATCAAAGCTGTAACCTCGCCTCCCGGCTATTTATCCGAAAACAACTCTTTCATTCGCTTTCTTATTTCATAACGCAATCTTCTCCGCTTCTTATCTAACAACGAACATATCTCGCCCCCGCTCTCGGGGAAAATCGTCCAATATAAAATCGGTTTAATTTGCGCTTTTCGCACTCAATGGGATGGAATAATATCGGGCAATTTGGTTACCGCTGGCATAAATATGGGCGCGCTGTAATTGTAACGCAGGCCATTCGCGCCTCGTAACGACCGGGAGGAGAAAACTTCGCCAGTTACGGGAGCTTCATGACTCGCGGGGAACGTCGTCACGTGACGTGCTACTCGTCAAACGTCAACGTACGCGCACCAGCTGGGTACAAAGCTCAGCATCTTGTTATACTTTATATCAAGCAAACTGATATTATGCTTCCTGTAAAGAATAAAAGTGAAGAGCTAGAAACACAAATTTATTAAGTACTTAGTATAATGTATAAGTGTGTCTACAAATGAATAGAAATAGGAACATTTCATAAACATCTGATTCAATGTCTTAGGTTACAGGCGTCACAGTTGGTAGTAGCTCTGACTTACATGCACGAACCCACGACCCACAGGTCGTGAGTTTGATTCCCGCCCAGAGCAAATGTGTGTGTGTTGAAATATTTGTTCTGTCTGGGTGTTACTGTGTATTCTATGTATATATTTACAAAAAAAATGTATTCTAGTATTTTATCAGCAATCTACATAGTTCCCATAGTACAAGCTTTGCTAAGTTTGTGACTAAAGTGTGATGTGTGAAATGTCCAAGAATATTTATTTAGTATTCGGTATTTATTTTACTTAAGAATTTAGATAATCATATTTTGAAACAGTGCAAACGACCTTCGGATAACTCAACAAATAAGTACTAATCAGAGGCATCTAATATAAAACAAAATAGTACCTATTGTTATAAAAAAAAGTACAACAAAAACTGAATAGTTTGTAATATTTTGTATCTTAACAAAAAGACACGTAGACACACAATTCTAAATCGACGAAGCCCCTCATGCGATTGCAAGAGCATGAATAACGACGCAAACGAAGCAATCTTGTGCTCACGCATGGCAAGTTTGGAACCCGCCACTGTACACTCAACAACCCAAATAGTTCCACTATTCTACAAAGATTGTAGAACATTTTGGGATATTTTTGTCAGTAGTTTATATTTTTTTGTAATCTCACAGAGTGGTGGCTGAGAAGAGAAACGTCGGGCGCCAAGCGTTACGATAGCTTGATGATATCGTAAATGCCGTGGGCCGTAGATGAATGAAAGATGAAAGTCCTAGAAATGCGTGTAAAAGAGGCCCAGCAGTGGGTTAAGTCAAGCTATGTGTGATGATGATGAAATATTAAATGGAGAATGCAGTGAAATATAAATATATATCATTGTGAATTTATTGAGGTGTTATAAAAGCCAAAAAATAAGTTATTTAACGTTTGACTTAAAAAAAAAGTCTATCACATTATCACAAAACATTACTTATTAGAGTCCCCGCAGACCGCACACTTTTTATAGGCCGATAGTTTGGTCGACTTCTAAATCAGTGTGAAGATGTATGCAGATGCGCACATTACAGTGATTCAGTCTTCATACTGATTAAGAAGCCGCTCAAAGAATTAGCAAGCTGAAGTGGCAGTGGGCCGGCCATGTTTGCCGAAGAACGGACAACCGTTGGAGCAAACGGATACTGGAGTGGAGACCGCGTTTAGGAAAGCGTAGTGTAGGACGCCCTCCGGCGAGATGGAGCGACGATCTGCGGAGTGTAGCTGGCAAACACTGGATGAGAGGAGCCGAAGACCGGGCTCAGTGGCGCGTCTTGGGAGAGACCTACGTCCAGCAGTGGACTAATATAGGTCGATGATGATGATGATGATGAAGAAGCCGACCAAACTATCGACCGATAAAAAGTTTGCGGTCTGCGGGGGCCCTTAATCTCCGACTTGTCTTTTTATCAATAAACTAGTAGTACGCCCCGGCTTCGCACGGGTAGCACGGGTAGTATATCATTATAATATAGCCTATGTTCAGCGCAGATAATGTAGCTTCACAACAGTGAAGAAGTTTCGAAATCGGTCCAGTAGTTTCGGAACCTATTCGATGCAAACAAACAAACAAACAATCAAATATTTCCTCTTTGTAATATTAGTTTAGTTAATTATGAACTATAATCTTATGGTGTCTATTTACTGTTTTGTCTAGTCAAAAACTTCATTGACATTGCTGACTGTACAAAAGCAGACGGCATACTGCTCTTCCACTTGTTTCATAGATTACTTTGGTTGTTTTGTTTCTCACAATGTTCAGTTACTGCTGCATAGTTTACCTATTGTATTATTATATTGTAATATAGTCTGTGAGGTGGTCTATAGGCCTGTGTATTATTTATAGTCTGTAAGTTGTTGCCTGAAATTTATTTATTATTTATTCTAGTACCTATTACACAAGTTCTGCTTACCTTGGGGCTAGATGATTTTGTGTAGATTGTCCAGCATTATTTATTTATTCTCAACAGATCGTGCACACAAAACTAATTACTGACAGAGAGCTCTTCTTTCCCACTTTGCTTAACGTAATAGAATAACGAATGTCATTTTCTTTTGCTCTGACCCTTCCGCGGTTCGCGCTGGGAATGCAAAATTCCCGAAATTAGAGTGAATAAACCTGCGTTTGTAATTAAAGCCGGGTGATTCGGGAGTCGGGAGCTGGGGAGCATTGCCCGCCCATCTTTCTTGGCTGGCCTACGAATTAAGTACCGAATAGCTTACGGTTTTTTAAAACTAGCTTATTTTATGCGAGCGTAAAGTAACTGACACCACTTGTATTTTGGAGAATTAATAACCACAATGGACTTTTTAAGATATTGCATAGCTTCTATCGCGGGCCTTGAGCGTGGAGACTGAATCCAGATATTCCGTAACGAAAATAACCTAACACTGCGCATGCGTAATCCAGCAAAAAATGATTTGCAATAGCTTTACCGCGGCAGTCCCAGCGTGCCACACGTCTTTTATTATTCCTAAGATCTAAACCATCTTATAAAACTTTCATTTTTACATTTGAACAGTCATCACGACACTGTAGGCTCTGCCTTCCTTGCTGTAAGGTCGTGGGTTCGATCAAATGTTTGCTTTGTTATGAGCATTTGAGCAAATATTTATGTGATAAATATGAATATATTCTAAAAAGCTTTGCTTATTCTGGGACTAGAAAGCTATGTGTAGAAGGTCCATGAATTATCTATATCAACGTAAAATAACGTTCACCAATAATTTGGAAACCAGATAATAACTGAAGTAGGTATATTCCTCGCTCTCTGTTAAATGTAAATCACCTTTTCTGTTCCGATTTTCGGCACTTAGCTTCCTAATTTACTAATAAAGCTTTTTATAATGTAAATTCAATTTGTTATCATTATCTTATATAATACTTGAGAAATAAGATCACAGTGTATTGAAAATGTAGATAAAATGTCACATATTAGTATTGGTAGAGCTTTTGAAATGTGAAAAGGTGAAAATGCTTCTGGAGAAGTACCGCCACCGTACCTATTTTGGCCGCCAGTGGTCCTCGCATTGCTGAGTTCCGGTTTGAAGGGAATTTGCTGACGTAATTACAGGCACATGAAAAAAATCTGTATTCAGTATTTTTATTGTCATTATGTACACAGTTCTTAATAGTACATAATGTACCCAAGTTTGTATGTAGCAATAATTATAATTATAATTGGAGAGCGGACTGACTTTTAGCATGAAAATAATTAATTTTAATAATATTATGGAGGCTTCTTTAGTGTAGGTTGGTCAGTCATTCTTGCAAATCCACCAAAATTGCAATTTCAACATTAAATATTAACTGAAATTATTATAAGGTTATTCCTACCTTTTTGGTTTGTGCAGAGCAAACCGTCGGTATAGAATATTCAGTTTATTAGAGCCAGCTCGAGTTGCCGACAATCAAGCGACGCAACAGTTAAACTAGGAACAGCCCTCGACCACTTCCGCCCGCCCAGCGCCGCAGCCGCCCAAAGTCGTGCAAACACTCTTCAATTGCCGTAGTGCTACCTGCTTGTCGATGAGCTTATCGATAAACTGCAATATCATATATATGTATATACAGTATATTTGCAATATATTTTTATTACGACTATACAGTATTTAAAAGTATTTAAGCTGTAGAAAGAAATGCACGAACTACAGAGGAATAGCTCTTCTCCCGACTGCGTATAAGGTGCTTTCGTACGTGTTACTCGATAGGCTGGAACCTCACGCGGAAAAAGTTATTGGTGACTATCAGTGTGGGTTTAGAAAAAATCGTAGCACTATTGACCAGATCTTTCTTCTGAAACAACTTATGTAGAAAAGGTGGGAATACGCACAGAGCATTCATACCTTATTTGTAGACTTTACCAAAGCTTACGACAGTATTGATAGAGAGTCTCTGTATGCAATTCTAAGAAATTTCAATACACCAAATAAACTAGTGAGGATGATCAAAGTAGCCACAAACTTAAGTAAGATGCGAGTTAAGGTCGGTAGCGAATTGACGGAGGATTTTGAGGTTGTCACAGGACTCAAACAGGGTGATGCGTTGTCACCCATGTTGTTCAACTTAGTTCTGGAACACATCATCAGGAAAGTCATGGAAGTAGATGGTGGAATCGATCTTAACGGCAAACATAAAGTTATAGGCTATGCAGATGATCTGGCACTTCTCGGTCAAAGCAAGAGTGAGGTAACACGATCAGCTCAGGTTCTTGAGCAGGAGGCTAAGAAGGTGGGACTCAAAATTAACCATGATAAAACGGAATATCTCTACATGAAACGCTTTAAAAATACCAGAGTGTGCCGTGAGGATCTAAGGGTTGGAGATATCTCATATAAAGGAGTGGCGGAATTTAAATACTTAGGCTGCACAGTCACAGATACGAATACTAGGCAAGAGGAAATTAGTATCCGGATACAAAATGCCCTGAGGTGTAGTGCAGCTCTACATAAAATTCTAGTGTCTAGACTTCTTAACCGGAAAACCAAAATCCGTATTTACAAGTCTGTCATAAGACCCATTTTGATGTACGGATGTGAAGCCTGGACTCTAACACTTAAGGCGACGGGTAGGGTGAAATTTTTCATAATAAAAAAAATGTCAATAACTTCCAAGTTTATTATTTATTTATTATATCTATACACACGTTAAACTTGTAACACGGCATAGTTTTTGCCGTGGTGGTTAAACTCTAGACAGTCAGCGTGGCAACGTCACAATTTCAATTTCAACAAAAATGCTGACAACGGCGCAAAACACATAATGAGCCGCGCACAGTTCGGATAGTCAAACTCTAAAGCAGTGCCTTATGTATATTTGCGAGCACACAGCAATCAAACACTTATAATTCCTAAGGTGCTACTCTTCTTCTTCTTTAAACACCTTAATGTAGAAATGTTTTCTTTAGAGTCACAAGATACGAACCATAAGAATAGCTGTGCTGAGTTTGGTACCAAACAAATCTGCCAAACCCATAAAAAATGGGATCTTAAACCACACTTTTGCAAAAGGTGTTGGTACTAAACTTACATTTAAAAGTAAACTATATCCAAGAGCACAAATTTTGAGTAACAATACACTAGTTCAATATATGTGTTATAGGAAATAATAAGTTTCACAACTCCACATGCTATCACTTTTTCTGAAAACAGTTTTCGGTTTCCCCAAAAACACGCATTTGGCTATACCCGTCACCTTAAAGAGGAGAATCAAGTTTTAGTAGCGGAAAGAAAAATTTTACGCAAGATCTTGGGGCCCACCCGCAGAGAAGATGGTAGTTGGAGAGTTCGAAAAAATGCTGAGATCGAAGAGTTAGTAGGCGAACCTAACATCATCGGCGAAACTAAAGCCCATCGACTTCGCTGGCTTGGTCATCTCGAGCGAATGGGTGAGGATCGCAACGTACAGAAAGCTTACCTCGGAATCCCTTCGGGTCGCCGGCCCGTGAGGCGCCCGCGGTACCGCTGGAAGGATGTTGTGGAGGCCGACCTGAGAGAGCTCAAAGCCGCAAACTGGCAGGCGCTTGCGCAGGATAGGAAAGGTTGGCGAATTCTCTTGTCGGAGGCCAAGACACACTTCGGGTCGTTGAGCCAGCGGAGTAGTAGTAGTAGTAGTATACAGTATTTACAAAATGTACATTTACATATAAAATACATAAACAGTTGAGCTATCTACAGACCGTTGCAAACGATCTATAGATAGTTCAACTGATCCAAATCAGTACCAATCGGAAGCGTACCCAAGATACTGGCTGCATTGCCGCGCTAAATAGCAATGCTGATACGTTGAGCCTGATACTCACCAGCCCTTGGGTCACACCACACGTCGCTTCGACTAGACTTATTTTTATTTTATTTGAATGTAACATGTTTTTAACTGCAAAAATGCCAAAATTTGATGAATAAATAAGTGTACCTACTAAGTAGATGTGCATCGGATTACGCCACTTAGACATGCACAAGGTATTTTGAAAGGTACTAGAAACTGATATGAGAGCTAAAGACAGATACCATAAAAAAACTTATTGAGAGTGGTCGACCATGAGTAAAATATAAGTAAGATCAATTTAATACCTACACATTCTCTTGCTTTTGACTACCACGTATAATTGTATATGTAGTTGCAAAACTAGATTCTATAATTCGAGCCATGTTTTTCAAATGACTATTGTCTATCGATATAAAACTATCGACAAATCCAACCCCTCGGTAACAGTTTGCAGAACGTCTGATTGCTTTGATAATCGCCGGCTGCGATGTTACAAATGACGCAAGAACATTGTCTCAGAACTGTTTCCAACAAGACACATTATTAGGGCGTTCCTCTTTGTTATTTAAACGGACATTGGCAGGCGTCACTGCTTAGAGATGCCACACGGCCGTTGCGGGAACGCTGCGTTGTCGCAACGCAATGATTTCAACGCAGTCAATGCCACACGACCGCTGCGTCAACGCAGCTATATCCAACGTCGTTTCTTCTGTTGTTTCAATTCATCGTCCTTCCCCACCACATCTCCTTCCTAACCTTGTGCTTGTGCGTCACGGCTTGCGACTCTATCTGTTCATTTGAGCATATCGTTCAGACTAATATGTAAAACAACGGAGCATCACCGCGCAGTCGCCGCCGCGCCAACGCAACGCGCAGACAACCCTCTGGCACCCCTCTTAGTACTTCGTACCTAGATATAGAGATATATTCATTCTCTATGTCTATGGTAGATATTAGCTGCCTTCTATGTTGTAGGTAGGTTATCGGTTTGAGAACCAAGAACATTAATACTCATTAATGTTTTCATTAATATAAAAAAATAGTTTGCGTGACAATATGACGTTTTGTTTACACCATTTATGTAGTGATTTCTAGTGAAAAAATAAGCAATACATTTTGAAATCAATCGTGCTCATTCTCAAGGTCTTATATTTTATATACTCAAATATCAATGTCATCGGTCATAGTTCCCGTTATTTCTTCGTTCTCAGAAAAATATACCGAACAAAAACATGAAAAAAAATACATCTTTCAGCGCGCGAAGTTTGTTTACGATTTGTCAACTAGATGTTTATCTCTTTTACACAAAAGTGAAATTTGTTTGTGTTATTGTTTGATACTTTGTGTTTTCTTGAACATTACTCGTATTGGAAGTAATCTTTTAATCTTGTTTCTTATATAAATAACTATTATTATTTCTAGATATTGACACCTTCAAATTTGATGTTAAAGAAACTTGTTAATCCTTCAAAAACCAAAGACCACTCAATACAGTTCACTGAGAAAATTCCATATAGCTAATCCTAAAAGCGTAATTTGGCAACAAACCGCGCCACAGTGCTCACAACAGTAAGCAACCTCCACTATTCCAGGTACAAATGAAATTCAGTTCCGAGCGGGCGACAGTGTAAAGTATTCGTTAAACTACATTTGCGAACTTAGTAACACGGCCAATCGAAAATAGAAAGTTCCTCTAGCATCCAGGCTAACTGAGTAACTGACATTTTTCACAAACTTCAGGCGAGAGTTGCTTCTTCTGAAAATTTATTCGGCTCAGTTTGTTCGTTCAATTCTAAGTATTGTTGCCTTGGAACTTTAAACTGTATTTTGTCTCGTACAGCCTTACCTTTTGTTACCTTGCTTCTATTATCAAGAGACTCTCTTCACATACTAAAAATCGATAGCGATTTTCTCCTGATGTACAAATAAACAAATAGAAGTAAAAAAAAGACAAATAATCTGGTAGACTCGACATTTGTCCTTAGCCAGCAACTCTGTAGAAAAAAATTGTCTCGATAAATAAATTAAATATATCATCTCAATTCTTTCTCAATTATATCTGAGTTTTAACCAAAGACGGGGTTTATGAGCATTCACAAACGATTTTTTGTTATTTCTTCGTTTCCGGTGTATACCTTGTAAACATTGTAAAATAAAGATTTCTCACTTTTTAAATAGCGGTGGTCGCAATTTTCAAGGAACCATTTGAACCATAGTCATAATAATATAATATGGTTCTAGGACTGACGTTTATAATTAAACGCGTCTGCTAATAACATTTTTTTAGAAGAGTGCCTTCAACTTTCATACGTCTTAGTGAGGACTGAGCTGGTCGCCGCGGCATTTACTTCCAGTGCGTAGGCGCAACATAAACTTACTATACCCGACACTTTCAGCGATATAAATGGGGATTCCTGCAGACTTGAGTCCTGTTTACTTGAGATCATTCATGTTTCATTACCAATAGCTTCACGCTCATAACTTATTCAGTTAGGACTTTAGGACCAACGCGTTTTAACATTCAATTTGCTGAAGAAAAGTTATGTTGCTGTAAAACGCCGTACTGTAAGACTACTGACGTTCACCACCAGCATTAACCGGGGATTAGTGAAACCGTCGTAGTGTCGGTTCTATTGCTACAGCAAAGTATTGTTTTCGTGAAGAATGAAGCACTAAAACATACCCTACTACTAATAGTAGGTATACATAAGTCTTAGAATACGTATTCTAAGACTTATGTATACCAATTACTTAAATTAGAAGATACAAGCTATACTAATGAGTCATTTGATCTGTATTTATTAGCTTATATACATAAGTAAGATTACTAAGCTAAAATTAAACAAGCTTTGCTAAGTTTGGGTGTGATGTGTGAAATGTCCGTGTATATTTTTTTTTAATTCTTTTAATATTAACTGATTCTTATTCCTCAATGTTTTGTGTAAACCATTGGCTACTTTATGGGTGAACAACAGGCTAAAGTTTCTTACCCACTAAAGCATATCGATGATGCTCACGTATTTTTCAGTCAGTAAAGATGCATCTTTGTTAAATATAATGGCTAAAAAATTGGATATCTATTGTGTTTTGAGCACCTAAATGAAGACAGTTAGTTCAGTCTTTAGCAGATATTATCAGGACGCTTCAGTGGGTGTTAAACTTTATTATTCAACTTTAACAAGGCAGTAACTGATGTCATTCTATTGTCGTTCTTATTTTATGCGAATGACCATTCCTACATAAAGAAGAAGCTTAACTGACTTCTTAAAACAAGAAGGTTATCATTAAAGTGTGCTTAGACGCTCGTTCGTACATTTTACTGAAAATCAATGTCATATACAGAAATACAACTAAGCCATAACAATCAGTCTTATATGGCACTAGTAGTACGCCCCGGCTTCGCACGGGTAGCCTATATAAAAAATATCATTATAATATAGCCTATGTTCAGCGCAGATAATGTAGCTTCACAACAGTGAAAGAATTTTTGAAATCGGTCCAGTAGTTTCGGAGCCTATTCAATGCAAACAAACAAACAATCAAATCTTTCCTCTTTATAATATTAGTTTAGACTAGAGAATATATAATTTTCAGGATATATAAACTTTATACATATGTTGTGGAGGCCGACCTGAGGGAGCTCAAAGCCGCGAATTGGCAGGCGCTTGCGCAGGATAGGAAAGGTTGGCGAATTCTCTTGTCGGAGGCCAAGACACACTTCGGGTCGTTGAGCCAGAGGAGTAAGTAAGTATAAACATTATACACATAAATGCGTAATTCAATATTTGTTAGTCTTTACCAATTAGCATTGTAATACCTTATTTAACAAGCCGCCTACTTGAATACGAAAATAGAAATCAGTGGGTGGTATGGGATTGTGAAGTAAAATGTTTCATAATAAAAGTAAGGTCGAACGAAGTATCCGACTATAGGAAACGCGTAAATAAGTTTTAAATTTTACCTAACCACGGTAAAAATCCTGAACTATAGTCTTATTACTCGCAGCAAACATTGTATACTAGTCCGTATACACAAACGCACCTCGTTTCCAGCCACGACTAGAGCACTCAGATAATAAAAGCAAGAATGTAGTTTTAAGAAAGCCCGCGACACCCATCATTGCGGCCCGTATCACCCACAGCAAAGCCTTCCTTATTACTTGAAACTAACAAGTTATTCGTTTCAAATTGAAAACTTTCCACCCCACTAGCCGTGCTGAGGCAGTGGCCCATAAATTCCCGCCAATTTTGTTTTATTTCGCGATGCAGGCACGGTAATAAAAGTAAGCTGGACGTGAGACAAAGCCTCTAGCCGGGATTACGCGGCCATCGCAATGGATCACTGCAGGCTGTGATATGGAGTCTAAACAACGGCACCTGACTAACTTACCCCGATGTAATAACACTATCCAACCGCACTTTGGAAGAAGCCTACAAAACTTTATAGCGACGACCCCAGCCTTCGACAAATAACGCTATACGGATACCTTGTTCCATGAAAGAGATAAATCCCTCTTAAACTTGACGCACTTTCAAAATCATGCCCATAAAACTATACTTCGGTTTTACGATCGAGTACATAAAAAATATGTCTAGCTCCTCACCTCGGCTCACGAAATTTACTTAAAGATGTTTTTCTAGGCGTATGAAAGTAGAACCTTCATTGCAACTCGAGCTATATTACTATTTATAGCGCCTCTACGTAGTACACCTACGCCGCCTACAGCTATTTCATTACAATATCGCGCTAAATTGTTGTTTTTTTATTTTAAAAAATATTTAAAATATTTTTATAGTCTTGCCGCAAGCTATCTGCAAATGCAATTCGTGAAACCAGGTGCATTCCTTGAAAATCTCGACCCCATCAGTATCTAAAGTTGTTGGCAATTGCAACAGGAGCACATGTGTGTTTGTTGTTTTAAACTCATTGTAGGTAGTTCTATTTGAGACGTGCCGTGTTAGCAGAACAGTAGCCAAATCCAAAATAGTATTCTAGTAAGGATAATACAAGTATTTTTACGCCCGATGAAACACGTAGAGGTGTGATCGAGTCACTTGATGACTCAAGGAAAATAACTCTACGAAAGCTACATTGCTACGATGAAGCCAGCAGAGGGGATTTCTAGGAAACTTTTACATCCTTATAACAAATAATAACGGTCTATCTTATAAAAAGTTACGGCAGAATTAAAGACTTGTTAAAGGCTCGGTGATATTTTTGTCGTCTTATAAACGAACAATAAGCCAAACGTATCCTTTTGGTGTATCCTAAAACTAAAGTGCTCAGAACCCTCCTTTAGCAGATATTTAAAAATGGCCGTCATGTCAAAATAAATTCTTAAATTTATTTTGCTTCTTTCTAAGTAATTGAGACATTAGATGGTACAAAAAGTATACAGCGAAGGAGTAAAAAATAATGCCGACCGATAAAAAGGACAGACATGCTGAAATGAGATGAAAATTTTTGTTGTTTGTTGATTTCTTGTTAAATAAATTCTTCAAAAAGAATAATCAAATATCTTGGAAATAGGTATGCTCGGACCTAGAAAGAGACTAGCGTAGAGCCGGTATACCACCAAAACATCATGTGCTAACAGTAATTAAATGCTGAGGCAAATACATTATGTTGGATAATAAGGTTTTTCATTTTCATTTGTCTCTTGAAGTAGCTGCCTAGTCTACCTACATATGTAAATGTTTACTCACCTTCTTACTTATGTGTCAGGTTTACGGAGATGCAACTGCATCAGCACAGAGATGATCATCTGATCACCTGATCAACGGGGATATAATATGATATACTACCTAATAAAGACTTGACCTGATACCATTATGGAAACCCTCTGATTATTTCCTACTTATGCATAATCTATTTACTTATATCTCTACAACACTAGTTTTTTTCATCACTATTGTCATCCACCACACCATCGGGGAACACTGCTTCCACCAATTCAAAGTCCTTCTCCGCTACTTTAAGGAGTTGGGCTAGCTGGGGTGAGGTTAGCACGGGGACAATGCACAATACACCCCATTGCGGGATGTCAGTGCAGATCTTATTCCCCCATTTAGAATTAGAACACTAGTCTTGATGCTTATAATAAGCTTATGATAATAATTTTGGTTTACTTTATGCCAATTAATAATTAGAATCTGACCATGATTATTCATGATATACCAGGTAGGTACATACACACACACCATAAATATGAAGATAGGATTAAATAAAAGTCATCTAGAAATATAACACATGTATAATCAGTTGAACGTGGATCTCATTGTTTAGAAATCAATAATGAATCTTCTTTTATTATTATTTTTCAAACTGAAAACAATAGGTGATGATAACTCTTCTTTTCAACTGAGAACCCATACAGTCTATTTTAATTTTCAGCTCTCCTTGTTCTTAGTTCTTACTTATTGCTATCTGGAATAGAAAGAAAATGGTACGGGTCAAAAATTATAAAAATTAATAATAGGTAAGAATATATCGGGGAGAGAGAGCAAAGATTTTACAAACAATTTAGGCATATGCTTCTGTGGCTCTACCATGAGTTTTTACTATACTATATTTACTATACTCGCTAGCGTCTGTAGTTAAAAAAATGTATGAAGATTTGTACAGCGCCTCTAGCGGATAGTTGGGTACTAAAATTCTTCATACTAATATTGACGTAACTACTGTAGTAAAGTCAGGCGATTTTACTATGACAGCTCATGGTAGACGTACTGTATAAACATACATCTATGACAAACGTCATAGCTGTTTTGGTTCAAATTTGGGGATAAAACTTCGAGGTTGTTGGTATAGGTAAGTTCAAGAGTCTGGGCAAATACAACAATTTTGTGTTTTGTGCGAAGCATTGACATGCTTTGTTTCATATTATCTTCCGCATGCTTTGTTTTCCGCCAGAATATATACCTAGGACTAGCCTTAAAAACCATACATACAACACTGCAGTTACATTTTCAGGTTCCGTAAAATGAAAAGGGTTTTTGTGTGTGTTTGTACTGAAATAGCAGCTAGTCGTATTTTTACAACCAATATGAAACAGCAGAAAACAAAATTCTATTCTTGATTTTATGTATTTGCAAGATTTCTGTAAAATAAAACGAAATAAATTCTTTTGTTTACCTTTTCTAATGTCAAAAGCGTGCCAATTGTGCCAAAGTCAATTTATGTTTCTGTCAAAAATGATGGATAAAACTAAAACCGATGCATTCCGAAAGAAAATAAAATTGATTGTTGCCATTATTTGGATGAAAACTGAATCAAGCACATAATTGCGAGACCATAGTTATTGCACTGTTAAAATTCGATTATAAGACATCATTCTTAATGTGTTATTAAAGAACACGCTTTACTGCTAAAGTTCGCTATTGTTAAACAACACTTACAATCTGATTTAGGCTATTTTTATAAGATAGACCGTAAGACTTTAACTGCCAAGATTAAAACTACCAAACAGACACCGGGACAGGTGAAACTGATCAAAAGCTTGCAAAAAGAAAACATTGTAGTAACAACTTGTATGATTGTCGCAGTTCTAGGTCTTAGTAAACAAGTGCCCAGTGAGGTGCCAGGTGAGAGCGAGTTTTTTTACGACGGGTAAAATAAAATAGCACAGCGCATGAGATTGCCGATGGATGCAACCACAACATAAAAACTACCCAGCAAAAATCTACTTTATCACCACCCAACAACGCTCAACTCACGATTTTCTCTTGAACAAAACAATGCTGGTTTACAGATAGGATTGTAAACAGTCGCTCTGTCCAACGGTTATGATCCGTCGTTTCAGCAACACGCCAAATTTGGTCCCTTCATAAAAATAAAAAGTAGTCTGGTACACACGCGTTTTATGTGTCGTGAGTCTTGAACGGCGTCTTACTGCACGGAGTTAAAATTTTACTCAACTTTGCTGTGAAGAATAAAGCATAAAATGCATGCTGTGCAATGTGCATTTTTACCCAAAATTTACAAGTAATTTACTAGCCACAATAATATTTGATATTTTGTAATAATCTAACTTCTTTATAATAAGTTTAATTTTTTATAACTCTTGGTCCTGGATTATGGACAATTTCTCGGCGTAATATTATCCTGAATTTGACGCTTTTGACGCTACGCGTCGCAAATTTTTATTGTGGAGACCCAGCTTAAATCTAATCTTTCAGTTTTGCAGTAAAATATCAAATAACGGTCAAAATATTTTCCTCTCTGCGAACTCAATGGCGTAATATCCACAAAGCGAGCACCTAAACAATAAACCCTCCAATACTTAATGTGCGACAAGAAAGACCGTGGGAGCCAATTAATTTTTGCTGAGACCACGGTTTATGTTTCCCGGATAAATAAGGAGATTTACCGGCGACGCCGCGAGCCGCCTCATAAAATGGCTAGCTCGTAACCCGCCGTAACCAACCAGTCCCCAACTAAACTCCACTACAAATACAATATTTTAAAATCTTTATCAATTTCTTTCTCTTGTTTTTCCGGGACTGAAAAATCTTATCTAATTGTTTTTTTGCAAAATATTACTTACTTGATAGATATTATTGCAAGTAATATTTGTGTTTACGAGCGGCCTTACCAAAACATAGGCAACTCTAATAAGTAAGTAAAATAAAAATCTCAAAAAAAACAGACCAGCAAAACTTCAGTTACGCTCAAGAAAATAAGTATCCTCGAGAATATTACCTTTCTAAGCACTTTTCCGGTTGAATATATTCAGACAACAGCACAACTTTTTATTTTTCTATTTACAGGTGAGTTTGCTTTTACTTGCTCCCATATAAGTATAAAACTTTTCAATAGAAATATCATAAAGAAAGTTACTGCTCTTACTGAGAGCTGATGTTTTGTGGAGTGCATAAAATGGCAGTGCGCGGGAGTATTTTGGGTGCATTTTATTATAGGTGGAGTAGGCAGAGGTCGGAGCGTGCGGGCCGCGGCGCGGGTGGCGATGACTAAATAATGACCGGGATAACGCAGTTTTACTGCCGCCTCCGTGTTGCGAATATATAAATGAACTCTCAAGGGAGTGTTAAAGACGCCACCAAAGAACTCGTGTCGAAACAAGTCGGGCTCAGAGAAATGGCGCCGTAAACCTCCCCATCCGCTGAGACGTCATTTTGCTCTTTGCACAGAACTATTTTGTTACAGAAAAATAATAAATATTTGTCGTATATATGAATAATCTAATAAAATGAGGATTTCAGTGTATAACAAAAATAAATAAGGGATCAAACGTCGGGCATAAAACCCGAATTTACTTCAACATTGATACTTTTATTTTCCACCTGTGATGTATTTCACTGGACATAAGTCGTATTTAGTGTTCCGGTCTAGTTTTTATACACTTTGTAACTTCTTGAAGCTTTTGAAGGTAAAACTAATTTATCATTCTGAATCACAAAAGTTACGAAGTCGAAGTAAAGTTCGTAATCTCAGATCCATGTGATACCTAGGCACCTGTAGTATAACTACTAAGGTTATTGCTTTTAGCTCACGTTGGCGTTAAAATATTAAAAGTTTAATTGTATTCCAAGGCCTGCTCCAATAGCAATAAAGAACTGGTGAGGCGCTACGTTGATACACTATTAATGCAATTGTTTGAAAACAGCGCGAGGTAATAAAATTTTACTTTCAAGCACATTTAGGTTAAAAGCAGGTTACACGCTCAGATAACCCAGGGGGAGAAAATAGGATTCCCACGTTTCCCACGCCGACGCCCACGCCCTACGTTATACCGAAATATCAGTGTTTGACACCTAGAGAGACAAATACAACAGTCATAATAATATCGAGAGATTTATGTGAGCATCGACCAACCTGTTTTATTTGTAATGTAACCAACAGGTCAGGTATAATACAGCGCCCCATTTCACAGTCGCAGTCATATTTTTTCGCATTGCGGATTTCAAGAAACCTAAATTAGTTTATTTTACGACAGAGGATTTTATAGTGGAGACGAGATTGTCCAAACGAATTACCCTGGTGGCCAAACTCGCCTTAACTTAACCTACTTTATCTAATATTTTTTCTGTTGATTTATTTGAACGCGTTTCTATAATTAATAAGCTTCCGCCGATATTGTGTTTGATATAATTATTCTGTATTTATTATTAATTTTCTGTATTAATTATTAATTAATTTAGTTCATAAGTAATTATAAAAAGTCCAAAGGTCTTTTGGAGTTTAAAAATGTACCTACTTTGAAATGAAATACTTATAAATTTATACCTTTTATGTAGATTAAGTTGTAAAGTTACAAACCCTCTTCAGGTGTACTCTTAATGTTATTTATTTTTATATTAATATACATTTGATGCCTACCAGCGAGTAGTTAAATACTTTTTTAACTTTTGAACGCCATATGGAAGTTTTAGAATGCAGAATCTATCTACTAATATTATAAACGCGAAAGTATGGATGGAGCTAGTTAAATATACACGAAGAATCATTTGGAGGTGTACTGCACTCAAACCGCAATACGAATAGACCAGGGAGCGGCGTGGAGTGTCACTGACAGCTTGAACGCCTGATCCGTCTGAGGTTCCACCAGAGACGTCATTAGAACAGTTTTTAAAGTTTTCAGAGTTCTTTTAAAATAAAAAATAAATTATTGACGGACAATTCACACATCACAGTCTAGCCCCAAACTAAGCAAAGCTTGTACTATGGGAACTAGATTGCTCATAGAATACTTATTTTATAAATATATTTTTTTGTAAATAAATAAGTACCTACATAGAATATGCAGTAACACCCAGATACAGAACAAATATTTATATTCATCACACAAACATTTGCTCTGGGTGGGAATTGAACACACGACCCACAGAATGGAAGGCTCCCACCTGAGCTTTGATGCCTGTCTGTATTTATTCACACGAAAAATTATTACAATTTATTATTGAATTGTCTCATTATACAAGCCATTCGTGATTGCCAAGCCATTGTCATCTACAATTGTGGAATTTATATGTATTTTTTATAAAAACTGATTGAGCTTTTTTCTGCAGGTCTTCAGTCCGTCCCTGTACAGATACAAATGGCAGATGCACTCAGCATTATCGTTGCCTCGCGTCGTGTACCCAACTTTCTGAATTGTCTACTGTAAAATCACTCAAACCCAACAAAATTCTGTCGTTTTACCTTCAAAGCTCTGGTTTCGTTTATTTATCATTCTATTTGTCATCTGTGGAGGCGAACAATGGTTTTGTCAGCTATACATGTCAATGTCAGTTATAATAAAGTTAGAAAAAAAAGTGACGTAAGTAATTGTATTTTATATATATGTAAGTAAAATTTTGTAAATACTGTAATTATCGTTAATGATACAAGTTCTCAATACATAATAATTTTATTTAAATAATTGGGTAAGTTACTAATGCACAGTTAATAAGTACTTAGTTAAGATTATTAGGTATCTACGTTATGAATTTAATACATAGGTACTTATTTACAAACTCAAACACTAAATAACATTTTAACATTTATAAGAATCTACGTAATAAAATAATGACTGAATTTACAATATAAATAAAATACTTTCCAAATAACATTATCACATTCTAGAATATAATTTCATATAGTTTTGCTATTGAGTTATTTCAATTGCTTTACTTTAAAATTGTATGATTTTTTAATAATGTTAGGGCTATTTATACACGGTTAAAATAACTGTCATTAAAGTTAAACACAAGAAAGTAAATACATACACAAATTGCTAATTCTGACGTTCGCTAATTTACGAGACAGACTGCGCGTCAACGCCAGCTAATATGCTGAACGTTGCAGCGTCACCGCGCAGTGCATCTCTACAGTTATAAAACGTGGCATTTATTTGTTCTTAGCCCTTAAAAATATTGAGCCCTCAGCATGCAGAAATAACTAAAGCATAAAATGTCTGCATGCCACTTCCAGTCAAGTTTTATTAATTTCCGATGTGTACCTAACTGTATAATTATTATACTTTATCTAAATACAATATAATTATAGTAAAAACGGTTTTAGCAATGAATAACTTCCTACAAAAACTTCCATAAGAAAAACTTTCTACCTTGGCTCTTTTTGTATTATTCTGGCAGTTAATCAAATTACAAATAATTTTCATTTTATAATAATAAAACTTTAATAAATAACAAAATTACCCAGAACTTTTACCAATGTATTCTTATTATATTCCGTCTTATATCTTTGGATAAGCATACTTAGAATACGCGTGAAATGATTACAAATAGGCTTAGTATTATTAAGGCTACATCCGCATTAGGCGAAAAAGAAACGCTAAGTACCAGGCTTGGAGTCGTATTATAATGTAATAAATATTCATTACATAAATGGACTATAAATGACATTGTCCAATAATACCAAATTTTAAAAACTTTCGCGGTCAAAGTATTGATGATATCTATCACAATGTCATTTTACCATTAAAATTCATTTAGTAACCGCTTGTTCAGTCTTAAACTTGACAAAGACTTGACAACTTGTCAAATTTTGTATTAAAATAAAAAACTGGACCATTTTGAAAAATGCTTCTTTTTCACTTTGAATGTGACATTTACGTATTAAAAAAAATTGCCTCGCCATTTTTTGATCATGTTGCTAGGTCAACTATTTACTGAGCAAACTTTATTTTTTTATTGCAATCATTACAAATCATTATCGCTTTGGCAGTGGCAGTTTCATAAAAGCTTATTTTGACTACAATTTATATAAATCTTAGATGCAAAACCAAATGATTACAGCGTCAAGTGTTCATTTTACTCATGCCTGTCCGAAAGAAGACATTTTATTAGATGGCGTAAATTTGCCTAGCACCAATACGAATTTCTCAGTCGGCTTTATTGACAAGAAAGACCAGATGTGGGAAAACCTGTGGTTTACTCAGTTACTAGACCCTTGTTCTTTTTACGGTGTTTTCCTTCACCGTTAAAAAAACATTAAATTAGCATTAATCTCATTTTTAAATGTTTGACAGGTTCTTTAAGTATCTATTTAAGAAATGATAGTTTAACACAATTGTCAATAATATTAAGTCGTTGTGGTCTGTTCATTCGCAGTACCATGTCGTTCTTCGAAATTTCTTCTCACCGGGTCTTCGGACCTCGCCGGGGACGCCGCGAAGAGAATTATCTGAAAATAAATTATGATTTATATTTTGGCGAAGTATAATGCAAAAACTCACACAATTTGAAAGACTCACAGCAGCAGATTTTACAGTCATTAGAATTTTGGAGTAAGATTTAGAAAAGATTCCATGATATTTAGGGTACCTAGTAGGTACATAAATTATCGGAATTAAATCATGCACCAAGAAATAGATCAGAAAGAAGATAGTCATGTATTTTAACCATATAAAATACATGACTATCTTCTTCATTCACTTTCTAGAATCTTCATCAAAATGAACAACGAAACTATTTATTACATTGTTTGTGGCCAAAAAATATCTCCTTCGTTTATGGTCATATTAAGAAAATATTATCTTACAGCGACCAGAAAGAATATCTTACAGCGACATCTATTGGATTCGTTTTGATTTAGCCTTATCATTACCCCGAACTTATGCCGGGTGCATTGGTAACAAGGTAACACAAAGTATAAGTTCAAAAGTCGAAAATAGAGACAACCCAAAACCCCAAGCAATCCTTCACCAAGGCCACAGTATAAGCATATGTGTGCATGAAAGCAGTGCTAACGTTACTAACCTACAAAGCAAGTCATTGAGGCACTGTCACGATAACGAAACCCTCTAGACCTGGGGAAAGATGGTGTGCTGAGTTTATAAAGATCATAATAATAGCTATCAACTGTATAATAGATAAATTTATAAGATCTGTCACGATAAATTATATAAGATCAAACGAACTTCTTGAAGTGAAGTTCGATCATTATTATATGAGTCGTTTCATTCGAAGATACAATTAACTAAGGTAGTGCCTTAAGCCTACACGAGGAATTTGCATTGCGACCAATAGTAGGCCTCATAACTCTCAAATATTTCTCCATTGAAGAGTTTCAATTTTTAGATGGAGTAATATTGCCCAGCACCATCTTAGGGATCATATAAGACCGCTTACTTTTGCTTCTCTTTAAAGTGATTTAGGTTTGTTGAAATACACTTAATCATAATCTGCGACAAATATGTTATTAATGTATATCAAAGTACGTATGTACGTGAGTTTGCAAGATAAGTGATACCAGCAACGATAAGGTGAATTTCATGGAACAAAATTCCAAATAATAAGTTTATCAGAATGATAAGATAAGGCGTAGTGAATACTTACATTTGTCGTCGTTCCTTTCCGATTCTGAGTCCTGACTGTTCATGGACCCCACACTGTTCATGGACCCCACAGATATCCGCTTGTTTCTCTGTTGCAAGAGAAGTTCTGGAAATGAGAATAAAATTGGTTTTAGAATCAAAAACATTTGAAGTTAAATAGGTGCACACACGGGGTACAGATACAGGAAATTTTACAATTAAGATACAATAACAATGTTAATACTCAACACGATACAATTTTATCATTGTTTTTCTAGGCTGTTGATCTTAAAATATCTCTTATCTATCAGAATCGGTTCAATGTATTAGGATGATTTAAACATACACTATTGTGGCACTAGGTACCTACTTATTATTTATTTATGTTTGATAGCTCAATAAACCAATCCAACATTGAATAAATTCAAATTCGAAAGGACATTTTCAAATAAATAAACAAATACGATGAATATTTTGCAAGAGACATTGAATATTGAGAAGTGGCGGCAGTCGGCGTCGCGTCGCGACGGTTTGTTGATAAACCGACCTACAATAGCGGACATCGGTCGCCGCTCGCCGTTCGCCGGACAGCTCAACTACAGAATTATTGCTATAGCCCAACGACCACGACCCGCACAAACAATAATAGTCGCTGAAACTTGGTCCAACTCCCACCGCAGAACGTCGTTTAGATATAGCTTAATGGACTCCAAATCAACAATGCTAATGTCTCGGTCACAAACGCGTGACTCACATGTAGTAAGAAGATACCTAGGCATTCCGCTTTAGACAAAAGATCATTGTGTTGGAAAACAGGAATAGCTAAACATCAACGCGACGTAGACGCGTTACTGACAAGATTTAAACACCTATTAGCTGTTATCGCGCAATCAAAGCGCGGAATGTGGCGTAACAGAGAGCGCTCAAAACGATCACACACCCTCGCGATCTAATTATCCGAAAGGCCGTTCAAACGGATGTGTTTGCACGAAAAAGATAAGAATAACAGAGCGTGTGAAGTCTGAAATTTACTTTATAATGTCAAACAAAGCATTGCATATGCGATCGGGTTTACAAAACAACATCGGGACGTTGTAAAAGAAATATGTGGAGTTGGCGTTCCCACAGTGCAGCACATGCAAGTTGCCAACGAGTGTCCAATAAAAACTTGAGTCGACGACCCGCGTGCGTCAGCCATGATAAAGGGCCGGCTTCTTCCGTCACACACATCCGAAGAGTAGGTACCTAGTTACTCTTCGGAGTAGTAATATATGTATAACAGAACTAGCATCTGTTTGACCTAGTTACATTATTTTCTTCACAAAATTCAACGCAACTCATCTGTGATAGCATATAATTACTTAGTACTTAATGAAGATTTTCATCATTTTTATAAATAAATAAATAATAAATAATGTTTCTTAGATTTCTAGAATAAACATTTTGAATCTATGACATCGTATAAGTCTTTTCATAGGTTTCCTGAACGTTTTGTTCATACTTTAGTTGTTATTTCTACAATAGATGTTGTTGCTCTGTTACCACGTACAAGCAAGGGCGCAGATGATGAACAATTATAAAGTTTGTTCATATTAACTATGCGGGAATTAGTTCAAGTTGCGTGCCAGATGGACTTTTATCAGTCAATTCACGTACAAATGACAGTACCTACTTAATTTTGTATATCAAATAAACACGCAATATTTTGTTAGATTTGTGACTAAGCAGTAATACATGATTATTGGCGATTACTAGACAGTTTTCTGATAAAAAATGTGACAAACGACATCACTACTTTAATCTTTTTTTAACAAATAGACTATAAACATGCTTAGAGTTCTCTGACATATAATTTTACAGTAATTTCACAATAAAAGTGTAAGTCTGCACTTACTTTTGTCTCTTGTTTAACAATAAACAAAAATATTAATTAATTAATCCGGCTCTGAGGACCATTTTCTTCTGACCGAAAACATGGTTTTTCGAGCGAGATTCATTTTAATTATGGTTTTTTACATATTTTTAACATATTTTATTTATGTTTGTATTAAGCAGTCTCAGATTCGTTTCAGTCAAATAATGTGCGTGCATCATCAACGCATAATCCGTGTTATACAACACCGGTAGTAGGAGTAGTCAAACTACATAATAGCATACTAATTTGATAACGCTAGTCAACCATTTACCATTTACTATGAAAGCGTTAATCATACACGCGCACATACATATTTATGGTACTTATTGTAAACACACAACATTATTAATCTACACGGCGTTAAAGGCAGACGTAGGTATCTAACTTCATTAACTTAGGAAATAGCGAGTACCAAAATACATACTTAGATTTGATCATATATCTATACCTATATGTGTTAATGGTAAATCATTCTATTCTAAAATAAGTATAAAGATAGGCTGAATATATCGTGACTCGAATAAATTCGTGACTCAATTTGTCTAAATCATTGTCTAAAACTTTAAAAAAGTACTACGTCCTTCTACTTACTTGGGAATGTTATAGATTTCTTATAAAAAAGTCCTATATAAAGTGAATATCCAGTCAAATAAATGTTGATTTTTTTGCAGAAAACATATTTAATGGTGTTCATTATTATTAAAACAAAAGAGACTACATCAAAGGTCTCACCTTTTTTCTGCATAGCTTGCTCCCAAAGCAGTGAGGTTATCTCCTCTACCCAAGCGTTCCGGATAACAGAATCTGTAGTCTCTAACTTGTAAGACTTAAGGTTCCTTTTCTTGTACCATATGGTGAACTTGTGCGCGTCTAGCTCTTTTGCCGTAATGCCAAGATCGTCAACGGGGATGTGGTCTTTGTATATGAAGTATTCTACGCGTGGTTGCTGAAAATTATAGAGAGATTGTTAAAATTTATGTAAAATATTTTTTTATATTATGTAAGTATATTACATCCATCTCACATAAGTACTTTATGTAAGATGTATGTAATATAAAACAATTGAAAGTTTTTATACTAACACAACGTCAACGTTCCTATACCATTTGGTTTTCTTAAAGAAATAGTATAATAGTAATTATAATTTGTTTTTTTTTGTTTATATTTTAACTATTGTCTCGTATTAATGATTTCCGGTAGGTAAATACTCTAAGAGTTAAAACCAACGAAGCGAGATAATTATCCTTATTATCCAAAGAAATGTCAGTGAACTCTTATTCGCAACTATTACTGGCAATTTTGAAAATGTTTTAGAAAACTACAATATACATACAAAACAACTAAACTAGACAAACCTAAGAAAACACTATTTTAGATTATGATGTGGATGTGCCTAAAATACTTAGGTTGTTCTATTCTCACCTAACGCGTGTATATTGTTACTACGTGGATAACATGGGTAGGGTACCTACGATAATTCTAGTTAGATCGAAAATATACATATACCTACTCAATTCATTTATTGAAAAAAAATATGACTTTTACATTTCAGAACTTGTTACACAGATTTAAAAAAAATCAACTTCACATAAAAATATAAATCAACCTGCTTTTAGCAGTCCTCTTTTACTGTCCAAGTTGCTTTCAAGTTCTTTTTTTGCCGAGAATGGGCACTGTTGTAGGCACTTTCCATCCTAGTGCTTCTATTTTAAATGAATGGAACATGTAGGAATGAGGGTAGAAGTAGAACAGGCGACAGACTCCGCAGTGTCGCGCCGTATCGCCGCAATAAACCACTTGCGTAATTCAAAGAACAGACTGAAAAGCTAGCTCATTTCGCAAACTGTACTGTCCACAAGAATCAAACTTTTAAGCTTTGGTTTCTTTCTGAGTTATGCTGGCAAATCCGAGCGATGTTTGGATAGTGTATCAACTTTGCTCGGTTTGTTGTTGCACAAAAATTGTTATCACAAAACTTTAAATACATATTTTAATTTTGGGCTTCTATTCCGTTCCGTGTGGCTATGTAGCCAATGTTTTGGGTACACTTTTGATTGGAACTGATTTTGAATATGGCCTATCTAACAACCGTCCGAAATTATCAGCAGATAGCTCAACGTATGCTGTGATAATAATCATAATACGTGTAAGTCGAACTACAAATAATTATTATGTGTATAAATGTTTAACGGAAATGCAGTTACCCTACTGTTTTATTAGGACTGTGTCAATACCCAACACAATATCCTCATTATATGTAAGCTGCAAGTTCACCCGGGCCATTGCTGCTTAATTAGAATCGTTGATTTATTACATCCCACTTTATAATTGATTTTATGATGATTGATTCTAGGCTCTGCTCGAGAGAAATTAGCACCTAGAATCCTAGTAATACGATTCGTAGTGATCCTTGTCATTTTTCTGAATAAAGTACGTATTTAGGACTTTGGCTAAGTATAGGTATAGTGATGAATGTAAAAATTACTTTCAACCAACTCATAAAAGGAGGTTCGCAATTCGACTGAAGGTTTTGTTATTGTATTTTACGCGATTATGTCGTCGATTGTGAACCGATTTTGATATTACTTTCACTTTTCATGAAGTAAATTAAATTAAATTGATGTAGATTGAAGACATTTCTCTACCTTTTTATTGTAATTTACCTACTTTTTAAAGTATTTTGTTACGTACCTAATCAAGTTATGTTTTGCTGTTTTCCGCTTGTTATTCGGTACTTTTTGGTATCAATGGTTGGTTCATACAAAACTTCCGGTTTTATAAACTACACTTATCATACAGACAGTAAGTACACAAACAATCATTATTATTGTTATATTATATAAGCTTTATTGGCGCACTGATAATAATGAGTCACAACGAATGACTCATATTTGCAACGCCAGTTTAATTTTAAAACCACAAACTGATAAATTAAATGTTTAAAAAACCTATTCCAAGTCTATTTGGATTCATTACATAAAACAATACTTACATAAAATAAATAAATATATAGGA
Organism: Ecliptopera silaceata; assembly: GCA_932527185.1. NCBI lineage: Eukaryota > Metazoa > Arthropoda > Insecta > Lepidoptera > Geometridae > Ecliptopera > Ecliptopera silaceata. The sequence goes on from OW052192.1 coordinate 5,303,998, forward strand.
CATTTCACACATCACACAAGTCCCAAATTAAATCAAAGCTTGTACTATGGGTATTAAATAATACTTATACGAACCCAAACCATAAATTAACCTGCTAAAAATGAATGCTAGTTTTTTTTTAAATATTTTCAGTATACAACTTACTTTTCTATATACAGCTGTTATCAGCACGAGCTGGTCAAACAGGAATATTCTCATAAGCTGCCTTCTTCTTCTTGCTGTGTCCATAGCATAGAACTCGTTCTGCCTTAGTAGTCGCCCTTGATTTAGAAGATTTAGGTAATGCTGTAAACAAAAAAATCGTTTGAGGATTTGAAAAGATAGGTGCGTAGACTACAATGCAGTTTATCATGTATCGAGATAGAAGTCACCACAGTTCTATCCATTTTGGCAATCACACATACCTATGTGTGATTGCCAAAATGGATAGAACTGTATTACAATATTAGCTAGTAGTAGTAAGTACCTACTTACTACTACTAGCTAATATTGTAAAACACAGAGAATATAAAAAGAATCAATACCTCAAATCATGAGACTATTCCTAGCAGTAGTAGTAGAGCTTCTTCTGGCTAATCCACGCAGTGTATATCCACGATATAGTTGCAAGTTGCAATACGTTTACTACTGTCACATTTAATCGTAGCTCTAGCCGGTTATGTTGTGGTTGTGAGCTTGTGAGCAAGTTGACAAGACGTCAAATATGAAAGTAGGTACTTAGAAAGTAGCTGTTTAAACACATTGGTGCTAGGAAACCCGATGCCAAAACTGTGCCTCGAATAACGTCTTGAAAATGACTTTGCAAAGTATAAGTTAAAAGGAGTAGCATTATATCAATTACCAGCTGACCCGTGCCCACTTCGTTGGGCATAATTCGACTGTTTTTTCTCCGATTCTCTTTGCAAAACGGACTACTACGTAAAAGCCTTTTTATTTTTCGATTTTTTATCACCTATGACACTCAGCAATAATGTGGCTTTCTATTGGTGAAAGAATTTTTAAAATCGGTTCAGTAGATCCCGAGATTACCCCTTACAATTTAACAAATATACAAACACACAAACTTTACTTTTTTATAATATGAGTTATAAATATGTACAATGTGGGTTGCGGAATTGAATATGATAAGAAATATGGGGAAAACCAGTTGTTTTTTTTTTATTTCAGATAACTACATATTGAGATATTTTTTTCGGGTTTCGGTATCTATTAATTGCTACTAAAAATAATAAATGAATGGACGATAACGCATGTATTCGAATGATTAGGCGGGGTTTTTTTCAACCATAGATATTTAATGTCTCTGGGAACTTTTGCAACATGATAACCAGTCCAACAGTGTATTAACTATGTCACTTATTTACATAACATTAAGCGGAAGCTAACGAGATCTTGTCGAAATTTTCGAAAGGCGATTGGCGGTTTGGTTGCTTCTATAAATTTTTTATAAGGGACTTATGTCATACAAAAATCCAAAGGGTTTCCCCGTACTTATTCTATTCTATGTTAGTATTATTTTAATTACTTGTGTGACTGATTTTCACAGTGATCGTTTGCTTGAAGCCTTCGATATCTTTAAGAAAGTTACATAAGAGCAAACTGAATTTAACAGAATTGGGGTTTTTATATAAAGCTAAAAGAATAACAGTTCAATACAGAAAACCATCCAACGTATTTACCTACTGCATTAGGTGATACAAGCAATGTTATGTAAACTTTACTAACCGGACAGTCTGTAATGTTTTCCAACGCCATAATTTCATCGACCGCGGTAAGTACGCACTCGATCATAGTTTTTGCTAGCTTCAAACTTTCCAGTGGTGTTTCCTCATTGTCCGAGGACTCGCCATTACTCCCACCAGTCTCATCACTGTCCACACTGAGCTTGGATATCCGGGAATCTGTCTCTGATTTCTCGTTTTCGTAGTTGGTGTATGTCTTTACCAGGTCTGCTAAGAACAGTTTGTATCGAGGTATCCTTTGAACTGGTTCTAATAAGTAACTGGATAAGTCTAATCTATCTCCTAATTCTAGTTGTATTTCCTGAAAACAAAATTAAATATCACATTTAGAAATTCTTGAACACAATTTTAAAGGTATCGGTATTGATGCTAATGTTCCTACTCAAGGCAGTTGAAATCGAATCTACATTAATTACCGTCGGCGTAATGTTTTCATCCTTGAACTCTATCGCTCTTATAATATCAAACGCTTATACATAGACAAGTCCCGTCATTCTTTCATTGCATTTCATAAATTGAGGTCAAACCTATCGGCAACGAACTATCAACCCTGTCGAGATCAATTCGGTCCGATCTCAAGTGTTTATTAAATTAATGTAATATCATTTTATAGCCTTTCACCGGCTTTCATGCGTAATTTGGGTCGAGTGATATGTGATCGCAATCGAGCGTGGGATAACTGGAGCAGAATTTGTGAGAACAAGTAGACTGAGAAGGCTTAAAGAAAGAAATAGCGCGAGACTATTAAAATATTAGACATCCGATAATATGCTCATAAATGAAAATTATCTTACTTCGCACTAGCAATCTAACAGCCGAAGTAGCGTTAGAATAATAATTAATACAAACTTTCACAATTTTTGTAATATGTATTTAAGAAGAAACCTAACAGTCCCATAATCCCCATGATGGGGATTCAATGGGGATTATGAACCTCTAATTAAATGTTCGAATGAAAAGTGAACATTTGTTAGGTGTCTTTTCCACAAATAAAAAACACTTAACATAAAAATTAATTTTCGTCAGTTCTGTCTAAGCATTACTTCATAATGCGTCTTTGTCTACAAAAGTAACGGTTTACACAGTTAGGTGGTTTTACACGTCGTGATTACAAACCGTATACTTACAATAAGGAAACGTCTTTATCGGTAACGGCCATATATTTTACTCAATGACTTGATACATCGACCAATGATACTAGATGTCTATCAATTTACAACTAGTGCATCTAACATAATCCCCCTATCTTATAAAAAGTTAGCGTTGGCATTATGTCACCATTACGTATATGGTAATCAAGACATCAAGTCTGCGCTAACTTTTTATAAGATAGACCGAATGTGAATAGTATTCAGATACTAAATAAAAGTAACGCGATATTGACATAGGTACAATAAAGTGGCACTAACAAAACTATTGAATACAAAATAGTAAAACAAAAGATATCAGACAGCAGAGCGAAATGATTCTTTTGTTTTTTTACTTATTTGAACATGTGTTATGTTGAGAAAATAGAGTCCCATAAATATAATGAAATAAAATTGGTATGCCTAAAAATTTTTGCCACGCATTGTAGACAATAATTACTGTGAAATATCTTCGAATATAACTAAATAAATAATCAAGGACAATTCACACATCACACTCTAGTCCTGAACTAAGCATAGCTTGTTCTATGGGAACTTGATTGCTGATCTATCTTTTTTCTGTAAATACATAAGTACATAGTATCACCCAGACACAGAACAAATATTTATGTTCATCACACAAACATTTGCTCTGGATGGGAATTGAATCCATGGAAAGCAGAGCAACTACCAACTGAGCTGTGACGTCTGTCACATCCTGAATATACACATAACTCTAGTCTTTAGTGGTCAAATCTGCTAGAAATATACAAAAGTGTGCTCAAATTACTTTGACTAGTATAAAATACTAATGATGAATCTTAAAAATATGTAGTAAATTCTCACAATAGATCATGATTAAGTCACCCTTGTGATTAACAATCATTTAACATAATATATAAGGTAAATACTATGTTATGAATGAACGTAATGTGTGGGAAAGAACCATTTGATCAAACTAGGACATAGTGCACCTGGCTAATAGGCTTCAGTAAATTACGAGCAATGTTAGCCTAATAATTTTGTGCCAACACTGGCCGATGTTTGTAAACACGCTCTATTCATGACAATAGCCATTTAAGTGTTTATTGATTAGTCATAATGTTATCATGTGTTATACTAGATCGTATTTGATAGGTGAGGGTTTTTTAATTAGGGGCTTGTTAAAACAAAAGTTGGTCTTCGCTAGTTCTTTCCAAAATTATTTTTTGTTCGTTCTACGGTAGGTTCGTTCCGGCACAACCGTGCGGTTGCAATATTCAAAATGAATCTCATTACTTTTTTAATAAAAGGGACCCACCTGAAAGAACATTTTGTGCTCGAATACAAGTCTCGTTGCTCTCCTATTATTCCTAGAGTACATTACGTACATATTGAACCTTTTTTCCTGAAACAAAAAACGTGCTCATTTCACCAAACGGAAATCGTATGTATTTAGCTAGGTAGTATTGTTGTTCGGAGTAAAACACTCCATTCAACAATCAAACATCACGTTCAATAACCGCGGGCAAAGTAAGTACATATTTGATTTGGCTGCTGGCTGAGCTATTATTTTAGTGAAATTCCCGTACTTTCACAAAGAATCGATGTAAAACTACTCATATTTATGAGCAGGGGTAATCTGGCGTTAACTGGTAGCGCTGTAAAGAATCGTGCATTACTAATGTCTTTACCATAACTCGTTCATTTTATAAAGAACTCCACTCAATCGAAGCGGATATGGTTCTGGCATATCAATGAATTGCGACTGAGAAGGAAAGACGATCAAATTATAGTGGTCTGCGCCAGTACGGTATAGAATCACGCGCTCCATAGTCCGTGACACCAATGTTTTTTATAGATCTTGTTCGTAATCGTTCATTACGTCGACTTATTTGTACTGGAAGGTGCAATTTCCCCATCAAAGCCTTGACCGCAAGATGTTCTGAGAATGGTGCAGTTCTTTAACATTTATTAGATTGAAAAGCTGATGGATAGAAAGTTGGTGTTGGCGCCGTTCGCATCCGCAAACTCCGCCTGCAGTTTCCCTCCATGTTTTCTCAATCGGAAAAAATGTAACTTTTATAGTTTCACAAGTGTTTTTTGATTCAATCACGTATTTACTTAATTCAATAAATTATGTATTTTCAATAAGAAATACTTTATTTTATTAGGCCATAGAGATTGCTTCGTGCCCAGAGCAGAAAATCCGTAACACAATATTTGAAGAAATAATAAAGTGTATCAACTTACAAATCGCCTAAAACACTGTCCTAACTTTCTGAGATCGTTTTCGCAGTCTCTCAAGGCTGGTAGGAACTCCTCAGAGTGAAACCGGAAGATCCTTTCAATGTTGCCGAAGATGTCCGGCTTCAGAGCTTGGAAGGTTGCAGGCAGGTCTGGCTTCGTCATCTCAGGAATGTAGTCCTCCACAACGTGCCTCAGACGTTCTACGTACACGTTCTCAGTGTGGAGTAGCTCGTTCACTCTTTCGTTTAGCCTCCTGAAAGAGAAAGAATCGTCAGGTAAAAATCACAAAAAAAAATTTAGGCTGTCAAAATCCTTAGAATTATATAGATACTTTAAGTATCAAGATACATATCCTGTTCAACCTTGCTGTCTAAAATTAAATCGTAATAGAAAGATAGTGTACCAATACCAATCAAATAAGATAATCTCTTTTATCAACTAGGTCATGAATATCAAACGCTGGCCAACATATTGTAACTAGTATTTTTTTTTATTTGTATTTTTTATATTTCTCTATCATTATTAAGTGTTGTGTTATCATGGTTTTTTTATAAAACGTTTACAGTATTTTTAATGGATTACAATATAGCTTATTGTAGCACCAACACGATGTTGCCCGAGGCTCGACAAATTGTTTACACGAATCTTCTTCAAACTCCCAAATAATATAAGACATTTTTTTCTATTTTCAACCGGCTTTAAAAACAGGTCTTTTCATTAACGTTAATCTTGGTTATTTGTATTTTAAAGATGGAGTTTGAAGGTAGTCTGAGAAATCCTACTAATATTATAAATGTTTGTATGGACGGATGGATGTATGGTTGTTACTCTTTCATGCAAAATCTACTCAAAGGATTTTTATGAAATTTTACAATAACATAGTTTATACATCAAAATAGCACATAGGCTATAATGTATAAAGGTATTGTGCGAATAGTTAAAAATATAACGACAGCAAGACGAAGTCGCGGGCACCAGCTAGTGTAGACCTATTTTGAATTGTTATTATAAGTAGCTTACCTAAGTACTGATTTACGCTATACTGAAAGTTATTTCTTAAGTTTGTTCTGGCAATCGCCAAAATTCAAACGACCTTGGAACTTTTTATTTACGTCGATTTCGTAATGCGATTGTAAACGTTGCACATACGTCGGAATGTTCGTTTTGTCTTGTTCCAAAGAAACATTAGAATGAAATTCTCACGACAATTTCGTTAGACATCAATAATAATATACCGAGTGAGACTCGCTGCTTTATTGTATCAAATTCATATATTTTTTTCTAAAATCTTACTGGCCTTAAGCTAATACATTTTCTAGGCTAATAAGGTACATACAAATACGATAACTATCTTAATCATACTATAGGTACCACGGAGCCTCCGTGATAGGTACCGTCGTAATTATCTAATTTTCTTGATTGCGGTAGTCGCATCAGAAATGAGTTCATTTGTATCATTAGTAGGTATCTAATTGTTTTTTGTTTTGGTTCAATTGTTAAACAATTTGGATGTCATCTTTAATCACTGCCGTAACGTAAATATATGAAGTAACCTTGGCATCCACGCCGTCTGCGCCCGCGCAACATACAAATACTCATTTGACGTCACACAAACCGGCTAAACTTGGAGATGAACAAAGTAGGTATATGTATGAGTGTTAAAACACATTTAGCATAGCACGACAAATCGATCGTTCTCAGTTTCTAAATAGACTGAACAGTAGTTTTATAAAGCATAAATATATTTACAACTCTCGTCGATTGATATAACAGTCTTTAAATAATAAAATACTCATGAAGGTACATGGATCTTTTAGGTAGATGACATAGGTGATGTTGCAAATTGCGAATTAATTTTCACTCATAAGGGCACTTGTGACCTCATTTCTATTGTTTGACCTTGCTATTTAGTGACGAGTTATGACTCGTGGTGCTTACCTAATTGATTTAAAATATAATTTAGTACAGTAATTAGTCATATGAATTGACAGTAGTAATTATACGTACTTAACTAATTTTACGTCATAATCATCATCAACATATACCTATCAGTCCACTGCTGGACGTAGCGTAGGTCTCTCCCAAGACGCACCACTGAGCCCGGTCTTCGGCTCTTCTCATCCAGTTTTTGCTCCGCAGATCGTCGCTCCATCTCGCCGGATGCGGAATTTTACGGAGTTTTACGTAATTTTGCAAAATTTATTACCTTTTTTATATTTTAATAACCAAAATTTATTTATTATATTATCAAACTACCGCAACAGTAGCTGTTAAGAATAATAATGTTATATTTATCTTCTACATATTGATTTATTAATAGATAGTATAATTACATACTAAATATGATAATGTATTTACTTATGTACCTGTGTAAGTTAAAAGAATCTCTTTATGTTCGTGTAATTTTATAATATTAAAAACTTGATAAATAAATATTTGAAACTATCACGGTTTTGAACATAGTTTTTTTTTTATAAAAGGCTTGCCAGTTTCTTGCCAGTTCTTCTAGACTCTGGTCGCGACGAAATGGCGCCTAGAATCATCTAGTATGTAAGACGTTTCAAAGTGATCCTTGTGATTTTATTGAATAAGTGAATTTGAAGTTTGAAGAGGTATATTTACCATGATTTGACCCGTGATCATGGCGCATGCAACTGTGCCGAAATATTGGGAAATAATCAAACTCATTTCCCGTTTATAAAGAAAAACTTGATAAATAAAGTATGTGATGCGACCTAATAACCGTTTATATTATACTAATTCATTTGAACTCAACTTTTTTGTAAATTAAATCATATTAATATAACAATTTCAACAAATTGAAACTAAAGAACCAACAGGTGGGCGGCAAGGTCGGTCACTTTATTGTAAGTTACTATTTATGTGGATAGAAGGTAACTTAATATGTAGGTACCTTTAAATATCTTTATATACTTAGGCAGTATATCTAACATATTACTATTTTTATAATAATGTATAATTTATGTATATTTTTGTAATATTTGAGCTTGCAAGGGTTTTGTAGAAAAATACAACTTAGTCGAAATTGGTGAATAAAATAAATATTGTAAAATAAATATTAAATGTGTCAATAATATTTGTTTTTATTTAATTTTCAGTTGAAGTTGACGACCGATGTGGCGCGGTGGGCGATGGTCCGCCTGCGACGCGGAAGGTTGCGGGTTCGATTCCCGCCTCGGGATAAATGTTTGTATGTTCTGCAAATATTTATTCCGGGTGTTCTGGGTATTATACGTATAATAAAAAATATCTATCTATGTATTATATTGTATTAAGTATGTCAGTCTTCTAGTACCCATAACACAAGCTCTGCTTAGCTTGGGGCTAGATGATGTTGTGTGGATTGTCCAGCATTATTTATTTATTTATTTATTATTTATTTATTTATTTATTTCATGGAAAATGAATAGACTTATGTAAGCTTTTTCTATCTTATCTAAAGTTATATCTACTGACCACATAATTAATACGTTTTATACGCATATTGTGACTATATTTTTTATAATTATTATATTTTTTATAATATCACAATAATTATTTATCTGAACCCAATTAGAAGAACTTTATTGGACCTTTATACTAACGACCATAATGATAGTTTAAGAATCGAACAAATTTAAAAAATAATCAAAGTATCATCCACCCACTCAGTCGACTAAATGGATGCATGAATGACAATGCATCTATTGAACCATATGTCTCAGACACTACATTAAAACCAGTTATTCAACTAAGAACATCTGGTATTACCTACAGTCAACATAAAAATTCATTAGGTGTTTTAGTATATTATGATTTTTGATAAAGCACTATAATATTTATTACTATGTCGCTGATGATTACCTTTTATTTATTAATTCGTTTTTTATTTATATGCTAGATTATTTTACGATGGGGTACCTACGTTACATAGTTTATGACAAAGACTTTTAATTAAATCTAAACTAAGTAAACTAAAATGTTTTGATTTTTAATTCGGTAAAACATAAAAAATCTAATAAATATGAATTGTCAATTTTGACATAATGCTATCTAATCTCAAACTAAACAAAGTTTGAAGGTACATACTAAGGAAACTAAATTACTGATAGAATATCATTTGTGTAAATACATAACATAAAACAAACATCCATATTAGTCAAAATACGAAATAATAACTCAAAATTGTGAGATTATTTTGTATTATTTCGACGACCGATATGGCGCGGCGGGCGAAGGTTCGCCTGCGATGCGGATTCGATTCCCGCCTTGGGATAACTGTTTGTACGATATGCAAATATTTATTCCTGGGTGATCTAGGTATCTTATATGTATAATAATAAATATCTACTTATCTATGTAATGTATTGTATTAAGTAAGTCAGTCTTCTAGTACCCATAACACAAGCTCTGCTTAGCTTGAGGCTAAATGATGTTGTGTGGACTGTCCAGCATTATTTATTTTATTTAATCATCGTTTAACGTTTACGTGTAGTTTGCATACGCATCATTCTAAAATAAAATACGTAGTTTAAAAAATAATATTCTTCTGTGGTTGGCATTATATAGTGCAAGAGTCAAGACAAGAAGGCTTTGTTCTTGTCTTGCACTATAATAGTGGCCACAGACGATCCTTCCTATCGTCCAATCGGCATGACACTGCAGGCTGGATCCAATCTGCAGTACGTCCATATACACCACACACGATCCAATCTATCGTCCAATCTATCGTCCAATCTATCGACTAAACAAGGGGGGTTAGTACCAGAAAAATCCGAAATCCCCCCTTTTCGTCCCCCCTCTTTGGGTAATCGCTTCCAACTTTTTTTCCAGCAGTCCGATTGAGCTCAAATTAAAAAGCATTGTTATTTGTGCAATTTTCTATCTGATTCCGTCGAAAAAATTTTCAAAATCCGACATGAATCACGCTGTCAAAAGCAAAAAGCCATAATCGTCGTCAAGCCTGCAGTGTCATGCCGATTGGACGATAGATTGGACGATAGATTGGACGATAGATTGGATCGTGTGTGGTGTATATGGACGTACTGCAGATTGGATCCAGCCTGCAGTGTCATGCCGATTGGACGATAGGAAGGATCGTCTGTGGCCACTATCATGCCCATTGGACGATAGGAAGGATCGTCTGTGGCCACTATTATATGAATAAACATTAAGGTTTTGTTACGAGCTATAAATAAATATAAATATTCACGGACATTTCACACATCACGCTCTAGACCCATCAAGCTCTTGTATTATGAAAACTAGAGTACTGTAAGAATACTTGAATCCCTTTTTTTGTAAATACCTACATACAAGAAAACATACCTAGTAACACCCAGCCACAGTATAAATATTTTATTTTCATCAGACAAACATTTGCTCTCGGTGGGGATCGAACCCACGACCCACAGCATGGAAGGCAGAGCTGAGCTGTAAGCCCCTCTGATGACGAGTGTTTAATATTACGATACAATATATTTTAAAATATTACATACATGTTTTTAAAATATTGGTTTAAATATAGCTGTAAATATTTTTTATAATTCATTTGATCTGCCATATTATCAAATGCATTTATGATAATTATGCTCTTGATAGCATATTATCAAATATTACTGACGTATATTGATTCGAACTAATCTAGTGTAAAAAAAGTCTTGTGAATAAATGTATTTTCTTATTGTGATTTCTAGGTTTGAGCGTTAGCTACGTGTAGTACTCATAATATGATTTGGTATGTGACTATTGTATACCCACGCTTTGTCTATGTCGAAACAATAAATAAAGTATCGTAAATTATATTTAGCTGTTTTCAGCAATATTTTTATCTTATAGCAAAGTATTATTATAGACAGTAATACATGGACAAAGGCGGACTAATCATATCTACGCAGTGATAACACTATCGATAAGTGACAAAGTCCTGATAACATAAATATTTTGTTAGATAGAAGTAAATGAGTAATGTTACCTGCGATACTTCTCCTTTTTCGATTCCACCGGTAGCAATACTGGTTCTGTAGTGTTCGAGACGCACCATTCGTTCACTGCACTCACTGTGAGGAACTCACTGTCCGGTGCATGGCACACTTCTGACCCAAACTCATCTGAAGACACTGTAATACTGTCGTACTTTTGATACGGGATCATATCTAACGAAGATATGGACTTAATGCTAACATTGTCATAATTACTGGGAGCACCAGACTCGCCAGAACCCAATGACATATCGTCATCACCATCATTATTCTCCTCGCCATTTTCATTAATTAATGTATCCGTAGAATGATCTGTGGACACCGTGTCTATTCTAGCATCGTCAGCACTGAGAGCGTATTCTCTTCCATTGCTGGAACTATCGTCGCTGCTGTCAGAATCACTGCTGCTACCTTTGTCTGATGCTTCAGCGACAATAGTTTCATCTTCATTATCGGACGCTTCAGAACTTTTTAGCCTGAGTAACTTTTCTAAATCGCTTTGTTTCACGCCGTAAGACCAATGCGTGTCGCCTTTTTGATTTTGTTGTCCATAACTCTCAGCTGTTGACTTTCTTCTCATAACTGGTGGCTGACGAGTTCGACGCATTACTACCGGTGAAGTGTTTGGCGTTGCGAAGGAAAACCTTTTCTCCTCTGGTGGAAACTTTAACGCTTCCGCAGCTAGAGGTGTTTTGTTTTCAGAGACATTGTCATCGATTGATGGAGTAGGGGGTGGAGGCGCAGGTCTATGTGGCACCAATAATTCACTGCCTGATTTCCTGTCAGATACAAATCCTGAGGAACTAGATTCACAGCTGTTTTCGGACGCGTTTGATAGTATTGAGTTCACTGAAACGTTCGAATTCCTATCATGAGATCTAGGCACTGGATACAAATGTTGAAAATGCACCTGTATCGGATTCACTACACTCGTTAAACTTCCCAAAAGTGGGTCCTTGGATTTCACCAACGACTCGTTCGAATCGCGAAAACTGTTGTTGATTGCGGTGGTCCGCTCGAAGCGCATTATCATATCACGGACGCTGGCCCTGTCCTTTCTGATGACGACGTTCTCGTCATCGGTGGCCTCTTCAGAAGACAACGGATTTTCGTCGTCGTGAAGAGTGAAGTCTACCTCGTGCGTCATGGTTTCGTCTTGTTGTATAAACAGTGGAAGAGGTGCCTGCGGGGTCGGACAGGCGAGCTCATAATATAATCGCGCGCACCGATACACAAGACACGCGCACGATTGCTGTATCTAGACGCGACTGGCGCATGGCGAAGGCGTAGGCAGCGCGGCCAGCGCGCGCGCTTGCCACTACCGCTATCTACTGTGCATAAACAATATTACGGAAGGAATGTGTAGTTCCTACCATAATATATACTATGTATTTCAGTATGGCCTGTTTAAATAGCTTTCAACTATAAAATTGGAAAGTTTTAAAACACCTAACAATGCAATTTGATAAAAATATAATGTCGGTTTTAATATTGTTAAATATTACAAAAATAGAAACATTATTTTATCTTATCAGTTATCTAGTACGTAGGTTCTTTAATTAATAGTTTTTCTACCATGATGGAAAATCCCTTTCCTTAGCTATCATACAAATGTATGTTCTTTTCACCATGATCAACAAAATTAGCACCAAACACCAGCATCGGTACGTAAAATAGATAACTTGTAGTTATAAGTACTTACACTCCTTTTTTGTTTTTTTAATCCAGATTACAAAAATAATTATTATTATTACCTAGCTACTTCAAAAGAAAATAAGATTTTAGGATATTACAACACCCAGGGCAGTTTTTTATGACTCAGGGTATGCTTCCATCAGGCGAGTTAAATTTCCGCCTTTAGCTATAAAAATGCTTAAATTGTGAAGTAGACTAGCAATATCTTTAAAAAATAAGTTTAATTTTGCGCCGATATAATTCAAACACTTTTATTCATCTTTATACTTTTATTTACCTTGAGCACGCATTTGTATGCGATTTGAGCACAGCAATCTTTGCTTATTGAGACGACACATTGACAATCTTTGTCCTGTCTCTGTTTGACCCATGTTTTAGGTAGTCACGAATTTTCGAAAGACCGTTTTCTTTTTAAATAATACATTGGCGCTTTTGCATTTTTTATATTCTGACAACCCCTTTGATAAAAGTCTAAAGCGCCATCTACAATAAAACTGCGGAACTTTGTAGAACATTGTCATGTGTTGCTGGTTCCGACAAGCACTTGGAATTCAGAACGTAGTGCCACACATCACCAATAGATATCGCTGTTCCCTACGCAATAAGAGCATTCCATTTTTACTAATAAATCAAATACTTTTTCATTATATCTATTTTTATTACATTCACAAATTGTTGAATTAGCCTTTAATTATTAATATTGTATAATTTATCAAAAATTAAATAAATATTTACGGGCAATTCACACATCACACTCTTGTCCCAAACTAAACGCTAAGCTTGTACTATAGGAACTAGACTGCTGATAGAACACCTATATACATTTTTTTTGTAAATAAATACATTGTAACCCCAGAAACACAGAACAAATATTTATGTTCTTCACACAAACATTTGCTCTGGGAATGGGAATGGAACCCACGACCCACAGCATGGAAGACAGAGCTACTAACTGAGCTGTGACGCCTGTCCTTTTTAAGTTTAATTTTATTTCTTGGTAGCAAAGCGAAATTACTTATGTGTTATCTTATCTATTTGATAAGTATTATCTGTAAACACCTACCTATAATACTTAAGTACCTACTTTCTATAAGTACATCAAACATAAGAATTAATAAGTAGATTGATTGAAAAATTAACTTTTTTATTCATTTAATTAATTTCTGATAATATTAGGTAGGTAAGTACCTATAATAATATTTACTTATCTTACTTAATTTAAAAAAAACATTTTATTTATTTTATCAATAAATTTATTTTATCACATATTTTACCAACTTCTGTATTTTATATAATTCTGTATTTAAAGCATATCGGTAATAAAATAATTGGTCTAGGTCAATATCTATCTAATACCATCCAAAAAAGCTTTGACTTTTACTTTTAGGTCGTTTGGACTCATCTGAAGCAGCATCATCCAAGTACCAATCTCTGTAACTCTCAACTTTAGCCTTCCAATAATCTGAAAAAAAAGTAAATAGTTGCAGATACTATCCCCATAAGAAATATGTACATTTATTTTTTAATATGTACTTACATTTTTTTTTATTCACTAACAACGTTACTTTAATATATGTAAATAAATTTATATAACTGTTTCTTATGTATTTTATATGACATTGTACATTTTGTAAATACTGTATAGTCGTAAGTTTGTTTGTGAATAAATTTATTATAAATATTTATTATATAAATCTACTAGTTCTACCTACAAACTTCCTACTAACTTACACAAAATAGAATGAGTTTTTTTTATAGAATGCAAAATAAATATCACTTGTCAATAGTCATCATTTAGCAAACTGCTCTTGGCTGGAGCTGTATTTTTTTAATATGTATTGTACTGCAATAGGTAAAAAACTAAATCTAAGGGTTAATCTAAGGTTACCTATAAGTTCCTGAATAGTTCCGTCAGTACCTCCATATTCTTCTGGTAGCACTGACTTGTCAATGTGATCATACAATGAGTCTTTGTTGTGTGAAAAGATCTGAAATAAACATTTTACCATCTATATAAATATAACTTATGGTCACATGGCTGCGCACGCCTAATTACAGGTGCTAATTTTAGAAACGGAAACGTGTTCACAACCTTTTGATAATTATCGTAATTATTTATTTATTTATTTAAGACTGATCCTAAGATCAGTCACGTGATTTATAACCTGGCAGGTTTTGAGAGGTTAGGATAGGTCGGCAGATATACCTAATAGCATGATCTTACCCTATTCTTTAGCTTGGCTCCAATAAACATTTTGAATATCGCTAGTGCACCACTCGCGATGTACGGTGTATGTAGTGTATGTAAACTCTTCATCCGCACAGATAATGCCATAAGGGCGAATGTGATCACTCTTTTTGCTAAGCTTGGAGTCCATTGCAACAATAATTTCCACCCAATACCATTTACATCAGCAATCACGTCCTGCGACAAACAGAAATAAATTAAAGGTTTTAAAAAATATATTATAACCGACTTTATTTTACTAGGTGTAGATATTTTATGCACCAATTTCAATTAACACTACTTATAGTAAGAATTTTTAAAAGTACCGGTAAAGTCGACTTTAGCCCTAAGGGGTGACTTTGACCCTAAATTGGTAAAAGTTTGAAATACGCGCCACACCTCTACTACGGCCTGTTACAAAAAAGTACGCTTAAAAATCAATTTAGGACAGCACATATAGTCGGTAAAACAGTGTTTCGAGCTTGTGGTCTTTTCTCTGATTGGTTGATCTAGCTGTTTTCGAAAACTTTGTTTATAGAGCAAAATTTTGCAGTGCAAACTTTCGTCTATAACCTAAAATTAAGGTGAGTTTGCATTTGTTAACATAACTATAAAAATATTTAACTAATATTAAAAAAAAGTTACTCTATTTGATGTGGTTTTGTATTTTTTCATCAGTAGATATATATTTTTTGGAGTTTAGTTTGTCCCAACATCAACAACCTTGCGATTTCAGAACAAGAAAATGAGCAGGCCAAAGTCACGCAAGCCCTAGGGACACTTTGGCCCAAAATTTGACAAAAAAAAATATACTAAATCTTTTAAATGGCTACCAAATATTTATGTGTATAGTTTCCTTATATCCCCAACAATGCAACTAATTCAATAAAATAAAAATATAGACAAACCCCTTTCAACTGTAAGGTGGAAATGAAAATATTGCTGAATATTGGGTCAAAGTCATACGACTCTACGGTAGGTAATTTGTCTACAGAAGTATAAAAAGATCATAGTATTATGTGTGAATTCTTTTATCAAAGTGAAATAACAAAGGAGAATAGGCAATTCACTATGGAGCGTGGGCATTGGGCAACGACTAAAAAAATCATCCCTCAAGGTTGCCACATAATACGTTTAAAGGTGATTTTACAGGCTTACATTTAACTATAATTACGAAAAAAAAACCGTTTTTTCGTGGCCCAAAATGCCCATTCTCCTTTGTCGACAATATCAGAAAAGGATCTTTCAATGCCTTACCTCTCCAGCAATGCAGAAGTTGTCATCTTCAAGCAATAAAATTTCAACGATCATAAAGCAGACTTTTATATAATCTACTAAGTTGCCATTATGTTTGCTACTGATGGGTCCAACTCTTGACAAACAAATTCTAGGTGAATCTTCCCGCATACATTTCTTTAAAGGCAGGAAAAATCTGAAATAAAAAATCTGTTTCAAACTGAGCACGCCGTGTTATATTTCATAGAAGTCTTTTTCGACCATGTACGTTAATCGTTAGATATACTTACGTGCATTGTAAACTACTTACAAAAGTAAAAAGAAAATCTTTTGAAATGAAATTTATTAAGTATTTAATTATACATTTTACAGTTATATTAATAATAATATACATTATAAGGAAATAAATAGGTTGTGATTATCAATATGTTTACTTTTTTGAATTGGAATATCCTACGTTACTAGACAAGTATTATGGGGTTATGTGTTCTGTGTAACGAATACACAATGTATTCTTTAATATTTCTATTAATCAGGAATGTATAAATTATATTTAGACTTCATTAAATTATAATTATATTACTCACCCTAATTTTAAAATACTTTGAATATTTTCGTCAAAAGGGTCTCTGTTGCTGAACAGCTCAGGCAAACTTCCTTTCAATGTATAATACTTGTCTATTTTTCCTTTGCACTTTTCTATATCGTGCTTGGATCCTCGCAAAAATGCAATAAGCCATTGATCCGCTGAAATCCAAAAGGTAAAATCAGTAAAAGTTTTTAAGGCATGGCAGTCTAGTTTTCATAAGTATTACAAGCTCTGCTTAATTTGGGACTAGTATAGGGCGTGATGTGTGAAATGCCCGTCAATATACTTCATTGATTTCAGAATACATAGGTAAGTACTTTCAATCGACTTCAATAGTCCGGGATTAATACACTATTAATATGAATAATATACTATTAATGCATTATAGTATTTAACTCGGAGTAAATCCATTCACGTAAACTAAACGTAATTACTAGAATACAAGAAATTGAGAACCTCCTTCTTTTTTTAAAGCGGTTAAAAATGCCATCTATTACACCCGACTAGAACTTGTAGTCCAGTCAAAATAGACTAAAATTATGACTCCAGTTTGCATTAATTCCCAACAAGCTGGATTTTTTTACAGGCCTTGAATACGTCATTACAAATGATATGTCAAAGTCCCCATCGATCCCGCTTGTGCGTTGTTTTTTATTCCAGATTAAATGTCATAAATTTGCGTTTTTTGCATATATCTCTGAAACAACGAAAGCTATCGAAAAATGGTTCAGACGAGTTGGTTGAAACGAGTTTCAGCATAAACAACATAGATGTCTCTTTTATAAACTTACGTCACTTCTTTGTTCTGAATGAAGAGTTTCATACCTCAGAATTCTGTATATTTTAGAAGCTATTTTTATATTAGTAGATCTAAAGTGTAAGCTTTTTCTTTAGGTTTTGGTCAAAACAAACAATAAAATTGTTTGCATTTACTGATGGGCCTGTACAAACCAGCCAAGTGTATACCTAGTCGGACGAAGGGTTCCGTACCAGGAATCATATTTTTGCCTCAACTCCTCAGGTAGGTATTCATTTTATGTATTACGTTTTTTAGTATTCAATGTTATAATAACAGAAACATAAATACATCATCTGTGACTCCTCTCTAACTTTCACAGTTTATAAGATACTACTAGTACGCCCCGGCTTCGCACGGGTAGCCTATATAAAAAAAATTCATTATAATATAGCCTATGTTCAGCGCAGATAATGTAGCTTCACAACATGAAAAAAATTTTGAAATCGGTCCAGTAGTTTTGGAGCCTATTCGATGCAAACAAACAAACAATCAAATCTTTCCTCTTTATAGATAATATTAGTTTAGATAGTTTAGATAGCCTGGTGGTGGTGACAGACGGACAGACAGACAGATAGCGAAGTCTTACACCCGTATTCACAAAGAGTACTTGCTTAAGTATAGCATCAACACTGTGCAAAGAATGCCATTTTGCAGTGCGTTCCTTTTGACAAGCCTTCAAACTAGCCCGTTTCCTTAGCTGTTCGTTCATTTTGACGGACGCATAGTGCGCTCTGACACTTAAGTATTGTTTCTGGATTGGTTTCGCTAGCCCTGTGCGCACGTGCACACTATGAGACCTCACAGTAATGTTTGTGAATACGGGTGTTAGTCCCGTTGTACTCTTTGGGTACAGAATCCATACAACATGCTTACTTGGTTTGACAGATTGTAAATGTGGTTGCTCTTTGAGCCAGTCTCTTAATATCTTGATGTTGGTGGGAATCGTCGATGCAGTCTCTTTAAGCTCTTCCTCTGCCTTCTTGCGCAGCGCTGGTGAAAGAGGTCTGATCTGCATTTTACTGGATTATGAATACGTAATCTGAAAACATTTTATTTTAAAATGTAGTAGCGTAATCACAATTTAACTAGCTCAAACCACCCCCATATAAGTAATCTGGTCACGGTGTTCCTTTTTGACTTAAATACTTAGATTTAAAGTTAAACAATCTGTGAGAATATTATAAGTAAGTACATCAGTATTAAGTATAGCTCTGTTATAAATAAGTATCTAGATATTTACAGTTATCAGATAATGCCCTAAAATCTCAATAATGTCTAACTTCACATCACGCACACTCTGCACGCAATTAACTAAACAACATTTCACACAAACGATTTCACTTTGTTTTTCTCGATAGGTTTCATCAATATTTATAAAACTCAATAAGAGTTTATATCAGCCTCCCAAATTTCAATAAATCTGATGAAGCCAACAAAACCGGTACAGGGTGCTCAGATAAAGGTAACAGTAACAGGAGAAGTAAATGACTCTTGTTTGGAGTATTTCGTTCATAAAATATAACAAAATCATATGTTTGTACTTACATGAGCAAATGCAACTTAAAAATCACCGCTAAATAAATACCTAAATAAGTAACATCACTCACAGACACTGAAAATCGAACCGAGTATTACAAAGGAACTTTTTAATACATAGGTAAACACGTGTCACATAATCAACTTCTCATTTGATAATGAATACAGTTTATGTTTGATTATTGATTCGAATTCATTTGTTTCACTGATACCGTTACGTTAGTTATTAATAAACATATAATCCGCCGAACTGTGTGACGGACACTACTGGTACTAAAACGAATGGCGAAGAGTTTTTCGGATCTGTGGCACAACCTTGAAAAAGGGCAATGTAGCGCACAAGCTTGTATGATGCCGATAAAGCCATATTTTTAGATTACGAAAAACTATGGTTCTTGTTGTATTGCACACATTGATAACACAGGTAAATTCCGCTAGATGTCACTATAATCAATTATTTAGTGTTACTTTTAACCGATTTTTTTTTGCAAATCCTGTAGGTAGTTTGAAGGAGTTTCACGATTCTATAAATAACATCAAAATAAGATATGTCTGGTCAAGTTGTCTAAATTATTTACAAAATATTGATATGACCATGGATAGACATTTAAATTGGTTATCTATGCGCATGATAGATAGATAGGTATTAAAAGTCCATGGTCATCTTCAAATATGGCTTTAACATTGAACTATCAATAATGACTTCTTCCGGATAGAACATGTACGATCATTCGAAGCTGAGTTTGTATGGCTGGATGTACCTACATATGTTTGTTACTCTTTTTTCACACTCAGCTCAAATTAACAATTAAATAATTTCCTGTTTAGTAGGTAGGTAAACTGCTAAGATAGCATTCTTCGGTTGTTTATTTCATTCATTTCTTGGTCATTTTAATAACCTTTATAATTTTCCTAAAGAAGTTGCCATATTATTAGTACCTAGGAATCTGTCAAAGTATGTTGGACTATGAGTAGGATCTTGCATAGAAAATATTGAATGAAAATCACTGTATATAAAAATATTTTTTATTTAAAATAATCAGAAACCGCAATAATTTATAAGCAAAACGTTATATATAGGTACTCTAGAATTGTATGCCCTGGATGAGCCTGACCTGAATGTTTGCTCTAGTAACACTTTTATTTAGGTTAGTGATAAAAACTAATCTATCTAAATGACTTGTAATATGATATTTAAAAATGACACAATTATCATTTGTTGGATCATGTCTCTAAACACGGTTTAGGTAAAAAATCTCTCTGCCCATGTGTAGGGTTAGAACCAACGGGAAATAAATATAGGTAGATTAACTAACTACTAATTAAGTTTAAAAGTCAAAGGAGGTCAAAAATAGATTAGATTTTGTTCCCACGCTAGCAGACTCAGTTTCAGTCTATATCCAGTTTTCTAAAAGAACCATCTAAGCCCATATCTTCGTTGATCGGTGGACCAATCCGTTTGCTCTCGTCTGTACCGAGCTGTTCCTCATTTTTCATCCAAGCATTGTACTCCTTAAACTTGCTAACCCAATGTTCTAAAACAAAATAAAATCATTTCTTAACTTTAAATGACCGAAAAGGTCTATCTAAATTTCAAAATATCTATACGCCATGAAGTACAGTAATTATTTTATCAAAAAGCCAGTCAGGAAAGTATTGCAAAAAAAACACAGGGATGTAGGCTGTATTGTATTGTGTCCGGGAGTTACTGTGTATTTTATGTAGGTATGTATGTATTTATTTGAGTGTTTCATCAGCGATGTAGTTTCCATAGTACAAGTTTTGGGACTAGAGTTTGATGTGTGAATTGTCCGTGAATATTTATTGTTGTTTTTCAAAACCATTTATAAATGTAAAAAATACTAACCAATTGTATTGGCAATAGTGTCTCCAGAACCTCCATATTCTTGTGGAATTATTTCTTTAGGAATGTATTCAGGTAGTTCATCATAACTTTTATGAATTTTCAGCTGGAATACAAAATAAAAATTCAAATTAAATCAGCCTATATAATCGGCCAATAAATACACAGTAAGAAGGTAATTATAGGCAATCAATTTATTCTATCGAGTAGGTTATTCTATCGGCTACAGATCACTACGGAGATTATAAAAGTGTTATATTAAAATAGTGTATCGTACCCTTTCTTTGCCTTTTTCGTTGAGGAATCCAGATATGAGAGAGAAAATTTTATCTATTCCTAACGGCAGATTCACGTGGTGGCTGCCTTTCAACCGAACCGGCATAGAGTCCTGAAATACAAAAAATCTAAAATGACAAAACTAGAAACATGGTTAGACTCTAAATGCTTGAGCAAGCCTCATTTTTGAAGAATACGCTAAGCGGAGACTCAAAAAATATGTTATCACAGTTAATATTATGACATAGAAGGTTTATGAAACACATTTTAACTTCTGATAATTTGCGAAGCGTGATAGTATTGTGCCCATATTTTGCTACCTGACAAACAGCCATCATTTTCTTGATCATCGAAGGACTAGCTTGAATCAAGTGGTTCATTGTACACCCCGTATAATCAACCAATATTTTTGTTCCCGACACGGTTGCAACGTCGTCTTCTACTATTAAAATCTGAAAAATAACAAAGAATAAAAAAAAATCATGACTACGAATCTGGCAACAAGATATTTCGTGCACTAGCTCAAAAAAATACTTTATAGAGATATAGCCATTTTGTAGCGGTGTGGTATAAGATGGGGTCCAACAAATGTATGGACATTACATATATTTAAAATTATGCATTTAAATTTAAATAAACACGACCAACCTGAACTAAATAATATAAAACACACATGAGATCAGCCACACTGTTGACTGCTGGATCGTAGACGCCAGGTCTGATCAGAATTACTCGAGGGAACAGCTTACTTCTGGGCTTCGGAAGCACAATCACAGTCCTGTGAACAAATCAAGTCTACAGAATATGATACATGTTGTTCCCAAACGCGGTCATCAATTGTCTCCAGCTCGTATAAAAACCTTTTCCAAAAATAACATGATGTGAACACGGAAAATAAATAGGACAATGTCAGGCACACTTTGTAGAGGACAAAGTGTTTTATTTCTTACTAGATCTTGGACACGCCGTCGAAGACAGAAGGGGTTGGCGTGACATCGTGCGGAGAAAGATTCTACAGAGGAATCATGACCCGCAGCCAGGAGGAGTACGACGTGAGGAGTTTTCGGACAAAATCGAAAAATTTTGGTTTTTCTGACTGATACTTGGGATGGACCTTGGTTTTTGTGGAGATTCCTCGTTTTGTAATTTATCATGTAGTAAATTTCTCAGCTTAGTATTTTCAAGGTGTCATCACTTTTGTAGTCTTCTGATGGAGTTCCATACTTGAGAACTAGTTTTATGGTAGCTCTCCACTTACCCTACTCTGAAGAAGTCGATAAAAGCTGACGAGCTTGGCTTGATTCTCAACGTAACGTCAGGTGCTGTGGTCCTTAATGTGTAGTAGTAGTCCAGTTTCTGTTTGACCTTCTCTAAGCTAAACTTGCATCCTCGCAGCATGGCCACCAGCCATTGATCATCTAAAATAGTTAAAAAAACTAGCCTAGTACAAGATTTTTAATAATATAATGTGCTTTTCATACTAGACTATAAAACAGTATTCTTGTGATTCAGAGAGCAATTCAAACTAATTAGCAATAGTGAAATAAACGCCAATTTTAGCTTATATAAAGATATTGTATTCATATAGTAACTTCATAAATCGTTATAAATGTGAAAGGACGAGTACAAGTGGTTCGGTTAAATTTTACTACCTAGTTACTATCAGATAGATAACTATAGATAGATAATTATCATGATATTTCTGGTATAGCTTGATAGTTGTTAATGCTGTTAATGCCACAATGACCTTAAATAATGTCTGCGATTGCAACTCAACCGCCTCCTTCATCCTCTCTTGGCATCACTGAAAACCAGCGCTGGTGTAGATCCCAATGGTTCTACACCAGCACAAACTGAGTGATGACCACTTTCAGTATTTTAGCATTAAGTATTTGTATCTTTTTATATGTTATAGCATTAAGTAAAGTACTGAAATAAAGTATTCTATTCTCTTCTATAAAAATTCAAGTGCAATCACAGAAACTTGTCTCATATTTTTGAAGAAAGATTCTGAGCCAGCTGCATCAGTTTTTCTGCGATTGTAACCTTCACCAAGAATAACGGAACTATCGGACACTAGGAGTCGTTTACTCTACGGAACTATTATTGAAGGAGATTGGACCTGGATAGACAGCTTGCACATTTAATGGTCATACTCTGTACCTCTGTATTTTCTCTAACGGCATTTAAAGGAAAATATAAGGTGGTCCGATTCTATTCAGGGAATGACTATAAAAATTCAAAAGCTATAGTTACTTAGATTATCTCACCTGTCCTTGCCTTCAGATGAGGTTGTTTAGCAATCCATTCCTTTAGATGCTGCAAATCATCTTTAATCTGCCCCGGCTTCTCATTCAGCTGTTCTGAAGCTATCTTAGCGAGATCTGGTGGTAGTTCACGAATCATTGTTCTGGAAAATTCATTTAAAGGTATAGAGTTAAGTATAAAATATGGAGCCAGTCGTTTAGTACAATTACCTGATGGCTGTTTGACGCCGTTGTATCGACTAACTGATAACACTGGGTTGTTATCGTTATATCAGAGACACATACTTACCTATAAATGTACTTAGTAACCACAGGTAGGCAATGTAGCTAGTGCAAGTAGATAGATACAGTAAATAGGTGCGATTGTTTTATAAACGCTTGTAGGTACTGTTTTATGTGCTAAAAGATATAACTAACCACTTAGTATTACGAGATGGTCGACGTAAACCTCTGCGTACAACAAACCCTGAATGATGAAGACACCCTGAATGATTGAGAGACCCTAAATGATGGAGAGACCCTGAATGATGAAGACACCCTGAATGATGGAGACACCCTGAATGATGGAGAGACCCTGAATGGTATGACATATGACGGCACGCGGACGAAGTCGCGGGAGCAGCTAATGTGGAATAATACCGTAAATGTTACCATGAGTGTAATGACAATAAAATGGTCTGTACATAGATCACGGCAAATCGTCGAGTTCTTAGTTCATCTGATGTTATTTGAATTTATGTTAGCGTAAAAGATTTTCAAAAAAACTACTAGATTATAACTTATGTTTTAATACTAAAGTTGACAACATAAAGTATACATTTAATATCAAATTATTTGTATTACATATGAATTTATTTTATCAAGAAAATGGACAAAGTCATAACTCTACATGAATTCTTTCAAAATGAGAATAGTATGACTATATTGCCAATAAAATTTAACAGTTTTTAAATACGATAATGCAGGTTTACGAACGAGATATTTACCTATTATGTATACTCATATTTATACTACACAATATACTAAAAAGTGCTTTCCGACCAACAAATAATTTTGATCCTAATCATATAAATAAAACAAAATTGTTTAACAATTTCTTAAATAACAAAAAAATACAACCACTTTATAAAAACATCTGTACTTTCATACAACAAAATCTTATCGTAAAATATGACTCATTATGTCAAACACATGAGTTTGATAGAGATCGCTAATGACTCTTTGTTCAATTATTCTCGGCTAATAATTACACAAAAGTAAGGATAAATTAAATATTGTGAATTTAATCAACATCCAGTTTTCTGAATGATCCATCAGTTCCCAGCTCAGGTTCAGTCTTCGGTTTGCTGGGTCGTTTTGTCTCGTCGGTACCAAATTGGTAGTCTTCTTCTAAGAACGTGTGGTACTCAACCAACTTCTTTCGCCAGTGATCTGTCAAACAAAAAATATTTTTCTAGACTAGTTAAGTGATATCTAGGAGATCGTTGCTGTAAACTTAAAGCCTAAGCTTTTGGTACTTGTAGTATATAAGTTATATATAATTGTTTTATTACTTTATTTATTAGTTGCATGCACCATGATCTCGGGTCTAATTCGACACATGATCATTGTGCATGCAACTGTGCTGACATCGTTAATTAATCAAACTTACTAATCATGATAAATGAAAACTTACTTCCAAATCTTCAGATTCTATAATCGATTAATAATTTGCGCAATATCGATTAGGATTTTTTACCCTTTCTTATTGTACTAAGTACCAACCTAGAATTTCCTCAGTGGTGCCACCATTTCCACCGTATTCTTCTGGTAAGATATCTTTGGGGATATGTTTGAATAGCTGTTCATATTTCCTGTTGTGAACATATAGCTGAAAATGTAAGAATTCGCTTTATTACCACCTAAGTGTAAAAGTATGACTGATACATTAAGAAAAGTGAGCATGGAGACGATGGCTGATAGAAGAGAGTGGCAGATGAAGACTTGTTGTCCCACATAGCGTAGGATAAGAGTAAGATAATGAAGTGCAATAAAAGTATTTGCTCTGGAACTTACTCTGTTTCGATTTTTCTCGTTCAACAAATTCTTCATAGCATTAAATATGGTTTCTATTCCTGGGGGTGCATTTATGTAGTGGAATCCTTTCATTCTTAGAGGTGTTGCATCCTGAAATGAAAAATAGACTTTCTACTTGTTTGTTTAATAAACGACAAACTTGCATCAATAAAGACGAATCTAAGTGATCTTTAAAATTTTATGTAGGTAGTCTAACTATGACTATGAGATCATCATCATTATCATTATCATCATAGCTCGTTGAATGCAAGTCATGTCATTGACCCATCACTCGACATATTGTCCTAGCGATAGATTTTGATTTAAATCTATTTGCTTTTAGGAATACCAAGATAGGTCAATAACATTGACGTTTATCTGTCTTCATAACAAAGCAGACTTAGTGACCTAGATGCCCACATTCAACGTAAATATTATAGAACTAAAGAAACCGACGTAATAATAGTTATTATTTTAGTGTTTAGGATATTGCGTGCAAATAAAAATACGATCTTTCGTATTTTTATTTGCACGCAATATCCTAAAAATCCATCCAATATCCGAAAAATAGCCATCGCACGTGCATTTTTCAAATAGCTTAAAATCATGATTTTAAGCTATTTGAAAAATGCACGTGCGCTGGCTTTTCAATGCACTAGTAGGCCGACAGATCTAATCATTTTTTTTTCGACCTGTGATTATGGCGCATTGAACTGTGCCGAAATGTCCGGAAATAATCAAACTCACAAATAATGGTAAATATCCGTTTTATGTAAAAAAACGACTCTTTATTAATAACATGTCAAGATGGTGACTGAACACACTAAAACAAATTTATTTGTAATTTACACAATTTTGGAGTGTAACTGCGGTGGAGGCGCTTTCAATTTTAGACTGGTTTATCTTGTGGTTTATCTCTACTAACGTAAACTTTCCCCATAAAAAACTCTACTTACGTATGAATGACGTCACTATAATACTGTTATATTTCTAATGAAATACGAGACTTTTTTGTAATTTCTGGTGACAAATTCAATTGCTAAGATTAAGAGTAGGTACCCCCAGACTGCAGACTTTTTATCGGCCAATAGTTTGATGGCCGAAGACTTAATTACTGTAATGTGCGTATCTGCATACATCTTCATACTGATTAAGAAACTATCGGCCGATGAAAAGTCTGCAGTTTGCAGGGGCCCTAAATACCTGAGCTGCAACAATCATTTTCTTCATCGTGAGCGGTGTCATCTGCAAGAAGTGTCCTAACGTGACTCCTTGCAGGTCCAGAATTGACATGTTCCCTGCCACTGTTCCATTGTCATCATCCATTAGCACCACCTGGATTTTAAATGTATAATTTGTAACTTATTCTCTCCTTTCACTCTTTGCGTAATTCTGTGACCCACTAACAGAATTAATTTCATTAATAGACAAAGGCAAGCTCCAGACTAGTATCTTTATCAATCAGTAATGAAATTACTGTGAATACTGATGTGAAATGTGTTAAAAAATTACCGCAGTTAGGTACTTTCTATTTTTTTTCCTGCCGTTAACAGTGTTCTCAACGCGAACAACGCAACTATGAAAGTATGCATTATATGTATAAACTTGGTGGTTACCTATTTTTCGTACCTTTTACAAGCCTTCTTCAACAGGAGATGATTTGATGACGTTAAGATTTAATAAATATTTAGTGAAGATTACCTACCTTTTGTAAAATATTAACCACCGATAATATGTCGACAATGTCGTATTTGCTTGCATTGTATCTGCCCGGTCTAATGAGAGCAACCCTTGGTTTATCAGGTCCAGCCAGTTTAGGCAGAAATAGTATGGTTCTAAAAAAATAACAATGTAATATTTTTAATCTTTGTTTGAGAAAAAAAGAAGC
The DNA here is from genome assembly GCA_932527185.1 of Ecliptopera silaceata. Classification (NCBI taxonomy): domain Eukaryota; kingdom Metazoa; phylum Arthropoda; class Insecta; order Lepidoptera; family Geometridae; genus Ecliptopera; species Ecliptopera silaceata. Next base: position 5,331,509 of record OW052192.1, read on the forward strand.
ATATGCTACAGTTAGTAGTAAAATATGTGTAAATGGAGTCAAAAAATACTAGTATAAAAATCTGGTTTCAAAACAAATAGTCATAAACAAAACTTATATAGATGGAATACTATAGATAGATTATATTGTAGTTTATTCAAATTATTATTTTTTTCAAAATGTTAGTTTATGATATGATATAAAATTATAATATAGTAGTTATAATATCTATTATAAGTTAAAACTCCTTAGATACCTACTAAGTGTAATCATGTATTAGATTAACATCATACCCTAAGCTGAAGATTTCCTCAAATATTTTATCGGTGTGCTTAAATCTGTATATTTCAGGCATTGTAGACCGCAGAGAGTAGTACAGGTCCAACTTATCTTTCGACTTCTCCATAATGTACTTACATCCTCTAAGAAACGCAATAAGCCATTGATCATCTGAAAAATTATATATTAATTATAAAAAAATATATGAAAATTATATACCTTAAAATGCTTTACCAGAAATCAAATGTGAAACCGACACAAAGTCCAAACATTTCTAGAATCTTGGGTAATAGATAACTGTAATTTTTTGAGTATTGTATAAAATATATTAATTTATAAGTATGTAGATAAGTAGAATGTGTAGTACCTAATTTAAGGTTACTTAAATTTTAAAATACCACTTAGTAGGTTCTAGTCCCACAATAACAAAATGTAAAAACACAATAGTTACAACACTATAAAGTACAAGTTATATCAAACCTGTTCTAGCCCGAAGATGCGGTTGCTTGGCAATCCAATCCTTCATGAGCTGTAAGCTATCTTTCACTCTACCCGGATCTTCATTTAGCTCTACCCTGGCCTTCTCAGCTAACGCCGGTGGAAGAGGTCTCACAGACATTTTATACGTGTGCACTGCGCAAGCTGTCTACCCACAGTAACAATTGCCACAGCGAAACGTATCCTTCGATAGGGTTATCTCTGAATTATCAGGAAGCATCAACGCCCAGTCTGGCTGTGCTTACAATCACATGTATTCGCATGATATACAACTGATAGTGATTTTGTATGTTCTTAGGAAGCAGATGTTTAATGTTTTGTCCTACTTGAGATCCTTTGTTTAAATATGAATATAAGTTTAATACGTTTGTAAATTTTATCTCGCCAAGATTATCTAGATTATTACGTACGTATGCATGCCAACATAACCCTATCAGGATTTAATGTCAGTCGATTTTTTATTCATTTTAATTTTGTGGTAGTAGGTAAGTAGGATCTATTCTGCTCTGTTTGTGCGCAAATAAATGTTAGAAATAAATAAATCACATTAAATTTATATAAAACTCAGTTTAATTAAAAACTTTTACAAAATATGGAAAAATATTGTTTTTTAAACAAGTTTAGTCGACCTCCAGTTTTCTAAAAGATCCTTCCAGGCCAAACATGTCCTCGGCAGTCTTCGGTTTTCCAGGTCGTCGGGACTCATCTGTTCCGTACTGGTTCTCTTCATCCAAGAATGCACTGTATTCTTTTACCTTCTTCTTCCAGTAACCTGTGGATTTTATTGTGATATACTGTAGTTCCTATAACTTTAAAGGAAGTATACGAAATACCTCATTGGTCTAACTCTAAACTGACCTAACATACTCTGAGATATAGATTCATCAAGAATTAGGTTTTTGCGCCTGTATAATACACAATCATACTTATATTATATAAAATAAGTATCTATATTTTGTACTCATAAAAAATGACTTATTCTTTTTCTTTCCATTTGTAAAACTCATACCCAAAATTTCTTCTGAAGTCCCGGCTGTTCCACCGTATTCGTTCGGCAGAATATCTTTCGGCACGTGCTTATACAGCTCTTCGTAGTTCTTGTTGTGAACGTAAAGCTGTGAAAAATATCCAAGCTAATAAACTATTTGATTAAATATTAATTGATGCAGATTAGAGCTACTTACAGTGGTGCAAATCGCCGAAGAGTCTAATTAGGGATGGGTCGTTTCAAACCACGGGATTGACTCATTTTGTAAGTTTTTAATTATTTAAATTTAATGATTTAAATTATTTATTTGTAAAGTTATATAAGTGGATTAATGGACATGATAAAGTACATAGTGGGCATAAGTTATTAATTTGTATCTAAATAATGATTTTGCTTATCCTATTATTTTATGTCTGTACTGTATGAAATCTACATTATTTTTGTCAGAATTTAACGTTCAATAAGCAAATACTTCGCACCACTATGCAAAAGTACCCATTCAAAAAAGGGGGCTTGCACGATTAGCACCGCTGTTTGAATTGTATGTGGTGAAAGACCTAAGAAGTGTGCCTATACCAATACAATTAAACAATCATGTAAATAATATATCCTTACTCTCGTTTGATTTTTCTGATTCAGTAAACCTTTGATAGCGTTAAATACGGTCTCAAATCCGGTCGGAGTATTGATGTAATGAACACCCTTCATTCTGAGAGGTGTTGCGTCCTGTAATAAAAATATATGCTGAATATGAATATTTTTACTATGTAGTATAGATACATATATATGTTATCATACTATTATTAAATATAATAGAGAGTAGAGATTTTTCTTTGATGTTCGATTGAGGGAGAGCTTCGGCTGCTGTGTTGAGCGACAAATATGATTAAAAAAAAAGAATATAAAGAAAGAAGAGAAAAAAAAGAGAATAAAGAAAGCTCAACACATGAACGTCATATCTAGTAATGTGATCTATACCAAACATTTTACAGACCTGGCCTGTCACAACCATTTTCTTCATTGTCATCGGGGTCATTTGTAGAAAGTGGCCCATGTTTACTCCTTCCATGTCCATAACAGATAAGGAACCTGCTACTGTCGCGTTGTCATCTTCCATCAAAATTATCTAAAATTAGCAATAAGAAAAATAACTAATTGTATCGTAGGTATTATTAACATAACCTTGGCGTTTCCAGTAAAGTTTCCAGTAAGTAAACTAAAAGAAAAATAAAATATGTACTGCGTTGCAGGACAATGCAAATATAAAAAAATACCTTTTGAAGAACATTCGAAACCGCAAGAATATCAATAATAGAATACTTGTCGGCATCATATCTGCCCGGTCTGATTAAGGTGACTCTTGGAGAAACGGGATCAATCAACTTAGGCAGAGTAATCACTGTTCTGAAAATACACAAAATTTATCACACCATTGTATATCTCAGAAAGCAAGAAAATCCTTATTTTATCTCATACAAAACACAAGGTCAAAAAAAAATTGTTTTCTAACCCCAAGCTTAAAATTTCATCGAACAGCGGATCAGTATGCTTTATCCTAAACAACTCAGGCGCAGTGACCTGCACTGAATAATACAAGTCCAGCTTCTCCTTTGCTCTTTCTAAACTGAATTTCGTTCCACGCAGAAATGCAAGCAACCATTGATCATCTGAAATTAATATTAACATCTTGAAATCTTACAATACACTTTATTCTAGCTTTGGATCCCATGTATGCGTATCTATGTAATATGTGTCCACATATTTTTTTATAAAAAAGTTACCGATGAGGCTGGGTTTTTATATCCATATATCATTATCAATGTTCAAAAACGCTGATAGAAGCTTGAAATGCGTATTGTTTTAATACTGAATATGAAAAAAGTCTGTGCAAATTCAAAGATTTAACAACCGAAAGATTTCAAAGTCTTCCCAGTACGTGTTGTTACCTGTTCTAGCGCGCAGATGCGGCTGCTTGGCTATCCAATCCTTGAGATGTTGCAGGTCATCCTGCAGTCTTTTGGGGTCCTCATTGAGCTCCTGCTTCGCCTTCTCAGCCAACGCAGGTGTCAGTACCCTCACAGACATTATCACACGTCCAGTAAATTACTAGAGTCCTATAAAACTGGATGATAAACAGAGATATCAACGATAGCCTATCTGCGATTAACTACGTTTTCAATAGCCGTGCGGAGTAATTCGTGGCACTTAATATTAATACCTACCTATATCTACGTTGATCAATTTTTAGCAAAGTTAAAATTATTTGGAAAATTTACCACTAATGATGGATATCGCCGATTGACAATCAGTTAGCAAAAAATGGCATGTTGTAGAAATTATAAAGGTGTGTGTCTTATGGTTTCGGTTTATATCCGACAAATTTAAATTAGCAATTAATTTAGTGTTTCATAATTGCAACGAATTTAAATGGAAAACATAACAATAGAAATTTTCCAAGATACAATACAGTGGATGGGTACAAAGACGAAAAATAAAAGGGGTAAATACTACCTCAAGTGTACTCGAGTTATTGATTCATCTTTTTCTTATCGGTCAAGTTACCAATTGATCAGCCTGCTACTAACGTACTTATAATACTAAAGATATTGTTTCAGCATGATAAAACTTAACAATTTCAGAAAAAAATATACCTAATATTTTTCGGGTTAAAACTCCAAAAATTAAAATCTTTTAAAACATTTATTTTCTTTAATGTATGTATATTTTTTCTATTAAAGTACTGTAAACATATTTGCTGAGTTGTTAATTAAATTAAATTTAATTGCTTTTTCATTGCTTTTTAATTGCTTTTTAGTTCCTAAGTAAAATGTATCCCATAATTTATATTTGTCAGATTTTGAGTTATGCCTATGTATGATTTTGATCTAGGTAATAGTTATTTGCTCACTTACTTTTCATTCATTTTTTCTTTGTTTAATACTGTTCACCGCTTCTGTGTCACTTAATGGTGGAAACTTCACTGGTTTATGTGTTTTTGTATGTTTTTATATAAAAGTTAATTGTAAGTAGGTACTGTCTGTTTCCCAAATAAAATAAAATAAAAAAAAAAAAAAAAAAGTCGTAGGCGTTTCAGAGAAGCGAAATTCGGCCCGCGGCCGAAATAAATAAATAGATTTATTAAATTTATAATAAAAAAAAAAAAATCCGTGTTTTTTTTTAGTCGAACTCCAATTTTTTAAAAGACCCCTCCAGGCCAAACATGTCCTCGGCAGTCTTCGGTTTTCCAGGTCGTCGGGACTCGTCCGTTCCGTATTGGCTTTCTTCATCCAGGAATGCACTGTATTCCTGTACCTTATTCTTCCAATATCCTGTAAATTTAATTGTTTATTATCAGGACGTCTCGGCTTTGCATAGCTTTTTGAAAATAATTGTGAAAATCGGTTGAGTAGTTTTTGAGCTACACGCATACAAACTACACGATTTTTAATATTAGTATGTATACCCTTTTTAATATTAGTACTATAGAAACGATCCTATAACCTTTAAAGTAAATATGCTTACTCACATACCTCCTCTGAAACATACATTGAGATTACAAACATAAACCAGGTATCTATATTTTATTTAGATTTGGTTTTTAAATAAGTATGATGTTGTATTACTTAAGGTCATAATTTGCAACCCAATGTTATACCCAAGGCATACCCAGAATTTCTTCTGAGGTCCCGGCAGTTCCACCGTATTCGTTCGGCAGAATATCTTTCGGCACGTGCTTATACAGCTCCTCGTAGTTCTTGTTGTGAACGTAAAGCTGTAAATAATTACCAATTTAGTAAATAATTTATTTACATTATAAATTCCGTGAAATTGATAAAGCGAGCAAACGAGCTAAGCTCTGAATAAAGCAGTGTTGCACGCTTGTTGGAGCCGTGGCCGATTTTGAGCAGAAATATCAAAATGGAGCAATGGCAATGGGATGTTAAGTTAGAAGGGTAGTAAGAGAAGTCAAAATAAATTAAGCAATATAATAAAAAACTCGTGTAAATAAAGTTTCCTTACTCTCGTTTGATTTTTCTGATTCAGTAAACCCTTAAGAGCTTTAAATATAGTCTCAAATCCGGGAGGAGTGTTGATGTAATGAGCACCCTTCATTCTGAAAGGTGTTGCGTCCTGCAACAAAGAGAAGAATATGATCAGATTGTTCTTCACTGTTTGAGTTACGATATAGGCCGAAACTTGCCTTAGTAGACATTCAATATTTGTTTTCGACAGGTGTCACAGCTCGTCGTGGGTTCGATTCCCACCCAGAGCAAATGTTAGTGTGATGAACATAAATATTTGTTCTGTGTCTGGGTGTTTCTTTGTATTATAATGTATGTATTTACAAAAACATATATATAAGTATTTTAATAGCAATCTAGTTAGGTATCTCAGTAGGTACAAGCTTTGCTTGGTTTGGGACTAGAGTGTGACGACTTGCCAGATCTCTAGTGATGATAAAAGTATAAACAAAACATCCAACAAACAATAATTCTTGCAATATACTTGTACAGACCTGGCCTATCACAACCATTTTTTTCATTGTCGTCAGGGTCATTCGCAGAAAGTGGCCCATGGTTACTCCTTCCATATCCATAACATTCAGGCAGCCTGCTACTGTAGCGTTGTCATCATCCATCAAAATTATCTAAATAGCAAAAATAGTCCAGTCATTAGAAATGAAAATGAACCGAGAAAACCAAATTTTTGTTATGAGTTATACAATGTATCTTGTTCATTCATTGAATCTATACATAATTCATCTTAACCAAGCAATATTAACAAAATGCGAATGCAAAATGCCTTTAAAATGAGAAAGTTTTAAAAGTAATGTTGAAAAATACCTTTTGAATAATATTGTTAACCGCAATAATGTCAAGAAGAGAATAAGTACTTGTCGGGATCATAACCGCCAGGTTTGAATAAAATCACTCTTGGAGCAACGGGACTGCTCAGCTTCGGTAGAAAGAGCATAAATCTAAAAATGCACAAAGAATATCACACTTTTGTACAATTTACATAACAAAAAAGTCCTAAGTTTATCTCAAAACACAATTACGTCAAAAAATATTGTTTATACTACACCTGCTCGGAAAGTACCTTGATACTTTATCAAATTTACGGTAGAAAGTACGTCATTGCATATCGAACAAATATGCGGCGAGAAAACGCATCTGAGCGGGAGAAAAAAGTGTATGAAAATCCATTTCTTACGTGGTTTTTCTTTTTTAATTTTGGGTAAGACTATGCGCTGGTAACCTAAATATCAAAAGCCAAAAAGTTTTTACAGTGAGTTTTTAACAATATATAATTATATAAAATATAAAATATGATGAGAATAGTTACTGTGTAGCACCCAGACACAGAACATATATTTATGTCCATCACACAAACATTAGCTCTGGATGGGAATCGAACCCACGACCCACAGCATGGAAAGTGGAGTTACTACCAACTGAGCTCTGACGCCTGTCATATGAGTCCTTTAAACAATTCTGGCTTTCCATACGCCGCTGGTTTCGCTTTTTAACAAAAGGATCAGAAACTTTGTCGGACGTCACAGCTCAGTTAGTAGTAGCTCTGCTTTACATGCTGTGGGTCGTGGGTTCAATTCCCACACAGAGCAACTGTATATGTGATGAATATACATATTTGTTCTGTGTCTGGGTCTGTTACTATGTATTATATGTATGTACATATTTACAAAAAAAATATTTATAAGTCATTTATCAGCAATCTAGTTCCCACAGTATGCAATCTTTGCTTAGTTAGGGACTAGAGTTTGATGTGTGATATATCCAACAATATTTAAATATTATTTATTTAGAATGGTGAGAAAATAAATGATTGACCCCTCACTACGTTATTATCCTGTGGAATAAGTTCTCAACAGATTTAAAATCTAAAAAATTTACCATCAATGATGGCATGATTTTTGTACTTCATATGATCAGTCTATTACTAGTGTATAATATAGGTACTAAATATATTTTATAGCAAATTAAAAAATACCTGAAATATTTTACGGATTCAAACTAAAGGCTAAAAAATAATAATCATAAATCGTTTAAAACATTTATTTATTTTAGTGTGTATTTTTTTTCTTCTACTCACACACCTACAACCCTGTTATACTGTAGACATTTAGATATTTTTACATCAATTATTATAACACCTACATAAATTAGTTTGATATAACCGTCTGGACTCTATGTCATAAATAATTGATTTATTTATCTTTATTTGGAACATTGACATTTAATCTTTAATTCATCAAATACAACAACAAATACCTATACCTGTAGTTTTTTTTAAATACAAATATTTATTTTTATCTTTTTTGCGTTTTGATTTAAAACAGTGGTTTTTGGAGTGCTATTTTATAACATTTTTTGAAGGTTTATCTGAGATCGTTGATCTATTAAATTACGAGTAGTTTCATTTTAATAAATATTCTCGTAGTCGTAAGATAGAAAAGGTATCTAATATTTAATAGTTTTTCTTTAATTTACAGGTGAAGAAGTGGTCCAAATATTTGTCTCTTGTTATTTTAATGTTTATGCCATTGGCATACTTGACAGACCAAAAAATGATAACAAATGCTCAACAATACAAAATTGAGCTAATAAAAAGTTTTTTAATTTAATGAATTGTGAAATATTACATTTATAGGCCTTATTTATAATAAAACTTTTAAAATTTGTCTTACATTTAAATCATTCAGCAGTACTACTCTCCTAAGCCTAAAATATAAACTATACTAAGTAAATCAAATACCTAATAGGATACAATTATAAGTAATATTAAAAATCACAAATAATTTAAATTTCCGATTACGATACTTACATAACTAACTAATATTTGCACTAGAAAGCATTGGAATTATGCGTGATTAAATTAATTAACTTATACATTGACTACGATATGCAAGTATGAAAGCAAGAACAGGTAAATATAAATACATAATTTTTCTATAAATTTGATCACATAATTAACTTTTTGTCGGCATACTCAGTATTTGAGTGCATCTACTGATATACAACTATAGCGTACTTAACATAAAGTTTGAACTACAGAAAGACAAAATGGCTACCTGTTAGTAGTTAAACTTATATAAGAAGGAACCGAAATCATTACGTGACGAATGATAAAGACCTCAAAAGTCTGTATACATCGTATCATCCTTAAGTACGTAACTGAAATGCTCTGCTGTCACAAACTCAATGATATATTTCTTCTTCTGATTTAACACTAATCTACGAGTCAAATTGGTTTCCCATCACCTCGCAATATTCATTTATGTAGCCGAAAAACCATTTCAAACTCTGCACGATCAAAAGTTGGAGAATAGTTTCAGTTCATCGGAGTCCAAGGCCCGTACTGCCTTCCAGTCTGTCTCTGGGTACTCGTCGAAGTTGGAGGTATCACCTTCATACGACACCGAAGGAACTATTGGGGACTGGAATGAAAAACAAGCCATGAGTATTTTTTCAGTTGATATTTTACTTTACTCTTAGCAATGAGTACTTAAGTATTTTTTGAGTTGTTAATAACTTAATCTACTTTTTATAGAAAAAAAAAACCAAATTATTTCTATGAAAGTATGTACCAATTGCAGCTTTACCAGTGAACAAATATACAAAAAAAAATAGTTTGTAACCTGAACTAGTTTATATTAAAGAACGAAAGAGACGTAAACTAAGACACGAACGGAAACGATTTGAATACAAAATACATTTTCCAATAAGTATTAAAATAAATATAAGAATGAAAATCGTTATGACCAGGACTTCAGCGCAAAAGTTCTAAATTCAATATTAAGTTCACGACTTATTTTACATCTATTCTATCACCTATTTTCAAAAACTCTCAGCAACAATATTAATAAAAAGGTCGAGAATATAGGCTAGCGTTCAGAATCTTGAAAACATTGGCATCGCATCAATAAGTCGGTAAAATATAGATAAGTAGGTACCTGAAGCTTCTTCATGAAGACATCGGCCCAGTCCAAATGCTTGAACCATCTGTGCCGCTTCACATCCTCCGAGCCGCACTGAAAAATAAACAACACAAATAAACATAAATCGAACATGTTACAACCGAATCGATCTGGGACATAAGACACTTATATAAAATCGGTACAAATAAGATTGACTAAATTATACAATCAGGTCGGTGGTAGTGGCATTTGGCCTGAACTATAGGTAGAAACATCAGTTATAAACAGTCTACAAAACAGTTCTCAATCGCGACTAGAATTAGAGCAAATTGTTGTTATTATTGGCTGCAGCGATATTCTATAGCTAAGTCATAAAATGTTAGGTTTACAGACGAAACGCATATTCGTGAACAATTTATTATTCTTTAGTAGGAGCGCAGAACGTGCCAGGGGACTTTTCAAGTCTGATAATGTTTCGCAATTGCTCAACAGGCGTGGCGTAGATAACTACTATCAATAACTACTTATGTACGCTGTTTTATTTCGGAATGAATTATGCCATAGTTCTTATAATATCACAAAATCCTTCGGTAAACGTAAACCCAGGGACTAATGAACTGGCCAACATTTCTTGTAATAATAATTTAAGAACTAAATCGCTGAAAGCTAGAGGAACTAAAAAGTTTCTTTGTTAAATATAAAATAAAAGAAGATATTTACGTTTATATTTTATGATAAATTTTCAAAATATTATGTAAACAAGTAGGTACTCTAATTTAATCACTAATAAGCAATTTTTTCACGCCACGATATACCATCATCGTAAAACTTTTACATGAAACATACCATATTCTAGTTTGTTATTTAATTCATCATTAAATATTTTATTTCACGGAATCCAAATCAAGCTTTCAAGTAGAAAGTAACAGTAAAATTTGTGTTTGCATTGAAATGACCTCTCAACCACTTAAGACGAGCTAAATTTATACCTAAGCGTGAGTGAATGGCGTTTAAAAATGTAACATTACAAAAAAGTAAATCGCATTTGTCACTGTATTAATAGAGAAAGTATGGTCGTGCTCACCACTAGAACGACATTTTGCCAATAATAAATTATACTAAGTAGCTATTTTTTTCAAACTTGATACTCCCATGGCAAGTATTAATATGAGATACGCGGTCTATCTTATAAAAAGTTAGCGCAGACTTCACGTCTTGATTACCATACGTAATGATGATATAAAGCCAACGCTAACTTTTTATAAAATAGGGGGATAATGTTTTTTAATCAACAAGTCGACGCGTTAGCGTGATTATAAACTTAGGAATTAATTAGCTTTATTGGACACATTTAAAAAATTCAACTGTAAGGTCAAGTTTAATAAAAAAAAAATTATTTGTTGAAAGTTGCAACCGTGAAATCAAATGATTTTATTCAACCTATTGGATTTAAATATTTGCGCAGTTTTCATCTATTATGTTCTAGAATCATATCTAATCGCATCGAAATGCATAGATAACAGTATAATTTATAATCGTATAGATTACATGGGTGCCTACTGCATAGAGATTCAAAATCTTATTAAAAACTGGTAGATTATATGCATAAAACACCAGTAATTTTGCCATATTAAAACTAGCGTACCTACAACGAACTAGTCAATTATGTTCCTACTCAAGAAATAACCGCAAGTGAAGTTTTGATGAACGTTATGCCCCAACCATTACGGAAAATGATATTGCACTCAATGCAATAGAAAAAGCGATTATTGCAAGTCACCGCATCGCAAGTCAACTTCTTGATCGACCGGCGTGTACCGTCGCTCCATAAATCTACTATTTAACGGAACTCATAGAGAAAACCGACTGTAATCTATAATTTTGAAAAAGTTTTGAAAATTTATCTCATATTTAGTAAGAAACTGAAAATCCTAAAATCATATAATTTTTATTACATCCTAATTACTGAGGTAAACCTAGTAGTTAGACTTGAGAACCTCCTCCTCGTCTTTTTCGTCGGTTAAAAATCACTTCTTTCAAATTGTCTTCAAAAGTCTCTACGACCAGTAATTAAAATTGTGTATCTAGTATCCGTGCACTATCAACAATAGCTTTAGTCGTCATCGTCAGCAAGGGTTTTAGTATTTACACAAGTTTTTAGAAAATAAGAAAGACTAATGACTAGTAAAGTGCTAGTGTGTTACGTAAAGCCGGTAGTCTGCTTTACGAGTGACCAAGGCCTTTGAAGTGGCCGGCGGACACTTGACGGATGGCTTTCTAACCATCTCTACGGTACGGGTAAAAAGCTCGGTGAAAACAAACCGCTAACTGCAGGTTAAAAATAAATTTCCACAGTATAGACTCTCTACTCTTTATCGGGTAACTTGTGTGCAGATTTCTCTATAGATAAAAGACAAGTTCAATATGGAAGCATAGGTGATAATCCATAGTAAATATTTCATTTTTGTGTTGGAATTATTCTTGTTGCTTGATTATAGCAGAATTTACAAGCATAAAATATAACATATTTGAATACTAGGTAGATATTTTGTAAGACTGAATGATTAGTTTATTATGTTATTAATATATGTATATGAATTTATTAATGCAAATTTAGCTTTACACCGTTAGTTTTACCATGTTGCATTTGCTTTACCACAAAGCGGGTCAAAGGAGTTCGCCAAAATAAACATTGTATGAAAACCAGTTTATCCGCATAATTTAGATACAATACGATTGTCCGGTTTTATCACGAATCTAGATCAAACAATTTTCGTCTGAGAGATAAAATTAAGAATCTGTTATTTAGATTTGGTCTAGAATTTTATTGCTACTAACAAAATGCATTATATATTGCTCTGAAAAGTTCCTGTCCCTTTTATCCAACCAAAAGACATGCAAATATTTACCAAGTTATTTCAATATTATTAAACTATGTCTAATAAATGAAATGCTAAATTACGATTACGCTATAATTATTATGTAATTATCTAGTGTAAATATTATTTATAAATGACAGTCTGGAGGGGAGCCAACGTCTTGTTGAATGAAAAAATAAACATCAGACTTATTATTACTCTAGTGTTTTCAAAAACACTTACAATTAATTTATATATTTTCTAATAAATTAACATTCTTTATCACTATTAAAATTCACCTATTTTTCTGTTAAAAAATATTTTGTTATACAACACATGAATGAAACATGAACTAGTAACAACTCAATCCAAAAACAAATTAGTTAGGTACCTACTTGAAAATTAAATTAAAAGGGGTTACTTTACCCTTAGGTACAATAAACAATCAAAGTTGTTACTTTGTTTTTTGTATAAACAAACATTATTTAGTATCAACGTAGAGTAATGTGGTTTCCAACAAGCTAGGGTTTTTTTCAGATAACTGAAAGCAGTCACATACACTACCTACTCCAATGATTCCACCTTAAATCTATCTCATTCTTCATTATCCTTGAACAATATATATTTGTTTTTATAAATCACATAGGCAAAGAACTTTTCAAGGGAATACATTAATCGTAATACTTCTCTGGGATTCGTTTTAAACTAGCAATCAGTTTAAAACAAAAATAATTCAAAATATTGTTCAATCAAAGTAATTCGAAAAACACGCGCGTGAATCCAACATTAGGTTTATTTATTGGCAATGAAATGTAAATTGTAGCAACTGTTACAGTAATACTGCGACTTTGATTTCCCCTTTATAATGCTTACAATAGCACAGGAACAAATACATGACTATAGAAACAATTCTTAGTTATGTTAAAGTAGGCAAACTGTGAATTTTGTAACTAATACTGAATTTTTTTTTAATACTAGTATACGTACGTAATAACTTTACGTACGTATACTAGTATTAAAAAAAAATACTCGTTTTCCATCAGCAATCTAGCTGTGCTTAGATCAGAACTAAAGACTGTGTGAAATGTCCGTCACTATTTATATTTACCCGCTTCTCTATACAGAGGAAAGTACATAAATTCATAGAACTTGCAGTTTACAAAATAAACGCGATGTTTATTAAAACTGGCAGTGTTTTATATTCAAAGTGAATATTTCGGAACTACACAACAGGATTTGAAGAAATGTTTATTTTGCAGATGTAGTAACACCCCGGTTCGCCTGAACTCGATAAAAAATACTCTATGGTATGTCATCGAAAATTCATTATTGTTGTCAAAATGCAGCTTTTTACGAGCTAAATAATGCTGACGATAATACGGACCTAATGAAGCATTGTGCTTAGCAAGTATAGGATCTGGCAACTGCACACAGGCACTGCTATGATACTGTTTTTTAAGTTTTTTTTACGATATCTTGAGCTTAGTGAGTTAAGAGCAGGAGAGTGATGATAATCTTAAGATTAGTGTTAGTGACCTCGGTTAGGGCTCGGCGAGGTCGAAGGCCCCTACGGAGGGATTACAGTGAAATCACCTCTCAGCTCTAATAAATATCGGCTCAGCTGTTACCTATCTATTCGGTAACTAATGCAATTTAGATGTGACGACATCCGTACTCACCTTGTAATAAACACTCGTTTGGCTCAAAATTGGAATCAGGTGTTTATCTCATTAATCTTTACACCTACCAAATTACCTATTCTTTTAAATTGTTAAATAAATATTATATCTCTAAGGTTAATTATTTATCAATGAATTGAATTGTCTAAACGATGGCCATTAGAAGGACACTAATAGGCCATAGTATTTGTTCATCAAGTTATTTTACATTTTAATTGTTTCAAATCTCATTACCATGACTTTTATAAGAATTTACAGGCGATGATGTTCTTATAACCGACCTTAGTCAAAAACCCTTCAAATAATACAAATAATAAAATAAAACCAGTAAGTTATTTATATTGTCTTTGGCAAGGCCACTTGACTGACTGATTCAGGTAATGCTAGGCTTTTAAAAATAACGACTAAAGTTTTTGATTATATTATCAACGATAAATCTGCGAGGTGCTCTTTCAATAACTAAACGACCTGTGGCAATGCCAAACAATGTTAATTGAGATAGGTACGGACATAATGTCACTCAGGTGTGATAATGGTCGCATAAATCCTTACTTAACACGTAGGACATCCTATACTTATATACCAAAATCCGCGCTCCATTTTTAGATAGATTGATAACTCTTTATTGGTACACCAAAAAAAATACAGATAGTGTAACAAAAAACATAAATAATGATTACACAATGGGTGGCCTTATCCCGAAAAGCGATCTATTCCAGGCAACCGAAGACCCGACTACGAGCTAGAGATCGTAGCCAAAATAAGGTTGCAAATAGAGGACTGATAGAGTTCACAAAATAATGTTTACCTTCATATTCCCAAGGCGTTTCGTCCGGTCTTGAACCAGCAGCTTCTTAATAATGTCTTTGGCTATGGGGTCCAGGTGACGTGGCCACTCCACTCGGCCGTTCAGGATCTTCTCGTAGATTCCGAACGGGTTGTCGTCATAAAATGGCGGGTAGCCAACCAGCATCTCATAGATGAGCACTCCTGGAAGTGAAATAGATCTTGTTTTCATCAACACTCATCCCAGAAACTCCAGTAAATAAACAACTCAAGGGCAAGATAATATTTTGGCATGGGAAAACCCTAGTCATATTTTGATACGTTAAAAATAAATATTACAATCACTGGAAAAGATTATGTACACAAAAGAATGCCTACAAGTAACAAATACCTATTGATAAATAGAATTAAATTAAGGTATCTAAATACCTATACAAAAATAGTATTTGAACAACACAAACAATACGGAAAATACTATTTTCAGTGTTTTTGAGAGCAGCATATTATTATAATCAAAAAATTGCCAAATGAGTAATACACGACTCTTGATGTTGATGTTGATGCAAACTAACATTGATTTTTTTGAGTAACTCTGTAAATTTCAGAAAAAACTAGAAACTAATGTGTTAAAAATTGCGGGTTCCTAATGTGTCGAATTGTCAATCGATGGACCTTTATAATATTTTTAATAAAATGGCTATTAATTAATGTATAGTTTAGTGCATGTTCTACATCAGTACAAATACTTCGTTTATTTAAAGAATTCTAAATACTACAAGGTGCGCTCATTTACAAAACAGGTCAACCCACACAATAGACTTCATTATAATTCTTATTTACTACTTATTAAGCCAACGTGACGTCATATGAAGTGAGTGCTATAAAACTAACCAAAATAGGTGACTGACAATGACAAAGCACCAATGTTCTATGAAGCGAAAATAATCATAATCGTAAAAATAAGTGCCATATTTAAAATGTCTCGACTCTCGACGTCGTAGACTTCATCAAGGCGTGGCACTCAAGCAAATAATAACTTTTAATGATACGAATGTGCCAAAGTCTTTGCATAGCTCTTTTGTAATATCTATCTAGCATTATCTAGAGTAAGGAGCCAAATCAAATTAAAAAATTACGTATTATTTATTTATGTATGCGTTATTATTGAAAAGTTATGGCTGAAAATTCAGAAACAAAAGTTAGCATAAACTTAGCAAGGGCGTAACTTTATACATTTTGTAACAATTCATTATTTATTTGTACACACGCCACTAATGTCCAAGTGCCAAGCACGGTAGACATACAACAACAGAACCGTGTGACGATATAAATTACACACGATCATAAATTCAAAATTTGGCACGAAACAGGTTCTTTCACGAGACGCGAATAAATCAGGGAACACAAAATAATTGTAATGTAAACACAAGACATTGTCTCGACACCGGCTGGACTTGAACTTGTAAACATATGGCGACTGGCGAGACCGAGACTACTAGCACAGGAAAATGTGTTGAAATTACTAATTGGATGCATTTGCTCCTCTTGGTGTCGAGACTCTAGTTCCGTGAGGCACTACAAAGGCTCGCAATTTTTTCAAATTATTTCGGGCTTACAGTCGCACCAACGGGTGACCCTAAGGTTGGTGAGTATCTGGCCCAGCGTGTAAGCATTTCTATTCAACGCGACAATACAGTCACAACTATTGATACGTTTTTAATTGGTACTGATTTAAATCAGTTGAACTATCTATTGATCGTTTGCAACGGTCTGCAGATAGCTCAACTACCTACTTATATGTTATGTATTTTATAAATATGTATGTTCATTTTGTAAATACTGAAACAACAACAGTCATAAGTTTGTTTGTGAATAAATGATAAGTGGATCTGAAATTACTGACTGACAAAGTGTACCTTCTGTAGAAGAAATCAATTATAACTCTGGCACGAGTCTCGATTATCAATCCCGTTTTATAAACATTTACGAACGACGACGTATAGTTGTTATGATTTTGATTATCATGTCCCGTAGATTGACATTTTATAAATTAGAAACACGTTATCAACATTCAAATCAAAGTTGATTGATATGTTTATCTAATTAGAAATATGTCTATATATTTAAGTTACTAATAAATAATTTTATTCACAAACAAACTTACGACTATACAGTATTTACAAAATGTACATTGTCATATAAAATACATAAGAAACAGTTGAGCTATCTACAGACCGTTGCAAACGATCTATAGATAGTTCAACTGATCCAAATCAGTACCAATCGGAAGCGTACCCAAGACACTGGCTGCATTGCCGCGCTGAATAGCAATGCTGATACGCTGATTTAATTAAAACAACGATTTTATAAAGGAATACTAATGCTACAAATAAATTATTATATCATAATATTGAATTTTGTAATAATTTGATTATTATTGGCATCTCGTGAAATTAATACTACATTATCAAGTACAAAGTTTAATCACAAACAAACTTACGACTATTACAGTATTTACAAAGTATGATGGTTTTGTAGGGCCAACGGTTAGTGAGTCATTATTAAGGTAGTACATTAAAAAATAAAGATAAAAATCAACATGAACCCTTATAAAATTATAATACTTCACGTACCGTTGACCCTATTGCAGGTAATACAATACCTAACAGTTTGGTTGGGCATTGAACCAACGATATTACGACGAAGTTCCGGTAGCGTGCGTAGCGGCCATCATTCTCCGATTTTATCGGCACGACAATTTTAAAAAGAACTTATTTGAGTACCTTTATAAACATTTTATTACCTACACGTACCTGATTAGACGATTCCGAACACACAGAACGCAATGGAAAGTTTATTATTGAAATGATTTGTTAGAATTAGTGACGGTATGATTGGTAAGGTGGATTATGAGCTATTAGTTATGGTGCTGTATTGGTAATAAGTACGTGCAGTGAAAGCAAATTGAGTCGATCAATAAAATATGAAAGTGACGTACAACAGTGATTGTTTTACTGTGACCTTTGCACTGAATAATTTCTGAAAGTCTACTCTAAATAAGGTGAAGAGATCAAAAAAGAACTTCATTTTAAATAACCACTAATTGATGATCTCTTGCAAGTTATCGTTTTATGTTTAATAGCAGAGCTTCTGAAAGCTACTTGTAATAATGATAAAGAATTTATAAAATAAAATGTTCTTCACTTTTCTTAGATCACAAACCTTAGTGTCAATAGACATAAATGCATGAATGTAGAAGGCAAGATACCTAATACCTATTAGAAAATCCCAAAATATATTAAGTCGAGCAGGATTTGACCCCGCAACCTTGATACGGGGCTGCGTAGTTGGTTATCCCGCCTCCGTATCTTTGTTTCTTATCTTTGTGATTTTCCCTGAGGGAAAAAATATTAATAATAATAACGTACCTAATGCCCACCAGTCGACGGCTTTGTTGTGTCCTTTGCTCTGAATGATCTCAGGCGCGAGGTACTCAGGCGTCCCACAGAGCGTCCAGGTGCGATCTGTCAGTTTCTTCGCAAACCCAAAGTCAGTTATCTTCAGATGCCCGTCCTTGGCTAAGAGGAGGTTTTCAGGTTTCAAATCCCGGTACACAATGTTCCTCGCGTGCAGGTACTCTAGTGCGGATACTATTTCCGCGGCGTAAAAGTTTCCTGCAACAGAAAAAAAACAAATAAGACTGCACATCCAGTGTGTTGGTTTATCGTAAAATATCTAGAATTTTTCGATCGAAAAGAAATCGACTTTCTATTATAATTTTAGCATTGCGATTTTAAATGTAGTAGGTATTATTTTACAACTTTCCATAATTTTTTTTGTTCAACATTTTATTGGCGATATATGTATATGTAGATACTAATCAAACATTTCTATTATAAAGATAAATATATATCTACATTATGTAGATATATGTAGATATTGTATGATGTAGAATTGTAGATTATGTAGATATATTTATCTTAATAATAGAAACTATGTAAAAAGTCCGTGCAAGGGCGTCTACTTTCTATTTTTACCCGATAGATTAATTTTTATTGGAAAGTAGGTAGAATAAGAATAATTTATTGTAAAACTGTGTACATGAGATCTTACATTATTAGGAATACCTAGTAGGTAGATAGGTAGGTAATAACTTTAAAACAAATAGCAGTAAACACAAGTCGTATATCAGTTTTACTACCACCACAGCATTATCAAACTTTATAATCTGGTTTTCAAACACTTAAACCAATGTAAACTATTATTAGATATGATACGTAAGAGCAAGACAAATAATTTCATAATATATTTATCAAGAACTAGTGGTTTGGTAACAATAGTAGACCTCGTGAATATTTGTTAGATATAAGAATGTAGTTTTTAGTATGTTCTTGGACGATAAAAACGCTATAGTAGATACAGGTAGGTAGGTACCTATCAAATTTTCCCCGCCCATCAAAGATTAGTTTAGACCGAAAACAATTTATCACCAAATCCACAAAAAGCTCTTTACTGGTAATATATCAATACTATCAACAGCTGACGTCATAATCTACCAAAAAATACAAGCACTTGGTACAGGATTAGAGAAATCACGTTTATTTTTGTATTCGGAAAGTCAATGCCAGCCGAATAGGCCGGGCGTCGCTTTCGGTTATATTATTAGGTAGGATCGTGCGCAATCCATGTCGTTTTGGACTTTTGGACCAACATGAAGCATGCACATGCTTATCAACTTTTATTTCAATAAAGTTTTCAAACTTTGCTTATTAAACTTTGTTTACAACACTCACTTGTTTTGCCGTTACCATCTGTTCTTTCAAGATTGCTTTTAAGAAACATGTGTAAGAAAACAAAAATGTCGAGTAAGCTGTACTGTACAATTATTATTTGGACCTAACAGGGGGCTTTCTTTTTTTTTATTTATGCGAGATATTTGCAAGGAATTTAATAAAGAAAGAAATAGGAAGTCGACTTTATTCCCAATTCATACACTTACAATAAATGTATACGCCGATAATATGATTCGTACCTAGGTAACGTACCTACCTAATTTGATTTAACTGGAAATTTAGGCACTGCGCGCGTTTATTTAATCTAACTCTGGTTTTACTCAAACATAGAAAAAAAGTCTAGTTTTTCACGTTTTTCTTTATATAAGAGTTCGTGATCCTCATATAGGTACCTAATCTATTTCAATGTCTTGAATGGTAATACGGCTTCACATTATCAGCTCAGCGAGTTATATTTCTGCAAACAAGCCAAATAGGATTTGTATGTTTGTGAGAATCTGTCGTATAATAAATCTTTGTAACTGATAGAGCTATATTTGGACATCAAAGCCGGTTTAAGGTCGACGGCTCGGGTGGGCGATATGGAACCGTCTGCAGCATGGCATCACGGCATGACATCACACCATGACTGGAGGTGAAGACGCCTTCATGCCTCTCAACAAGGATGTATAAGCATCATGTTAGTCATCTTATTTGTGCAGAATATTCTCGATATTTCAGATACATATTTTGATTTCATGATTAATCATGTATCATTGATCTAATCTTGATTGATTCGTGTCCATGTCAGTAGTACGTACAAATAGTATAACTAGTAGTCATAACACACTTGTGTGACACTAGTACTACCAGTAGTATCATTTCAATCAAGCCCGTACCTAAGTCCCTCGAGAGAGAACAGAACGTACAAAATAATGGAGTCATTCTCATTTTAAAGGCGGAAATAAAGTTTTATTTTGTTTGCATCAGTCGTAAATTTTGTAATAAAAGAAAACCGCCAAATTTATTTCCGTACTTTAAGTTGAGTTTTATTTCTTGGAAGTCCCGACTCGCAATGATTACGAAAACACTCGTACGTCTGTAACGAACAAAATAAGTTTTCAAACTTTATATTATTACCAACATTACAATCTAATTCCAATTAGCACGTCATTTGGATGTTAACCCCAATCTAAATACCTAAACGTCAGAAAAATTGAATTGGGGTTGATTTTAGATAAAATATTTACATACTCTAGGTAACCTATAACTAAAAAGTAAGTCAGAGCGCACTTAGAACTCGTAAATACAAACCGATTTCATAAATAAAAGCTTTTTTTTCTGCGGATATTTAATTTGGGTCAAATCCATTAGTTTGTCGACACGGTGATAGCTACAGTATATTGTTTGTGTGCATTTCACATTAAATATTCACGAATCAAACACTCGTTCATTATCATGTGTCATGCGCGGACTTCGTGATTGATGTTATTATTCAAATTAGTTTATTTTACAATGGGAGCTCACTTTGTATGATTTTGACTTACACATTTTATTGACTCCTAAGTGTTCCTATAAAGTTCATTTCCATATTATTAAGTTATTAAACAAGAGATTTGAATATGATACGTTCCATTTTACTCGTATAAAGTTAAAGTTCAATAAAAAAATTTGCATTTCTAAGAATATATTTTGGTATAAATTATGATTTGTTTTCCTTTAATATTTGTATAAATAGAAAGTTTGAAATCGTTATTACATCATTCATAAACTTTTTGAGTAGGTAGGTATATAATTTACAGGTAAATTGTAAATTCTCTGCAAAAAGAAATATTCGAAACATGTAGTAGCAAACCCCTTCTAAATTCCTAAGCGCCCCACGAACTTCTGTAAGGCAAAACTCATTCTTACAACCGAACCAAAGCCCACCGATTCTTATCAGCGCTATTAATAGTTCTATGTAATTTCTCGATTGTTTTGCAATCGATTTACATCAATGCACGTGTAGAATGGTGGCTATAGATGCAGGCGTCACGGCGTCTGCCGAGCAGGCGGCGCGGCAGACGCGTTACATTTTTATAGTTACCGACGTCAGTCTAAATAGACTCCAATAAGAGCTGGGGCTCATCCCACACAGAACCCGTTCCTCGTCAGTATCTCCGACTGAACCCGCGTCACTGAACCCGTCACCCTATTTCCGTCGCACATTTTCTCCAGAAATACGAAGCAGTCCTTTGCTCTTTCGTGTTTTGCATGGATAAATTTGCTTTATTTTCCTGCTTGTTGAAAGCTCAGATTATTTCGCTTGTACCCAAGAATAGTTTAGTTTATTTTCCACCAGTTCTATCAGTGCCATTAGTACTGCTCTAATTAGTTTGCTGAAGTAGAACGATGTTTTCAAAAAATCGCGTGCATGCGCCGTGTTGGTTTACCTCATCTATGTGGTAATCATAACGTTATTTTCGAAATAGATGTTTTGGATCCATTTCTTTTAGAAGAGCTTCTGCACGTTGGGTGTAAATCGTAATATAATCGTCATGATATTGGCACAATCACAATATTGCTGGAGGCGCCCATGCGATCATAACCGAGTTATTAATTATATCCACCTTTGCAGTGCACTTTAAAAGCACTGAGAGCGTTATTGGCTGCAGTAGGCGACGTTAATTAATTATTAACAATGATACGCACTAACAACCTTCATTGCGTAGCGAACGATTGTGATGTGGGTAGAGCACCTAGGTCGATTATAAATATTACATCAATTTGCTAAGAATATAAATGTAAAACGTATACCTGTAGTATATCTACCTATTTGTTATTCTACTGCTCAAAGCACTTCGGAAATAAATTATAGGTTGGTTAAGTGTGCGTCACAAAATGGTTACGAAAAGAAATTGACCATATGTCTAAGCGTGATATTAACCAGCAAGAAGTGGACATATCGTACATTAGGAAACTTCAAATCGTGAGCACAAATCCCGGTTGCGGACTGCGCCTTGCGCCGCGCCGTCTTGGCGGATATCCAGCGTGTGATTATTTATTCATTCCAGTTTATTTATTTACACCAATTTATTTGTAACATTCACAAAATTTTCGTAATTTCAACCTTATTTATTTATCAACTAAACCAATAATACGTTTTCTAAATTAGAATTATAATATTATTCTTGATTACCGTAACCTACAATAATTTGTTGTATGAAAACATGTAGGTTACTGTTTTCTTAGACTTCTGATTCATTTCAACCAAGCGTTGTATTATTACTACAATATTTATAAGTTCAATTACCTATACTGTTGCTGAATCTGCCGGCGTTCCTCAGATATGAGAACAGTTCTCCTCCGCAGACGTAGTCAAACAGCATGTAGATGCAGGTGTCGTCGTGCGTCCACCACCGCCTGCAACCAATCATAAGCACACAAATGTTACATTAGCACACGGATATAGCTTTGACATGTCTGTGATACAAAGCTTGATAACTTTCACAGAAACTGCGTTGAAATAGGTAGTAGGGGCTGCTGGCACAAAACGAACGTCCTAATTTTGTAGCAAAATATTTACGTTACAGACTTTTGATTTTATATATGAAAATTACTGAATTAACGTAATATAGTTGTTTGTAAATAATTTTCTCTTTGATGCTGATGATCGTCAACCGACTTTCACATCATGCAGGCTCGTTATTATTAGTATGAGAGCTTACTGATGCTAGTCGTATTCAATGTATACTCAACTACGAAGGCCAAGTTCAAGAACTGCACGTAGGTAATGACATCGCGGAATTAATAGCTGCTCAGTCTTGCCAACTCGTAAATTCAGAAACGAGCAAAAAAAACACGGTTTTTAAACTTCATTAGTTGCATAACAGAGCAACTCTACACCACATAACAGTTGTGCAAAAATAGGATTTAGGAATGCACAATATTGCACATGTGGTCCCTGAATAAATCAAGGTATTATCGTAGTAAATGACAGGTGTTACCGAACTGCTATCATCGTCATGTCGTCAGATGATGATGGGTGGTATTTGATCTACTGATACAAGTTGGCGCCTGATTGTAGATAAGTCAGTCAACAAGCGTACAATCTTAGTGATCTTTTGGTATAAGTTCACACTATTTCACTAATTAGACACAGGAAATCATTATCACGAGCTTCACTGCTTCAATTAACAGTACCTCAATTTCTGCAACGTATAGTCGTTTTTCACAACCTACGCCAAATTAAATTTACTAATATAATAAACTTTAAAATTTTAGATTTATCGTTTCTGTGTCACAATGATAGCTCTACTTTACCGATGCGCCTTTGTTAAATCACTGTCTAAAATGTGTGCAAGTAGAGTAAGGCGAGTTATTTCAAAACCTACATAAAATATTAAAGTAATACCTATTTATTTAGAGAGGTTATGAGGTCATGCAATAATAACAAGGAAGAAGTGTTATCGCGGACTAGAAAGCAATCAAAGTATTTCAGGTCAAGCGGCCTTGGATAAGCCTTGTATAAACGAATAATGGGAATGATGCTGTTAGAACATACACGATTATATAATACAGGTTGCACTCAAATAATATCAGAAATGATGCTTATGTAGATGGTGATCCACATACAAGAAAACTGTACGCACTGATTTATTTAAACCTTTGAATGAATAGGGTAGAAACCTACAAATAAATAATTAAACTGTTGTTAAGAAACGTTTGATATTTTAGAAAAATGTTGAAGTATTGTGATTTTCGTCCATTTAAATAAACGCAGAGTATTCTATGCGAATTGCAACACAATGAAAAGTCCAAAGAAAATGCAAAAGTGGTAGTTAGCTGTCATAGACAGTAGTAAACCTCTCTATTCCTCTCCATTGTGAAAACATAATAAAAGCGCGTATTTCAAGTGGAATATAGTGTTAAAGTTGGCCCATTGCCGAAGTTTATTAAACAAAAGTGCGTCACAAGCACATTTAATTAAACAATGGTCTCTGTAACAGTATTGCGATGTCACTGACATACAAATTAAATAAATCATTAAAAAGTCAAAAGATATCATCAAAACAAATATTATTCATCATTTTGATTTGTATCTAACCTAACAATAACGTTATCTTTGTAAATGTTTGACCTAATTTTACTTACTACTGGCTTTTTGATAAACATCTCATTATTTTGCTAATAAAATAACACGACCTTTGTCATGTAATTTTTGGCGTATTAGGTCAAACAGTAGGAGTTTCGTAAGATAATGCTTCGAGAGCAGAATTACGAAATTGGCAACTTATCTCAGTATCCCTGTCCTTACTGTTGGTAAATGTAATTTGGATAAACATCAAACCAATTAAATCGTAGTCAGTGATGGATGCACCACAGTAATTTCTGTGAAGGTACATTGAGGATTGTTTATTTCATTGTATGGCTTACCGAAAACGTTGTAAACTCTCGTTTTAGTATCGGTTACATTTCATGAGCTTCCCCTAAGCCGTATTTTGTTCCCTCTTTTGTGACAACTCCAATGCCACCCAGGATATTATTGGAAGTATTCATACGATCATACAAATGACATTTGTTACCAGTTCTATGAAGGGGAATAGACGCATAAATTTATAAGTTATCAGCGGCCGCGCGCATTAAAATAAAGATTAACATGCCGCGCTAAGCTTTTGTTCTAAGCAGAAATAAGAAGTAGAAGAATACTTACAAATTGACGATAAAAGGATGATTGATTTCAGCTAGGATATTCTTCTCATTCATGACGTGGTCGACTTGCTTTAAGCGGATAACATCGGCCATGGAAAGGATCTTCATCGCCAAGTACTCGTCTGCCGCTTTGTCTCGACATAGGCACACTCTGCCAAATGTGCCAGTGCCTGAAACAAATATTTCAAATTATAAAGCATGGACTAAATGATGCACTTATTATAACTCGTAAGTCTTGAGACATTACAGTGTAGGTAGTGTTTATTATTACCGGCTAGCTCACGTCTAAATTGGGACAAAACGACGAGACAACTTTACCTACTAATTTCTATCTCGGCAACTTTTCAGAAACTGTACTTTCTGAATAGACTGTTTTTAACGATAATAATATAAACAAATTCTTAAAAATATCAAAATATTGCTAAGATGCCGGTGATTCAACCGTAGTCTTCACCATTTCAAAGAAAATAAAGTACCATACACTCTCACTTTCCGTAAACATAATGACATGTAAACAGTCCTTATTCGACGAACAGATTTAATTTATTCTTTCATTTTGTGCTATAAATAATCATGTTTCTTTTTGGGGCAACTCACTTTTGAAGCGCAGTCTAAATTAAACAACTAAAACACTTTTACTAACACTTTGCACACACGAAAAGTGAACTTTCTTAAGTAACAACATTTAATAAGTTTCACTTATTTCTTAGTAGGTATGTATTAAATAGTAGTAACAAGGATTCTTTATGCTGCGTGATTTGAATCTAAGAAATATTGAACACCATCAAAATGCTCGTTCTAAATTATATTACTCAGTAATCTAATAACATCTAGCCAAATTTTTTTTTTTATGTTGCCTTGAGTCAGTCTCAAATAGTTTAGATTATGATATGAATATGAATGACACAAACTCTATTTATGATACTTAGATAGTTGGTTATATTATTAAAGCACAAACTTTTTTTTTTTTTTAGAATTTTATTGGACTATATTCAAATTTTTCACGAAATTTGGAAAATTAAAAATATCGAAAATAGTACTTATTAATGTAACAAAATAAATCATTCACGTTCGAAAGGCACAGAAATGACATGGGCACTTAAGTGTTTTTAAGAGTCCTTGGAAAGGTCGGGTAATTGAACTTACTTTGAACTACGACGTGAATATCGATAAAATGCGAATACGATAAAGTAAAAATTTGCATATTGAAAAGAGTTCTAACAAATTAGGTTGAAGAAAACTTCTTTGTTGTTCAAACTGAATTATTTTGTTACTCTAGTTTGGTAGCTTATGAAAAATAAAAAACAAATAACTGCGTCATTTAAAACACTCTTTAATTATTCTTTTTTTAAGAGTTCTAATTTAATAGCACTCTGTGAACAGGCCTAATCTGCCTTTAAGTACTTTGAGCACGAATTTCTGTCTAGACGTAACTAATTTGCTTCTTATTCTAAAGATGTTTACACAGTGGTAAAGGCCTAGAGAGCCGGCCAACGCCAACAATCGATTACTATTAATTTACCATGTGTACCGTGACGAGGGTCGCGAACAACACTCAACACTCCTGCCTCTAACCCACTTCTCTAAGGCGTAAATCATAGACGAGACACGCGTTATAATTTATTAAGCCTGAGTTGCTCTTGAAGTGGGCAATTTCTGTCTCTTTTATGAGTAAAACTCAGTTCTCGGAAAATCCCAACAGTTTTTGTTAACACAAAAGTACCTAAATGTCATACAATCGAAGCGGGGAACGACGCAGGTTGGTTCATATTTCATTTGGGTAAGAAGGTTACTACACTGGTCTAATATTATAAAGTTTATGATAATTTGCGTAACACGAATGAAGCGAGATATCCCATGGTGAACTCGCTCGTGTTTCCAGAGTTTCCACACATTTTATTTCTGCTTGCTCTTGCGCAAGGAGCTGGCCACTAAGAATCGGGAACAGAAACCATAAACTCGTCGTCACTTTAAAGGATAGTATAACTTCTGTGGCCTAATTCTGTTTTACAAATACGATTTATGCTCTTGCACCACTCGCTCTGAAACTTGACGTGTTCTACATAAATATATGTGAGTATTTTAGAACTTTTTATATACGTAACTCGGTTTAAAGGTGGGCTTTCGGGTTGGCCAAGTCCGAAACCACAAGAATGAAAGACCAATAGACTCAGTAGCTGATTTATATAATGTTCTAACAGACTGTTACACTATACTCATCGGTAACTACACTTGCAAGATTTAAAAAAACTTAGGACCCATTCATAACACCAACATTTACTGTTATTATTTAAAGTTAAATCCTCTTTATTACGTAAAACTACATAGGTTATTTTAGATGCCAGTTCCTAAGTATAATATTACCATACCTACATTACACTTATATTGGTAAAGTAAACATCACATTTGCTTAGAGGATAAAAAAGAAAGTTTGCGATCAAACAAACTTACGAAACTGTGACCTTCCGATTGCATAATGAATTCCGTTTATCAAATTACGTCGTAGTCGGCTTCGGTTCAAACCAGTGAAGGGCATTGAGAACCCAATCTCGAGGAACCAGACGGACCACTTTCACTCTGTGACAGACGACGACACGACGACGCTACGAGCCATAAACCACGACATACATTATTACCTATAACACATAGCTCGTCATTAAAATGTTCATCAAAAGCAGGAGATAAAACTATAAAATTCGAAGAAAGGCCATTCATTAATATGGTAAAACAAATATTTAAAATCGAGTGGATTTAAATTGTTAGAAATCTATCGCTGCTCTAATATGTATGCTTATTGCAACCAAATCTTTTATAAATATTTTCTCTCGCATTATGACGACAGCGTGACCTCAAAGTTGTTCATTACGTCACACATATCCTTCAGCTTCCGTCAATCGTCACTCAGTGAGAGTGATAAAAATTTATGAGGATTATTAAAATGTGGTCGTCAACCAAAAGTAATTGATGAGTCATTCAATTTTGAAATAATTCAATCTAACTATAATAATAAATAATAATCCAGACACCAGATAAACCTACATCAGTTTATCAATCACAGTTATCGGTAGATATGCGGCTTTTCGCAGCAGATTCAAGTGTTTCATTAAATTCTGCCATGATACAATAAGCCATCTAGAATTGCGAACCAGACAGAAAGTATTTAAGCTATGCAGGCTATGTAGGTAATGATAATGTCAGCAGTTCAATTAAACAATTCTACAACCAGTCTATATGTACCGCTTAGCACTGCATGAATACAAAGCATGTTTGACAAAGCATAAAAAGTATGATTCGGCCTTGGCCCGGCGCACGGCCACGATAATTTCAACCTATCAATATCACGGTCGAGTTGACAGAAAGTACAACTATCGACAGAAACCAATATTATCTCTAACCTGTTGAGCAATGCTTTGTTTTGGTGCTAAAACTTTTCGAAATCGAAGAAAAACTGGCGTATAAGAGAGTATTATATACTTACAGGCTATTGTTGACAAGTTATGGAAAAAGTCATTTCCTTAAATTATTCGCGGGATTTGAATTAATAAGTAAAACACTTGCCCCAATTACATACATCCAAGTTCATAGAAATAAATTTAGGTAAATTAAATGAATCACGAACTTCCCCTATGAATATAATTTATGAATATAAATTGCTTGTCAGTCACTGCGTCATGCATGTTACAGTGACCTACTTATTTACTAAAATATACAAACAAGCTTTTGCTAATTATATAAACAAGAAATCGTACGCAGTATTACCGAAGGCTGATACTCGATAATATTAATTAGAACGATGAGCTTCATTTACGACCACTAAACCTGAATATTAACGTTAAAACGTAAACGTCACTGAAAATATTTTGGTACGTTTTATTAACAATAAACAATGATTACTTTTGAAAGAGCCTTAGCCTAATTTCATCACGCTTGTCCTAAGTGTTCTTTGTCTAAGGCTACGAAACGTCCCTGGCAATCATCCTTTTTATATTTACGGTGACTGTACCTACCTAAAAAAATGCAGGTAACCTAGATAATAAGCTGAAATCAGCAATGTAACATAAAATAGCTGAAGTATAAAATAATTTGCTTTATAAACCAATGACAATTGACAGTCGCGTTTTGTTCTACGAAACGGACTATGCTACAGAATAATCTGATGGAGCAAATCTGCAGAAGAACCAGTTTCTAAATACATTATAAAAGACGTCTAAGTATAAACTTCTTTTGTTTAAACAAAAGAAGGTATACCTAACCCAGTAAGTGACGAACAATCAAGTAAACTTCTTCATTACCAATGATGAATTATTTAGGTAGGTACGAAGAGAAACTGCCACAGAATTGCATTGAGGAAACAAGTTACATTTTAGTAACCGGACGCCAAGATTGACGTACTACTTACAAGTACTCAGGCACGGTTACCTAAGCAATTAGCATCGTCTTGTTTGACTTATGAATGGGAACATACATCTGGTACTTACTTTTCAGCTCATTATTGACACAGAGGTGGTAGAGCTCTCATAGTGACTCTTATCATCACTTGTCCTCAAATATGATATCAAATATTTTCCAGCGGTTCACGAATCTTTATCTTTCTCACATATTTTATATACTATCAATGACGTGTTTTCAGATCATGCTACTTTCTTAGAAAAACAATCCTACAATAAATACTTGTCTACAAATTTTTGGTAACATACAGGGTGATTAACGATATACTTACTTGGTAAGGAATTATATTAAAGACAAAGGCATTTTAGAAAAAATCGTTTGTACGAAAAAAAGACATTCCTGGGCATGCTGACAGATGGTACCTGTTTATAGATAAACTGGATATTGCAATACAAAAAATATGCCTAGCCTACACGACAACAAGCAATTTATTAGGCACCGGATAAAAATGCCAACCTGTACCCCAAGTTCGAGTTTGTGCACACACGGATCGCAGAGACGCAATCGCCGAGCGCCACCGATTTTGTATGGAAATCCAAGCTTCTCGAGAAATCTGCTAGGGGCGCTGCTTCGATCTCCATACAAAATCGGTGGCGTTCGGCGATCGCGTCTCTGCGATCCGTGTGTGCACAAACTCGTACTAGGGGCACTGGCCCCTACCAGAAGACAATCAAATAAATGACATTGTAGTATTGTACTTGATATCAAAAAGATACGTATTTTATACAGATGCTAAAATGACCGAAAATAAAAATTACAGTTTTTTAATGTGCTGTAAACCAAATGGACAACGCAAAAAAAAAGTTTGGCACATGATCGAAGCATGCATGGGTAATAGAAAAAAATGAAATAGGTAATAGCACAAAAAACCTTACTGTCGCAGCATGAGTTTTTAAATTCTTTGACTAACAAGATTTATTTAACTGAGATGATAATGTAAAATGCACATAATTAATTTAAAGTCAGACTTGTCTTTCAGTATTAAATTAACATCCTTTTCCAAAACTGAATAAATCAACATTTTAGAAAACATGGTGGGCGAGTAGGCGGGTGTCCAGACCGTGACGTCATGGCACAGCTGTTCCACACGTCACTACAGACAGGAACCTAACAAGTTTAAAAACGTTTTTGCCAACAAAGCATTTGTTACGTTGACACCCTGTGTATAGAATCTATAACTCCAGACTGACCTTCACGCGAAGGCAAAATAAAGCATCGCATCTAAAATAAAACCAAGTTCAAGATTGTTACTGCAAGGTGATCTACAATAAGGTTATAGATATATGCTACTTGTCTCTATTTTACATCTTTGTTAATATTTTTTCTTGTTATTTTCTCAAATAGGCAATAATCGAGTACCTAATAGATATACTAGGGTACCAATTACTAATGGGTCAATAAATAAATGCCTAGGTATATTATATAGCTTTACTAAGAACGAGTTAACTTCACGAATTGGCAACAGCAGTATAGTAACTATTGTAAGTAATGGTCTGCAAACAACTCGTTACCCTTGCTAGCAATATCAACAGTAATAGAACAGAAAGCGATACCTATTCAAATTACCTACTCATAGCTTGGATACTTTAACCTGAAAATAACTTTAAATTGATAATGATTATATAGAAACACTAACGGCTTCTGAGAACCACAAGCTAAATGATAAATGAGGCTAAGTATCAACTGATGGCACATAAAATGCCAGGACAACACGAGTTAAAAATACTGCTTGAATTGTTATTGTAACAATAAATTATAATGGGCACGTATTAGGTTTTATTTTTAATGTAACCAGCCGTCTCCACGTGTCAAGGATGAAAGTCAAAGCGGTGATTTTGGATGGACTCCAAACAGTCACCAGTTCAATTTATTTAATTTATGAATGAGTGTTGTTGACGAACCGTAGAGTACAGAACTGCCTAGGTTCGTACAATCTTACAAATCTGTAGTCACAAAGGTTTCAGACGTCATTTTATTTTCACAATCGCCTTTGTTTACGCGACAAAAAGCTCATCGTCAACTCATTTTCACATAATCATCTAAACACGCATTACACGTGATACAAACTCAGCTCATTATATTAGTGTAATTTACGAACACGAAATCAAAAATAACCTCCTAAAGTTTCTTATAAAAAGCATGTAAAAAAACAGGAATTAGTCATGCAACCAAACGGCAAACTAAAGCTATTCCTAGCGCACGAGTAGGTAAAACGTACTACCAATTATTGCCACTGACAATTACTGGAACATTAATCAAGTAACCGAGAATAGATCATGGCCGAAGGTTAGTTGGAGAGCAGACCGTTCCAATCGCCTCTCTCAACGAATGCAAATGTCCTGACAAAACCGTACTAATTCACATAGGTACACAGTACTTTTACGCAGTACCTATTGTATTTGCAAAGTTTTAAGTAGTTTTACGAAGAACTAAAGCAAGAACCTTTGAATCCTAGGTAACAGAGAAATGGACCTGAGAGGAGCTGAGTTACATCAAGTCGATAAAAAACTACATAGCCATGCAAGAAAACGCGAACAAATCTGACAAATCTGCCTTTGAGAAGAAAGAAGAATAAAATAGGAGAGGATTCTAAGGACGATATGGACTTCGATCTTGTCGACTAAATATTCAAACCAAAATCAAAGTTTCTAGAATACCAAGGATCCCTCGTGCACCCTCGTGCCAAGATCATAAATACCGTCACGCTGAACTCAATGGTGTTCGATTGGTTCCGAATAATTAAATTAAAGAAAAAAATCCAAACATCAAAATATAAATCAGTCATGAACATGATAGGTACTCGTAAAATACTAACCTAAACTTTATTTACTGTCACAGTTTACATATGAATCAATTACGAAAGGAAGTGCTACTGCCTGCAGACAAGAATAAATTGCTTATGTATGTTCCACATAGATACACATTTAAAAACCTGTTATGACGTAACAAAGCACTTAACGTACCTTATATTATAACATGGATGAACGCTACATCAGCTGACGTTACGCGTATCGATCGATCGAATGATGCGTATGAAAACCAATGTCGACTGTTCGAGAATTCAGCAGGAATAATTGTGACAATAGCAAACCTATCAAAACGTTTGTGTGTAAGAGATACGCTGCGGATGACGCTGCAAAGTTTTGCAGTCAACTTGTCATTGACGCGCAGTGTGATTCGAAAACACGACCGATTCGAAATATTTAAGATTATCACATTTATTTGTGATCGGACTTCTGATCTACCACGCAACACTCAATCCTAAGAAACTGCAATTTGTATAGTGGTACTCATTAGTACAAAGACATGAAAAAAAAGACGTGGCTCTCGGGCACTGCCGCGGTAAAGATATCACATAGCATTTTTTGCTGGATTACGCCTGCGCAGTGTTAGGTTATTTTCGTTCGGTATTTACGTTACGGGATTTCTAGATTCGGTCTCCACGCTTAAGGCCCACGGTAAAAGCTATACAATAGCTTAAAAATTAATTTACGAAACTCTACTAGTTTCAAACTGATATTTAATCCTTGAGCAGCCGTTATTGTATTATGAACCATTGTTTGCACACAAAGAAACCGGAACCTACTAAGTTACAGGCGAGGGACGAGGACAAAACTAATTAACTGACATGTGATTTAATTAAATTAAAATATGCATTTTTTTACTACGAAGTATATTGAAAAGATTACTGTGAGTTACCGTAGTTACGCTTGTAACATATTTTTGAGTATCTAGTAAGTATGTGAAAAATATCACTGAAAATATCCAACAAATCAATTACGCTAGTTGGAATTTTTGCGGAAGTCATAGTATATTCGTGACAATTTTAATAGTCCAGTCAAATTACGAAATAAATAAACATGAGCGAATACAGTTTGGGGACTTTGAGGATCGATAGGGCGGTGTATTCTGAGCATACATTCCAATTTGAGGGGTTGTACTGAGGTCAGCTCAAGGTCATTTCGATGGAAACGCGTTTCATTCGATATCTCGAGAATGGTTAGTGTTAGGCGAAAAATTGTTGAGACCTTTTCTTTTCCAAACAAAATTTACAAACTTTTTTATTTGAAACTTTTTTTTATAACATTAATATTTTTCAACTTATTACTCCCGCAAGGCAAAAACTTTACTTTTTTTTCCATTTTTCGTCGTTTTCTCCCCAACCATTCAATTTTATTAAATTTAACCGATCATCAAAGTGTAGATCTTTTAATTATGAACAGTTTTGTCCTTAAACTTTTTTCCGTAGTGCCAATACCTTCGGAGTTATATATTACTTTACCGATATATTATTATTTTTATAAATTATTTTTCTATCAATAAATGTGTAAATCAGTTTTAATTGTTAATTTACTTCTTACCCAAATTAACCCAAAAATTTACCCAAATTAAATACTTAATTTTTAAATAGTTTAATCGATTGACCTTTTTATATTGCGACAGTGGCGCGGATTTCGCTCGGTAAAGTAATATGTAACTCCGAAGGTATTGGCACTACGGAAAAAAGTTTAAGGACAAAACTGTTCATAATTAAAAGATCTACACTTTGATGATCGGTTAAATTTAATAAAATTGAATGGTTGGGGAGAAAACGACGAAAAATGGAAAAAAAAGTAAAGTTTTTGCCTTGCAGGAGTAATAAGTTGAAAAATATTAATGTTATAAAAAAAGTTTCAAATAAAAAAGTTTGTAAATTTTGTTTGGAAAAGAAAAGGTCTCAACAATTTTTCGCCTAACACTAACCATTCTCGAGATATCGAATGAAACGCGTTTCCATCGAAATGACCTTGAGCTGACCTCAGTACAACCCCTCAAATTGGAATGTATGCTCAGAATACACCCCCCTATCGATCCTCAAAGTCCCCAAACTGTGTTCGCTCATGTTTATTTAACTCGTTTTTAGCCATAATTTGACTGGACTATAAATAATATTTTTACGCGGGTAGCATTGCATGTCGGTAAAAAACGTGAGCCAAGGACTGACGGCTATTATCGATTCTAATAAGTTTAATTTATTTGATAAATTTGAAAAATAAACATTCGTCATTTTGAACAAACAAGATGTTTACAAAACCACTGGATTTGGTAACCATGTGAAAGTCGAGAGAGTCTTAGAAGAGAAGAGATTAGAAAGTCTATTATTGCCAATATTCAACCGATAAGAAAAGATCTGCTTATAATTTTTTTATTCTCTCCACATTTTATCATAAAATAGTCATAATCCTTATCGCATATTTGAAACAAGCCGATACAAGTGTAACCACTGCTTTAAAATTAGTTAGCAGAGCACGCACCTTAAGTGTAACTACTGCCTAATAATGCATTGGCTCACTGAGCACGCCCTCAGAGGACGTGTTATGTTATGCAATGCGCTGCACTGTAATCATCACTCTATCGACATGAAGGTGTCAGTCTTTTATGCTTTAAACCGGAACACAGCAATGCGAGCATCGCTGCTTAGCGCCAGAAATAGATGCAGTGTAAGTATTATGTAGTTTTGTACACGGGCGATCCTTTTTACCAAAAGCTTTCTTATAGTGGGTGTTACTTTGTATTACATGTATGTATTTACAAAAAATATATTATATGAGTATTCTATAAGCCACAAAAAAAATACTACATAAGTATTATGTAAGTATTAGCCCTAGTTCAAATAATGCAAGCTTTGCTTTGTTTCGGACTAGAGTATGATTTTTGCAAAATGAACATGAATATTTATTTAGGTATTATTATAATAGGACTTATAGTGACGATAAGTTCAGCTTTACGGAAGTTGTGACTTTGTGACCGATGTGGTGCGGCGGGCGAAGGTCCGCTTGCGACGCGGAGGTTGCGGGTTCGATTCCCGCCTTGGGATAAATGTATGAACGATCTGCAAATATTTATTTCGGGTTTTCTGTGTATTTTATCTTCTATATATATAAAAATGAAACCCGTTTTCCGTTGTCACGATATAGCATGAAAACGGCTTGACCGATTTGGCTGTTTTTTTTTGTAGTTTTCTAATACTCTGTACAAGGTTCTTACGGAAAAAAAATTAAGAAAATCTCTCAGAAAAAAAAAACTATCTAAGGCGGTACGAAGTTTGCCAGGACAGCTAGTAAGTAGGTATATATAATAAAAACATAACTATCTATGTAATATATTGTATTAAGTACCTATGTCAGTCTTCTAGTACCCATAACACAAGCTCTGCTTAGCTTAGGGCTAGATGATGTTGTGTGGATTGTCCAGCATTATTTATTTATTTAGATTCGTTTTTATTCAGCTATCAATCTGAGATGAGCGGTAACGTACCTGTGTGTGTGTATGTGACAGTCTGTGTCTGTGAACTCTAGCTATGACAAAATGCAAATTTCCTGCAGGTAAGCAATGAATATTGAATGAACGTTGATATAAAAGATGTTTTATATTCATGAGCACTGGGTTCAGATGGTTCAACGGTCTTTGAACGAGTTAGCAACGTGTTATAACGACGAGAGTACCACTACCTATCGATTTATAAGTACTTTTGACGGGATATCAACGAGAAAAAATAAAGATTTACCCCCTATCTTATAAAAAGTTAGCGTTGACGTTGTCATCAATTCGTATGGTAATCAATACTCAAGTCTGTGCTAACTTTTTATAAAATAGACCGAAAAAAATTATAAGTGCACAATTTACTAATACTCAATAGTATTTTAAATCCGGTAATGGATCGGGGTGATGTTTACACATTAGACTGGAGTACCTACGTTTTGTTTTTAAATAATTTAACCCTGTTTCGAAAAAAAATAGCTTTGCTTCCTTTAATCCATCGTATCCCCGGCAAAAGCTACGTATGTATTTATGTGTATGTATTTAATAAGCCTCACAACCCATCACAACGCAGAGAATTCAAAACGAAAGAGCTTTTGTTTGTTTACACAATATCGAAAATTGGCCGGTTACAGCTCTGGCTCAGTCCATAAGTGCGGCAAACATTTTCCGTGTTTTCACTAGTAGGTAAAAATGAAAACACAATTTTTTTTTATTATATTTTTTTTAAATAATGATGTTATAAAAAACAATTCAGTAACTATGATTTTTGTATGTGTATGTAGAATAAGTAAGTACCTATATCCAACATCAAACTACATCAAATAGGTAGGTACTTAGATAAAAGGAGGGTAAAAAATAAAGTGTTCCCATTTTTATTTGTGACTCATCGTATGCCGAGTTCGTTATTGAACCGATATAGATGAAATTTGGCACAAAGAAAGCCCATGATCTACTTATCCTTTTACATTTAGCTCGAACAAGGGTCGCGATAAGTATGGAGAACCCAGTAACCATTACACATAACTAACAACCTAATAAAACTACCATATAACTACCAACCTAATAAAAAGAACCGTAGTCAAAAATGGGTAAACGGAAGAAACAAATTATATCTGTAAGATCTCCAATAAATTATTATTTTACTTAATTCAAAATTCAAAAGAAACTATATTCAATAACGTCACAAGAATCACTTTGAAAAGTCTTAATGATTGATTGAATTAATGAATGAAAATGCACTATTGTACATTGTATGACTTAATGAAAATACAGATATAAAATACTAGGTGATATATCTATAGTATAATCTTGTTAATATTTAAGCCCGAGTATATAGTAATGTTACTGTGCTGCCATGTAGGTACCTACAACTTAATTACCGGAATAGGATGTTCTGTTCATCGCTCTTACAATGAACCTGCGATATAACTTTTTTGTGCTTGGTAGCGCTGGGTATTACATAAGTATATTTTAATTAAACAGTCACTCACAGAGTAATTATTCTCTTAAAGAGATTATACAGAAAACTAATCAGTGGGCTTCTTATGCTGTTTTGTATAACTAACCCTAGGAAGGAATGTTATAAGTTTTTGTTGTGTTTTCTGTCTGGCTGTCTAACTGAAACGGAAATTTTTATTTCAGAGTTTTTATTTTGGAATATATTTGTGTTATACCTTAGAAGAGAGAATAAGTATTTACTCTACAGAGTGCCATACTTATCTAAAAAAAGTATGGTAGACGATCATCCGAATTGTTTATCGAAATGAGACTATTAAAAACGGAACTTGGTCTGTAAATATTTGTTCCGACTTTAGGTGCTATAATAGTTATGCGAAGAATGATTAAATGCGCAGGAGGAAACCGACTTTCTCGAGGCATCAGTCAATGACTTCGATCAGTTGCAATAAACATGAATTGGCAAGGATACCGAATCAACATTGTAGATATGCGATACACGCGTATTAAATGCTTGTTATGATTTAGCTATGACGTAAATATGGATGCAGTGTAGGTATCCACAAAATACAAGTAGATAAGTAACTGATTTGGTTTTGTAGTTATTATATTCTCATCCGCTCGAAGGCACGTTTTGGCAACATCAGGAACTATGATCTTTCATAACAATCTTCTAAATATATAAATCTGTTGCATGACTGACTGACGATATACTATATATGGGTAGGTAGGTAACTAAAGTTTTCACAACTGTGAGCGCGAACCCATTGAAATATGATTCAGTATGAATTTATCAATGGTTTATGATTGGAACAGTTCTGACTTAGGTACATAGATACAAATAAACGGATAGAGCGAAAGAGAGAGCCGGGATTCGGAGCCTAAAAAATATTTTCCTATAATTTATTTTAAACCAGCGCTGACTCGTCGGCATTCGGCGTTTATTAAATTGTCAAAAAGCGAAATGAGCATTTCCCAGAAGCGTGGGAAGCGGGTACAGACGTGGAACTTGAATGTGGGTCGCCTTCTCTTCCAAGAGGCAAAAAAACTGCGAGTTTACTCTATCAATTATAATACTTTGAATAGGAAAGTCTACTGAACTTTTTAATCAATACACAATTTGGAAAATCTTGGACTAATGCTATGAGAGATATTTCCAAAAGTTTGAGTAGGAGTTGGTCATCATCGGAACCGTTTATCATATTTAAAAGCTATTTGTATTATATCTCTTTTATAAAAAATACAGCCATTATATCCGAAGTAACAAATACCTGTTTAATATCTTAGTGAGTTTCTGGTACTTATCTAAATTCGTATAAGTACTTCAAGATCAGAACAAAATAAAACCCATGGAAAAATTACGGTTCTTGTGTACCTTTAAAAACTCCCCAGAATTGAAATCTGCAGGAAACCTATGCTGCCAATATCAAGTAGGTACCTACCTATTAGTTATAAGTACACACCATGCCTTCCGGCCTCAGGTACCCGCATGAATATTAATATCAATGACAGGGTAATATCACGACTCACGACTATGAAAAACGGCCAAGGCCTTTCGGTTCATTCGCCCGATATCGCTGTACTTATCCGTGGTAGGGGCTAGTTAGGGTGTATTTGGGTAAACTAATGGTCAAGTACCTACTTACGAACCATTTAGTATCTACCTAATAACATTTATTAAACCTGTTAAGTCATTTAAATAAGAGCATCTTAATTTAAGGCGTACTTTTATTTAATTTTAAGAAATTAATGTACCAAAACGTTGCCTTAGAGGCAATAATATATATTGTAGTGCCCCTGCGATGTTCGGCTCTAATCTTAATTTAAAACCTATACCTAATTGTATCCAACATGATGCACTAAATAAATCTATCTATCTATCTTATCTATAAGAACCTGTATAGTTTATTCATTATTTTAATTTAAGTACTTATGTTTGTAAAAACTTCGTAGGTTAATACATACTTTATTTTTATCGCCGTAGACAATCAAACTTGTGTCTTCGTGATTATTGTTCATCAGCTTTCCTTTTTTAATTCCTCTTTGTATTCAAATATAAAGCTTAAAATGTGCATGTGAACTTCAAATGATACCTAGCAATAATGTTCGTAATAACAAAAGTAAAACCGACAATACCCCTTCACTTTTACTATTCTCCCGAATTCTCATAACGTAATAATTAGACCATACTTTATTTCTTAAAATATTTATTTCTACTTGTTCCAGCTAATTCCAGAGACAGTTTCCAGTATTTAGCCGCAGAGTCTAGATATCAGAAAAATAAACCCAAGTAGATAATTTCATTTTTTTATTTATTTTAAATGTAACTAAGTATAATGAGGTAGGTAGATAAGCTTAGCTAGGTAAAATATCAATTTCACAGACAGATCTAGATCTAGAATAAAAGTATGTGTACTTATACAAAGTGTGGTAAATAATAAGTACCTATAGCAACAATTGTCAAATAATAGCTGAGTAGGTTACTTTTCAGGTAGATAAGTGCACTGGTTCTATTTGCGCTAGCAACGACACACTAACCCAAATAGTGCTGCGGCGATCACGCGTGACAAAACATTATCGCAGAGAATGTGTAAACATTACGCGCTATTAAACGAATATGATACTTTTATAATTTACCTACTCTTACATTTTCTCCAACTTAAAGTACTTTAGAGAGTGGTAGTTAAACACTGTATTTACTAAGAGGGACGTCAATAGTCCCGCTAAAACCCGCTGTAGTTTGGTTAGAGCTTTTCAATATTTTATTTTTAATCTATCTTTTCTTTTCTACTTGTAGGCGATATTTTGTATAGTAACATCTATATTTGTTCGCGGTAACACTGTTGTTTCCATCGTACGTACGTTATTTATTTATGATGATCTTATAAAAAGTTAGCGTTGACATTATATCACCATTACACGTATATGGTAATCAAGTCTGCGCTTACTTTTTTATAAGATGGACCAATAATACGACATAATAATATGACACTTATTTTTTACGAAAGTTACACCCTGTACTTATAAATACCTTGTATAATATAAAACTTTCCTCGGTAGTATTTAGCTAAATATTTGGGGCAAGTGACAGTAGCCGCAGGTCGTGCACAACGTCGTTAGATGCGCAACTGGAGCACTAAGGATAATGTACAAACCAGATCTGAGCCGACAGTTTGTGCTCTGTTTATCTTGTACAATAGCCGTCTCTGCTTACGAGTCTGTCGCACATAAATTGTGGTAAGTATCATATTATTTTATAGACAAACGCTTTTGAGAAAGTTTATGTCTTCAAAACACAAAATAAATTATTGATAATTTTTTAAATTTAATACAGAATGCCAATAAACCAACGTTTTCTCTGTAAAAACGTGTAAGTTTTTTTTCGTTCTTTAAAAAATTTTGTTTGACTGATGTTAGGTATTAGAAACATTATAAAATTTGCCGACTGTAACGAGAAATAAGGATATTTCTCGTTACAGTCGGCAAATTTTATAATGTTTCTAATAACATCAGTCGTTTTATCGATTGAACTGTGCTTGCTTTTGACCAAAATACTACTTACCTACTGGTAATTCATGTCATTAATTAAATTACTTTCTTAAAGTTCTTTTCGTTTAAACACTACCTATCATTACAATTTTTATGAAAATCGTAAAGAAACAAAGCGCCGTCCACTGCTCAGCTAAAGTGTTGCAAATACTTTCAAAACAAACAACACTAGATTTTAGAACTCATACAGAATACTAATTAGAGTGAGATGCGTCTAACACCGCCGTCACATTTCTAACTTTCTCCGATATTTGTAGTTTTATCACTGTATTACGTTAAACGAATTAAATCGAGTCATTGTTACGTACAGGTAGCACCTTTTGAATTCAAAGTGCGCTTATAAACCATCTCCAATTACTTATGTCATACATGTGTAAAATTGTCTTACCATTGTTAGGTATACATTCAATTAAATTACACTACTGCGATGCATTGCAGAATTTAATATACAGAGCCATCAACGTTTATGTCGATGTTTCTAATTTACAAAAGAAACTCTTTCCGCGTTAAAGTTATTAATATTTATAAACATCAAAATAGTAATTGCATTTGCTGTTGAATGGTACCTACGAAGGAGGTAGGTACCATTATGCACCTCTACTCGGAACAACCAATTTCGCGGTTCAAGGTGGTAAGTAATTGATTCAGTAGCTAGAATAGAAACTCTTATACTAACTTTTCCTTCACTAACTAGTAACTATAATAATGTTCTTTTAACGTGGTATTTTATAAAAGCAACTTATCGATAACCAACAGTCGGAAAAGTATTTATAGTTGTGTTAGTAATAACCGCATAAATGTGGAGGAAAATGTCAATGCGAATGTTGTGCCATCGACATCCTACCGGGTCAGGTGGCTCGATCAACCTTGGCCGATATTCAACCTCTCATAGAATTAGGTCAGCCGCAAATGCCGTAATCAGCTCATGCACTCAGTACCGCTGATTGTAATATCAGTAACTAGGAAGTGAGTATAACACCTGACATGTTATGTAAAACCTTGATCTACTTTAGCAAAAATATAAGTTGGAAAACTTTTTGGGTCGTGCACGTTATCAAAACCTCTACTCTCAGCCTCATCTCAACAGAAAAATTGGAAGCAGCTGGTATATAAAATACTGCGAAGAGTTTTTCCATTATTTTAAATCATTTTCTATGATAGAATACATCCCATTTATATCTCAAACTGACAGACAGACAGCTCTACGCGATGAGCTTTATATTGTCTTTTAACTGGTAAAACGAAGCGTCATAAAAGCTTTCCAATTGCTAGCAATAAATCTAGCCAACATTTATAGCGCATAACCAAAATATTCCCAAAATTATGATATCATACTGATAATTCTACAAGGAAAAATGCAGAATTTTTGTTCCATAACGTTGAATATTAAAGCCTAAAAAATATCTAAAAGTTTTAGAGGACAAAGTACCTATCTTAAATCTGAAGGAATTAAGCTAAGGGAACGCTCCCCAAATAAAAAGATAGCAAGTAACAGCATTATACTACACAGGTTTAGCTCTGGGTGGCAGTGGCAGACAGCCAGACACCAGACGTAGACCATAAAAATAAATGTTCCGTTTCTTCAAAACTGGTACCGGAACACTGAAAGTCAACAGTTACGAAATAAAAGCTTCGTAAACCTGTTACCCAACTCAGTAATTTATGAGGACAAATTTGGGTTTTCGACAATTAGTACAGCTCGTAAAATCCACGCATCCACTCGGCACAACAAGTGATAAACACTAAAATACAGATTTGCACTGTTTGTAAGCAAACATTACGAAACGCAATTTTCCTCTCACTTTCCTTATGTAGTGACAAAGCCGTGGACTTTAGTCAAAATAACAAGTTATTTTTATGATAATAGTGGTGAAACAAGCAGATGGACCATCTGATGTTTAACACTGTCTACTGCATTAGAATTGCGGACCCAGTGGGACATACTTAATGCGTCTATAATTTTGTGACAGAAAGATGTTAAAAAGTATGACTGTAATTGCACCTGCACCCTTCAAACATAGCAAGATGTTTTAGTGACCCTGGTTGACCCTGAATGACATTAAACAAAGAAATATTGTTAATTGTGAATAACGATCACCAATACCATTTAAAAATTACTAAGTTCAAAGTGAACATAAATATATCAAAAGTATTAAATACATAATTTTATTTTATTTTATTATCTACTAGATACTTAATTTCTATATTATTTGCAAAATAAAGTATAAAAAATAAGATATGTTTTACAAATGGAAAAATGATTTTCTCCAGAGAAACTCGTTAGTTGATGTATAGGCGACAAAGAAATTGGTTTACCACTTTTGATGACATCTCCCAGCAACATAATTATTCGCTAAGGATTACAGATTGACAGATTCTGACGTAGCAGTTATTAATCTGTCAAGCGAAAATAGCCCTTGACGTTTTGTACGTGCAAATGATATTCAGCCTTAGAATGGTAAACCAATTTCTTTGTCGCCTATACCGTCAAAGTGTAGGCAGACACTGCAAATGATTCATATAACTTTTACTATAAATCGGTAACATGTTCACGATGACTACAGATTTCTTCATGTAAGTAAATTATGAATCCTCTCTATTTCTGTAGCTGTTTCATTTCTCCGGAGCTCCAGTCGAATTTAATCTTTAAAAATGTACAATATAATTTATCTAACAAACGCAATTCACCTTGCGTCCTTGCATGTTAAAACGAATTTAAATCAAATGCTGAAAGGAAGGCTGAAGTACTCACCAATAGTTTTCAACATCTGCAGGTCGTCCAGTTCATATTCTTTTTCTTCTTCTGTGTATTCAGAATCTGTGGTGGTCGATTCCTGTTCTTCGATGGATGATGCTACCGACAGCGACCTGACATCGGAACTCAGCTCTGAACTGCAGTCCCGCACTAACTTCGCACTTGCCATCATCATGTTTAAGTCCAATGATTTATTTCAGTCAACTCTTAAAGTCTGCCTTGTCTTCAGTACATAATTTAATTAGTTGAAAATTATACTATAATTTAAAGTTGTTGTTTGCGAATAAAAACGGTTATTATTGCGTGATTTATGTAAGTATTTATTTATGTTTTAAGTAATTGTAGATAATGTTATAATGTGTATTGTTATCGTAAGTCGCGAGCGATACGCAGAGTGGCGGCAATGTGTCCGACACACAC
Source organism: Ecliptopera silaceata (assembly GCA_932527185.1). Taxonomy (NCBI): domain Eukaryota; kingdom Metazoa; phylum Arthropoda; class Insecta; order Lepidoptera; family Geometridae; genus Ecliptopera; species Ecliptopera silaceata. Next base: position 5,375,909 of record OW052192.1, read on the forward strand.
CGCGACCTAAGCCTTACTGAAGCGCGCCAGTGTTCGCTTCGAGTTTGAAAACTCAACAGCTGTCGGCACGAGACGCTACTCGAGACAAAATAAACGCTGACAAAATCACTTTTTCACCGGAAAATTTATTGAGCGTAGGTAACTCTGAAGATTCACCTAAGATACAACTGTCTTCGAATAAAATGAAAGAAAATGGTTTTATTTTAAACGTTTATTTGATTTTTAACATCGCGCATACAACAATTGCAGAAGATATACGAGGAAGTATAATAATATCACACTGGAATCCGATATATCCACTTAATTCTAAGAATAAATATATTAATTTGGTGACCTTTATAAAAGCCTTATAGCTACGTTACTGACAACCATTTTAGTTTAAATTAGACCTACATTAGATAAAACCTACATATAATTGATGGGTTGGAATTAAAATCATACTACATCTACACGTAATCGGTATGGCTTGAATTCATTGCTAGATAATGTACCATTAGAAATATAATGATTCGTTTTAATCATTAATCGTCTCTACATAAAAAGCTCTACTAAATATAACGTAAAATTGAATGGTATTTTTATAAGCAATGTTTGCTATGAATCAGTATAAGCTTAACGTATTTTAACCTGATTGATTGATAAGATATATGATCCTATACATATATTTTTTGAATTCAATAAACGAGTCGATGGAACTCTTCTATTTCCATATAAATACTTCATTTTATAATACATACATATAAAATGAAGTTTTAATATGGAAATAGAAGAAATCCGCTTAGAACCATTTTAAAACTGAATAATCCGCAATGAAATGAATGACTTTTTTTTAAGATTGAAAACATTTGTTTTCAAACCTATTTCTGTTTTTTTTATCATTGGATGTATGTGTTCCAAATTATAAAGTTAATCGGTATTTAAAGTTCTTTAGTTTAGTAAATACCTACACCTACATTACTATCAGTACACAATAATATGCTAAGGTCATTAACCTGTTAGGTACACATAAATAACATAATATTATATAATTCAAATATTTACAAAAAAATACTTTTGTTAAGAAGCATTGAACTACGCGAAATGTTTGTACAATTTACTTTCATTTATTTCAAGTAAATAAATAACAAAGTCAAGCTTATTTTTTCATTCTTTTCTAATATATCATAATTTTCGATTGTGAATTTTGTGATCGATATTATTTTCAGCACAAAATAAACAGAACACCACAATTTTGACTAATTGTCTATAAGGCTAGACCTATTTTCGACTATTAATGACAGAGTCTGCAATCTTCGTTTTACTCGAACGAGTGGAGCAAAATGAAATTTCGAGTCAAAATATCGATTTGCGCCTCGAAATATGGTTTTGCTCAAAATTCGTGTTGTTTTAGTGACTCTTTCGAATAAAACTCAAGACTACGGTCTCAGTTTTTGATTTGCGACTATAATAGAAACCTAAGAGCCTCGGGAAAAGTTTTAAGAGCCTAAAGATCATTTCATAATAATCGTTTTTGTTAAGAGCACTTTCGCTTGTTTTTTCCTTGTGTAGAATACAAGGCAATTTGTATTTTAATGAATTTCGGGTCGGGTGCATTTTATATACGAAATCTTGTTATAAAACGTATTATATCAAGCTATCGTTACAAATTCCTGCCAAGCTTTAATATTGTATCTATGGTTATATTTTTATACACAATTTTACAAGTAAACTACCTTATGAAAGTTTTATTTAGATTCAAATTTGAGTGCGATATTAACGCATATTTATTTATTTTTTTAATTATTGTTTTATTTAATTAGGCTATTTTTAGAATTAACGGCATATCGGAAGTACCAATTAAAATCAGGTGAACAATTACTTAGATCTATGAAAATAAATTAAGAGTGAGCAAATATTTTTATCATTTTTTTCCTGTTTATTGTAAAACTATAAAAAGAGTCTTGATTCAGAATTTAATGTTCTTTACACCATACGAGTCTTAGTATGCTAGACTTGAAAAAATACAATTAAATATTCATCATAGACATAAACTTAATTGATAATTAAAATGGCCATTAAATACCGATAGATACTAAATTATTAACCAATACATAATAACTATACAAGGTATGTACATTATTAACGTAAAACTACCAAAGTTAACATTTTACAATTTTACAAAACTTACACTAATACAAAATATACAATACACAATTTATATTGCCTCAAAAATATTATATGCGTTTATAATAACTAACTAAATAGGCACAAGCCTAAATCATAGAATATAACCATCAGTATACGATTGAATAATGTTTATCGTTTTACTAAATTTAGAGGCTCGATCAAGAATAAATGTATTTAAGATATACTTACTGCCTAACATAGTCAGCGTGTATTGAATGTGCTACCGTTACGATTACGATACGTTTACGATTACGATACGTTTACGATTACGATACGTTTACGATTGTCACATTTATGTGTCACACTGGGTTCAGTACCCCAAGTAAAATTTTGTGCACACACGGATCTTTGAGACGCAATCGCCGAGCGCCACCGATTTTGTATGGAGATCCAAGCAACGCCCCTAGCAGATTTGTTGAGAAGCTTTGATTTCCATACAAAATCGGTGCTCAACAGATTGGGGTACAGATCGCTTTGTTAAATTGGTAAATAAATGGCGAAGCGCTGGTTGCGCCTTTTGATTTGAGTACTTCAGCGTGGAAGACGCGGTTAAAACTTTACTTTTACAACTATATATGTTAATTAATTACATGGGTTCTTGTTTGTATTGTGTATATTTAAAAATGTACATAATTTATTTCAATCAAATAGCTACGCAAACGCTGATCATTGGTAAAGGTTCTATGACGTCACGCATTCCCGGCATAACTAACATATTCGTATCGCTTGTTTCAAATCAAAATACCATAAGGAACGTTAATATTCAGCATTATTTACGGTCATTCATTTGGTCTATTTTAATTATTTATGGCTATAATATTTTTAATTATCTTGATCAAGATATTTTTCGTGTAGGTATTTGTGTCTAGTAACAGCGAAAGTTTATTTTCGCAAAATAATAGATAATATAATTTTTAGACAATCGATCAGAAAGATCGATTTTTTGCATTTCGAATCGTAAAAAAAACCATTATCAGTTATTAATAGTCATGCAAACGAAAGCGTGTTTATATGTTTACGGCTAGATAAACTAAATTTACAAAATATTGCACGATTCTAGCCGTTTTTACATTATAGAAATTATTTTTATAAATTCAAGGGAACAACAGATGCATTATCATAGCTCTGCTGAGATAATCACAGCTCACTGTCCGTTCATACGAAGCTTTGCTTCTTCTTAGTCTAGCACAAACCAACAGTTTGTTTAACTAGTTATATGTTCTCAATTTAAGAACCACGAGAGAACAAATCTTAAATTCGTATGCTCTTTAGGGATTCGACTTAGTTAGGCCACATTTTAAAAGCCAACTGCATAGCGACAAAGGCAATTTAAAATAATTCGTTTTTACAACATTAGCTCAAGATATAGCAAAGTATAGCCTTTTGTAATTCTGAGTGAATTATATATTATTCGGTAAAATCACGAGGTAAACGTACAACATAAAATAGCTTTGACAGCTAAATAAGTAGAAATGAAATATAGGTATGCTATTTGTGACGTCAGAATTGTACAGTCAGAAACAAAAGCTGATTACTTTTTGAAATTCTGAATCGTGTATTAGGATATTATCTATCTAACTCACAAATACTACCTAACTCATAAACTTATTAACGTCCCAAAAGTTATCAAAACTGAAGACTGACGGATTTGAACCCGCGTGATTTACCTTAACAAAATATATGCGTAGGTACATAAAAATAAACTAGCTAATTACAATCAGCTAATCTTCCCTCTCTCCTGTCTTTCCCTCTCCATTACTCTCCTCTCACCCTTTCTGTCTTCACCTCTCCTCTCTTCACTCTCTCTTCTCACTCTCTCCTGTCCCCTTATCAGTTTACCTGTTTCTTGAGCTCCGGGTAGCCGGTACTTTTTCATAGATTTTCGTCAGGTAGTGATAATGAATACGAATCCCGCGTGAGAGGCTATGGCGAGCCGCTGGTGATGGTTGGCGGTGGGACAGAATGCAGCCGCCGGTAGATCGGATAGGGGGAACCGCTCAGCGCACTGTTCCGCGTTATCGTATAACTTGGACGCCGCAGTCTGTCAAACAAATTAGAATAAATGTACTAGTAGATAGATGAATTTAAAAACAGGTAACTTGTTACTTTTTTTATTTAATCAGAATAAAATGTTCAGTAATTTTTTTTTGAGAAGTAGTTTTTTTTTATGTAAGTTTAGGTAGGTTAGAATTGCTTTTAGGTTGACAGTCAGGATTGTCAGTTGACCTTAGCGTTATACGACACGTTTTATACGATAGAGAAAAAACCAAAAAAATATATTCTAGACGACCAGATATAAATAAATATAAGTATAAATAATTTATAAAAATCAAAATAATTAAAGTATCGGTGGTCGTATTTGACCAACAGGCTCCTAGCTTTTTTGTAAACTCTACAACTTACTTGCTCCTTTTTTGGTAATGCTTTGAACTCCAACCCGTATTTCTTGATAGTTTCATCGTAGGTCAAAGGTTCCACTACCATACCCAGATCATCAGTGACAAGCTTCCTTTTACGTGCTAGTGGCACCATTTTCACCGTAGCTACGATCTGTAAAGTTTAATTAATAAGAGAAGTGCTGCCGTAATTTCTTCCTTTCACGGAAAACATAAAAATAAAACGATAGAATAATGTCATCACATTACGGAATCCAACAAAATGTTAATTTACAAAAGGTATTATGACGGAGGTATGTCTAAACTGTAAATTAGACAAGATAATCAGGGTAACTAAATAAATGAGTTCAGGTGGTGAGGAATGTTTCAACTACAGTTTCTTAAATGTTTCTTTGATTTAAAACGAAAAACTTCGCCTCTTTTTTCCCTCTCTCCTCGCCTCCCAATCCTCTCCCCTGCTCACCTCCGCTTCAACGTTTCTCGCCCTAGCCTCCCCTCTACTTTCCCCCACATTGCTCCCTTGCCCCCACCTTACACCGCCCTCAATGTATTCGTCTTTGTACCTGTTTCTTGATCTCCGGATAGGCGGGATGCGCGCGCAGCACCCTGACGAAGGGCGGCGCGGTGAGACAGACGCGGCCGCAGCGCGCGCAGCCCGCCGCCGCGCATGCGCCGCCGAGCCGCCGGCCCCCGCCCCACCACTCCATCTCGTTTGTTGACTTCAATGCTGTACCACACAAACATATCTTAAATTGCACATTCCAACTCTGCCGTAAACGATATGTTTCACTAAGTCCAAGACGAATCACTGTGACCTCACTGTACAGGTTATTTAGTCCTAGTGTGAGGAACAAAGTTCCAATTGGTACTCACCCATATAATTATATTAATATAATCATAACATCAAGAATCATATGTATTATATTACTATAATTATAAGCATGAATGAAAATTGTTATTAGTATATTACATTGTACCAGAAAGCAACTGTATATTGTTGAAATAAATCTTTATCTGTCTTTTTTCTATACCCAAACCCTATTACTGAGACTCCGCTGTCTGTCTGTTGGACAGGATAGACAGATAGACCTGTCTGTAAAATCATAACAAAACACGTGTTACGATTGTACTAGTGTTGATTTTAAAATATGCAGTGATCATTGTAATCTTTATAACCCAGTAAAAGTACATAACTGAACTTATCTCTCACATATATCTAGTAATTAATTTGAGCGTTTTACATTCATATGTAATACCAGCTAACAACGCCGTTGATGGTGTAATGAATCGGAGCTGTTGTATGCTTAAGCTTGTAAAATAAACTGTTATTAGTCATACTAGTAATACAGTATTTTTCACATCCTGTACATCACATTAACAGACGTTATGTGGGAACATAACGTCATTAATAGAAGCGTAATGAAAGCGTACGTTTCAACATATAAATAAATCTAAGACGTCACAGTAACTTTCCCTACACGAAAGAGGTATGACGTTCTTACTGAGCACATCGTCGCTACAAAGCAATGCTGCGGGCCAATTGGGTGTGTAGGTTACACTGCTGGCTGCGAGGTGCGAGCGTACGGTCGGCCCTCGCGGCCAACCCGCCATGGTCGCGCCGGTCGCCGATGCGGTCGCCACACCGCCCACTACGCGTCGTAAATCTGCAGACGCACACAGTGCTACACCTGAAACGAGTATACACAATGCTAAAATGAAACAATAAACAAAAGTGAAGTTTTAACAACATTACTCTTCTCTATCTTTTATTTATTATTGCGACTCCTAAATGTTTATATTCATAAATGTGGTTTGCTAATTTGGACAGAAACAGACGCATTTTGCACTTATTGAAATTGATTATTTTCATTTTACTCCAATAACTATGTTTTAATGTAATGTACAGTTATTATAATGTACGACTTAAAGTTACTATACTACATAAGTCATTTTAAGTCGAAAATTCATTCGGCATATTTTGCATGATTTTGGGACACTATTTTTGCGGTTTTCTTTTGCGTTTAAATGATGAAAGTTACATCCACCTATATACATACCTGTAATAGTTGAATTTTCTGCAAGCGCATCTTGAAACGGGTAAAAGATATCGACGCCATTTTCGGTTTCTTTTAAAAGTGGTGATTCCGTATTCAAGTCGTATAACGCAGTTGTTCCATCTGCATAACCCACCATCACCACGTCATGGCCTTTTTGCTGTAAAAACAAAAAAATACCTAAATTTTGGAAATTCTACAGAATCATCATCATCATAGGCCTGATGCTGGGTATAAGCCTGCGGCTTTTTGCAATCAGGTTCTTCAGAATTATCATAAGCATGGTAAATTGTAAAATGTATATAAGTATTATATCAGCCTAGTTCCCATAGTACACGCTTTGCGCTTAGTTTGAGAGTAGAGTGTAATGTGTGAATTCTCCGTGAAAATGTTTTATTTATTTTATTAACAGAACTAAGATTGGATGCATAAATCGTCAATTCATTGCAAATAATTATTTTATTGATTAAATCTCTAATTTTTAAATAATGTAGGTCATAATCCATATGCATCCCTATTAGATAAGCATATTAAAATGACCTAGAAACCTAATGCCATTTATTTAGCAGATAAGATTATTTTAAAAGGCTACTTTACAGTAAAAGCGTATAGGTAAATATATAAATATAAAAAATATATACGGACATTTCACACATCACACTCTTGTCCCAAACTAAGCAAAACTTGTACTATAGAAACTAGATTGCTGATAGAATACTTATATACATTTTTTTTTTACTTACCGGCGACCAAGATATGGATGTAGCTTGATACCCTATTCTGAATGGAGGTTGTGTAGGTTTCATAGAAAGCCTCAATTCTGCGACCGGATTCAATTTGCAAATAACTGGTTCACTGAAAGATTTAGATAGATTTAGATTTCAAGTATTTTGCCCTACTTTTATCAATACATTAATTCACTATAAAAATTGTAACAAAAAAGTGTTTTTTAAGAGAAAAAAAAATCGAATAAGTAAATAAATAACTACTAAACAAACAATTCATATGTATATGCTAAAATGACGCCAGATATAATATGTGACCGCGGTGGAGGGGCGTGCATTTTTAGAAGTTCTATACAATATAACTTATATTGCTACTAATGTATACGCCGAGACTAGAGTACAAATAGCACCCTCATTTCTAACATTTAATAAAAAATGTTCTCTCCCTCAATCAAAATAAAGCACAATTTAACTCATACATATCATAAATAACTTTATACTCACTCATCCGTTTCTGGTAAACACGGCACGGATAGTATGTATGCGCATCCGTTTGAGCAGGCTATAGCTACTAAGCCGAGTCTATAACCTGTAACATCCATTGGTTCTAAATCCCTGGCGCCGGACGGACACCAATCCATGGCCCATATCGTGCCGTAGTCGTGAGCTATTCCCATCGCTAGCTTTGGTGTAGATCTGAAAAGCCCAATTGATAAAATGTACTGCATACTTTAAAATCACATAAATATTTATTTTAATTGAACTTATTTCAAGCAATGTAATTAACATGCTTTGAAGTGAATTTATGCATTGATAAAAGTAGGACAAAATACTTAAAATCTTTTTTCAGTAAACCAGTTATTTGCCAATTTTATCTAGTCGCAGAATTGAGGATTACGTAGTACGATTGGTGGTCTACGAAATAATAAAGACATATAAATGTTTATGCTACTTTAACACAACGCCATTTAGTCCCAAACGAAGCAAAGTTTGAACTATGAGATTATATTAATTGAAAACTGTTTTTTTATTTTTTTTGTCTTGATTTAAAATAGATTTTCAAATACGCGTCGCACATAATCCTACGCTTCTATATAAAAGCAAAGCATCCAACGGTTTAGCATACAGACTCACAGAAATTGATTCATATTCCATATCTGCAGCATTCCTGGATGCTGCGGTAGCTCATCCTTCCTGTATCGCGGACAATCTGCTTCACGGAAACACGACACTGACAGATAGTGGTTCTGAGGGACATCTGTCGTGGAATGTGGAACCCATTGCATGCAGCGAACGGTGGCACCGGTAAAGATAATCGTATCTGTAAAAAAACAGTCAATTTGTGAAATTTCAAAATAAGGAAACACGCGATTTGGTTTAATATTTATTTTAATTATTATTTAAAATTACAGATGCTAAGTGTACTCAGCTGAGTACAGTTAGCATCTAAAGTTGTAATTGTTTAGTAGGTATTACTAATTTGTTTATTTTCGACTCTGATCATAATTTTGATAGTGTTATAAGATCGTGGTGACTTTTTTAATATTAAAAAAACATGTTGTTATTTTTGCTTTCTTAATTTATATGCTAGTTAAAGTTAGAGGTTTACATAAAGACGGCAAAACACATTGAGAAAAACCTATTTCTCCATATGCATTACACTTGAGAACATATGTTTACGTCCATAGCATGTGAGATGTTACCTTTTTTTCTTTTAGCTTCGAATCGCTGGAAAGTATCCCATTCGCCATCAATAAGCCGTAATCTGCAGGATTCTGACAGCAATGGCAAATATTGGCTCCATTCGTCTTCCAAGAGAATCCTGTAGTCATTGCGGCGCCAGTTATTATACAGACAATCGTCGGTATAATGCATTTCGCAACTGAGAAAAAAACATGAATTTTTATGTATAATTTTTTTTTAATATAACCTTTGTTAGTTAAAAGATACAATACTCACAAGTGTTCGAAGCTCTTCGATAAAAAGTAGTTAAAGTCCTTAACTTTGAACGGGAGAGTTATCTTTGGTATAGCTGCAAAATACATAGATACAAATCAACAAATGCAAAAGATACAATAAACTTTTTTGCGGTATAAAGATATTCTCATACAAACAGTCTCTTACATTCTATTAGAATATTATTTTGTCACAAATTTATCAAAAATATTTTTTTAATTGTCCATACATAACACGATAATTTACCAATATTAGTAGATTTTATTATTTCTATTCGTTGACCATGTTTAGCATTATTTTATTATCTTTTTTAAGTTATTCAATAAACTTATTTTTAACAGTGTTTTATTTTTACAGCATAACCTTCTGCTACTCACACTCTGGATGACGTTTTCTCTTCATCGGATCTTCTTCTTCATCCGATATATTAGAATCAATATCTTCCATATCGTCTTCGGATTCCTCCTGTCCTTCTCCCTTCATTGAGACGTCCGAGTCACTGGCGTCTACTTTAGAAACTCGACACACGTGCTTTTTCAACTGATTATCGTCATCAAATTCGACATGACAGGAGGCACATACGTTATTTCCCTAGAGTAAAAAAATTAGTTTAATAACGAAAATCTCCTTATTTTACAAATCATATTTAAATAGCATTTAATTCTAATTGGGGGAATTATATCTGCACTGACGTCCCGCAAAGGGATGTTTTGTGCATTGTCCCCCTGCTAACCTCACCCCAGACAGAGAAACTCGAGAAGTAACGGAGAAGGACTTTGGGTTGGTGGCAGCATTGTTCTAGCATCCCCGATGTTGTGGTAGATGGCGATAGTGATGATCAAGACCCGATCACTTCCTGCAGTCCCTTTTTGGACCTAGCTTCATTTGTCGTAGTTTAAATAGCATAATTTCAATATGTTTTATTAGAATACTTACATCTGTAATGGTGGTAGTATACTTTTCCATCACTTTCTTCGCCCTGAAAGAAAAACTGTATTATGAACAAAGTTACAAGTACCTATGTAAATTGTATTTTCTAGTATGAAACTAAGCAAAGTTTGAACTATGGGAATTAGACTGCTGATAGAATACTTATATACATATTTTTTATAATACATACTCGTACATAGAATACTTAGTAACATCCAGACACAGAAAAAATATTCATCACACAAACATTTGCTCTGGGTGGGAATCGAACCCACGACCCACTGCATGGTAAGCAGAGCTACTATCATACCAATTGAGCAGTGATACCTGTCACTGTGTGTCAATAATATGTATTTAAAACTAAATTATTACTTTTCCGCTGCCCGTCTCCTCCCCGACGACGGTTCCCCTGCTTCGACAGTTTCTCTTAGTTTCTGTTCTTCTTCTGCTTTGATAGCCCTTTGTTCTTTTTGCTCCTTCTTTATCATTTGCTCTTTGTGCATAGCCCTGTGCTGATTTCGGTATATACAGAGAAATTTATTGTTGCATATCTCACACATTTCCATCAGATGTTCTATTTCCTGCAAAATAATCATATTTTTCATATTTATTTCAAACACACACTTAGAACTATATAATTATACAAAAGACTTATTCATGATACTAAGTTTTTGAATTAATCAACTTTTCGTTTCTATTAACTGACTAAAACGATTGCCGACATTGTACACAATGGACCTACCTTTTGATTCATTGAATTAATTTTGAAATAGATACTAAATATATTTCACAATTGACGAACCAAATTAACTTTTTCAGAATGATTTTAATACCTAGAAAAGTTTAAGAACTATACCGCAAAAATGATTATTGAATTGACCGTATTATTTACTTAAGCCCGAGTACGAATAAATGCAATCGCAAATGTATCGAAACAGTGGAGTATTTGAGTTACACTACGCGTTGACGCTAGCTCGACTGCCGAACGTTGCAGCGTCACCGCGCAGTGTGTCTTGAATATGCCACCGTTACGATACGTATTTATTGTCACATTATTCGTGGCCGGTATCACGTACTTCTTCAGATTTCCCACAAGTCAATATGTGTGCATAGAATCCGTAGCATGAAGTCCGGGACGCACCACACACTTCACAGACCAAGCTATGCTTAGCTTTATACTCCTTGAGATACTTCTCAACGGCGTAAAAGTTTTTTAAGTTCTAAAACAAAAATATTCAATAAGAAATAGTAAAGTATAACTATGAAGCAATTAATAATAATTTTAAAATACTTACAATAGGTATATCACCAGCCATCCAAGCGACATTGTAATGTTTCCTCATCGCATGCTTTTTCCAGTCTTTTACGATGCCTGTCTCATGGCATATTGCACATTCAAATTCACCTAGAAATACAAAGTGTTTGAAAAAACAACATAATTTTGTCGAAATATGCTCAAACCAAAGTTGATCTTGTCACTTTTGTATAAGTCTGTAGTCTTTAATTCTAAGCAAAAGTTTATTATACTTTTTAGCAGACTACTACTAACCTGGTTGAATTTTCAAAGAAACCTCTACAAAAAAGTCTTCGCGTTTGAACCCAGAGATTTCACATGCACTAATGTGAGTTAGGAACGCTTTAGGGTACTTCCGCGTAACGCCACATTTAACACAATACAGAACTCCACGTTTTCTTACTATAGAAAACAAATAAGCGGTCACAGCAACTGGGTCACTTTCATCCTGTAATATTAAAATTTTAAACATTAAAACTTACTTATTATTCATTTATATAAGTACACGTATTTTATTTTATTTGGGAAACACACAGCACAGTAGGTACTTTAAAATAAAAGTTTATAAAGACACATAAGGGGCCGTTCAAATATTACGTAAGCAGATTTATTACAATAATTTACCCCCCCATCCCCCTTGTCAGCAAAAGTAAGCAAAGCTCTTACCCCCTCCTCCCATGCTTACGTAAACATTTTTCAATTATAAATGTTTTTTTTATATTGTAATTATAATGTTATAATTATAATTTTAAAAATAAGTAAATAGATTTAGGATAAAGATTAGGTTTTACTGATACAGTATTCAACATAGAGTAAGGGACAAAAATATTATAATCTTACGAACAAACTTATTTGAAATTTTTGGTACACATATTAAAATCAAATTAACAGTCTTCAGTCCATGAAACCCGAATCCATGATTCTAAGTTTTCGATGACATTGGATTGCTGCTCAGTGTTGTGAGTCTGCTCACTTTCATCCGATTTTGGTATGTCTACGTCGTTCTCATCGAGCCATTCAACATCATGGTGCTCTAAATTTTGAATAATGCACATCAGTTCATTAGCACGACGAGCAGCGACTCTTACAGGTCTAACTTTCCTATCAGTGTGTGTGTACTTTTTTATGGATCTCCTCGTTTTCAAGCATAGACAATGTGAGGGTTGCCATTTGTGTAAAAAAATAAATAACTACCGATGACGTAATCATCATCTAGACTCCCCTACCCCCCATGTCATCCAAAATAAGCAAAACAAAGACCCCTCCACCCCCCCATAGTGCTTACGTAATACTTGAACGGCCCCTAAACCAGTTAAGTTTCCACCTCAACATGTAAATAAAAAAATAATGAATATGTTAAAAAAGTATCTAAAGTACTAATTTGTGACTTACAAGGGGAGGTTGCCCTTCTATCCAAGATAAATAATTATGTTCTTTTTCTATATGATCCATCCATGTACTACCCGGCATTTCTTGGTCGCATTTTGCGCATTTGACAGTATCCGATGATATTTCAAATTCAATATATGCCCCTTTATTTACAGAGCCATTCATTGAATCATCTGCCTGAAAAATTAAAATGTTTAAGCGATATAAGTAATAATAATAAATGTTTTATTATAATCCATGCATATAGCAAAAACCTTTTTGCAAAGATTTTAAATAAATGAGTAAATAATAATAACAAAGCATTAGGTATATATCTTATGTTAGAGTAGGTTGTTATAATAACTACTTCGATAAAGAAACTATGAGGATTGTGCACGGATAATACAATCACTAGGTACAATCAGCATCATCGCGGACAATACTATTATTTACTAGGTACAATCAGCAACATAAAGACAATGATAAAAGGTTTCAAAGGTTTTAACATTTTACTTTTTCTATACTTTCAACATATATGTACTTACAAAATGACACCTGCTTGTAATTAGTTTTATCAATTTTACTTTACACGTTAGTAAGAAACAACAGTTATTTAAACAGCTGCAAGTTATGCAACCATTTTAATTATGTTTTATTGAAAATATTCATGTTATGATAAAATAATATAGCGAAGCCAGAAAAAAATTAACTTCTGAAGGGTGCGAAACAATAAATTTGACAATCGTAAATGTAACGTAATTGAAATACACTGCACTGTAACTTTACATTCTTCGATAGTAAAGCTGATATTGACGCGCAGTGTACGTCAAATACGTCACCGTTTCGATACGTTTACGATTGTCACATTTATTCGTGGTCAACCCTCAGAAGTTATTTTTTATGTTGCCTTGTAAATTGTATTTGGACAGTTTTAAACTTACTGGTACTCCTTTACAGGTGGCCTCATGGGCCATCCATGACTTCACATACGCCCGAACAGTACCACATTTGCTGCATATTAATCCGCCATTGTAATTTGAAATGTTTCTCAAAAATGCCTTTACTGCTACATCGTCTTCCACATCCTATAAAAAAATGTTTGTTAAAATGTATGGCCATAAACTACATCATTAGTCGTTTTTAATCTACTTTTAAATTGTCTACGGCTATAAGTTATAGCTAAATATAAATACTCGTAGATAGAAAACTCATTATTGTAGGTACATCACAAATGTATTTGAGATTTTACACAGATATTTTTATATTGAAGTACAATGGACGGACTTGTCGCTATGAGTGATATCTTACTTACGATGTATCCGATTGAAAATTAAAAATAGTGGCGGTATAACAACAGACTACGTTAAGTTACTAAAACAATAACAATATACATTAAAATTAATATATACTTACTAATGGAGTTTCACCTCTTATCCAAGCCAAATATTTGTGCTCCAACCGTATATGATCAATCCATTTGTTCTTAAGCACAGTTTCATTGCACACTCCGCATACTACAGATGTCAAATTCTCACGAGGATATGATTTTAACGGTACGTCATCGAGATCTAGCGTCGTATCCATACTTGCTGTGGATGCATCCATTTGATCCTGTAATTTGTTTATTATTATTTATTCAAAAGCTTAGTAAAAAGGTTTTTTACAATATACATAGATTACATTACATACATAAGAGAGATTATAAAATAACATGTATTATAAAATACTTAAAACTAGGTTGCCGCCGGCAGCGAGGCAAGGTCCAAGCTTTCGGTGATCACGGCTACAGATTGAGGAACCTCCGGACAATGCATGCCGTGTTGAGGATCACTGTTTTCTGCATCTGACCCTTGAGCCAGCCTTCTAGTGAGAGCCTCTTATTCATATAATTATAATTTTATCATTTATACAACATATTATATATGGCCAGGACCCGTTTTTAAGCGTCCTTGAGCGTGGAGACCGAATCCTGAACTTCCGTAACGAAAATAACCTAACACTGCGCGTGCGTAATCCAGCAAATAATGCTATGCAATAGCTTTACCGCGGCAGTCCCCGAGTGCCACACGTCTTTTTTTAAATAATACAATTTAGGTACCTGTTGTTCTTCATCGCCAGTACAGCTCTTAATATGTAAGAGATACGACTTAACATACTTTCGAGTTATGAGGCACTTGGAACATCTCAAACCGCCGTTAGCTTTAGCAATAGTATATAGGTGTGCACGGATTTCGTCGTCGTCTGTTAAATCCTGTAAAATATTGATATTTTTATTGCTTCTGAAAATATTGTTAAGTTAAAGAATTAAATAACTAATGCTGGACAATCCACACAACATCATCTAGCCCCAAGCTAGAGTGTGAGGTGTAAGAAGTGAATATTTATTTTATTTAAGACAAAATCAACGTACAATATAATAATATAAACAAAATATCTTACCAAAGGTGTTTCGTCCTCTCGCCATGCGAGGTAATCATGCTCTTTGGCAATATGCTCATTCCATTGCGTATCATCCACTTGCTGTTTACACACACCACACGGAGCCAAAATCTCTTTTTTAACTTGAACTATATTTGGCTGAAATTCCTTATTCTTCGTATTACTATCTGAAGTTGATTTTACGAGTCCTTGAGCGCTCTTGCGAGTAAGCGATTTTCTTAATATTGTAGTATCAACTGCAGTATCATTATGTGGAAGAATTTCGATTTCTACATTAACAGAATTTTGTGTTTCGTTTAGCGGCGGCACTTTAATGTTCACAGTAGCAAGATTTTTATGGGATTTTGAATTGACTTTACTTTCAGTGACATTCATTTCAATCACATCATTGTTGGACTTAGCATCTGCGTGCGACTTTCCATCAACCTTATTTGTATTTTCGACTTCTGTAATTCTATTACTTTTCTCTACAGACGCATTACGAGAGTTCCTTTTAGACTTTAAAATTGTGTCTTCTGGTTTTGAGAAATTTGTTTCGTTTTTAGACTTTTTCATTGATTTAGTTTGGCTCTCAATTTTTGTAGGTTTTTTTGGTGTAGAAACTGCAAAGATATCTATTTCTTTTAATTTCTTCACTACTTCGACATTTGCACGTGACGTTGCTACGTTTATTAACTTACTCGCTGATTTTTCAGAATTGTTTGAAGATGCTTCAGCATCGAGCGACTTTTTCAACTTTTTATGTGATTCTTCGACTTTTAATACTTTCTCTGTTTTTTCTGAGGATTCATTAGGATTCTTGATAGACTTGGAAGTAATAGCATCATTGTCTGACTTTGAAAAATTAGTTTCTGTTTTAGATTTTTTTAATGATTTAATTTGACTCTCAGATTTGTTGGTTTTTTTAGAAATTGAAAAAATATCTACTTCTTTTGAATTCTTCAACCTTTCAACATCTGCAGTGACGTCGATTGGCTTTTTCGGCGATTTTGAAGATACATCTATCGATTTTGGCAAATCCGTAAGAAACTTTTCGAGAGACATCGATTGAGTAACTTTTAGAGAGACTTGCTTGCTTTCTTTCGTATTTTGGATGACTCCAGATTTTGAACTGTCCGTGTTTTCTGTAGACTCGTAGACATCTCGGCCCGTTTTGTTGGGTTTTAAAGCATCCTCTATAACTGTGGATTTAAAAGAGCATTTATATAGACAGTTTCATGAAGGTTGTAGATAGCTCGATTCTATATCTAAGTAACTTTGTAAATTATAAAAGTTGCAAAATTCATTTATGCTAAACACAAAGTATTTATTTATGGTTTCAGAACATCGTTATTTACAATATGTTCAGTACTTTAAAGTTTAAGAAAGATTTAGTTGCCTTTGTTGTTGATATTGTTATATTTATTTGTTGAAGGTTTTTTTACAATGGTGGAAGATTTTGATGGCTTACATGAAGTATCAGTTTGTTTTGAAGAAGCGCCAACCTCAATCTCATTATTGGTTTTCTTGGCCTTCACAGTAATTTGTACAGGTATTTCAGAGACATCATCCTCTAAATTACGTGAAGTGCTTCCAGTTGTTTTTGTATGCTTTTGAGTTGTATCATTTTTTTCAATTGCATTAACGTTAAGTTTATCATTACTGCTGACAGTGGTAATATGTTTGCCCTGAAAGTTGTTAAGAAAAAAATAAATAAGCTGCCTTCATTTATGAGTATGCATTTATATAATGAATAGTTTATTTATTCTTACTTATAAAATATAGAATTGAAAACATGCATTATACATCAGTTACTAAATTACATTCTAAATAGTTAATAATTTGAAAACTCAAAACATTTGGCAGCTTTTTAATTCAAGCTCAAAATAAATTAAACAGGGTTTAATTAATATTCTAGACGACCTAAATACACAAAACAATAATAAAAACAGTTGCGATTCTGCTGTCAAATATAGTGTAACGGCAACGTAAACATAACATTGGACAAAAAGCTTAACATCCAACAAAACATGCTAAAACATAGATCCACACTAAAGAGCATTTTATGGTAAAATGCGCTAGTTAATTAAAAACGGATTAATATGAAAAACTAAATAGACGCACTAAACAAAGAAAATCGAAGGCAAAAGCTGGCATTATCACAAATGTCTTCAAACCTGTCGTTTAATGCATGATATTACATGTTTGACGAATTTCGACAAATATTTGAAATCTTTTTTGCAAAATGTACATTTGAGAACTCCAAGCTTTTTCAACTTCTGTCCTAATTTTTTTAACAAACTTTTGTTTTTCGTGTCCTGGGAAATATTTCAAAACATATAGGTATAGCCCCGCCATAATTTGAGCTTAAAATGCGAAGAATTAATTAATTTAATATGAAAACAAACAGGGCGCGATTAGATCTTGCCTTTAAAGGGTAGGGTTTAGTGTTAGTAGTGTAACATTAAGTAGGTAAGTACTTACAATAGTTTGGCCATCTTTCCATCCTATCAAATTATGTTCTGAATCATTGTGTTTGTTCCATTCAGCTTCTGCTAGTATAAGACCACAAGCGCCACATTTTACCGTTTTCTTAGACTTGGATTCTGTGTTCTCGGTAATGTTTTCTGTTGTTGACTTTCGTTTCCGATTCTGTCGAAAACATAAATCACTTAGGTACTTATTTGCCAACTATTTGGTAGATAAAGTAACACGATATTAAAATACCTACACTTCTCCGCAGTTGGACAGGACTTGATTTTAATTGATCCGATATGTCAGACTTCATAATATCATATTCTAAATTATCGTCATTATTTTCATGTTCGAAAGATAGCCAACAAATGTTACGATGAATGTTCTTTTCATTTACTTCTGCTACATCAATATCTTCTAGTATTTTTAATTCAAGTCCATCAGAAGTATCGTCATACATGCTAAAAAGTGTTTCTAAGTTGCAACTAACACTATTGCGATCACAAAAATGTAAATGTTCATACACAATATCGCTATCATAGTGTGCTAGTTGTCCGAAATCCTTACATACACAGAATTTATTGGCGTTTTTGTAACCACCAATGTGTATGATATCCAAGTCTATTAAATCTTTAGATAGCATGTTTAAATCCACAGTATACTTGTTATCAACACGTGGTAGCGATGGTATTCGTTTCCGTGCATTAGTTCTTTGGTAAGTTTTGACTATTATGTCAACATTTTTCTCACTGTGCATTCCACCAGGTTTTTCGACTCCTTGAATGCACAGTTTAGACATGCCAGAGCTTTTCTCTGTATTTGAGACAGTCTCTGTTATACAATCATTGGATATTTTGTCCTTAAGAATTGAATTTTTATCGTCTTCTTTTTCTTTTCGGTTTTTGCTATCATCATTTATTGCACATTCTTCGTCTGTTTTATCTTTGTGATTACTTTCTTCCTTTATAACATTTGTGTCTATAGTCCTAGGACAATTTGTATCGCCCATCAAATCTTCCAACATTGTGTCTTTATCTATTACAGTTTCTAACTTATGGTTTTTAATATCTACTTTATTTATGTTATTATTTATTTGTGAATTCGTTTCTAATTCTACACGATCGGAGTTCTGATCCAGATTATCATTAGAACGCTCTCTGATTGGCTTTCCTGTTACAATAGTATTTACAGGAATAAGAAAACAAGAACTCTTTTTAATTCGTGAATTTTGAATAGAATTTAAATCTGAATGATGTATGATCTGTTCTGATAGAATTTTGATTTTATTACATGAAGTCTGCTGTTTCAAAGATATCTCTAAGCTAGTAGGTACTGTAAGAGCTCCAGTATTACAATTGCTACCATCTGATGAATATGCTTCATCTGCATGGTCATCAACACAAGTTAATGTATTATTGAAACTGCTCAAATCAACATCGTCAATATCGTGAGGTTCATACACTACGTTATTGGTTAGGATTAAGCCAGCATTTTCTACTTCACATTTGTTTATTGATTTAAATTCCTCTAAATCTTTAGTTTCATGTGAATTACCAGTATCCAAGACATTATTAACATCATTTTTTTGTTGCTCATTCACATTTTGAATCAAGTTATAATTTAGAGCTACATTATTTGGTGCAATTGGTTCACTTATAGTTTCAGCGTCTGTAGTAGATACAAAAGTAGGGCTCATAAACACAGACTGTTTCATCAAACTAGCTGTTTCTAACATAGATGGCTCGTCAGTGCTTTTAAGCAAGTTCTCTGGTTTAGTTTTAGTGCCTGAAAATGTTTCAAATAGGTATCAATTTTGAATAGTAAAGATAGGATTTAAAATTTTGATCTGCACTTAACTTTCAACAAGTTCATTGGTTTATAAATGGTTGAACTATAAAAACATGACAAGCAACAGAGAACCAACAAAGTCATCCAATTCAAACATGTACTCGTATGTAGGTACATATGCTTGAAAGTAAATGTTTCTTTACCAATATTTGTTTGTTTAGCAATAATGTATTTGCTCAGTTTGGGACTAGATATTGTAAAGAGCATGAGTATTAGTTTTTATTTTATTCATGCCTTATATTTCAAACCTGTGTTCTATATTTGAATGGTAAATGAAGCAATCATATGTGATGAGTTGATGACAAATGATCAATTTGATGTTGTATCTTAAAATATTTGTAGGCCATAACTTTTGCTTATCTGATCTTCATAAAATGTTGAACTTTAATACTTAGGTACAATACCATTAAATTTAAAAAAAATATTTTTAAAGTTATTTACATTGTAGGTAAACATTTCAAGTATTTTTTTATTTTTTATACCTAAGTAGTAAAGTTATTATAGTCAAGTAACAAAAGTATAGACAGATAAAAGGTATTTGTAAAACATTTATAATTTTTGTTCCAAGCTGTAGTTTTGATATATGTTCAGTAAAAGCTAGTGAAACCTGAGCTACCATTCCTGAGAGTTTAAACTATTTATAAGTTCGGTTAAGACTGAAAACAACTAGACTGAAAAATCAATTCAATTTGTCAACGAGTATCGTGTTAGATCCACAATTCAAGATTTTTTAATTTTAAGATGTCAGACAGTCAAGACACTTTATTAAGCATTTAGTTCCTCTAATCTAGACCAGCATAGGTACTAACACATTTTACAATGGTATTTTTTGCAGTAAGTACAGATGTTTTTTGTGAATACATTTATAAGCATTGATGGTGTACTTTTTTTTTTTTAACTTTAGTCGGTGATGCCTATGCCTTTTCCATCATGTCCGAGATGGGGTATGTAAACAATTATAAAACTAAAGAAGTATACTTACACTGTTCCACGTTATAGTTTCCTGAAGAACCTTCAGGTTGTGTTATGTTTGATAATTGGATACCCAACTTTTCCAATAGATCAGGAGATAAAACAAACACTTCTGGATCACCATTTCCGATCGGAGTATTTACTGGGTCCTTGTGTCTTTTCATGGCTTCATTTGATTTTAAAACAATAAGATAAGTCTGAAAAGACTATAAGGTCTATATTTATACAAAGACAAATATTTTACTTTTTCACAACACCTAATTGTATTTTTTTACTAAATGGTACCTCCATTAACATGTTTTCTAAATTCATAAAAACAATATAATGCAAAAATAAAAAGTGCCCCAGAGTGACTTGAACCACCAACATGCAAGTTCAAAATCTCAACATCCACAGCTAAGCCAAAATGGCAGCCTATCTTTATATGAAATTAAGAAAGAGTACATAATTTTATTAAAAAACAAATAAAAAAAATATTATTTCTGATTTAAAATGCAGGTCAAAAAGTAGAGTATCTTGGATAAAGACATAATTATGTAACTTTAATTGTAACTTAAACACCAAAAATTATTAAAGAAGTTTGGTTACTGTAAAAGTAAAAAACCTAGTGTTGAGAGGAATTGAACCAGCACACGTGTTCCTTCACAACACAAAAATAGCGATCGAATTCAAATTTCTCCTGGAACATTAACCAGGAAGAAAAGTAAACACATCGAACCCAAAATAAGCGCAAAGTTTCGCAATAAATAGAATGCATAATACTTCAGTTGCAACATAAAACAGCAAATTACGACTTACTTAAGACAATCAAGGCGTACCAACACTTTTTCACAAAACTTAGGTAAGTAAGGTAAAACCAAATACCTTCCTACATAGTGATGAAATCCATTCATAAAAGAAATACGGAACAAATACTACTTCAAATACATATAATAGTAATGCTACAGTACCGCTGCCGTCTACCAACCAAACTTTTGCTCACTTCTTATTATGGCAAGGCAGGCACGCACAGCACAGATGAGCTGAATTGAGGCAGTCGCAGGCTTTCTTTCTAGGTTAGAATCAATTATTTGATATAATCTATGCATTGTGTATACATATTTCCAACTCTAATGTAACTGGTTAGAGCTTAAAATCAAGTGCACGTTAAATGACATTGACAGGACATTGACGTGATAACTTTTTTTCAGTGTTTTACAGCAAGCTAATCTTTCTCGCTCTAGTTTTCCATCCCATGCATGTGATATAAAGTTACACTAGCTCGGCCGTTTGCCTTTGTCTTTAATTCTGAGAACTGAGAATAAAGTTAGTTTTGTAGGCATTATAAATTACGGGAAAACTGCGTAAATATGGTTGAAAATAGGTTTTTTA
Organism: Ecliptopera silaceata; assembly: GCA_932527185.1. Taxonomy (NCBI): domain Eukaryota; kingdom Metazoa; phylum Arthropoda; class Insecta; order Lepidoptera; family Geometridae; genus Ecliptopera; species Ecliptopera silaceata. The sequence goes on from OW052192.1 coordinate 5,397,882, forward strand.
ATTAAAACTGGAGGAAAATATAATTTCAGAGCTGGCAACACTGACTTAAAATCATATTGTTTTAGTTCATTCACGTAAAAATAGCCACAGACGGATAGACCATGCCATGCCTAGCAATGAGCGATTTTCCAAATAGCTTTTAAAAAAAAAAATAGTTCAAAAAGAGTCGATAGATGGCGCTGGACACTTAGTGTATATCAAAATCCCTCTCTTTTTTATCTGTATAATCTATTAGTAGCTCTGTCGTATAGCTGTCATTATCATCCTGTCACGTCCGTTTCGGTGTATTCAGCGTTTTGATAAATTTTGTTTGCTTTTATTTTAGCATTCGTGTACCTTCTTGTGGATTTTACTTTTGACGACAACAGACTGTATACTGGTTTCTGATTTCTGCCACGATTGAAGACTTTTAGCTTTTGTCAGACAGTTTTGAATTTTTTCTAGGACAAAAATTTCACACCACAGATAAAATATAAAAACTTTTTGTGTTGACAATTGACATTGAAATGCATTTGACGTTGAGCGCCATCTATCGTGTATTCTAAGAACACTCCCTGGAAAATCGCTCATTAGCTTTAGCATCCTACTAGTCTGTGGAAAGACCATGTGTTTCGATTTGACGGGTTTACCAATAAAATTATTTATATAAATCCTAACTAAATAGTCTGTCTATCTATGCAGCACTCTTATGTATTCTTCAGTCTTATTTCTTAACCTATTGTAGTGAAGGATCCAAGCGTAAACTCCGTCAGAATATGAGATAGCATCCTACTAAATTAACATCTGTTTGGGTAGAATCAAGAAACCCCACCATGGTTAAACCTCTGGCACTTACGTACACTATACAATCAGAATGCCATGTTACCAGAGCCCGAACAGGAATTATGAAACTGCCTCACTATAATGTGCAGACACCTGTGTTTATGCCCGTCGGCACCCAGGTTTAGTACCTCCAGATATAATTGGCTTTAGAGTATCATGATTACCTACTGCATTTTTACTTTCTTGCGATCTAACTTACAGTAAATGGAACCTACAGTAACTTCTTTACTTTTATTACTTATCTATTCGAATTATCATGACTAAAGTATCTTATATTTTTAGGGAACTATGAAAGGAATTTTACTTAATCAACTAGAAAGTTTGGATGTTGAGATAATACTTGGCAATACCTACCACTTGGGTAACAGACCAGGCACAGAAGTATTAGAAAAAGCTGGTGGTCTACATAAATTTATGGGATGGAATAGAGCTCTACTGACAGACTCTGGTGGTTTTCAAATGGTGTCATTGTTAAAACTAGCTGAAATAACAGAGGAAGGTGTCAAATTTAAATCACCATATGATGATTCTGAAATTATGCTGACACCAGAAAAATCTATTGAAATTCAGAATTGTATAGGTACTATTTTTTTGTAATAACATCTGGGCTTATAGCTCTGTATTGCAGGCAGAAAAAACAAGCTGATTTAATATTTTTTTAAATAGGAGCTGATATTATCATGCAGCTAGATGATGTTGTACAAACCACATTCCAAGATTTTGACAGAATCAAGGAAGCAACAGAGCGTACAAGTAGGTGGTTAGACCGTTGTCTACAAGCTCACAAGCGGCCCACAGAACAGAGTATCTTTCCAATTGTACAGGGATTACTCAACCCTGACTTAAGGACACAAAGTGCTAAAGAGCACATGTCTAAAGATGTCAATGGATTTGCTATAGGAGGCTTAAGGTATAAATTGTTGAGGCTATATTGTTATCAATGTGAAATGATCTTTTTGAGCAATCCAAGAATAATTTAATGAAATTACAAACTCCAGAACTTTGTAATAAAATCAGTTGGTTACTCAGCACTTGCTTTGTTTGGTTAAATGTTGGTGTAGGTAGGTATTTACGCACTTAGATATACCTATCTAGTTCACATAATTACGTGTCTAATTTGTACCTTCCTACACCCTATCTACCTAATAGTTATAGTAAGTACTTAATAATTAAGTTTGTAAAATTTGGAAATAAAATAAATAAATAAAAATACTATTCTATAGTACCCATAACAAGCTCTGCTTAGCTTGGGGCTAGATGATGTTGTGTGTATTGTCCAGCATTATTTATTTTTTATTTATAACTTTGAAGTTAGTAATCTTTTGCATTTACAGTGGTGGTGAAGCAAAGGATGATTTCTGGCCAATGGTGAAACTCAGCACAGGCATTCTAGATAAAAGCAAACCTCGGTACCTAATGGGTGTTGGATTAGCTATTGACCTGGTGATCTGTGTAGCTTTAGGAGTAGATATGTTTGACTGTGTGTTTCCTACTCGAACTGCTGTGAGTATTTTGTAATATACAATCTATAATATATGATCCAGTTTGTGTGATGTAATGTTATTTTTACCATTAATTTTACTTTACAGAGATTTGGATGTGCCCTTGTTGATCAAGGCCAGTTGAATTTAAAACAAAAGCAGTATGAATCGGACATTCAGCCAATTGATAAAGACTGCACTTGTTCTACTTGCAAGACTTATACTAGAGCATATTTACATGCCATTGTCACAGTGGAAACTGTTGCTTGTCATCTTATTTCTGTGCACAATATTGCATATCAGGTAATTAATTTATTTAAAATGATACACTCAAAAAAAACATTGCTGTAAGTACATACAGTGTTATATTTTGGCTCTCAGTAATATAAAATTGATTATCACAGTTTTGAATGAATACAAAATATGAAGCATTATGCATGTTTATTCTAAATTGAACATGTTTCTTTAAACTGTTATTTAAGATACCTAGTTTATTATAAAAAAAATGTTTTATTGAAATCAACGGTTTAATTTCACTTACTCAAATAAAAATCATTTATTGTTTGTTTTCAGATGCGCCTTATGAAGTCAATGAGAAAAAATATTGAAAGTGGCACATTCCCACAATTTGTACAGAACTTTGTGTATAAGCTATATCCTGATAAGCAATATCCTTCTTGGGTTGTTAATTCATTAAAGTCAGTTGGAATAAATCTAACTGGAAGTTAATGAGTAGTTTTGTTATAGAACACATAATTACAGAGATGTTTAATAATATTTATGTTTTTTATTTTGCAACACAACCTACATAAAATCATCAGAATCATTGCCATCTAAATTAGTAGACATATTTTCTGGTTTCATTAAAGTAGAGTAACTTCTTAGTTCAGCTTCGTCTTTTTTCCGCTTCTCTTCCTCTTTTTCTCGTTCTTTCTTTTCTCTGAGGACTTTCTTTTTATCTTCACGCTCCTCTCTGTCTCTACTTTCTCGTTCTATTCTCAAGTCTGGAAATGCTTCTTTTTTGGTTTTATTCAACCTATTCACAATATCATTATTTCTCTTGGCTACTCTTACTTTTCTAACCTCTTTGTCTTTGTGAAATGCTACCTGACCAACCTGTAAAAATCAATTATATTCATCACTACCAAAAGTGAAACCATTTGGGACAAGGCTGATAAAATAATAATTAATATGTTTTAAACTTTCTATAAATATTTGATTTCTGTGTACTAACCTCCATTCCTGCAGTTTTCTTAAGATTTGCCCACATTGTGTACACTATATCAATATCATTCATTTTGTTGCCCATTATTGAATTGGCTTTTACTAGTTGGCAAGCATCATCGAGAACAAGATTTGGGATATCATCAATAGTTTGGCCCTAGAACAAAAAAATGTTAGACCACACATAGTATACATTTATAGACAAATATGTAAATAATGGATGTAGCACATATACATACCGGTCCTAATCGGAGGTATACATGAGCTGAAGAAACTTTGTCCACATGGAACCACACATCTTCTGGCCACCCCCACTTTATGAGATCTTCATCTGAAAATCACGAAGCATGTGTTACGTTACGGTATTGTTAGACAACTAGATAGGGGCAAATTATTAAAATAAGATACAGAATTCAATATATTTTGATAAACTTACTTTCGTGTTTATCAGCTCCCATAAAAAGGGTGACTGTTGGAGCCACCACGTTACTAGTGAAATAGAAAACCATTTCAGTAACTTTAGTTACTATTTCACTAATTTGGTAACGAAAATACCAATAAAATTAATTTAGAAAAATACAAAAGGCTGAACGCACCATCCACACAGACTAAACTAAACTTCAGATTTTATTTATGACAGATGAGTGTTGCTGCTTAAACTCCTAAATTGAATAGCGAGGTAAAAACTTCGAATGATAATTATATAAACATTTTGCTATTCAAACATTGTTTTGATCGCTATTATAAATAAAGATATCCAAATTGGTTTTATAATAAATAATAATACATTGGAAGAAGTGTAGGTGTCGAGTGTCGAGGTGTCGTCTGATACACAGATAACAAATCAGTTATTGTATCGGCCGGTCGGTCATTCAATTCATCGATCTCATATGTCAACACATAAACAATGACAAATTCATTTCACTTCTTCCTATTGCTAATGCTAAAGTAAATGAAAATAAATTTCACGTGCAGTGCAACTACCATTTCTAACTTATCTATCCGCGTGGGAAGCTATTATGGGAAGCCCAGAGCGAGAATTATGTCCTCCACCATCAGAAGAAGATGAACTGACTTTACCCAGAGCGAGTATCAACAAGATGATCAAAGAATTAGTACCTTCGGTTCGAGTTGCCTTCGAATCAAGAGAGTTAATACTAAGTTGCTGCACAGAGTTTATACATCTAATCAGTTCAGAAGCCAATGAGGTGTGTAATCAAAGCAACAAGAAAACAATAAATGCGGAACACGTACTTACAGGTGAATGCAAAAATATGACACCTACCTGTTTCTATTGATTTATATGTACATATATATATATATTCTTATCAATATTATTTTATTTCAAAGCTTTGGACAGACTTGGATTCAGTGATTACACAGTGGAAGCAGAAGCTGTGCTGAAGGATTGTAAAGCTGTGGCTGCTAAACGAAGAAGACAAAGTACTAGACTTGAAAACCTTGGTATACCTGAAGAAGAATTGCTAAGACAGCAACAGGAACTTTTTGCTAAGGTATGCTATTTATGTCTGAATTTATTTTGTGTTAAGGATTTATGGATGTAATGTACTCCTAATACCAAGGTAGAATGGAATACTATTGTAGCTTTTGGTTGTAACCAAACTGTGATTACTGGTACATTGATTCTGCATATAGACATACATAATTGAAGAATTGGCAGAGGTTCACATTATTATTTAATTCATGTTAGAAATCTTCTAGTCAAAATATATTAACGTAAAAGCAACACTGTACTTAAACATTTACTTCTATGTATCTACACGATAAGTGATGATTTATTATTTATTGATTCTCTTGTTGAGTAATTGAAACACAGACATACAAACATTTAAACATTCATTTATTTGTGGGATAGCCTATACTAGTGTAGCTTCTTAACAATGCAAGATTTTTTGAAATCAATCAGTAGTTTTTAAGTCTATTTCTTACATACAAAAATACTAATATACAAATCTTTCCCCATTTGCTTAGTTTGGGACTAAAGTGATGTGTGAATTGTCTATGAATATCTAATATTATTTACACATTTATTTAAAATCTGTTAAATTTGTTGTTATTATTATAATAGTATTGTAGTTTGTTTTTTTGAAATTTCAGGCTAGAGAGGAACAAGCAAAACAAGAACAACATCAATGGCTATTGCTTCAGCAGCAGGGTCTTGTGGGGGCTGAGGGTAACCCCCAGCCATATGTACCTCCTTCTATCACACCAAAGACAGAGGATGATGTAGATGATGATTATTCATAAACACATCAATTTAAAAAACATTCAAGAAATCAAATATTTTTATAAAGTATAATTTTGGTTGTTTGAAGAATAGATTTGTTTTGTCTGTTGATGTTACATCCAGTGTTTTAAAATTTAACTTCAAAATGTTTACTTGTGTGTGTTTTATCTGAAAGTAATGTGCTTTACTAGTGTTTAAACATCCAGTGGTTTTAAACTTACAAATAAAATGCAACTTTAACTGATTTTTTTTCAAAATAGTTGTCCCTAAGTCTCCAGAGGTTATTAAAGAGGTAACGACAAGGCAATAGGTAACAAAATGTCTAAAATCTTTATATGTCATATCACAGATAATAAACCTAACATGTCATTTATACAAAGTATTTTGTCATGTCATTTTTTATAATTTGAAGCTCTGAAAAGATTTCAGCATATAATTTTTTGTTTACAAATACTACTGCTTTGAGAGCAGTTCATCCCTAAATTACAATGTCTACAAAATGAGCAGTGATCTGAACAAGAAATACAAAAGGCCTAAAAAGAAGAACCTTTCATCACCATCAGTGTAATATCTGAAGTTAATACTACCTACCTGATAGACCAACGTATACTAACATTGTTAGGATTGCGTTGCGTGCGATACATCGAATCGGAAATAGTCTAAAACTGTTATTGATCGAAATCTCCCCGAAGTCCATGACGAAGCCAATAACCAGCAGTGATATATACATATTATTTATTGAACTCCTAATTAATAAGATGATTATTTGATTAGGTACCCTAGTTGTGTTTAGTTTCATTGCTAGTAGGTACCAGTAAAACTAAAAACTTATAATTTCCTATAGTGTTTGATAAAGTGCCTTTCTGACGTAAGGCGCCCACTTATAGTCGGGGTGGCTGGCGTACCGATGACATATAATAAAGCGGCCTATATCCTTTACCAGAGTTTGTCGCTAAAGGTAGGTAATTCTATTTGATAAACCATTTTTTTTCAGACATCACGCGATGTAAGCGATGCCAGTGAAACTAAAACACTACCGGTGTGCCCCTTGCTAGCGAAAGACTCCGAATGGGTAGACATTTTGCAGTCAAATGCGGATCCGAGCAAGAGAGTTGACTTTTGTGATGGAGAGGAAGTATTACAGCTTGTAATTTTATATGCACTTTTATGATTTTAAGCACAACCTGTGTTTTCACGTGCTGATTAAGGCCTAACTTGCGTTGAGCCCTTGGGCACAGATTTATGCACAGATTTGAATTTAGTATCTACCGTATTGAAGCCTATTTATTATTATTTTTTATTTAGGTGGAATGCGAAGATGGACCCGAAATGAAACCCCTTGCAATAATGTTCCCTGGTTTGTTAGACAAGGATCCTCAAACTTTGCAAGGCATGCTAAATAAAGCTATGTCCACAACAGAAGTAACGAGGCACTTGGTAGATCTTGGTCAGAAAGCAAATTTTACGTTTATGAAGAAGGCAGATCGCCTTATTCCTCCGGATAAGGTAAGGACCTCCTCGTGAACCATGTTTTAATTCCATCTTGAGTAGGTAGGTACGAACCTTTTTATGAGATACGACTTTTTTACAGAAATGGTTGGAAAGCTTGACTGAAAATAGCAATTCATTTTCATCTATGATTTCAAGTCAATACAGTGGTAAGTGCGAACTTCCTATGTTATAGCCAACTTGACTTTTTACCATATCAAATAAAAACAATGGTTGTGTTTTGATTTCACAGGGTTTTCTAGCTATCAGGCCAGCGAAGAAACATCTGAACTGGACCTAGTAACACGGCTAAAGAAAAAGAGAACCGATTCAGTTTTGCAGTCTAATAACCAAGAACAAGTGAAGCACATCCTCCAAGAAATAGTGAGACATTTTAATATTCTTATTAGTGAATTGGATTCTGTAAATGTTAATAGGTAGTGCATTTATGACGTCTGCTGTCAAAGGAGAAGCGACGATTAGTAGCAAGTTATAGTTGGCAACTGTTATATCACTCCACTGCTGGATGCAGTCTTTCAAGAAGCACCACTGAGTTGGCTCTTCTTATCCAATGTTTGCCAGGTAAATTCTGGAGGCGTCCTAAACAAGGCTTAACTAGATGTGGACCGATATAGGGCAAATATCCGACAAGGGCATTGCTTATACCTATCTTCGCTTGCGCTGATTTTAAAGTTATTTTTTTGCGCTAAGTATAAGTTTTTTTGTTCCAGAACCATTCCAGTAACAAGGGAGAAAACCTAGACAAAATCGAATGATCAAACTATTTTTTACTTTATATACTTAGGTACCTACTAATATACTAAATTCTATTGGTAGTCCGTAGTTTACCTATGTTGCATAATAAAGACACATAAGACAACATCCAGAAGTAAAAATATTGTTTTATATTTTTTGTATTTCCGTCAAATAAATTAAGTTACATAAAAAATAAACGTTTTGCGTAAGTAATAAATACATTTATTATGCTTGTAAAATAAAAAGGCTTCGAAATATTTAAAATGTACACAGCTTTATAAACAAAAAAAATGTATCAATATAAGGTGTTGTGTTCAAAATTTACATTAAAAAAATGTAGGTAGGTACGATATTTTTTTACAAATGCGTAGGTACTGTCAACATCAAAAAATGATGTGAAAGATTCTCAAAAATCATTTCAGATTGAGATTTTTTGATGCTAACTGTACGATACGGTATGTACAACATAGTACCTATACAAATAAATAAAAAGACTCAGTTTATTTCTCAATCAATAAACACCACAGCGATACATCACTATAAAAGAGGTTGCAAACCAAACCAATAATCCAAAAATGACCTGAGCAAAATTTTAAAAATACTAAGTACATTTTTTCCTAACATGATTAGTTCTACTACCTAATTGTGTAACAAAAAATGACAAAATATTATATAATGTTGAAAACAGATTTACTATAATAGTGTTAAAATAGGTAATAAATTAACATTCTCGTAACTCGTAACTGGAAGCATGCGTGGGTGACAAATTGGTGCAACTGACTGTACTAAGAAAAGATTACATTAGTTAATAATACGTAACGCCATTGAAACTAAGTAACAAAGTATATCGGAATCGAGCGACCAAACAAAAATATATGTTTGCACTAGAATTGTGATTGATTTTGATTATTTGAAATGATTTATACAATAGAAACATCACTTGAAACTTATATAAATCTTACATATGATTAACCAATAAACGGGCTCAATTTTTTTATACAAAAATATACTTAGTACGTAATATTTCTATAAAAGCGTATGTTTCGCTACACTAGTCTCTTGCTCTGAATAGTGTGAAGTTTGATATCCAACCTTTTTCATGAGTTGAGATTTAAATCTTATAAACGAATTTCTGAAGTCCCTTCATGTCCTGTTTACCTTCGCAATCAATTACTAGATAAATCGTAGCCTCTTTTGCAACCACTGAGAAGATAACAGTACGAGCTATATTTTGTTTTAAGCATTGCGGTATATATCTTCGGCATTCAGCAGTTACCTACCTATCTCAGCCGTTATATCAGAAGTCGAGAATCAACGAATATCTAAAAGTGCCATAAACTATCGAATGACTTACTGAGGGCTTAGTCCGAGGTTGCATTTTAAAACTTCCTACTCTCGAGCCGAGAGTAGTCTCTCGGATATCCTTATATTTTTGTATGTATATCCGAGAGAGGACTCTTGGCACGATAGTAGGTAGTAGAGTTTTAAAAAGCAATCTCGGACTAAGCCCTCTGACGTTATGATTTTCACGATTGCATGGAGGTCTCGCAAAATAGTTTTAATGGATATAGTCCAGTCAATATATGCATTTCACCTCGGAATTCGAGATACCCAGCTGTAAGTTTGTAAATACTTGTATATTGACACCCTAAAAGTTGTCTCAAAACCTACATATGGTAGGGTGTGTGCAACTATAAATTTTCAAGGTCAAAGGTCACAAAAATAGCTATATTTGTGAATATCTCATTTCCTATGGGTTTTTTGGTATTTGTATGTATTACAATATTGTAGAATACTAAATTCTCTACAAATTATGTCAGGAAAAAAAATTTATACTGCAAACAGTTTTCGAGATAAAGGGCTTAGAGCGCGCGGTCACAGCATCACTTTTTTTGCATGATTTTTTTTCTTTCTTGGTCAGGGCATGATTTAGAACCCCTGTATGCGGTTGGGCAATGCGAAACGGTTATTTGGAGCGTATCATGACAATTTGACCACCTCCTGGTTGACCTGAAGTGATGCTGTAACCGCGCGCTTTGCGCCCTCGTATCTCGAAAACGGTTCACCGTATAAAAAAAAATTAAAACATAATTGTAGAGAATTTAGTATTCTACAATAGTGGCAAAATTTTTTTTTAATATGGTGAACCGTTTTCGAGATACGAGGGCGCAAAGCGCGCGGTTACAGCATCACTTCAGGTCAACCAGGAGGTGGTCAAATTGTCATGATACGCTCCAAATAACCGTTTCGCATTGCCCAACCGCATACAGGGGTTCTAAATCATGCCCTGACCAAGAAAGAAAAAAAATCATGCAAAAAAAAGTGATGCTGTGACCGCGCGCTCTAAGCCCTTTATCTCGAAAACTGTTTGCAGTATAAATTTTTTTTCCTGACATAATTTGTAGAGAATTTGGTATTCTACAATATTGTAATACATATAAATACCAAAAAACCCATAGGAAATGAGATATTCACAAAAATAGCTATTTTTGTGACCTTTGACCTTGAAAATTTATAGTTGCACACACCCTACCATATGTAGGTTTTGAGACAACTTTTAGGGTGTCAATATACAAGTATTTACAAACTTACAGCTGGGTATCTCGAATTCCGAGATTCTTACCAAATTTTAGCTTATTTGACTGGACTATAGTGCTCAACGCTTCAATGCACCACTCTTTGTTCTGTCTAATATTTCATCTCTATATGTTTTTTTTTACTTATTTTGAATTATCCTAGGACACAACCGCAAGAACCGTGATTATTAGTTAACCATTTTATTTCTAATTTATGTCTTGTACATAAACTACCTACATTTTTTTCTTTACGCTATTAAAATGCAGAAGTAGACTCTGAATATTAAAAACAAAAAAAGCTATGCTAAGTAGTAAAAGTTACTACTTTTACTACTTAGCATAGGTATAAACCTAATAATATCTAGAGTTAAAATATTTTCAAGTCAAAAACAACGATTATTACTAACATCATCAAATCTTAATATATACGACTTCAGACTATTTAAACGAAATATTGCGAATACATTACACGGAATATTACACCATAATGTGTTCTAAATTCTAGGAAAGTGAGCGACACAGCCGGTACATACGACATAAGTCCATTTCACCTTTGTTGCTAACCGACTGTTTAGCCTATTACTACTAATTACAACTGTCCATTTTTTCACGCCTTACATCTCGTAAAATATACTAGTTGGTGCTAAAACCTCTGCTTAAACCTAAGCAAATTATTTTACACCATTGTTGCAATAGTAATGTTATTTCAATTTCGTTCTAGCGTTCACCTATGTTTTAAAAACGTGATGTTCAATTGTGTACAGTGCAGATACACATCATTAAGATAAATAATATTTATTTTGTCTTATCTCGATTCGAAATTATTATATTCAACGCGTTTGATGGCGATCCTATTCAAATTGTCTAGGAAAAATATCCCTCTGAATCACTCAAAATGTGTATTATCTCAGCTTAGTAATCACATTAGCCTACTAATTGTGTATGAGGGTACATTTCATTGGTGTCACTAACTATGCCACATTTCTTTTAAAACTGAAAGCCTAGTATGAGTTTTGGTGTATAATCTGTGTAAAGTACCTGGCTCCTTGAGAACCAGCTAACGCGACAGCGTAGAGACACCTGCAGAGAACTTTTCATAGATTTATATACCTACAAGAACTTATACTAGGTTTTCTGAACTTTAAGGTGTATAGTATGGACTGTCATTGACGCGCAGTGTAACGATCTGGTATATCTATTCACACTTAAATTCACGAGTTTAGATTATCACGGATTAAATACGATGGGCCATTATACAATACGATTTGTTGTTTTAACATTTTTACAACGCGACACCGTAACGTACCACGATGCAAAGTCAATTTTTGGCACTAAAAAATTGATTAAAATATTGTCTAATGTTCATCCAACCAATCGTTCACAAAAACAAAGCGTTCCGTATATAGGGCACTTTAGCGATTGTTAAACTTAGTATTATGTTAGTTATTCTTAGATTAATATTGCTTATGATAAACACGCTTTTAACACCACTGACGCATGAAGCAAACATAACACATCGCTTTCCAAAATTCTGCTATTTGTGAAGTTTTTTGGATATAACATCATCTGCCATGTACGCTGATTTAAACGCTCGTTTAAACTTTTGCATAACGGATGACCTCATCAACGCCGCAGATGGGACACTAGTAGCAAAGTTCAACTTATACTTTGTTTAAAATTGTTGTTGTGCAATTGACACGCTAGAAGAAGAATACTTGTTTAGTTCGAGAGAATGTCAAACGGGATGAATGTGAGGGCCTCCAGTTTGGTAAGTACAACGCCGCCTAGCAGCGCTACAGCCGCGGCGGCGAGGAGACGTCACGCTCGCGGCCGCGGCCGGGCTCGCGGGCGCGGGTAGGCGCACCGTCATTGCGTCGGCTTCAGTGCTGCCATCTTGCGGCCGCGAGCCCGAGCCTCCTGGCGTGACGTGGTGTACTCAAACCATAGCACGTTGGGGATGAGTGTTGTGTCGCGTATCATAAGCATTTCACATAGCTTTCTGGAATTATAGAATTGTAAAGTTAAAGATTGCTGTGTTTGTGTCACAAACAAAACAAACATATCTCCAAATATATTATGTAACAACAAAACTGGACATCACTAAGCATATTTTATAGCAGTAGTATGTGTACTACTACTACAACACTGATCTTCCGTGATGCCATCTTGATAAATATAAGTAAATATTCATGGACATTTCACACAACACTTTAAAGTATGCGGTATGGGAACTAGATGCTGATAGAATGCAATTTATTTTTGTCAATAGTGAATATGCACACATAGTAATAGCTATTGCTGCATAGCATAACTTGATAGGTGAGGTACATAAGTCTGATAAAGTCTTTATTCTGTCCCTTTTAGGACTATTGCTCAAATATTTGGTATTACATCTGGGAGTAAGTTACAAATGTATGTATTTGAATTGGTAACAAATAAAATAAAACCTGAGAGTAATTTACACTGGTAACTAATAAATTAAATTCAGGGGCATTTTACACAGTGCCATCTAGTCCCAAACAAGGTAATAATTCAATTTTATAATACCAATAAAAAATACTTACAAAGATACCAATTGTGGGAACAGCGGTGTAAATACTTTATGCACTATAGCAAACCAAATAGTTGCAAAAAGGAATCCAACAACACTTCCCACAACCACTTGTAATGTGGTGTGGTAGCTGAGATACACTCTTGCAATGCTGACTAGAACAGAGAGGGACAAGCAGCTACCCACTATAATCACTCGCCATAATGCTGATATTATGCTGTTGTTATTTATATGGTGTAATCTGAAATATTGAATAAGATTAATAATTAAGTTGAGTAATTTGTATTTTTTTTATAACCTATACTGTCCCACTGCTGGGCAAAGATCTCCCCCAAAGCCTTCCACCTATCCTGGTACTTAATTTTTAATTAATATTAGAAATGATCATGGTCTTCAACATAGTTATTTTAATCCAAACTAACAAACTATGGTAAATATCCCTTTATAGAGAAAACTAATTTGTAAGTACTTTGTGTTATAAAAAATAAAAAAGGGTCAATTTAAAAGTTGTTTTGGTTACATACCTGATTAATACAAAATAGAGGACATAGATACTAAAAAACCAAATAAATTGAGCATGAGATGATGGCATTCCATATTCATTGTATAAGTGCCCTCTAGCCAAGGGCCTGGCTTCACAAATAGTATGCTTCAGGATAATATTCAATAGTTCATTTACTAAGGTTCCAATGAAAAACGCTATCTGAAAAATCAAAGAATAAATAAAGTTAAGTACAGATGAACCATTCTAAAAATGCATGTGCCATGTTCCACCACTGTTACATTCACATGCAAAAAATGGTGTACAAATAAATTGTTTTATTCATTGGTATTTTAGTCACTGACTTGATATGTTACCATTAATAAAGAATGGTTGGCTATCTGTCGGCGAAATGCCCTATTTCGCCGACAGATAGCTATAGATGAGAAAGCCGAACGCGCGATTATTTTTAAAATGATTTATCAAAAACATGAATGTGGAGTTACATTAAAAAACGGTTGTAAGATATCAGCAGACTCAGGTCAATGTACTCACAGTATGTAAATCCCTTCTAAATAAAATTAGCGTGACAAATCCCGCACCTATTCCAAATGGCGAGAGACTTAGAAATGCGAAGAATTTTCCAAGATGATCACCTGGAACGACAGAATTATACTCATTGTATAGTGGAATTTAATAAGTCATATTATTGTGGATCACAGTCTGCAAATTACCTTTTGGATATTCAACTAGAGTAAGCGACAGCGGTTGCCACTCTACATCACCGCTGTGCAAACCATTACTTGTGGCTATCGTTTCATCTTCCATTGTTAAAGCATTCAACTAGCAGATTATATAAACTTTTTGTGTGCACCGTTTCTACATTCCAGCTATTTATTTTACTTTGTTTGGGGTAAAACGACAAAACACACGCACGTAAAACGTAATTTACGCGCACCATTCAAAATCATTGAAAATGTGTGTGTATGTGTAAAAAAAGAGAAAATATTGTTGACTGACGTTGACAGTTATTGATTCAAATAATCTGACACTGGCATTACCATGAACACATTACGATCCCGACCCGACCCGTGCTCGTACGGCATGGCATCACTGGCAAAGTGGCAACACTGTCGGTCGGTCGATCATGGAGTTTTTGTTGACGTAAAGTTGATAGATTCATTTCTTTCTTTCTTTTGGGTGTTCGTCTTCGACTCAAAAAGGGCTGAAATTATTTGGTTGAATAAGAAAAACCTATAAAATACGAAAATGGCAGATTCCGATGTGGTCGATTTGGATTTGACGATAGATGATCTCGTTCCAAAAAGTCCAGAAAGGTAGGTATGTTGTGGTTTTTACAAAAGTCGATTTGAACAATATTATTGCGTGGGGTTTGATTGCTTCGATTTTATTTTTGAATTAAGGTCCTGGTCTGGGTCTGAATAACCTGGTTATCTACCTGCTGTAATGGCTTTCTTTATTAGGGTACCTTGACATTTGACCTATTTATATTCAGCACAGCACAATGGACTGTGTAGGTGGGTAGTGAGTACCTAATCATAATATTTTCGTTGGTGTAAGGTATGTGTCATACCCCAGCAAGATATTTTGGACAATTTTAAATTAAATTTAATTAATTTATAAACTAGCTATTTATTTTTCACTCAGAATCACAAGATCATTATCCCCTGAAAATAAATTTCATCAACATCAATTTCTTATTCTAAATGTAACAATTCTTATAGTAACACAATCTAATTATACAGATTGGCCGAAGAAAAGAAAGAAAGTGGTAACCATTTGTATAAATTCAAAAACTACAAAGGTGCCCTTGCAATGTATGATGAGGCTGTGAACCTCTGTCCTGAGAATGCTGCCTACCTGGGCAACCGAGCAGCTGCCTACATGATGTTGGGAATGTACAAGAAAGCACTTGATGATGCCCAAAAAGCTGTTGCTTTGGATTCAACATTCACAAAAGGCTATATCCGTATAGCTAAGTGCTGCCTTGCCTTAGGTAAATATACATTATTTTTATGCAGCATTTGTTCAATCTAGGTATGGAACTTTCTACTGCTCATCTTTATTATTTGTATCAAAGTTATTCAGTGTGGAAGTTTGTCTGAAACAAGCATTTACTAAACACTGAGTTGAGATTAAGCAGAGAGATAAAAAATCCTGAATGACTCATCTTTAAAAGGTTTTTTAACTAGAATTAAATCTTCAGCAACTTTCAACTATAACACAAATCATCAACTAACTTAGATTGGCTTAAATTGTACCTGCGAACAAAATTTGTAAATTATCCCTACATCTAGGGGACATTGTAACTGGCAAGCAAACTGTTCTAAATAGTTTGAGCATATCTTCAAATTTATGATAGATCCCAATTTCTAGGGGACATTACAAGTGGTTCTAAACAGGTTGAGTTAATTTTCAAATGTATGAATGATGCCTATTTCTAGGGGACATTGGAACTGGCGAGCAAACTGTTCTAAACAGGTTGAGCTTATCTTAAATTTTATAAATGATCTCTATTTCTAGGGGACATTGCAACTGGCGAGCAAGCGGTTCGCAGCGCCATCGAGCTCGGTGGAGCCAACATCGCGAGTGGCGAGCGCCGCGCCTTCGAAGGACTTCGTCGGTTACACGAGGATGCGCAGAAGGCAATGGATGCTGACGATTACAGACGCGTCGTCTACTGCATGGACCGCTGTTTGGATTACAGCCCTTCTTGTTCTAAGTAAGCTTTTGAACTTTGCAACATGGTATGCGAATGACATGTTATGTGCAGTTGATTTTTTGGGCTGCATACCCTAAAGGTAAAACCCTATTACTAGGACTACTAGGACCCTATTACTAAAGACTGTCTGTCTGGGTCTCTGTCACCAGGCTGTATCTGACCTGTGATAGTTAGAGAGTTGAAATTTTCCTAGATGATGTATTTTTTTTGCTGTTGTTTAACAGAACATTGTATGTATATGTTTACATGTAGCACAGTTAGCTGGACCCAAATGAGAACATGCACCCACATTAAAATGTGTAGGAACTTGTTTCTCTATGACTAATGGCTGACTAAATGAGTCATTTACCATAAATATAAATTCTAGACTATAGAAGTTGGTGCTTAGAAACTTACTACTAATACAGTGTTATTTGTATTTACAAATAACACATAAAATACATAAGCTATCAACAGATCAGTCCAAAAATCTGAGAAGGTAGGTTTAGTTCAGTTTTGGGATATCTACCCGATCATTATCTTCATGAATGAAGCTGATAAAATTCTAGTGACCTTTTAATTTGTTTTCAGGACGAAGCTCATCAAAGCCGAATATTTGGCAATGATTGGGAGATGCCAGGAAGCCCGGGAGATTGCCAGCGATTCGTTACGTTTCAACAGTTTTGATACTGACGCTATTTACGTCAGAGGACTTTGCTTATATTTTGAGGTAAATTTTCTTATTTACCAGGTTTTTACAAAGGATTTAACCACATCAATAGATTCCATTCCATAGGGATCTATCTGGGTAGGTTTGTATGGTATTCAAGCTATTTATTTTTAAGTGGTTTTAGGTCTGTAAATTTTATGTATTGTGTCAAATAAATAATTCTAATTCTTGTTAATGTGGTAAATATTCTTCTTAGTCTAGTCCAGGCAGTTCTTTATGGAATTAAATAGATGTGTATAAAATGTTTATTTTTTGTTATAGGATAAAGATGAGCAAGCATTCAAGCATTTCCAGCAAGTTCTTCGTTTTGCTCCTGATCACAAGAAAGCTATGGAAATTTACAAAAAGGCTAAATTTTTGAAACAAAAAAAGGAAGAAGGTAAACCTATATGTTAATTTTTTAGCTAGATAGATTTATAACTATTGCATCCTCGAACAATATTAATGTGATATATGTACTATATGATTTCAGGAAATGAAGCATTCAAAATGGGAAGATGGCAACAAGCATTGATCCTATACAACGAAGCATTGACCATTGACAAGAACAACAAAGCTGTGAACGCTAAACTTTACTTCAACAAGGCCACTGTGCACGCTAAACTGAACCAAACCAAAGAAGCTGCTGAAGCCTGTTCGGCTGCTCTAGAACTAGATGAGAACTACGTCAAAGCTTTGTTAAGACGCGCCCGTTGTTACACTGAACTCGGCGAATTTGACGAGGCCGTGAAAGACTACGAAAAACTATACAAAATTGACAAGAGCAAGGAGAATAAGAACTTATTACGTGATGCTAAATTGGCGCAGAAGAAATCCAAGCGCAAGGACTATTATAAGATTCTCGGAATTGAAAAAACTGCTTCCGAAGACGAGATCAAGAAAGCTTACAGGTAAACTAAATAGTCTCAAAGTGATCAACATCAATTGAACACTTATTTCAAATATATTCGTACATGTACAATGTTATGATAATTATAGTATTTCACAGTTCTTTAGATAAATTAAATTTAGCGTATTTTTAAGAAAGGTTTTTAAATTACCTACAAAATTGAAATTGCGTGCAGATACGTACTAGTTAATTTATATTGCATTTCAACGCAGGGTTTTAAACTCTAATGAGTTGATAGTGTAGGTAGAAGTGTGGTTTACTAAATAACTTAAGTCATTCCACTTGCGCATACATAGCGAGGTCGCATAGATCGTATAATTTTTATATGGTAATTTAACGACGGCGAATTACAAAACCGTTTTACTATCAATTGTTCAAAGCATTTGGAAAAAAGGCGTGCACCGCGGATATTACAAACCAATGTACCATAACAGCCGCACTAACCGCAATATGGAGTTTAATCTGGGTCTAAATGTTTCGGGGTTTCACACCACAATCCCACGAAGATAGGAATGCTGTATGTATGAAACTTGTACTGTAATATTTTGTTTACATTCATGAATAAATTGTAAATTAAAATCTTCGTCAAATCGAACGACAATTGATAGTAAACTCAATATAAAATAAGCACTTTCACCAAATTATTTGATTTTGTTCCATAAATTCACGTGGATTGAATTCGACATAACGTGGGTTCCAGGAATTCAGCTTTGGTCCACCACCCAGACAGACACGCGGGGGCTCCGGAGACCGAGCGTCGCGAGCAAGAGCGTAAATTCAAGGAAGTTGGCGAGGCTTATGGAGTGCTCAGCGACCACAAGAAACGTGCCCGATACGACCACGATCAAGACATTGATGACGACGGCTCTTGCATGTCTGGTTAGTTATTCTAAACCAATCTAAGGCCAGTCTACTCAACATTCCTAACACAACACTTATAGATGTTTTTCTAACTATAACGGCCGGTTTCTTAAACAATGATCAACGAAAAAATCAAATCATTACTATGTGTCAAACTCGGATCAATCGTGATTTAGGTTTCCAGAAACCGGCCGTAAGTGTTGTGTTAGCAATGCGAATGATGTGTAAAGGTTTATATTTTATTTTTTTAAGTTATAGACAAGCATATTTACATAATGTTACGCGTCTATTCAAAATCTCATAACAGAGCCTTTATGATGTGAAACCGCAATGTTTTTAACCCATTCTACTTGATGGTATGATATGTCGACTTACCAAATACACAATGAATAAATGCTCCATTCAACTATAGTATTACTTGTCGACTTACCAAACACACAATGAATAAACGCTCGTTAGGTTAGAGTCTCACATACAACGATATGTCTGAGTTAATACTAAGTTTGTAAAAATGTCGTATTTCAGATATCGACCCCAACGTAGTATACCAGTCGTTCTTCAATCGCGGGCAGCCTCACTTCGATTTCAGCAATGGCGGCGGCGGCGGCGGTTTCCCGGGCACCGCATTCAGCTTCCAGTTTGGCTAATCCGACAATATCGCAAGTAAATAATAATAATCAAGAAAAAAATCCGCATAATACAAAATATATTATTTGTGTAATTAAAATAGTTCTAAAATTATCATTCCACACCAAAAAATACATTATTTGTTAAAACCAAGTAAACATGTGCTTTTTGAGTCAAATCTATTTTAATGTACTTATTATGAGGACGCGAAACTAATGTTTAATTTCCAGTTTGCTAATGAATAGATTAATTTATTTTAGACTGATTTGATTAAGAAACTTCAAAAATGTACCTACTCTTTTTTTTCTACTAAATACTCTCTTTCCTAAATATAAATAACTAGGATCCTGTAAAATATATAGAAGGCCAGGATTATGTATCACATTTGGAAACGTTTTAAAATATAATTAAATAATTAATTATGTAGTATGTTTGGAAAAGTCTTAAAATATAATTAAAAAATTATGTAGTAGGTAGGTATGTAATTTCGTAGTGCGAAATTATTTTCGTGTTGTTTCGACAAATTGTATCATTGATGATTATGTTACGCAAAGTTAAGGCTGAAGGACGGCGTTTGCGTAGCCGTTTTTATCCGATTATGTCAAAAAAATCTGATTTAACTGACTCATATGTCACGTTCCGTCGGACACATTAAAAAAAGGAAGGACGCGAATGCGTGACAGAATTTTTGAAGAGTTCGCAGCATCCCAGCAGTGTTAGACAGTAACTCAAGACCTCTATGTTACATAAGAATCTTTCTTTGGAAACGGACTCAATCTTCTACTGCACCCACGCACCCCGCGTCTGCCAGTCTACTCAGACTAACTAAAGATTGCTTCTACTATACATACGATAAAAGGCAAAAAGTAACAAATATTTTGATGAAAACGAGCCGACGACGGTCCACCTGAAGTTATATTATAACCACTGCCTATAACTATGCATTATCTAACGGAGGACGTGTAAGGTAAAAGGGAGTAAAAATCCTTCTATATCATAAAAGTTTTGCGTGTAAACCTATACTTATTTCCACTTAGTTTTCAGTTTAGTAAGGTTACGAGTGCTAATGCGTCATTTCATAGTAGTAAAAAAGTCAGGCGCCAGTGTTATAGAATCAATTTCTACACTTATTGGAACGAAGTTCTATTCTATAGCGCGCGTTGCAAAAGGGGGCTAGAGAAAAAAAAATAAGACCAAAAGATCTCTCTCTCTCTCTCATATAGAAAGCAAGCTAGTTTCGCATTGAACCGTGTGATTATTTTTTGTTGAGGTTTTTTGTCAAAAAATAATAAAAAAATATTATTACAATTCCTTCACTAATTAATCGAAAGAAACTTCGTTCCATCCGAGTGTCCTAACACTTCTCAAGTTTTAAGGTAATTTTCAAGTTTTCATGTTGTTAAACGTTAGGTAAAATAAGAATACTAGGATATAGTAGATATAGGATACCAATAAAATTTAGTTTTACGATTTCACTCTATCAAGTAAATAAACTTTATTTCAAAAAAATATGTATAGATAACTTAATAAAATAGCATTATTTATTTCTGAAACTCCGACTTATCACTGCGTATCTAGGTGTATGAAAGATTATGACTAGCTTTTACTTGCTTTCATCTTTCTTCTTCAGATCTTTTTCATAACTCATAGCTTTGTCTCCTGGCGCGCGCTTGTTTGAAGTTTTGCTACCGACGCCTTGGAATCTGCAGTCATTAATAAATCGTTTCTTTACCTTAACTCCATCATGTTTCAAGGTGAGTAGGTACGGTCAAAAATCATATGAAAACTCATCACCATCCTATCGTCATCTAATAATATGTAAGGAATAGAATGTCTTTTTCTTTTATTTAGTACCTAAGTGATGTAATAAGTAGGTGTCCCACCTGATGTTATGTAGTTCTGTCTATATCAATGATTTGTACATGCATTGTGGAGAGGCACCACTCTGACATTGAGTAGGTATTTATCTAATAAATTAGGATGACCCTGAACAAGTGTATCTACATTACATAGTACCGAAATATATTAGCAGTGTTTCATTATCTTTTTTATCTCAGTAGTGGTTGGTATAGTAGTAATTTCTCTTTTCTGGACCCAGTAATTACTATTTAATCGTCGTTAAGAAATTAAATAACTTACTTTTTCATTTTGAAAGGCTTCTTTTTATCGGGTTTTGGAACTGGATTGTTGGTTTTGAAAGTGAGGACATAACGTTTCACAATATCCACATTAACAGTGGTGTTCTCTGGATACATGCGTTTCTTCCAAGCCTCGCGTTCTATTAACCACATCCTTTGATATTCATACGAGAGAAGCCATTCAACGCGGGACTTGCCGTCCTGAAATTTTCCCAGATGTTAAAGTTTGGGAATTGCTGCTAATGTCGTGTGAAGATTGGTAAAGAAGCTAAATAGGTATGCAGAAACTTACCATGAATTTCCAAGGTTGAGGATTATATTTCGGGAAATCAGATGAAATTATATTGTGAACAGGAGCACACCTTGCGGACTTTTCCCATTTTATTCCTGCCATCCTGCCCATATCGGTAAGAAATTATGAAAATATAGTTGGTTTTAAGTCAAGATGTCAGCCGGAGTTTTCAGAATTAATTTGTCAAAATTTGACAAACACCTAGACCACTCGCAAAAAATAAAACAAGCCCTGGCACTGGCCGATTATAAAAACAAAAAACTTGTAAGGAGGGTCCTCTGCTACCATCATAAATCAAATAATAGCACGATAGCATGTGCATATCTTGATAGATTTTTAAATCAGTTAGATAAATTAATGAAAATAGATTTTCTCAAATGTCTGCATATTATTCAGAAATCTAGAACATTTTATTGGAAAATCTTAATCAAATGTAGGTGCCGAGCCTCTATAACAGGGGTCACCAATTAGTTTCTCTCGGGGTCCATTTTAAGAAATAAAATGACCTTTGCGGTCCGCACATTTTATAAATAAAATTATTGAACATAGGTAATTACGGAAAACAAATGTATTATTATTTACATATCAATGAGAGAAGTGACATTTTTTATTGTTGATTATCTGTTTGATGTTTGGAGTGGAATTGGTGCAAACTATTGACATTACTCGTTACTTCGCCCGGAATTTTTCGAATTAATGTCAACAAAAATACTGCGTGGGATATATTTTTCGGTCCGCATACAATGGGTCGGCGGTCCGCCATTTGGTGACCCCTGCTCTATAACATGATCATCCTCAGACTTCGGAAAACCGCTAAAGAGAATAGAGCTGTAGTCTATATTTTTAATCCTATTGTCTTCTAACTATACATAATAAGTTATGCTAGAAATTTCTTAGAAAGGTCCCTGCTAATTATAACAAAATAAAATTAAGACCCAAGTCTGCCCCATGATTTTGTTTCCTTTTTACTTATTTAAATAAGGTGATAAGAGAAAAACATTATATGGATTTTTATGTTTTTATTTTAGATACATATAAGCAGTTTTAAAATGTAGTAATTAATCCCACTTGTGTATGTACCTGTAACAAAATAAATAAATGATTATTTGAAAATCAATAGAATATATTTTTGATCAAGATGCTTGTGATTACAAGCATCACAGCATTTGAACATTGAGTTAAATTGTTAGCCTTGTATAGTCCCCATTACAAATGTTCTTCATAACAGGGGTGGAGTAGGCTAAATAATATACCCTCCGATTCTTTGCATTATTCCCAAAATGGGAAAATGACTGCCTAGGAGGGATCCTAAATATAACAATAATTGCAACTAAATGGGTGTGGAAAACTCAATCCATAGATGAGATTGATTGTTATTGGTAAAATACATAGTATATGTGATTGAAATTCCTTACCCATTTATTGGTTGTTATTAAATTTGATTGTCATTATAGTATGACAACTAGGAGTAAATCATTAGTACCAAATACATACCTACAGCAAGTTACTCAATATAACTTATTTAGTCAGTGTGTCCATCTATGACCATATAAGCTTTAGAAAGCTAGTGTTTCTTTAGGCAAAAATTAGTTAATTTCATTCAGAAATTGTCTACAATTTGGCTCCAGTTTTAAGCATGCAAATTCCACTAACTCTCACACAGCAAGAGGTTTTATCCCATAGTGACAGTGCATAGCTATATAAGTAGAATAACTTATGGTGGGAATTATTTAAACCTATATAATGATTAAAATCATAGTTAATAATGATTTTAGTACACCACACAAATGTGCTATTAGCCATGTGAAGGCATACATACATAAATCTACACAGATTGGCAATTGACTGCACTAAAGCATAACAGCTCTGTTCAGATGAATGCTAGGTTAAGGTTATAATAGAAACAATTAAGGCATGCACAGGTGCACAGTAATCACTCAGAAAAAAACAGTTTATGTCTGCTGGCTAATCATAAATCGATAACCTCGTGTCTTTGTTGCATGCATACATATCTGTTTCAGTATGGTATTAAATAAAAATCACATGTGTATGACTTAATACACATAATATACGCATGTACCGGTTAATGAGAGGAAAGCAGCATGATGGATCGATGGGATAAAAATACCAAAATTATATCTTACCATTCTATTTGGACCTCGCACGCATCTTCCTCCTTTTACGCTTTAGCCTTCGCATACGCTTCTTACGCCACTGAAACAAACAATAGTGTGAAAACTAAGAACAAGGCGCGGGGGCTCACGGACATAACTGTTTAGTTTTTCAGTTATTAAACAGGCAGCACGGAAATAAAATTACCTTTGCTCTCATAGTAGAGTAATTTACACTTAAAAACCGAGAAAGGAGGCCAAGCCTTTGCGATTATTGTAATAATTCACGATAGTATTCCGACCCTCATGAACAAGGTCTCAAACGAAAAGAAGGAACAGAAGATTGTTTGAATGGACGAGTGAAGTGAGTGAGTGATATTATTGGTACTTAAAAAAACAATTTGAGTGAACATGAACAAAAGTTTGATTGATCGAATTGCTTGTTGTGCTTGATTGGCTTTGTATAATTGATTGATCGTCGAAATTATTGTTCTGAAACAGCATAACACATTTAATTATAATATTTATCATGTTATTTTGTTATCTCATTATTAATCTATCATTTACGTTAATATTTTTATAGTCAAACAGCAAAATATTATGCCAATGACAAAAAATAAATGTATTAATGATTTCATAGAAAACATATTTAATATAATTAGACTTACACTTGCAAACTAAAGCAACTGGTGTACCAAATTTGGTTTAAATCAGATGAGAAATGCAACCTGCAGGCGAGAACTTAAAGACAGACAGGCAAAATGACATGAGCACATTTGGCCATTTCTGAATTTGAGACGCGCTCGCTTCGCTTGCTTAGTCGATAATAAATATATTTTACACTATATAATTTATATATACACGTAGACTTGAGAACTTCCTCCGTTATTTTCGTCGGCTAATAAACCTAACAATAATTATATAAATATTCCTTACGTGCTTGTTGCCTTGTTGTGGAAGTTATTGTAGTCGATTGACTGTGTTAGAAGCTCTTTCGAAAAAAAAACAGTGGGGCCAACTGAACAAACTGACACTATGAAAGACATGGCGTTGACATGGTTTGTTTTGTCAGTTTTATTTTGACATTTACACGATTGCTTTAGTAGTAGATTCGCGCCAAAATCAAGATTATTGTGGCCGATTCAAAGTGAAAACTTTCAATTATTCGTTAATAACAGCGTGTTAAATCAGTAAGTACAGCTATTTACGTTAATTGTTGTTATATAAGCTATTTCTTGTAGATAATCGTACAATCATAGCAAAAATATTGAGACAAAACACAGTTGTACCAACCAACCACAACAATGTCATGTCAGGTCAGACAGAGACGTTTTTGTGCAATGGCGGATTGGCGCATCCAAAAATGGAAATAAAAATACGCAATGTTTGAGTTCATGTTACTTTGTGTCGTGAGTGTGTGAATAAATACTTAATAGAACTTTCTACGGAAATGTGTTAAAAACTGTGCTCAGTTGGGATATTCTCAATGAAAGTGTTACTCCTGAGAATACGCTAGGCAACAGCTGCGCGTCTATGTTCCTGGGTAGCTTTGTATATTTACAATGGTTACTTCTAATAAAGTAACTGATAAGAAAGTGGTAAAAATGGTTGACCATAGCAACAGCGTAGTGGTGCCTCAAAGAACGCTGCTGGGCGAAGTGAACGAACACATCACATGCCCCCTATGTCGGGGTTATTATATCGACGCCACAACCATTGTCGAATGTTTACACTCCTTCTGTAGAAGTTGTATTATAAAACACTTAAAAGTGAAAAGTTACTGCCCAGTATGTGAAATGATGATAAACTCAGCTAAACCCAACATTAAACTGGATAAAGCACTTCAAGATATTGTTTATAAGCTAGTGCCGGGCCTCTTTCAAAAAGAAATGGAAAGACGTCAAACTTTTTATTCATCCAGGCCAGGTCCAGCTGCCTCAGTCACTCCTGAGCAGAGAGGCGAAGACACAGAGAGGATAATATTCAGCCCAGAAGACGTTATATCATTTTCATTTGAATATGCAGATGCTACAGACTCTGACAGTATATCCAGCAAGTCGTCTGATAGCAATGAACCCCTTGTCACACCGGGAGCCAGAAGATATCTGCAATGTCCTGCAGTTGTAAACATAAGTCACCTAAAAAAGTTTTTGAGCATGAAATTTGATATCGATAGCACTCAATATGCTATTGATATTTTGTATAAGCGAGTACCTTTACCAGATTATTATACTCTCATGGATATTGCTTACATTTATAACTGGAAGAGAAATGAACCATTGCGCTTCTTCTACCAAATCATTGACTATGTCGCTATTAGAAATAGAATCTTTGAAATCAATAGAGAGTGTGCAAAGTTCTCTGAAAGTAAAGGAAGTATCGCACCAACAGAAGACATACAAAGCAGTAGTCCAGCCCCTCCAATAAATGATCAAGCATCAGAAGCTTCTTCAGGTACTAACAGTCCTATGCCTGATGAAAACAGTTTCAAGAATCCAATAGATTTCAAGAAAAATGAATCATTTGAACAGAGTAAAGAAACATTTGAAAAGTTAAATGCAGATAGAAGTAGTTCATTTCCCAAAAAAAATGAAGATGTTGAAAAATCACAATTTCTAAACTCATTTGAACTAGCTCCAAAGAGTACTTGTTTGACTAAAACTTCTCCATCTAAAGCTACTACAAGTGAAGAAACTAGTGAAGTGCCCTCAAGTGATCCTAGTACTGCCTCAACAGCAAAGAGCCAAGATAATACACCCAAATCTGATTGTAAACAGCAAGAGCCTCTAAAAAGAAAACAGCATACTCCTGCTAACTTATTAGAGATGAAAAGATTAAAGATTGAGTTAGAAAAAACTAAAATAAACCAGATTCTCAATAACTATGCAACATTGGCAAACTCTTCATCTTCCAGTCAGATCAATAAAAGTGAACCTACTCCCAAAGCTAAAGAAGTTGAAACCTCAACTAAGAATGTGCCTGGAACTTCTTCTACAAATATCACACCTAAATTACAACCCAACAAAGAAATCAAAACTCAAACAAATCTAATTTCTCAACTGTTGATTGATTCTCCAGGAATAAAAAGAAATGTAACTGCACCCCAATGTCTGCCAACTTCAAAACGAAAACCAACTCATGACAATGCAACCCAGTCGTCACCTTCACTCTTGCAACAAACTTCTCAACACAAAACAATATCTCCCATGAAAATTCAGGTACCCAAAGCAGATCTACAAGCAACAACTGTCAAAACCCACGAAATTCATAAACCCACTGTTAAAAAGATGCCAGATCTTAAACCAACTGTACCCTCAACATCACTTCAAAATAAAGCACCACCAATTAATAAAGTAAAAGTGGAAGGTCCATTCTTACTAGCAAATAATAGTGACCCAACAATGGATAGAAGCAAAATACTGTCCCAAGTAAAAACATCACTGTCAGCTCCTAAAACCCCAAGTCCCGGACCTGCATCGGGAGATCCTCTTAAATCATTATTTGATTCTTGTAAAATCAACATCCCTTCCTCATTATCTATTACTTTATTTGATCAAAAAGTTGATTCACGCAATCCAGGGGATTCCGTCAGTGCAGATTCCAAAAATATTCATGGCAATAAAAATTTATCTGGATTAAACAGTAGTCATAAGATTTCAGGTCCCTCTGTGCCTAACTACATAGAAATTATGAAACTACCTGACACTGACACCAAAAAGCCTAGCAAAGGAGATGGCACTGAAACAAAAACATCTCATCCAAATAAAAATGATTCTACAGGACAAGTTAAAATACCAAACAAGTCCTCTGAAACTTCTTCTGCCAAAGGACCAGTACCAAACTTAAAACCAATTGCTGAAACCAAATCAAGCAAACAATCTCCAAGCCCCAACTTTATAGGGCCAATCACATTCCAACAAACTTTTGAACAACAATTACAAGCTCTGCAAAGTGACAAAAAATCTAAAGTACCCAAAACTAAATCCCAAATACCTAATTTGGTACTAGCAACACCAAAATTATTAAATTCTGCAAATAATAAACCTACAACATTTTCAAATAAAACGAATCCTGGAGACAATAAAGCTGGCACTGCTCTAGATCTCTCCTCTCCTAATAACAATGCTGGATCATCTGTACCCCAGCAAACATTTGATAAAACTTTTGAAGCTATGCAGTCAATAGCCAATTTGGCCAAAAAGCAAAGCTTACCACCCAAAGTAACAGCATCACCCAATTTAACATCCCCACCAATCGCGCAAAATAACCATTTCCCGAGTGTGACAAAGAGAATGTTGCCTTCAGGCATTAGTCCACTGAGAGTTCCTGCCCCGAATAACAAAAACAGCAATATAAATCAAATAAAACTTGATAAAGTAATTCCGACGGCATCACAAATGAATATTGCCAGACAGGAGACCATTAATAAAAGCAATCTCATGAAACAAGCAAATAATCCAAGTCTATCTAGTGCATCTACCAATTATCAGATCCCTACGTCGCATGCTTCCCCTAGCGCACAACCATCGCCACGGCAGACTCGTTCACCAAGCTCCTCGCCCAAGCTAGTAATAGCTGAGGAGAAACAAGTGAGCAACGCTCATGAACAAAGTATCAATCAATCCAACCAAATATCAAGTACACAGTTGTCGAATATGAATACTTCGAAATGTGAGTCGCCTACCTCTGCAGTGGCGGGACCCTCGAAACCTGGTTTGAAATCGTTGAAGCCCTTAACGACGACTAGCAAGTTACCGCCGGGTCGCCAACCTATAACACCTACCATGAGACCGAATGCGCCGAATATGCCAAACGCAGCGGATTACCTTCGACCCTCGCAGTTCATGGCTCAACAGGCAATGATGAGACATCAAATGGAAATGAGTGCTGCATGGATGAAAGCTCAGAGACAATATGATTTTGATTTGTTCAAAAATATGACTAATATGGCTCATCAAGCCCAGAATGATAGAGACAAACAATAAAACACATTTATCAATTTTATAAAACAGTTCGGAGAACTATTTTAATTGTCATCAATAAGTGTTTTCAATAGGTGTGTTGTATATTCTATGTACTTTTTAGTTTTCTATCAAGTCATGAATTTAAATTGAATGTATCCTTCAAAAAACAACTCTAGCCCCTCTGCTGTATTGTTAAGATCGTTTTTTGTGCAGATAGCTCAACAGACAGTCAACAATGAACATGTTTACAAATTTTACAATGTACATTTCAGTTAATATAAATTCCATTAGTTGGTACTTGTTTGTATAATTATTGTTGCAGAAATATTTTTCATTAAAATCAATGTATATTTTAAACTACCTTGTAGTAGGTAAGCTAAATATTGCAACTTCGCAAGTTGGTATATAACTAGTTAGTAAGAACCTAAATTATATTTTTGCTTGCTAATCCATTTTAAAGCCGATGTAATCATAAGTTTAGTCATCAAGTGTGCTAACGCATGGTCAACACTTCTTTGTATTATGTACATAAATGGTTTTTTCTGTATGAAGTTGATCAGTCGACTATATGAACTCTGCTTGCAATATTATCACAATGAATTTCTTCCAACTTTGTAAACAATAATTTATTATAAAATAGTGCATAAATAAAATATGTTAAGTAAGGTAACTTTGGAAATAAAATCGTGAGGTGTTTTTACTATTTTCTGGTTTTCATTAACTGAATCTCCTGAATTATTACTCATTAAACAGGTATTATAACTTTTACTTAATTACTAATAAATTGTTCTCTTTATATATATTTTTTAATAAGGTATTTTTTACAGATGGCTGCGGTTCAAGCAAAAATTCCCTTCAGGTCCCGGAAGAAGACTATTCTAAATAGCAGTTGCAAAACAGATGAAAACAAAGACATATCAAACACGCTAGAACCTTTGAAGACGAGTGTACTTAAAAGACGTATAAAAACTAATCTGAAGGAAAAAGGTAGGTACTTACATAATGTATTTTAAATAAAATTAACAAAATTATTTATATCTCGCAAAATGGAAAGTAATGATATAATTTAATCTTATTTCAGATTCATGCACTGCTGAAAAAGTTGCAAGAAAAACGCCCGCGGTTGATACAGAAGAAATATCTGAAAATGAAAAGTAAGCATTCATTTTAATCTCAATGACCAAAATTATATTTGTATAATGTACATACATAATTTTAAATTATTATGTGTTTATATCTGAATTACTTACCAGAGTAGGTACTGAGGAGACAGTAGTGAGGTATGCGTAGTCCTATTTACTTACTAAGTTTCAAGACTAATATAATTAGTACCTTTGACCAATTTATTTTTATCAGAAATATTTGCACAAAATATGTTCTTACACACTCTTAAATTTACTTAAATATTTAAAGTAAAATAAATATAAATCGATGGATATAAATATAGATAGAGCTGAAATTATCGTTAAATTTCAGCTCATACAGTGTCAAACCACTGACTAGCAGGGAAAAGGAAATAGAATGGCTGGAGACGTTTTTGATGGATCACATAGAGAGTGAGGAGTCCGCTTCTTTGTATGTTTCGGGACAACCGGGCACTGGGAAAACTGCTAGTCTGTCACACATACTGCAAATGCCAAAGGTAAAAACATACTGATATAATGAACGTGAAAATTTGTATGGATAGATGTGTTTTTGTATGTTACCCTTTCACGCAAAAACCACTGAAATGATTTTAATGAAACTTTACAATAATGTAGTCAATATATCAGATTAACACTTAAGCTATAATTTACAAAGATATTGTGTGAATTATCCAAAATACATATAACAATAATACGAAGTCGCGGGTATAAACTAGTTAGTATTTTAAAGCTTTATTTTTACTTTAGTGCTTTTCTTTTTTAATTGAATTCTTTAAAGCACTACCATTGAAGTAAAGAAAGTCGAAGAAAATGCTAATATTAAGCTCGCCTCTGTACAATTTTTATTAGTGCAATGAAAATAAATCTTATCTAAGTACGTTTAGTTATATTTATGCTGAAAAATATTATATGTAATAGTAACTTAAGAAATAAATATCAACAGTTGTGAGTTATTTATGTAGTAAAATATGGCTCTATAATAATGGCTTGTAAATGCTAGTAGTGCGAAATGGCACTATCATTTCTAAACATATTTGTTCTTAAATTCTTTATTGTACAAATATAAAAGCTTACAAACTAGAATGACGAAAGATATGTATGTACAAAGCCGAGCTTAACCCTACTAAGAGCTTTTTGTATATTTGTTGTATATTTAGCTGCAAATATAAACAAATATTGTATTCACAGGTAAAAGAAGCATATAAACAAGTGTACGTGAACTGCACAATGATGAAATCAGCAGCGAGTATTTACAGCAGAATATGCAAAGAGCTACAGTTGACAACTTCGGGCAATACAGAAAAAGCTTGTTGTAGCGCCATTGAGAAATATTTGAATAAAAAACACAAAATGATGTGAGTACTTAATTTTAAGTTGACTTTTATAAATAAATAAATATTCACAGATATTTCACACATTACGCTCTGGTCCTAATAAGCAAAGGTAGTCAATGGGAACTAGATTGCTAATAAAATACTTTTTTTGGTAAATATATCCATAGAATACATAGCATATCACCCAGACACAGAACAAGCATCAATGTTCATTACACAAGCATTTGTTATAGGTAGGGATCGAACCCACGACTTACAGAAGCTAATAAATACCAACTAAACTGTGACGCCTGTCAAATGTGTGTTTGCAATAATCAACACATTTTTCTTTTCAGCCTTTTAGTATTAGACGAGATTGACCAGCTAGATAGCAAGCGACAGTCAGTTCTATATACGATATTCGAGTGGCCTTCTTTGGAGAATTCTCGAATGGTTCTCATAGGAATAGCCAATGCCCTAGACCTGACGGAAAGAACGCTGCCGAGGTTACAAGCGAGATGTTCGCTCCGACCTCACACTTTGCACTTCGCACCTTACACAAAACAACAGATTATAGATATATTCACGTCTGTACTGGCGAGTGAAGATAGGAGCAATGTGTTTTCGCCCGTCGCTCTTCAGATGTTAGCTGGTGAGATTCTTATTTCTTTTACACTTCGAGAAACTAGCACTTCATATCACCTTGCACCTTGCATACCCAACCGTAATGCTTCTGTCTATCCAAAGATTGTCTTGAAGAAATCGCATAAAGCTACAAAATCTAATCTTAAATTATTTTTTTATTAAGCCTTAAAATATCTTTCTTTTTCTTCTTGCATATAAGGCGATTTTAATGAACCTTTGTTGTGTCCTGAGCAGATTGACTTAAAAACTTACCTCTCTTGCTTGGTTTGGTAGAAACTGCATGTTTAGTAAGCATATGCGGCCGCTCTTGATTCTAATTAATTATTTTCTACACTGTCACTATTTTATTCTGAGCGTGAAAATTTACGATCTTGTATTTATTTAACAGCTAAAATCGCTGCGGTTTCCGGCGATATGAGGCGAGCTCTCGACATAGGTCGGCGAGTTATAGAGCTTGCGAAACGCAGCAAGTTCTCAGAGCACAAATCAGTAGACACATTGCTAGAACACTCCTCAGTCACGGTGGAACTGAAACAAGTTCTAGAAGTCCTCAACAATATTTACGGCGGGTCTAGGAAAATGGAAACTGACGTGGAGGATGGATTCCCGATGCAGCAGAAGTTGATATTATGCAGTTTAATGCTAATGCTAACAAAGGGGAAGAATAAAGATATTATGATGGGGAAACTACACGATGTTTATAAAAAGTAAGTGATTTTACAGTTATCAATGATCATGGTTTACCTGATGTGAAGCGGTTAACTGTGTCCATAACAATGCGATACTTCACTACCACTATATAGAGTATAGAGCATGTCAATTTAGAAGGTACCAGCCGAGCTCTTTCACAAAATTCCTATTTCGCTAGAACTGCGAATAGATTTATTCATTCTAGATTCTAGACGTGATCAAAGCCGTGGTCAAAAGCTAGATGTCAAAATAATTATATTATTTTACGCTATAATTCATATCTCATCACCTGTCACATTTATATTTAAAGTTATTTTATTTTATTGAGTAAGTACAATCGAGTACTGGTTTGCCATGAAATAGCATTAGGTATGGACTCATCGCCATTCGCCACAATCTTCTACATTATTACTTACCTACTTATTGGGATAATAAATCTAGTGACATACTTCGTGATCGTTTTACGAGTCTACACTACAAGATCCAGCAAATTGCTACAAATGCAGCAATACCTAAGGCCACAATTACAATAAACCGTGGGATTCCTTTCGGAAATAGTTCTTTTTTTTTCAATACTTCAAGGAAAAGATGTTGTTTTAAATAATTAATAAATAAATAATGCTGGACAATCCACACAACATCATCTAGCC
Source organism: Ecliptopera silaceata (assembly GCA_932527185.1). Taxonomy (NCBI): domain Eukaryota; kingdom Metazoa; phylum Arthropoda; class Insecta; order Lepidoptera; family Geometridae; genus Ecliptopera; species Ecliptopera silaceata. The sequence goes on from OW052192.1 coordinate 5,431,286, forward strand.
CCAAGCTAAGCAGAGCTTGTGTTATGGGTACTAGAAGACTGACATACTTAATACATACAATACATTACATATAGATATTTGTTTATTATACATATAAAATATCCAGAAAATAAACACTATTGAGCTGCTACTTAGTCAAGGAAAGTTCAAGAAGAGTTGGTGCATTTTTGAAATGAGAGTAAAATAAATAATCGTAAGTAAGCGGTTATATGTGCACCGGATGTTAACCTTCAACCGCTTATTACGTTGCATTGGGCACCAAAGCACTGAGAAGTAAACACAAAATTAATTGCGCCGGCATCCATACCCTTAAAAATATTCGTTTATTTATTTTTATTTTTGCTCGGACATTATAGCTTAAGCGTGAGCTGCTAATTTAGGTCAAGTGTTAAATATATCTTCTTAGTTTCATCTAAATCGGTCTAACAAATATACGTCCTGATAAAGTCCAACCATAGTTTCATGTGTAAGAATGATTAGAAATACAAAGGAATTTTAGAATTTACATTACACATTACAGATAAAATTGTAACTTTATGTATTATTTTCGATAAAGCAAATGTCAGCTTAACCATGACTTTACCGGAGTTATCTTAACCCTGGTTAGTGCCAGTCAGTAAAAAAACTTATTGAAGATGTTTTCGAGTTTTGGTGGAATTTTAAACAACGATACTTATGGTCGTAGCTCAGTCGACTTGACGATTAACTGGTACCTACTGGCAGAATTGCCTGTCGTATTGTCAGGCACTAGCAATATAAAAAAGAAGAAGAACATATTAAAATCGGTATTTATGAAACCGCAATTTGCTTTTGAAGATTGCGTTCATTGAGATGCCCGATTGAGATTCCTTTACCAATTTGCGGATAAAACGCGTCTTGGCACATACCGTTTTAAGCCGTTAAATGTATGTTTATTTTATAAACATGTTTCCAAGTACATTCATAAAGTACCTAATCAAATGTACATCGCTCTCAAACGGGACAAGAGAACCAGTTAATATTATACAGCGGCAACAGGCTTGATGTCTGTCACGTTTAAAGATCAACGTGAAATGTGAAAAAGATGTGTCAAATATACAGGCTGTACAACTTTTCTTAAACTCTCATACATTCGGACTTGGCCATCATCATTCTCAAAAAAACACTCTAAGTTGTGTTTGTATGAGAACAGTCAGCATGAAAAATATAGCACTATTTTCAAAATTTCAAAATTGGCTAGATTTGATAATAAATAAAACTTTTCATTAAAACGTATTCTATCAAATGTACTTGGTTTTCTTAATAATATCTTTTTTCTGAGATGGAACTAAAAAGGAAGGCAGTCAGCGTTAATAAACAGAACGCTGGCTGCGTGCTTTACATATTCGAGAGGTTTTGAATGCAGACAGATTTGATATCTTCTCGGTGGGGATTAAACTCGTGATAATATTTCATTAATTTATTCTATTACTGTTAATAGCCTTTAAAAAGTAATTTAATACCGCTGGCTGGCCTACATAGTGGTTATATAGACATTTGTTTGCCATCTTCTTTGCACACATACAAGATAAATATTCATAAGAAGGTATTCACTTTCCCCGGGTTTGTTACGTCTATTTGCACAAATACGACTTGGCTTGTACGAAACTAATTGTTTGATGTAAACGAAAATTATTTTACGAAATCTCATATATGTATCCGCTCACATCCTTGTTTTGTGAGAAAAATTATCGTAAGAAGCAGATGACCTACTGATGAGAATACCTTACCTTATCGTCTTATCCTGTTTAATAGGAGTATGGTACGGCGTTTTTTAAAATAGTAGACAAACGCTTATTTGTCACATGCCCTGCTCCTAAGGATAACATGTACCGTATGTATTATTTGTGTTTTTATTTACAATACGTTTTGTTCCCAGGGTAGCTGCAGTCCGAAATATAGCGCCTCTCGACATGAGCGAGATGTCAGGTGCCTGTGCTTTACTGGAGGCCCGCGGAGCCCTACGAGTGACCGGGACCGCGGCCGGAGCCCGAGGCAGGCGCATTCGCCTTCAGTGGGACGAGGCCGAGCTCAACGCAGCCCTGAGAGATAAGCCCCTTCTTTCTGCCATACTCAATGATATCAACTGTCTTTCCTAACATTCGAACTGCGTTACTTTTACTGGGTCGACGATGTCAGAGGTCGAGAGTCGAGGCTATTTAATGTAAACCTTGAAAACATTCATGCGTTTTATATACAGTACTTCAAAGTATATTGTAAAAGAATTTGTGTATTGAATATTTACATAAGTGTCTCTTGAGCACATCAAAGGTCACAACTTGGTCCGAGTTCGTTGGATCAAGTACCTCGAACTTTTTGTACTGATCGTCAATCCATGCGGAAGTTTTCATTACCTGATAGCATCTTTACTAGCCGAGGCCGCGTCACGTGACCTCCATCTCAGCTTAGATGAAGATGTCTCTGTGTTCAAGTATTTCACATCATACCAACACCTACCGGATAGGTCCATACACGTTTTTCGTAACAAGTATTTTGCGCTTTGCGTTGTGATAGGTCACACTTCCGTGGAATTAATAAGCAATAAAACCGAATTGCCAACAACACTATTTCCTCAAAAAGCTAAAACATGAACTTTCTCATTTAACATTTTATCAAGTGGCAGTTTTAAATAATTTTGTTACTGTTTATTTATTTTTATCGTTTTGCGAAAGTGTTACGTCATAAACTTTCAAAGTCGCGATTTTAAGGTGTGGTCCTGAGAACAAGTTCCTAACGATTATTATTGGTTTAAATGTCAATGAACCTTGTTATTTAATCTGATATACTCGTAGATTATCTGCATTCTCCATCGTTCTTGATTTATATACAGTAGAATGCATTTAAAATGCTCTTACATGCCGTGTTATGTATATTCGTTAAAGATATCAATCGATGTAATTTAAGTACTGTGGGTATCGTAATATATTACGCAAATATTATATTTGACAAGGGTTTCCTCAACTCAACGCAAATATGCGGGTTCGAATCCAGAAACTAGATAATAAAATAATTACACCATATAAAGCGAGGACCACAAATTTTATTTTAAGCACTGACTACTGAACTAAAATAAGTAACAAAACTGGTATTGCTTTCACATCAGACGTCTTGAATGCATTTATTTATGATTATTTTTAGCATAAGCTTTTAATTAGCATTTAAATTTACATGTATGCAGAGTGTAGCATAATATCTTTATATGTTCGAAATGGGGGTATTCTAGAGAGTGATATACGAATAAATTATTTAAATAATGCTGGACAATCCACACAATATCATCTAGCCCTAAGCTAAGCAGAGCTTGTGTTATGGGTACTAGAAGACTGGCATACCTTACGATGCATTACATAGCGGACCTTCGCCCGCCGCGTCACATTGTTCGTCAAGATATATTTTGAGAGATGATTTCTAGATGAAGAAAAATGCGTTTTATTCATAAAATGACTTTTAAAGCTTCCTCAAAAGTATCATGGCACAAGCCTGAAAGAATATTTTTCTTTGTGTGGTTGCGATATCATAGAATAATACGTTTGAAATATGTACTAGCGTACAAAGTGAACGTGCAAAGGTTGTCACGAATTTTTAACTTAAAATTAAATACGACGAAGTTTTAAGTAATCAATTTGCATAAGTACATGTATTAACTAGCTTCCTCTCAGCTTATAGGGGTATCGTGTTACACGCTGTAGGTAAATTGCTTCTACCAAAGTATTTTGCAACTGTCAATGCTCATCTATACCTACTCATAAAGGTACATATAGATGCAATGTACCGTACGTCTAAAGAGGTCAAACGTATTTATAATGACTGAAACGAATTTCTTACGATGCTGACGAGTCACCATGACTTGACATTTAATTAAATTTTATATTCATTATCAATTGACTTGTTATGGAATAGGTTAACAATAATTAACAGTTAAACTGTATTTAAAAATGGCAGTTCTTTCATAACAGCTTGACCTAGTTTGTAAGCGGACATTAATATTTTAATTAAAATTGTGACTTGAACGTAAATGCATTCTTTACTATTAATTAAGTAATTTATCCTTTGAAAGTAGGTTTAAGATTAGGAAGAGATTGCATTAGACCCCTTCACTTGAAAAAAAACAATCTGCTGTTATATACTTACTACACTAGATAATATATATGTATTATACAGTCTAAGTCCTGAAAATCTTTTCATTAATCTTGAGTATCTGAAGGATTTAACCCCAATTAGAGATTAAAGTCTTAGATTGATTGATTTTCACTTTATTAATTTAGTCTCACCTTTGAAAGAACTCTTCGAAGTTATCTACCCTCATTTACAGTTTTTTTTCTCTTGCAATTAGTAATAAGAACTTAGCGTTCTAATATAGATGGATAAAACTCCAAATTGAGTGTAAGCTAGGAATAGCAACTCACGTTCTTAACAATAAATGCAATTAATGAATGGAGTCTGTCAAAGGTGTATTTGTTTCATTGTATTAGACAAAGTAGGCATTTTTTAAAAATATTGACTTATAAACTTTTTTGTTATTTATGGTGTGTTCGTACTATTGTTTATGTCTTTTTTATATTAACTTTTTTAAGGGGTTTTTGTTAGGCACTGCCATTAGGATCTTATTGTTTCTCGTTTTAATTCAAATTAAGTTTTCGTGTTTTGTATGTAATGAGTGCCTTATTGTTACTTACTTAATTATAATTAAAAAAACGGCAGTAACAGTCAGCTGAATATTGTAAAATTATAAGATTTCAAATGTAACAAATAACACACTTTTACTTCAATAAACATCATTTCGATGTTTTATAAAACGATAAAATAAAAACAAACTATTTAAATAATAACTTTTATTAAATCTAATTCTTATAGTTAATCCTATCTTGTGCAGACAAACTTTTTACAATTTATAAATTATGTGAAGATAGTACATTCTGCATGTACTGACACTCCAAATGATGACTGACTGTCGATTAGAAATAAGGTTTTTAAATATAAATTACATTAGTAAAGTTTTTTGTTTTTTTTAACCTGTTTAGCGAATGTAATAGTTAACTATTACAGTTATCTACCGCCCAAAACCCTATGACACTAGTTTGATTCAGGTATACAAGTGAAGTGTTAAATATAAATAACTTAAGCCTAAGATAGCCAGCGAGTTTTGTACAATGTCAGCCATCTGAAATACTTGAATGTGTGCGTTGGACGCCTAGCACCTAACCAGGGCAATTGTTAGCTCCTCGTGTCGGAGATCTTAAATAATGTTGTGTAAAAGACTTGTACTCAAGTACTCAGCAGAATACTGACGTATAAGACTGGCAGTTTCTTTACGGAGACTAACAAAAATGCCTTAAATGCAGTCTTACACTACCGAGTCAACCGTTCCTAAATATCCGGTAATTAGTGGGCGTTTCCTTCCGCCTTTTGATTACGAAAAAGTAATATAGAACGTGAAAAAAATAGGGTCAACTGGATTTGACTGGTTACGAGCTAGCATCGTCATGAATGTTCTCAAATGCGGAGTGTTGGGTTGCGAGAACGCACAAAGTTGAGTAGTTCATCGCTGTCTTCACACACGAAAGGCTTCACGTGATGGCAAGCGACGTCGTGCCATTTGATGCCGTCGTTGTAGAAGTTATTCAGCATCGACAGACACGACTCGTCGTTACCCTGCGGAACAATATATAAATCAATGAATAATATTATGGCATTACTACCATGTAGAATTAATATACAAAATACTATCAGGTAAGTAAGCAGATAGTTGATTTATCATAGGTATTTAAACTGTTCAGTATTTATAAAAGTTTCCAATAGGTAAGTCATGTAATTGCTTAGAAAACAAACAATCTCTCTTTAAGGCATTAACGGATAATGTGGTGAGGTCACAGACGGAACGCAAATTACGTACCTTATTCAATAATTTTATAATTTTGACATCTGTACCTTGTTTTTAAGAATAATTAAGCTCATTTTAGTAGTTCGACAAACTTGATCCCGCGAGATGCGAAGTAAAGACAACAAAATTCCACTTCCGTGAATCACGAGTTAAATCTGCGAAACAACTTTCACCTCTTGTTTGCTTGTAGAAGAAATTGAAAATTTTCCGATACGAAAGTGAAAATAAATCTGGCCAATCTTAAATCAGCGTCGCGCATATTATCTTCGGTTCATGGTAAAAAAAAACTTTATTTTTTATTCCGGATAACTGCAAAATATTTTAATTCCCAAGAAATAAAATTCCGAGCTATATAGGTACGTATGTGCTTAAGATGGGTTGCTCTATACTTGGCCTTTTCTGCAAAAGGGCACTTCCTTGCACGTAAAGTTGTTGAGGCCAAGTTCCGCATTGCCCTTAAGTCGTGACTTTAAGTTAGAAATAGCGAAATTGTAGAACCGATTTCTGATATTCTGAGTTGTCTTTAGTCTTACTGAGGTAACGCCAAACTTTTAAAACTGTTGCTCTGTTCCTTTGTTTGTATTCGGTCCTGATCCAGAACCTTATCTAACCTTACTTATTGCCAAGAAAAACATGGATGTGAATGGTTTTTACCTGAGCAGCTTCGCGGTTATCGGGCTGAGCCTGTCCGTATCCTCCGGTGTAGGACCAGTCGCCAGTGTTCCGTTGTAACGTGGGGCCGATCTTAGCGCCCGAGCCGGACCAGAACCAGCCGTTGACGTTGGGGGGCTGCAGGTCGGGACGGTCGCAGCCGGCGAAGTTGCACTTGCGACCGGACGTCCAAATGTAGCGGACATTACCGCGAGCGACTCTCTGCTTTATGAACTCGTTCTCCTGCAAGGGAAACAATATTATTTTACTATTTTCGGTTACTTTATTAAGCTTATTCGCTTAAGTTTGTATAGCATTGATATTTATCCATATTTGTTTCTAACAATAAGTTTGATTCACCTACTTAGCAGATTACTTACCCTACTACTCTACTTTATGAGCAAACTAGATTCTATCTACATTTTCTGCTTACTGCCTCAAAAGGAAATAGGTATAAGTGTCACGGCCGCGGGCAACGACTTTTCTCGGAAACGCCTACCAGTTACGAGGTAAGACTATCTACAATCTCGCTTCAACCGCGAGCTCATCTTAACCACGTCTTCTCTTCGACTGCAGCAAGTTATTGTTTATTTGTCAACTTTCCGGAGTGTTGTTTTTTATCTATGTGCGGTGGGTATTGTGTCGACAGTTCCTGAATGAGACGTTAGCTGGGGCAGCGTGTCAGGTGTAATGCGGGAAGTCCATGTCCGTCGCATGCGTCCGGCACTGCACGAGAAGTGGGCAACAGCCGGTATGAGGTATTTGTGCCGCGTGCTACTTGTCCGGCCCCCATCATCGCAGCCATAGCCGACCGAGACGCGCTCGGCCATTGCACCCCTTTCACGCGGCTCAACGCTCTACAAACCGAATCAATCTAATCGAACTATAAGATACTTACTAATGAATATTGATGCCTACGATAACGAGCAGCACATTGAATGCTTGAAACAATCGGCCTGGAATTCCGGATGTGAGAGCCCAAACTCATGCATCAGAACGTGAAATGTTTAGATCATTAGTTATTTATATAGTGAACTAGACACTTTGTAAACTATTCAGTGCTTATTTGCACATCAATGCATTCAATTGGCTGTGCGCTTTCGGTATTTGACATGGGCATTCTCTTGGAGAAAACTAAAAATTTTGTTTACACTTGATAGTTCGTACCTATTCTAGGAAAAAAATAGTTACAAAACTTATATAATAAGCACGTAACACGATCCAACAATAGGAGGAACTTTCATTACAATGTATGAGTTTTTGCACTTTTAAATGATAATAATTACCGATGTCAAGAGGTGGTCGGGCGTTTTGTTCCTCATTCTTGAAAAAAAAGTGTGAATTGATATTATCTTTTAGCTCGCAGCAGCTATTCAAACCTATTGTGTTATTCATTGCGATTTCGTTTTTACCATGCTGAGTAGGTAATACTAAATTCCTACCATTAACTCTGCATCCGGTTGAGTTTTAGCGTGTTAAAGTAAGGTCATTTAACAATAAAGCTTGTGCCGTGATGTGACCATTAGTCTCATCATGCGTCGGATACATCACCTAAGTTCCGGTGTTTTGTGTACATACAATCTCTCGACCTCGGCCGCAGAGTTGCGAAAGACATAAGTGCGATCTCGTAGCAATTTATATGATCCTTACGAAATGCCACCTAATTGCAATTTCAATGGGATTGCTGTCTGAGAAACGTGAATTGGAAGTCGAGACTATCATGGCCATTTCGAAGTACTCGCTCCAAAATCAACGATGTCTTAAACTAAGTAGGTATCTACTTGATGAAATTTTACGTTAAAGTCATCACGACTAATCTTTAAAATTACGAAATTTTGTATAATAAACATACCCTATTTCAGAATCAAAATTGGCTAAATACTTAAACGGTGATATGATTTATACTTATAGGTATAGGTACTAAAGTCTTGCTCGCAGTAGGTACTTAGTTGCTCTGAATGCTCTACTGCGGATAATAATTTTTTACGTCGGTGCAGAAGTTACCATTCTGAAAGGACTAATAAAGAATTTTGGAAATTGGTATACTTAGCTGTTAATACTTTTTACTACAAGACAATATTTATACCTGTGGTGTCTCCAGTGAGACAGCGTCCATGCAATGGCGACGACAGATGTTCCTGGCGTCGAGCCAGTCTACCTCAAGACTTCTCGTTGGGGCATGCTCCCAACTGAAGAAATACGAGTGCAGTATACCACGGGCATCGCGGTATGTTGAATGACGAACCCCTGAGAACAGTCACAAAAGTGCGCATGTTAGATTTATGCTACTTAGTTTTGTTTTTCAAATATTGAATTAACTTAAAAGCTGAGATTAAAATTTATGTAGGTAACTAATCTTGTAGATGCGAGTCTTTGCTTGACAATCATGTTTAAAGAACATAAAGGAATGAAGAAGCTTTTTTATATCTCCCAGAGAATTTAGCGGGAGATTTAAGGGATTAGTGTCAAGAACGTTTGTTTTGTTTGTATCTGTATGATAATTGCATATTGAAATATATGTCGATCAGTAACTCATGTTTAAACAGAAACAAGAATTACCTAGAGACCTAAATAGCTTAGTTAGTGTAACTAGTCGCTTATTTCGAAATGACGTCTCCCAACTGCTTGACGTTTTATCTTTGCACAACAGTTCAAGTTACACTTGTGTGATGTACTGATTCTCACATTTCCATTCGGAGTAGTTTGAGCCTTCTGGTGCATTTCTTATCGCATATTTTACGTAAGGTTTTATTCTAACAATCATTGTTTTAGATTCTTAAATTTCACAGGCTTTAAGTACCACATACGATTTCACAAGCTCGACCTATTTGTGAGTTCGCGGAGCCAATGGCGCACATGTCTTCAATTAGAAGCACCATTAGGGTAAGAGAGTGTTGGCGATAAAACTCTTGTCTTGCCTTAATGTGAGGCATTACCGTTCGCATCGTGCAATCAGAACAAGCCCATAGTCAGGTCGTTAAATGAAGCGCTTCTTTCGTAACTAGAAAGTGGCTATTTGCAACCTTTAGCGTATATTATATCCATTACCTCCTCTTGTGTTCTAAAACTTTGCCAACATTGACTTAACTTATGAAATTATGCTAATTTTCTTTCATACAAAGACACGCTCATCTAGATACTTTTACATTTCATTTGTTATTCACAAAACGTTAAAAGTATGATCAAGAATATATTTGGTGATGCATTTTACGTAATGGTGATAATAGTGAATGGCCTGTCGCCGTAACATGAATGAAAACATCATTTTTAATACAGACTTTTCTCATCGAATTATGAGTTATTGTTGTAACCCGTGGAGATACAAATTATGCAACCAATAAAACTTGTTTCCCGCCGCCGCCGGTTCGACACCTAACCTACCATAAGAAAGTAATCGACACTGTTACGTATGTAAAGTGCGTGAGGTAAACACCGTCGTTACTTCTCAATTCTCAAGAGAAAGCTGTCAAACAATATCTCTCTTCAATATCGTTATTGTATTGTGAAGTTGTTTACTCAATCAGTAAATACGTGGTGGAAACTATTTTGTGTTTAAAGGACGTCTAGTGGGTATGACATAAAGGATTGTACCTAACCTATGCCTATATGACAAAGAATCTTTGTTCTCTTTGTGCTTAGTACACGGCCTGAATGTCGGTCGATTGTGATCGCAAGTGCGCTCCCACATCACGTCGCATGGGAGGTGCCGCACCTTGCATACGGGCTCTTTATTGCGAAAGCAATATAAATGACATCCTAAAAGTAATGCGACATTTTTCAATAACTGTTTAAACGCTGTTTAGTTTAGATACACTCAATTCTTCCAATTGAGGTAGGCGTTAAATTGCGCGAAACTCTTAAAAAAATTATTATAGTATTTAAAACATGAACCTGAATTGGATAAATTTATCCATAAAAGCCGATAAAACAAATAGGTATATCTAGATGGGTAGGTACCTACCGTGTGATAAAATAAATAAATGCAAAAATGCTGGGAATGGAGCATGACAGACCTAGCTTTCTAGGTCTTATGCACAGTTAGAGATCATCCGTACATTTTAGGTCAAGCAATTATGAGCAAGGTAAACCACCACTTGAGGCTCTTACATTCTCAATGTCCTTAAATTAATAACTTTATTTTTATTGAACCACTGAAATTATTTGAATTACAATTGCTGGAGTATTTGCGGCTTTGCATAACATCAGTTACGGTGCAATAAATATTTTATTGGCAGCTTGATGGAATGGATAATGGGGGTCATAACACGGCTGTACCTGCGGTATTATGGGTCGCATCGGTTACGCAAGATTGGCTGCAAGTGAAGTCGCGGGAAGCGATTATAGTTTGTTTCTAATAACCATCTTTGTATTGTGAGATTTGTGAGGTTAGATTAAGTAGTAGGGCACTACGTCAACGGCGATTAAATTCAAATAAGGAAAGAAAATCGTGACAATGATCGTGAGAAAATTGCCAGAAGAAAATTGGTTTCAAAAACTTAGTGAATGTAAATAGGTAGGTATAATCAATTCCTGCAACTTCACTTGCATGATGCACATTAATGAGTACTTACTGTTTGCACAGCTCTTAGGATCCGGGAGTGCAAGACGTCTTTGGGCATCAGTTACGCATAGAGCAGCCAGAAAGGCCAGGCCTGCTAGGTAGATTTGCCGACTCATCTGTGAATAATAAATAAGGATAAATACCAAAATTAAGTTGAAAATTTATTTACCCTTAAATTTTTAATATTTTTAAACACTCGCGAACAACAATCATGAGCAAACGTGGTATTAAGCTGTTGCAACTCACCCCAAAACGTTGGGAAAAATTACAATATCTAAGGTAGGTACGCGATAAAAACTCGTGTACGTGTACGTCTTTTTTAAACTTTTGTCTAATTCTTTTGCCTACCTACTTAGACCTAGTACGAAAGTAATTAAATTAGATGGCTTTAAACAATGCCATCGAGACGAAACGCAATCAACTGCGGTTATTAGCCACGGAAGTATTTACTGACGTATATTTTAGAAACCGTCCGTTTTCGTTTAGCTCGTCTGATTCTATTTGAATCGCTTTCTCCCAATGTCATAATCTACATAACTTTACTACTTATCTAGTTTGCATATCTACTCTCTATTCATCGTGTTAATTTAGATGATATTTCACTTGCGGTTCTCATCATTATGTCCAGATTAGGTATGCAACCTCCCTCCCCAGGTATAAAGAACGTAAAGTAAGCAACAATAGAGATAAGAATGATAAGAACCATTAAAAATAAAGAACATTAAACACTTTGTTATTTTTACGCTGTTCCCACTCCCACTTGTCGCCATAGTTTTATACGTATTTTTATGGAATTTGATTGAATCGAAAATCCTGTTGTGTGATGTTACTTTATTCGGCATGAATAACCTCTTTAAGATGATGATAAGATAGCACTAGAAGATCTCTTCGAAGATTTAGTGTTCGTTTTGAGAAGCTTTCGTGACGTCACGTCTTCGAAATCAGCCCAGTGCAAAACTTTTGGTCTTATTTTAGGTGACAATCATGTGGTGTCGTAAAAGTTATTCCAAGAAATTACATGTCAGAGGCGTAGCTTGATCTTGCTATTTTTTATTCTAGTCACACACACTGATCCTTTAAATCATTTGGGTAGGTATACTGGGATCATTAACATGGAAACGGAATAGCGAAAGTGTGATCATATGGGTAAAAGGGTGTGATCGCTTAGCAATCAGTTTGCGACGCGGTGACTCCACATCAGACACGCCCGCTGTTGACGAAAGTGCTTGGGCTAGTCGTATTCCAAGTTCGCTTTCTTTTATTTATGCAGACTTCGAATGCTCGAGGACAATCGATACGTGAAATGAATGTATTCTGCTGTTTTGTGAAAGCCGACCCGGTTTGACCTCTTTGAGGAGCTGTCGCAGCGGTATGAGAATAAATTCCTCATAGACATGCATGCCAGCAGGACTAACCAAAATTACAGCGACATCAAGATCAAAACATCAAAGATCATTTACGGTAATCAAATGTTTATAAACAGTATCTATTGTTAGTAGAGATACCGTAAGTTAAGGTAATGTTTTCAATTATGTAGGTATTTGTCGTATTTAAATTATGTTATTCATTCATCTAATTAATAAATTCTTTATTTTTAAAAAGATAGAGATTAAATACAAATAAATTATTAAATATGATTGCTGCTACGAAATAAATACGGACCTTATCGTTAAACTATATCATAATTTATCTCATAGTATTGGTTTTTTTTTATTTAAAAGTATGAAAAAAAATTATTTAGGCTTAAAATGTACCAATATAAATATCTACTTAAACCCTAAAATCAGCAGAACTTCTAACACACTGTTTTATACACAAACGTAGGAACTACTTAAACATAATCTTAAAGCTTTCAATCACAATAAAATAAGATCATGAAGCTTTACAAAACTTTTTAACGGAAAGCACGCACATTTCTGTATGAAGATAGTATTTTTCGGTTTCACTGTAAAGAGGTGTTGTGCGCGTACCTCGGTGGTGGCAATGCGCTAGCGGCGATGTGCGGAGCGTGGCGTGGCGGTATCGGTGCACTTGTGAGGTAACTCAGTACGCGGCTGCAACTAACGAAGGCGATCGAGGGACTGGCGCAGCCACAGGTCTCCTCTCTAATTAAGCCTCCGCGACATTCATTCACTTTCACTTCCAACGCGAGAGAAGACCCCGCTTCTCCGCGCCTCTTCAAAACAGAACCCAAAGACCTTCTGGAGGTCGTAGCCGGATACCAGAACGAGTTTACGTAATAGGATTATGATACCTAAACATCGGCCTGTCAATTAAGATGGTAATTGGGCATGTTAGTTAAGGCAGGTCTACTTTCCTATTGACCTATGTGTCAATGTATAGAACAATGTGTTGAAGGAAAATCCCTTCAGGAGGTAGATAGTAGTCGCTGAGAGACTGATGGCTCTGACGCGTTACTGAATAAACTACTATGTATATACTTAATGCCATATATCTGGTTTTTATCTACAATCGGTCGATTCTAAATGTTTTTTAGCAACCATTCCGAACCCATTGCAGAATTACGAACCTAACTGAATTCGTGTAACAACCGTTTCAAAGTTCTTTGCCAGATAAACACTGCAATGCATGTGCATTAAAAGACGACTTACACGCTCTTATAATGGCGAGTTACATTTCATGTAAATCTGGATTTTAGCATCTTGCAGCACAGCTTCATAGAGCCACTCTGTCTGATAGGTCATCACGCTGTATAAAATCTTTAGTTTTTGTTTAAAATCCCATTTGAAACATGTATTTGCATGTAAGTAGGTATAAGTATATATAAGCACATGAGTATCAAGAACAAAAGAAAGATTTTTTTTTTTTTTTAATGGTAATCGTCCGGAGAAAGAATATGAAGGGATATGAACTATGAAAACTATGAAATAATCATACATTTTGAAATTCTACACAGACGGTAAATTACTGACCAATGATGTCAGACGGCAAAGCTGAGGATGGTCTAGGTTCTGTCTGTGCAAACCTAGCTTACTCAATTATGTATTTTTGGCATAGACATAGCAGACTAGGAATTATTTTGGAGCATATTTCATACCATTCTGAAACCCACTTGCTCCAGAATATTCTATTGAAAATATTATAGTAATAGGTAAATTAACTTATTACAATAATATTGTGTAATGTGAAGTGCATCGCGAAGATAAATTAAATTAACGAATGCAACACGAGGTCGTGCAGCAGGATGCCACTTGGAGATAATAGTAGGAAGGTGAAAGTCAAACACCGACGCGACGTACAATATTTCTTGAGGTAGTTTTGTAGAATAATACTATATATATATATATTTATTTTTTAGTTTAGATAGCACTAAATACATTTTTTTTTCAGTTGTTTTTATTCATGCCCAACGTCCTGCGTAATGCGTTGATGTATTTGATTCGTACAGTAATGTTCACCGCTGCAGTGTGTGGAACTTGACGAAGAGTTTATCGTAGCAGTGTGTGGCGCGTTCATGTCTTTTGTTCATAGAGTTCATCGTAGCAGTGTGTGGCGCGTTCATGTCTTTTGTTCATAGAGTTCATCGTAGCAGTGTGTGGCGCGTTCATGTCTTTTGTTCATAGAGTTCATCGTAGCAGTGTGTGGCGCGTTCATGTCTTTTGTTCATAGAGTTCATCGTAGCCGTGTGTGGCGCGTTCATGTCTTTCGTTCATAGAGTTCATCGTAGCATTCGTAGCAGTGTGTGGCGCGTTCATGTCTTTTGTTCATAGGTAGTAAGTTATTTTATTTGAGTAAGTGATGGAACAAACAGATGACCCACCTGATGTTAAGTAGTACCCATTGCCTATAACAATGCATAACCATCCATTAACAATAAGAATAATAATTATTACGTATCTCATGCTTGGTAACGGCTGGATGGATACATGTAAAGACCCCGGCTGCAATAAATGTAGACCTCTCATTGTGTACAGTTTTGAGCAATCGAAGTCATTTGCGATTTTACGAGGTCATTTTCGATGATAAAACTACATGTTGCCATTTATCTAAATCATAGCTTTTGACTTTTATCATATTTTAGCAGCACTATACCATATCTACGCCACATAGTCGAGCAGGCTTTGAACCGGAGACCATTCATAAGTAGTTAGTCCATTTGTAGTTTTGTATAAGCCATTTTTTTTAATAATGTTGTTCTGAGTATAATAATCTCAGCTCTGGTTAGTACATAAGTAATTAAAAGTTCCAACAGAGGAAAATGCACAATTTTCTATAGAGTCTAAACTCAGGATAAAAAAAACAAGTTAGATTAGTATAAATTTTACGCGATAGTATTGTAAACATAACGGGGCCCAGCACTTATCCCTGTGGTACTCCTCTAAGTCTATCTATAATTCAACCCGCGATTAATTTATTGAAAAGGTGCCTAATTGCTTCCCTTCTGAACTTATGTAATAGCTTTATCGTATGTTAGATAACAATAGAAAATTATTATTTGATTACGGTTGCTCATAAAACAAACACTATAGGTACCTACTACCACTTTCGTCGGGTCAAAATATGATTAACGTCACCCACTACGAATTAGGTAGGTACAACATCTATTCTTATTTATTTATTTATAAGTACTTAACTAAATTTCAAAGTAACAAAATGTTTTTGAGCACAATCTTTCGTGGAGAGAAATGAGGATTTTTTTTCTGTATTTAATTTTTCTACGAATTGTATGGTGCCATCTATCGTAATCCGTTGTACAAGTCAATGACATTTGCATTGTCAATGGTGAGTTTGACGGAAGTCGGATCAAGAGAAAAAGAGGTACACCATAGACAAATAATTTGAATGAGACAGCTGACTTTCGACTGACAGTGACTGAATTGGCCTTTGCGTGCACCACTATTGCGTGACAAACAGAAACAGCATCTAGCATCCTTTTAGTCTGTGGCAGGCAGACATGTTTGTTTGAAAAAAAATCTGCTCGGCTGCCCTGCCTCAGCTAGCTCGTTGAGTACTTCCTTGTTCGTTCGTTCCTTCTTTCTTTCCTGTAATTTTCTAGGAAAATGGCTGATAATAAATTATACGATGTGATAGGTGTATCCAGAAGTGCCAGTGACTCCGAAATTAGAAGAGTAAGTGTTGATTATGCAGTTTTTCATCCGTACCTTACCCACATGTTTGTTAGGCAATGTCACCTAATCATTGCATGGGCAGTTTACCTTTGTGGTAATAAAAAATGTATTTTGCTTTGTTTTCAGAATTATCATAAACTGGCTAAGGAGTTCCACCCTGACAAGAACCCAGCCGCTGGTGATAAGTTCAAAGAAATCAGCTATGCGTATGAAGTTTTGTCCGATCCCAAGAAAAGACAAATTTATGACAAGTATGGGTTGAAAGGTCTTCAAGAGGGTGCCCAAGGTGGTAACTTCGCGCCCGATGATCTGTTAGGAAGCATATTTGGTGACTTCTTTGGCATGGGAGGCAGCCGGGGCAGAGGGCCGGCCAGAGGCGAAGACACCGCACATCCTCTTAAAGTTACTCTAGAAGACATGTACGTTGGTAAGACAACTAAGCTACAGTTGAGTAAAAATATAATTTGTGGAGGGTGCAAAGGAGTTGGTGGCAAACCAGGGTCCGTTGTAACATGCAAGGATTGCCATGGACAGGGTATCAAAGTGTCTTATCAGCAGATTGCACCTCACATGACACGACAGTTGCAAGCCCGTTGCCCCACCTGCCAAGGTCAAGGGGAAATCATCAATGATAAAGATAAATGTCCTAAATGTAAAGGTAAGAAGGTGTTGAATGAATGCAAGATCTTGGAAGTCCATGTTGAAAAGGGCATGAGGGACAATCAGAGAATATTCTTTAGAGGTGAAGGTGATCAGCAGCCTGACACCCAGCCCGGCGATGTCATCATTGTGGTCCAGCAGAAACCACATGATGTATTCCAGAGGAGTGGAGATGATCTGCACATGAAACATGATATTACTTTGACAGAGGCCTTGTGTGGTTTTGAATTTGTTGTGAAGCATTTAGATGGCAGGGACTTACTCATCAAGCACAATGCAGGTGATGTGATCAAGCCTGGTGACACTAAGGGTATTCAAGGTGAAGGGATGCCTCAGTATAAGAATCCTTTTGAGAAAGGCAACCTATATATCAAGTTTGATGTGGTTTTCCCTGAGAACAACTTTGCTTCAGAAGAGCAACTGAAAAAGCTAGAAAGTGTATTGCCGCCTCGACCTGCATTTGCAATGCCTATTGGGGATGATGTAGAAGAGGTGAACCTGATGGATTACACCGCCAGTGCCGGAGGCAGAGGAGGACGTGAAGAAGTCTATGGAAGTGACGATGAAGAACACATGCACGCTGGTCCCGGAGTACAATGTGCACATCAGTAGATCAAATTAGTCCTTTACAGACTTTACTCGGACCTCTATCTTCACTCTACACATAATTATACATACCTACCTTATTTTAATCATAGGTTGATTATAATTATTAACTATACTTGATGCTGTTATGCTGTTTGGTGAATTAATTCTAAAATATTTGAAAATATAATATGCTGTATATTTTTTTGACCAATTTGTGATGTATCCCACAAACATGAAATTTAAAGCAAGTTTTATTTAACATTGTTTTAGATTATTTAAACTACTTTCCAACTTCAAAGATGTTGAGTTGTTAACACAAGGTGAAAAAGTAAACAACAAATATTCTGTACTTTGCCTTAAATGTGCTACACTGTTATGTGTTAAGTTTTAATCAGCATGATAAAGCATTTAGATACTGTAATAACTTATACCTATTATTAGTCAGCATTAGATTTAATCAGCTCATGTACCAACCTTGTACTGCAACTAGACACACAGGCCTGATGTAAAAGCAAAGGCCCAATCAGAGCACTTCTACTTTTTCACAAAGATAGAACTGTGCATGTTATTGTGCAATAATTGGTTTAGATTAAAACCACAACATGTAACAGCCTAGTGGATAAACACATGCTCAATAATAAGGAAACCATTCATTCAAATTGTACCTACTCATTTAATGTACCTAATAGTATCACTTCATTCAACACCTGCATCCATTATAGATTTTTCCAAGTTTCTTAGTGCTTGTTTAATGTAACCTGGTAGCCGTTTTCGTAAATTTAGCCTATTATAATTAAAATGAGTTCTGTAAGTTTATAGGTGCTGGCTTGAAGCACCAGCATGTGATCATTACTTTATTTATGGAACACTTCCATTATGATGGAGTGTTTACGGTGTGTTTATAATAATAAATATGTAGTTAATTCCATGGGTCATTGGATGAGGCAAACAAGCATTGGTATTATTGTGTTTTATTTATTATACTTTTAAAAATAAATATTTCACTTCATATTATTTCCAATTTTCATTCTTTATTTTTTAATTTTCCATTATACCTGTAAATAAAAAAATAATTTAATACAGTTGCTTGGTCAAGATAGGTCCATTTTGCCTAAAGTGCCAAATTAATGTAATAAGTCCAAATTTACTTTCCTTAGTAAAAAGTCCGAAACTCGATAGTCAGGGGTCGTTCTTACCTGTGTTGGAGGCTCACACAGAGAAACTTTCAGCCTTACTAAAATAACGAAGGTCTGGCTGAGGTCGGCTCTTAGGCTATTATATTGATTAATAAAAATTTGCTAGTATCTGAACAATTAAAAAGGTCACTAAACCCCTGCCAGATTAAACTACAATTACCTAATTATTAAAGTGGGTAGATAATGATGCAAAAAATTTTTGAAAATCTTTTCTACTTCTGCAGAGTAAATTCAGATCAATATGATTTAAACCAATGTTGCGAAGCTTTTCCAGTCTATATTTTATCGTTTTCTGAGAAGATCCCAATATTCTTGGCTTGTTAGCGATGTCTTCCGCACTAAATCCTTCATCTATCAAAAAATCTAAGAAATTTTTGATCTGAAAAATAAATTAAGTAACCATTACTATTGTGAATAGTGTACATACAATATAATGATGAAATAAAGCAGCATCTTGGGCAAATCGGTCCATTAGTCTATCCAGTATTTTTTTACAATTTTATTCATTTTAAAATATATTTATATAAATATATTTTATATATAAAATATATTTATATAAATATATTTTATATAAATATATTAGATTGGGGCAACAACTGGTTTATATAAAATAGGATATTTAAAAATAATCTGGAGATAAGATTGTATGAATGCTAATACATAAGTGAAGAGGTCAAAAATTAAAAAAATTACTAATTTGGTACTTACTTTTCTTACTCGTATTGTTTTAAGAGCAGGCAATTTTGCCCACATTAATTCAACATCTTCTAAAGATATATTCAAGCGATTGGCTAAGTAAATTTCAGTTGTTTTACTCTCTCCTAAAATAGTTTTGGTCTCCTGAGTTTGTATAATGTATCTGAAAACAATAAGTAACATAAATTCTCTTAAATTTTTTGAGTGAGGTCTAAAACTGTCTATAAAAATAATACTTTGATAATATTTCTGGTGAACATCTGACCATCCATGGGTACAGTACATCGATTCCCATTTCTTGAATCCTTTGCAATCTTTCATTTATTGTATTGTGATTATATTTCAGAACCCACAGATCTCTCAATATTCGATCACCAGTCACACCTTTTTCTGTAAACAAAAGATACATGTAGTCTGGGATGTTTAGATACAAATTATAAATCTGTGTGAAGCTGACTAACCCACATATTTCCACATAATGTTTTGAGCAACTGAATTTTCCACCAAGAAATATCCATTTGTTATTAAGTTTGTAGGTAGGTTGCTACCACAGAAGGTAACAAAAGCTACCCAAAATATAACAATCTTCTCTTACCTAGTAAAGTATCTAGTGATTTTTCTAACCAGTCAAATGATAAATCATATACAAAGGTTCTCCTGGCTAATTTTTCACTGACTTTTGCTGGGGGGCACTGAAAATATTTATTTATATTTATTTTATTTATATATTGAGTTATATTAAACCAGTGCTCATGAAACCATTCTTAGTCATAATGGTTCGCACAAAGATTAATTATTGTCTGTTAATAAATAATGGTGTGTATAAAAATTTAGCACCTCTTTGTCAGAATAATTATACAGTAGTTGAGTTTATAATGCTCACATATTAGTGGCATTTTGAAAATGACTACTAGTACCTTCTCACTGTAAAAAACATGAAGGCCAGATCTTAAACCATAGCAGTTTTTCATAAAATCAAATTCTCTTTAAAATCACAATTTTTGTAGAGTGCAACACAGACTGGAAATACCATGAACAAAATTACCATAAAACTTTTACTATAAATTGCATTATATGCTAAAAATAATTTTACCTTAATTTTTGAAGATATATAGTACAGACGGTTTTCACAAAACTTTTTACTTGCATCATTTTTGGTTACTTTCTGGATTTCTAATAACTTTTTAACTGATAATTTATAGAATGGTAGACAATCATCAGCGGAATTGAAATTTAATGACAAAATTATATTTGCTTTTGAACGATTGAAACCTGAAAATATAATGGTATCAATAATATAATGTATTCATTTATAAAAAGTTTCCTTGTCTTCATCATCATCATTCATCATTGTTTTAGATGTGATGATTAATGAACAACACAGAACAAACATGCAGCTACAGATGTTAAATAAAGATTCTTCAAAGCTGCAATTTTAATATAAACAAAAGAAAACTGTTTAAGATTAGAAGTGATAAATATTATCCTATACTTACTATTTTTGATTTCATTTTTACACTCTGTTTTGTAAAGAAGAGAAGTCGTAAAATGATTACGAGCTTTGATGCAGGAGTACAAATGTAAGCCTGGATTATCATACACGTTAGCCACTATCATAATTGGTTTATACTTAGCAAATGCAGCTAGTAAACTCTTTAGAACCATCTCATCTAGTTTCCAACTGGTGCTGGCCGCAGTCCATACACAAGGGATTCGGAGAAAAACAATAAATAGGTACGTGCAGGTAGTGCCTTGCTTGGCTTCAGGCTAGTTGTATGAATAGGATTAATTTAGTCTTGTCTTCCAGTTAGGCTTCATTCAAACAAAACACTTAATTATGTGAAATAAACAAACAGTCGAGAAAATTCTCCAAACAAATGATTAAATCCAGTCCAGTCCAGACTTTGACAGATACTTTAACAGACAGTGTTGCCGGTTTTTACGAAAACACATGTCATACATGCGCGTACTCAAAACGAAATTGGTCTTTTGAACACGTAGAATTAATATTATTTAACTATGCAAGTTAATATTTATTTAAAATTATTAAACAAATGTAAGACATCGAGAGATAATTCGTCGTAGATAGTACTATTCGTTCATGATACATCTGTAACTTTTTAGTCTGGATGTGGTAACACGTTTGTAGTGTGTAATCTGTCAAAGATTGAATTTGATTATTTGTATTGTACAAACAGGTAACAATCTATCATCGATACTAGGTAGGTAGGCAGATAAGATTCTGTTCTTCCTAGAGACAAAACTTCTGAATTTTAGGAAATATAGATATTTATATTTTTGTTTACGGATTAGAATCCGAGGGCTTAGTCCGAGCTTGCATTTTAAAACTCCCTACTCTCGAGCCGAGAGTCGTCTCTCGGATCTCTGTAAACAAAAATATAAAACTCGGAAATTCTTATAAATAAACGAATAGAAAGGTATAAAATTGTATTTTATTTTGAATTATTAAGAGCACTTATTTATAAATGTAGGCTGTATACGATTTAGTTCACCAAGAAAGCGTTTGCTGTTGAGTGAAGTTAATTATTCTTTATTGTCACTTGCGTCTCGCTGATTTGCTTTGAATAGATCTATGGCGTCTCCGGTCTTTGTCGTGTCTTTTTCTATCATAACGGCCGTCTTCATCACTATGTTTCCTTCTTTCTTTAGTTTTACTCCGAGGTCGTCTTGATATATCAGGTTCTGGTGACTCTGACCATCTCCATGATCTAGAAGGTGATCTGTAGAAACAATGTTATTATTAGCATGATAAGCCTCCATTATGTTTTTATTATTCATAATTTCTCCTCTATGAACGAACTTGCACTTGATTTGGTCAAAGGGTGTGTGTACACCAATGACAAAAAAATAGTATTTTACGAACTCTCTACATTAGGTAAAAGATAAGCTCCCTTAATTTGCTAAGTTTCAAAAGTACATTTTGGAATGATATTGATTGGAAGCTTTGTTTCCTTGTCTATGAAAAGATAATAGTAAAATTAGAGAAAGTATATAACAAAAGGTTTCTTACCTGTCAACTCGTTCGTCTGTATCATATCTCGCAAACAATTTATTAGGGTTTTTAAATACATGTAAAAAATTACACGCGCGGCCTTTCGGACATTGTCTAAATTGTTGCCCTGAAAGTATAAGAATACGAATCATTTATTGTAAAACTGTGTTAGAGATCTTATGATTTATGTAAGTGTTTCAACAGCCTACCTTTTTCGGGCGTAAAATATTTTAACTTAAATTTAAGTAAGTACATAAAATGTTATATTATAAGTGATATTAATAGTAAACTAAACAGCACTATGTATATTCAATTGTACCAATGTTACAGTACCTACCTACTTTCACAGGTAAGTACCTATATTGTTGAAATTCGATTACACCACCATATAATTCAAAAGTGACACGGTACTTTACATACGCATAATAAAAATATTAACTAAATACATACTAACCACATATTGCATTTTTCCAAGATTTTATAAGACTAAACTGCAATGAAAGTTGCCGGCCGCCATACCATCGGGCGTGCAACGCGCGGTAAGCCGCCACGGCACATCGCAATTCAGCATATTCTACATACACATTGCCACGCAGATGCTTTTCAAAGTTATTGCACACCTAGAAACAGTAATTAATTGGTCAACTATGCTTATTCAGTTATATACTCTAAGAGAATAATAGACAATTGTTCTATGTAATTTTGTATATATATTTTCTAAATTATATAGGTACATAGAAATGGATCTATATATTTAGAAAATTTAGTATTTGGAAAATAAATATGTAAGTATTCTATCAGCTATTTAGTTTCCATATTATAGTACAAATTTGGGACGTCCAGAAGTTCCATGAATGTTTATAATCATTACTTTACAAACCTTTTAGAGATGAGTTGCAAGTGGGTGGATCAGTATATCTGGAGCATTGTCAAGGCCAAAAGTGATTATGTCTTGCAGATCATCAACATCATTTAGGTATATTGTTTGAAAGGATACAGCACTGACAGCATCGGTGAATGTTTTCCATATTAACATCCGTATGCCTCAAAGACCAACTAATGTTAAATAAAGTCTTACCTTAAACATTACAATTTTACCAAACTTTTCAAACTCTCCCAGAACATCATAGAAAAATTCCTTGAACTGTTTATAAGTTTCAATTTCTTCATACTCTAACATAATATCAGTGTCATATTCAGAGGGTGTTGCATTATCCATGCCAAAATGAGTGAAGAAGTTGGTTGCCAGTAATATCTGAAATGAGAGAGATCCTTTTAAATTATATTGTAATGACAAAGATAAGTAAAGAAAGTAAAGATGAAGTATGAATTATCAGTTTTGTATGTTAAATGCTCAGAGAGATTTATTATTCCTGGTGTTCTGGGTATTTTATACATACAATAAAAAATATCTATCTATGGAATGTATTGTATTAAGTATGTCAGTCTTCTAGTACCCATAACTGAAACTCTGCTTAGCTTGGGGCTAGATGATGTTTTGTGGATTGTCCAACTTTATTTATTTATTTATTACCTTACTGATTCCTGGGTGTTGGTGGTTCCTAGAACACAAGTCTCCAAACCGGCAGCAAGCGGTCTTTGAAAAAAACGGACAAATAGCAGCATGTGGTCTTGTTTCTCGTGAAATTAATAATTCACTAGGTGGATCTGTTGAATCCCCGGAAATAAACTCTTCCATACTTTTCATGAATTTCTCTTGTTTTAATTTATTTTGTTCTTCCTTAGCTTTTAATTTCTCTTCTACTGCTTTCTTCTTTTTCAGTTCCAGTTCTCTTTCCTAATAACATTTATAAAAAATATATTTGTATTGTTTGATGAACATAGTCAAATAAATAGCTCACAATAAATCATACTATTCATAATAAAATAAAAAATGAGTAAGTATGCTTAAGTTATCATAAACCTATATCAGTCCACTGTTGGAAGTTGGTCTCTCACAAGACGCTACTGTGCCGGGTCATCGGCTATTCTCATCCAGTGTTTGCCAGCTACATTTCACAGATTTTTGCTCCTTTTTGCCAGAGTTTAAATAGCAAATACTTACTGCAATAGTCTTTGCTTCTCTTTCCATTTGTTCTTGGAGTAATATTTTCTGTTGTTCTTGTAACGTTTGCCAATGATCCATAGCTATACGTTCTGCACAAAGCCATTTTTCATTTTCCTCTGCATTTGTTTTTTCTATCATTTCCAACTCATACTTGAGCAACATTTGTGCTTCATGAACATAAACTTCTTTAGTATAAATCTCATCTGGAATATTAGTCGAGATTATAGTAGTAAAAGAATATATTAGTTAAAAATACAAACTGATCGGCACATATGTACCTCTTTGTTTTGCTATTTGAGATCGAAGTCTGCGTCGCCTTTCACGTTTGGCAATCTTTCTCCATTCTTTGTGCCTGTAAATATCATAGTTTCTAAACTCTCAGATAGATTAGTTTCGAGTTCTATTCGTTTTAAGTTCTAGCAGTGTGCAAACCAGAAAGTCTTTACTGCTCTAGCAAAATAATCCATGGGGCATCTAACTTCACATAAACTTACTTTCCCATTTCTGAATTTTATAATTTGAGCATCAGAAATTCGATAGTACGACTTATTTCAAGCTATCCCTAGTATAAAAACAAAACAATTAAATATTGTAGTATTTTCATCTTCATTCATGTCCACAGAACATAATATCCTTCATGTCATGACTGCTGGCTTGATTACTTTTTTTTTTTTTTTTTTTTTTATTTATTTGCTCTTCCGAGCAGGCTAAAGTTTTAGAACCATACCGCCTAGTCTTACGTAAATGTTTTTCTCTTAAATTAGTTTATTTTCTTTATTATTTTATTTACAACGTCTTCCCGTTCACTTTACACTTCTATCATAAAGCATTCACTTTACAGTTATGTTTTTCCCGCCATCCCCAAGATGGCGGGAAGTCCACTTATATTTCGTACGTTATGTTTTTCTCATAAGTTAATTTGTTTTCTTCAATATTTCATGCATTCACTTCACAGTTATGTTTTTCTCTTGAGTTAGTTTGTTTTCTTCAGTATTTTATGCATTCACTTTACAACTTTACAGTTATGTTTTTCCCGCCATCCTCAAGATTTTTCGTACGTTATGTTTCTCTCCTATGTTAACCCGTTTTCTTCAGTATTTCATGCATTCACTTCACAGTTATGTTTTTCTCATAAGTTAGTTTGTTACAGTAAATGTTTTTCTCTTAAATTAGTTTATTTTCTTTATTATTTTATTTACAGCGTCTTCCCGCCATCTTGAAGATGGCGGGAATCTGGCTTGATTACTTTCAGTTCAGTGTTGCCAATCGTGAATTTAAATTTGACACCAATCTCAGTGAAAAATACCCTAAATTCAACCATGTTGCCAATGACCTTGAAGACAGTTGTGTGTGCGGGTAGTTTACGTTTTTTATTGTTTTGTAGATATTGCTACAAGGTACCGCATGGGTTTTTCAATGTCGCCATTGGCGAATCATTAACTTTAGTCTTTACCTGACAAAAACATTGCAGTAACAGGGTGTGACCTTAGCCACTTCTAAAATTGGATGAGTCAATCTCAGATCATATAGACTAACAACAATGGAGAGAGAAAATGCTTACATAAAAAATCTAATCGTGTTCAAGAAAGATAAAGAGCTATCTGAGATGTTGAGTTCCGGATGGGATCCTAATGCCGAGGGAGGTTGGCCGATCAGATTGGCTGCTCGTTATGGGGGCGCTTCTATCGTAAAAACTTTGATTCAACACGGCGCCAATCCACATTTACTAAGTGAATCTGGTAAGCAACATTCATATTTGACAATATACGTACGCAGGTGTACTTAATGTGTAAGTTCGTTTAGATAAATAATTTAAATGAGTAGAAAAGAAGACGTGTGGCAGCATTTTTTGCTGGATTACGCATGCGCAGTGTTAGGTTATTTTCGTTACGGAATTTCTGGATTTGGTCTCCACGCTCAAGGCCCGCGATAGAAGCTATGCAATAGCTTAAAAACTTTTCATTTTTTAAGTTCTTATTTTCAGGAGCTTCAACGTTACAACTAGCAGTATTTTCTGGAGAACATTGGGAAAATGGCCACTGGTCATTCCTCCTCTCTTACTGCGACTCTTCGCAGTTGGCAGATGGTGCTGCTGTTGCAATAATATTTAACATAGCGGCAGCATTGATAAAGATTCTTGAAACAGGACGTTGCAATACCCACATTCCTACCACTCTCACAGGTTTGTAACCTACATGTGACAAAAAACATCCATGTTTACGGTAGCAAATGTTTGGTTAAAAGGCAGATCTATCCACCTTTCACTGTAACGCGAGGTTCTTTTTTTTATTGGTCCACAACTAACAGCACCACCACTGCTGCAGTGCTGAGATTGTTGCAAAGAAATACCATACCCCGACCTGTATGATAATGAATTCAAAAAGTAATGTGCCTACATAAAAATCCACTTTTTATAACGTGTAGATACCGTAAAAAAATTATGAACAATTTGATGACAGTACATAGGTACCAACCTATATCACGTTAGGTTTACCTAGTATCTGAATAATCTAAGTATTTATTATAGATACCTACTTGTTTTCAGGCAAAACAGTGGAACAACTAGCAAAAGGATACAAATTGAATCATCTGTTGAGTACACCAACAATACAAACACATTCACCAAATAGGCAAACAAATGACGATCATCTTTCTCCTAGCACTACGACATCAAGGCCAACTAGATCGGTAATTCATTGTTATTATTCAGAAGGTACCTACCTCTACATGGGAGAGTTCATGGCATATACCTTCGATGTTTTCTTCCTTTACCGCACAGCTTTCGAAGGGGATTTCTGAGCCCTTAGTCCGAAGACGCATTTTAAAACTCCCTACTCTCGAGCCGACAGTCGTCTCTCGGATCTCTCTCTCTACTTCTTACAAAAATATAAGGACATCCGAGAGACGACTCTCGGCTCGAGAGTAGGGAGTTCTAAAATGCACCTTCAGACTACGGGCTCTGTATGTTGTCTGAAAACTCTTAGGAACCTAGTGCTTTTATTTTTATTATTTTCTCGAGGCACCTATACAGTGCTCTAATTATAAGTAAGTATTATATATTTGATCTTAAATGCATAACAATTTTTTTTTAGGAAATAAGAAATACGCTTTCGCCTCAAGCAACACATAGGAATCTGTCTCCATCGGTTGCCAGATTCTTTCAACAAACGTCTGGCCAGGCTTCGCTTTCGTCTCCTCGACGGACTTTCGTAGCTTCATCTTCGCCAACGTTTTCTCGTTTGTCGAACTAAGTTAACATTTGGACAGTGAAACCACGGAGTACCCACCTACTACATATAGCTATAGTTTTGTTTAGTGATTTGAAATATTATGTTAGAATAACCAACATGCGTATGACTTATAATTTTTTGACGTGAATTTAAATGCAATTTTAATAATGGATTCTTACTATAACTATGACATAATAGTCCAGTCAAAATAGACTAAAATTATGACTTCAGTTTGCATTAATTCCCAACAAGCTAGATTTTTGTGCAGGCCTTGAATACGTCATTACAAATGATATGTCAAAAGTCCCCATCGATCCCGTTTGTGCGTTGTTTTTTATTCGAGGTCAAAGGTCATAAATTTGCATTTTTTGCGTATATCTCTGAAACAACGAAAGCTATTGGAAAGTGGTTCAGGCAAAGTTTGTACATCGTAAAATTGTCTACAAAAATACCTCAACACTTATCTTCTACAAAGCATCGTTTTCGAGATAAAGTGACTTTAGACCGCAGGAAAATCGTCGAAGATGCTGCGTTTTTTTCATTTCAGACGTTTTATCTGCTTCATTGCCACAGAACAAACAGTATTTCTTGAAATTTACTAAAAGGGGTGATGGGTTCGATGGGTTAGTCCTCCTCCAAGGTAATGAATCGTCTTTTTGTTTCATGAAATACTGTCCGTTCTATGGCAATGAAGCAGATAAAACGGCTGAAATGAAAAAAACGCAGCATTTTAGTAGATTTTCCTGCGGTCTAAAGTCACTATATCTCGAAAGCGATGCTTTGTAGAAGAAAAGTGTTGGGATATTTTTGTAGACAATTTTACGATCTACAAACTATGTCGGAACTATTTTTCGATAGCTCTCGTTTATGACTTTTGAACGCAAATTTATGACTTGAACCTGAGTATTTGCGTTTTTCGCGTATATCTCTGAAACAACGAGAGCTATTGAAAAATGCTTCAGACAAAGTTTGTAGATCGTAAAATTGTCTACAAAAATATCCCAACACTTTTCTTCTACAAACCATCGCTTTTGAGATATAGTGACTTTAGACCGCAGGAAAATCCAGTAAAATGCTGCGTTTTTTTCATTTCAGCCGTTTTATCTGCTTCATTGCCATAGAACGAACAGTATTTCTTGAAACAAAAAGACGATTCATTACCTTGGAGGAGGACTAAACCATCGAACCCATCACCCCTTTCATTAAATTTCAAGAAATACTGTTTGTTCTGTGGCAATGAAGCAGATAAAACGGCTGAAATGAAAAAAACGCAGCATCTTCGACGACTTCCCTGCGGTCTAAAGTCACTTTATCTCGAAAACGATGCTTTGTAGAAGAAAAGTGTTGAAGTATTTTTGTAGACAATTTTACGATGTACAAACTTTGCCTGAACCACTTTTCAATAGCTTTCGTTGTTTCAGAGATATACGCAAAAAATGCAAATTTATGACCTTTAACCTCGAATAAAAAACAACGCACAAGCGGGATCGATGGGGACTTTTGACATATCATTTGTAATGACGTATTTAAGGCCTGTACAAAAATCCAGCTTGTTGGGAATTAATGCAAACTGGAATGTCTATTTTGACTGGACTATAAGTACATACTGAATTATAATAATAAAAATATATTTAAATAATTATGATTTCAATGACAATGACAAAATGAATAACAGTTACCCTATAGCTACATGGCACTCTAAAACATGAAGATGTTATGCATCACGTAGGTACCTATTATTTTACCCTTCAAATTATCTTTTTATAAACATGGGAACACAGCAAGCATCACCGCTTGTAGTGAATGATAGACAGTACTGTCATCTACTTACGCACATTTATTTATGCTTGGAATATATACCAAAATAGTTAAAAATAATGCTAGGTAGGTAGGTACTTAGTCAGCAAACTATATTCCCCTCTATATTCGAATCGAAACTGCACACTTTAGTAAATTGATGAACCGCTATCTTGAAATTTACTTTCATTTCCGCTATGGAAAAGATTGCTGCGTTGGTGTGCATAGGCTTATTGCTTGAGTTTCAGAAATGTTTTTGTCAGTCTGGGTCTGTAAATCACGAAATAATTATTTTTAATAATATCGGCAAGTCTACGAAAAATTGATTCGTAGGCAAATTTTTCGCTTACTTGAAACATTTTTTCATTATTGCATTGAATCATTAATGGTATTCCAAGAAAATGGGGGAACCGGGATTTCATACAATTTAAGAAATTCGATAGTACAATTTTCTGAAACAAATAGGGTAAGACATTAAACGAAATATAGTAACTCATCTTATGTACCTTACTAACCCAACAAATGTTGGTGCATTTTGTCCTCAATTAATGGGGATGTAGTGGACATGTCACAGTGACTGTCCGATTCTCCGACCAGAGATGGCTAATGAGTTTTATATAGAAGATCATTGAGAGAAGCTATACTATAACTAGGTAAATAGTAGGTACCTCAATCGGTTTAGGCACTGGTGTCACGATTGGAAAGTTTCTGACTACACATATCTCTGGGTAAGTCAGTGGTTCTCCCCTCCAGAACCTTACCGTAAAGTAGGAGCATTCATCTTCTGGTAGCCGATATCCATGCTGCATAGAGAATAGACCGAATTATATCACAATTATATCACATCACATTGCTACCACTCCGAAGTCCTTCTCAGTTGGGGTGAGGTTAGCAAGCAAGAGAGCCAAGCACAATACACCCATTGCGGGACGTCGTCAGTGCAGATCGTATTCGTATCGTTATATATACCCAGAATTAGAGTTATACATTACATCATGACCGGTCAAATAAAAAAAAATGGTAGCACTCCGGGAGTGCCGGCAGAAGTGAAAACTTCAATATTAACGTTGTGTTTTCACTTTTAAGTTTTCACTTCAAAAATATAACCACAGTCGTGATTGTGTCACATTCGCGCAAGCGCGAATGTGACACAACGACGAAGACAACGAAGACACACTGACACAGACACATTCGCGCAAGCGCGAATGTGTCTGTGTCATTGTGATTGTGTCATGAAGCCAACGAAGACACAGACACATTCGCGCAAGCGCGAATGTGTCTGTGTCTTCGTCGTCATCGTCACGTCACGTCATGTCGCCACGTCATCGTCACGTCATCGCGCAAGCGCGAATGTGTCTGTGTCTTCGTTGGCTTCGTCGTCATCGTCACGTCACGTCATGTCGCCACGTCATCGTCACGTCATGTCGCCACAACACTATTTAATTGTTTGAGTCATACGTCGCGTGACCGCAAGTGTGTTCTTTTGTCGTCTCTTGTTTTACGAGCAATGTATAAAAATTAAATAAGATCTTACGCTTTTTCGACGTCACGTGACCCTGACGCGAGTTTGAAAGTTTTTACCCACCCAGCGCCGCTAAAGAAGTTTTCACTTCAAAAACGGATGGCC
The DNA here is from genome assembly GCA_932527185.1 of Ecliptopera silaceata. Lineage (NCBI taxonomy): Eukaryota > Metazoa > Arthropoda > Insecta > Lepidoptera > Geometridae > Ecliptopera > Ecliptopera silaceata. The sequence goes on from OW052192.1 coordinate 5,462,362, forward strand.
TTTTAGGTACTTAGAAAAAGAACAGCTGTTTTTTATATTCATACTTACGATATTTTTCCAATGGCGTCGCAAATCTTTGTAGCACTTAAAACTGGCTGTCTTTGGTAGAGTTTCGGAATACTCTTCAATAGTAGCTTTATTCAAACTGAAAACATTCGGTAGTGTATATTATTATGTAGCCTAACGTAGGCACCAATACAAGCTACTGAGTAAAATGAAAGATGACCGAGGTATGTGATTATACATATAAAATACGGGGTAGTATTTCCACACCTTATTTTAGGTACCTATGTACTAACATACCTTGGTAAAACCCTTATCCATTCTCCAGGCAACATGTTTTCATCGGGTGCATTGAAATGTATCTTGATGGGCTTTACGTCTATCATGGTCTCTTGGTCTGTAATATTTATAAAAAAGTTATGTTTATTCACATGAAACTTTAGATTTCTTGTACAAACAGACATTCGAGCAACGCTTCTATTTCATCCATTCGCCGTAACCTATCTACTAAGTATTATGGAAAAATCAGAGGGCTTAGTCCGAGGTTGCATTTTAAAACTCCCTACTCTCGAGCCGAGAGTCGTCTCTCGAATATCCATACAAAAATAGGACATCCGAGAGACGACACGACACTGAGCTCGAGAGTAGGGAGTTTTAAAATGCAACCTCGGACTAAGCCCTCAGGCAAGACCCAAAATGACCGCATAACTATACCATCTCACCAACTGTTGCAGAACCTACTTATTGTACCTACTACAGTCATGATTTTTAAATCTGACAGACCGTTACTCCATAAATTATATTTGATTCCATCTTGAGGGCCTTTACTAGTCAGGAAGTCTCGATTGTTTATCAAATAGTCGTTCCCCAAGGTGTTCCAAAGAGGCGCCAGTTTAGCTGTCAACGTATAGCTGAAACACATTTGCAGTACTTCTGGACTGGGTGTCTTGATATCTCCATCCTTTGAACATAATAAACCACATAAATTTTAAATTGATCTACTGATAAAAAAATTGCTTATAATTATTATTATTAAAAAGTATCTAATACTCACGTGAACAAGTGAGAATTTCAAAAACAATGAAACAAGTTTATCGTAGTCGTCACCAATTTTGTTGAAAATGATGTGAACTTGTTGCAAATCTTTTTTGTCAGGGCAAGCCAGTATCGATGAGTTGGAGAATATTATCATTCTGAAATTATATAATTGATAACTAAGATAAAAAGAGAAACTAGTTAGCGAGGAATACTCACTTTATTCATATTCATATGCCTCTCTTACCTGCATTTTAGAATTTTCCAGTGATAATGTGAAGGCGCCGAACGGTCGTGTTTGTCTTGTGTGTTAGCAATAGCTGTAATATACCCTAATGAACTTAAATTAGGGTTTTTAATGGTGTACCTCAAAATATTTTGCATTCTAATAATATTAAATTACAATGTGAATCGAGGACCTCCGTACAAAAAAAAATAATTTGAAAAATTTTCGTTTCGCGCCTTTTTTTCTTTTTTAGAAGAGTTATACAAAAGATGCATACAGTTGCTGTATGTATCTTTTTTGCCTGAGTTTTGGGTAAAAAATAATAAACACCAATTTTTAGATACAATACAATATAATTCAAAATATTTGGCACAACATAAGCTTTGAGAAAAGAGCTTTCTTATGCATATTGTGTCGCACATGGTACGTTTATTTAGGCTATATCTAAGTATGTATACCTATTATTTATCATACAGTATGCCCCATTCACAATGATTTTTAATTGATGGACAATTATACAGGTTCATTTAAATTCTATTTCATTTAATTATGTTCCAAGATAGAATTATAATGAGAGAACCAGATGAAAGAATCAAAACAGGCTTTAGTAACATAAATCTCTCTAGATCTAGAAAAGTTAATATGTAAATTTGGTCCTATAGAGAAAAGTTTACGTGTCTAAAGCATAGATATTGTAAATCATATTAAATCGCTAGAATGATATAAATTTGGACAGATTATATAAACTAACACGTAAATGGATCACACTGATAAATATGTTACCCTGATATTATCTCCTGGAAGAGATCGCTCATAGCGATGAAAAAAAAAAAAAAAAAAAAAAAAAAAAAAAAAGTGTGTGTGTACAATAAAGAGTTTTCTATCTATCTATCTATCTAATTTCTATATTTAGTAATGAATTAGAAATTTCAAATAAATTCCATGATAGTTCCATCGACTTATACAAAATTACGTACATTACGCATTATTAACACTAAAGTCAATCCATATAGAAAAACTAACATACACCTAATCACTAAAAAAAATAATAAATTAGAACACCATTATGAATTATAAAATTAAATATTATATTACCTAGGTGTAAACAAAGTCAAATTGAATCACAGAGTAGAATAATTTTGTAAATGGCATCCTATACAAATGCTTCCAATGGAACTAAACACTACTAAGTAAATTGTTATTCTAAGTTTTGATACTCTAATTAATAAACGTCCAAGGCGGTGAAACAGGTCAAGCAAATCTTATATTTCTTAGCACCTAATCTAGTTGATGAAATTGATGAATACAGAATCATGGGCCACTTTTTATTATACCCATGCGTCAATGTACGGGAGGCTGTAGTATCTGGGACATTTCTATAATGGAGTAGTCTTGCCTATTACATATACCATCCTTACAGCCAATTCGGCTTGATCCACAGGAAAGACAATGTCAAAACGTGCGAAGCGGACTAAACCGCGACTTTTCTCAAGACGTTTTCCCTTACATTGAGAGCTATTTGTAAATGGAATTTCCGAATACAAAAATCAATAAGCGACCGGATTAAAACTTCATTCTGGAGGCTCTCAAAGGACTAATTTTGGTTTTCAAACTGATCGCGTGCCTTACGTAGAACGCCTTGTGTTTTATGTATTTCTCGGCAGATAGCTCGTTGTACGCTTCTTTTACGCATATTTGCTGCATTCAGTTGTGTGAGTGTTTCTGCAAGAGTCGCCTTAGTTCTGGCCAATTTCTGCTTCAATGTGATGTTCTCTTCATACAACGAGCCTAAACAAAAAAAAATATTATTAAATAGATTATTAGATTACTTTAAGGTAAAATTAAAGCTTTATTGTATGGCTTATTCAGTGGTTGCGGGTTCAAATAGCTCTTTACTTTAGAATGATAGAATAAATAGAATTTGTAAGAAATAAAAAAGTAGTAGTTTCTCGAAAAAAATAAATAAAACACTTACGAGGTGATAAAGCAACAGCATCGTTTTGTTCCAAGCTAGACAATCTATCGCTGTCGATGCCTTGGTCGGGAGAAGTTGGACGATCTTCTTCGGATGGAACGCCCTCATGCATTTCTAGCATTTTATCATCAACGTCCTGCGCTACTCTGCGGGTCACTTCGATCTCTAATTGCGAGTTGAACTCTAGCACTGAAGACAATTTGTCGCGAGTCTCTTCAAGTTCCTTTTCGATGCGAAGCCTGTCGTGCTGTGCCCGGGCTCTCTCGAGCGCGACTTGCGATGCTTGCAACGTGGCTTCGTCTGCCGCTCGCCTCAACGAGCGTTCCTTCTCCAAGAATGTAGCTTCCAACTCCTGCCGCTCCGTCCTCATCGCTTCCACAGTTTTTACAGACTCTGCCAACTTATGTTCCACTTCTTTCAATCGCGTTTCCAGACTTAAAATAGTGCTTCTCAAGGCTTCAACGTGCCTATCGGCCTCGACAGCGTTCGTCCGCTCCGCATCTAAGGTTTCTTTGAGATCACGGTTCGCAGTCGACAGTTGTTCTATTTCCTTGACGGTGAGCTCTAGTTTGGCGTTGAGGTCCGTTCTGTCGCGTTGGAGCGATTCGCAGCGCGCGTTCAGTTCGTCGAGTATCGTGTCTGCGTGCGTGGGCTTGTTGTCTTCGGAGCGCGACCCGTAGGAGAGCTTGGCGCGACGCGCGCGGCCGAGCTTGTTGCTGTCGGAGAGCGCGTCGCGGGCGCTCACTCCGGTGTCGCAGAGCCCCACGCGCGCCAAAGACACGTTCCGGTCGGGCTCCGACCAGCACTCCGACTCCGAGATCACGTCCGCCATCGGCAAGTGCTTCATAGCCCTCCGGATCGAGTATCGGCTATCATCGCACGCGGCGTGGTGCCCGAACATCATTGTCAGGTCTTCTATTCTGAGCGATTGCGATATCTCGAAGTTGCTTTCGTCCATTGTCAGCTCTTCTGGCGCCATCGACTCGTCTAGTTCCAGGCCGACCGGTAGAGCCAAGCTCTGTTCCAGAATACTCTCTGCCAACCTCTTCTTATCTTCGCCAAGAACGCACCTGTAAAACAGTTTCTTGATTATACAAGAGTTTAAAAATAGTAAGATCACATAATAGACATTTTGATAAGATGTAGTTATTATTTAAAAAGTAAAAACTTACTTGTGTGAAAGTAATTTGTCCAAGAAATAAGCGAGTCCTTGTAAACGACGAGTCAACAGCTGTTGTAGGTTACTATAACAAAAGAATACTATTAGTTCAGAATCAACGTATCAACGTTTACTAATAACAAAAAAATGGTATATCTACCCAGATTCTTCGTCTTCTTGAACGCGATCTACATTCTTCTGCAGTTCACGTACTTTGTTCTCCAAATCTTTGATATGTTCATCTTTGCACTTCAATATTTCCTCATACTTTACCATTTGTGAGTCACTCACATGCGCGTATGTCAGTTCTTTGTCCTGTGTAAATATTTACGAATTGATATTAATAAATAAAATCTATCTACCAACGAAGAAGCAACATTCGACCAATCAATGATTTTCGCAATAAAAATGTAGTTTGTTATATTTAATTTATGTTTTAATTGGCCTATTTTAAATCATTATTATTTTATTTTATGTCTTACTCAGTAACTACTTTGAATTTAATTTAACGTATCTTTAATTTATTAGGTTGTGCTAATAGGTACCATTTTTATTTTCCTAATTTCCTTATCTTGTTGCTGAATCTTCTTTGAGCATCCTTTTATCATTTGTAGTGCTTTTCGGTTCTCTTTTCTCAGTCGCATTAACTCGTCCTACAAAACATAATGTTTATTTCATAATAAAATACATTTATAAAAGTTTACTGTAATTTAAAATTAAAAGTTGATAATTTTAGAGAATAATTACCAAATCGTCATTATTGACCGTTACTGCCAAATAGTCTCTGGAACAAAAGAATATAAAAGAATTATGAGTAATCTTGTTATATCCATACGTAAGATTTAATAAATATTACAAAATTATCATACCCCGCCGATTCTGATTCCGCGCAAGTGTCATCAGTCACATCTTTTCGATCCTGTATTTAAAAAATACATTATTTTATCTACAACTATTCGAAATATATTATATACAGCTTTTTATAATGTTAAAAATTATTTTTCTCAAAGGATATGAGATGCTCACCTGATTCTGAGTAGTATCTTTCTTCAGAGCAATGCTGTTGTTTATAGACATATTTTCAACACTGTCTGTTGAAATTGAACCCTGAAATACACATTAGTTTAATAAGAAGCAGGTATTAATTTTTGAAATCGGTAGAGAATTTTATGAGCTAAATCGTTTCAAACAAACGAACAAACAAATCTGTCCTCTTCTTATAATGTTAATTTAAATACCTGTTGTTCTAGAACGTCGATAGCTTCTGCAGCTGCGGCTAATAGTTCTTGTTTGTCGGACAGCTGCCTTTTCAACTCCTCAACTTCAACTTGCAGCCTTACGTTGTGTTCCAAGAGTCCCTGCAATAGAATACAAATACTTGGTTGCTAGCTACCATTCGTTCATAAATTAGCTAGAAATGTGAGAATAATAAGATTGAACCTCGTAAATTATTAGATAACTTTTATTCTCCATGATTTGACAGTTTCTCGATCAGAGTATTAGAGAATCAACAAAGCCTATAAGGTACTACTAATTTTTCGAGATTGAAAGTCATATTCCGTCGAAGTAGATCGCAAAAAGTCGAAATTGAAATAGAAATGGGTGATTAATGTGATGTGATTAGCATGGATTCAGAAAATGAATATTTGGATTGATTGGTTCGCGTAAGCCCGCTAGGATAATCTTCCGGCGTATTACATTGATAAAATTGATTGTTTTTTTGTCTTACTTGAACAGCAGGTGGTGATCCACTGCCCAATTTTTCTTCTAGAAAATATATTCTTAACTTCAAATGAAAGTTTTCTTTGCGCAATCCATTTAACTGCTCCTCGTATTGCTTCATGCTAACGCCGCTAGCATTTGTCACGTCTACAAATAAAAATGATATTAAAAATCAACAATACATCGAACCAGTGGCATCTATGTTTTTAAGTTTCATACATACCGTGACCATCCGCGACCGGTAAAGCCATTTCCTGCAGTTTTCGCGGGCTGGTGCTGAGAAAACACATTATATGTATTTATATTATTAGTTATTGATAACCTCTAGCTCTTATAGATTTCTGAGGAATCAACATTAAAATAATGTGAAATTGACAGGTTTTTTGTATATCTACAGGTATCTTGTAGACTATAGACAGAATTTTACAGCTAGCTTTCGTCCGGGACTTCGTCTACTACGTATAGTATCTAAGCTGTCTACCAAGTAGGTATGTTTCATGCAAATTAAAGTAACGCGGATCAGATATAAGTACAAACACACAAAGAATCATCTCAAAGCCGCCCTCCTAAAGCTTTTCAGTTTTATTTTGAGTTGTCGGTAGGTTAGGTACATAGGTGGTACCAAAGTAGCAATATTTTAACGGTAGGTAATTCACTATTACCAACTTGTAACTTCTATACTAGTTCGAGCCATGGGTGTTATATTGTGAAATGGTGTTTTGTTATGACATCATAATAATAAAAGAGACAGCGAGCGCCTTGTTGCTACAATAGTAGGATGCTTGCTATACCCAAACTAATAATAACTCACCTAAACGGAGACGAAACAGCACTTGCACCATGTTTAGAATGATGCACTCTGGGTAAAGTTGCCATTGTATATTGAATAGAGTTCAATTCACTGTTGTATCATCGTAAATAGTCCGTCTTAGCAAAACAACTGATAAGACACACTAGTGTTATTTGAACCACTTTTAAACGTTCTATGAATATATACTGGATTTTATCTAAATATATGGCACATTCAGTGTACAATAATACGTCAATTAACACACATTAAAACTGTTGTAAACAAACACATTTAAGGAAAACTATTGTTATTAATGCCAATATGCATTATACTTGTTTGCTTTTGCGATTGAATTAATTAGGACGAGACGTGAGCCATCGTCATAATTCGGGAACACTCGCTAGCAGTCGGGCACTAGCAGGCGAGATACGAGGAGCTTGTGTGATATTTAGGTGAAATCTATTTCACGGGAATAGCGTACAATCAGACAGATTTACTGAGTTACGAGAGAGAGATAAAATGATAAAATGTGCTACGCAATAAAGGGGCAGCGGCAAAGCGTTGAACGTAGTGGTGAGGGGCTCGGGATGAGACGGATGCTGTTTAGTTTAATGCCATACAGAAATAGAAAATGAAACGCGCGTGTCGCCTTGTAGCCGTTCTACATTTTCGATTTATGTGTTACTTCCTGCTACTTAAAATGAAAGCAACTATTGATTATATTAGATTTAAATATTATGTAAAATCATTGTATATTTACTTTATAGTAGGTAAATGTACCTACGTCGCTCGCTTTACCTACCACAATGAAGTCAATAGTACAAAGATCATACCTAAATTTTGATTCGTATATTTACGTTAAAGTAATTAAAAATGAAAACCATTGTCATTTAAAAGTGCTTGATGACTTTACACAATCCATTTCAATAATAATTAGGTACCTAATCTGAATAATAACAAGCCTGAGATTCTAAGATTTGAAAGATTTAGCATCAAGAAGAGTTTGAAAAATTACCATAATTTTTTATAGGTAATTATTAAAAGTACTTTAAAACTGAGGTCCACTTCAGGGGCTCTGAAGGTATACATATGTAGTACATATGTATACCTACATATTACATTATATTGTACATATTATGTACATATAATCAACACTAAATCAGAGCTGAGTAGTTAGCTATGCAACATGTTTATAATGTTACAAATACACTACACTTGCTGGAACATTATAAATATGGTGATTTAAATGTTTTTTTCATTTTATCCTACTTACTAAGTTCTTAAACTTATGTACTTATGTAAACCTAGTAATTTTACATAGTAACTTTTAAGTTTCTTTCTATATTACAAGCTTTACTTATTTTGGGACTAGAGTGCTCTGTGTGTAATAAAACACCAGTATACCATGGGAAAGACCAAGAGAAGACCACCAAGAGTAAACTATTGAAAATGATTTCAAATATGCAGTTATTGTTTAAGATTTGAGAGCAAAACTCCTTTCTCTAACTTATGTGATTTTGAGACAGCAAAGTTGAAAGTCCGAGGCTATGACCAGAGATGATGATGCAGACGGGAGTTTAAAAAATCATAGATGTTAATGGTAATACCATAATAACATTACTTACATAAATAAATTGGTTCAATCTTGGCCACCACCTCATTTCCCAAAAAAGCTTAAACCCAAACACCCAAAAAAATCTGTACTTCAATAACTCGTTACAGATGCAAGAAAATAATTAAGAATGCTAGACGATTTTTAGTACGGACGTTAGGGAATAAGCCCCCAAAAACCCACCATAATGTACTCACATCATGTTAGTAGTGTCAGCTGCAAACTCTGTCATGTTTTAGCTAGCACCTGTTATTTTTGTGTACTTAGTAGAAGTCTATTCCACCTGTAAATTATATTGATATTTGTCAGGCACTACAAATAAACAGAAATGCAAAACAAACACAATGTATATGTAAATATTTTCTCTCCTCATTCCTCTTGAGGATGTTCCTAAGGCTTGTAGCACTCATGCTGAGAGCATTTAATAAACTATTTAAAATACCAGATTTTTAATAGGATTTTAACCTACTATTCTTCTGTGACTTTTACGGATTCAAATCCTCAAATTTGCCTATATATTTTGTTACAATGTTCATTCCAACTCTTCTGAAATTTTATAGAGCCCACCTGTATATTGTTGCCTGTTGCTAAAATTTGATGAAATAATTTAGGTACATCTTAAGCAACGGCGATGTCAATGACGATAAATAACATTATACTTTGATTAATAATAAACTTACCGATCAAAAAACTAATCACAAGCCACAAATTATCAACGGTTTTGTTATTCCGAGTCACAAACCCAACGCTTAAATCGTTTGTTTTCTTTCTTTATTTTAATAATCCCATCCTTAAACCAACAGTCAATATATAATTCAAATTGCAACGGCACGGCCAAAGAATATTATCAAACACTGATAGACGAAGCGCAATTACTATCCTTCAAAAATTATGTTAAAAATCTCATTTTTGTATGAAACGCATTTCAAATTTAGACATCCGTTTCATACATTTCTAGTTCAAGTTGGTTGGTTTGAGTGCGAGTATAGCAGGAACGCTTGGCTTGGCACGGCTGAGTGCTGCCTAGATACCTTTTCTATTCAACCATCCTACTATATACTCTGTGTTTGTATGTATGTCTGTGGCGCACTCACTTCGTTTCGTTCGTTCGTGATCTTGTGATTGATTTGTAATAAATTGTGGTTGTATTGTTTTGTATTTTAGGTTAAAAAAGCTTCTTCCTGGCTTTTATCGATTATGCGAATTCATTGATAACATAGATCAATTTAAAACATAATGGCTCTATCTAATAAAATAAACAATATTCGTTCGTTGTTATACAAAATCGTTCGCACAGACCTAAGACCCAGCGTGCGATTTTATGCCGATTCTGCGGATGAAGCAGGCACAGAAGAGGAAAAAATCATTGACCCAGCTAAAGATAGAACCAAAGTTATTCCTCTAGAGACCAGTATGAAGTATTTGCAAAGTAAGGCTTACCAGCAAACATACGGAGACGACCCAGTGTGGGTCATGTATCGTCGCAATCACAAAGGCGGTTTTGCACCACGAAAAACGAGACGGTCATGTGTAAGAAATGGTGTTATATCAACTGGAAATCCGTGCCCTATATGCCGCGATGAATATTTAGTATTGGATCACAAGAATACCAAACTTCTTAAACAGTTTATATCTCAATATACCGGACAGGTATGTAAGATTAGTAATAAGTTATAAACATAAATTACTTTATTTATGCATTCATTAATATTAATTTATAGATACTGTTTTAATGTCTACTTCTCAGATTTATTGTACATCAGATTAATAGTCATAAATCACCTTCTTCATTACATTTCAGGTACTGGATGCTTTTCAAACTGGACTATGTCAAAAGAAGAATAAAGAACTACTTGTTGCTATTGAAAGAGCTTGGGATCAAGGACTTCTTACATATGATGTGCCATTCAGGGAATATGACTATTCATTGTATAACAAGGCTGTATAACTTTGTACTGTAAGTTACATCTTAAATAAATAAATTGTAGAAATAAACATAATTAAAGTTACAAAAGGAACTTGCCATTTTTTTAGGTACCTACCTGACAAGATAGATGGTTGGTTAGTTGCTGACTGAAACCTTTCTCATTATTGTACCTAATTATACTATCTAGTATGTCCACTTATTCCTCACAAAATTAATTGAAGTCTCGTAAAAACAAAATATAGATTGTAAATTGGAGTCCTATATGTATTAAGGAAACAGATTTATCAATCTAATGCTCAGACTAATGGGGTTGAAATTCACAATACTGATTTATTTGCATAAATAGAATCATATTTTTAATGGCACAAACATTACTTCACAATATACCAACAAAATAAAATATAATCTTGTTATATTCATATTTCAATCTGCAACTAACCTATCCGAAACAGGCCTTATTTTTTTTACTCTACTCTGACTGAGTTTTTGTGTATGTGTCATATTATACCAGTGCCTGCAGATGTGCTGGCCTAACATCGTAAAAAGAATTAAAAAAAATATAGACATGTTTATGTAAAGTTATCCATTATTTTTGTTCTGTTTCTCTGCAGTAGTAACTCTCCTATCAGCGAGGACTTTTCTCTCTCCAGGATGGTTATTCTCTCGTTTTTCCGATTCACCTCCTGAAAAACATTTACATTTTTATTAAAATCGTAATCTATATTTATTTGTGGCTATTCAGTGGCTACAAAAAAAAATATCCACACCATCTTTATCTATTACACATAAAATGAAATCCCACAGTGACATATTATATAAATTAAAACCTAACTACCAATGACCAATGTTTATATGGAAGAGAATAGTTTTTTGGGGATGTTATAGAAATATAGGCAACCTAATTCTTGTTTATTACTCAACACATGCTATTGTAAACATGAACGTTTTTTATTTCTAAGTACTACACACCTCAGTAAGTATGCGGTTTTGCGATCTAAGGCCTGACGCGTTGGGCGGGTTCCCTGATAGCGTGGAAGACGGTAGCGCAAGGTTCATGTGAAGAGATAGCGGCCCGTGGCGCCAGCCTGCAGCTAACGCACCCAGCTGCCGGTTGAGCTCAAACACACGCGCCCGAAGCAATTCCAGGCGTTCCTGATGTGCTTCGCTCCATGGTTCCTATAAATAAATAAACTGATGGCAGATTTGCTAAATATCCTGCTATTTTTAGCAGGTGCAGCATGGGTGTTTATGATTTATGATGTCATTTGATCTGACGCAAAACAAGGTAGGTATGATGTTAAACTCACCACATATGCGCCAGTTCTACCGGCATATCGCATTTTATCCTGAACATCTGCAAGCTGCTTTAAGTACCACTCTCGCGCCTCTTCTACCGCTGATAATCCTTGCAGCAAAACGTCTTTCTCTTGTTCGATTTGTTTCATTCGTTTCAGAAGATTGTAGTCTACCCCGTTGTGCAAAGTGTGACGCCGCGGTTCTCGACGCCGAGATGTGCGACGATATTGAGATTGAGTTTCGTTAGAAGATCTACCATCCCCAAGACCTCTACTATGTTCCTCCATCGCATGTGACAAATCTTCATAATTGAGCTTAACTCCTACATCCATATTGGAATCAAAAACGATTTCTTCAACAGATTTGTAACCTTGCCCGGGTGGTTCCTTTCTCTCAATACATTGTTTTTCTAATCGAGGTGGTTTTGGAGGTCCGTACAATCTATGGCTGTTTTCTTGCTTCAGTGCAACGATTGCATTGTGTTGTGGTGCATCTTGAACTATTGCATCCTTTCGCCCAACTAACTGAGGCATATTGTGCATTATTGTGCAATGTTGCGCCGTTATATCTGTTTTATTTAAAGCATTCCAGTTTCTATTTAGATTCTGCGAATCATTAGAATCCAACAATGGCGCTGAAGGAGGGCGATGAACTTGTGCGTTTGTTTTTTGCGTGTGCAATCCTCCTGTATCGTTGGTCATTCTATCTACCGTATTCGAAGAATGCTGCTGTGCTTGATTTCGCAACAGACATATTCTTAATCCTGAACAAAACCGTTCAAAAGTTAGTAGACCGTCATGGGAGGCAACTTTTTGTAAGCTCTCAATAACACCGCGGGGTAGACCCTTCGTACGATCATCTCGCCAACGGTTTTCGATGTCTGTAACTTTAACGTATCCTGTACGCTTGTCATCCATGATGTCAAATAATGTTCTCATTGCAGATACAAATTGCTTCGGTAAAGATTCCATGGTGTTAAGTATTGTGACTTGATTCATTATCACATTAGGTTTATAATTCTAACAAACGCAAAAAATAGTGCATATCCACTTGTCATTAGTTAGTGTTTTTACCCTGGCATAAATTTAACCACAACAATAAAATCATCAATTACCACAGCACACAGTAATTACATTGTAGGCAAGTGTTTAAGTATGCATTACTTTTACATACAGTCTAGTAAAGCGCCTCGCGGTTACAATTACCTAGACTTAAGTTTATACAAAACGAGTTCACGAACCGCGCGTCGTCTACATTATGAGGACGGACTAAAATCTGGCTGTAAACGGTAATGAATGTGTGCTCTGCTGGGTCGTGGACACTCCTATCGGCTAGCGGGAGGGAATTCGCGAACGTGTGCGAGAGGGGGAACCGGTCAGACCACATTTCGGCCTCTACACCGCAGCATCGAGGTACCTAACAGGTAGACAAACGCGGCTCGCCCGCGGCTTTTTTCGTTTAAATTCAACTGAAAAATGATTCCGTCCGGATCGATTATTTTTACCTTTCTTGGTTTCTAGAGCAATCTTCGTCATGTGGAGCGGAGATGGTATAATAAACGAATTATAAAACATAATGAAAAAATAGAGCTTACGTTAATTTTAAGGTACCTAAATGGTAGGAATAATGTTTTTAATGTTTTTATGCCTATATTACCTACCTGCTTACTAAATTGTAGGTAAGTATATTCCAAAGAATAGCCTTAGTTATGTTATATTCTTTGGTCATTTGTGAAGCTAAGATTCGTCAAACCCACTCATAGAATTTAAATCCGTTAGAAAGTAACGGTTCATAGAGGTGGTATGATGTCAGTCGTCTTAAAATATGTAGATACTGGAACATCTTAATCTTAACATTTTTATGTCATAGAGTGGACGCAATGCAAGTCATCACGGTACGTCTTTAGTGGACGTACTCGGTGTGGTATGCATATGAACATATGCACGGTATGTTCAAAGGATACCACTTAACATCAGGTGGGCTTGTTCCTGCGTATAGTATGATTAACATATCTGTAGAATAGCAAATAGAGCTCAGTGAAGCAACATTTAATATTAAAACAGTTTTAATTAATAAATATGTATTATATTAAGTATATATTTAATATATTGAAAATCTATGTTAGTAATCTTTGTTTTACAATTTGGATGTAGTTAAGGCGTATTATCGTTTTAGGGTGGAATTGATTCGAAGGAAAACAGATTTAACCAAATGTTACACGTAGGTATTGTTAGTTAGAGTCTGTCAAGCGAAAGATGGCCCTGATAAATCGCGGCAAATTCAAAAACTATTAGTATGGCAATACATTAAAGAATAGGATAACTTGGAATTACATAATTTGATACTTTGATATTATTCTAAATAAATATACTTACATAATTTTTGATGATGATTATGAATAAGTAGATGATATACTCAAATATAAACAAGTAATATTCTTCAGAGTACCTACACGCCCAGGGTGCATCTTAGAAATATCTTAGTGTAGGTAATAAATAAAAAAGGCTCAATTATAAAGTTATTTTTTTATTCGTCGTAATCAAAATCTGAATCTAAAAATTCCACTTGAAGTGATAAATCGGAGTCACTGGTATCATCACTGCTATTTTCTCCCACATTAATTATAAAACGTTCTAAATTATCTTCTGCAATTCTGTCTCTTTCTTTGTATTTTGCTTCTATGTTGATTACGTGTTGAGTCATTTTTTTCCAATCATCTGCTGTTATGCTTTCAAATGACTCCTTAACAACTTTTTCAAATTGTGCTGCAGTCAAGTTCACATTTCTCATGGCCACCTTTCTTTTTGCCAAACTCCATATGAGTTCAATTGGGTTCAAGTCGCAGTGATATGGGGGAAGTCTTAATACCTCATGACCGTTCTGTTTTAAAATTTCATCTGCTTCATAAATTCGTTCTGGTGTATTTTGTTTTACAAAACATAGCAGTTCTGCTTTGGTGTGGTATTCTTCAAATGCAACACCATTCAACGTAAGCCATTCTCTTATTTCTGGTTTGCGGGTTTGAGCGGTAGGTGTTTTGTTATTAATGACCGAATGATATGAGGCATTATCCATTACTATCAGACTTGGCCCATTCAAATTTGGCAGGAGTTTTTCTTGTAGCCATTTATTGAAATTCGCAGCATTCATATCGTGATGGTAGTCCGCCATTTTCGATTTAGTGCTAAACACTAACAATGAATTCGGAACAGGGCCTCTCTCCGATCCAGCATGGACAATGATGTAGCGTTTTCCCGATGAAATATTTTCAACTACACCGCTTGTTGATGGGCCTTGCCAACACTTTTTGGGCTTGTACGATTTGTGGATATAAGTATCATCTAAATAAATGATGGGTTTTCCTTCCAAACGCTTTGAAGCTATTGTCCGTAAAAATCGATGTCTCCACGCAGAGATATCATAACGCTCGATCAACAACGAACGTTCATTTTTGTTTTTCTTGAATTCATAGCCACTCTTTAATAGTATTTGACGAAGAGTCTCATGAGATCCACTGAATCCAATGCTTTCTTTTAGTTCCGCCAACAAAGTTCTTAATGTGGGGACTTGTTTTCTTACAATGTAGAACTCGTTTAGCTTATTCCGGATAACATCCATGTCAAAACTATCCAGGTTTGACACTGTGGACTGGTGAGGTCTTTTTTTACCCGGAGTACTCCAGACACCTTCATTCACCACACCTTCATTTTTAATCCTCTTTAATGTTCTGACACTTACTTCTGCAAATACAATAAAATAAATGTATGAAAGTGGTCAGGCAGATCTGAGCAACATATTTTCCATTTGGAAACACAACAGTAGTTAAGTACAGGTGGAGCTAAGTAAAAACTTACCAGTGAGTGAAGATATTTCATCCAAGAACTCGTTCTGGGATTTTATTCTTACTTTACTTTCCAAATCAGTTAGCTTCTCAATTGTACGCATTATTTCGGTAACTCCTGCTACTTCCTTCATATTAGCTGTAAAATTACAATAATTCATAAATTATACCTAATGCAATGTTTATTTTTCCAAATGTGTAGTATGCTATTAATGTTATTAAGATATCATAAAAGAAGACAACAGTAGGTATTTTAATAAAAGAAAATAAAAGTCGAGAACCACAAAAATGTTATCAAAGTATCAAAATATTTGTGCAATACAAACCTAAGAAATCGACCACAATACGTAAACAATCCTGTTTCTGCAGGAATACAGCTTCTTTTTCCTGCTGCTTCTCCTGATACTTGGATATCATACAGAATAATAACTTTCGCACGCCATTCTTGATTGTTTTAGGCATTTTAACACGCAAAAAACTCAAAATGTATTCTCAAACAAACCACACCAAAAATGCCCTAGGCCGCCATCTTATAAACATTGAGGGGAACAGTACTGCCACACACCGATACCAATTTTCCCTAATGTTTTGGAAAAGTCTATGTACTAGAATATGTATGTACCCCACGTATTTGCGTATTTTTCCGATTCAGGATAAAAAAATAATAAAATGAGTTTATTTCATAAGTTCATTAGCGTGAGTTAAAATTCGTTATTAACAATTATTATTTTATGCCACCCTGACTTTACCCCGTTATAGAACATAGTGTCCGAAGGTAGAAACACATTATTATTGCCATGTAAAAAGTTACGTAAAAAATCGAGTGCCATCTTTCGCTTGACAGACTCTAGCAACATACAACTAGAATGGAACTAGAACTTCGATAACCAACTAGGTTCTCTCAACTTCATGTTTGCAATACCACCTCTCCATATATATAAGTTACTCTATGATACCCCTCCATAGTGGTATAGCTCAGATCATATAAACAGACATTGACACAATTCATGACAGTCGTCTGTCAAACAAATACCAGAAAAAAAGTTGTATGTATGACCAGTGTTCAAAAAAGTCCTCTAAATTCAGGGTATATTTTTAGGTGATGTATTATTGTGTTTTTTTTTTTTAATTCCTTATGGGTATTTATTATGAAAAAACATAATTACAATTTTTTTGTTCATGTTGAAGAAAAACATTAAAAACAACTTAAATAAAATATAAATTTAGGGAAGGGCCTTGACTGGTATGTATAGTTGAAAAATGAAGGAGACACAATAATTAATCCTTCAATGGTCTTCTTTTGTCTATTTTTAGAGTAACGTAATTTTGTGAATAACGTGTACAAGGTACAAGACATTTAGTTTGCACGTTTGTAAATTAACCCAACACAGCTTTAACTAAAAGTACTATTAGAATCCGGATATCCATCATCTCTAAAAATGTAATTTTTATATCAAATCGCGACTGCTTAAATTTAAGGTATTTTCCACGGAAACTAAGGGAAAATTAACTTTTGAAGCTGGCAGCACTGTATGGTATGACCAATAATTTGTGGTCGTTGAGTGAAGTGAAGTGAAATCGTGTCTGAAATGTCTAGAATTAAGGTTTTATAAAAAATCTAATTGTTGTTTTATTTACGTAGATAGATATCAAATGCTTTTATTTAGACGTAAATATGAGCAATACGGAAAATAAGACTGAGCTGCATGAGGTGGGGGAAGCAAACGGCAAATTACAGACAGATAGAACACGTCCAGGATGGGTAAAGTTTGACGACGAATCTCATAATGTACCAGCGGTCGATCCAACTCAAGAAAATTCGACCGCTACCGCTGTGGCAAGTACGTCTGCTCAATCATCACCTCAATTACCGGCCGTGCTTAATACAGAAACTATCCAAGTAAACTTCGATCGAGGGGATAAAAACGTTGAGGTCTCACAAAATACACTGTCTAAAAATGTTGAGTTCGTCACCATTCGTCAAGGATTTTGTAAGTACCACCTACTTATCAACTGGATGTTAATTCAAATGCAATGTCACCGATAAACATTAGCTGTACTTAATTTAACTGTTGGTTTACAGGTAATGGTGATATAATTGTGACTGTACTACCAGTAAATACAAAATGGCCTTGGATTACTGCTGCACATTTTCGACCAGAACTTGTACCCGAAGAACTCATGGCACAGGGATTAACAGTAAGTTTCAGATATGCACTCAATGGTAAATAACCATTGCTAAGCTTTCCTACATAATTAATTATCATAAATGTGAGATGAGACTACATAATAAAAGAAAAATATATTAATACAAAAAAAATATATTTTCAGCTCACTGTAGAAGAATATGTCCAAGCAATGGAACTACTTGTGAATGATGCCCGTTTCACACTGTATAACATTTGTTACAAGAGAGTGCTAGTCTGCTGGATATCACTCGCATTCCTTGTGCTTCTGGCTCTCCTATTCTCCGGTCTCACTGGCCTCACTTTGTTCTCATTGGGAGTGCTATGGCTGGTTCTCAATGCCGCAGCTATATTCCTTTGTATGTGGGTAAAGCTGAGACTGTCAAAAGGGCTGGAGCAGTGCTTAGCTCGTGTCAATAAACTACTCAACAAACACAAATTGATTCTGGCTCTTGACGATAGAGGGAAAATATCATGTCACAAAGTTAATTTATGCTTTATTTACTTTGATTCGGGGCCATGTATCGCTCATATACAGCAGTTCATTGAGAGTGAAGAAGGCAAGACTATAATGCAAGGTTGGGAACAGAGATTAGATGTTGTTACTAGTGATATTGTTATCCAAGGAAGTCAGTCAACCAGATTATCTCGGAAACAGGTATTTATTAAACAAATTTTCTATAAAACCATTATCAACTTATGTTTTGCTTATTGTGCTAAAATGATTTGAGTTTGATATGTTTTCTGTGCAAGAAAAGTTATGTTTTTGATGAATGGTGGCTTGCAATTCTCCATGAAGTCTTGATTGTTCAAGTCCAGCTGTAATTGTCTAATTTTATTTATATGCCATACCTTACATATTCTTGCGAAGTACCATAATATTTATGGTGGTGGTTTTTTTTATTGTACATGATCTGGTTGTTGATGTTGAATACAGAGTGACATAACATTTATGTCCCATTTGTGTATATATTAAACATTATATAAAAATAACTAACTTTTGTATTACCTGCCTTTACCTAGTTACTTGCTATGTCCTAAGCATGATTCATTGGGTATTTGTTGCCTTATTTGCATGACTTATAAAATGTCATAATGTAAGTAGGTACCTATATGATTCATTATGTGGGTAAAGGTTTATGCCTACAATACCATTAAGGCTCTTTAATCTTACATTCTTCAACTTTACTGTAGTTACTTTATTTATCTAGTCATATCTAACACCTAATAATAGTTTGACAACCGATGTGGACGGCAGGAGGAGGTTGCGCCCGCCTTGGGATAAATGTTTATACAATCTACTAATATTTATCCTGGGTGTTCTGGGTATTTTATATGTATACTAAAAAATATCTATGTAATGTATTGTATTAAGTATGTCAGTCTTCTAGTACCCATAACACAAGCTCTGCTTAGCTTCGGGTTAGATGATGTGTGGATTGTCCAGCATTATTTATATTTATTTATTTATTCATGTGAGAGTAGTATCTGTAACATAAGTAGATCTGTAGATGTTGTTAACAGTGTCGAAGGGTAATGGTGGTACGAATGTGCAGGGTATGGCCGAGCAAGTTTACCTCCGGTACCTTCAGAGGTGGGGCAAGGACTTCTTGCGTCGCCGGCTGGACTGGACGCTAGACGAGGAGGGTGGCAACCCCGCCGCGCCCAGACATCTAACGAATGCCTTCTGCCCCTGTCAATACGCTGAGGAAATATTGCGGAACAAAGAGCCCAAAGACACGCGAGCCTGTTGCCCCCTTTGCAACAATTGGCTCAGGCGACGCGGTCTTGATTGACCTAACCGCTTTACGCCGGGCAAGTCATCTTTACACAGTATATGCCATTTCTCGATTATTATTTGGGCTTATTAGAATAAAATGCTATTTCCCGGGTATTATTCCGTCTTATTAGACAAGTAAATGTTGAAAGGTGACAGGTTTCATCTGTGAACTGTTTTTTTTATAACTTTATCGCGTATTCATCTATTTGGTAATTTATTTCTGTGACAGAATTTAATTGTTTGAATAAATTTGTTTCAGGAAAGAGGATCTCTATTATATCTGCGTTATGTCGGACGCTGGGGCGCACATGCTGTTAAAAACAGACTGAGTCTCAGCAGCTCTGTGGCTGGACGACACGGTGAGAAATATATTTGTCCATGCCAGTACATAGAAGAGCACCTCCATATAAAACCCCCGGCTGGTATTGCTAAGTTCTTCGTATTACCCAATCAAAGCAACAATATACAGCTATATTGAATATTATTTATTTATTGTAGTAGGCTGATAGACTGGAAGAAAACATAAAAAAATGTAACCTATTGGTCTGGCAATTATGTAACCGAATCCGTCCATTGAATGTACTTAATTTTTTTAGGAACTTTAGATTCTAGATATATAATTGCGAAAAGTATATATCACACAATATTATTAATGTTTAAAAAAATGTTTTTTACGTGCATGTGTTCTAATTTTGGTATAAGCATTACTTTGATGAGCATAAAAACATTCCACCTTTTAAATCCTGTTTGTCAATAGTTTCTATTGATGGATGAGAACCTACTTATACCTAATCATTTGTAATGTTTTTAGGTATTTTATTTACATAGCTTGTATGCATATTTCACACTTAAGTGGCCATATTAAAAAAAAGTATTATTTTAAAATGTTTAGTTTTCTATTTTATAAAATGTTTTTTAAACTTTTATAATTTTCGTATTGGTATTTCCACATTTTCTGATCATAGGCAAAGTTTTGTCAGAGATAGGCTCAGATTTAACTCTAAATGACAGAGTTATTTGTCATCAAGGTTTATGTATTTGAGTACCTTTAAGCTTTTTGTTAACTTTTTTTCAAGCATATATAAATAGATTAATGGATTAAAAGCATAAGTATAAGTACCTAAATGAATGACAATAACACAAAGATTCACTGGTCAAAGTTGTAATATATTGTTTTTTAATAACAATGTCACAGAATGTTTATTTATAATTAAATTGTGCTATCCCTGGGTATAATTCATCATTATATCTAGACCACCCATTAACAATCTATGGGTTAATACTTATTTATAAGGCGAAAAGAGTTTTTATTTTTTAGTCATTTTGTTACTAGATATCACACTGAAAGTGTATCTCTATATCTCAATGGTTGTTGTGAGAATACTTTAATTTTATCTATGTAGTTTTTTTTAACTATGTACCTACTATAATAAAAATCCGCATAATAGCTTTTAAAATGGAATATTTATATTTTACATTGTTTATTAATTATCTTGGATATCTTACGCCTGATTCTGATTTCCAACCATATAAATATACCTACTTAAATTACATCCACACTATGTGGATGTAAAACAATATTAATAATCATTATTTCAATTAATAATTATTATATAAGATCACTTTATTAAAAAATATATATATTATAATACATTTATAAGGATATTGGATAAAATGCTACAAAAACTATTCCATAGCATTCCTGGACTTACTTAAGTTTTAGCCTCTGTATTGTATTATGTTCTAATTAAGAGAAAGATAGTGATTAAAATATTCATTTAACATTCCGTCCGAATAGTGAATCTATACATATTAGAACAGTATTGTGAGTACTTATTTTTATTAGATTATAAGATTTTATGAAACATATACATTATTATACCATTGTAATTATTTATATTACTTGTAAACTTTGTTGAAATGTACAATAAAATCTTATTTTAAAGGTACTTCGGGTTTTATTTGTCTCATTATGTAGGTAGGTACCATCTCAGTTCAGAAAAAAAGAAAACTTTAGGTATAACAAATTAAGAGGTTGGAGTCACATCAGAATCATATGAGCCAAACAATCATTTATTAAACATTGGCCTATAAAAGCTCTTTCAAACTTACTATGTGGCAACCCTGAGGGATATTTTTTTAGTCGTGGCCCAAAATGCCCTTTCTCCTTTGTAATGAACCCATAGTTTCAAACTTCGGTCCAATGATACTCTATACTAGCTTTGGGCTAATAATTCCCACTTGGTTTGTATGTATTTTATCACCAATGGGCTGACTATTTTAAAAGGTCAATTCATAGAAAAGAGCTGTTAGGTACTGTATCACAGATAACTTTATTGAAAAATATTAAAGGTAACACTTGAATTTAGCTAAAACTAAAAAAATATATAAAATAAATGTTACTATGCTTATGTACCTTTATACCCATTTTATGTATCACAGAAAATAATAATACGAATGGTAGTAGTAATTTACATTGATTATGAACATAGTAGTATTTATAACGATAAAGACAATTCAAAAGTATAAAAAAATAAGTGATAGGCACTTGGAGGTATTAGAAATTTCAAATTACAAAATAATACCTGCACCAAAATATAGTCTAATTAAATTACGTGAGCCTGGGTGGTCACAACCGGGAAATCTAAACTTGAAGTTATAAAATACATAATATTATTTTTTGAAAACATTATTTTTTTTAAACAATTATTGATATAAAATAAAATATCTACAACCAATAAATTAAATCTTTTTAAAATTGTATAAATAATAATACTGATTAAAGATTAAGAAATGTATCCTGTGAAGTACCCACTTTTTTGTTTTTTCTATAAATTCGATTGTATAGGCGACAAAGAAATTGGTTTACCACTTTTGATGACATCTCCCAGTAACATAATTATTCGCTAAGGATTACAGATTGACAGATTCTGACGTAGCAGTCATTAATCTGTCAAGCGAAAATAGCCCTTGATGTTTTGTACGTGCAAATGATATTCAACCTTATAGTGGTAAACCAATTTCTTTGTCGCCTATACATAAAAATGTTGGACTACCCAGGATCTCGTGTTGGCAAGGCAAAGTTACATAGCATCTTTTTTGTAACAATTTGAGCAATTAAAACTAAAATAATACAATTTGATTAACGGGTAAAATAAATTCGTTACATGACATTATTTAGCATCATCACGGCGGGTTTTTTTTGGACTAGCCTTAGAGCTATCCCCGGCGGGGAACATCCCTCGGAAAGAGTGTCTTTGTTCTTTAACTTCAGACTCTTTTTCGATAGAAGCGATGATATTACGCTTTAGGTTTTTTTCAGCGGTTTCCTCTCTGAGATCGATGGAGGAAGCGAGCGATTCTAGGGACGTGACGGTGGAGCGCTTTTGAATTTTGTTTCGCAGCGTGAGGTCGAGGTAAGGTTTGTTAGAGGAGTCGACGTCTGGGGCGGTGTGAGTTGACGACGAGCTCTCGGTGGGAGGCAGACCATCCAAAGCCGCCACTCGCATGAAATCGCGCTGAGACTCGCGCGCTTCCACCAGAAATATGCTCTCCTGTCAAATACGAAATTAAACGTTCACGTATGCGTAGAAACTTCTTATAAATGATAAGCTAACTAAACTAAAATATTACAAGGAATGCAAAACGCAGCATGAGCCAGGCGCGTTAGATGTATTTTTATTTATTGGCAACATGTCATTACACATACGCCTTGAACCCTTAGTCCGAGTTGTATTGTGTATCTACTATCTATATTAATGAAACTTAGGAAATTATTGTATGAAGTAAAATTGTTTCAGATTCGTTTTGTTGATTTTGCGTGTAAACAAAATAAAACTCTGACATCGTGTTCCTGTGACGAAGTTACACAACTTGACATTACCTATTATTTGAATAAATAATACTCTAACCACGGGATTTTGTCTGAAATTGTGAGAAGCGTCATTAGCGAGTGGGTTAGAAATCTTTACAAAAGCCGTGTTCCGAAATGAGTATACGATGTAAGCATACTTTTAACTCAGACTCTAAGTTTTGGTGTTATAAAGATGAATTAATTAATAAAATTAAGCGTGCATATTATAAACTTTTCAAAGTAGACAAATAAAATGGCAGGTCTTCATGCAAACTACGATAGGTTAATATTTACCCATAGTACCACTTTATTCCCAATTAAATGGTGTCTAGCGTTTAAAAAATAAACGTTTATTAAATTATATTTTGTATGTTGTTGCAACTTTAAATGAATAGCTGGAAGGTTAGTGGCAGATCCAAATAGTTCCTTATCATTTAGTAAATTAAGTAAGTATATTATATAAAATAAATAAATAATGCTAGACAATCCACACAACATCATCTAGCCCCAAGCTAAGCAGAGCTTGTGTTATGGGTAGGTACTAGAAGACTTTATCCCAAGGCGGGAATCGAACCCGCAACCTCCGCGTCGCAGGCGGACCATCGCCCACCGCGCCACATCGGTCGTCAAATAAATATTATTAATAGTTTCTACCATTTGAACTTGATAGAAATTAGAATAAATTATGCTTTTTATGCTGTGGGTGTGTGTTAGGTCACCATAATTTGTGTGTCCTGTATCTGGAAGTTACTTAACAGTTTCCAAAGTATAGTTCAAGTTAGTTTGGGACTAGACGGCGCAGTGTGTTGCCTATCAATATGGTATTACCTTAACTTCCTTAGTGATGTATTGGTCGAGCTTGTCGTATATGACAGCATGCAATCCCATTTCCTTCAGTTTCTTAATCGTATTCTTGTCATTGTTGTCATCACCCCAGCAGAATATGACTAGACCGGCGTCCGTAGCTAGTTTCACCTGAAAATGTATAAAAAAATAAAGTAAATTAAAAAACACCGGAAATATATCATGCCCTCACATCATCTCCTTATAATAAAAAATATATAAATTTGTGTGTTCTTCTATCTTAATAGAATACTCAAATACTTACTTTTTTTCGTAAATACTTACATAGAATACATAGTAACACCCAAACACAGAACAAATATTAATGTTTATCACACAAACATTTGCTCTGGATGGGAATCGAACCCGCGACCCGTAGCATGGAAGGCAGAGCTGCTACCAACTGAGCTGTGACGCCTGTCAACAGATTATTCACTGCTTTACCTGTGTTGGGTCCCGTAGTAAATCCTCAGTGTGAACAACAATACCCAGGATATCAGAGCTCACTGCACTCTGAACTGCAACGGGGATTGAAAGACATCTAGGGTCGCGGTACGGCTGGTATTTATTAGTGATCCCCTGAAAATATAGAAATGAACAATTCAAATCATTTAATTGCAAAATGTGGTCAAACAGTTGGTTGTTGTCATCATTTTACAGATCAGCAGATTACTATATTTAGCATGCAAATTAAGTCGAGGAATGGCGAAGTAGAATTGTTTTAACGTAAGTCTGATTATAATGACGATATTAAAGAACGAATTTCTAACCTAAGAGATGAGCTGGTTTCTGCGGAGCCCGAGACATTGACCTAACAACAAGAGGAGCACCCCGCGCAGAAAACGGACCTACAATGTTACTTTGATAATACATTAATTAAATAATCACGTGCTAATCACTTGTGTCCTATCCACTTAATCACCTTATAATCATGCCACAATTAACGATAACAACCACTTTGATTAAAAAAAATATATTATTTAGAAATAGGTAATCTATTTTCCATTTAAGTATATGTGTGATACCTACTATGCCACTGGGAGAATCACGTGAGACGATACATTTTAATAATAAAATCATTAACCTTGTATTTTAGCAATCGGCCTTCTTGTTAAAATATATTAAGATATGATCTTGATTAACCTAATTAAATAATCTAACATGACTCTATATTATTCTTTGTGTTAAATTGTGTCTATAATTTGTTTTAAAAAAACTATTACTGTATGTGCCATTAACGATCGTATCATAAAATCCTAAGAAGTCTAAGCTCTTGATAGACTAAAAAGGCAGGATAGATTTTCTCGGCCGCACGTCATTCGTATGTCGGGAAAAATATAATGTGCCCAACTCGAACCCAAAACACACTATAAATCCTTCTATTGCTGATATCTATACTAATATTATAAAGAAGTAAAGTTTGTGTGTTTGTATATTTGTTAAATTGTAAGGGGTAATCTCGTGATCTACTGAACCGATTTTAAAAATTCTTTCACCAATTGAAAGCCACATTATTACTGAGTGTCATAGGCTATATAAAAAACTGAAAATTATCAAGGCTTTTACGTGGTAGTCCGTTTTGCAAAGTGAATCGGAGAAAAAGCGGTCGAATTATGCCCAACGAAGTGGGCACAGGTCAGCTAGTGTTATGATATAGAAGTTTACTTACAACTGTCAGGAACATAACAGGATATTTGTTTTGCTTGTTTCGCACCATGGTGCAGATATCGGGGTTGAAACATGAGAACACAATGCGACGCTCTCCAGCGTAAAGCAGCACTACTTCGAGCACCTGCAATTTTATTATTATTTAAATTAGTTGAAGAAATGAAGGCTTTGGCGAGACGATTTTGACATTCATAAGAGGGATTAGAACTCTACACATAAATAGAAAAAACTAAACCCTAAAACTAGAAGTTTAGGAAAAACTACCCTTCAATAAGTTGCAAAATAAAAATACAATAAGTAAGTTTGTTCCAGATCCAGTGAGTTTTCTGATGTTGAGCAGTAACACCTGCCTATACAGGCGTCACAGCTCAGTTGGTAGTAGCTCTGCCTTCCTTTCCATGGGTTCGATTTTCATCGCCTCACCAAATACATTCAATGCGCGGTGAATATGTGTGTAGTGCCCAGTAATATCCCAGTTATATCACCCAGCATCCCAAACTCCAGATACATAATTGGATGTCATATGCCTACCTACTAATGCACTGTAAACAACAGCAACAAATTACATACCTTATTTACATATGTATTCATGTCGAATGGATTATTAAGTTCGAAAGTGCCGTCATTCAATTCCATTGTCCATTTCAACTCCACATTAAAGCCAACATGGACATCAATCGTCTTTAAAGCATCTTCAAGAGTGGGAAATGGTTGATGCTCCTCTAAATCTTCGTCGTTGAACAGTATTTCGTGGTTGCGACCCTCTACTAAATGATAAACCTAAAAATAAAATATATATTATATATTTGATGAAAATCAAGTAGGTATCTCTGAAGATACATGTTTTAATGGTTTTAAGGTGTTAACTACAATGATAGATGGTTCAAAAGAATGTAAGCCTTATCTTGTGTAAATTATTTGAGCCTATGTGTAAGTACCTTTAGTTTTTGCAGGTGTTCCAATGTCAAGTCCTTGACTGGTAACTCTAACATTTCTGTAAACTCAATTTCCTTCTTTCTTTTCATTGATATACATACATAAAAATCATGATATATAACAGGTATCATATCTTTACTTAGCTGAACATCAAATTCAAGTAAATCTGCCCCACTTGCAGCCGCTTTTTTAAGGGAAGCTATAGTATTTTCACGAATAGAATTTCCTCTGAAAATTATTACATATTATCTGACGGAAAACTACTAACATATTTTTAGGAGTAGGTAGATACCTACTCCTAAAAATATGTTATTATTTTTATTATTTGGAGATCCAAAGTAGGCATGAGACAGATATATCAAAACGAAACTGAAATCCGTTTGCAGTCAGAAATCGTATCGCATCGATATTCCAATATGAGAAAACCGTTTTTAGAAAACGCACGATGATAACGCAAACTGCAAACTATCCTATCCGAACGAAACCAAACCGAACCGACGTAAGTTTAGTTTTGCACCGAAAACGAAAACCAAACACAAACTGCAAACGAACAAAATCTAAATCTACCTAAAGTTTTAGTTTTCTATAGTTTTGATACGCATTCGTGATTTTAGTTTTGCACCGAAAACGAAAACCAAACTCAAACTGCAAACGAACGAAATCTAAATCTACCTAAAGTTTTAGTTTTCTATAGTTTTGATACGCATTCGTGATTTTAGTTTTGCACCGAAAACTAAAATCCGTTTTTTAAAAACGGTTTTTGAAATCGATTTCAAAATCTGAAATCGGTTTTGTATCGGTTTGTGAAAAAATCCAAAAACGCCCATGCCTAATCCAAAGGTAAACAAAAAAATAAACTCACTCTTTGGTTTTGAAGCTTGCTCCCAGACCCCGATGTCCGACTTCTAGACCAGTCCACATCGGATCCCAGTGTTTGGCATAAGATACCTGCATACTGCACAGTTTGCTTGTCATTGGAGATATTATCAGGTACTCAATATTGACCGTCCCCAGTGGACGATGTTTCATATTGCAAGTTACAGGTAGCTCTAATGTACCTTCCGATGGTTTAAACATATTTGGCAACACATAGGTATAGCCCACATGACAAGGTGGATCCTCCGAGGATGCACGACTACTATATGAATAAAAATCTACCAAATATGCAAGACCATTTGGGATCGGAGCAGTGATATTAACAAGCAATACATCATTAGGTTTAAATTCTCTCCCAAATTGCTCTTGAGGTTTCAATTTACAAATGGATGAATCATTATCAAGGGTAGCGACCTCAACATAGACACCTGGTGGAGCTGTGGCTTCCATTGTATCCATACTGTGAGTCGACTCATCAACAAATGCTTCGGAACCAAAGGAGAGCTTTACTGGTGTCACCTTTATGTTCATAAGCCTCCCTGCTAAACGGCTTTTCAATTTCAATGGGTTGTTGCAAAACTTTAACTGCACTATAGTTTGTGTAGTTAGCCAGCCCGTGGTGACCCCCTGTCTCCCTTCATACTCCCCAAATACATCAGTGATAGGATGAAGCATATTTTCCTTGATGACCCGTGGGTGAACATTGGTTTCCCACCGGCGCACTATGATGTCATTTGTCCCTTCAACTATCATACATATGGCATAGCGGTAATATATTTCACAAGTGTTGGGTATGACTACAGATTGGGTCCATATGTCTGTACCTTCTACATTTTCTAAGGTAACCATCTTAGTGTAGTCCCATTCGCCAAGCTCTGCGGTGCTCCCTGTCATGAATATTTTTTCCTGAGGTTCTACATCTGGGGCAGACACTGTAAATACCCATTCTTGCGTTAGAACTTCAGGTTTTGCTTCAGGTTCCTTCATGGACATTTTTTTTGGAGGTTTACGCGTCCGTTTTTTCTTGTCTTCTAAAAAAAACCAACGTTGCATTTTGATAAAAACCAATACGACACGCTACGAAATATAAAATAAAACAGCTGTTTACATAATGCTTTAGATTCACAGACACAGACAGTGATACCTACATAAATACTTTTTGAATTAAAAATAAAGTTATTTTAGATACAAACAAAGAGTTTATTGTCCATAATAGATGATGTTCCTTACCTGTAATGCACAAGCAGAGACGATGCAGCTGAAGATGATGCTGCTATAGAATCAAAGAGTACATCATAGCTTTCAGTTCACAGTAGGCACTGAAATTAGGAATTGAATCGTACAATAATATGAATGTTTTAGGTAAGTCGCACTTGTTAAATAACAACCAAGCTAACCACAAACAACCCGCACTACACATGTAAAATATAAACGCTCTGTCAGATGAGAACTGCGCTAGCTATGATTTAAGGTTGTAACACATTTGAACTATATCAAATATCGCTCATCACCTCCTTTCCATACATTTTGTATGAAAACTCTATGGTCGACCGCACACGCGTACTCTCAATTTACAAATATATGACGTCACGGGCCGATTTTTGTATAGTTGACTCGGTCCTGCCAACTTTGAAATCAGAATTTTCCCTAACTTCAGTGAAAAATATGCGAAATTTATCCATATTTGCACAGATTCCTTCTAAAAAAATGGTTAAAAGGTTTCCCGTTAAGTCATCACAAACAAATGTTTTACATTTCTCTTTTTTTTTGTGTCTGTTTAAATATATACCCCTAACAAATACACTGAGCAATTTTTTATCTTGAAAAAATTCCTAAATTTCGGGGAAGCTACGCTAAGTTGTTAACATTGTTGGGACATTCGGATCTCAAGGTCAAATACAGTATGCTCCTTGTATGTGAGTGTTAATGAGTGAATGATGGCAAGGCATAGGCATGCACGATAGTCATTCTTCAGTCAACTGGGTACGCCTTGTGATCTCATTGGGGAAACCAAGTGCTTTGCTTGTGTAACGGGGACAAAATAATGATGAGTAATGTGTATATAACTCAATAATGAATGTCTGTGAATTATTTATTTTATTTACTAGCGACCCGCCCTGGCTTCGCGCAGCACAAATGCTGATACTACAGAATGTCTTTGTATATTTTTTTTCATCTATCTATACTGTTACAAAACTGTAAAAGAGCCGAAAATTAAAAACGAATATATGGAAAAAGTTAATATGCAGATGCACTAGGTAAACGATTTTGAGTCCTAAAATCGAGTTTGACTGTTTGTTTGTTATAACATCACGGCTAAGTCACTGGATGGATCTGCTTCATGAGTTTCATCTATAAAACATTATAAAATTATATTATTAAAGTTTCATCTAGATCCATCCAGTGGTTAAGCCGCAACATCAAACAAACAAATTTGATCTAGATGAAACTTATATAAGTTTGTTAATGTCTGTGTCTGTTAATGTCTATATAAGTTTGTTAATGTCTATGAAACTTATACATATAAGTTTCATCTAAATACATAGACCGACTTCTAAGTGTATACTTAAACTAGTATTTTAAAGGTGCGCGAGCTGCAAAGGAATAATGTAATAAAAATATATTCGTTTTTAAACGAATGAATTCATTTATCTGAAACTACTAATAACATCAATAATAACTTATACATAAGTACGTCAATCGAAAAAGTACCGTAAGGTATTTTGCAGTGTACTGAACTTAATGGTATGCATGGCATTTGCTGCCCAGAGGACTCAAGCTCCACTGTAGTAACTTTTATTTTATTATAGACACCTAAGATATACCTAAGGCAGTGTTTTATTGCTTCACAGAACAAGTCTTTAGTGGACTTGCTAGATGAGGAAATGCATTGTTACCTTAGGCAGTAATCAATGATAAATAACAGTAGGCGGGCCAACGGCTTATTCTATCGTATCGTAGTTGAATAAAAAACGAATGTTTGGATATACACTTATTCATTCACTCTTACCATGCCATCGTTCTTGACAAATTATAGTCTGTTCTTTTTTGAAAAAAGGAGCACTCTGTTGGTAAAAAGAGCAAGTGTGTGGTCATGAACGTTACATTACGACATGTACGATATATTAGAGTACAAGTCTGTCATCACTTTTATGATGTGAATTGAATGTGAAAGGTAGGCACGAGTAGGCAAGTTGAAAAAGTGTCGGTACTCGGTATCGATATTTTTAACCAACATAATATTAGATCCGATGAATCGATTCTAAACATTTTGAGTACTTATCCGAAACTATATTGAAAACGATATTTTTAAGTTATTGCATAGCTTCTATCGCGGGCCTTGAGCGTGGAGACCGAATCCAGAAATTCCGTAACGAAAATACCGAACGAAAATAGCCTAACACTGCGCATGCGTAGCGTAATCCAGCAAAAAAATGCTATGCAATAGCTTTACCGCGGCAGTCCCCGAGTGCCACACGTCTTTTTTATTCTATTGCAGAAGTTATTATTATGCTGCTAAAGTCAGCTAAACCGTAAAGTAGGCCGGGGCCGGGGCAGATCCCGTGAAAAATAATAAAAAGAAAAATAGTAGGATGAAACCCTTTAGTGGAGAATATTATAAAAATGTATTTTTTTTGTTTCAAAACCTATCTATCCTGGTCATAATGAGAGATAATCACGAATAAGTATGTTTATGTTAAATACAGAACATACCCGGAAAATTATAGGTTTTTCTACAGTTTACGATTTTTTGAGCCTCGGGATGTAAGTTATAGTGGTGTTATATAAATGTGTGGAACTAATGAAAAATAATACAATTTGATCCAGTCTACAACATTCGAGATTGTATTACGACAATTAAGTACTGTTTGTAGTTGATATATCGATATTTTTCCCTTGGGATATCAATGCCGATATATTATTTCAATAAATATCGATGTATTGATGTGGTTTTTCACTTCTGACATCCCTAGGCATGGGCACGGGGCAGGAAAGCCAAAAAATGATCCAAGCAGTGTTGTCAACTTGCCATGTCAGCACTGCCAGCAATGTTATTATAGAGCGGCCGTTTTTCGTAACATTAAAATTAGTATAACTAAAATAAAATTGTATCCCAGTCCAATCCTTGTTTATCAAATAATATGTAAGTATATAAAATAAAGACCTCCAAAACATAGCTTGTTTTAATAATCAAACAGGATAACATAATTTATTGCAAAAAGTGTAGGCACACTAGATTTGAAGGCCAGTTTGTAACACTTTATTTTGGCTAAATATAAATAAATATCAGCAGATGTCGTACCACGCATGCGCATATCTTTGCTGCCTGCTATGTATATTACTTTTATTTTATGCCAAGCCAAGCCAACCCGTTCCTCTGATAATGAGACATTGACCGCTTTGGAGGTCATTAAACTCCGATCGTTTTATATTGACGTATCGTATCGTGCGTGGGGTTTTACTTGTCTGCTAGTATGCAAAGCAAACACAGAGATGGCACTACTGCTGCAAATTTTTACTTTCCGACGAATCTCCGCCCCACACCACTGACACCACAAGCGAACATGAGAATAAATAAACAAGTGTAGGTACGCGAAACGCGATCGATAGACCTGTCTATCTATACATAGTGTGGTGGGTGTGTGCGTGTGCGTTACGCACTCCCACACGCGGCACACGGTAGGTGTGCCCGCTTTGCTTCCGGGAGATAAGCATAGCTAGGCAGTCCATATAATTCATAAGTAGTAAAGCTATCTGTGTATTACACTTCTAGATAAGGTATGTAGGTACTCAATTAAAACCATAGCAATTATTAAATTTTTCATAACTTTTTATTAAATTTCATAAAAACTAGGTAGTTTATATTTTTACATTATGTACATTGTGATACTTTCTAAGTTTATTTACAAACGCAGTCTTTTTAGAGTAAGTAACTCTTTGCAACCTAATAGTAAACAACAAAAATGTTAAACGTTAACTTAGGTATCTACAACTAAGTACTTATTAAAATAAAATATGCACTTTACATTTTGTCGTACAAGTTAAAAAGGGCCATTTACACCGGGATGCAAAAATGAACAGTTGTCGCCCTGTCTACAGGAACCTTTTCTCTGGAAATACATACAGACGGCTTTGCGAGCGCCTCGCTGTCCGCCGCGGCCTCTCTGCGCGTTGTCCCAGTTGCCGCCGCCGGGCTGCTTGCCTCGCCAGTGGCCGCCGACGCCGCCTCGACCGCGCATCGCTCCACGGAAGTTGTTCAGTCCACCGAAACCCTCTGGGCCGAGTGCTCCTGCGGGTCCCGCCATATTAAAGTCCATCGGAAACATATTCTGTTGCATGTTGAAGCCTTCAGGTGGTACTCCTACGGGATACATGGGATTGACGCCCGCAAACATTTCGGGTCCCATCATCATGCCTTCGTTCGGCATCATCATTCCAGGTGGCATGCTACCTGGAGGCATAACTCCCGGAGGTATTGCTCCGGGGGCGAGACCACCCGTTGCCATAGACGCCAGCATAGCAGGAGGTATACCAGTTTGCCATTCAGCAGGCACCATATTGGGTCCTGGGAACCCAGGCACACCAGTGAACTGTGGATTCGGGAAAGCGGTTGGATATTGCGTTATATTTGTCGGGAACATAGCGGGCATACTAACGGATGAAGATCCCGTAGGGGGTGCGTTTCCTTTAGGCTCAGGCCAGGGCATAGTACGAAAATCGCTCACATTGTCTTGGTTTCCAGTAACATCTTCTAAGGGTATTATTTGTGGTTCCGTGAAAGGATGAGTTTCAGGATCTGGTTCAAATGCAGAGTCAGGAATCATAGACTTGTGGAAATAAAGCGGCTGTAAGGTCCCCTTTTGTCGAAGAGCTTGAATATCTTTTTCTTTACTATTCTTTCCATAGTCCACTTGGATTTGTCCATCAAAATCAATGGGAATCAAAACCTTCCAGGTTGTTTTTTCCTCCATAATGTCATCGGTACTAAGATTTCTCGCTTTTTGGAATGCGTCTCTCTCGTTTATTCTTTCTAAATGTTTCATGTCTGTAAAGGTCTTCGTAACATTAACCCGTTCTGTCTCATCCAGCTCAAAATATTGAATTTCTTCAAGCTCAGAATCTGGTTTCCATTTTATACTTTTCTTGGGTCCTTTTTTCTTATGATAGCATAAAACTCCTTTTAAACCATTTGTAGTCATGGTATGCGGTGCCGGTATTTCCAAATTTTCAAGTGTAGCATCAGCATCACCTTCCGAGGTTTCATTTTTATCCGAATTACTTTCAGTTTTTTCTTTATTTTCATCTGTCTCAAGAGTATCTTGGTAGAATCTGGGCGGTACCGACTTACTGTCGCTGCTCGGGCTATTTAATGTTGTCGGCGTGTGTGGTGGTGATCCGTCGCTGGCCGGGTTACCGTCTTTTGAACCACTTGTTCTTCGTTTTCTTTTCTTGGGCTCCTTTTTATTCGTAGCCGAGGCATTGAGAGCATCCATGAACATGTCACTCTCAAGCAGCATCATAGCTGTAACAAAGAATTGCTTCAATTAATTTCTAACAAGAAACAGTGTACAGGTAAATTAATGCAAACAAATATAAAAAGCAAGAGAAATTCAATACATGTGTAAAAGTCAAATTTGTGTATTTCTTGGGTTCCATTTTTATCTATTTCATTAATACCATTGTGGTAAATCTCTTTATTCCTAGGTACTTAAAAGGTCAAACATTCGTTTGAGCATTATCTAAGGACTGGGTACAAGAACATGGCAATTAAGATAACTAAACTTATAGTTCTCCACTACAAATCTGTATGATTCATCTTCCTGGAACGGAAATCAAAAGTAGATTCAGAATGCATTAAATGCATTACATACATTCGCTATGTTGGTAAATCTCGTATAAGCAAGTATTCAGCATGACAAAACTGCATGGACGGACGCAACTGCACTGCTTCCGCTGTTCGGTTCATTAGATCACCGGAAGAATCCTTAGTGTTGTGAAAGTACTTTTCTATGGTAGATAGTTACCTACCAATGTCACCCACCTAAGCCGTCGCAGTATGCGGTAACTGGTCACCGCTAACTCATTCTTTAACCCGTCAAATCTCTTGAAAGCGATAATGAAGTGTGATGCTCATTAATTGCCTCAGACATGGATGTTTTCTCAATTTCAATTTTAGAAATTGCTAGGTCTAGTTTTTCCCTCTCGAATGCTTTACCGCAAACTTATTTTTGGTTGATAACAAAGTGCGCACATCAACGATAAGACTGCCATTTTCACTATAACCCAAAAGTATTGGTCACGTGAATTCAATTCAAAATTATTTTATATCTACTGACTTGTAGCTGGAGAGCTAGTGAACCCTGCGAGTAACGGTCTTCCTGTAAGGCTAGAAATTTGTACACTTACGATTTATAGCATGCTAAGAGCACTAGCCATGATCTGGCAGGCTTCAGCCCTGTACTTCATCAGCCACTTAATTTTTTAATTGTAAAATAATTTGAGTTTCAAAACTTGTTTCTGTAAGCTTAAAAATTTAATAGGATAGAGTTTATTTATTGTAAATCTTGAAAAAAAAGTTACAGACGATTACAATCAGCAATAGTATATGCCAGATCAATTAGAAAATGCACAGTTGATGAGGTAAAATAAACTTTATCCTGTATACTTAAAATTTTTATATGTTTTCAAGTAAACGTCTCAGAGTAAATATGTACAATGCCAGACGGTTTTGAACAGCATAAGACCTTGCCAGGCGAGGGGACAGCTGCTAAAGGCGTGCGAGTCAGAGGTATTGCGTGAATGCCTATCTTTCAGTTTTAGTTCAGTTTCAGTGATTTTACTTATTTTTTATGACATATCTGGCAAGCTAGCTTGCGGGCCACCTGATGAGAAGTGGTCACCGCCGCCCATGGACACTTGCGAACACCAGAGGCGTTGTCGGTGCACTACCGGCCTTTGAGATAAAGATATACTCTTCTTTTGAAGGCTCCCATGTCGAAGCTCCAAATGTATGGTTTGAAATGTTTAAAATTAAATAATGCTCCTTATGTTCCTTACTACGTACAACTACGTACAAAAATAAATTAAGTGGTGTGCAATAAAGTGTTTTCTATCTATCTATCTATCTACAACACAAATAATCCTAAAGTGCTTATGAAAAAGTAGTAAGCTATGATTCATCGAATTCACCACCCTGCCAACGTGAACTACATCAACAATTATTGAGAACTGCCTACATTACCTACAAATATATGGCGAAATTGTAATTTTAAAGAACCATTCTTATTCCTGAAAATAACGGTTGGAACTTAATTGATAGTTCTTACGATTTTAATTGGTTTGAGAGGAATAAAGTTCCATCTTCTTTGCATAAAACCCAATAAAATACATTGCATTTACTGTATGCTAATAAATATGTTCATAAAATTGAAACATTAACATTTCTTATTTGCACTCCCTTAGCAGCTGTCCCCTCGCCTGGCAAGGTCTTATGCTGTTCAAAACCGTCTGGCATTGTACATATTTACTCTGAGACGTTTACTTGAAAACATATAAAAATTTTAAGTATACAGGATAAAGTTTATTTTACCTCATCAACTGTGCATTTTCTAATTGATCTGGCATATACTATTGCTGATTGTAATCGTCTGTAACTTTTTTTTCAAGATTTACAATAAATAAACTCTATCCTATTAAATTTTTAAGCTTACAGAAACAAGTTTTGAAACTCAAATTATTTTACAATTAAAAAATTAAGTGGCTGATGAAGTACAGGGCTGAAGCCTGCCAGATCATGGCTAGTGCTCTTAGCATGCTATAAATCGTAAGTGTACAAATTTCTAGCCTTACAGGAAGACCGTTACTCGCAGGGTTCACTAGCTCTTGGACTATTGGATCATCGTTGCATCCAAAAAACTAAACACGTCAAGACAGAGAAACAAAAGAAAACTGCTGCGACACATTTTAAATACATATCTTCGTTTATGTGCGCACTCGCTAAGTGCGGTTGGATAATTGGTTTTTAACTCGGCTTAGCTTTGTAGTTTGACCTATGTTCAACTTAAATGAACGATGAAGTGACGGCGTATGACCTAGATAAACTTATTTTTATACAGGGTCTGCAAGACAGCTAGGTATACAGCCAGATATGTCGTTCTATAAATAAATTCTACTAAACTATGAACGCGAAAGTATGAATGTATGTTTGTTACTCTTTAACGCTAAAACTACTGAATGGTTTTTAGGGAAAATTTACAATAATATAGCTTAAACATCAGAATAACACATAGATAGGTATTATTTATAGGGAATGAAGAACCAAAATCTGCAATACGGTTTACTACGCAAATGGCAATGAAACAATCTTGAACAAAAGTTATGTAATACATCTGTCTGCATACATGAACACAAGTGACCTTCGCAACATATTCACAAAGAGGGTGATTCTGTAAAGCAGTGAATTAAATTAATTTTAAAATCGTTTCCAAGATTTTAAGCAAGGTGCAATTTGAATAGAGCATGTTTTGTTCTAAAACTTCGAATGTACCTTAGAAAGTTTTTAGTGAAAGTTAAAAAAATATAAGTACCTAAGTAAATATTTCAACTTTCAACACAACATAAGTAAAGAATGCGCTATCATTTCTAGAATTCATGACGACAGGGTTTAGGTTAGGTTAGTTTTGGATATGGTAAAAACAGGGTAACTCGAAAGTATGATCAATAATATAGCTTTATCGAAAATATGTTATGTTCAGTCAGAACCTAGCATTGCCTTCCTAGCACTGCTGGTACGGTAACTCAAACCACATTCTTTCAAGAAATAACAAAATAATAAGGATTTAAAGATTATTACTATTATTCTTTCAGACGATGGCACTATGCCAATTTCATAAATAAATAAACTATGCTAATAATAATAACTCGTCTACTCGGACCAGAAAATCCTGCTTTGCGAGCGCTAAATTGTACGTAAGGGCCATTTGAGTATGAAGCTTGCATACAGCGTCCGACTGAGATGCGAGGCGCGGGTTCGATTTCCATTCGCGCGGACAAATGCATGATCTGCAAATGATTAAGAATCGGTTAAAACATACGAAAATAAAAGCTTTGCATTGTCACCTCCTGCCTAAAAATGCAGTAGGTAGGTAACTATATTTTAACTTCTTGCATGCTGTTTCAGGAAAATCTAAGCCATCCAATTTAGATTGAAAAAATCAGTCGTAAGCATAGTCCATTTCAGTGGTATTGGTAATTTCCATAGTACAAGAGGTACAAAAACAAGTTATGTTTTAGATGTATGTGATCATTTTCAACATACAAAGTTTAATACGTAAAGTGTTCTTTTATATTCCTAGGAAAATCGCAACCGAGCGTACCTTACTCAACCCTAGGTTTTGGAGATGGGAAGGAACACAGCGATACTTCTATCAAGTTGGATAATACAAATTAGGGCGTAGGCGTTGGCATAAGGTAACTTTTTAACGAGCATCTTAGTAAATGCTGATGTTGTGCCTTGTGTGCCCGAAAATCTACTGTGGAATTGGCCGACTACCTAAATAACTTGTTAGTAACCATGTTTGATTCCAAGCTAAAAATAATAGCAAGTATTAAAAAAGGATGAAGCTAGAGAACAAGTTAGGGATATATAATTAGGGAAGAGTACTAATCGGAGCAAAAACGATGGTAGAAAAGTCAAGTTTAGGATTATAATGCATGATCTTTTTACACCCTGTGGGTGATACATTCAAATGGAATTATTTTAAGCGTATTTTTTCTAATTAACATGCATGATGGAAGAAACTAATTAATAATAAAAAATGATCCTGATGGCGAACTTTACAGATCTGAATCACTAGATCACGATGTGATTTATCATCAAAAATCATCATGTAATACGATGTTTCTATAAAATGTTTTGTTTCATGCTTTTCTAGGTCTTACCGAGGTTATGGGATTTACCGTGTGCCTACAGTCGCCTGCATTATTATTATTATTGTAATTCGTTAACTGATTCCGATTATGTAATGCCACAAAACTGAAATAAATCGATAAACCTGTTTATATATATTATTGCAGGCGACTGTACGTAACGTAGGTAGGTACTTAATATACATAAAATGTAGGTTCCTAGCTAGTTTTACTATTTCATGCAGTAAGTAGATACTTTTGTGATAGGCAAACAGAATAGCAGTTTAGATAGAGTATCAGCCTTTATTGGTTAATCCCTTCACCTTTGAGAACCGTGCTGTCATATCTTTCTTTATAAGCCTGTAACGAAGTAGCATTCAACAGAGATAATTCCCAATGTCCCCCCTAAGAAGTAGCATTCAACAGAGATAATTCCCAATGTCCCCATAGTTTTACGACGATGCCGCGTTCAGTCTAGTTTAAATCGTGTGCAGAGGAAATTTACTTGAAACTAAATAACCGGAACTATCTCATACACCACACCAGGTTGCAAAACAAAAAACTATAAATCTTAGCATTATATAACGTCACTGGGAGATAGGGGTAACCAGCCTTAACTAAACGCGGCGCGGACACGGATTTCGTGAAACAGAAAGTTTATTATTATTAGCTTTTTCTCTGATCATCTTTTACTACCTATCTCATCTAAACAAAAGAAGAGTTAATGGCACGTGTGAGTCGCCAAACATGCAACCGGTATGCTCTGCGAGGTACCGGTGATTATTCTTTTGTACAAGATTGAGTGGAAAGTCAGATTACGGGCCAAGTAAACAAATTTCTCGAAATCGTTTCTCTGAGGTCCTATTAGAACAACTTCTGGTTACGGGATCTGAAGGCTTAGTCGTTGCATTTTAAAACTCCCTACTCTCGAGCCGAGAGTAGTCTCTCGGATATCCATACAAAAATATAAGGACATCCGAGGGACGACTGTCGGCTCGAGAGAAGGGAGTTTTGAAATGCAACGCCCTCTGAAAATAATTCCGTAGAATGAATATATAGAATTTTCATTGTTTTGCAACCAAAGTTTGATTTACACGCACACATACATCCTCACCCTAATTTATCTATCGATTCACCACTGATATACACCATAGGTAGAGGAATGGGTGTAAAAGGTGCACGTGTGATGCATTTATTGTAGATATTATAACCTAATTCAGCTAATTTATCGTTAACGAGCTGATACTAGAGGTTGGTTTATTCACTTGCATAAGTGACGCCTAAACCAGGGCAGCTAAGTCGAGGCTATGCGATGAAACAGTCGACATCAACAAATACCCGGTTTTCATTTTTTACGATTATCCATTAGTAGTACTACGGAAGAGCGCTGTCTGTGGGGTAAATCTTTGTTTCTCTATAATTCTCACTAACCAATGAGAGTTTCTCACAAACAACGACGATATTCCGTAGACCTTCTAACGTATGCTCGTAAATCCGTGACCAGCGATCGGTGCTAATATAATTCAAACATCCTATTAATAAGTTTTGGAGATCTGTCTTTACACCCTTCGTCGATACAATTCCCTGATGCTTTTTATTAGCTTGTCTTACCAGTTTTGTAAGAATTTGTCATTCATATAATTAAAATATAATATCATAACTTACTTACCTGTTATGCATCTCTTATTTTCATCCATTGGATAAATCTTCACATATTAAAAAAGTAGGTAGAAACTGATGCAATTGTTCGATTTCGATAACAGAAAATAAGAGCTAATGTTTGATAACCAATTATAAAAAAAAAGTAAAGGAACCTTGTGTGGTGAAAACACGGGGCTGTACTTAGGTAACTTAGACCATATTAGTAATTTAGGTTAGGTAAATGTAACGAGAATTACATTAGAAAAATATAACGCGTTAAGAATTTTTAAAAAGTGTTTTTAAAATAGCAACGTTACTAGATTAAAACATCTGAGTGTAATACATTACCTACATTAGTATTGATAAAAATGAATTAAGACGTGGAATGAGCAGTACGTAATAGATATTTATTTATGCTTTCAACCTTTTTTTCACAGAAAAATTAAATTATATTTTTACCTAAATTAAGTTGTAAGTGTTTGTGATAAGTTTCAACACATTTACGATATATCTTATGCTTATAATCACAGCCATTTAAGTACCTAACAACAGTGCATCATTATTTGTACTGTCTTTAGGTTTGTGCTTGTTATGTGCAACTAGTCATCTCAGGAATCAATGCTATCAATCACTGGAAAACTGTAGACTGTTTATACGACATTATATTTTTAACTACCAATTGATGGTGACAAATACCCAATAAGTAATTAATTTAGAGAGGTACATTCGCCGGTTATAATAAATTCAATAATTTATTTACGTGTATTATGTATCCTCCCCGATCGGGATACATAAGATCACGCATTTATATATTGATATTACGCGTATATTTATCTTATATCGCTAAGCTTTTCAATCAGTGTGCAGCCCCGACACTCGTCCTACACATGCGACATAAATTTAAGTCATATTGTCTGCCCAAGATTTGCTTTCTAATCTATAATTGTTACAATCATTGAGATACAATAGACAAAGTTTGCCCTGGTGCGACATTTCAATAAACATTATATGAATTTTGGATTATCCACTGCCTTAGGAAACCTGGTAGACTTATCAAGTAATTTCATATCGTAATAGCTCTTCACAAAACAGACCCTGGTTGGGCACTTATTATTATTTTATAGCAGAGAGCTCACGTCCTTCGAAGCCCAAATCAGCCCAATCCTGCAGCGAAGTCGTCAGACTGCTCCAATGGTCCATTTCAAGCTTCACATAATTCATTCAGGGCAT
This sequence comes from Ecliptopera silaceata, assembly GCA_932527185.1. Classification (NCBI taxonomy): domain Eukaryota; kingdom Metazoa; phylum Arthropoda; class Insecta; order Lepidoptera; family Geometridae; genus Ecliptopera; species Ecliptopera silaceata. The sequence continues at coordinate 5,503,869 of OW052192.1, forward strand.
ATTCAAAACGGAAAAGATAATATTTTTAAAATATGAGAATTTATTAGTGATAAATACTTAACAACAGGAAATATCACTTTGGAACCCATAATGTTACACATATTTGACTTACCACTGAAGTATAAACGACCTAAGCTAATGTTTGCACTTGAGGAATCAAACTGTAGAAGACACGAACCTGAAAAAAATAAATAAGTTATAATAATATACAAAAAATAACAAAATGACTGATACTCACGCTTCGGTTTGGGAGGGATCAATTTAATGGATCCAGGTTTTTCGATAGGTTCTACAATTTTGGGTTTCTTCTCAGGTGGAATTTCGCTATGCACAGGAGATGGCCGTTTAGGTATTGCTACTGAGGGTGGTATAACAGGTAAAGGTTTTTTATTCAGCACAGCAGCACGGGATGGAGGCGGTTTCACTTCTTCTTCTAATCCATGTTTTCTAAATCTAGAATTGTACGTTTTGACAGTCTTAGGCTTAGGTTCATCAGGCTTTCTAACTTCTATAGAAATTGATGGCTTTTCTTTTTTGACGTCACTTAACTTGGGAATTTTCCCAAGTTTATGAATGGAAGGTGATTGCGATTTATCATCAGTTGATTTTTCATTTGTCTTTTGAGAACTATCCTTATGTTTATCATTCTTATCATCCCTTTCTTTTTCTCTACTTTTATCTTTATCAGAAGATGACTTACTGCGCTCTGTCTTAGACTTACTAGACGAACTTGATCTGTCACTTGGATTTTTAGATTTGCTTCCGCTTTTTGATCTGGAACTGTCCTTGTCCTTTGTTCCATCCTTACTACTGCGACGACTAGAACTACTGCTACTGTTACTGCTACTACTACTCTTATGGCTACTTTTATGTTTATCACTTGACGACGATTGAGATTTGCTCGAATGTTTAGATGAGCTGCTATGCTTAGAGCTACTACTTTTTTCTCTGGATCTGTCTTTACTTTTACTTTTGTGATATTCTTTACCATCTGTTTCAGAGCCGTCTTGACTTTTGTTGTCATTATCGTCAACTTGAGAAACTACTTTTTTGCCATCTTTTAGACTTATCTTTAACACAGGCAAAGAATCTTTTTTATCAGAATCTTCGTCTTTATCCTGAGCAGATTTCTTTTCAATTTTAATTACGGTCTCATTGTTTACGTCAATACTTTGTATTTTGTTTTCTATATCAAGCTTATTTTCTAAGATATTTTCAACCGGATTTTCAATTTTGATAGCTTCATTTATCAAACAGTGAGCGTCGGACACAATTTTAGGAATGTCAGAAACGTCCATCGGCACAACTTGTTCACCTTTGACAGTTTTCAGCCATTGTTCCACAAGTTTTGAGGCTAAGGCTCTTATATCTAAAATAAAGAAAAATCTAACGTAAATATTATATTATATCATTATCATGCAAGAGAATAATTTTAATAAATTACTCTTTCAAAATTAATTTAAAATACTTACCAAATTGATTACCATCCTTGGAAAGTTCTTTGACCAACTTAGGACAGTTATTTGTTTTTAAACGTTCTATGTCAACTGGACATAGCAGAAGCAGTTGCAATAGTTCTCTGACCAATGGCCAATTTTTGGCCACTATACTTTCAGTTAGCCACATATGTACCAAAAGCCAACCACCGGAACCCATAAAAAGCCCAAGTAGTTCTGTTTCGGTACATTTCAATATTTGTATATAAATACATTTAGATACCAATTTCTTGGAGAACTTGGTCATTAAGCTGAAACAAAAATAATAATATTATTTTTACTTTTTACACGAATCTGTATGAAAAGAAAGCGAAAGTAAAACTTGCTTTATAAACATAGAACATATGATAGCATAAACCGTAGTATGAATAAAACCGACAATCGTTACGTAATCTAGTTTTTGAGGTACATTGCGTGGCCATAACAGATTGCCTACGGAGCGAACTATAGAATAAATGAGCTACAAATCGACGCCAACTTAACTCCAGCTCAAATATTTTTTGTACAAGTATCCGAAAATTAGTTGCTATTAGTATCTTGACTAATATAATTTTAAAATATTGATATATATATATCCAGAGTCTATATTATAGGGATTCTGAAGACTACTAGCTTATTTTATTAGATTTTTTTTTAGGTATATTTAAATAATAAAGTGAGATAGGTAAATTTTACGACGTAAAAATGGCAACCAGTTTTCGGCACGCTCATTTTACGCACTGACCATCACATGTTTGCAAAAGGTTTATGCTTATTATTAGCTGTGCCCGGCCTGTATTTGGTTAAATATATTGTTGAAGTGTAGGCTTATTAGTGTTGGACTGTGGTAGAGATGTAACATATATCCAAGTACTATTCAAAATCAGAAACAGAATAGCATTCTATTATATAGGAAACGCTATTATTGAGCAGCAACGACAAAGTTCTTATCATCTTCATCCGGATTTTTTCCTAGTAAATGACTTCTGTTGAAAAACTCCTGATAAAATCCTGATAATAGTTACGTAGCAATGAATGCGTTGTGACAAGGGTAAAAATACCGTGAAAAATATTAGCTAAGTAAATCGCAGTAGGTACCAAGCCCCGACCTCTGCATGTCTTTGTCCAACTCTTGTAATTCAGTCAATAGCCAAACTAGTGTCCATTGCATGTCTTCTGCGATATTTTTAAATTCACTATCATCAAATTTACTTGTGCCACGTTAACAAAAACATTATTCTTGTCATAGTTGTACAAAGGCAAGCACAAAGCTTAAAAAAAACAAAAAAAGATGAATATTTGAGAATCAACTGTAAACGCGCTAACCGAATAAGCTAATGCCAGCAGACAATAAAAAAAATATACATGATATTACAGCTTTATATCTAAAGATAAGCTATCTTACCTAGCAAGTCTCTGAACTTCGTCCCGGCTTTTAACTCCACCGTTCGGAGATAAAAGCACGCTGAGGCAATTCAGCAGCTGCACTGGGTCTATACGGGGCTGTAACAAGGAAAAAAATATTTATTGCAGTTGTACAATAACTTATAAAATAAAATGGACTTGTTGTCAAGATCTTATGGTAGGACATTTACACGGTATTGCCTTCGCACAGCAGAAGAAAATTGCATTAAAATATAAATGATTGAGTAAAAGAGGCGTTATAAGTTTTGGCTTGGAAGTATAATAAAATGCTTTCGCAAGCATGCCAATTGTTTGATAGTCTTTGACATGTTTGGTAAAGAAAGGTAATAAAAATTTGAAATTATGTTTCACACAATTATACATTGAAACTACTCTGTCCAGCTTGGATAAGGTTTGTTACATCAGATCTAGTTAAATAGAAACGTGGAAAGTCGCGGAAAGGCGAAAGTATAAATAGATTAGAGAAAACCAGGCCACTAAAATATTACGCTTAAAATGTTCATTTGTACGAATTGGAATCATAAGCAAATATTTATATATTTTTGTGCTAGTTTAATTAATTATTAGCACTGTTGAAAGGCCCACAGACAGAGCTGCGGCCCAAATGTGACAGACAAAAACAATAATTTGTCTTATTTGTAAGAACATGAGCAGTAGTATATTTATCTCGAGTTTATTTCATATCTGAAAAAATTTAGTGTAACTAACCTAACCAAAAGCGTGAGGTAATAATCCGTAATTTGATGCTAATAGGCACATTAAATAGGTGGCACCAAAAGATTACTTTGTATAAAGTCTCGTATATAATTTAAGATTTTGCTACTGATGCTACATACGCGCTGAGCCAGTTGCATGCTACTTAGCTTCTAGCTATAAACCATAAAAATCATCTCAACATACTAAAATACAGACAAGCAATAAATAGAAAATAATAAATAAATAAATAGGCCGGCCTTCTCCCGAGATCAACGGAGTAAAATAAAGACTGCAATTTGATTATGCAATTTTTTTTAGATGTAAAATATTTTTTTTTTTAAATCAATATGCTCTGGATGTACCACCCACTAAACTTGTAGCTCAGTGGGTGTTTTGAGTCATTATTGTATTACATATTTAAATGGCCATGAATATTTGTTTCCAGGTACCTGAATAACCCGGTCGGTATATGATCTTCGATATTTGTTGAATGTCAAACTCCCATAGAACTTCTTTAAAATCTATACTAATATTATAAAGAGGTAATATTATTATAAATATAAATTACAAGTGAAAATGACCTTCCCCCAAAATAAACTAAAAAATCACCACATAAGGATTGAGTAGCCTAGACTAGGCCAGGTTAGCTAGTTAAGACCACTTAAAAGACGCGATTTTTTTTTATTAAAATTAAATAAAGGTCAACTTTGTCAACAAAGGTATTTTGTCAAGAGTCTCCTCTCCTGAAGTCAAATATTACAAACACATCTACACTTGACAAATTAATTAAGAAACTGACACCCAGTCCAAAACTTGATATAAACATCGCATCATTATCATCATCATCAACAGTAACAATGCCAATTAATTAGGTAATGTTCAGATCTGAGTACATAATGATGATTCAGTCCCACTCCCATGGGAAAAATGCAGTTTAACTAGTGCCTACAGAACTACATAACGAATTGTAGAGAACAGATAATTAAGGATTTAATGAAAAACTGTACTATTATTTTTAGCTTAGACTAGGTAGCTAATGCTAACAATAAAAATCCAGCACTAGTGTAGGGTACAAAGTCCATGTCTGGGTACTTGAACAGCGTAACAAAATGGCCGACGGCTATTTTTTAAAACAAAGAGCAATAAACTAGTACTATCAGGAATTTTAATATGAACCTAACTATACTTTAATATGGCAAATTTCATGGTGAAAATATCAACAATTATGAAATACTACAGGTAGCAGCTAAAAAACAATGACAAACGAAGTATGGTTACCTACATAAAACTGTAGCTCAACAGTGATGCGATGAAGAGAAAATAGGTTTCAATGTGTAACAAAATCAACTTACCATGTTTAATAAGAAATCCAAATAAAAGGCAACACGATACAGGAGGCATAGAATGACCACGCCTTACGACGCAATAAATACAACATGGCGACTCATGTCGTGTGGCATTCAATCAATGTTGTTTTCCAGACGATAAAGGTGCACTATAACTTATCTATTGTTCATTTATCCAGAAATCACCTTTAGAGTCTTTTAACTTAATTCGAATCACAGACTGTGACTATTTTACAGGCTTAAACAATCCAGCTAACCTAATTATGGTAGTACTCATAGCGAACAAGACTAATCTAATCTAAAGTTCATTTGATCGTCTTGCTTGAATTTAATAAGTACTTGATGTGATACACTTAAATGGGTCAGCTTTTATATTTTAGATATTCCAGGCAGAGGTCAGCGAAGTGACGCACAAGACCTCGTAGAGCGAACACGCGGCCGCAGTTGGCAATGGTAGAAGCAGAAATGAAATGAAATGGTTGGGAGATTCGATGTTGGTTTTGGTTGGTTTGATTGGTTGGTTGGAACCACAGAACAAACAATAATGTGGAAGGAAGGACCAAAAAGGATGGTCACGTCACGTCTTTATAAGTAGGTGTCACACACCTGACACAAATAATATGTATGGTTTCTCAACGAGAAATTTTCACGTGTTTTTCCGAAATGCGGTTATCGGGAAGTCACGGGTATCAGCTAATGTTATTCAACATTATAATATTATCATCCTGTGTGTATATTACAAGATAAATATATAATTAATATAATATAATTACATATATACATAGGTATATATATCACATCTAATGAACACACCACCTATGAAATTTATAATATGTAGGTATATACACCACTATTTTTTAATTACCAAAAAAAAATTAATGATAGCTGCAGCAGAGGCTACTAATGATAATGGCACTTTCAAAAGTATTAATTATTGCACTAGCACAAAGTTATCGTACTTTCTTTTTAACCGAAAACTGGCACAAATTTATGGTCACAATACTAGAAACTACTCGTAGTATTTACACGAGCCTATCTCATACGCACTTCATTCAAGATCTCATTCCATCTCCTTCCTACCTAACTACGTCATCGCCCTGTCTCACTCTATTCTCGCTCGTCTAACTAATTCAAGGGGTTATGTAGGTACCTACAGAAAAAAAAGACATTTTGTTTTTAAAATAATTTTATTTGTAATCAATTGCAACTTCCCCTTCATACTTTTACGGGCTTAAGACCGGCAAAATTACGTCTTGTCGTTTAACTTTATCAAATGCGTCTATTATGCACTGTTTTAATTCCTGCGCACTGGTAGGCTCACTCACATACACTAGTCTTTTTATTTCGCTCCACAAAAAGAAGTCCATAGGTGTCAGGTCGGGTGAGCGCGGGGGCCATGGAACAGGGCCGCCGCGGCCGATCCAATGGTTGCCAAACTCCTCAGTCAAGTACTCGCGCACAGCGCGAGAATAGTGCGGCGGCGCGCCGCCGTCTTGCTTAGCTCACGCAAGGCTGCTAATGGAATATCGTCCAACATTGTATTCACCATAGTTCGCATCAGGTTTAGGTACGATTCACCTGTAAGGCGTCCTTCGATGAAAAATGGTCCGATCAATTTATCATTGAGTATTCCTGCCCACACATTTACACTAAACCTAAGTATGTTGGAACGAATGCTGCTTTGTAAGTTTCGGGTTCCGAGTTGACCACCAATGTTCATTGTGTTGACAAAAAGTACGCGCGTAACATGTGCGCATACTCTCTCGACGTGTATTGATATGCCATCGCAACACGATTACACGATTAACGATAAATAACACGAGTGATAATGATATTACGTGCGCGCAGCGCAGTGTCATCTCACAAACTACCCGCCGCCGCCGCGCCGGGTAGTTTGTATAGTCGGGCGGCGGGCGAGAAGGCTTTAGCGAAGAGTGAGACGGAAGCTATTTATGAATGGATTTTTATCGTGAAAACATAAGTAGCTATGTAGTAGGACGGTACGAATAAAAGGTAACTCAATATTATGTTTTTGTAAGGATATTTTTTTTAATTAATTATTTTAAGTTTTAACGGTCGAAATGTGATTAGTGACAGACACTGAGTGTAGGGTTTTTTTTTTTTGGTAGTTATAAAATATTGGTGTATATTCCATGTGAGAAATAATCTTTGTACCGAGTATGGATTTAAAAAATTGGCTAAATATGTAAACATGTATAAATTCACATTGTTTATTTAATAGATAGAGCATTGCTTAACAGCTAAGACACCAAGACGAATTATTACAATCATGCAAAATATACAAGCTAATGTATGATATAATATAGATCCATACATGGGGCGATGAGGAAATTAGAGATAGAACCCAAAATGGATGAGAACTAAATTTACCCGTGGCAACACTATCCCTGACCACAATGGTGTCGGACGGAAGCGGAAATGGGTGCCGTGATTACACAACCAAGGAAAACACGGCCACGGAATGTACAACCCGGAATTGGTGACCATTTTGGCATCCAATTCCGGGCTGTGCATTCCGTGGCTGTGTTTTCCATGGTAGTACATTCCCGACACGTGTTGGGAATTTGATGCCAAATGACGTCATAGCATATGCTTCGTTTGCACTTACTCGAATTTTTCGTTTAGCCGATCTTGTACAAGTAGCTAACTATGCCACTGTCAAAATATTTTTTTTTTTTTTTTTTTACGTGTGATGCGTCACAGTAGGTGCGAGGAGCGAAGCGACGAGCGTTAGTTTGATATAGAAAACCGCGCCAGAACCTACATGCGTTTAACCATTTGCCAGACAACAATTATTGATTTTTATCTTTATCAAAATGGGATAGTAACATTTTAATCTTTGGTTTCATCTAAACGAAGCATAGGCTAGGCTTTCGACCAATCAGAGCAATGGTCGCCAATTCCATGGTCGTGTTTTCCACGGCTGTACATTCCGTGGTTGGACATTCCCTACACGTGTCAGGAATACGCAGCCAGGAATTGATGACCATTTTGGCTTCCAATTCCATGGTCGTGTTTTCCACGGCTGTACATTCCGTGGTTGGACATTCCGGGTCGTGCTTTCCATGGTTGTACATTAACCGGACCCAGCGGAAATGATCACACACTCTAGCACTACACGACTTGAATATTGATTAAAAGAGCTTCCGAGACAGTAGTTTATCTTGATGGCATTTTGACATGTGCCGATCAGTCGAGCGAGCAGTATTGTACACAATATTACGAGTTTATGTGAACGAATACAATGTTTTCGTTCTTTGCTGAGAAGAAATAAATAGAAAAAAACAGACGTTTTCGGTATAACTTATATAGTAACTTCTTGGTTATTTATTTCTGTTCTGCTAATTTTTGTTAAAACATAACATTTTTGGGTATGGGCGGTATGGCTCTATTCCTTACCCTGTTATGGTCCGCCCGAACTGGATAAACTGAATAAACTTGTATTAAATAACATTAACTTCTTTTAAGTAGCATATCTAGAGCAAGACAGACAGCCAACTTGACGATTGCTTGACTTGACTGAAAATTATTTTCAAACACTGTTGTACAAACATGTTCAAAGTTTGGTATTTTATTTTTCACTGGAGACGGGAAAACTCATTTTCAGGGTTGGCAGCACTGAATAGTTAAATAATGTAAAGTGGTTGTGATCGGTCTATTTCATTTATTAGATTAATAAAACTGCATGATGTGGAGCGATTCCTTATTAATCGTGTTCATTTCAATTTGTACAGCTTTGCTTGGTGAAGGTAAGAAGAAATTCGTTTAAAACTCGTACCAATATATATATAGACAATTTTGGGCAATACACAATTTAATTTTCAGGTTTGACATGGATCCTTGTGTACAGAACAGAAAAATACCAAAAATTAAAAGTGGAAGTAGAACGGCAAAGTAAAAAATGTGAGTTCCCTTCTTATCAATTAATTATTTTATAATATAGTACTTTATAGTACATATATGTAGTAATGTTTTCAGTTAGATATATACCTACTGATTATAACCTATGTTGTAAAGTCATTGAATAAACAACAGTATGTTACTTATCCAGAACATCTGTGATCCTATTTCACACTCCATTTTGGCTGTTTGTTCCCATAAAAAGTTAACAACTTTTATTTTCTACTAACAGTCTTCAAACAGTGTTTCCTTCATTGTCATTCTGTACATATATTTTGTTAAATATTTAATAGGTAATTGAGATATTAATTCATTTCCAGTGGAAAAGCGCAAAGAAGCTCATGGAGATTCATTGGACAAACAGCACAAAAAGAAAATTGAGAGAGAAGAGGAACGCCTGAAAAACAATAACAGAGATCTCTCATTGGTCAAAATGAAATCTATGTTTGCTATTGGTTTTGCTTTTACTGCATTACTTAGCATGTTTAATAGTATGTAAGTATGCCAATAGACCTTTTTATGACAGAGGCTCATTAGGATTTAAATAATAATGTAGATGTGTGAAGGAGTTTGAGATTTAAACATAGCATAAGTTCAATTGTTGTATATACAATTTTACAACTGTTGTCAAATTGGGTTTGTAGGTGAGAGCTGAATTATACTCATAGATACTCACGGTCTATCTTATTAAAAGTTAGCGCAGACTTGAAGTATTGATTATATGTAATGTCAACTTTAACTTTTTATAAGACCCTATCCTAAAAAAAGTTAAAAGTTGACATTACATATAATCAATACTTCAGGTTAGTTTTTAACTTATGGCAGTTAACAAACTAACAGTCTTTTGTTTCATGTAAATACTGATTAGATATTTAAGTAATATAATTTGTATTGTTAACTTTTCATAAAACATATTTTCATTGTTTCAGATTTGATGGTCGAGTCGTAGCAAAGTTACCATTCTATCCTATTTCCTGGATTCAGAGTCTAAGTCATAGGAATCTGCCTGGAGATGATTATAGTGAATGTTCTTTTATATTCTTGTACATCTTATGTACTATGAGCATTAGGTAAGGGTAAAAGCAGCAATAATGCTGCCAATTGTTCAATTATTTTTATACTTTATTTACATTAAATTATTCGAATGTTTTTAAGCTATTGTATAGCTTCTATGGCAGGCCTTGAGCATGGAGACAGAATCCAGAAATTCCGTTACGAAATGACCTAACACTGCGCATGCTTAATCCAGCAAAAAATGCTATGCAATAGCTTTACCGCGGCAGTCCCCGAGTGCCACACGTCTTTTTTTTCGTATCTCTTGTATTAGTGTACAATGTAGAATATTCTATCTATCATCATCTTCCTAAACTTGTCCGACATTATGTGGGGCGTGGGGTCGGTATTAGAATATTCTATCTATCTGATAATAAAACTATTTTGCATGTTAAAACTATTTATGTTACAGACAAAATATTCAAAAACTACTGGGATTTGCACCGTCGCGTGCAGCTTCAAAACAAGGTGGCGCTTTGTTTGCTGCTCCTCCAGCCCAATTTAAGTAAGAAATACACTTACGGCCTGCGCAGACCGGGACGGCATGGCAAGGGATTTTAATTATTACTAATGGACATTCAACCGTACTGTTACAGAAATACGACATAAATTGCCATGCTTTAAAATGATGCCGTGGCATTGAACGTGAACAGAACGGCATCATTTTAAAGCATAGCAATTTATGTCGTATTTCTGTAACAGTATGGTTGAATGTCCATTAGTAAAAAATTAAAATCCCTTGCCATGGCGTCCCGGTCTGCGCCGGCCCTTATTCAATAGAATTACTTAATTATTAAAAAAATGTTATTATATTAAGAATTTAGAATTAATCACGCAGGGATAGTTTTTATTTTATAATATTTGAAACTATCACGGTTTTGAACATAGTTTTCATTGTAAACGGGATATTTACCATGATTTTTGAGTTTGATTATTTCCCGATATTTCGGCATAGTTTTTATTTTGTTGTACAATTTTTTTTTTTTACTTTTGTTTTTTTTTTCTAGCTAACATCAATAGCAGTACTGCAATGAGTTGTTTCGTGGAATGTTCTTTTAAGTTTAAGGTATGTTGATAATGTTTTACTGAAGTCTTTGCACAGTCTTTTAAACATTATATGTATTAGAAATACTTATTTTAATTTATTAAACTTAATTACTTACTTATTTGTTATTGTGCTAAGAGTGTATCTGGAAATAAATAATTTGATGCATTTCGTATTTTATTTTAAAACCAAACTTCTATAAGTTATAAGTAATAATTTCAATAAATATTAAACTCTACTAATGGTTGAGATGTTAGAAATCTGTCAAATCCAGCTCTTGTTAAATCAATCTTACTGTAGCGACCATCAATTATCAGTTCTGCTATGGCTCTTCCTATGCCGGGAGAATGTTGACAACCTAAAAAGAGAAAAATTATGATAACTATTTTCAAATATGACTAAGTATATCAACTAAGTTCGAACTTTATACTAAAAAGTTTGCGATAAGTTGTTCATGTTTTGAATGGAGATTCATCAGTTGTGTCAAGTATCGAAGAATACAAGAATAGTAATAAAAAAATTGCTGCTCAGATCTCTACACAAAACCTATAATTCGATTAAAATATCTAGTATAAAAGATACAAACAAGGATGTATATTTTAGGTCTCACCTAGTTTGCCAAATCCTGTGGCTAGAAACAAATTGTTATGATATGGATGTGGTCCCAATATTCCAGTATCATCATATGTGTTGCAGTCTTGCTTTTCTGTTCCAATACATTTTATCTGCATAGAAACATATTGTATGTAAAAGTAAATGAATAATAATTTGTATTTTATATAAAATAGGTTAAATATACTTACATTTGCAACATTACAGCTTTCTAATCTGTTCTGGAGTGATGGTAAGATACATCTGTTATAATACTCTTCTTCTGTCAAATCGTTAGAACTATCAGAAAGAGGAACCATCCCAAATAGCAAATCATTTTCTAAACCATTTCTTCTCAGCCAAAGGCCAGTGGTGTCCACCACAAGAGGAGTGTAGAGGCCTATCTCTGATCCCTTATCTTGAATGGAGTACACATTGTATTCTCTGTGAAAAAGGCTCAATAATGAAATAGAATAAGTATTATTTTGGCACTGCAGTTCTGAATTTTAGTAATAAATCTCCAGTCATAAGTGAAATGATTTTTTTTCATTTGAATCAAACTTCTCTTATAGTAGGTAGTGACAATTGCAAAAGTTATACCTAGGAAGGGAACAATACAAAAGAAGCCTCTAAATTATTGATATTGATAGACATAATAAAATTACCTTTTAGTTATAGGTAATGGTATTTTCAACATTCCATCTCCAGTACCCACTCTGGCAAGTTCAGCTACTTTGGTTGATTCATCACCAGCTGCTAGAACGCATGCTGAAAATTTAATTGAATGCTCTTGACCATCTGGAGTTCTATAAATGATTTTATTCAGTTTTTCAAATGTCCCTGGAGTGACTCCTTCCATCAGAAGATCTCGTAAATGTTGGAACTCAAATCCAATAACTTCAGCATTTATATAATTTGCTCCAAGGTCTATTGATTTTTGCAAATATCCTTTTAATAATGCCCAAGCATTAAAAGTGCCTTCAGATTCATAGCCAACACAACCTGAAATGTATATTGGTAAATATTATTATGCTGAAACACTAAACATATTCTCTCTAAATATAAATTAAAATATATTTGTTCCAAGTCTTACCAAATGGTTAATAACCCTTGGCTTTGTTGAAGTATGTATTATAAACATGTATTCTATCAGCCTAGGATCCAACAGCACAAGATTATTTTATAGCATATTTTTTAGACAGTCTTCTTATTTCATTTCTTAGCTGGGATTAAACCCCTGTATCTGCTCAAACTGCTATTGTGAACTTCTCTAAAACTTAATGTAGTGCTTACCAAGTTTGACATCATTTGTATTTAACCAAGGATATCTATTTTTGATGTCTTCAGTTTGTAATAGCTCTAATCTGCATCCCTGTTCCTTTTGCAAAATAGCATTATGTTCCAATTTTTCTGCATATTTTTCACTAGCAAGTACCACAGATCCAGTTGGAATATATTCTAGATGAACATCAGTAGTAAGGTGTTCATTAATATTACGAAAGAACTCGGCACTGAACTGTGAGAGTTGTATGTTTTCAGGTAATGAAAAGTGCTGTGTGAGAGTTCCCAGTGATTGACTAGTTTGTACATCTTTATACTGAAAATAATTTGAGATCCAATATGATATTATAAATTCAATTATTTTGTGCTATTTCCTGAAGAATGATAAGACAGTTATATGGTTTGCATACTGATGAGGAAACCTCTAACTGGCCATACTTTAAGCATCATTTCTTGTATATAATTAAGTAAAATCGCTGTTGGATTCCCAATAAATAAATAAATAGTTATAAACCAATCATTCACCACCTTTACATGGCATTTTTGTGTGCTCTAGAGCTAAGCACACATATTCATAAATTGAGCTGTAGGTCTTAAGATGCCGAAGTAATAAAAAGCCATACAATATATTTCTAACTTACCAAGGAATCTTTATCTAAGACCACAACATCAAGCCCATGAACAGCTCTAGTTTTTAACCAGTATGCCGCCGATGCTCCAATAAAGCCTCCGCCAATAATCACAATGTCAGCATGTTCTGGATAAACAATTTCACTTGTACCAACACCAAAGGCAGCAGGTACTTGTCTTGTAAGTAAATTCCAAGTTTTGATAGCTGGGTTTACACGATTCGAGCAATAACGAGTGAATAGCTTTTTGGTTGAACTAAAACGTGCATAAATATTCCTTTGAAATGCCATGATATTCTACGAGAGGGTAAGAAGTTTATGCCCAAATCAATATTTTATATTTATTCAGCTTTTTTGTGTAATCTTTAGCACAATTTATCTTTTTTTACTCAGCATAACATCAGCTGTTTTATTTTCAGAAATTGTAAACATTGCCATTAGTGTTGCCAATCTTGAAATTGAACTTTTCCGCCGTCTTGGCCGTCACGTCACAGCACAGTAAAAAAAAAACACCTAATTTCACACAATGCCATCTTACTTAGATTTTTTAGAAAAACGGCAAGGTTTTGTACATAGTTAAAAAGAGCTTAGAATGTGCAAAACAATAACCATATGTCCTGGTTATGAAACTAGTCGAGAATTTAAGGGAAAACCTTGTTTATTATGGTTATGTTCCACCATATTAAACAAGGTTATTCATTGAGAGATAGGGAAAATCCAAATTAAGGATTGGCAGCACTGCTCTGACCGCACGTGCAGCGTTGCCATTTATACGGATTTGTCCGTATTTGTACGGATTTTGGAAGCCCAATACGGATGATTTAGACATACGGATTTTTAAACGGATTTATGCTACAGGCAGATTAAACTTTACACACTCTTTTAGGGCAGATGCAGTCGATGAATGAAAAGGATATTTAGATGTTTTCATTATTTAAACCATCATATTTATTTAAAGTTTCTAATCGCTCGCATGTACCTACTCAATCTCACGAGTAGGTACATGCGAGTAGCGCGCACAATTGCCCATCCCTATCCGTTGCAGTTGTCAATGAGGTTTTTCAGGCTACGCACTGGGCATTGGGAGGAACAGGCCATAGACGCACTCTATGGCTTGTACTGCATGAGGAGGTGTGGGGAATCCCCTGATCTATTAAATGTTCGTATTATAGAGCGCTCTCTAGACCCCACGTAACAAGCGCAAACGTATCTGTCTTGCTCCTTTCTATGTGTTATGAAAGAGATGTTTAATGTTTCAATCTTCTCTTCTCAATCACACTTGCTTGTTTGAAAATCATAAGCAAAGTTCATTCATCGTGTCGTGTCGTGTTCAAAGTTCATCAATAAAAGTTTTTAAATGACTGTTTAGTTGCTATAATATAACAAAGTTATCATAAAAAGACTGAAAACAATGGCTGGGGACGCAAAAAAATCACGCATTATGCAGCGCTTCAATGAAGATTGGTTGACGGAGACTTCTTTCAAGGCTTGGCTCATACGTAGCAAAAAGGGAGAATCGTTCGCCTTTTGTAAATATTGTTTGAGTGATTTGTCTATTGGAAGTGGAGGTAAGAAGGATCTTGTCAAACACCTTAACACGACCAAACATCGGAGTTCAGTACCTACCACATCATCGTCCCAAAGATCACTTACAGAATTTTTGCCAAAAAGCGATGAAGGCGTTAAAAAAGGTGAAATTTTATTGGCTGCTTTTGTAGCCGAGCATAATTTGAGTATGAATCTAATGGAACATGTGCCACAGCTTATAAAAAATATTTGCACCGACTCTGATATTGCAAAAAAACTAAGTTGTGGAAGAACAAAAACTACAGCCATAATAAAATCAGTTACTGGTAAAAGGGGTGAAAATAATGTTCTCGAACAGTGTCGTAGTCGCAAATTTTCCCTTCTTGTTGACGAAAGTACAGATATGGGATGTGTAAAACACCTTTGCATGGTGGTAAGATATTTCAATGATGAAAAAAGTACCGACGCGTTTTTGGGACTAATACCACTTCAAGACGCAACTGCTCAAATTCTATACGAGCATATAATCAAATTCTTTGCAGACAACGAGATCCCATTCAAACAAAACATGATTGGTTTTGCCGCGGACGGTGCCAATACTATGATGGGCCAGCATAATTCTTGCGCATCCAGGTTTCTCGAAGACATTCCTCATCTGTACATAGTTAAATGTATCTGCCATTCCTTTCATCTATGTGCTTCGTATGCATGTTTGAAATTAGCCCGAGAGCCCGAAGACTTGGTAAGAGATGTGTATAACTATTTTAACAGTCCCAAACGAAGCGCACAGGTAAAAGAATTCCAAGAATTTATGAACTTAAAACCGCATAAGATGTTACACCCGAGTCAGACACGATGGCTGTCAGTGCGTGCTGCGGTTTCCCGACTCTTAGAACAATACCAGGCGCTAATACTGTACTTCACTGATGCTGCGTTTACGGATCGTTTAAGAGCAGCAGAAAACATATTACATATGTTGAAGAATCCCTACAATAAGCTGTACCTAGAGTTTTTAGAGTTTTCTTTGAAAATATTCAATGATTTGAACCAACTGATGCAGTCTGAACGCCCACAAGTTCACAAACTTTATAAGAATGTTTGTGACGCGTATAGTAATCTTCTGGACTGTTACATACTTGACTCTTATTTGACCCAAACTGAAATACAGAATATTGAGTATGTTAATCCTCGATACTTCAAGCCAATTGAAGACATTTACCTTGGAGCAAAAGTGGCTATTTCGCTAACGTCAAACAGTACGGAGCTTAATCCAAATGACGTAAAAGCATTTAAACTACGATGTCTCGACTTTTACATAGAAGGAGCAAAGCAGATAAAAACCCGGTACAAGTTTGATGATAATATTCCAAAAAAACTGGAATTTCTAAGTCCAGACGTCGTGCAATCACGCAGAATACAATCATTGGTTGATGTAGCTCTACTGTTTCCCAATTTAATTGAAGCTGAAAATATACAAGCCCTAGACACAGAATGGCGACATCTACGGAACAACACAGAGTTGCACTCCACGGATTCTGAAGACATGGAAGAATTTTGGGTAAAGATAATGACAGCTCGTAATCTCAATGATGACATCTATTACCCGATTTTGACTAGATTCAACACAGCGTTGATGAGTTTGCCACACTCGAGTGCGGCGGTAGAGCGAATTTTCTCCGCCGTAAATCTTTTAAAGACGAAACAAAGAAATAAATTAGGCACAGACACGTTAACAGGTTTGTTGCATACAAAGCAACTTTTGGGTAAATCACCCTGTTATGATTTAAATATCGATGTAAATATGTTAAAGATGCTAAATAAAGATATGTATAAATAAAATAATTATTATTTGTTTCATTTTTATACGGAATTTATACGGAATTTCACTCAGAATTGTAATACGGATTTTGTACGGACTTTTGGAACGAAAATACGGCATCCATGCCTTATCCATATGGCAACACTGCGCACGTGTCCGAGTCCGAGCCGAGTCTCGGATAATCTTCTCAATCAAATTCAGAATGGAATGTTGTTTTTATTTTAATGGAAGTCGCTTTCAATTCGGTTGAATGTGTTTTTTCGTTCTTCTTAACTCATGAAATCTTCAATAGAAATTATCAATAGTGCGCACAAAGCCCAGTGCAGTGTACTCAAGTCATCAACAACCACCCCGAATTCAATTCAGGCAGCTCGCTCCTCAGAGAACTCCAAAAAACACCAAAAAAGTTTGAAATACTATTTTACTGGGTGATCACTTCAGCAGCGGAATGTGAGCAGAACCAAAGACCACTTATATTCTGTAAAGAAAAATATTGTTGTGATCAATCAATTTACATACCTATCTTATGTTGTAAAATACACTAGTGGATTACACTAATGCCCCAACAATGGATTCCAAATATACTGCTGTCGGACTATCAAATGGTTTCAAAAAAATAATTAATTTGAAAAGAAAAAAAACTTTTGTTGACAATGTAAATACAAAGCAGTTGAAACTGACCCATAATGAAGGGCCTACGGTTCTGCATGGACTAAACGGTGGAGCTAAAATTGTTGAGAAGAATGTTGAGGAATCTAGTGAAGGTTTGCTGGAGACTAGAAAACAATTACCAGTGTATATGGTGAAAGGAAGGTATGTATCTTGTGAAATGTATTGACTACCATATACATATTCCTTGTCTAATTTATGTACATTATAACTACCTAGCTGTAAGTTTCCCAAAAATTTATGACAGACTGATAAGACAGATTTAACAGATTATATTGAAAGAAAGAAAAACTCCCTCTTAACTTGAGATTATGGAAAGATTATGTTGATTATTCTTGCACATTTTCATTGATTACAGGCTTTTAGAAGAAATTAGAAGAAACAAAACAATGATTTTGGTTGGTGAAACTGGCAGTGGTAAAACAACACAGATACCGCAGTTGATACATGAGCAGAGATTGGAAGGTGAAGGAACAATTGCTGTGACACAGCCACGCAGAGTTGCAGCCATAACCATAGCTCTCAGGGTGGCCACCGAAATGAATTGTGACGTTGGAACTATTGTGGGGTAAATAAAAACCTATTGTGTCAAATTTCATATGTATATATAAATGTATAATAAAAAATATCTATTTATGTATTGTATTGTATTAAGTATGTCAGTCTTCTAGTACCCATAACACAAGCTCTGCTTAGCTTGGGGCTAGATGATGTTGTGTGGATTGTCCAGCATTATTTATTTATTTATATTTATTATTTATTTCTTAATTATTTATATTGCCTTTCTCACTTTACATAATTAACAACCAAGTAGACCATAACAATACTACTGATTGCTACCTTTTTACTTTTAATAGAATTATGTTATACAAACACAATTTCTATTGTGATACTAAAGCAAAATAGGTAAAATAAATTATTCTGATTTTCAGGTATTCAGTAAGATTTGAAGATGTGACTAGTCAGCGTACCAAAGTCAAGTATATGACAGATGGCATGTTACTGAGAGAAGCCATAGTCGACCCATTACTAAAGAAGTATTCTATCATCATATTGGACGAGGCTCATGAGCGAACTGTCAGCACTGATGTCCTCTTTGGCATCGTGAAGTTGGCTCAGAAAGAGAGGAGTGATAAGAAATTGAATCCACTGAAGGTATGCTATCTAAAGTTTTCCAAAGGTTTAAATTAAACAAGACAAAGATACATTCTGTTGTGACAATAACTGAAAAAGCATCTTTAGTAGGTATCAAAGGTTCAATTAAAGGACTCCCTGTAGTAAAGCATTTAGGGTATTGTTTATTTATATCTGTATTTGTTTCTTAACATTTCAAACTATGTTTTCAGATTATAATAATGTCTGCAACAATGGATGTAGATTCATTCCGGAATTACTTTGACAACTGTCAGGTTATATATTTGGAAGGTAGAGCTCACCCCGTCACTATCTACCATTCGAAGATAAAGCAGGATGACTACCAGTATGCAGCTGTGTGTACTGTCTTTCAGCTCCATGCCACTACACCAGCCAAGTAAGCTAAGCCATTAAAAAGAATTATGTAATTACAAAATAATTTACAAAATTGAAATTGGTATTATATCATATTATATTAATTTTTGTATTCGATTTTCAAATATGATGTTTTGAACCTTTGACCTCACCAATGTATTCATATGCTCGATGTGAATACACCCCTTTCGGATGTATAATGGTATTACGTTACATGGTGTATAAAATAAAACGATGATATTGTTTTTTTTCAGTCATGACTTCCTAGTATTTCTAACGGGACAAGAAGAAATTGAAACTGTGATGCACAATATAAAACAAATTGCTAAAGTAAGTTTTCGTGTTAAAACAAATCACAGGCAACATACTTTTATAATTTGGTCAAGCAACTTGTGCCATATAGCATTACCTGCACTTATCATTTACTTCGCGGCAATTTTTTTGATGTTTAGTTTTATTATTTTTCATAATTTTAAAACTACCACGACATTGTATATTCTTGGATATTTATAATTGGACTTCAGATTAACTTATTTATTTTACTACGTAACCTAGCTGTTCGTTTGCCTAAAATGTATAAAATAATATTGTATAATGTAATCTAAACTAATATTATAAAGAGGAAAAATTTGGTTGTTTGTTTGCATCGAAAAGCTCCGAAACTACTGGACCGATTTCAAAATTTCTTTTGTTGTGAAACTACATTATCTGCGCTGAACAGGCTATATTATACATGGCTTTGTTATATTTTCAAAAAAAATTAGGGATCCTTATGATTCATATTTGCAGGAAGCTCCAGGCCCTCAGATCCGCGTATGTCCATTATACGCGGGTCTCCCTCCGGCCAAGCAGTTGCAAGTGTGGCGCGACGCACCGCCCGGCACTCGCAAGATTGTTCTCTCAACGAACATAGCGGAGGCGTCTGTCACTATTCCTAGGATAAAATACGTTATCGATACCGGCGTTGTGAAAGAAAGGTATGTAATAAAAAGTACTCTATCTAGATAATTTTTGTAAACATGAGTTTAGACATGAACTAAAATTATTCACCAACGATTGATGCTGGTATGTAATTCGCAATTAGAACTATATATATATGTATTTATATTATTATAGCATATTATGTGTTATTCTGATGTATAAAGTACATTATTGTAAAGTTTCATTAAAATCCATTTAGTAGTTTTTATTATAGCATGAAAGAGTAACAATCATCCCTCCTTACAAACTATTAATTAATATAACTAATATATTAATTATTAAGTATGTAGTATTGATATGTTGTTAGGACGTGGTGCACAGCGACGGGTGCGGAGCGGTTGCGCGTAGTGGCGTGCTCGCAGGCGGCGGGCTGGCAACGCGCCGGGCGCGCGGGCCGCACGCAGGCCGGCGCCGCCTACCGCCTCTACACGGCGCAACAGTTCACTACGCGCGCGCCGCACTCCACTCCCGAGATTGTGAGGTAACGACGAGCTGGCAACGCGCGATGC
The DNA here is from genome assembly GCA_932527185.1 of Ecliptopera silaceata. Lineage (NCBI taxonomy): Eukaryota > Metazoa > Arthropoda > Insecta > Lepidoptera > Geometridae > Ecliptopera > Ecliptopera silaceata. The sequence goes on from OW052192.1 coordinate 5,524,345, forward strand.
ATGCCGCGTCTAGCGAGCTGGCAACGCTCGGTGCTTGCATCTGCTGGAGAGCTGGCAACTGGCGTGAGTTTTATATACGAGCAGACAAAGCGCGTCGCGTGCGTGTACAAGCGAGCTGGCAACGTGCAGGCGTGTGTATGTAAGTAAGCCGGCAAAGCGCGAGGCATGTGTACGTAAGCGTGCTGGCAGCATGTCATCTAATTTAAAAACCTCTGGTATTATTCCGAGTAGAGTTTTTCGGGTTCTGTGAACGCTTTCGAGCTTGATATATCAGTATGAATCCCACTGAAAATAACGATGCTACTTGCATATTCCCTTTGTATTTACGAAGTAAAGAAATAAATGAGTTACAAAATGTTTGAATTTCTCGCTTGTTGATATTACAGGTAAATCCGTTTCTTACAGATGTCCACTCGCACCAACGATACTTTTGCTAATAGCAGCGGGCATCGAACCCAGTACCTTTCCTTTGATCGACGCGCCACCTGCAGACTCCATAAAGTCTTCATTGACTTTGCTTAAAGAGTTAGGTAAGAAAAAAATGATGTAGAAAATATAGAAACTACATTATGGCAATATTATTTTCGTTTTCATTTTATATAATTATTTATTTTATTCTAGGCGCGATCGAGAGTGACACAAGTCCAAAGCTCACTGTTCTCGGCAAAAAAATGGCTTCATTCCCGATTGACCCCAAATATTCTAAAGTTCTTCTGAGTGCTCCTGAATACAACTGCTTGGAAGAGGTGAGTACCTGTTCTTTCTAATAGCAATTAGTAAATCCTGTTTCCTCTGTACACATTATCATCTAACAGAGAGTAATCAACAAAGAGATGTATGTTAGAATCTTATCTTAATCCCGTTCTAAATAATAATAATTTAATTTATTTCAGGCCCTTAGTCTGGTCGCTGTGCTGTCAAGTGAAAATATATTCCACACTCCGATGCATAAAAGAGAGGAAGCTATAAAAGTGAAACAGAAGTTTGTGTCGTCTGTTGGAGATCATTTAACGTTACTCAATGTTTTCAAAGCTTTCTGTAAAGCTACATTGAAAAAGGTTTGTACATTTAACGATATACATCTAACAAGTCAATTAAGTTACCGTTGAGATAAGCCGTACGTTGCTCTAGTCCCTTATATTTTGTCTAATAAATTGACTTCACTATTTACCAAAACCTCATTGATGAAGATAAAAAATAACCCTTTACTGTCGCACTAGTTAAGTTATTACCTTATTAGTGCAGTTCGAAGTGTAGAGATCCTACTTTTTGCAATGCAAATGTAGCTTAATTGCTCTAAAAAAATTCTTTCTACCCCATAACACTTTAAAATACGCTAATTAACATACCTTTTTACGCAGCAATGGTGTAAAGAAAACTATCTGAATCATAAAAATTTGTCGTACGCGTCCGATATTCGACATCAGCTGTTATTAATATGCCAGAGATTAAACCTGACCGTCACTAGCTGTGGATCTGCTACTGATCAGGTAAATATTAAAAAAAAATATGTTAATTGTTAGCTTTGCGTTGATCTCTAACAAAGATTTAAATAATCTAGGGCAGGGGTCATCAAATGGCGGACCGGGGACCGCATGCGGACCGCCGACCCATTGTGTGCGGACCGAAAAATATATCCCACGCAGTATTTTTGTTGACGTAATTCGAAAAAATCCGGGCGAAAGAACGAGTAATGTCAATAGTTTGCACCAATTCCACTTCAAACTTCAGACAGATAAATCAACAATAAAAAATGACACTTTTCTCATTGATATGTAAATAATAATATCATTGTAATTGCCGTAATTACCTTTATTCAATTTTTTTTATGAAATGTGCGGACCGCTGCTGTCAAATCATGTCTTAAAATGGACCCTGAGCGAAATTAATTGGTGACCCCTGATCTAGGGAATGTGAAGTTATTCATGATTTACTATTTTATCTATGGTTAAAATGTGTATTGATTTTAAGATTGCATTTGCATTACTAAAAACCAGCGCTGGTGTAGAGCCCAATGGTTCTACACCAGCACAAGCTGAGTGATGACCATTTTCAGTTATTTTAACATAACATAATTATATCATTTTATATGTTCTAGCATCGACAAACTATAACTATATTTAATTATAACGCCTCAAATAATGTTCACACATTGTTTGATAAATACTTCTTTCTCAACTGAAACCTCTCACATATTCTTTCCTTCTAGCTTCTAAAGTGCCTTCTAAGCGGGCTATTCACGAACTGCGCCTGGTCACGAGGCGTCGAAGGTTCAGGCCGGTACGTCACCGGCGCTGGGAGTTCCACAGCCTTGCACCCTTCAGGCGTCCTGCACGCCGTCCGACCAACGCCTCCAGCCGTTTTATACACAGAGCTGCTTCATACCCGACGCTCATACATGATCACAGTATCTGCTATACAGCCACAGTGGTTACATCAAGTTGCGCCTGATTACGCGAGACGGTGTCGCGCTAATCGGTGACGGTCGATGATACACCTAGCTCATTGTAGGTATAACCTAAAAATAGTGAGTAGGTTATGAAGCAGGTAAGTATTTATGTATAGACGATTTTATTGAGCTTATGATGGAGTATGCTTACCTAGTCTTTTAGCATCCTATACAATAACTTCTATCATTGAAGAGAATCAGTAGGTGCTTGTGAAAGTAGCCTAAATTTTATAGGTAATCGCCAGGAAAATGTTGTAAAAACATATAAATATGCAAGTAAAAGAATATATTCTACGGGATTTTATAATATTCTCGACAGTTTCCAGAAATTCTAGTCTGCGACCACGGCTATTGCAACTCAGCCGTAACATCTCCGGAATAATAACAATAAGGTACGCGATAAAGTCCCGTATAATATAATTATCTACTATACTACTATGAATTCTGATCGAGATTTAAAAATAATATCATTCTTGGATTTGAAAACGATTTCATTGTGTTATTGAAATTGTGGATCAATTAAGAAGTTATCAAAAAAATTACTTATACTTGACTTTTATTTTTGATTTTATAGAGTAAATAGAATGTTAACTACTTTTCATTAAATGTATATTACATATTTTATGAAAATATATAAACTAAGGTATTATAATAAGTTTAATGGATAAAAAAACTAAAGTTTTAAAGTTATGATCAAAAAGATCGATTTCGGATTAGGTAATTTGTGAAAGCGATGAAAACTTAACATTTCTCAAGGTATTTATTTGGAATTTCAATCCAAGCTAATTTTGCCATATAATTTGAAATATGACTGTGTTCAAATAAATATTAGAGTGATGGACAGGAATTAGATATAAATAGGACGTTAAATTGTTTGAAACATAAGCGGAAGTCATTGTCTATAATAGTTTATTTTTTTATACAATTTTTTTAAACTACACTACCATTTGCATTTTGATGTTCTAGTAATAGTAAAATACAGTGATACAAATAAAAAAATATACATATAGGTATATATCTCATTGACATACAGGTAGAATTTTACTTTTTACTCGTATTCACTACCTCAATATTGTACTTACCTACATACCTACACTTATGCCTATTTTTATATGCCAATGTACATAACGAATTAATCAAATTTTGTGGTGATTAAAACAACTCATTTTAGTTAATATTAAAGTTAAGTATACAATTTTATTTATTGTTTTCTTTAAATCAATTGATAAACTTACTGTTTAAAACACTTTTATAATTTAGTAAGTTAATAGAGTCTGTCAAGCGAAAGATGGCCCTGATAAATCGCGGCAAATTCAAAAACTATTAGTATGGCAATAGTATATCATCTACTTATTCATAATCATCATCAAAAATTATGTAAGTATATTTAGAATAATATCAAAGTATCAAATTATGTAATTCCAAGTTATCCTATTATTTAATGTATTGCCATACTAATAGTTTTTGAATTTGCCGCGATTTATCAGGGCCATCTTTCGCTTGACAGACTCTATAAAGAACCAATCTCAAAAATTGATACAGGGTTACACAGAATTCGCAAAGTAGCTTAAACTAGTAAAAGATATAAAAGTTCAGCCACAATAAAAAAAGAACCCTAAAAAGATTGACTTTCCCGCTAGAGCGAGACGTATCACCGTAAGGGTCACCGTAAGGGTCTTGGCTTTCCTGTAGCTGGATTTGCCTTACACCATAGTACATACCTAACACAGCTTATTATGACAAAAACTATGGTTTTGAATAAGATCGCTAAATTACTTAAGTACCTACCGATAATTGAATATTGAGTTGGGCGTTAGTTTTTTCTGTGAAATTTTCTATGCAGTTGATTACCAAACGATAGATTTTATGGTTGTAAATTTTATTATTTTTTTAGTTGTAACGAAACATTTCTCAGTATCAATTACGACATTCAATTAAAAAGCTCTGCGCCGAATTTAATTTCGTAGCCCACTTCTTTAAAATTTATTCTGTAATAAGCAGCCAAGGCACTCGTAAAAAGAGAATCCAAGAGAAAAGCGGGGACACTTCCCTCATTAAAATGATTCCAGCTGGAAGCGGAACAATGTTAATTCGATATTTATGCAAATTCAACGAAATAATTCATTGGAATTTATGACACCTACACGAAGGAGCTGATGATGTGGCTAGCAATTCTTATTAATTCGCCACGTAGCTATATCTAATATACACAACTTTCTTTTGCGAATTTGATTAGTCTGATAACTTTATTTGAAGTTAGATTAATATAGGTCGGTAAATTAATTAAGCTGTCATTAGGATGTGTTTGACTCTTTGTTCTCATTTAGCAAAACGCCGTCGGTTGCTTTAATTTATTGTTTAAGTAATTATCTATATTTGTATGCAGAGTAAAAAGTAGAGTAGGTATAAGCAGGTTTCAAAAGGCAAGTTGTTCACATAGCCGCCGCCGCCTCCGGCTAATGGGACTTCGGAATGGATGATGTAATCGATAACGCTCTCTTCGCGTCTGCTTTTTGTGTTTTCAACGCTAATTGCCCAACTTTCTTCCTAATAAATCGCTTGCCTTTGATACGCCATCATTTATCACAGCTCTCAAAATTAAATTCCTACAGAGTTTTTAAATTAATAAATCTCGTAGGTCGGACGGTCGGATGTATGTGGGTAGGAACCAGCTGTTTATATTTGTTTATTGTAGGTATTGATTAATTACATGTAGGAAAAAGCGACCAACAGAAAATAGCATCGTGATAAGTGATAATCACACTCCACTATAAGTATAGTATAAGGTCAATTGAAAGCTGCAGAGTGTTGGAACAGTTGGTATAGGTAGGTACTACATATAATCTAAGTGTGTGTATCATTTATCTGCATAAACTGCCAAAGCTCCATATTTGTAACTGTATACAAACAAAATAAAGCAGTTTGTTAGACACCGTCGAAAGCTGCCTTATTCGCGTTTAATTAAAATTTACCGGCAGTAAATCACTACCTTCCGGACAAGTTGCGGTTCGGCTGCGAACACACGCCATTTGCACTGTGTGCATAGTGATAAAACTACCTAATTAGGCCTCCGCTTCGCTGGTATAGCTGTAAGTTGTGGGTTCGATCCTCGCAAACATTCACATATTTTAAGTGAAAAAACAAGCGTTCAAACATAGGGATTTTCAGCGTCAAATGTCCTGGAGGGGTAGAGAGTAAAATGGTGATTTTTTTATTTTTGTTAAATATACAGGCAAGTATTTTAATAAGCCTTCTCCGCTATTCATTCTTAAACACACGATCTCGCAAATTGCTCAGTTACTGGTAAATATGATACCAATGGTATTTTATTTTCACCTTAGAAAGTTAGAAGTGTTTCTGAAGTAGGTAAATACATATTTTTTCATAATAATTACGTGCTTGATCAAATCAGTACCTACTTTCGTATGTATCATAGGCAGACTACGCCATTGCTACGCTGTAGTGGGTCTACATCATCACTACGCGTAGAGGGTCTACGCCTTCGCTTGTCGACTCGAAATGGTATAGAAATTCGTTTACAAGCTAAAAGCTTTCCATTTGCGGGAAAAGCGGTAAGTTCGAAGCTAGATCCGTCGCATAAACGTTTTAGATAATACAATATAGTATGTAAGATACGAAACATTACCTACATGCATAATAATAATAATAATTTACTTCTACTTTGATCACTTTATGATATTCCTATCACGACTACAATTCCTGCCTGACGTAATTATTCTCACCGAGTGCTGGATAAACGAACACTCGCTACAATTAACGCTACCTAAATACAAATATCACCCTTCGACACAGTTCACAAACCAAAATGACGGAATAATTATATTTACAAGAATGGAACTAAACGCAACAATAGAGGAACCAGCCTTCCAGGATGCAAACTGTTTGATAGTTCACATCGGCAATGAGCTCAGTATAGTTTCTATCTACAGAAGTCCTTCAGTACAGAATATCGGACTTTTCATCAACTCCCTTGAAATCGTAATGCAGTCCCTTAAAAATGAGTCACGACTGATTCTTGGAGATCTTAATATTAATATTAGCAACGATTCATCCGACAAACGCACACTTGACTATCTCGACCTGACGGGGCATTATGGGTTCATACCTGGTCATATTTTACCTACGCGCGGCCCAAGCTGCCTAGACCATGTTATGGTAAACTCCAATAAGAAGACCAAAGTAATAATATGCAATAGTGACATAACCGACCACTGCACAGTAATCGTGGGTATGGAGAGGTTCACGAATAAAACTGATGTTAGGGCAGACTCATCTAGAAAATACACCAAAATTAACTACGACGCTTTTACGCAGGACCTGAAAGGTTTGGACTGGGCTGACTTCTACTGCAAAAGCGATGTGAATGCTGCAGTCTCTTACCTATTGGACACTCTTAGGGGACTAGTCACAAAACACACCACACAAAAATATATAAGAAATCAAGACATTATCATCAGGCCGTGGATAACACCCAACCTTCTAAAATGCATCAGAAAAAAAGACGACTTACACCTAATAGCTAAGAAAAATAAAGATGATGAAATAAAACAAGCAAACTACAAAGTATATAGAAACAAATGCATGACGACCCTACATAATATTAAGAAAATATATAAACAAAACCAACTCAAAGAATCAAAAGGAAACAGCAAAAAAATTTGGCACTGCATAAAGTCTTTCTGTAACCTTAATCAACCTAAAAATAGAAGCTCCGAAATTTTAAGAAACTCGAATGACTGTCACGACTCGATAAATAATGTTAGTGACTTTTTTGCTTCTGTAGGAAGAAAACTAGCGAGCTCAATCCTAGACAAACTCAACACGACTGAAGAACAACTAGCACTCCTCGTTAGCCCTCCTCCATCTGGCACGCCTAGCGGTTCTCTGTTTCTGGCTCCAACAGACCCCTGTGAAATTTCCAAAATAATAAATTCCCTTAAATCTAACTCAGCCCCAGGATGGGACAATATCACAAATAACTTACTCAAACAAAACAATGCAATTCTATCACCAATCCTAGCTTACATAACAAATCTCAGCATTTGCAGTGGAATAATGCCAGAGACCTTAAAATTAGCAGATGTCACCCCGATATTTAAATCAGGCGACCCTAAAGTAGCTTCAAACTATAGACCAATATCACTATTAACTTCAATATCTAAGGTAATAGAAAAGGTCATTAATAAACGTCTTCTTAGCTTCCTTGAAAAACGGGGCCTACTATCTGACAATCAATTTGGATTTCGCAGCAACACGTCAACAGAAGACGCTGTCACAAATCTTACTGATTTTGTTAAGAACAAATTAGATCAAGGTCAGCGATGCATTGGCGTGTTCTTGGACCTTGCGAAAGCATTTGACACCGTGTCTAGACTAATCCTACTAAAGAAAATGGAAACAATGGGTATACGCGGTACGCCACTACTATGGTTCCAGTCGTACTTAACCTCACGCAAACAACGAGTTAAAGTGGAAGATAGGCATAGCAAGTATTCGGACACAGATTACGGTGTTCCACAGGGAAGCGTTTTAGGCCCCACTCTGTTCCTGATCTACATTAATAGTCTCTGCTCTCTTAACTTGTGTAAAGCCAAAATCTTTACCTTCGCGGACGACACTGCAATAGTGTTTTATGGAAAATCATGGAACGAGGTGACATCTACAGCGCAAACCGGCTTAGAAACCGTTACATCGTGGCTTCAAAACAATTTACTGACGTTAAATGCCGGGAAAACCAAATATATCGCCTTCAGTATTACAAAAAAAACTCTACCTAAAACACCTATAAATCTTTCAATACATGAAAACTGTGGGACCAATACAAGGCCATGCAATTGTCCCACTATAGACGGAGTTAACAATATTCGATACCTAGGCGTCTTAATAGACAACCACATTACCTGGAAGGATCAAATTTCCGCACTTTGTCAGAGACTTCGTAAGATGTTACATATATTTAAAAAACTCAGAGCTTTTGCCGATGACCATACTATTAGACTTGCCTACTTAGCTTTGTGCCAATCAATCCTATCATATTGCGTAGCGGCGTGGGGATCTGCATGCAAAACAAACTTGCTTCCGCTAGAGAGAGCGCAACGAGCTGTGATTAAGGTCGCACACAAAAAGCCGTTTCGTTACCCTACGGAAGATATGTACCAAGAGTTGAAATATCTATCAGTTCGACAATTATTCATACTTACCACTTTGCTAAGGTTCCACAAAAATGCCAACACTACCATGGTAGAGACATATGGCAGACGGCGCACAGTCTGGAAGCCACCCATAGTACAGACAAACTTTGGAAAAAGGTCATTTTTCTATTTAGGACCCTATATATACACAACAACAAACAAAAAATTATCACTGCTACAACATACTAGGACGAGTTGCAGAAAGCTAGCAACGGCGTGGCTTGCCACGAAAAACTACAACGAGACTGAAAAAATTCTTATAACACCAACATAAATGGAAAGAAAGACATATCGATGTACAAACGATAAAACGAACAAACGCAGAAACGAACAAACGAATAAACGAACAAACGAACAAACGAACAAACGAACAAACGAACAAACGAACAAACGAACAAACGAACAAACGAACAAACGAACAAACGAACAAACGAACAAACGTACAAACGAACAAACGAACAAACGAACAAACTAACAACCGAACAAACGAACAATTGAATGAACAAACAAAAAACCATCTACTAGTACAAACGATCAAACTAACGAACACAGCGAAGTTATGCGTCTTATCGCCAAAAACAGGCAACATGCATGCACCTCGATAGCTGTCATAAAACAACTAATTTTAAGATAATTTTTAAGTCTACTCACATTGTTCAGCACTGTAAACATACGCACTAACCACAACAATGTAAAACTAACCTCCACAACACAGGTTTTTCCTAGGGTGGAGATTAGTGTCCAACCAAATTGTGTTTTAAAATAAGTGTTTGGAATAAATAATAAATAAAAAAAAAATAATAACTTTATTCAGTAAATAAGGTCTTACAATACGTGTATAATTCAAAATGTACAAAATTATGTGGACTTGTTGTGGACCTGAGTCTAAAATTGAAGCATTTCGCTCTAACTAAGCCGGCATGCTAACTACATTACACTATACACTAGCACATAATATTGGAACGGTGTATCTTATTACTACTCTCTTCTATTAGATAAAATATAGACGCTAATATGCAGTACCCAAGTATAAAAATCTCTAAGGTTGAAAATACCTCAAGTTTTATGGAATACTTTATTAGTTATTCTTAGAATTTGTAGAAATGCTGATTATGAGTTATGTGAAGTGGGTAGGTAAGTAGGTTTATTATACTAAGTAGGTACTTTTTATTATAATTAACTACATCTTCTTTTCTGTATTTCTTTAAGTTAGATATTATTCTTTATTCTTTCAAAAACATTCCGAAAACTAGTTATTATACAGTTACCTTGAATATTTGTGTAAGTACCTATATAGGATCTTGTGGAAAATATGCGTACGAAACGAAGTGAGGTCTTTTTACGAACGAATATTTTCGATCGTTTCGGTACTTACCTACTTTGTGTGGCTTATACACTTGACCTAGATCATAAAGATAACAATCTGATTAAACAAAATAGCGAAGACTAGTCGATGGATGTAAGTAAAAATTAATTATCTATCTAGTAATTATGCTAAATAATTTTCGAACAAGTATTTAGCCATAACATAAACCTTTATTAAGAAACCATCCTATTTACCCCTTTAATTGGTTTCCACTTCGAGCTTCGATGTTTTGATTATTTATTGAGCAAGGATTGAGGTTAATATAATTAATTAGACATTTCTGAAACATCATCCTCTACAGCATTCTATGTAAGATATATATTAACACAGAGGACTGAGCACGAATATATGTGACAATCGTAAACGTAACGTATTTAAGACACACTGCGCGCTACCGCTGCATCGTTTGACAGAAAAGCTGATATTCACGCGCAGTGTATCTCAAATACGTCATTGTTTCGATACGTTTTCGATTGTCATAATTATTCGTGCACACCGTCAGATACCACCATTGCGAAAGGTATCTTTAGTGCTATATATACTGTTGCTTTTATGTTAATTTAATCTCGGTACAATTTGTAGGCATGGGTCCTCTGGGCGTAGATGGAAAACTCTCATTTTTCTGATCAAGCCGGTAGAAGTAGTTTTTGAATTTATATTTTTTAATCAACCAGCTTCCGCCTCAGGCTTGGCGTTTATTGTTACGTGCCTGATGGTACTTGGATACAAATGAATCTACTGTTCGAGATTATTTTATTCTGATTATCTAACTGCATAAACTTGATTGAACAAAAAATATATATATTTAGTTTAGTACATTTATAAAATGAAGTAGAAATATGATATATTAAGTATGTGTATATCATAATAACATAAATAAATTAATATAAGTATTTAACTTATGATATAAAATCAAGATGAAATTTTACTACTTACATACTTTTTATTTACTTACCTATATTGATAAAGGTTTGTTGTATCAACTCAAGAGATCGCTCGGTTAGGAAAATGTAGTAGGTTTTCTATTTTCACACACGATTTAAATATTTATGAGCATCGTTCTCACTAAAGCAATATATTTATGTAAATATTAGTCCAGTCAAAATAGACTAAAATTATGACTTCAGTTTGCATTAATTCCCAACAAGCTGGATTTTTGTGCAGGCCTTGAATACGTCATTACAAATGATATGTCAAAAGTCCCCATCGATCCCGCTTGTGCGTTGTTTTTTATTCGAGGTCAAAGGTCATAAATTTGCATTTTTTGCGTATATCTCTGAAACAACGAAAGCTATTGGAAAGTGGTTCAGGCAAAGTTTGTACATCGTAAAATTGTCTACAAAAATACCTCAACACTTTTCTTCTACAAAGTTTCACTTTCGAGATATAGTGACTTTAGACCGCAGGAAAATCCACTAAAATGCTGCGTTTTTTTCATTTCAGCCGTTTTATCTGCTTCATTGCCATAGAACTAACAGTATTTCTTGAAACAAAAGACGATTCATTACCTTGGAGGAGGACTAACCCATCGAACCCATCACCCCTTTCAGTAAATTTCAAGAAATACTGTTTGTTCTGTGGCAATGAAGCAGATAAAACGGCTGAAATGAAAAAAACGCAGTATCTTCGACGACTTTCCTGCGGTCTAAAGTTACTTTATCTCGAAAACGATGCTTTGTAGAAGAAAAGTGTTGAGGTATTTTTGTAGACAATTTTACGATGTACAAACTTTGCCTGAACCACTTTCCAATAGCTTTCGTTGTTTCAGAGATATACGCAAAAAATGCAAATTTATGACCTTTGACCTCGAATAAAAAAAAACGCACAAGCGGGATTGATGGGGACTTTTGACATATCATTTGTAATGACGTATTCAAGGCCTGCACAAAAATCCAGCTTGTTGGGAATTAATGCAAACTGGAATGTCTATTTTGACTGGACTATATACCATTGACGGTTAATAGATAAACCTACACGTACCTCTCGTATAGTTATGTGTACAAAAAAAAAGGTAGCACTCCGGGAGTGCCGGCAGAAGTGAAAACTTCAATATTAACGTTGTGTTTAATTATAAGTATAAAAGTACTATCATTTATGAGGTATAATACAATGTTTATGTTTTTATTATTTTTTATTTTTCTCCCTGTGCCGCCTAAACAGAGCAGCACACTCAGGCACGGTAGAAAGAGTGGGAGATACTAGTTCCTCTCCCTTCCCCTCGATCTTACGCTTTTTCGATCAGCATCACGTGACCCTGACGCGAGTTTGAAAGTTTTTACCCATACAGAAAAGTGCTCAGCGCCGCTAAAGAAGTTTTCACTTCAAAAAATAGAAATATGTAAAGAAATATAAATGGTAGGAAAATCGGCCAAGTGCGAGTCGGACTCACGGACGAAGGGTTTCGTACTTCCGTAGGTACCTAAACAATACTATTTTTGTATGAGAGCTCTCTTGAATATTTATTTTACTCTATTTTTTATAGCTTGGTTATTAAAGCAGCAATGGTAATACATGATCTGTGGTTTCAACACTTTTAACTGTCACGGTTCATGAGCCTGACGACAAACAGACAGATAGAAGATATACCCTTAGGGTACGGAACCCTAAAAATTTTCTGTTTCTTTAGCGCGCATACCGCCTTTTGATTAGAACCTCCTTCCCGGCCGCGCGCCACGTTAAAACTATTTACCCAATAAGAATGTTATTTGCAAGGAAATTGTCTAAACGAGCCATCGTGTATCTACAATATCCGTTTATTTATTTAAATGTTGATTTTTCCCAGCCTGGAATACCTAGAACCATACTAGCAATATTTTCTTTGCAAATACAATCGAGAAATATTCCACTTTTGAAATTTTGACATCTTGTTTTGTTTATTTTTTTTTAATTTGACGTTGTCATGTGAAGACCGATTCCATAATATCCCGTGGTTCAGATAATTTAGCAACTTACACCCGTATTCACAAACATTACTGTGAGGTCTCTTAATGTGCACAGGGCTAGCGAAACCAATCCAGAAACAATACTTAAGTGTCAGAGCGCACTATGCGTCCGTCAAAATGAACGAACAGGTAAGGAAACGGGCTAGTTTGAAGGCTTGTCAAAAGGAACGCACTGCAAAATGGCATTCTTTGCACAGTGTTGATGCTATACTTAAGCAAGTACTCTTTGTGAATACGGGTGTGAGTCTGTGGATCGTTTACTAAGCGATGCCATAGATAATTATATAGACTTCCCGAACGAGCACTAAGTTCGTAATTCGCAAAGCTCTACCTGCATTTAACTCTCCGCTGGGTAGAGCACACATGCAGGTTTAATTTCCAAGTTAGTTACTTACAGCGTTCAGATTTCCGTATATAAATCAAGCACTAAGTTCTTGGCAACAATGTTGTAGGTATATTGCCTCAATACTGTCTTCCTTGTTGCAGACTTGTGAGAACGGACGTAACAATTTATGGACACTTGTAGTCGCAGATTATTCATCTTTGGCTATATATTCCGTACTTTATAGCTTGGAATAAAAATATATGTATGTCCCTCAAAATATCTTTATATTCATTATTCTGCATTATACCTACACATATAGTTGTGTTGTGAAAAGCCGAGAAGCATTTGTGGTAGGCCATACATACTTGTAGAGTAGCATAATGACTAATAGTCCAGTGGTTGTTAGGTCTCTGCTCGGAGCATCTTTAGGAGTCACGTTCGACACAGCTGCACGGCCGGCCAACATGCTCCTCTAACAATCTACCTTCAAAAGTTGGACATGATTACATCTACAATCTAGGTATTGCTTCTGGCGAATGTAATGGAATCAAGCTATTTTGAAGTACGATTTGTCACTATGCTATCTATCTTTTATGTCTTTGCTTACAAATGTGGCGGAGAAAACAAGAGACGATCAAGAAAACATTAAGTATTTATGAATACCGTAACAAAGAATTTTGAAATTCGCCAAACTGATCAACAGCTTATTTCGATTGTATTACAACTGCAGTAAAGTTTAAAATGCTGCTGTAATCCAAGTGAAGAGGTTACCTCGCTGTATTAGTCGTAGCGTAGTTGCCGAGTCAGTGCGAAGGCATTGAATGACTAGCACCTTTGTCACCCTTTGCTCATTACCTTCGTACCCGTCTCGTGCACGCTTGGCTGCCATCGTCGAGCCGCCGTCATCTGCTTTAGATGAGTCATTGAACAATATCGGTAGGTACGCAGGCAAAAATCTGTATTATGATTTGGTTATAAGTTAGTTTAGAGCTTGTGCCTAAATCTACATATAAATTATTATATGCTGTTTTGTCTTTGGCCATTAATTTCTCGAAAGCCTAAAAAAGGTCGACTAAATTTGATTGCATTGAAATCGAAGACAATTTGTTCATTCATGCATTCATTGTTTGGCAAGGTACCGTGGCTCTGCCGTGAGTGGTTCAGTTTATATTCGGCGTTGGTACTTGTACGGCACATTTGCCTCCAATTCAATTCCGCGCTCGGCTCGTTGCAGCACCGAATGAGCCATCGAACAGATTGTCTCGGCTCGAGCCCATGACCATAGCGTTCACGCGCTTAGAAAGGAGGCTTTAGTGTAGCTAGAAAACGGGACACGTGATTCGTAACTCAAATCGTTCACTTTGGGATTGACTTCAAAGCCCAATTGGCCCATCATTCAATCTTCACTTTTGATTGATTGCTCAGGTTGTAGGGATATTTTGTGTACGCAATGAACCAAAAAGTTTATCCTGTGTAGATATATATCTATTATATAAAAAAAAAAAACTTGTTCCAATTTTTTAAAATTTTTCACTATTGTACATTTTTATTGTAGTTTAAATAAATATACTTACAACAAAGCGAAGAGAAAGTTGCAAAAAAACTTAGTTCTCTAAATAATCTTACTGCTAGCCTCCTATACTGTATACCTTCGTGGTTCTTGATACTGAAATGCCTTCTCGTCTTCACAGCTACGGTTATTTAGGTGCTAAATACCACTTTCATAGTTATCCGCCGAAGCCAGGTATTTTCACGATAATACCGTGCAAGTTACGATGTGAAATTAACACCTAGCTAACATACCATCTATTTTGTTGATATCTAATATAGCTCTTCAAAATGTAGATGAATTTGCACCAAAGTACTTACTAACTCTCTGATAAATAAGTAGACTGGGAATGGGTAAATAAAACAGGCAACATTATATTTGAAGATGAAGTTTCTGAAATAATTACACGCACATATGATAAAGACGATGATATTTGTGGTGCACACAGCCATGCCACGGAAATTCATCTCATAAAATATATTAGTCGGAACTGAACACAGCTTCCAAAAGCTTCCCTTATTAGCGCGAGTTATTCTCGAGGTCTGGTTACAAAAATATTTTTGTTAGATAGATAACTCTTTATTGTTACACCAAGAAAATTACAGATAAAAAAAACAAAAAATATTGAAAATGGTTACACAATGGGCGGCCTTATCGCTGAAAGCGATCTCTTCCGAAATTGTGTTTTGACAAAATTAGATTTTTTACCCATCACTCTCGTACTCACTACCGTCGTACTATATTTTTCTAATGAAATCTGGTCAGTGGAACATTGCTGTTTTAAAATAATATTAAAAATATTGAATACATGTCCATTTGCTCCATGCGTAGGCAGATTACGTACGTACGTACTCTATTCATCCAGAATTCCATAGCGATGAGGCTGTAACTGAATTTACATATGGGGAAGTGTATACGTCACTTATTGGTATTGATTGACACACTGATTCTAGCTGTCAGCATATTGCTCAAATGTTATTCAGTAGTACTTGCGTGAAACTTGACTGAAGTGCTGAAGTACTTTCATTACATCTCCAAACTTATCTTCGTTATTCTTTTATCTCGCCAAAACTTTCTCTGGCGGTCCCGATATAAAAATTTCAGAAGTGTTCGTATCGTGAAAAGTTTTAAGTTACTTTAAAACAATATAAGCCTCACTTAAAACAATACATGCAACTTTTTGAAAGTTTGCGATTTTATCTAAGAACTCTGTGGGTATTTGAGCTTTCACCCTTTAAAATTCATAAGTGTCAAGAAATGTTTGCTTTAATATATTTTGTCACTAAGTTTTTTTTAAGTTTACTTACACCACATATTATTTTTTTACGAAGATAAATATATTTATTTATGGGCAGAGTTAGCCAGGGATAAAGAGAGGTGGAAAGAGAGGGGGGAGACCTTAGTCCAGCGACAGCGTATGTTGACAAAAAAAATATTCTTTTATTATTTTCATAAATGTAATCAGAACATCACGCTGGACTGCAATAATACAAGACTAGGAAGGCAGGTACATAAGTATCAGACAGTTTCAGATATCTCGATTTTTCTGAAGACATGTTTGTTTACAAAGTCTTTGTCTTAAGACAAGACAGTTGGGCTTAAGTAGTAGTAAAGCAGTCTATCAGCGTGCGGAAATGGATGCTCCGGCACGCACGGAAATGAACCCGCCCACGGAGCCCGCACGGCTTCCTGTGCTGTACGCAACCGAGGCTGTATTCAGATCGCTTTACAACGATCTGAATCTGATCTGAAGCGACAAGCGACTGATATTTTAATCTATCCGACTAGAACTGTACTCAGTGGACCTAGAATAGACTTAGAATCACCTAGTATGTAAGACGATTCTAAATGATCCTTGTGATTTTACTGAATAAAGCAATTTTGACTTTGACTTTGACTTTGACCGATCAACGATTTCGTTAGCATTATGTCGCTCGTCAGACAGAAAAAGCACGTTGACGGCTTCAATACTATGACAAATTAGAGCCGAAAAGTGTGTGAATACGATACTGTGATACCTCCACAGTATCGTATTCAATATTATCGAAATGTAATTTGACTTTTGCAATCAATCACCCTGAATGTGTTACATCCACAGGCAAAATAAAGAAATTTCATTTCATTTCACATTTGATGACTGAACCCTACTGATCACGGTTTCATTATCCGCTAGTATATCCACCAACCTGATCTACCTTTAATCTGATTAGAAAATATTAATACATTTTTAAACGTAGCTAATTAAAATAGTAATTGGAATGTCCTGAGTACGTCCACTTGCAGCCGTTTATCCCCGTTTCCTCGTGTGTGGCCGCAGCGGCTTGCGCTGGTCATGTGCCGCCCACAATTTATAAATTATACCACATTATCCATTTCATGCAATTACTATTAAATAACGCCGTATTATGATATAGGTCACGCTTTATTTTTGTACGTAACTTTTTGTAGCGCTAAAAATAATAAGCTTTAATTGGGTTATTAAATTGATCATAAAACGGCTACTTAAAAACTCCAGTTGCTGTTTTATATTTCCAATTTAATCATCTCATCAATATAAAAAATGAGGTGATTTAAAATTTTAATGAACAAAGTCTGATATAAAGTACCTACAAGGTGGTGAAACTTGTGTAATTTGCTAATAAAATGTTCAAAAGGTGCCTCGACGGGACGAACTGAAATATCAAGAGAACTTTAGTCACCTTCGGTCTCAAATAGGTACAAAGTCAAACATTTACATAGTTACACCGCTGTACCTCGGTGTCTCGAAGCTTTAATTGCTTCGGCGGATAGTTATAGGAGAGAGTTTAGTCGGCTAAGACTAAACCTTGGGAAATATGCTTAAGATAAGGAAATGTAACTACTAGTCTGCAGGGTGTATAAATACTACTCTTGAAAACTGAAACACATTAATTGAAAACCAAATCCTATGCCCCGTTGAATTCTTAAATCTTCAAAATTAAAGTCATTTCAATTACTATTTTTTTTGTTTTAACTATGTCTTGTATGTGGAAGAAGTTCAGAGGAAGAAACAACACAGAAGATTTCCAAATGGTAGTAGAACGAACATGCTATTAAAAATAATAGTTTTCGTTTTACACCTTGACCTTCGCTCAGTTGCAGAGATCTAGGAAATTTAGCGAGCAATGTGATTAGAACATGAACTTTATTGATGCACTGTTAGTGACAAGTAATACTGAAAACGAAAACCAATATTTGGGTTGAAGTAAATAAAACAATTTATATTTATACGAGTAGATGACTTTGACTTGGAACCCGTCGTTGTTTCGTCCGTTGAAAAAAATGAATTTAATAAATAAGTTTAAGTATTTGATTTGGATCAGTCGAGCTATCTATAGATCGTTTGCGACGGTTTGTAAATAGCTCAACTGTTTCTTATGTATTTTATATATACCTTACCTTTTATTTATACCTTTGTACATTTGTCAGTTTGTTAATAAGAAAGTTATAGATTATCGGTATTTATAAGCATGGAACTTACACAGGAGTCAACATAATTACATTTACAAACTTAGGTGCATAAATCATAGCACAAAATATTCACAAGTCGATTTGAAATGTAACACTCGCAATATGAACTATTTTTACACCACAGCATCGTTGCAGACCGAGTTCAGCGACTGGTTCCAATATTCTTGACTAAATTGGAATTTTCTCTGTCTGCTGCAATCAGTATGCAATTTAGTACGACTTACCTTTTTCCATATCTGAATATGTAAGCTATTTTACATCTGTAAGTTCTAGACTTTCATTTGACGAAGTTTTTACAGTACATGTAGCGTTTTTGATATCGCAATATTTCATACATAAATAAATAAATAAATAAACATAGACGGAGTAGTCTTAATTAAATAGTTACTTCAATTTTACACTGTTTATACAATTTACACAGGCTATTTATACAGGGACGATAATAACCGTGTGCCTGTGTGTGAAGCACTTTAAAATTTAACATTTTTAATCCTTTGAGTGAATAATGGTCGTCTGTGAGCTTAGGTTGTTAGCATATTTTTAATAGTCACTACTACCACATTTTAATACATATCCCTCGTTCTTTGCCAACATTTTTAGATTTGCCATTATACTTAGGTACTCTTATTATTTATTTATTTATTATAATAGGCACATAAATACGTAAGTAGAAATTAATAATATTATTAGATTTGGTATCAATATTGTCCAACCAGGAAACACTAAAACGTTAATCACATCATATTCTTATTAATATAAGTATCTGTAATGTTTGTTATAACTAAAATTTCATTTCATTTCATTTCAATTGTTCCCGTAACACATCAACAGATATGTTTGTTTGAAAAGTTCATGGAATTATGTTTGTTTCAGCAGTTTATGGTTAGAAATAGAATAAATGAATAATACATTCAAATACCATATAATCTGATCTTCAAAAGTTAAAAACGTTTTCATGATCGGATAGATTCGGTTGACTGGTTTCGAATAAAATATTGTTATGGGTAATTCAACTTCAAAGCGAGTTCAATCTATTTACAGCGATAAAGCTTGTTTTGATTTGAGATTGTCAGTAGCCCCTGGGCTCCAATACACAACTGTCAGGAAGAAATGCGGACTCCGCTTTGTTGGAAGCTTTCCTTTTGTACTACTTACTGAGTTTCCTTTAAATCGTTCAATATTGCGATTTTCGTTTGGGGAATACCGTTACTACGTTCGAATGAAACTTACGATTAATGGATCTACTTGTCGTTTGGCATTTGTTTCTCATCGATAGAAAAAAATGTCTTCATCAGTATAAATAGGTAAGTTGCTACTAAGGGTGTTAAAACCCGTGAAAACTTGTACGCGATAAAATGGTTAAATTCAAATTGAAAAAGTACGAGTAGGTACCTATAGTTTGCCCGAAAGCTTTTCGAAAAACTGCATTTTATTTTTCGTTGATCTCGCCCATGGCATCGCAGTGCTCTCGGTGAACCATTTGCTCAAAGTTTGGGAACTAAGAGCAAAAAACAGATTGTTTTAGCCAGCAGTATTCACATATTTTTGTTCGTTTTGCGATACGTTCACCGAATGCGTCTCAAACAATGTACTTCATCGTGTGCCGCGGTCGGACTCAATCGCTTGCGAGTCGAGCATGCCCTTGTCAGAAAACACCTGCTCATTTCACAGAAAAAACTTGTCGTTTTTGAATTCTGTTTTACACGAGCTGGTAGGTAGATGCTTTCCCAACGTCTACAAACTTTGATATAGGGGTGTTCTTTTACGAGGGCCATGAATCGGTAGTTTATTTCTAAGAAACTTTGTCGAGTTGAGAATACCCAGGGTGATGCTGTGTATCTTGTTTTTAGCCAATCGTGGTGTAAACCACGAGTGAGTTTCAAAACACAATATCCAAGAATACGTACTGCTTTGTCTGAAATATTTGTATGAAAGCTACATGATATGATACATCGAAAAAAAATAAAATACATCAGCTATTTTAAGCTGCGCTGATCCACTGAAATATGAAACATGTAGAGGAGTTGGCAGCGTGCCAGCTGCTTGCATCACACTATAACAAAGAGTTTCAAATCAGGAAATTGTTCCTAGAACAATAGAAAAAAATAAGCCTGCTTGTAATACTAGCACGAGTACCGCAAACCTGTCACAGTCGCTACTCTAGGTTTTCATACAAAAAAGGTCATAAAGATTAAGAAGATCAGGCACAAATTTTAACAGCAGACTTTCCATTTATAACTAGTGCTTATTTTTCAACCAAGTCGTTGTTAATTATACCTTAATATTTAAAACGATTTAAGACAAAAATATACCGTTTTTACGGAATAGTTGAAACATATTTGAGCTCACACTTTGATATACAAATAAAAGTGGTACTCGTAGTAACCATTGATATCAATTCCTTCCTGCGATTCTTCGATCTTTGTGATTTTAGGACGTGTCGATATGAATATGAATTTTCATATTCATGATGTTAAAAATGCCGGAGTAGAAGTAGAGATACCGTAGCTTGTATTGAGTTAAGAGCATAGTGGCGATCTAGCTTAGCCAGTTGGCTACGAGCCATAGTCCAGACTGAAGCGTTTTTATTTCTTTTAAAATACGACATCTATTAATACTACAAGTCTGAATGTTTGGATGAATGAACACTTGTTACTCGATCGCGTCACCAAATTTAAATAGGAATGCAAAAAATTGTGTTTTCAAAACATTTATATTAATAATCTTAAAAAATCAATTTAGGCAAATAAAACTATTTAACTATTTATAGTTTTGTTTAATGGATTTTATGTAACTTTAACTTTACTTAAAGAAATAACTGTAGGTACCTACCTGCAGGTTAAAATCGTACCAGCTTGGAAATGAACTATAATAAAATATACTATCCAATAAAACCCACGTGGACGGAAACACGGACATAAGCTAGTGTATAATATACTAGACACTTATACTGCGTCATGTAGAAATGAAATAAATATGAAACTTCTACACATTTTCTCGAAGTGATTTACGACGAGCGAGTAAAATTAAACAAACTCAAAGTCTTTCATTGAGAATACTCAATGCTTAGTTGAATAAATTAAGCTTTTGCGAGCTGCAATAAATTGCAATAAAGTTTATTGCACTCAATGCTTAATTAAACTGTTTATTTGAATACGCTTAGCTTAATTAAGCATGCGTTTTCAAAATGTAAATTTGCTCTTAACAAATAATTACATCAAAAGGTTCAGTGACTCTTACAAAAACTTACAAAAATAACTGTATTTTTTTATTTGTTTGCAAATCTTCTCGTTCATACAATCACATCATAATCGGTCAGATCGTTTGTTAGTTATCACAGTCACGTCAATATCACTTCTCTCTTTTCGCAGGGTTTAAAAATAAAGTTTCTAAAAGGTGGATGACAACAAAATGACTTTTACACCCCGACAATACAGTTTAAGATTTTTTGTTTACCTTTCCTTGTACCCTTCGTAATGGCTTCATGGAACTCAAAGTTAACGAAGTGAGACGACGAAGTAATTTGGGTGTATTTTGCATACCTTATGGAGGCTTTAAAGACGCCTCAAAATGAGTTACGATATTTCACTCCATGACACTTATCGTTTATATTGAAATTTACTCGGTTGATTTTTGGTATGGTTGATATAAGTTCATTAAGTCTTATGATTTTAATGAAAACCATTTTAAAAGTTTACAAAGTAATTAAACAAGGGTATGATTTAAAATATTATCTAACTATTAAGAATTCGATCACAGTTAGGAAAACATGATCTTTTTCAATTAAGAAATTGGTACTGTTTTGGATCAGTTTAACTATCTATAGATCGTTAGCAACGGTCTGTAGATAGCTCAACTGTTTCTTATGTATTTTATATGCAAATGTACATTTTGTAAATACTGTATAGTCGTAAGTTTGTTCGTGAATAAATGTAAAGCTCTATTAACAATTGTAAAATATTAAAACAATTTTTACTTGAAAGTAATCCATATGATGTAAAACTGTCTTTTTCTTTTCAAATAAAACGACAAATATGTCTTTAATTATAGTAGGTATTGTTTAAGGCATTTTTTTTACACGTTGTGTAGTAACCTTTTATTTATGGCAAGCAAGGCAAGCGTTTTGCAAATGTATCAACACAAGTGTGGGTTCTATTGTAACTATATAAGTATTGTATATATTCACAGTCAAAACCACACTATAATGTGCTGTTTGTCTACGGTTGCTATGTTTGCTACGCCGTAGCGTATCTGTCGGTGCTACGATATGCTACGAATTGTAGCCAGCGTTATAGATCTTTACTGTACCAAATAATTAAAGAACATGATACAATGAGTTACATTAAAGGTGAAGAGTACAATGTGTAGTCTTATCACTACTTATCACTAGAAGCGACCTCTTCCAGACTATTGTTCGGTATACATCCCCGTTATATACATCGTTTGCTATTAATTTATTTTTCAGTTCTATAATAATAAAGTTCTATTTAATTGATATCCCCATGAAAAGTACGTCCTTACGTGTGATGTAATTAACAGTCATTATTTTAGTTTTCTTTATAAACGGGATATTTGCCATGATTTGTGACTTTGATTATATCCCGATATGTCTGCCAATGACAATAATATCTACTTGCAAAGACTTCAGTTCGACCGGTGATCGTGGCGCATGCAACTGTGCCAAAATATCGGAAAATAATCAAACTCGCAAACCATGGTAAATATCCCGTTTACAAAGATAACTATGTTCAAAATCATGATAGTTTATTTATAGTCATTGTTTTGTTGAGAATCAGAATGAAATCAGACAAGTTAAACGTTTAAAAAACCTAAATAGAAAGTATATTCACTTTATTGTTTAGAAAGAGGGTTTTATTACGAGTTTGATGAGATACTCCAGTTTTACGTTATTAGTATTTTCAAATCGAATACAAACATTTATGGCTCACTTGGAATATACGGAGCCATTATAGTGTAATGATCATATCAAAATACGTTATTATATTTCCTTTTATGATATTGAGAGATTTGGTTCACCTATTTTTTTCGTTACATTTTCATTACGCGAGCATAAATGGGCTATTCAATTATGGATCTTGATGTTTAAACACCAGAATTATGAATGCTTTTAACGCAAAAAATATTTTGTCAAAAACGTTAAATTTTTTACGGGTCCCTCGGAGTAATTGAGAAACAACCGAATAAGTTAATTATAACTTTTCTAGTTAATGTTTTGATTGCTTTTGACTTATTAAAACGAATTTTAGAAAAATATTTTCTGTAACAAGGCAATGCCTTTTCAGTGTAGTGGTTCTGTTAGTGACCTTATTTATATAATTTATTTATAAAAAAAGAAAAAATATCTTACATCCTTTTACTTTACGGTCACGTTGCATGGTATATTGGTCTTGTAAGAGGGTTCGGGGTTCAAACTATCATATTATAACAAATATACTTAATATTTTATTCTAGCTGTGTGTTATATTCTAAACTGTATAAGATACTAATTGTGCTTACAAACAATTCTATTTATTTAACTGTTATAGCACAACTTATTAGTATTATTTATTAAAAAAAAGTGAACGCTGAAATGACGATCGATAAAAGAGATTGGAAGAAGAAACGTGTCGTACCTTGAACCGACCGAGTGTTAAAAGTTCTTTTACTAAAAGTGAAGTAAAGTAAGTTTTTTATTTTTTCATTAAATATGAACCTGACAATTTACAAATCACAAACATAAATACAATAAAGGCCTGCGCAGACCGGGACGGCATGCCAAGGGATTTTGCCGTGAGTCAGCTGGCTGCTTAGATACCGCGGCATTCCCGCACTGTCCCGGTCTGCGCCGGCCCTAAAAGCTTTTGAAAAACAACCAACACTGCTTTTAAACTGCGTGATAATAGTTCATAATCTGGACGAAGTCGCGGGTAAAAGCTAGACAGGGGTCACCAAATGGCGGACCGCGGTCCGCATGCGGACCGCCGACCCATTATGCGGACCGAAAAATATATCCCACGCAGCATTTTTGTTGACGTTAATTCGAAAAATTCCGGGCGAAGTAACAAGTAATGTCAATAGTTAGCACCAATTCCACTCCAAACATCAAACAGATAATCAACAATATAAAATGTCACTTTTCTCATTGATATGTAAACTAATGAATAATACCTTTGTAATTTCCGTAATTACCTTTGTTCAATATATTTTTATTTTTTTTATAAAATGTGCGGACTGCGATGGTCATTTTATTTCATAAAATGGACCCCGAGCGAAACTAATTGGTGACCCCTGAGCTAGAACATAAATAAACATCGTGACATCACGATATCTATACCTACTTAGATGAAATATATACACACATATATACACAGAGTTAATAAAAGTAGCTGCGGACAAAAAATCTTTGCAGAGTAACTCGATCTTCTTGTTTGAGATTAAAGTAACCCGAAACTGGATTCGCGCAAATATCTCTAAGAAAGTGTACTATGATGTTCTACTAAAATGACTTCCAAAATACGTTAATATTTTATACTATTTTCTCGAAAGGTTTTGCAATAAATATGAAGAAAAAGCACTGAGAGGTGCCTAAATTAGCTGCTTAAAACCATGTCCTTGCAAATTTCAGGTGATATCGCGCTTTGTGTGTCTAAGACTAAGATTATCAGAAAATATTCCAAGTTTCTTCTATTTTTAAAGAAATAAATATGTAGAAAAAACACTAGTAAAGGTACCTAATTCAGCTGCTTAAAATCATATATGAAAAGTCTTTGCAAATTTCAGCTGATATCGTCAAAATTAGCGTGTCAAAGACTTACATTATCAGATAATATTCTAAGCTCAAAGGATTATTTTTAAAGAAAGCAGTAACCTAATCAAAACACGGGCTGCTTTAGAAGATGTGTGGGCTATCTTTGCTGTCATGAAACTACGTCATCATTTATCTCAATATTTTTTTTACGTACAATCTTCTTCTTCTTCTTCGATGATCTCAAACAGTGTTTTCCCAAAACTTACTACGTACAATGAAATGAATGTACCTATATAAGGTTAAATGAATAATATGCATTTGACGGTTTTTTTTACTGTTGGTTTACGTAACTGTTTTTTTTAGTGGACTGATTTTGAACAATCGTATTTAAATGCCTTTCGTGTCCCATTTAGTCCTAGTCCGA
Organism: Ecliptopera silaceata; assembly: GCA_932527185.1. Lineage (NCBI taxonomy): Eukaryota > Metazoa > Arthropoda > Insecta > Lepidoptera > Geometridae > Ecliptopera > Ecliptopera silaceata. Next base: position 5,549,849 of record OW052192.1, read on the forward strand.
TTTAAATATGATCAAAACCTGAACAGCATTTTTGTAAAAATATATTAAATACTTATAAACGTTTAAGGTGAAAATATTTTTTTTTATACAAGTGACTTCGAGACACAACGTATATACTATACAATAATTTTATGTATTCAGTTTATATATTCAAGTAAACATCATTTGGGTAGCAACAATTCTTCGATATCCAAATTTCTTCTATGTAAAATTGGTTCCAATCTTCATCAGAAAGGTCAAAGGTATGTTTCTGATTTCCATTTTATACATAACCTTACGTATAAATGATATTGGAAAACTGAATTCAGTCGCAGAATTTGCGGCGTCCACCAATATTCAGAATAAATTGTCCAGTGTATTAAATTTACTTAGACTTATTTAACTAATACATTGGGTGCATGGAAAGAGCCTCCTCGTGGCGCACACCGGTAACAACTAGGCAGTGTTTAGTCTGGATAATCTTTCCAACACGATGCTACAACAAAATACAGTTGTAGCATCGACACGATAAGAAGAAGAAGAAGAAGACTAATACATTATGAGCCTATTACCTAAAATGTTAACTATTTCATGTAATTATTGTAAGCATAATATAGTTCCTATATAATATAATGTTTAAGCGCCCAACCCCCCCCCCCCTTTTGCAATACCTGGAAAAGGTGAATACGTTTTTAAGCGCCTCCCTACTTTTTAAGACCATGTTTGTAACACTTATTTTGGCAAAATAAATATCTTGTATTGTATTTTATTGATGTCTTTTACATTGCTTTCATAGACAAATCGTATTATTATGATTTTCAAAACATACATAATAGTAGAAGTGATACTTTTAAAAAAAAAAAAAAAGGTAGCACTCCGGGAGTGCCGGCAGAAGTGAAAACTTCAATATTAACGTTGTGTTTTCACTTTTAAGTTTTCACTTCAAAAATATAACCACAGACGTCATAATGACAATGACAATCACAATGACACAGACACATTCGACAATGTGTCTGTGTGCCGCCTAAACAGAGCACACTCAGGCACGGTAGAAAGAGTGGGAGATACTAGTTCCTCTCCCTTTCCCTCGATCTTACGCTTTTTATCAACGTCACGTGACCCTGACGCGAGTTTGAAAGTTTTTACCCACCCAGCGCCGCTAAAGAAGTTTTCACTTCAAAAATGCACGACGTTATTCTTAGGATAGATCACTGGTACATCAATAAAGTGGTTGAGTAAACTGATTTAGTAATTAAAAAGTTCGAACGTAATTTACCTCCCGACACTTAGCACTGTAGTTTTAAGATTTTTTCCTTTCTCCTTAGATCTATGGTACTGTACAGATGGATCTACGGTACAGTACAGATAGATCTACGGTACAGTACAGATAGATCTACGGTACAGTACAGATAGATCTTTGGTACAGATAGATCTAGGGTCGTAAGACTCTTTAGGAATGGCGTCGGCAAGATTTAGCTCGGTCGCGATACTCTTTTATGTAGCGGAAAGATATTGGAACCTAACGCTGTATTAAACCTTGTGTTCTGCGCAACTCATTTGGAATTTACCAGTGTATTTGAAGGCAGGCAGCTATTTTTCACGATTAAAAAAGGTAGTGTAATATTTTTTCACCCAAGCAAAGTATTCCATTTTTCAAGATTAAAACTGGAATTTATTGGCGGCCAATTTTAAGGACCCCTGCGATTTAGATGGTATAAGGTCTTGATTAACCACATTTAAGCAGTTTGTAATAAATTAAGTCTCATTGTAATAAATATATTAAGTGATTGTTATTAGAAAAACTAATTTACTGGTGTATTTGATGGGCAGAACAACGTCATCTTGCGACCACGGCTGTCCCTCGCGCCTACTTTTACAGCGAACATAAAACTTTATAGGTGCTTACTCGGGTTATTATGTGTTAAATATATACGCTCAATTTTGTTATCTATTCCATTTGCTGATAAAACGACCGGTTTATTATATAAGTATAAATACGCCGTTCCACATACAAGTCACATAACTTTTCAATATCCAATTTAATTCTATCAAATTGAAATGTTGATTAGTTTTACAACAAATTATACTTTTATTAGCAAACTAGCTGACACGTGCCCACTTCGTTGGGGATAATTTTTATTAAATAAAAAGTAAGACATATGCTGTCGTTGACTTGTGGCTTTTTTGTAGGCATTATCAAGCTCCTCATCTTTTCTTTAGAACACTTCTTTCATAGTTAAGGCAGCGTTCGTAAGAAACGCTTTTATTCGACCATTTTTTCTCCGATTCATTTTGCAAAACGGACTACCACGTAAAAGCCTTTTCATTTTTCAGCAATAATGTAACTTTCCATTGGTGAAAGAATTTTTAAAATCGGTTCAGTAGATCCCGAGATTACCCCTTACAATTTAACAAATACACAAACTTTACCTCTTTATAATATTAGTATAGATTAATTAAGTATATTATATATATTTTTTCCCTAACCTATCTCGTCCCACTGCTGGGCAAAGGTCTCCCCCAAATCCTTCTCTCTGCTTTCCGCTTTCGTCCACCAATCCCTCTCGAAAGCATCGAGGTCGTCCCGCCATCGCCTCTTTGGTCGGCCTCTACGCCGCCTTCCGTCTTCAGGCAGCCACGGTGTCACGATTTTGGACCATTTCTTTGGGTCCATCCGGCTAATATGACCTGCCCAGTCCCACTTAAGCCTCGCGGTTTTATTGCCTACATCTGCAATACCAGTGAGCGAACGCAGCGTAGTGTTTCGCACTCGATCAATGCGCTTGAAACCAAAGATGCTACGTTCCATTGCTCTTTGGCAAATCTTGAGTCTGGATTTCTGTGCTTCAGTCAGTGACCATGTCTGCGCACCGTAGGTTAGGACGGGCAGGATGCACATGTCGATGAGTTGGCGTTTAAGCGTAAGTGGAAGGTCGCCTTTCATGTGTTTCTTCATGGACCAGTAGCTCTTCCAGGCGTTCTCGATGCGGCGATCGATCTCCTTATCCTGCCTGTTTTCGAAGCTCGCTAACTGGCCTAAGTAAATGTACTCATCAACAACAATATATTTTTTATAAAATATTATATAAGTATAAAAAAACAAACCATCTAAGTAAATTATGTTTTTGTATGAGATTATGAGCACCCCCTTGAATATTTAATATTTTGTTTTTAAATATTTATTCGTCATTAAAGCGGTAATCGGATACGCAACCCTAAATAACTTATCAAGATAACTCAATTTAACGGAACTATTGCTGAATACCGACCGACTTATAACACATTGCCAAAACGCACCGATAGCGCGATCTAGGATTTGTGCAAAGTAGCGCCATCTAGTGGTAAACACAACAAATTTCAAACTTTACTCGATTTGAGTATTCAAGTGCGACGGCGCGATGGCTTATTTCATGTATAAGTTTGGTGTTTCTATACCGATTTCTATGATTTTTTTTTATTGAATAGGTAATAATGTAAACTTTTTTAAATTTGGGATGACAGAGTCTTATAAACGTAAGAGTAAACAAATATAATCAGAATGCTCCGAACCGCTAAGCTATCAGGAGTTACACGTGTTATTGTGAGTCAACCATAAAAGATAGACATATGCTGATGCGGAATATTTTTTATACAATTTAATGTAGAATATTTCCGTCATACATGATTTCTATGTAACTTTAACCATTAAGGCTGCAAACGCGACGGAAGCTTAAAAAACGGAGTAACTTCTCCCGCTTTCCCGACATTTCCCTTCACTACTCAGCTCCTATTGATTGTAGCGTGATGAAAAGTATCCTATAACCTGCCCAGAAGTATGAAGAATAATTGTACCAAGTTTCGTTAAAATCCGTCGAGTAGTTTTTGTTTCTATAAGGAACATACAGACAGACAGACAGACAGACAGACAGACAAAAATTTTACTGATTGCATTTTTGGCATCAGTATCGATCACTAATCACCCCCTGATAGTTTTTTTAAAAATATATTTCATGTACAGAATTGACCTCTCTACAGTTTTATTATAAGTATAGATAATCAACTTATAGAAGCTTTAGTCGTTGTTTTCATTGGTTTGTATTTCAAGAAACAAGGCGAGGTTTTCAGTTTTCATTCGCTGTAATTAAATGGGTTAGCATAAATCTGTGAGGGAGAGAGCAAGAGTCCCTGGCGGATTGTAACTTAGTTAAAGCACTCGCCTCCAGCTGATCCCACCTCACCTTGAAATAACTCGCAATAAATGTTGACACTTCCATATCGAAACATTCCCTTTTAGAGACTTTTACTAAGTGATTATTTTATGAAGTTATGAGTGATGGCATTGGATTAGTATATTTTAAAGACTTTAGGGGCAAAACAAAATGAGATCTTTGTCCCGAAATGAATTTTAATAGATAAATTTAGTTCATAAAAATCCACATTCCATCCAAATCATTTTGCGTAACTGTTTAAATATTGGCTTTTATTTTTTTTATCAAGCTATACCTATTTGTATATTTGTAAACATATACTTTTACTTATTAGTAAACTTTGTTGAATAAGTTGATTCTATATGTCGTCATTGTTAGCCTCGTTGCTTGTATGACAAATAAATGACAGACACCAATCTTACTAAAACTAAGGTACCTTATTGGACAAATCTCTAACCAAAGTTGTTAATCGGTCTTGTGGCAGCTCGTAAATTGATTTAGGAACGTGGTACGTGGCCAACTAGTTATCTCGAGCTACGCCTTCGAGTTAGTTACTGCAAGGTCTGTAAATGTATCGATAGATATACGTTATAGTGTGATTTTGTTTCGTTGAGTTTGCGGACATTAAGCTATCCCCAGAGGTCGCTAGTGTCGCCACTCTAGCCCAGATTACCCTGGGGCACTGTTCCGACGGTTTATCAGTTAAAACCCAAACGCTGTGATACTCGCAGCAACAAACAAACGCATAGAAAAGGATTTTTTCATTTCACTATCTAATCTAAACGGTAACGTATATAAAGGAAAATAGTAACAAAAACTCGTGCATTTTACCCGTTTTGTTTGTACACAGTGATACTGTGAGGTTTTCCTCTTATCAGTGGGATTCGGTAATGTCGGATTTTATATCTCTGTATCTGACACAGAGGACGTTGTAAAAGTTTTTGCAACAAAGAAAACATATAAATTAGCCAAAATTAAACCAATTTTGTTTTTGCTTAGAGCTCGGGTTCAAATCCCATTGGGCTACTAGGTTAACAAAAATAAATAGGATGCCAAGTGCGAGCCTTATACTGGCTCCCGCATAAACAATATTTTTTTTAATTTTCTCTGGAATTATTATATTCCACATATTTTATAATTACGGTTTTGTAAGACATCTTTCGGTCAGACAGCTAACGACGCAAACTAAATATTACTCAACAAATTTATTATTTTAAGAATCATGTAAATATTTCCTTTCTACCAAACCTTGAACTATATTTGGAAGGATATGAATATTTTCCATTTATAGATACTACATTCAAAATATAACGAGTATAGTAGAACATAAAAGTAGATGTAAGTCATACTTAATGATCACACGACTTTTGCCGCTCATTCGCTGGTATTTTATACGATATGAAATATAGAGGTTCATGAATAACGAATGAGACGATGAAAACTGGCTGGAATAGGTATTACAGGCAAACAAAGACTGTGCGGGACCTCACCTTCGAGTCTTCGGTTTTACGCATCGGATCGAATACGCAGAGTGATTCGTTTCAGTCAACTTGATGTTCGATTTAATCTTAGATTATTGACGTTTGAGCACCCCTTATCCATATGAAAGGGATGGAAGTTTTCAGTATTCATAACCGAACCATTTTTATGACCCACAAAAAAAGGAAATTATACGAAAACCGGATATAACATAATTTTTATATCTAATGCACGTTTTGTGCTATATTTTCGCACTAATCTCCATAATGTGTTCTTTTAGTGGCTCGATAACTTTGTATTACAGTGCAAACGTCTGAATTACCTATTGCAAAAGTCATAGGACTTAGTTGTATTATGCTGGGTGTAACTTGCATGTGTTTGGTTAAATTTAGCGGTCATGTTACACAGCAATAAGTCACGGTTATCTCCGCTTTGTACATGAAATCAATTACAGTCAGTGCAGCATGTACACGCGGATTGCAGCGACGGGATTATCTATGGGACATCTTCATGCTGATGGTGTAATTAAACTTCTGACCAACTGTGGTGCAAGCAGTGGAAGACACTAATGTTTGTAAATACGTGACCTACTTTATAGAAACTCGGGTATTTACAAGCTTAAGTAATTAAGGATTTACCTATCACAATGTTGAGTAGTTTTTTTATGGATTCGGTGTACTATCAAAAGGTATATTATTAATATTCTATTATGAGCTCAATTTATATAAATATGTATAAAGAAAATATAATACACCAAACTTCTAAATAGCAGTATATAATGATATTGTATTGTGTATCCGTTATAACAATGGGTAAATGGTAGTATCATAATGCTGTTTACATAGGATGTTTGTATTGAGAGGATTCGGCGTGCGTCCAAATACATCAAACACAAAAAAAAATAACCAAAAACCATTTATTGCGAAGCTTTTAGCTGATCTGATGAGAGGGTTTATCTATTACCAGTTGTTTATTCTAATTTCATATTCAATAACGTAATAGAATTTGCTCAAAAAAGTGTAGATACTTATATTAATAACAGTGATCGGTCAAGATAACGTAGCATACTCAAATAGAATGTGCAGCATATACAAAGAGGTATCTAGCCTGCTGACATTTTTTTGTAAGGAAATGACAGTCTACAGTAGGTAATGCAAAGACGCGGAATGACAAAAATATGTTGGCCGCTGTCGGACCTGCGTCACTCAAGATTTTTCCGCCGGCCCAGAAGTTGCAGAAAACACGCGAAATATCTAAGAAAACACACCGTTTTAATATAACGAAGCGATTGTGTATCTTTACCGATAGGTTTTATAATAAAAGTATGCAAACAAAGATAGCAACCTAGCTATAGAAAGCTAACATTTATTTCTGAACCCTTTCTAGAAAGCCGCTGCGAAAGTGGTCTACGGTTAACCAGATCTAAATTCCATGCGTCACTCGATACAATTTCATGGGCGTATGAGTTTCTAACACGTATGTTCAGTAATGTGTTCAATATTGGGAGAAACCGCTATAATTGTCGAAGGCGGCCAATGATACCGGTGGTGCTGTGGACTTGCATGCAAGTCACGTACCGAGTATATATGAGACACGCCACCAGCCACCGATGAACAACTCAAGTTGTTCCTCATGGAACACTCATTTTAACGTTTTGTAATACATTCAGGAAACAATGATAAGTAATAATTCGATTCGGAAGTTGCAACATCTAGTAGGTAGATACTATAGTAGGTTTATGTGATCGTTTATTGTGTTATGGGTACTAGAAGACTGACATACTTACTTAATACAATACATTAATAAATATTTTTTATTATACATATAAAATACCCAGAACACTTGGAATAAATATTTGCAGATCGTACAAACATGTATCCCAAGGCGGGAATCGAACCCGCAACCTCCGCGTCGCAAGCGGACCTTCGCCCGTCGCCCCATATCGGTTGTCTACCGAACAGAATTGTTTTATAAAGAACGTACACGAGTTACATACCATTGAATTGCATCCGGAGTACGTATGTATCGGTCTGATTCATCTCAATACAATATTCTAAGATATAAATATCATAATGCGTTACAGTGCAAAGTTAAGCTCATTTATCTAGTGTGGTTGTACCGTAAATGGAATGATATTCTAAAGCTTTGTTGTGGGTTCAAAAAGAAAAAGTCAAGCTTCAATTTAATTTTGACATCTAATAGAAGTTACTCGTACCTACTCGATCCCATATTGATCCCACCATACCTTTTTTGCGTAGGTGGCCACGATTTCTTTCATAACGTTTTATTGTTAGTATTATACGTTAGTACCTTAGTAATTAATCATGTAAAAATAATGGGCAATGATCGTTTTAATCACAAGTTTATTGAAATACCCAAAAAAAGGTTTTATGAAATAGTTTAGCTGTCATGATTATGACGGCCACTGCCTCCTTAGAAACGAGAATGACGTCATGAGTATGTCTGAGGTTAAGAGTAAGTATAAAAGTTATATAAAACTGAGTATTTTTACTGACCCACGAACGGGATAATGTGGTCGTTGTGAGTTGGGCGGGCATAGTTTTGGAATGCGAGAGATAACCAACATTCGCCGAGATAATACTCATCATGTCGACATTGTCGACTCATTTCGAGGTCGAAGTCTTGTGATGAAATATGTAGTGGTTCATTTAATAATATTCAGTTATACTTTTTTTAAGAACCAATGAATGTTGAAAGTTTCTATGAAGGCACATCCAACGTAAAGTACAATCACAAAATATCTAATAATACGAACAATGCCGAAGTTTGTTGTACTTTCAACGTTTCAACCCCTGAAATGGAAGAATAGAATGTGTTTGGGAAAACTTACTGAAATTTCAAATGGTAATGATGGCATGGAAGGCTCAAGGCGTAACTTTTTACCCGACACGCAAATAGATTATTTAGCTGTCCCTCTTTGGTTCCGTAACATGTTTCTACTTCCGAACATTAATCCAACCTAAGCATTGTTAGTAATCAGCTTAGCTCCAACCCAATAGATAATCCACCCTCTATAACGTAACTCGTGTGGGACTGTGACTGTCGTAAATAGGCAGCCACTGCTGTTAAACGTCAATTTTTGCGCTAAAAATGAAACTTTTATACTACTGAATGTAGCTTCATAAGTCTCTCTCTATCTCAGTCGATTTTTCATTGTTGAGGATTGCAACCTCTCTAATTACCTTTTCTTTAGTTAAGGTTTTCTATCTGAATTCTCTGCTAAGATTGGGTATTAAGTGTGGTATGTTATTTGACTAGTCATTAACAATTCTCCTTTCGGAGGCCTGACAAGGAGCCTCTTCAAAAGCTTTGGTCGATGATTTCAAACCTTTGGCCTTGTAGCCGAGAGGCGCCGATTGTTAGATGGGTCGTCCAACAAACTCGTTATTTTATTCTTAAATAGACTCTATTATATCCTAGGAATAGTACCAATGTGTCTATCAATGGTGAATCTAAATTAGAAAAAACATTGAAAAGAGTTTAAAGTTGTTGAATTAGAACATTGATTGATTAAGTTTTAGTTATTCAAAACAATAACAAATAAATTCATTGAATGTAGAGCAGTATACATTACCACTATCTGTGCATATTTTGGAAATGTGCTACAAACATTTTAGTCGAGGATTTAGCAAATGCAAATTCGCGAGCGTCCGTCCAAACTGGTTTAAACCGGAATGATTGCTGCAGTTATTGTTACTTGTTATACGGACGACGGACGCACTCGGGAACGCCGATAAATGGAGCTATTAATGGAATTATGCGAGCCTATCTGGCCGGAAAAATCAATGCTCGCTATACAACCAGTAAATGACACATTTATTGTCCTGATTTTGAATTATACAATATTGTAAAAAAATAATATAAAAGCTCCTACAGATTTACAAACTACTGTGGTCTTCGTTAACACGTTTTTCGTTTCAGAAACTATTACGCTAAGCTAAAATACGGACTTGTACCGGAAAAGTGTTGGTGCTCTACCGCTGCTAAACATTTAAGAGTCAATTGACTATGTAATCGAAAAATATTTAGCTTTATGCAGAAACTGCGAGATCCTCAATTTTACTTCCAACCAAATTATACGTCAGGCAACGGGCTTCTATTTAATAGGTGAGCACTATAGATCCATCTATCCAGTGACTCCATTCAATTGTATTTCACAGCGCTTCGCACATTCATATGACTACGATATACGCACGACTGGTCTAGCTTACAGTTTAGTGGTGCAGAAAATCTATCGGAAGGTAGCCGGTCTTCATTGTCTGGACCCATCACGAGGGTAATCAGATCCGTACCCGGCGCGACACGTCAACTGAGTTTGAGGATAAAAGCCTCTTCACTTTACTCACAGTGTTGTTTATCTACTCGCCGAGACTACGTGAAGCCACGGGCAAGTTTATTGCGTTCTGTTTGTTACTAGATACATATTTGTTTTGGAAACCACTTCATGATCGCACTTCACTATCCGCACTGTTTTGTATTGGTCCTATCTAACTTAATGTCTCTTAGTATAGTATAGTAGAGGGCATCGGTATAAAGAAGGTAGTTAAAAATTGTCTTACAACTTTTAAGAAACTACTTATCAATTGTATTCTAGATCTCGCAGAAGATTTATGCAGCGTCAAGTCCTTCAGCAAAAAGTTTACACGTTTTTTCATGTGTATTTTTTTCGCAAGGGACAAAACTGCCCTAGGCGAAAAAAATAACTTCGAGAAGAACATGTGTTCTTTAATTTTATCCAAGAGTTGTGTACCAAATAGACCATTATAAAAATGCACGCGCTTTTCTCAATGTTACGCTAACAGGCAAAAATGTTGTACACATATAATACAAATGAATTAGTTTCAAACACCATTATGAAATATTACCATTAAAAAAATAGTGGTTGAATTTATCCAGCTAGAGCATTAAAAAGCCGAAAGCACTTGCACTTTGAAAATGGTTTATCTAAGTATACTTACTTACCTATAATAATTCTTCAATGAGCAATAAAGAAGAGCCGAAGACCGGGCTCAGTGGCGCGTCTTGGGAGAGACCTACGTCCAGCAGTGGACTGATATAGGTTGATGATGATGATGATGAGCAATAAGCAAAACATAAATACATTCATTCACTCATTTGATGACCTAGTTTGATTGCAAATTAATAAAAAAATGTCTTATGGCAACGCCTTTAAACCCAAACAATTGGTATGTTTTAATATTTTATTTGACGGTTTTATATAAATTTACAGGACAATTGAGCACTTAAAACCTTTAAAGGGGTTTCTGCGTCCGGATATTCGCTCGTGCAAATATGACAATTTTCCGTATTTTACAGAGGAGCGAATCGAGTGCGTGTCGCTCTTGTCTGTGGACCGGATATTATCGTGGGTGTATGTAGGCTGGTACTCATACAATCAGTGATTGCTTACCTACTTCTTGCCTTTTAGTGCCCTCTTTTGACCTCGTTACAGTTCATTTCACAAGAATTTCCGTTCGTACTTGTTTAACGTTTTTTTATTTACTCAACGTCAATATGAAATTAGACAATACAATAAAAATAAAGCTAAAAATAAGTATAAGACGATTTTAGAATTTAACAAAGCAAACAAATTTTATTTTTTATAGTAAGTGGTATATTGAGTTATATTTTAATTTGTATTATAGTGTCAAGTCAATTATGACCTGATAAAACAAAGTTGCTTGGTTCCATAAATCACATTATTATTCAGTGCTAGTATTGAGGCTACGTATCAATATTCGAAACTACGGAGACTAACCTATATTTACCCACTTACTTTTTCCCATTATTGATGAAATAATTTTCTCATTTCCAGATAATTCCTTGGCAATGATATCATAATGAATTCCTACCTGGAAATAAATTGGGCAAGTGTGTGGTGGACATGTTGGTCAATGCGCAGTCAACCTTTCTGATAAAGCTAAGGAAGCTTGGTTGCTACGGAAACTTTGACCTGAAGGGTTCAATTGTTTTAGTAGAACCCACTATTTTCCACACCGAGTTAAAATTTTGCGATGTTTTTTTAAAAAAAATCCTAAAACTATTTTCCAACTGAAGTTACAATGGAATGAACGGGTGGTTGCAATGTTTATGCTTTGCAAATTGCTTTGATTTCACGGTCTAGCTGATTGCCAGTTATACCTGAACTAAAAAAACAATGATACTCTAGCGCATGGAAGCTCACGTTATACAGGTTAGTGAATTTTTACTGTATAATTTAGATAAAAGATAATATGTGTTTAGAAATTTTTAAATTAAGACCTTCATATGCACGCCCGGCATTTTTTTCGCACGGACTTTTTTCGTGGAATTTATTACAACGTAAGCCGATTTGGTTCTTGCGCGATCAAAAATTGTTTTTGTAAATATTTGTACTAGTTTTTAGTAAAAGCTTTCTCTGCATGAACCGTCCCGAGATTTGGAACTTCGAACCCTAAAACCCGGCATGGATTAATTCCAAGCTCCGAACTCTTATGGTTGAATTACTCTAGCGTTTCGTCCCTTCCTGTTTTATATTGTGCCTTGTTCATCAATGATTTATTCGAAAATACTTCATTATGAAGGTTAAATAGGTATTATACCAAAAATAATATTTTCGAGAGACTGTTATATATTTCTATTATGCGTTCATAATACCAGCAAGTATGAATGGAATAATAGTTTGTAGTTTATTTTGGAATTAAAACAAGGCGCAAATATTTTTTTTGGAAAAACGATAATATTCGCAGTAGTTAAATAAACTGTGTCGCGACTATAAACGGAATATGAATGTACATAATGTAAATACTTATTAATACTCATTGGTATTGTTCTGTGTAAATATTACAGAGAGTGTTTCAATACAAATATCGCAAGTCCTCATTAGATGGAAGCAAACAGCATTATTATCTCCGTACTAAAGTTCGTTAATGTTGTTTCAAGTAACTTCTCAAACCTTTATTAGTCCGTTTTGAGCTTTATCAGAGAAGAAAGAGAGACGTCCCGGAGACATTTCATCCATAATTTGATTCGCAATTAAGAACCCATTTAGGTATTTCACGGTTATTCGAACAATCTGTAGCGTTTGAAGGAGGTAAAGTCCATAACGAAGTTAAATTATCCTCAAAAAGATCATAATTAATAATTATTTAGATTGCCGTACTGAAACAGACAACATTTTTATTTTTATTTATGTTAGAAGTAGACATTTATATTCTGATACACTTTTGTTACGCGTGTAGTGGGTACAAGGTAAATGGCATATTTTGTCGGCTACGTAATAGGAATACTTAATTAAAAAAACGCTTCACTTTTGAATTAGAAACTTAATCTATATTAAATAAAACTTAGAAAATAGAAAAATAAGGTTGGTGGAAATTCGAAAGTTTGGCTTACGGCACAATAATTAATTGTGTGTTTACACACTTACTGCGTTATAGGTTGGTGTTCATCACAGAATGCTAATATCCAATCCAAATCATCAACCATCCAACTAATCTGCGAACTCAAACAAGAAGCATCCATGTGATAGAAGTCAAGAACTAATTCTAAAAAATAGGCCAGTAATAATTTTTTCCGAGTAAGCCACTTCTTGAAAGGCTCCACTATTCGGGCGTCCATCTGACCTTGAACTTACGTTGTCTGAAAATAGTTGAGAACTGCTACATATTTGTCTTAGTTTCCAGTTTGGGAGTAATTTTATTTGCTAAGTTGATAAGTGGGAACACTTACTTATTCACTTAATGTATAAATAATAGATGGATGAAACTATATTAAACTAAAAGGTGAACTTTACAATTAATGAAGTCAAAGTCAAAATTAATTTATTCAGTAAAATCACAAGAATCGTCTTACATACTAGGTGATTCTAGGTGCCAGTTCCACGCGACCAGAGCCTAGTACAATTATTTATCATTATTCTGACATGGTCTGGATAATTTACACAATATCTTTATATTGTTTGAATTATCCACATTATGACGCTAACAAAGCGAAGTCGCGGGCATCAGCTAGTTGATCATAAAAATGATGATATAACCTAACTTAGCGTTATTTTAACCATAGCCGCTTGCAAAATAATTCTTTATATTTTATTCTGACTGTATAAACAGTCACCTCATCTTATTAGATAGGAAGTATTTGTAGGCTATTATATTTTCTTTGTAGATAGTGTAATAATAAATAAATAATGCTGGACAATCCACACAACATCATCTAGCCCCGAGGTAAGCAGAGCTTGTGTTATGGGTACTAGAAGACTGACATACTTAATACAATACATTACATACATATATATTTTTTATTATACATAAGTAATATTTATTTCAGAAGGTAATAATGGATCTGGCATGGTTTCAGCGCAGATACTGCATCGTATAGTACATTCTCGTGCGTTGAATAATACAATAAGTTTTGCCTTTAAGTGAAACTGGCAACAGGTACAGTAATAACGATAATTACTTGTACGTCGGAGCAATATCGCGCGGTGATACTCATACCATTATTTGTAGTAAATTATATTTATTTATCTGAACTTTTAACGGTTTTGCGTTTTACAATGAACTCTTTCTGGTGTCAGTACATGTTTTTGACGTGACAACGTCTTATAATTCGATAGAGCCGACTGCACGCACGAAAAAACATGACTCGTGCGGCGTTACCTCGCTCTGAGGCGTTCCATGTAAGGCTTGAAGTGCAAGCAAAAGCGCGGAACGAGCGACAAATAAGCACAATCGGCCTTTGCGTTCGTTGTCACGTTCAACTATAGTCAGTAAACCGACTTTACACATAACCATTTTTTTTTCTTTCAGGTTCTTGGCAAAAGATTAAAACAAAACTCTTATATATCTCTTGGAATTCATGTTCCAGCAAATAAGTGATCAATTCATGTGATACTTTAAAGCAAAATCTTTATTTAATGAGTAACCTCGAAGTTCACTCTTTTAGTAAAGTTTTATATTATTTGCATTAGCAAATTTTTAACGAATGAACATTGATACTGTAATTAATATCAAAGATGCAAAGTTCTTAAACAAGCCGATTATAAAATCTAAATACTTCGTTATAAATTAATTGAAATGGCTATCTGTCATCGATTGTAATTAAAGCTCATTTAATTAAAACCAGTTGTTTTAGCACAGTGAATCGATTGAGCTGTCACTTGCTTACTCCAGTCGAAAGCGCCTTGATTCAATTAAGCGAAGCAGTGACAAAATTTATGATGTAATAAGAGATGTCTTCTCGTTTTACATTAATTGGACGTCGATGTCGGTGAGAGTTAAAAACATCTGTTTATTAAAATAATTATCTAGTTTCTGACACAGTTTCGTATCTTGAGATTTATCTGTTGTTTTAAAATTGTTTAAAAGTAGTGTATTATTTAAAAAATACATTAGTTAAACCCTCTTGCATTATACATAGGTACAATAAAAATGACCAATACTAGTATTGGTCATTTATTTATTAGTATAAAACAAGACTTTTGACAGCATAAGTTAGTTTTTTATATAATTATATATTCATAGTTTATATACTTACTAGCCCATCCCATAATAAAGCTAACTTAAACTAAGTTTTCAGCAGAGGCACAGCATTTCATGGATTTTAATTAGTACACTTATGTTTAAATGAAGAAGATGGTAGACAGAAAACACAAAACCTTCATTCTTCAGGATGTACAAACCCTTAAAATAAAATACGGACCTGTCTCGTAATTAAAATTCTTCGCACAACTTAACTTGGCATGTACGAAATATTTTTCTTGCGAGTACGGAGCGCCGCCAAGGTAGCAAGGCGTGCCGGTTTTAAATTCAAGAAATTATGAAGAACGCCGGCGTTTAATCGAAAAGAACTCTCCTTTGATCTCTGTCGAGTTGCCGTCTACGACGCCTCAGCTTGGCACGTTCGTGCTCGAATGAATAGTGTGATGAAATAAGCTCGAGTAAAAGAGACCTCTTACAAAGACTTAATAATTTCCCTAGCGCACTGCAGGATTAGTGGTCGAAGGCTAATGAAAATGATGCCTTAAAATGAAAAGCGCATTAACCTCGTACTTACCAAGCTTTCGAGGAAAAATATCCTGCTGTGGCGTGAAATATTGCATTGTATGCCATAACTATAGACATCACGTTTCGATACGTTAGAGCCAACAAACAATCATATGCAGTTTGGCACCATCCGTGCTATGCAAAGTTTCCAATAGCGAGTATTTTATTGCTAAAGTTTATTTTATGTTATTGAAGCCTTTTTCATAACGACTGTTTTAAACAACGTATTTTGTTGCTTGGTTTTATTTATTTTCATATAACTCTCAATGATTGTGTGGAAAGTAAATAGCGATGGATATGTAACTTCAAACAAAACGAATTTATACGAAAAAAAACCAAGTCAGTCGATATAGCTCAAAGGATTAGTAAGGTTAAATGGCAGTTGGCTGGCCATGTTTGTCGTTGAACTGGCAATCGTTGGGACAATAAATACTTGAGTGGAGACCACGTATAGCTATACTGTAGGACATCTTTCAGCAAGTTGGTTCAATGATCTGTGACTTGTAGCTGGCAAAAACTAGATGAGTGGCGCTGAAGATCAGACTCAATAGAACGTCTTGAAATAGACCTGCTTTTAGTTTTAGATAGATTTTGGACAGCATTA
This sequence comes from Ecliptopera silaceata, assembly GCA_932527185.1. Lineage (NCBI taxonomy): Eukaryota > Metazoa > Arthropoda > Insecta > Lepidoptera > Geometridae > Ecliptopera > Ecliptopera silaceata. The sequence goes on from OW052192.1 coordinate 5,566,144, forward strand.
TATGTGTAAATGTCATACAATTAAAATAAATTAGAAATAAAGAGATGAAATATCATCGGGTAAGCAAAGCATTTAACTTCATACCTTCATCAGCTATATTAATGTGTTTGCAAATATTTTTGAGGTAAAAATATTTTTATAAAATTGTTTAGAAAAGTTAGTTGGCAATTACATGCAAAAAGTCGTATTATGTCAGACACATGCATCGCATAAATCATTCAGTACAATAAATAAAGTTTTATCTGGATGGCACCTTTGGGAGTGTGGATTTATGAGGTTACGTGGAGCTCAACGCTCGAAAGCGCACTCAGTGCGACTGTACCTGGACTGTAGCGGACGCCGGTCGAGCTAGAGAGTATATGCTGATGTGAGATGTGTCCGAAAGATTTACTTTATACACCAGCGGCTAAAGTAAACCACATTTTGTGAATCTTAAATAGCTGTGTAGTGTTAATTTAAGGATTATTAATTGATTTATAGTTCATGAAAAACATTAACTTATGTGTTTCAGTAAACAAATAAATTATTGTTTGTAGAAAAAATTGGTTACTATAAAGCTTGCAAAACGCATAGAGCAGTACCTGGAAACTTTGATAGACTGTGTTGAAGTCAGGCATAATTTTAAACAATTATTTCCTACTGAATTAGGAAATAAGTGTTTCAACACCGTCTGCCAAAGTTCTCCAGTACCGCTCTATGCGTACTTAGAGTTTTATGGTAACCGTTTCTTTATTAAAAATAATACATTACAACTACGACTAGGCTGATTAGCTTAAAACTAACAGAATATATGAACAACTTGAATTTTAAACTTTATACATGCTGAATCGTATATTTTTGTCTTAAAATTAAATCAAACCTACAACATGAAGTCAGAGCCACCTGAGCTGCGAACCAGTCAGAATGGTTCACATCATAATAATAGGATCCCGCGCTTCAGCGAAAGGTTCTAATAGAATCATTCCTTTTTCGAGAGATTCAATCACTCGACGCAATAATTACTTTAACCTCGACTGAATATACTGTTTTCTATCATCACCACTGAGCAGTCCAAACTAGACCTTAAATATGACGAGTTAGGGTTTATTTTTACGAGCAAGTTTCTAAAAAAAAACGCAATAGCTGCGCAACAGGCTTGCAAAATGCGTTAGGTAGTTTGCTTGGCTTCAAATATTGTTGGACATTTGACGCACACAATGTCCCACAGTTTATTTTATACCCCTTGCGTTTAAAGAGAGGTTATTTAGATAGACCAATCACCTGTTTATTTTAGGGGATAAAAAAGGCGCAACTTTTTACCTTAGTATGAATATTTTTAAGTAGTTTAGTATGTTATTCGTTTAAAGTTTAGATTTGATAAGGTCTGTAAGAGATCGCGCTAAGTGATAAGACCGCCTTTTAAGAATATTTGTATATTTAAACAGTTTTTCTTAATAAAGATCCTATTTATTTAAATATTTTAATTTTTTAAAGTTAAATTATTACTAACCACACATCGTCTCCTACTGCGTCACATCCATACGTAAATGTTTAGTGGCTAGTTTAGAGAAATGTTTAAGAGGTACTTAAAATGTTTTAATGTTCTTAACCTCTATCGTAGCACACTTAACATAAACACTATATTGCACTACTATATTACTGGTACATCTAGAGGCAGGAAAAGTAAAAAAAAAAAATTGTGTTAAATTGTAAATAAACGTTTAGCCATATTTCATATTTTTATTTATTTAGTCATGAAAAATGCCTCACAGCTTTCCTAGTCGATCATCCAGAGCCACCTTTGAAACGCAGTTTAATGCTGTTTTTAACAAAAACTGACGACCTTAGTGAGTAAGGTCGCCAGCAATCTGTCTATGTAAAATCCATTCTCTAGACGTAACCCTGTTAAAGAACGGTATTGAAAGCGCATTTAAATACTGTTTTTAACAAAAACTGACGACCTCGTGTCGACATGTCATAGATTGCTGGCGACTTTACTCACCAAGGTCGCCAGCAATCTATGACGTCTGTGTTAAATCCATTTTCTTCTAGACGTACTCACCCGCTGACAATATGATTGTGGTGGTGTCGGCGGTCCCTATCAGCACATCTGCGGCTATCGCCAAGATTTATAGAAGCGAAGCATGACCATAAAACTTTCTTTATTATTACATCAACCCGTCCCTTGACTCAGCCACCCGTTTCAATATCACCATTAATATCATTTCTGACGGCACAGCACTACTTTTTATTAAAAAGGTTATTCAACTCATAACTATTCTTTTTCTCCGTGTAATTGTTTAAAACAATAAATATCTAAGTTTATGATTTTATGATTCTACAATTTTAATTGTAATTTAATAAAACCATATATTATATATATTTTTTTTCAATATCATTTTACACAACGCCATCTAATCCCAAGCTAAGCCATTCTGATACTATATTGTTTCTTTGTTCCTAGTGGGAATCAAACCCACGATCAGGGAATGCTGATCTACTACCCACTGAACTGTGACGACTCTCAAATACATAGTTTACCAAATATATGCCACCACTATGTTTATTATTTTTTATACGACTAAGTACAGCAATAAGAGTAAAAGTAAAGTTTAACAGTATATTATGTGAAATGTTTATCCGTTTCTTCGTAGCCAAGGTACAAATAGTTTACCTTATACTTATGACTACCTACGTACTAATAGCAAGCGTGTTGGTTCTTCAATCAATGAAATTCTACTAAGAACTTCCTATTTGCTTTTGTTCGTGTTAATAATAAATGTCACACTATGTGGTAGTGCACACACACAAACATACATAATATATGCATACGAGTCAACTGCGGTATCATCTACGGCGTAGCAGCGTAGCACCTCGTAGCACTGTTGACGTAGCAAACATTTAGCCACGAGCTCCACTTTGCTACGCTGCCAACTCTCCGTAGTTATTACTTCGCTGTTTTATTTTCATCTTACCTATTATTACGGTGTTTAATTTTCCCGCGCAATAAATATTTGAACAACTTTAAAGTGGTTAAAACTAGATGAGTATGTTGTACTAGCTGGTACAGGCACTAAGCCATTCGACAAGTTGTCAGAGGCAAAGTAACTTAATTATGTACCCCCTATCTTATAAAAAGTTAACGTTGACTTTATGTCATCATTACGTATGGTAATCAATACTTCAAGTCTGCGCTAACTTTTTATAAGATAGACCGGTAGTATTTAAGTAACATTAAGTCTTTTAGAGTGAACATCTGAACATTTAAAAGGTTAAATAGTAAGGCAATTAAAACATGCAAAAATAACTTTTGTGCTTTCGTCATGTTATACGTTTGATTAAAAAAAACATATGATAGAGACTCTACATTTATTATATACGAGTAAAACATTTACCTAGAACTTTTCACACATCGAGCTCTAGTCCCGAACTAAGCATTTAATATTTAATTGTAATGTAATATACTACTAATTGCTGATTGTTTTTTCAAAAAACTGGATATATAAGCAAACAGACAGAGAACAAGTTATCCATTACACTAATGTTTGTTTTTTGTAGGGTTAAAAAAAACCACTCACAGCGCGGAAGGCGATGGTAATACCAATTGAGCTTTGACGACAAATGTAATCGCATTAATAAGTCATAGAAGTAAATTAGTACGATTTATCGATATCCCGTGATTGAGAGGCATTAAGGCGAGCGGCAAACGAGTGCGAATCCTAGTTCATTCATATTCATTGTTAAATTATTCCTGCCATTGTCTTTCACTGGAATGAATTGGAACCCAGAAATTGGGGTACACTCAAAAAACAAACGTAAATACGTTACTCGCATTTGATTTACATTGCGTGGCTGCGCCGCAAAAAGGCACGCAGTAATGATAAAACTGCAAGTTATCACGCAATGTAACTTAAATGTAAGTGGCGAATCATTATTTATCAATTTTCCGAGTAGAGCGTAGAAATAAAAGGAAAATAAACGTGGCTGTATTAAAACACTGGTAATTGCGTGGTTTGTTGTACTTGTCTGTCGGTTGCGGCTCTTTCAATTTACAGATTGTTTATTGAACTAGCGGCCGCGCGTGACTTCACTCGCTGTTGTGAAGTAATCCAAGCCCCTTAGGTACATAGATACCTATGTTGGTTTTGGAATTATTATTTGTATCAAACGTAAACACGAGACATATTGTGACATAAGTATCATAAAATCATAGTTCAGAAACGGTTTAACGGATTTTTCTTGATCAAACGCTTCAAGTCTCAAACATTATTTTCTAAAAACACTTCCATGGCATTAACTCTCCTCTAAACTCTCTATTTTAAAGATATTGTGTATTGTTGTATAGTCGGCATTGTAAAAACAACCTTTCTTGGATTTCAAAAGCAAGAAACGTAATTTATGTGTAGGTAGGTGAAGAATTAATGCCCGCGCGGTTGCGAGTTCTCTCCAGAAGCAGTTTCCGTTCGCGAGAATAATGCTTGTAAATAAAAGTTGAAAGTTTACAAGGCAACGCACACCAAGTTACAACGAAAACTGAACTAGTTTTAAACCACTTGCAGTATTGTATGGTTCAATTTATAATCAGCATGGACTATGCTTACTTTACTATAGTAAGACCTAAAAATATACCTACCGTATTTCTAAACCTCTTCTATTTTTTCTCTTTTCTATCTCGTCCCACTGCTGGGCAAAAGTCCTTCCACTCGTCCCTATTCTCCGCTTTTTTCCACCAATTCCCCTCGAAGAAAGTGTCTAGGTCGTCCCGCCATCATCTCCTTGGTCGGCCTCGACGCCTTTTTCGAACCTCTTCTTGATGAAAAAAAAGAAAGAAAAATAAATCGTTTATTAAACAATACTCAAAAAGGTTAAATAAAATAAAATTGCAATCTAGCAGTAAACAGTTATTTTTATATTCCAAGGCACTATTTGCACTGCAAAATTTATTTGCAAAATCAATGTAAGGCACTGAGGTAAAATGTTACCATGACCGAATACAATTAATCTTTTTGGGGTTGCCCGTTTATTCTATCGCAGACTTGGCGTGGTCAGATTCTTGCTTCACGCACTTTCTTAATAAATTACTTTTCTTTTTATAATTTCATGTGCCAAAATATTTATAAAATAGACTGTGGATTGTACAATTGAGACCATTTTTTTTTCAAAGAATAGTTCGTCCTTTGATCAGAAACTCACCTATGATAATATATCTATGTATATTTATTTAGTGTCGTTGGCATGTGACAACTAGCTAAACATGGAGAGACGCATTTCGTTCACATTTCTGAGAATTCTAACAATTACTTTACTATCATGCCATGCGACATTTCAAAACAACAGGATAAAACATCAACAATAACATCTCAGCTAGCGTGTATGCGTGTACGTACACAATTTCAAACAATACACACAAAACAAATCCAGTATCAATCATCAGATATCACAAATATGTGACACAAAAACAAACAAAAAATGAAATTCTGTCGCGTTCACGAAATACTGCATCAATACATGCTCTCAATCTCAGCATCCGCTACATTTCTGTGCTGTTTGTAAACAAAAGAAACACGCATTCGATGGCCGACGCTTATTTATAAAACTAAGATTGTTTGTGGATCGCAGAATGTGATCAGTATCTTATGATACGTAAGTGATATGTTTACGGACTGCTTGTTTATAGTTAGCTAATAAGCGGTATTTTATTTAGCAATAAAAATATCATATGTTGTTGATCATTAGTTGTAATTAGATATTATAACCTGTCTCGTTTCTTTTGTCATTGTTAGTTTTGTTTTGTTAGTGTACTTTGTGTGTTACTGTTTCGCAAATAAAAACCTGTCTATGTCTATAACTCATATAAAAAAATCCTTTACCAAAATATTCCAACGATCCGAATTATTTATCATTAAAAGCAGAAACTGATTCCATTAGAGATTAATTAATCCATGTTATTACATTTTCTAATTTACCAACTTTTTAATACCATAACATAATAGGTTCTATTCTACAGCAATAACAAATTATTAGACTCCACAAACTCATTTACGTAAAGGGAAACTCTATTGTGCCTTAAAAATGGACTTAATTTTTCATTGAGAGCACAAGAGCTAAGTTATTAATTAAATCAATCATTATAATGATGTTCGGGGAAGAACATAACGACGAGCAGACCGTTATCATTATATTTATACCTCAAGCCATTATCGTAAAATTTAATTTAAAAAGGACGAATTCTAATAAAAGCTGGACGAATTCTAATAGGAGTGAGTACACAACATTTGGTTTGTTTCTTTACGCAATTTTACCTAAAACCTTTTTGCGTTCTTTTGTGTTTATATTTCACAAGGGGAACACTCAAATGTTGAACAAAAAGCCAGATGTCGATGAATAACAATACGTGAAAGTGAGCTTTGTGATGTTGTTTCATATTTTCACACTATTTTGGGTTATTGAATCAAAATTCTGACTGGTATATAGCTAGATAGACAACGTTGACTCATGTAGTATTTATTTCGTTCATCACGTAGCGTTTATTGAAATTGTCACATAAATCTTGCATCATTGATATGGTTTTGATGTGCGACAGGTGATACCATCTGTTCGCGTCGCGGTTCGCATGAGAGAAAGCGCAGATTTGCAAGCCCACATTACAACAACTGAGTACTTTTACAATGATATTTTTTTAAATATAGCAGCTAGACACTGAAAAACCGAAGACTGGGCTCAGTGGTGCATTTTCAGAAAGACTTACTTACGTCCTGCAGACCACCTTTGGTTTTAACATGACAGTAATTTTTCAGTCAGGCCAACAAGTTGTCAAAGCGGAAAAAAGGCACTCGGGGACTGTTGCGGTAATATTGTATAGCATTTTTTGCTGGATTATGCATGCGCTGTGTTAGGTTATTTACGTTCGGTTTTTTCGTTACGGAATTTCTGGATTCGGTTTCCACGCTCAAGGCCCGCGATAGAAGCTATGCAATGGCTTAAAATTACGTTATGGTAATATTAGTTGTCTGATAATATAGAAAACTAAATCAATACCTACCACACATGGTGTATGCAAAGTATTACTTTATGAGAGGCCCGCTATGGCGCGTTGTTTGTCGCGCAAACAGCAGGCAGCGCGCTTTCGAGGAGGCGGCAAATATCACTCAAGCACCACTCGGTGCCGGAGCCTCCACCTGTGTTTACATCTATGCCAAATGTTTTCCTCATAAAATTGCCTTCCAGATTTCATGTTGCACTAATTGTAGTAGAAGTTTTATATCGGAGTCACAAGGATTTTATATTCGTACCTGTCATCCATCAGTCCATCTAAACTTACACTTTGATCGCTGCTTGCAACTGAAATATATAGGATGTTTGCCATGAAAATGGAATAAAAGTTTTTGCTTACAAGACAAATTAATACTAGAAGAGTGTTACAGTGCACGAATCGACAAATAGCTTAAAACATGTTAAACTAAGTCTAGCCAAACAATGAATCACAGCGAGTTGCTAATCGTCAAAGCTGTTTTCAATATGTCGTCCTTACATTTCTGTACCTTAACAACCAATGAAATTAAATTTATACAATTGAAAATCATATCTAAACAGGTGATATACGATTAGTGTTCAGAAAATGGAATGACAAACTCAGACAGTCAGGCCTAAAAGTTTCACATTCTATCTCTCTGGTTTATAAACCACTTTCGATCAAGGTAAATAAAGTAACAATTAATCCCCAGGCACGGTAGACATCTCAGACCTCTTGATACTCGAGGGCCCTCAAGATCTCCATGAGACAAAGTTTAGAATTCTCAGTGAAGTACTGCCTTGACCTATATGTATATGCATAGTATTTACGTTTCTGTTCTAAAATAATTATCAAATTATGGTCTCAAAATATTACAAGTTCGCTAAGAGAAAGACTATAAACTATTTAATTGGATTGTTTTTGTAGTTTTTGCATAGCGTATGTCAAAATGAAAATGACATAAAATTACAATTTGATATACAATAGAAACGACTTGTTCTATTCTAGCCAAGATGAGATTCAAATGTTATTACAAAATCTGGTATCTGGCCTAACATATCAGCATTGCACTCAGCACAATAATACGACAAGGTACTGATTACCTAAGCATTTATTACATAGATAATAGAAATATATAAAGAAATGGATGGAATCAGTATTATTATGTATTTTTAACCATATTCGCCTGCAGTGGTGTCCTATAATTATTGGAACATTAGGCTCAAGAATATTTACATGTATTTATATATTGTGACTAGATGTGTTATTTAATAAAATAAATATAAACTGCCCCGCTAACAAATGGCCCAGTTATTATGGTAAAGGCGTGCTTATAATAGGTAAGAAGCACCGTAATTAGATCTCATTAACCAAATTTGGTTGAAAATTCACGTTGAACTTAATGACCAAAACAAAATTTCAAACTCGTCTGCGACCGATTAAACATCTTTATATAGCTAGTTGTCACCAGCAATGCTCCGTTTACTACTAAAATTGCAACAGCTTTTATGAAAACACATTATCCGAGTGTTTACTGCATAAGCTATGAAAGTGCTCATGAAAGATATGAGAATATAAGATCGCGTTGAATAGAGTAGTAATTACAGCAGTAATTGGTACAGCAAAGTGGTTTAATAACTACTTTAAATTAGTTTATAACCAAATGCTTGCGGGAATGTAGAAGTGCAAAGTGTCAATCTCCGCACCGTTGGCTGATGTAACATATTTATAGAACTTATAAAACATGGTGGTGTAAGTATTGCTTTTGTTTTGTTGTGTTTGTTGAATAAGGTTTGTCCGGTTTGTCTCAAGGTGACTTTTTAGTTGAAGAATTATAGTGATCGAGTAAAGTCTATCCTCGGTAACTAGGTATTCTCTGAAAACTACTTTGAATTCGTCTCAATGAGTTGATTTATTTTCTTAAAATACCGAGTAAATCTCTATCTACTTCAAGCTTTGGAAAAATATTAAATAAACAATATTATTATGTAATCAGTTCCTCTACTTTCGAGTCTAAAATCGAGTTGGATTGTCATGTATTTATTTTCGAAAGCCTTTTTATAATTGCTGTCAAAGATGGAAAATGCGGGACCGGATTCCAATGTCCAGTATTTATGTTGTTCATTCAAACGTGTAGCTGAACACAGCTTGAGTTGAATGGCCCATCCTCCCTTCGTTTCACGAATAAGGGCTTTATGTGTGAGACAGGAAGACTATTGTAGCTGTAAAAATAGGTGCTACTTCGGAAATCTTTTTAATTAAGCCTCCATTCAAATAATTTACTTCCTCCGGAATAATTTAAAGGTATCTTTTTAAGACTCAAATAAACAAAGTTAAAGAAGGAATGTTAATATCCAAAATCTAAGAACTTGATAAAATATTTTGATGTAAATTAGGGCGGTCGAATTTTAAATGACGTTGAATGCGAACACAAGATATTATGCGCGCGAAGAAATGGAATAAGAAAACAGTAAAAAGGAAAAGTTATAAAAGTCGTTTTATTACCCGCCGCCGAAACACCTGCTGCATAAAGAGTTTTTAGTTATCCGGACCATAACATTTACAACTGGCATGACAATTTCTGGGAGTAATAAAACTAGGCTGATTTAAGTATTCAACTTTTAATAGCATAATTCATTACTCCAACGTTGATTGCCCATGTAAACGTAGTCAAAATTTTAGTTTAATTATTCAGTCATAAAAAAATTTGGTAAAGTAAGGTATGAACATAGAAGCTCTGTTTAAGGACTCCGACGGCAGCCAAATGTCCAGCAGGCCAGTAATAATTGCAAAGTAAAATTAAAAGAAAACAGGTACGTGGTATTTTTTTACGTACCTTTTGTATTTATTTACCGTTCACCCCATACCCGTTTGTGACCTGCGTCAAGCGCTGAGTGTTTGCCTATGGGGTGGGAGCCAGAATGGCTGCGGGTCAGGTCATGGGTCCTTGTGTGTAAAGTACACAGTTTCATTACAAAACTTTGGGGAAAATATTCCGAAAATTATTAGCCAATGGAAAAGGTTTTTTATGTAATTACTTTGCGCCAAAGTTGCGAAAAATATAAATAATATATTCGGGGTTCTAAATACAAACAAACGGATTTTGGTTCCAAAGTTGCTGAAAAAGCTTTTTTCATCCATTATAATTATAACTAATTAGTTATATCAAACTAATTAGTTATATCAAACTAATTAGTTACCTATATCATTAAATTAATCTAGTAGTAATATATAAATTATAGGTCAGCGGGTTAATGTAATCATGATGACTATCAAAGCCAATATCATGTGGTATGATCATTTAGTATTTTGCGTTCTATTTACTAATTTCACAGCTAAATATGGAATGTCAAAGAATACCTATGTGTTAGTATGAAAACTATATAACCATAACCAGCGAACAACACATTGCTAGTTGAATACTATTCAACTTTCAAAAAAATAGAAAATTTAAGAAAAGAGTGGCGTCTGATGGATGATGGCTGCCTATGATGATGACGATAAAAAAAGGTTTCACACTTATCTCGCATCTATATTAAATTGTATGCATTTATACTACTTTAAAAGAAAAATATAACAGGTGTTCAGCTTTAACTTATGAAAAACTAGTCCCATGGGACCCGTTTGTCTATTTTCATTTAATTTCGATAGAGAACGCTGGACTGAATGCTAATTTGTGATTAGGGTTACCAATAAACTAGTTTTTGTTATTTTATAAAGTCATTTTACTGCAAAAAAAAAAACGGAACAATAAACTATAGTTCTCGTGTTTCAAATTTTCAACAATATATACTAAGGTAGGTATAATATAGCCTCCTATAGATCGAGTCTCAATAGGAGCCTGACTCGATCAGCAGATTAATACCTGGTAGTATAGTTACGAATATCATTGACATATATAATATATAATACATATTTATTAATTAAATTATTACACAGAAATAATGTATATAGATGTTATACTACTGAGTTACATTTTGTTTGTAGCTCAAACAGCAGTAATATTTCACCGAATTAATCAGTTTTGATTAAAAATACTTTTACTAGTTCTGTATATAGTCGCAGCGACGCGTGACCCGAGGGCTGGTGAGTATCTGGCCCAGCGTATCAGCATTGCTATTCAGCGCGGCAATGCAGCCAGTATCTTGGGTACGCTTCCGATTGGTACTGATTTGGATCAGTTGAACTATCTAAAGATCGTTTGCAACGGTCTGTAGATAGCTTAACTGTTTCTTATGTATTTTATATGTACATTTTGTAAATACTGTAACAGTTGTAAGTTTGTTTGTGAATTTATTTATTTGTTCTATATTTGTGTTTATTTTATTGATAATGAAAATTGAGTGAAAAAAATTATTTCACTTTGAAAAGATTTATCCAATAGTTGAATAACATGTCCATATCGCTGTTGAGGCTGTATTTTCATAACTTTTTATGTTCTTTTTCGGTATCTGAATGAAAGTTTTCTCTTTTTAGTAAAGGCTGGCTCGTAATCTATATAGTCTTTGCTTCGGGTACTGACTAGCAAGTTTTTATGATTGTTTTTAGTTTTTCGTTCATCTTGCTTTGACTTTCGTAAAATCAAACATAGCTAACTATTTACCTATAAACTAAAAGTAAAAGTAATACAAAGAAAAACGCTTTACTTTTTCAGTTTGAAAGAAACTCGATTAAACATTTTTGAGCTAAAAAAATATCTTACCTGGATTTATTTTAGTTAGACAAAGAACAAGTTTGGAACAAAAAACCTTCTAGTCAATGAGATTAGATGGACGTGCTTTTCGCTGTATCGCCGGAGTGTTTGAGTTTTTTGGCTTTGAAAGTTATTGTAGTCGCTACCTTGTATTCGGATAACATGTTCTTGCAATTTTGGATGGCTTTTACTATAAGCGCTTTTTGAAAATTCTTGGGGCAAAAGCAAGGAAAGTAGGTACCAAAGTCGCATGGGTTACGACTTTGGTACCTACTTCCTTGGAGTACCACTTGAAAGTCACGTAAATTGGTGCTATTATACTACATATTATAAAACTGTAAAAGTGTCAAAAGCTCTGTATGTTTGTTCGAATATCACGCCATATTTTTAACTATTTTACTTATACTACTGAAACATTTTTTATAAAACTTATAAGTTTGATTGAAGCGGAATTTTGGATAAAAATATTGGCTACATTTTATTGTCATCAGGAATTTGGGTTCATATAAAAATCGAATAAAAAAATATGCTACGTCCACAATTATTTGATTTTACGGCGGCTCAACATTTCATATTAGGAACATTCAATTAGAGGTTTTATTAAGAAACAAAGGCGGTGAACCCTTTCTACTAAAGATTATAATAGCCACTCCATATGTAGTGTAATGTAATTAATGAAACGCTGGTATATCGCCTTGGACCATAACATAAAATCGGAAGCTCTCGGAGCTTGATTGGGATTCGTGACGGGCCGTATTATGATTACGGATGTAAATTATTTATGAGATGCTATTATTATTGCCCAATTTCGACCCAAGAGGCATTTGATTGAATTGATTACAAACTGTTTGACAGACTTTATTGATTCACAATATAATTAACTACGAGCACCACGTTTTACGAAGGTGATTAACTGAACTGTAAAAATTGCGGATTAATTGTTAAAATCTGTCATGTTCCTAGTTTCATGTAAACTATTACACATAGATCTATCTATAGATCGTTTGCAACGGTCTGTAGATAGCTAAACTGTTTCTTATGTATTTTATATGCCTATGTACATTTTGTAAATACTGTATTAGTCGTAAGTTTGTTTGTGAATAAAGAATAACGGTCTATCTTATAAAAAGTTGGCGCAGACTTGATTACCATACGTAATGATGACATAAAGTCAACGCTAACTTTTTTAAGATGTAAATAATTACACTTTTTATTTTGATTTGTTTTATGATTTATCTGAAATCAAGCTCGTGTTGCATTCACAGTAACGTAATAAGATCACAAGATGAGTTCATGAATATGGAAAGCTAAGGCGTAAAGTCACATAAACATAAAGATATTCCAAAGATAACACATTCAAGAGTATACAACATTATGGAAAATGTAAATTTATTTTTATTGTGGTTCCGTTCGTTACAATTTGTGCTGACAAGTCAAAAGTTGGGAGGAGTCATTCTGGTTCCAGGGTTGTACAATAACGTCGGTTGCAAATTGTCACCGTATGAGATCCTTAGGGAGGTATAAAAGAAAATGGTAATGAATTAAGAAGTGCCGTTTCATTCGACCGAGTAAACTTTACTAGACGCTGACACTGCACAAAATGAAAGATTTCCAAAAGATTAGTCAGCTATTTTGGTAATATAGTTTTTGTGAACAGCGTCACAGCTCAGTTGGTAGTAGCTCGGCCTTCCATGCTGTGGGTCGTGGGTTCGATTCCCACCCAGAGCAAATTTTTGTGTGATGAACATAAATATTTGTTTTGTGTTTGGATATTACTATGTATGTATGTATTAACAAAATACAATGCATATAAGTATTCTATCAGCAATCTAGTTCACATAGAACAAGCTTAGCTTAGTTTGGGACTAGAGTGTGATGTGTGAAATGTCCGTGTACCTACATTATTTATTTATTAATAGCTTCAACTTCTAAAATAAAAAATAACTTCTAATATTAAAGTATTTATTAAACGAAGATAACAAGCGTAGATTAAGTTAAGTTGAGCCTCAATAAATTAAGCTAAGTTAGGAATATATAAAAAAAATATAAACATGAACAGAAAATACGATTTAATATCAAACACGCAGCAAACAATAATAAAAAGCAAGTAAAAACTGAAAAAAAGGCTTTTGTTATGACATTAAATGTAAACAGTGAATTTATTTGTAATCTTGATATATTCTGTAAAATGTTAATAAAAGTACGTAGTCTATTTAACAAAAACACAATTCTATTATTATTCAACATAGTTTTGCATAAAAAAGATTCAGTTGTCCACTTTTAAAATACAACGTAAAAGTTTGCTAAAGTTTAGATTCGTTCTCGATCCAAAGTGAAAACTCAAAAAAGTGGCAGCGATGGCATGTTTTGGGAGGTCGCGAGTTGGTAGCTCGTAGCGTGTGGCGTGTAGCGTGTAGCTCGCGGACGTAGCTGGCGTAGCGGTGGGCTCGCGCGGGAGCGGGCGAGTCGGTGGCAGGGTTGGGGCGCGGGTGTATCGATCCCGGCGGGGCGCGTGCGCTCGGCGCCGGCAGGCCTGGCTCGCGCCCGCCGGCCCGCCCGCGCAGTCCGCAGCCGGCCGTCAGCCGAGCGACTGCCGACGACGCGCACCCACGTCGCACACACTCCGCTGCGACGTTTGACATTCGCGATAACACACCAACAACCTCAAAACCGACACTCACAGGAATTGCTCTAGTGATATCACTGAAACTGTTCTTTAATCACGTTTTAGTAACGTTTATTCCAAAGTCTGACTTTGAATTGAATTGATAAACTGTAAAAAGTGGATACTTTATTTACAAAAACAATTAATTTTCTCAAAAGAGTTTACAAGTAAACATCATATTTAGCGGTAATCTAAAAACGTTTCTGACTGATTGTGTAGTGATTAGCGTATACGTAAAATAATAAAGTGCACTGTTTGTCTTCATATATTTGAAAGTGGACGTGTTTGTGGCAAAAAAACTGGAAGCTTGCTCACAAGTTCACGGGTCGTTAATTCGCTGGAGAAGCGAATAAGAAAAGAAGGTCTTTGGTTGCGTCCGCTCATCGGGGTGATAAAATTTATGACAAACGGTAAGCGTGTAGTGATAAGGGTCGGGTGCGTTATCTCGGTGAAGGCGGCGGTGGCGGCGTCACGCGCGCTGTATCATGTGCCGTCGAACACGTTAATTACTGCCAACGGTCTCTAGGGCCCTATCGCGTATCCGCTTATCAGTCGACGATACATCTTCTGCCAGACTTATTTGACCCTTCTAGGTATAGAAGGTAGTTCAGCTTCAAGAAGGTAATTATTACGGTCAATTGCGCTACTGTTTTGTTTTAATGTGTTATTTGGCTATAGAGATAACTTTGCAAACAAAATCAGTAAACTATTCATCACTTATAATGTCTACTTCATTGTTTTGACAATTAGAATGACAATAGTCATAAGAAACGCACAAAAAATATCTGTAAGAGGGTCTCCGAGAACGTTGCGGGTTCAAATTTGCGTGAAAATTTATGGGCATGTCGTATATCTTTGGTGAAATATCTAGGGTTTCGGAGCTAGTCTTAGGGATATGGAAAGCTTGGACAGTTTACTTGGATTACAATATACGTTATTAGGGTAAAAGAATAAAACGAGGGTAATGTTTTAGATGGACCGGTCCGGGTATGATATGAATATATTTCATCTTATTTTTTGCTGAATACTATGAGCAAAGGGCGTCTCCATTTTATTTCTATGCAAATGATCATCCTTATTCAATGGAGACGTTTGCTCAAAGTTATTTTTAGTCATATTTAATTTGGAAAACTTGTTTTTCAAACGAATTGATACTTAAGAATGTAATTTCATAGAGCACAAAGCGAACAAGCATTTCATGTACTAATCGCCAAGAAACGCTAAGAAAAATCTTTCGGAAAGATCGGTTTGAGTTTAGTTTTAAAGTACGACAGCTTCAGAGACGCATAATACCTCATTATATTTTATAACTTTGAGAAAATAAAAATGTAAATTCTTTGGAGGGAATAAAATTTCATTAGACGATCTAGGTATCAGATTGCGCTTTTATCCAAAATGAGTTTAGAAATATGTCCTTAGAATTCATCATTTTGATAATGCTTTGAGGATTAATTTTGTGTAAAAATTACAAATATGTATCGTAAATCGTAAATTTCTAATAACAAATAGCGTGTTGAGAGTATGCAGAGATTCTCGTCACGTCTCACACAACCACGGGGTAGTTTAAAAATTCGTTTTCCGACCTTGGTTGAACGACACTGTATGCTCCGACCTTTCTGAAAGTTGCGACCCTAAATATTCTTTGTGAGACTTTGCAAATTTAACTTTACTAACACGTTCACGTGGAGTCTTTGTGAATATAAATTTACCTATTTCGATTAAAAATACCTATTGAGTTGTGTGAGCACGGCCAAAGAAAAAAAACCCAGAGTTTATCTGTTTGTTTTGTCTATTTTCATGATTTTATTAGTAACCGTAGTTATTTGCATGATTTGTAGGCCAATTAGGGTAAACGAGAGAAGCGTACAGGTGCTGAGCAAGCGTAATATGACAAAAAAAGTGTCCAGTGACTCTATAAATAATCTAGATTAAATGCAAAGGTCTGTTTAATACGGATGATTTGGCTTTTAGAAAGAATTCGGGACGGGTACAGATAGACTGTTGTACTTCCCTAAGGTTCTAGTCTGTTATTTTATTCAGGTCGTGAAGCGAGCCGTAAGAAGGTGTTAAAGAGTGAATCGGCAAAAGGCGAATGAATGGAATATGTGACGAGCTTGGTGCTCGCCACATCAGCGCGAGTATTCTTACTTAAATAATGAATGGGTCAGAAAATAGCAAAATTATGACTCAACTGCAACAGATGGATTGCCCATATAGACAACAACTGTAACATTATCCAGATTTTAATTAAAAATATTTAAGAGGCTCTTTAAGCGTTTGGTTTAAAATACTGAAAGCAAATTAAATTATTTAATAGGATAGACACTTGTTATTAAAAAAGAATGTTAAAACAATTTTGTATTTTTTTATAAAGAATCGTAAACATCGTCATTAAAAATATGTTTCTAGTTCAGTTTTTTAGTATTAGGTACGGGACATGAGTTTAACGAAAAATTAAGTTGTGTGCAAAGACCTTGAAGCCTTTACAATTACTAAATGGTACCAACTTAATCATATCACAAAATCCTGTATTTGGTACGGTTTGGATTTTAATCTTTGCTTATTTCCCTTGTCAAAACTCCTGTCCCAGATTGGTAATAAAAATAAAATTACCTTCATATTTTGTTACACGAATAAAATTTGCAAGCGATAAATATGACCGCTGAAAATACCAATAAACTTTTAACACAGGTCTGGAAAATAATGAAGGAATATTTTGTTGAGTGGACCTTAAAAGGTCAGGTAACAAATTGCAGGTAAAAGAATCTCGGACAGATCTGGTGTGTGCCCCGGCGAAACCTTTTGTCACTCATCTTGAGAGCTACCCTTCACAGACCTCCGTTTGAATTATTACTCCTGAGACACAGTATAATCGAGTAATTATCCTGACACTCTGCAAGGTGCTTTAGCTAACAGGTGGATGAACTTTTTTGGCGTTTTTTATATATATTTATTTTATGATATGGGTATATGTATGTATACAGGCAAAGTAACTCACTTAGGTAAGTAAGCCATCAAGATTGTTATAATTCTTATACATATACATCTAACAACATTGCTATTTTATCGGTTTTATAACTTTATGCAAAACACCTTACAAAAGATGGGGTATAAACAATTTGAATTCGCACAAAAACTTGTAGGTTCGTGCTTCCTCGTGAATATAGCTCGGATTATTCGAGTCACGCGCCATTCCGCTGTTTATTCACATTCGTCTTGGGTCACAAATAATGGGGTAAGTTCCTGTGTTCACCTTCTAATGTTACCTATAATATCGTTTTATACAAACGTGAACCGAGATGGGGTAAACGAAGTGGGGTGGCAACATGTCACTTTATTGTAGGCATTTGACAATAATGGTTAGACATAGCGATGGTCGCGAACTGACGACTAGAATCACCTGTGTAAAAAATGATTCTAAATGATCCTTGTAATTTAAATATATAAAACATAATGCACTTAAAAGTGACTGTGCTACAAGAATACAATATAAAAACTATCAAAAAACTGGCTTATTTACAGCTATAGTAAGATTATGTTTGTTTGTGAAAACCTTAATGTAGGTAATCATATCCAAAATTATAATTATTAATTCCACATTATTACAAACACATTAAATAAGCTTTTTAATGTAAAAAAGAAAAACACAAAGCAGTTAGCAATGGGCAATGTTAATGAAACAATGGTAATTAAATCCTCTTTGTGGTCGCTTGCTTGTGTGGTATGTGTTTATAGTTCTGTAATAAATGTTTAACTTGCCAGTGTGCACAGCCTTGTGTTAATAGAACTCAGGAATACCTTCCAGGTCAGAAAGTGATACTCGAGGTAGCGTTATTGATCTCTCTCGAACTGAACTTTTAAACGTATCATGAATCACTACAGGCTTGCATTGCAGGACTATTTCTACAAGGGACATTAATTTAAAATAGGATTTCTATACCTACCAGGTCAGAAAGTGACTCGTGGTACCTACTCTATCGCACTGAACTTTTTAACGTATCATGAATCACTACAGGCATGCATTGCAGGTATAATTCTAAAAGAGACATTAATCTTATCTTTGGCAGGCGTCACACCTCAGTTGGTTATAGCTCTGCCTTCCATGCAGTCGTGGGTTCGATTCCCATCCTGACCAAATGTTTGTGTGATGAACATAAATATTTGTCTGGATGTTACTATGTATTATATGTATGTATTTACAAAAAAATATTTATAAGTATTATATCAGCAGTCTATTTCCCATAGTACAAGCTTTGCTTAGTTTGGGACTAAAGTGTGATGTGTGAAATGTCCGTGAATTTTTATTTATTTATCTAAAGTAGAATTCCTTGTTGAAGCTTATCGATTACCGCTGATCCGTGGATCTTCGTGCCATTTAGGCTGCTTCGCACTTTTTAAATAAGCTTCGGAGCTCTAAGCATCAGATTTAAAGTCAAAAACATATAACTAGGTACGTACAATCACAGGGAACAAACTCGTTTGATACACAAGGTGATAACAAACTAGCAAATTCATGCGATCAAACACTACAGTCTAACTAAAAACCTCTGTATGTCAGTCGGCAGCCGCGAGTAGTACAGGACCGGTGGCATTAGGATTTCGCCACACAATACAATTATACACATCCCCGGTGGTGTGGTTTCCGCAGGGCTACAGTCGGTACTAAAAGGGACCACCGCTAATTACTTTGAATAATGCACATGTGTTTAGGTATTCATTGGTACCTGGAGCGAGATTGTTTGGGTTCCAATTAATTTAATAATCATTTTGTTTCATTTCACTAACTCAATTAGACTTTTATGTGATAGTACAGAATATATATAAGTTTATTTTTAATTTTTAAATTCCTTATTGCATTGAAATAAACTATACCTACAAAGGGAGGACTTAATGCTAAAATAATATCTACCAGTTTTGTTTTAAGTATTAATCTACTCATAAAACTGAGAGGGAATAACACGCTATCGGATTATTAATCAAAACGCACTGATTCCAGTCAGTTGGTTTTTGGACTTCGTTTTTCTAATCACAGCGACATCCTTAGTAAGACGAATATCCTAATTAGGAGAGAGTGTTGAAGTATCCGGCTCATTGGAGATGCGACGGGCGCATCGCTGTAGGCGCATGAATTATGTAAGCCAGGCTATGTCGCTAATTGATTCCTGAACTTTACACTCCCCTGACCCCTTCTCCCTCCTGAGCACGATCTAAATACACTCCACGCAACAGATTACAGAGCAGTAACTTCGTTAGTGAACCACTTTAATAGTTTGCCTAGGTCTAAATGACGTACGTTTATTCAATCTATTACGCATAACTGCCTTTTAAGTAAATTAAATTTTCTTAATGTTTTATTAAGATGTTTAATAAAAGCCCGACTATTGATATTTAAAACGATTGCATATAAGTCAACTGGAAATCGAGAGTATAAAGTTTGATAATGAAACTCGGCAGACGCTCAATTTTACGCTTCATTAGACTCGGTGTTTCATGATTAGATTCGTGAATTGAACAATAGTACTCCGCAGAATACGTACTTATTAAAACAATATGATTTGCGCCTTGACGAAACTCGCTTTCATCATAGTTCGCTCCAGTTCAATGCCAACAACTTTACAAGTAGGCCATTGATAATTAAGTTTTATTTGTTATTCCAGTCATTAGAGGCCAACTTTATTTGAATAATTTTCAAAGGAACTTTGTCTGATGAAAGCTTATGTGCGGGCTTAGGCTAATTAGCAAAGCTCATCTCTCGGATTCTGTTCCTCCTTTTATACTTGTTTTATACGTATGAATAATTAATCTGTTTGTCGTGAAAGTGCAACAAAGTAATTAACTTACTTGGGTATACATATTCAAGTCCTTCAATATAGACCGTTAATTGTTTTGGGGCTTTTTGGAACTTTTTGTAGACACAATGGAACTAAAGCTCTTACGGTTGCGCATAATTACGTAGGCTTTTATTTGTTTTTTCTTCGTCGAGGATAACTTTATTTTCTTTTGTGAAACGGATATTATATGCCGATATACATACTATTATGAAAGGCATCTTTACTGTTTAGAATTGTTTTGTGAATATGAACGTATACGTATGTACTGTACAAACATAATTTTGTCTAAAGTGGTGCTCGTGCCAGTTCTCTGGAACGACATACGATACGTCAAGTTGCTTGAACGATATATCGTTGTCGTTGACGACACTGTGAAATGGACAGGCGTCACAGCTCAGTTGGTAGTAGCCCTGCTTTGCATGCTGTGGGTCGTGCGTGGGTTCGATTCCCACCCAGAGCAAATGTATGTGTGATGAACATAAATATTTGTTCTGTGTCTAGGTGTCACTATGTATTTTAGGTATGTATTTACAAAAACAAATGTATCTAAGTATTATATCAGCCGTCTAGTTCCCATAGTACAAGGTTTGCTGAGTTTAGGAATAGAGTGTAATGTGTGAATTGTCTGTGAATATTTATATTTGTTTTATTTAAATCGTAATTTTATTTAATTCCTTTTGGGGTCGAGACTCTAGGTCCGTGGGGTACCGAGGCCCACCGCGTTTTCAAAATTATTTCTGGGCGTCTAGTCGAAGCGACGCGTGACCCGAGGGCTGGTGAGTATCTGGCCCAGCGTATCAGCATTGCTATTCAGCGCGGCAATGCAGCCAGTGTCTTGGGTACGCTTCCGATTGGTACTGATTTGGATCAGTTGAACTATCTATAGATCGTTTGCAACGGTCTGTAGATAGCTCAACTGTTTCTTATGTATTTTATATGACAATGTACATTTTGTAAATACTGTATAGTAGTAGATTTTGTTGATTTAAAAATATATATTTATTAATAATTATACATTTTGTTCTATTGACTTTTCTAAAATCTGTATTTTCATTTAGTTATATGGTTGTACATTAAATAAACATTCATTCATACATTTTATTTTTAAAAGAATACAATTAGACATTTTGTAAATACTGTATAGTCGTAAGTTTGTTTGTGAATAAATTGATAGAAATCTTTAAATCGTCATCAATTTCCCACTATATCATGTATATTGTCGTGTCGGTAGCAGTGTGAATATTCGTTTTATCAAGGTTTCGAAATATTTTGCTACAAAACTAGCAAGTTTATTTCACCAAGGCACGTTCGCTTGATGTTAAGTGATGTGTGCGATAAGTGTGTTGCGAGCATGGTGTGCATAAGAAATGTTTTCTTATCACCCTCCTACGTTGCTTTATAAATCATGTATTTCAACCCCTTTTACACAGTTATTTACAAGTTTCTGTTGCCTGACTGGGATATTTCAAGATCTTATTTGATAAAATATTTATAGACGTGGTGCACCTGATCTGTATCGAGTTAAAATCAGTGTCGGTCGTTTTATATTTATTTATAAGCGGTTTTTCAAGCCTTGTTATTTTTATTAGCAATTTCATTTTCACATTTCAGAGAATAACGCGCACGTCTACGCGTTATTAAAAATTATGACAATACAATTACGACATTTTTCACATTAGTATTTTATTTTATAATTTGATTATTCATGTAATACAAATAGCAGTACGAGTACAAGTGGTCGAGTTTAAATAACTTACGAATAATATGGAAACATATAAATTTAGGCAAAATTATATTTAATTATTTACATTTAAATAGATAGTACATAATATTATTTTCTGGGATGCATAAGAACCAAAGGATATGACAAAAAAACAGAAAAAGTATATTCAAATCAACATAATATATAAAGTATCTAAATAACTAAATTCGCTTTTGGTTTTTCTTTTGAATCAAAGTAATCTTGATTACGTTATATGGACAAATCTTCTCCGCAGTTCAAGTTTTCAGACCTGAATTTCAATTCACAGTTTTTACCAATTTCAACAGAGCCTTTGGAAAATATTTAATATTGGTGACGACAGCACTCAAAACAAACTCGAGAAGGGGGGGGGGGGGGGAAGAGGGGTTTGTAGTGCCCACTAGTTAAAGTGGTTAAGTAATTTAACTTTGATGTAATTAATGAGTTGACCGTCTGCGGCGCAGCACTTCTCTGTCATTAGTCAGCTGGATAGTTGGCGCGATTACTTACGACCTATTAATATTAAAATGGTTGACAATGTTATAGAATTTTTTTGTTTGATGTACAGTCACGAGCATTAATTTGGGACCCTTTTCCATTAAATGTTGTTAGAACATTCATAATGCAATAAGGTCGAAACTTCAGTATGACGTATGACATACGCTAGAATATTAGCACTAAATAACGTCAGTTTGCCACACGATATTCAACCTTAGGTGGGTCCCAAATTAAAACTCGTGACTGTACAATTTGTGTATGTGAATGCGGATTTTAATTGTAATTGTTTGTGATGTTTAATCACCGAAATATTTTTTTTAAGTTTTTTTGCATAATATAATATGCAAAAAAAAATCAAGTCCTTATTTCAAATCATGACACTTTACTCTAAATTTATTCAAATCCGCACATAAAACTTTAATACTTAAGTTAGTAATCATTGTAATAGCCTTGCCGTTACACTTCAGATATATAACTACTTAAATAAATAAATAAATTAAAACTTTATTAAGAAACTGTTACAAATTTTCACATACTCTGGTCTTATCACATAGTGCGATTTCTTCCAGACAATCCGAAGTCGTAACCAAAATCTAATACAACAATAAATACAAACATAAGTAACTACCTCGAAATACCTGTTCCGCGTTGTTTCACCAAATGTAATGAATCCCTTAAATGAGTGCTGCACGACCGTACAAACGCTTGCAAAGTAAACATTCCAGCGAGCGTTTAGCTGAAATTTTTGTACATTTTAAATATAAAACTTGAACAAACATTAAAAATGGCAACCAGTTGAAAAACCTTTACAATGAAAAGATTCGATAAAACGATAAAATGACTTTCATGTGAACGTTTCATACAAAATATCATTGGACAATCATATTTATAGTATATCGAAAGAAGTATAAGTTTTACAAAAAAGACTTTAATCGACATCCACAAGTTATGTTCAATACGCATTGTTAGGGATAACTCGAAAAATAGTGGTGAAAATAATCTTCCGAATAAGCAGGCGATCTTTAAGTAATCGGTGCTTCAAAACAAAAGAAAGTGTATATACAATATGTACATTGGCATATCAAATACATAAAAAATATATATATATATATATAGATCGTTTGCAACGGTCTGTAGATAGCTCAACTGACCCAAATCAGTACCAATCGGAAGCGTAATTGTAATTTTTTTTAGAACAAATGTCTTTAATCTAATTTATGTTCTAACTATTGTTCTTTTTGTATTTTTTTTGGTGTAATTTGTGTGTACAATAAAGCGTTATTCATTCATACATTCATTTACCACAAATCTGTGTATACCGTAGTCTTGTCTACGCCGTAGCACCGTAGCAGCGATGCTACGTAGTCGTAGCAAATTAAACCTCACTAGGACACTATTAATGAGTATTGCACGAGTAATGTACCACTCTGGTCATTTAGCGTAATACACTCACGGGTATAATGGTTCATATGTCACACAATAGTGGGCCTTATGAAGTGGCAGTTAAGTGAAATGGTTCGTTCTGTGGCTCGCTCGTTTTCATATTACGGTCAAACGATATGGTACCGATAATGTTGTTAATGCACCTTAATGTAATTGATCAAAAGGTCTACATTTGATAATTATCTATACCTCTTCTTACGATATTGTGCTCTGGTTTTGTATATTCCTTTTGGATCCTTTCCTATCCAAGTATGTATGGAAATGTCGGTACAGAATGCGTTTGCATAATAGCCGATACCGACACGATTTAGATATCGGCTTGAGCAAGAATGTGAATAATTAGTGAAACAATGTGAAAACGCTACCTATTTGTTTTAACTGACTAAAGAAAAAGAGGTTCTTAATTCGACTGTATGACGTATGTTACGCAATTACACCGCCAATATTTTTTTTTTTTTTTTGGTGTAGGGTTCAAATAATTTTCATTAAAAAGTGACAAGGACTTTTTGAATTATCTAAAGAAATCATTGAAATTAGTTTAAAAAAGTTATAAAGATTACGTCAAAATTAAAAAAAAAACAGTGGTTTAGAAAGTTTTTTTAAGACCAGTATTAAAAGTATTAATTTTGCTGACATTTGAGTCGTGTCGGTGGCAGTGTGTCAACAGGGTGTTACACTGAGAGCTACTCAGTGTAACAACCAATAGACTGCCTGTGGAATGCCAACGCGTACATAATTATGACAAAGCGTAAGCACCAAACGCAACCAAACCCCAGAGGGTAAATAATTACTGGGGAGGTATCCTGACAACTGAAATGTTTTTGAACTGTTATTTGATCAAATCGCAGTTCAGTTTTCTTCTTCGTCTTTTATTGATATTTTGAATGATCGATTTTCATACCGATTCATAGAATTAACGAAAAATCAGGTAGACCATGCTCAAATCAGGTAGGTCATACTTAAATCAGGTAGGCCATGCTCAAATCAGGTAGGCCACGTGCTAAACCGCGGCACTGACGTCATTTTCAACAGCTCAGTCATAATTTTATAAAGCTCAGTCACGTCAGTCCACAAAAATGCCACGGAATATTGATGAGTTACTATAGTAAAATCATCGAAAACTGAACTGCAACTGAAAGGATATTCGGTCACGCAAGTTTTCCCTTGCTGGATAGCCCCCCTGATCATAACAGAGCATATTAACTTTCACAATCCTATTGATGATTGTTTGAGAAACTTATTACCTATCGCGCCTATTTGAATTGGGGATAATTGGTTATTGTATCGTATTTGTATTGAACGTACCTTTTGCCAAACAAAATGGTATCGTAAATGTGAAATTATTAATTAGAATGTCGAATCGCAAATATGTATTAGCATTCGAGTTCCATATTATGACCCTCGTCCGCCTGCGATGCGGAAGTTGCGGGTTCGATTCCCGATTTGGGATAAATGTTTGTACGATCTGCTAATATTTATTCCGGGTATTCTGGGTATTTGATATGTATAATAAAAAATATATTTTTATGTATTAAGTATGTCAGTCTTCTAGTACCTACCGATAACACAAGCTCTGCTTAGCTTGGGGCAAGATGATGTTGTGTGGATTGTCCAGCATTATTTATTTATTTATTATATGTCAGTTACTGTCTCAAATTAAACGAACACAAAATAAATAAAAGTGGTAGTTGTTGATTGAAGAATACACTAACAGACAGACAGGCGATGGAGTCTTGGGATTTTGCTTAAGCTTTTACACAAATTAATATTAAATATATTTTATAAAACTGAAAAGCCTTCTATATTAATTGTATTTCAAGCGGCAGCTGTCTCTCAAAGTCAAAGTTATGGTCTTAATTTAATTTAAAATGGACACATTTATGAAATTGTACAAAAATTATAGTTTGAAATAAATTTAGACATCTTCTTTGAACTGAGAAAATCTTGTACTTTATGGATTATGACGATGAATGTAGGAATGTTTCAGATATATTTATTTTATTTATTACGGACAATTCACACATGCCACTCTAGTTCCAAACTAAACAAAGCTGGTACTATGAAAATTTGATTGCTGACACATTTTTTGTAAATACATACATAAAATACATAGTAACAGCCAGATACAGAACAAATATTTATGTTCATCACACAAACATTTGGCTTGGGTTCAAATCGAACCCACGACCCACATGGAAGGCAGAGCTACTACCAACTGAGCTGTGGTGCCTGTCTAACCGCTTGTCGTTGTTTACTTCCGCTAAACAGCTAGAAAAACTACCCGTTTCCTCCATCAAACGAACGGTTTGGTTTCTATCGTTATCGATAATTGAATTAAATCTGGTAATAATAAAGCCATGAAAAAAAACGACTTCGTGAAAATCAATCTCTCAATATTTATCAACTACAAACTTACATTAAAAAAGGTGTTGAAAAGAGAACGGTTCCGTTGATCAAATACAGTCAAAAAGTTCAGATTAAACCAGTTTGAAACTACGATGGCAAACCGAATACCGCCGGAAGGCTATTCGAGAATAACCCACGGCTAACCAATTAGAGACACCTGCAGTTTCCCTCGCTAAAGCCGGAACGTGTCAGACTCACACTGCCGAACAAAACGGCTTATATTTCTGATAATAACTGGTGTCCTTGCACGGACACTTTGGCTTTGTAATTCAAACTTGATAACTGGCGCCTAGGTACGTCGGCGCCTACGTAGGCGCCAGTTATCAAGCGCCTACGACGTCTTCAGAAATATCATCATACAACCAAACTGAAGGGATATTCAATACATTTATAAGTGTTATACCTTTATAACACTTATATAAATGTATTGTACATACGTAACAGAGTGGTGGATAGACGCAGGAGATCGAGATGGGTAGAAGAGTTAGGGGGAGAACTTTGCTCTGCAGTGGGACACAACAGGTTGAATAAAAAAATAAATATTAAGATATATCACATCTTGGATAAAAACATGTATTTGGAGGACAGCAAAGTAATTTTAGTTTTTGATATCACCCTCGTAGAGGCATCTGCGTCAAACATAAAAAACCGCTATAGATTTATTCAGAGCAATATATTGTAAACCCATTTAGTTGCAACCTAAGCAATGATTGTACTATAAGGGCCCCCGCAAACTGTAGACTTTTTATCGGCCGATAGTTTGGTCGGCGTCTTAATCAGTATGAAGATGTATGCAGATGCGCACATTACAGTGATTCAGTCTTCATACTGATTAAGAAGCCGACCAAACTATCGGCCGATAAAAAGTCTGCAGTCTGCGGGAACTCTACGAATCAGATAATATAAAATAGCTGAAAAAACAAAACTGACTCCAGTTTAGCAATTTAATTATCGCTACGGGATTTTTAATCGACAGCTTAACCAAAGGTTTTCATTTACATTCACCTCACGGAAAAACCACATCAAGATAAAAACAAATTAATGGGTATTCTATTGGGAAAAGCTAAAAAAGCTTAAATGAGGTTCCGTAAAGTTAAACACTTTGGCCACATTGCTTCGAATAAGTTCAAGTAAGCTGAAATTCGTGGTAATCTAGATGTTATCTCGATTATTTATTGTTTTGACTGTGCACTGTTTACACTAACAACTTAAGTCGTACTTTAAGAGATTAAAATGCAATTAATGCAATCAATGACAGTACAATTTAAAGGTTATATTATTAGGACATATTTGCTCTTCAGTCAAAGAGAGGCCCGCCTTTCGTACGGAGTTCTTGCTTTAATCGTATATTAATTCAGTTAAACAAAGGTTATGTTATTTCCTGTTTGCTTTGGTATTTCCGTTTGGCATCCTATTTGTGAAAAAGTACTTAATTAAAATCTGTTATCTCGTCGCTCGCTTTAAAAATATGCTTCTTCTTCTTTTTCTCAGTTTTCATGGTCTCTGCAGTGGACTCTGCCTGTCGTATATGATAGGCCATTCTGCAAGGGAAAATGGGATTTTCCCTTTAAAAACTTTGGGAAACGAGTTAAAATCTCGAAAATATATATATTATATCATTTATAAATATCACTTATTTATATTTCAATGGATTTTACATTATGATACGACCTCAAGTATTGATATATTGGTTAAAATTCTACTCAAATTAGATAGCAAAACTCGACATTAAAAATACAATAAACATAAAAATGCCACATTTTATCAAAACGACAAAACTCGAATCAAAAATATGCTTACAAAATCAAAATACCCACAATTTGTAAATTGACATCGAAAAATGAAAAGTCATATTGTAATAAATGTCCGTTCGAGTTAGCGGAACGCGGATGACAGCTTGGACGGAGTCGGTATATTTGTCAGCGTGATTAACTGGCGTCATACCACTTTCGCTGAGGTATCATCATGATTGTATACAAATAAAAATACAATTCATTCATTGGTAGCGAAAACCTCGTCAAAATCCAATATATATTAAGTAGATTGATGTAGATTCATGTTTCTACATCAATGTCAGTCAATGATTTGGGATACGTAATTATTATGAATTTAATCTATGTAATATGTATACTTGCACATAGTAGATATGCATATACCTTAGTTATATGGATAGGAGACTTTTATAGCCTTGCTTTGATGGACACTGTAGTAACTAACTTCCTAACCTAGTCGAGAGACCACAGTTATTATAAAAAGGACAATACGTTAAAATCTGACTAAGCGGGCTCAGAGTTCTCCTGAAACGTTCAAAACATTTTTTTTACTAGTAATCAATCGAAAAACTGGTGCGTCTGGATTAACGGCTTTTGGATTGGAAGACCGTATTGCTTCAATATAGGTAGTATTAAAAAAGTTTGCTCCCGTGTAGTATTAAAAGTTAAACATAATAAAGTAGTCATAACATTGTAAAGGTAGCTAATTTATCTTTCAAAACATTGTACATTTGGTGAATGAAAACCTAGTCACCATCTTTTCATGCTATTCATGCCAAGTGAAAAATCAACAAATGTACCAAAACACTACACAAAGCCATTCCGCCAGACTCTCCATTATTTGCCACCCCTGCTTCCTGACCTCAATTCATTTCGGAATCTCAAGTTGAATATATTTTTTCATATTTGAATACAAACAACTTTTCAATTACACTAATAAATAAGGTAAGTAACTTAAAAATATAAATCTTTTAATTAATTTGCAAGACAATTTCAAATTCATTCCATATTAAGAAAGAATATGATAAATCAATAATAGTAGTAAGATATAACTCAATTTGAATAACTTAATTATTCTAACCGAATTTTATTGACAGGAGAACAACTTCGCTTACAATATCAATTAAGAAATTAGTAGACTCATTGAAATTCATGACAGGGTTGTGCTGTAAACGCAGAAAAACAAATTAAAATACGATTGTTTTAGAATAAAATTAATGTTTGTTAATGATGCTGAGGAATCTGAGGATCTAATTTCAGGTTTGCCCTTAAAGTGTCAGGCTGGCTCGTTATTCGTATCGGGTAATGATTTCGGATAAAACCCGAATTGGACGTTGCTTCGGTTTCATCTCTAGAGACGTCGTCGCCCCTTTCCAAAGGTCGTTTTGGCTGTGAGAAGGTCTCGCCTCCTCGGGGACCGCTACATTTACATTTGTTTAAAATGTTGTCACGTCAGCCACATTTAATTATGTGGTGCAATGAGAAAACATGATTTTCATTACTATTTTGTATATGTGATGTGAGAAAAACAGCAGTTTAAATAAACACGATTTGCAAAAATACCTTGCATTTCTAGCATAAACTCGTGTGCATTTAGCAAAGTAACCTGTTTTTGCCCGATGTTTTGTAATCCATACTAACCCTTACATTATAACTGTTGTCCGACGGTTCGTTTGAGTAAAAAGAAGTAAGAATAAAGTTATTCATTAGCATGACAAATGGCAGAAAGTTATTTAAGCGAATTCTTTCTCTCGTGACGAAAATTTAATTTTCCGTTTCATTAGTAAAATTTAATCTTATTAGTACAAAAGAAAAAGATAAAATCTTAAGCAGGCACTGAGAAAAATTCAAAGAGGTTATTCCTGCTTTTATGGTAGCGTAAATCAAATTTGAAACACAAACAAAACATTGTGTATATGTATTTTGAATCCAGCTCCACATTTCGTTAGTATCTAAGACAAATTCAAAGTTTCAAACACAATCAACTGAAATTAAAGTGCTTCATCTTTGCGTTGGTTCGCGTTCTCTTCATACGTTGTGAAGCTTAAACAGATTACGCAGAGAGATGTTTGTTGGTTTCAGCAGATAGATCAGGTGCGGACCCGGAGGGATAATCGCGAGGGTTTTAATGAAAGCAATCAGTCACGACACCGCTCGTGGCTATGTTACCGTGTGGCTTACGAACAGGTAGTTCAATGGGTAATCATTTGAATATAAATAAATAATAGTAATGCTGGACAATCCACACAACATCATCTAGTCCCAAGCTAAGCAGAGCTTGTGTTATGGGTACTAGAATTGACATAATATATAACATAGATAGATATTTTTTTATACATATTAAATACCCAGAACACCCGGAATAAATATTTGCAGATCGTAAACATTTATCCCAAGGTGGGAATCGAACCCGCAACCTTCCGCGTCGCAGGCGGACCATCGCCCACCGCGCCACATCGGACGTGTAATATAATACGCATTACTGATTTAATACTTTTAGTTAAACTCTATATAGGTTCGTCGCACGCAAAGTTGCTCATTCGGTCAACTTATGCTTATATATAGATAGGTATAGAGATAAATTAGAATAGCCTTGGTCGCGGGTAGATTGTTGGTTGTAATGTAGAAAAAAACGTCAGAAAAATAAGAATAAAGTACGCGATACAAACCCGTGAAAATGTTTACTGTGCGTTATATGATTTATTATGATTGCGAAAGTTTAAAAAAAAAATAACATGTGAATTTGTTTTTCTTTTATTTTTCTATTGTTATGAATGACTAGAAACTTATTAAGTTCTTCAGTTCTATTTAAGTACCACTGATTTTGTGTTTCCCGTTAGAACATTAATTGTTTTGTGATATTAATGAGGGCGCTCGCCTACGCAATTCACAGTGGTTTTGCGTTTATTTTTAAACTTTTTCGGATTTATATTTAAAAACAAGAAATAGATAATAATCAAGCGTGAAAATGAATATGAACAATTATATTTACTTACTTATCAATATTGTTTATTTCTTTACTCAATTTTGAAATCAAACATGGAATGGGTTTTAAAAAAGGGTTCAATAAATTATTTCCTTTGACACGGAATGTATAAACCATGGAATCGGCACAGCATATTACAACTAATATCTTAATTTCCTTTTAATAATTTGAGTTGAATCTTCTTTTAGGGGTTAAATTATTTATTCAAACACGGTCGTGATAGAGCACTTAATGAAGGTAATGGGTCTCTGCGTGGTGACTCTTAACACCCTCTTGACCTTCCTTGTAAATGCGTTGAATCGGAATCTAACAAAATGTCACGTTCAGCAAACGACCAAATAAAACAACTTTGGGACTTATTGTGCGTTTACTTCCAACTTTATATAGACTACCAAAAGAAAATGGTGTACGTATTGGAAATGTTAGTATTATACTTGTTCCATTTATTCATATTTGTAGGAAGAGATCTTTCTGCATCCAATTTTCGCGATTTTTTTAAATTTAGGCGCATTTAAATTCTCGCTAGACCAACTGTGCATTTTTTAATATAAGTTATATTAAAACGCGTCGTTTGAAGGCGCCCGACCCCAGCCAGCAGTGGTCGGCTTCAAAAGCTACAGCCGCGCAATATTTTATTTTGTACAAAATAAAACCTTTTTGCTTTCTAAGTATTATGCCGACCGCTCGAGTCAAATTTTTTAAATAAGTTCTCAATTATCTTTGATGTTTGTGACCCTTTTTACCTTTGACCCGAGCTTATTCAGAGGCCAAAGGCATTTATTTAGGCACTACCCAATAGGTTCAAAGAGAACTATTTAATAGTATAGTATTGTAACAGCTAGGCTCCATGTATTTTAAGATGTTAAGTAATTGTGGTACACATTTGTGCGTTTGAGTTTTTTGACGGTTTGTAAACGAAATCAAAAACAGAAAAAAAGAAGAAAAGAAAGTCAATAGAAGCCGGTCAGTTTGTTCTATTTAGTTAGCTGACTTTTTTAATCGTCTTAGCGTCGACTAGACTAACTACATTTCATTGAAAGGTACCGGTGAAGGAGTTCCGAAAAACTTTTGGTAATCCGAGTAGCAAATAGCTTCGTTCTTGGAAAGCTTTAGTTGAATTACCCAATCACCATATAAAGTGGCTGTTGGGTAAATGGCGTTTAAATCCAGTAAGTAGAGACAAATTAATGCCAATGATTAGATACGAGACACTCGGTATCTAATGGCTCCGATTATTTGCTACGCAAAGCTAATTTTGACGTGTAATGATGGACATTGTAACGCTCACGATCCGAGTGATTTACGAAGCAAACCAACTAAACTAATGCCCACAAGTCAATAAATAAAATACATGGGCAAAAGATTCGTCTGTCGGCAATGTCGACCAAGCTCTATAATTTACGATATTTCTTGCATATTTATTGCCCATTTCTTTCAGCCTTTTCATTACATTACTTTTGACAATATATATTTATACATATACTTGTATCATGTACTTACTCGTTTATAGTCTGTGTACTATACTATACATACGTATATAGTATATTAAGGGTTATTATAAATTTTATAACTCGTTTTGAACTGGGTGACCTAGAACGAGTAATATTTATAAAAATAAGAGACTCTGCGCTTTAAAAATGCGGCATAAAATAAAAGTGTAGTGCGCCCAGAATTACGATGGCTGCATAAAAAAAGTTTCCTGCTATTACGGTTTTCAGAGCAATGACAATAAACTACGTTCTGGTGGCTCCGGTTTTTTCAGGTTGTGTACTGTGCGGTCAGCTATGAGCGTACATGCATGATCATTTTGCAAGCCAGGTTCCGCTCAAAATATACTGTATGATTGTTTCGTCCAGGACGTAGGTTTCAATGCACATGAATTACTGGTTCCAATAAGCAGATAGATGCGCCAAAATAACAATGAATAAATTAAAATTTTATGAGTTTCGTACGAATTAATACCTTAGTTTGAGGACAAGATATAAAAAAATATAATTATTTACGTACTTACCAAATATTATGAATATTAAATTTTTTTTAATCATTTGCAACGTTAACGTTTTATAAGTCGCTAAGGATAGAAACTGATAGAAGTCCAAACAATAGGTTTTTGACTCGTATTTAAATAAGATATATATTTTGTTAACAAACCCCGCCATGTTATTGTTGATCGATAAACATAATTATACGACTATAATATTTTCCGGACGCTATCTGGGACACATTGTCTCGGTGTCGGCAATTTTACAAAATGGCAGATCCACCGGTCGCTGTATTGTGGAAACGGGCCAGTAATTACCCTTTGGATTTAATTCAAGAGCCATTGAGTAGAGATCGTTACTGGCCACACAAACCTTGGAAAGATAGGACAAAAGTAAATAGCAGTTGGTACGTGCGCATTAG
This sequence comes from Ecliptopera silaceata, assembly GCA_932527185.1. NCBI lineage: Eukaryota > Metazoa > Arthropoda > Insecta > Lepidoptera > Geometridae > Ecliptopera > Ecliptopera silaceata. The sequence goes on from OW052192.1 coordinate 5,599,573, forward strand.
AAAATTTCATCCTTCCTACATCAATACGTAAAATAAATATGCATGTGCTCTTATGTAAATAAAAAAATTGAGATGTAAAATTGGTATAGTTAAAACACTCGGTTATGGATTGACAGAGAGAGAGACATTTATTTGACACACACAACACAGATACCTACAACACATTTAAACAAATACACATAAAGTAACATAAAGTATACAGTACAATTACAGGGTACATTAAATTATAAAACATAAAAAAAAGGTAGCACTCCGGGAGTGCCGGCAGAAGTGAAAACTTCAATATTAACGTTGTGTTTAATTATAAGTATAAAAGTACTATCATTTATGAGGTAGAATACAATGTTTATGTTTTTATTTTTTATTTTTCGCCCTGTGCCGCCTAAACAGAGCAGCACACTCAGGCACGGTAGAAAGAGTGGGAGATTTATTTATTTATTTATTGTGTAACAAAATCCACAGCTCTTAGATTAAAAAGAAATAAACTAATTTACAATACAGACAGCCAAAAACGGATTTACATTTTTAGAATTTAACATGCACTTAACTAAAAAATCGACCGACAGTCACTACTAGAGATACTAGTTCCTCTCCCTTCCCCTCGATCTTACGCTTTTTCGATCAGCATCACGTGACCCTGACGCGAGTTTGAAAGTTTTTACCCATACAAAAAAAGTGCTCAGCGCCGCTAAAGAAGTTTTCACTTCAAAAGTAGGTACCTACCTAGCTACCTACTTTTTTATGTTTTATAATTTAATTATGTGGGTGCTGACCAGTGCTGACGTGAGCCAAAATTGATTGCTGGATTTATAATTTGAAGCGTTTTATACGTGGGGGATGTCTTTGATACTGAGTTTGATTCTGCCAGCTATGTTATTTAGCTCTGTGCTCGACAATTTAAAAAAGGCAACCCTACTATACACTATGGGAAACGGACGTAGAAATTACCCTTCAGATTTAATTTTCCATAGAAACCATTTCGTCGCCGCGCCACTAAAAACAATGGCGCTTTCGATTAATCGAATTAAGCGATTATAACGCGCTGCCGACTCCATTTTCTTTTTGATCTTTTGGTGGTTACACTACGGTTTTCCTCCCTATTTAGTATCCCTTTGTTAGCCATTAAAAGCTTAGAAACCATTGTTTACTTTAGCGATTGTTTATCTTCAAACAAAACTTATTTTGAACAGATTAAGGAGGAAAAAAGTATTTTTTTGTTACATAATAATATATTTTGCCTAACGGCCGATTACGTAATTCATAGCCATATTAATACTGATAATTATTTTTACTAATAAACAAAACAGTTGAACAATCTGCAAACCTATTGATAACTCAGCTGATCTTTGCTTAACAGCAAAACAGTAATTATAATTTAATTATTATGTTTGTTCAAAGTTTGTTGGATACCTACTTGAGCATAATTTTTGCCCCAACTTAAGTACTTTTGTTTATCAAACCGAATCAACCCTCAGAACTTAGTTCATCGGTAATAACTGACTGTTTCCCGATGCTGGTAAGGAATCAATATTAGATTTGGACTACAAATTGCAATTCTCGTTACCTATTCATATTGCAACTTCCTCTGGGTGTTCTAATGTTCGACAATCCATAAAGTACAGTCAGCTAGAAACACATCTATAATAATTTGAAAAGGTTTTAAGCTATTGCATAGCTTCTATCGCGGAACTTGAGCGTGGAGACCGAATCCAGAAATTCCGTAACGAAATAACCTAACACTGCGCATGCGTAATCCAGCAAAACATGCTATACAATAGCTTTACCGCGGCAGTCCCCGAGTGCCACACGTCATTTTGACTATAGAATTATAGAAGTACATGGTTGCTCTTCTATTCCATTTTGAATAAAACAATGAATTGTTTTTACTAAATTTTGTTGATGAGTGTACCTAACTTTTACGAGTGAGTTTGTCATTAATCCGCCTGAAAGGGTTTTTATCTGGATTTTCGATCAGCGTGGCTTTGAATTGAGGCGGCGTGACGTTTATTTTGCTACAAGTCAATCTGAATAGAAACATACGCGACTGTACCTAGGTACTTGATATCGCTGGTTTGTTATATACGTCACTTATTTTTTTTAGCTAAGTAAACACAACCAACGGTATAAATTATAATCTATGAATTCCTCTGTTTTAAATAAATTAAGTTTTGTTTATTTATTTATGTTACACCAACGGTAGTATTCTAATTGATCTCTGTGATTTTACTGAATAAACATTTACTGATTTTGATTTTCTTTGATTTTGAGGCAAATTATCGTTTAACTATTAAGTCATAAAACCAGTTTGAGTCCGCTAACGGAAAGATAAGTTATGACTTAAAATTTGGCGGTTACAACTTAACCCTAATTGCCTTCAAAGGCCAGTCAGAGCCGAGTAAAATATTTCTTTACTGGCTAATGCCTAAAGTTCTCGCCTCAACAGATGCTTCACTGGTTTGTTCACTCTCGACAAGATATTTAATTTAAAATTTTGACTTAAGGATGGAAATGGTCAAGGCTGCATTTATCCTTTTAAGTTATTATACAGTTAAAAGTTTAAATATACGTGTGTGATGTTTCAACTCTTGTTTAAGCTATTGTATAGCTTAAATCGCGGGCCTTGAGCGTGGATACCGAATCCAGAAATTCCGTAACGAAATAACCTAACACTGCGCATGCGTCATCCAACAAAAAATGCTATGCAATAGCTTTACCGCGGCAGTCCCCGAGTGCTACACGTCTTTTTTTTGATAAAAAATATTGTTGCATGCTAAGATCTCTTTATTCATGTACTGTAGGTATGTTTTTATACTTAACTTCTATGTAACTATATACACATGAATTTGTTTTTCGTTCCGGTAGAGATTATGAGCCTGAATATACAAAGAACATGAATAAATCGTTCATTTTAGCGAGCTGGGCTTTTTACTTTGAGGCTCAAACCGTTTTTAAAGTTCGGGGAGTCTTGTGGTTAGCGTACAATCGTATCGTATTTGATGAAGTCTATTATTTGATAAGTAGCGGTTTTATTTGTTCTGATGTATGGACCCACGACCTCCACTTTAAACTAAATTTTCCCTTAAACCCGTTTCTGTAATACATATTTAATAATGATGGTTGAAAGCTCAATGGTGAAATTATTTTGTAAATTAAAATAATTTATCTATTGTTATTTATATAGGTTGTTCTTTTATCTCGTAAACGTGACTAGCGAAATTTCTATTAGCTGCAATTTTATTATATTAATGAACTTTTACACAAATATTAAAAAGACCATGCGACAATTGCGTTGAATGAAAAGTGATCTTGACAAAACGTAACCGTGTAATCTGCGCTGCAGGTTAAACATGTAAAATTCATTCAATTCAAACAATAAAAAAACAAATTTATAAATATCACGTAGGTTGGTATAGCTTGGAACGAATATCATAGGTACTGCAGACTATCTTTAGAACTTGATACAAATAATGTACTTTGAAAACATGAAGATATTTTTCCACCTCAGGTTATTGGTTTTACGTGATTGAACTGAACTCCATGTTCAGTTTACTACAGGTAAGTTTAAAATAAAAATCTCGCTGAGAAACTTCAAGATACAAGGAAAACGCTTGTGGCTATATCCTGTTGACATTATCATATGAGATAAACATCTATCTCGCCTCGCTATTCTTTTACTTAGTTCGTTGACAACGTACTGAGTTGTATCTATTGTTAGAAGTTTGTGTTATGGCAATATATTTATGTTGGTACATTGATAAACTTTCAGAACAATAACTCAGAGTGTCTCAATAAATGTTCGATGGACTACAACTCTTCTAGTCATACATCATATTTATCTGGTTTGCTGCATCGTTTTATTATTAAATGTAGCTGAACTTTTGCACTTTACATCGGAGCAAATAAGGTGCTTACTAGCTTGGTTTTATTATGATAAAAGGCTGATATAAGGTTGATTTTGGTTTTTAAGACAATGTAAGTTTTTAGTAAGTAAATCTTTACTTCTAGGTTTTTTGTGTTTAATAACTTTGTGCCTATTAATTAACTCCTAATTACGTACCCCAATATAATTACAATCTATATTTTAACTTTTAAATAAAAACTTAATAACAGAGCTCGTAGTTTGAGTTTCACTCGAACGTTTGAGTTTAAAATCTAAAACGCATTTTTATGAACAAGTTGACACTATGGTGAAACCTATAGCTTTGACCCATAAACGTCACCGTTTATCATAGAACTAGCACAGCGACTAGTGAGATTAATTCAAGAGATAGTAAAGTATTTATATTGGAAAAGGGTTCGCACGTTGTAGTTTGTATTCTCTCACAAAGGACCATTGTTTCACTGGTGAAGGTGGTCTTCACAGATATTTCAGGCCCGGATTAAATTAACATTTGAATAGCTCGGTTCAAGGTTGAATACATAATGATATCAATATCTTTGATTTGATTTAGTCAATATTTTTGCTACTATATTCGCTATGTTCGATTTTCCTATTGGTAAAAAGCATGAATCCTTCTTCTTCTTCATCATACATACTATTGTATCTTAATGCAACTATTTTTTTGTTATAGTGGCGTGATATGAAATAGGTAGAAACTAATTTATAAAGAGGTTGATTATAAAACTTTTGCCCTTAACATTAATCATCTCTACCAGATAAATTTTAGCTACACTTTTCTGGGCTGTTTATAGAGTGAGTAATTATTAAAGTATTAGTAATAATAGCTAATAGTATTCGTTTATTTCATAGAACGGCATGTTAGTATACTTTAACACAAATAAATTAGCGTGATGCGCCCACGCGGACGCCACAGGCATAAGTCATATTAAAGATTAGATTTAAAAATTAGACTTTATAGAAATAATATTATTATAAATTATCTGGCAGTATGAATAACTTTATTATTCTGTGTCGATCTCAATTTCTGATTCCACAACAAAAGAAATCCAGGTATAGGATTTCTAACAAAAGAGGTCATATTAGGTCTATGTAGCTTTTGTGATTATGTTTAGCTAAGGACTAATACATATAAGAATAGATAATATGTCTTCCCAGAACTAATAGGTATAAGATAAATGTTTGAAATGGGGTTTGTATCATAAAAAATGGTCATGACAAATGTGAGCAGGAATGATTAGATGAAAGCGACACTGACAAATGACACAGAGAAGGCGAACATCTGTTATTCGAGAGAGTAAGATAAATATTTGATGTTTTTGTTCCTGAACCCTGTCACAATTTAGAAACTACCTCAGAAGATATAATAATAGGTTTTAGGAGTTTTAATTATCTCATGGAATAATTACGGAAAATTGAAGCTTTAAATAGATTATTTTAATTAATTTACTTCTACAATTTCAAGCGAATTTTAGTACCTACTTATAACTAGAAAATTCTAGTTCAATAAAAAAATAATTAGTTTGATAATATAAAAGGTCTTACATTTATTAATATTTCGAGTCAATTTGCTCTTAAAATTTACTGTTTTTTTATAAATCATGGTTTCTTTTAAGATATTTCTCTAAGTTTTATAGCCACTAACTCAAAATACTAATTCGACCGTATGAAGTTAACTTATTCGAAAATGTTAAACTTTGTAATAGTTTCCGCCAGAAAATAAACTTTATAATTTATGTTTCAATAATGTCGAGGCACACGATTACGGGTGGATATCTACTGCAAATCTTTACATAAGGCAATGAAAACCACTAAGACCATCATAACTAACTACTATAATGAGACTCCTTATAATTAACATAATTATGTATAGCATTATTGCTAGATATTAGTATGGGAACTCCATACAACCATTGACTCGCTAGAAGAGAAGAAGTATGGGAACAAACTACATACTAAATATAAATACATAATATAAAGTGCGCATTAGAGAATTCACATCAATTTAAAACTACCTACCATAAAACATTGTCCAAGATCTTATTCCCCTACGTTAAGTCATTTGTAGGTCATAATGTGAGCAATTTGTGGACAAATCGTATGACCTGCTTAAACATCGATTTCCGCAGTCATTTTGAACGGAGGACCTGCGTTTTTTTCTTCTATTGTTCCCTGAAGGTAGGAAGTAATAGTTTTTCCATTAGATGGAACGGCTGGGTCGAATCGATAGGACTGTTACTAACGCTCTGCTTGGTTGGCAGTGATTGCCAATGATGCGTTCATTAAACCACGAGCATTGTTGTGATAGCGACTGTTTTTGTTTGTTATATCACACTTAATTGTCTTCCGTAAATGAGCTCAGCTTATAGTCTTGTGGAATTGTGTAAATTCACAAAAAATACATTTATAAATAATGGCAAGCGTAGTGTAGGACGCCCTCCGGCGAGATGGAATGACAATCTGCGGAGTGTAGCTGGCAAACACAACATGAGAAAAGCCGAAGGAGAAAAAAGCCACCTAAAAGGCCGGCAGCGCACCGACAACGCCTCTGGTGTTGCAGGTGTCTATGGGCGGCGGTGACCACTTCCCATCAGGTGGCCCGCAAGCTCGTCTGCCAGCTATGGCATAAAAAAAAAAAAAAAGCCGAAGACCGGGCTCAGTGGCGCACCTTGGAAGAGACCTACGTCCAGCGGTGGACTGATATAGGCTGATGATGATTATGTAGATAAACAAAAATAAATTAAAACTATTAAAGAACTTACAATAGTTGTCGAAACTGTTTGTTTTAAAGTAGAGAACGCTGTCAATAAACCTGTAGGGTCAGCGCGGCTCGGGGTGGCTTTGCTAAATTGATTTTACGTGTACTTTGGACTTTGTCCTCTGACAATTCTCAGCTTTGGGTGTATACTTGTGATTTACGAAAGTAATGTTTAAATACTTAAGATTACAAAATTGTTTTTCTTTATGTATTAATTTATGTAATGTTCACATAAAATACAACGCATAATAATAATTAAATAATTTTCGAATTATTAAAACTTACATTTGAACTTAATAAACTTATTAATTTTATGACTAATTTTGTGAACTTAATACTCGTAGGTACTTTAAAGAAAATCGATTTGCAAATTGACTTGTTTTTATGACCTCAAATTAGTGTGAAATAAATACGAATTTCAAAAGTTTGTGAATAAAAACTTAGAAAACCTACATTATTAATTGATTGTCTTAAAACCTAGAAGAATTTGTCCTACCATTTTAACCCTTCTTTATGATAGCAAGGTAGCCGAATGCCAATAATGTGATGTCATGTACTTAACGAAGCTGTAGTTCATCACTCATTTTACGTTACGTTACAAAACATTCCGCCCTTGAATGCTGCCCGAGGGACTCCAAAACCTTCTGATGAAATAATGTTGTGTTTGATCTTTTGCAATAGCAAAGCAGTAAACTAAATAGCAATCACACTAAGTAAGGTTATTTCAGGTTCCCGGAATCAAATTCCAAGAATAAATGAACAAAGCTTTTATTTAATCACAACCCACCAGAGTATTTCTGATTTTCTCCAACATTTAGAAAATCGGAAACGTCACATAAGCAATGTACAGAAATATTTGCTTTATTGAAATTCAGTTATCCCGTTGTAATTTTTGATTCTAAGATTTATTTTGTGAAAATAGGAAATACGACATGGTTTATTTTCTCTTTCCATTGCGATATAGAAATATAAATTGTATTCGTGTTGAATGTCAGATTTGTTTCATGTGAAGCATAAGATATGTCAAGCTTCTTAATTTGTTCAATTTTCTTGAGTAGGTAACTTATCTGTTACAAATAAATTGAAACCTATAAAGATTCAAAAAAAAGGTTTAACAAAATGGTTGCTTATTGACCTCTACACTGACGAGATAAAGCCCATTTTCCACAGTAGGTTGTTTTGAAGTGAAATGCCTGCGTAAGGTCGGAGAGTTAATCTGGTTTGTGCGCGAGGTCGCCAGAGGGTGCTCGAGGCCTAGCGCAAATAGCCTCACATTTCTTCTCACAGGCACTCGAGTCGACAGCCGATATCGACCGTCGCCCTACCTTTATGAGACAACCACTGAAAAAGCCAATGTTAACATACCGCCATGTAAATGTTATGGGCGTATGAGGATCATGCCCTTTTTAATAGGTACGCATTGAACGCATGCCCACCTATAAGCTATAATAGTTATGTAATGCCTATTCATGGCTCTTTCAGGAATTCGAAATTCGATCTACCCTTGAGAAAGGTTTTGTGGGTATGATTGAAGTAGATGCGGACGTGAGAGTGGTTAGTTTCTGGTTTCCAATTTAATACAGAATTCAATTTGTTTATGTCTAGAATAAATAAAAATACCAAGCAATATAACGCCGTTGAATATAAGCAGTTACGACTTTGCGAGATTTGATTAATGATAGCTAGATTCAAATTGAATCGAAGTCCATTTTATTCAGTGAATACCAGACAGTTTATTCAAATAGATAAATAATTCTTCCAAAATATTTTTTTCTTCGATAGTGTTGGTATGTGTATTAATCATAGCTACATAGACAGTTCTATTTCATATCAGTTCCGTTCAAGTAGACCGTATTACTATAGATTGTTTTGTTTTGTACTTGTATTTGTACTTTTATAAAATCTGATTACTTTTTTTTATTTAGATTCCTATCTAGAAACCGACTCCTTTTTATAAACCGGTTCTAAACAAAAAACACCGCAATTTATAGGTAGCTTTTGTTTTTTTTATGTAAAATTTAAAGGTCAATTAATTTGAGTTCACTTAGCCGCGAGGTATTGAAAACAGACAAGAAGTAAAAAGGATGCTAATGATATTTAAAAAAAAACTTTACTAGCTTAGCATGAAATTTGGAAGGAAATAAAGACAATACTTTTTTTTTACAAATATGTTGCGTTACATTTTATTTATATACTTATATAGTTAAAGCTGTTTTTTCTTATAATGGTCAAACAAATAGTTACTATATGTAGGTACATACAATATAATGTGAGATTGTATCTACGCGTCTTTTATTACCAGGACCGTCTTAAACAAGGCGTGGTATGTACATCAGTAAGATAAGCTAACGACAAGGAGTAACCAATTTGGATGTTGCGGGAAGGCTTAAAGCCGCCGAGATTTAGCGTGTTGGTCCATTAGGAGGCGGCGACAGTTAAACTTAAACCGAGAGACGCTTTGAATTTTCATCAGTATTTACTATGCAAATGCGACATAAAACTGCCGTAGATTTTTCGAAGATTCGTTTTACTCCGGTCCCTTTCGACCTAATAACAATGTTATGACCAATATCTACGGCTTGCAATCACATAAAAGCTTAACAATGCTGGTTTTATGAAAATTATACCCTGCATCGTAAAATATTGCTTTGGTATTTCTAAGTTTAGAATACAGCTCAAAACTGATTTATTAAATTAAAAAATAACCATTTATTGTTTGGTATTTTAGCTTTCGAAATATATAAGCTCTACGAGATCGTGAATGTGGTAGATACCTAGATAATAAGCTGCCTGGTCCGATCAACCACAATGTAGCCCGAAGTAAACCAGATTAGTCCGAAACCCAGCAGAGCTCAACCGGAGAGTATCTAGCAACGTGTTGGTTGCCTAGAGTCGGCGCGCACCATTACCTATAGATTTGTGGCGCACGCTGCGCTCGTGATTGATGATACCAATCTACCACTTGCCCGGCGCTAGGAAAAGTCTTGCATTATAGCTTAAAATATAACATAATTTTAAAATCACATAGCTCTATCTAGTAGCTAGCCTTGTTCGATAAGCAGCAAAAACAAAAGAGTCGCAAAGTTTAATAATCTGCAAACAGGAGCTGGTGAAGAGCGTGTCGAGCGGCTGACGACGAGTGTGCGCCTTCAAAGCTCTGCGCCGGACGCTGTCCGTGATTGATGACGCCAATTCGCCACTTGTCCGGCACTGGGCGGCACTGGGCGGCATTGGGTGAAGTAAGCCTCGCGCTGGCCGTCCGAACCTCGCAGGATTTGGCACGTTCCGTTCATTTAATTAGACATTTTTCCGCAGAAATTGCATTTCAAATTTTACTGAGTAACTGATATTAAAAGAGAGCGTCATGACTGCTCAGTGAATTTTAATTCAAGCTACCTTTTCGTGCTAATGTTTCCGCCATTAATTTAGTTGATTACATAACGTTTCGCTGTCGCTGGTTTATAATGGAACCAGGTTGTACATCAGTGGGAGTGAGATCTGGTATTTGTCAATTAAATGCTACAAGAAATAAATTCTGTTGAGCATAAATTAATTAACACTTTGTGAGCACCTGTGCAAATTACAAGAGTTGTATAATCCAAGTTTGCACGTTCGGGAGACATTGAAACTTCCCTAAATAAATTGAGACACCAATTAGATGTGTGTTGAACACCCGTGTCGGCCCATTATGGCACTGAATAATGACAATGAGCTCCTAATGTTTGTTATCAAGGAAGTATGACTTTGTTTACGGTACGTGTATAATTGAAGGCTTCGAGAAAACTTTGGGACTTATATTTTGGATCAACATAAATTATTACGAATTTTAACTTTTGCAAGGTGATGATGAAGATTATACAGCACAGTTGTACCTTGTAAAATATTCTGGCTTCTAGATATGTATATCGCTATTATTGAATATTTATGTAATGGACTTAATTATGATAAGTAAAGATGTCTATTTTTGTAAGGATCTTGCCATATTTTATAACTGTTAATGGATTGAACAACCAATCACAAAAAAACAACTTATTTGTATTGTATCTGTACTTACACCATTTTTGCATGTGTAATCGTGGTGCATGTATGTATTATGTAAGTGTGTATGTATGTATGTATGTAAGGGTGCATTTGTAGACTGGTTTATCTCTAAAGTTGTAGTTTAGTAATTTTCAAGATGACCCCACCCCATCCAGGATTAAACATACCACTGAAACATTTTTGAGTCGTTTTGTGTTTTGGCTAGGGTGAGTAAGGAGGGTCGGTGGTACCGGATTTCCTACTTATTATAGTTGCGGCTTTATCTGCCATTAATTCATAAAACCACAGCGCAAAGTGCTTCCTTTGCTGGAGTTTCCAGGTGGCTGGGTCAAGTACCTTTCTACACATTTTAAATCTTGTTTGGTTTTAATCTTGTGAAGTAGTTTTTATATTCAGCAAACTATTAAGACCGTGACAAGTATAGTGCAATGCAAATTATGAAAGGAATTATCATTTTTCCCGTTCCGTAATATATATTTTTTATAAACTAAAAAACATATTCAATTTTAGCAAAAAGTCTAAAAATACAGTTTTGCGGGAAAAATCGTGTTATAATGACATCTGTCCCCAGGGATGTAAGGAAATGGTCATGTGAGGTTTGTTCAGATATTAAATTTAGCGATTGTAAAATGATAACTTGTGTAGAAAATGTATTTTGACAGTATTCAAATAAAAAATCTCGTTTGACTTAATATCATAATTGTTATTCTGCTTCGTCATAACTCTAATTCACTATATACAATCTTCTACATAAATGGACATATCTCAGTAAATATTGTCCACTTTATTACATCCTTCCTTCATCACATACGTCGCGAAGCCTAGCGCACATCTGTTTCTGAATACTATATTTTTATTACTTTGACCCTGTCGCGCCGGCGATCCAATATTATAAGATAGACAGACACGTTTTTGTCAAGTCATGTATCGCTTTTTCTGAGACGTGGTATTTTTATTAAAAAATATTTTGCGGGTATCACTAACTGTGCAGCAATGCGGGAGCACTACAAAGCTTTTGCATGTCACGAGAGTGATTGATGACCAATCTGGCGCGTTGCCCTGACTCCCTTTGTGGCCGCTTGCGCAACCAGCCCGCCTTAACTCGTAAATGCCTCACTGTGTCACCTTTGAACGGACCCTTGCATCACCTGTCAAGCGTGAACTTTAGTGCATTTTGTAAGTGATTTGTTCGATAGGGTTCCCAAATTGTAAAGCTCCGTCGCTGTGAAAGCTTTTTGGGTTCCGTTTTCCATTTATAACCGTTGCGAGTAATGAAAGCGTCAAGTCGAACGAGCGAATCTAATTGAATAAAACACGTATGGGTAATTGCTACGAAAGCTTTTAGTTAGGCATGTGAACTGGCTACCAATGAGGTGGAAAGCAACGGCAATAGATTCGCTAGAATTCAGCTAAATAAAGTTCCGGGTGAAAAAACCTTTTGGAAATGAGATGTTGGTGTCGTGTTTGTATTACAATAAATTACGAACGTCAAGTTAGGTCGGTTAAACAAACATTTTCCGCTACCAACTCCATTGTTCACGACCGCAGCCTGGCTCAATCTTGCACACACTGAATTGTAACCGCCATTGTATTAAAACGTGTTTAATTTTTCTGCTATTCACAGGTATCCAAATAGACGATATACTCGAGTACCACACCTCATAGATTTTTTTTGTTACAGGTATATCAAATGACTGAATTTTCGAGGAGGCCTGGCCGGAAATCAAGAACATGATTCGGGTAAGTGTTAAATTTAACTTAGTTATATTGTACATTACGAAATGAACCTCGATCAGTTCCGGGTAGGTATTATGTTTTACTGTAATAACTTGCTAGGTGGTATGGAAAATGTGTTGTATTTTGTATCAGTGGGCGCGCGTACGTGAAAAGGGCGTATCAGGATGAGCAGGATGCGGGGCTGGAGGGGGGCGCGGGCGTGATGCGGTCGGCGCGCGGTGAGGGCGCGGCGCATGCGCGCTCGGCCGCCGCGTGCGCGTGATGCGCGCACACCGCGCCGCGCTGCTCGCGTGGCTCGTGTGCTGCGCGGCCGCGCTCTCCTCGCACAAGTACAGCACCCGCGTCGTCAGGACCAAGTACGGACCACTGCGCGGGATTGTCGTCCACTCGCATCCGCAGGTCGAGGCCTATCTCGGCGTGCCGTACGCTACACCCCCTTTAGGTAGTCTAAGGTGAGACAACTTATATTAATCGACGATGTGTAGTCGTTGATATGGTTACCATTAGCAACCTCCAAGATTAGGAATGTGACTATAACTAACGTGTAACACTGATCACAGCTAATACACGCGATTCGAAAGTCTCTAGAAATATAAAACAAGAACCATCGTCATAAAAATACTACGTGATTCTGTGAAAAATATTTATACTCGGACACTTACGAGTATACTGAACTTACAGCGTTTATGATTTTCTAATATTGGTATTCGCTGAATAGAATTCCTTCCAGACTCTGAACTTTAGGAGTTATTATTATTTAAGTACTTATTACTTATTACTATTATCATATTACTTATTACTTTATTATTGTTTTTTCTAATTTTTTTTCCTAAGCGCCAGCAGTCGATTCTTAAGAAAAACGCGCTGACTTATAAGTTTTGTTCGGGTGGTAGATACATGCCTCCGGTGACGCCGTCCCAGTGGCGCACGACGCGGCTGGCCGACGCAGTGGGGCCGGCGTGTCCACAAGCACCGCCCGCCGCCACGCCGCGCGACGACGCGCTTCTGCTCCATCCCCGGGCTCGGATCCGACAGCTCGAGCGACTGCTGCCCGTGCTCGCCAACCAAAGCGAGGACTGCCTTTATGTCAACCTTTACGTACCAATGAGTGGTAAGTATTGTCTGTAAAGGAATACTGGTAGTTTTACATAACTACAAGAAACAAAACTGTTTAATTACTCTTTGTCGTATATTTTCGTATCTAGTCGTACATAGTCGTATTTATAGCTGCATAGTTTCGATTGGGAACATTTAATCAGTACAAACATTGACAAGCTAGTGAATGCATGGGGATAGAACAATGATTTCACCATAATGGGTGCCTGTTGCGGAGCTGATTCGCGGCAGAACTCCCGACGGCGTCAGTCGTGGGTCGTTAGAGTCCCCGCAAACTGCAGATTTTTTATCGGCCGATAGTTTAGTCGGCTTCTTAATTAGTATGAAGACTGAATCACTGTGATGTGCGCATCTGCATACATTTTCATACTGATTAAGAAGCCGACCAAACTATCGGCCGATAAAAAGTCTGCAGTTTGCGGGGCCCTTAATCCTTGCCGGTGGGTTGTACTATTGTGTATACTGTACCCGCGGTTTATTCATAATTTATGCAGATTATTTTGCTGTTAATTCACCGACTCTGTAAGCAGCTCTTAAAATATGCACTTCTTTGCTTTTTGCCTATGGCAATGTAGTTAACCTTAATCTGTAGAAAAGAGTTATTACAGAAAATGAATCTCAATGAACATTGATTCATTAAAATTATTTTTTTTTGTAATAAAATAATTTTGTAAACTGAAAGTAAATATAATGTATTAAAATTACTTTTGGTAGATAGAACACGCTCATACAATCCCCATTATTTTCTAAGTTAGTACTAATTAACACACAGGCGTAGTTAAGAGGACTAAAAGTTTTCTCGAAATGGAATTACTAATTCAGATGTACATTACTTATACTATTCACTTGAAATATAAAAAAATCACTTAAAAAACTTCAAACTAACTAGGAGTAGAGTGTGATATGTGGTATTTCCGTGAATCTGTGAATATCCGTAACGTATAAAAGATACCAGAAAAAAATACTAGAGAGATTCATGATGCCGCTACATATGTATTAATACATCAGCTGGTTTGGTACAACTTTCAAAGGGAGAATAAGTCTCCAACGTAGGAAAGCATCGCGCACCGCATCAAAAATATTTTATATTTGAAAATGTTTTCTAATCCATTTCATTCCTGACTGATTTGCGGTAAAAGGTTTTTTTTGGACAGATGTTGATTTATAATGGATACATAACCTACTGTAGCATACGTAAAATTGAGGTTTATTATTTAAGAGAAAAATTAGACCACTTTTCTAGTTCGCAAAAGAAGTCCATCGAGGACGTGCTCTGTGAAGCATGGCCTTGGTACTAAAACATAAAAGTTATTAAGATTTGACTGATGTAATGATACATGATTCGAAATTCTAATATTAAAACATAAGTTTTTTTTCTTTTTTCTTTTTATAAAGCGACCTGTTTCACAGTCTGACAAAAAATGCTCGCAATTTTTACCAAAACATTTTCCCAAATATTAAAGGGAAATACGCACTAATTATAACTTGTTATCTCAGTCAAAAACATTGTAGATTGTTACACAAAATGTTGTTATTTAGTTAAAAATAGTATGAAAACACAGATTTTAAAAAAGACTATGTGTCTTGTATGCGGATATTATCTTGTATGGAATATGTGATATATACTTGGAATGAAGAACGAAAAGTGCTCACAATTAAGCCATAACTAATGCCACATAGTTATTTTTTAAAATCTGTGTATGCGGATATTTTCTTGTATGGAATATGTGATATATTTTTGGAATGAAGAAAGAAAATGCTCACAATCAAGCCTTCAAAGAAACAAGCTGTGAAGGGTGTCGAAGTCTCAATTCCGTAGTGCATTGCAGTGCATCCTGCCCCCTGCAAGCAGTGCGGAAGTGAGGCGGAGGCATCCGCGATCTACAATGCAAGAGGCAACTCGGCGCCCGACCTTTCAGCGGGACACGACCATTTAGAAGATATTTTTACAATATTTCACTCTGTATAAATGTAGCTTATCTAACCTTTGAGCTTTGACAAGACTGTGAAACGTTAGCATAACCATTATATTTTTTTGTATTTACAGGTGCTTACCTATAAATACAAAACATGTATTGAGCTTAAAAACTCTCATGTTTTTTATTATTGTCTGGGTGTTACTATGCAGGGATTTAAAACAATGGATTTAAGACAAAAAAGTGTGCCTATATAAGTATTCTATCAGCAATCTACATAGTTCCCGTAGTGTGAGCTTTACTTAGTTTGGGACTAGAGTGTGATGTGTGAAATGTCCATGAATTCTCTACCTATAAACATTAAGTAGTAGATACCTAACTCGGAATTACTGGAATATTTAGAGTCTGTTGAATACCTAACATTTCCATCATAAACGACTTCAAACCACACGCTACATAATATTGCGGTCAGCATCGTTTATACATAAGTTTTTTGTTCCATACCTTAATATAAGTTTTTTGTTCCAAAGAAATATATTTGTATTAGTAGCCTCCGTTCGTCTAATTCATAATTTATTTTGGTAGGTGGCGAAGAAGGTAGTGTGGGGTTACCTTGCCTGGTACTAGTGCATGGCGAGTCGTACGAGTGGAGCTCAGGCAATACGTATGACGGCACCACGCTGGCGGCTCACGGGAACATCATCGTAGTTACTATCAATTTTAGGCTAGGTATATTGGGTGAGTGGATATTTTCTTAGACATTTTTAAACAATGTTTATTTTCTACCAGTAAATTTATAAATTATCATCATCATCATCCGCAGCCTGACTTGACCCACTGCTGGGTATAGGCCTGTCTTTGCTCTTTCCATTCCGCACGGTTCTGAGCTGCTCTCAACCATCTGCGGCCCACGGTATTGACGATATCGTTAATTAGAAATAAAATAAAATTAATAATTTAGAAATACTTAGATGTTTTAGAAGTATTCAAAAATGGAAGGCTACTAAGTGAATTTTTTAAGTGTTTATAATTTTTTCCAATCAATTTATATAAATATTTTATTATTTGAAACCAGGATATTTCATCGTGATATTTCTTTTATTTAATTTGTTTTAAGTCTGGCCTCATTTTTGAGGAATTCTATTCTATACGTGCTATATACGTGTTAAGAATAACAGTTTTTTTGGAAAATATATATTATGTTATAAGTTGAGCTTGTGCTTGTACTAAGTATTAAATATATGTAATGGTCCATTCCAGATAAAAGCACAATAAACACAGTGTTTTATTCAATAATATGAACATGTAGACACTTAGGTATCTACCCGAATGAAATGAAATTATGCCAGACAAATCTGAAACACTAATGCCACAACACGCACAAACCGAAAACATTTTATGGAGTGATAGAATTTCATTACACGATACTAATACAAGTTTGTTTTTAAATTTTGTTAATATTGAAAAGAATTAGAGGTTAGACTTGATGATTAATGGCGATCAAATAGAGAATCAGGAAGTGGTTTTCACTACATAAGACTGTGTTCGTTCTTTTGTAAATCAAAAGCGCAAAAATGCAAGAGATAGACATGACTAAAAAGATTATAATGTAAAGCGATATTTTTATGGTAACACTTAGCACTTCATTCTAACCTTACAAATGATCAGATTTACTATCCCGATATACACAGAAAAACTCACCAGTGCGGATTTATAAGTCGCTAGCGATTGGCTATAATAAGACGTCAATTTTCTTGAAATATATTAGTCACTAGAGATTTAAGCAAGTCAAGAACTCGTGCTGAACCTACTCTCCTCGCAGTCGCGGCAATCCTCAGAGAGATTCGTTCATTGTTCATCGTAAAAATAAAATTATACAAGTCGTAAAAACAAATGAATTCTGCGATTGTAAAACAAAATCTTACAAACGTTTCCTCTGTACAATATATTTTTGAGAGTTTAGCTGATGGCGGTTTGATTTGTTGGAAAACAAGAGGAAAATATTTTTACAATATTCGCATATAAAATGAAGGAACAGCGTAAGGTTCCCTTCCTGCTTATTAAAACAACGTCGATCCGTCTCGACTTTGTTTTGTTATAAGTTTGAAAATGATTTTGCGTTTTTTTACTTCAAAGTTATAAGTAGCTATTTATATCATAGCTTACATACAGCTACGTGATAACTACTCTTGTAATCTAAATTAAACTGTGAACTTGGTAGAATTTCACAACACAAGAAAGTTGTGATCATATCAGATCCAGACAGTTTTGTCGGGACTTACCTGTGTGCTTGATATCTTAACTTATAAACTTTAAATACCTATTTTTAAACTTATTCTTGTCTCTATGTTTGGTTTTTATGTAGGTATTATGCAATTCTGTACGAAACTGCAAAAAGCGTCTGCACACTGGCACGATATCGATAAAGATACCTTTAAAATGTCAGTATCTCGCACAAAATAATCGGTGTAATCCCCAATATGATGCTAATTCGTCCAACTAAATCTATGAGAATGAAATTACACTGCCGGCCTATCCTAACATTTAATGTAGACTTAATGTGACTGACGTTTTTATTAATAGGATTTGATACAGCTCAGTCACATAAGATCACCAGAAATGGCACAGAATACCGATGAGTTACTATAGAAACGGAACGTGATTTAAAACCTGGCACATTTTGAGAGGCTAGGATAGACCTACTGATATCGAATGTAGGTTTGATGTGGAAAGGCAAACAAAAGTAATACAGGTGTAGTATACAGAACAATGCCCTCTGTTCGATGACGGGTTCGAGGGTTCCGACGGCGACTCATTTCAATCTTCGATATGTCAGATTCAGGCTTTTATTATCTGTACAAGTACGCGACCATGCCTCCATTGTCGCTGTGAATGGGCATTGTATTTATCATTTGTTTTTCAAATCATTGCTAGCTATCTTTATTGTTTTATTTTACGTAATAACTATTACTAAAACTATGTAAATGGTCAACATAGTAGTACTTAATTTTAAGCATATTACTATCTCCAATGTTATAAGGATAGAATTGTATAGATAAATATACTGTAGTTATCATAACTCTAATATAATGTGGCACAAAACCTAATAATATTCCAGAAGTCAACATCGCCTATCTGATATATCCGCGAAATTATCCGGAGCTTGGAAACAATATATTTGTATAGGGCCTTTCACATCCAGAATATATTTCACGAGTCGTTAAGCCTATTACTTAACATCTGCAAAGCTAATACCGCTCAGTATGGGTAGACTAAGTCCGGCTTAGAACGAGTTTTCTTTTCCTCCCAGACAGAGGAGCGTCGAGCACGTTTCCCGGAAAACTTAAGCTTGCTCTGTCATTTAATGTTTGGCTCGCTCGAAGTTTTCCAAGTTGTAACTTATAATAACTTGTTACCGTATACATGTATGTCTCCATCTGCCACAGAGTTTTGCCGATTGAGCGAGCCGTGCATGTTTATTTGCATTCAATAAGATTTGTTTGAATGTTATAATGTTTGTCGTATGCCAAGAGATATGCCATGTATAAACTAATGAATACACTTTTGATTTACGCTTTTTATGTTAGGTTTTTTAAAGACTGGTGCTAAGGGGTCAGCGCAGGGTAACTTCGGTCTAATGGATCTGGTGGCGGGTCTACATTGGCTGCGGGAAAACTTGCCTGCCTTCGGTGGAGACCCTGAGAGGGTCACAATCATGGGGCACGGTACGGGGGCTGCAATGGCCAACTTTCTTGCAGTCTCCCCCGTCGCTAGAGGTTTGTATAAAACCATCACGTAAAACAAACAAAATAAGCTAGATCCTGACAAACAACGTTTTATATTGTCGTTGACGCGAGTCATTTGTTCGTGCCTCTCTGCCTCAGTGAATGTAATATCGCCTGTGTACAAATTTATGATAATCGTCACGGAATACGAATTAATATGAATGAGCCACCAAATTAACACTTACTCCACAATGAGAATACAAAAGACTACCACAAACAATGTTAAATGGAATCAGCCATCAATAAATATTTAATTTAGAAGCTTTGTAGAAACTAATGAAATTTCTATATAAATAGTAATATTATTAATGCAATTTAATTAACACCACATATTTTAACAAAAATATCAAACGTCTTTGTTCTTGATTCAACCATCATCATCACCAAACTAAACCAAAGCGAATATTTTTTAGTCCAGATTTTATTCATTCCTTCCATGATCCTTGTTTAAAATGGCTGAATTAAATTAGGTTATCTGTTTCAGAACTACTGAAGCGCGTCATCTTAATAAGCGGGTCCGGACTCAGTTCATGGGCGCTGCAGAGGGAACCGCTCACGATAAAAAGAAAGGTGACATTTCTTTTTGTGATCTACCCACTTTTTCTCGTCAAAATTCACTTACTTTCACGACAAAGGATAGGCACCATGGTAATGAATTGATTATAAATCTGAATGAACAATTGTATTTTTAATTTCTATGAAAGTTATTTAAATTTTTAAGTTAATTGACTATCAAAGTTTTTAATAGTCAATTGTAAAGCGTTCTTAGTAAGGGTCTACATTAGGGGCAAAAAAAAACATACGTTGCAAAGTTTGCAAAGTAAATCAATATTATCCAGTATTACAGCTCATTTGGTACACAGCTTAGTTTTTAGTCAATTTTATCTTGGTTTATCTACTAAGCTACATAATACTTGTAAGAGAATAATTATATTTGTGATTGGGTTAGTATATCTCTTATCTATGTACCTATATACCAGCTTCTGTTTGCGACTGAGTAATCGTGCCATTTGTTTACAGTTGATTTAATATAACAAAAATCTTATAACTAACTATGTTACTAAAATGTCAAAATTATAATTTTTATATTCCAATAAGGTAGAAAGAAATTGTATGGAATCTGAAATGGAAATCATGAAAAAATTATGGAAACATGTAATGATGTATTTTTTGTTAAAATACATCGTAAAATGTAGTTTAGTAGGTACAACGTGATTGATTGAATTATTTCCAAGAGTGCTTATTGGCTATGTTCTATAATTTCTTATTTTGTAATACAGCTTCAAAGAAATATTGGGTTCGGTCTGCGAGCGAAGTTGTAAGCAGTAACTTACAATCTTGTAAGAAATAGTGGTAATTACCTTCGAGCACAATGAGGGCACTTATCTCGTTCAGTTCATTTCAGGTCGAGTTGAGTAGCTGCAGACACATTACATGTTTTCCTCTTTACCGAGATTGCATTCTTTCATCTAGTTTATCTAGGATTAGGATTTAATGGAATCTGTTACTGGAACTAGCTTTTTAGTTTTAACTGGACGTTCTATCTTGTCTTATACAAGATAAAATGTTTAGTAAAAAGTTGCATAGGTACATTTGCTTTAGATTAAATTACTTAATTAAATTATGTTATAAAAAAAAAATGTTAAAAATACCTGTCTCACTACATCTTAATAAAGTCCGTTACATACAAATATCTCTATGTTTTTACATTCACTAATTTATAGTAGAGACGGAGATATATATCTGATGTATAGCGTAATCGTGAAATTATAAAAAATCTCATATAACTTTTAGTATTTTGTCAGAATATATAATAAAATACCACTTTTACTGTTTTATTATCTCTGAGCAATGCCTGAGTACCGAGTAATGCCTTACTCGATACAGAAGTCTAATAGAAACTGTAATATTTTTATCTCATGGATAGAAAGAAGAAAGAAAGAAATTATTTATTTGTGATACAAAAAACTTATAACTAAAAGATCCTAAAATTATCATGCAAACAACAAGTATCACAAAACGGACTCTGGCTCAGCATAAATGTCGGTCTTACAACCAACGCTGGTCTTCCGCCAGAGCCGATTCGATGATGTCACGGAAGAGACTTAACTACTAACTAAATGAAACAAAAATAAAGAGACTAAAATAAATATAACATAAAAGATAAATTGAAAAGGATAGCGTAATCATAAGATGATGTAGCACTTAGAATCACAGAGCTCAATTTCTTTACTCGTTCAGAGCATAATTTTTCCAGCTTTTGAATTCCCACGTTGCAATCTGTTAACAGGTGGCTGAACAGACGGGGTGTCACGGAGATCTGCTCGAGGATGACATAGCGCCGTGCTTGCGGAACAAACCGCTTGCAGAATTACTCGCGGTCCGACTCGACCCACCTAGATTCCTGCCCGGGTTCGCGCCGTTTGTGGACGGAACTGTCCTCGTTAACCCATCGTCTGTAAGTGTTATGTCTTTACAACTTTTCTATCACGACTTTTATCGACGCCTCATAGAATAAAAATGAAATAAAATCTGTGTATGGCTGTAGGTTCTCAGTAGGCTTACCGAATCAATGATATCGTTGTCTACCAACGTAATAATTTTACGTTTTAAACATGAAAAATTATATACATAACATTTCGTAACAGAGAAATCTCTCCTCTATTACATTTAATCCAATTACTTATTATCAGGGTAGGTATTAAAGGGGTAGGTTTAATTAGCGAAACATGTCTAGGCATTAATTCGATCAGTGCCTCGCCAGGTATAATGGAAGACCCGACCATTGTATCTTCCCTTCAATTACTGTTCGTACACTTAGTCTCGACAAATACAAGTACATTGTACACTTAAAGTAATGCATCTTGAGTACATAGACGTAAAAAACCCAAATAAAGTTATAAGGTCGTTAGACTTTCATTTAAAAAAAAAAGACATGTGGCACTCAGGGACTACCGCGGTAAAGCTATTGCATAGCATTTTTTGCTGGATTAAGCATGCGCAGTGTTAGGTTATTTTCGTTCGGTATTTTCGTTACGGAATTTTTGGATTCGGTCGTCCGCGATAGAAGCTATGCAATAGTTTACCTGCCTCATGGTTTTTTTTTCTTGTTGATAACACAAAAGCTAACATCGATTACACTTACTTGATTTATATGCAAACGCAATATTTACCAAACTGGGTGGGTTCCCAACCGTCTTGCGCGAAGACTTGACGAATTCCAAACCCCGGAGCAGGCTGGGTTTCGCAGAGGATTTGGCACCATAGACCACATTCACACAGTACGGCAGATTATACAGAAGTCCGAAGAGTATAATCAGCCACTGTGCTTAGCGTTTGTGGACTATGAGAAAGCCTTTGACTCTGTTGAAACCTGGGCTGTTCTACAGTCTCTGCAACGATGCCAGGTGGATTGGCGATACATCGAAGTGTTGAGATGCCTATACCATGATGCTACTATGTCCGTCCAAGTCCAGAACCAGCAGTCTAAACCTATCCAGCTGCGCCGCGGAGTAAGACAAGGATCTGTCATATCTCCCAAATTGTTTACGAGCGCGCTGGAAGATTTGTTTAAGACGCTGAGTTGGAATGGAATGGGCATTAACATCAATGGCGAATATATCTCACACTTACGATTTGCTGACGACATCGTCATATTGGCTGAATCGTTGCAGGACCTACAACAGATGCTGAACAGTCTTGCTGATTCCTCACGATGGATTGGCCTGGGCATGAACTTGGATAAAACGAAGATCATGATTAATGATCTTATTACCCCAGAGCCAATCACCGTCGCTGGAATGCCTCTCGAAGTTGTGCAGGAGTATGTCTACCTCGGGCAGACGCTGCGATTAGGTAGACACAACTTCGAGAAAGAGCTAAACCGGAGAATACAGCTAGGCTGGGCTGCGTTTGGGAAACTTCGTCAAGTCTTCTCGTCCTCCATCCCTCAATGTCTGAAAACGAAAGTTTTCAACCAGTGCGTCCTACCCGTTATGACCTATGCTGCTGAAACGTGGACACTGACAGTGGGGTTGGTCCACAAGCTGAAAGTCGCTCAGCGCGCTATGGAGAGAGCTATGCTCGGAATTTCTTTGCGTGACAGAATCCGCAACGAAATTATTCGTCAGAAAACCAAAGTGTTCGACATAGCTCAAAGAATTAGCAAGCTGAAGTGGCAGTGGGCCGGCCATGTTTGCCGAAGAACCGACAACCGTTGGAGCAAACGGATACTGGAGTGGAGACCGCGTTTAGGCAAGCGTAGTGTAGGACGCCCTCCGGCGAGATGGAGCGACGATCTGCGGAGTGTAGCTGGCAAACACTGGATGAGAAGGGCCAAAGACCGGGCTCAGTGGCGCGTCTTGGGAGAGACCTACGTCCAGCAGTGGACTAATATAGGTTGATGATGATGATGATGATGGGTGGGTTCAGTAGAATTGAATAGTTTTATAACTACGCAAGTGCTTTTTCATGGATCTTTTCAGCTGAGTTTCTCACAAGCATTCTATAGAACAACTCGCTTTCTATGATGGTTTATCAAAATGAAATAATGTATGAACATTTCATAATTAATTAAATTGCCATGGAATTTGGTTAGAATTATATGAGGCGCTGAATTTCTGGTGAAATCAATATAAGGTAAACCGCAACCACAAACACTTTGCTCAAATAGTCGATTGATGTAGGGACAACATATATTTCACTGAATTTAGGTCATAATAGATGACTAGCGAGCGCTTAAAAGCGTGGAGACTGAAAAAACAATGAGTTACAAGCGTACTTTCAAAATATTAGTAAAATGTAATATTCATATAAACTTTTATCAATCACAAAGCCAGTTGGCGGAAAACCGGCAAACATTGTAAAACATAAAAATTCGTTCCATAATTTATTTTCAGAATATCACAGTTTGTTATTAAAATTCGTCCAGTAAGCTGGTGGTGCTTTGTAAATAACACTACCATACGTTTTGGGACAGAATTATCAGCTTAATTTGCAGTTATTTAATTGGATGTTTCATTATTAATGTAAAATTGAACTCCACTAGGCTTAATTATGTCGATGAAATAAAATTGAGTTATCAAAAATTAATTGCTATTGGTTTAGCATTATAATGTGGCTATTTCTATTTTAAACTATACATACGTTTTATACATAGAGGTATATACTATATGGTGTGCATAGCGATCTGTTGTTGTGTTCAAAAAATCTAGTCGTTAATTTTGTTTGACATCCGTTCAGACTTGAACTTTATAAACATGCGGTACTACGATCTCATCAATTCAATTTACGAGCGCTTCGCTTATCAAACCAATTTTTAAAATAAATTGCCGTTCGGTCCCAGTTATCTTCATCAACTCAGATAGCTTCACGCTGCAATGCACAAAGAAATTGGTCGTTGCTGTAAAGCTCGGGTGGCGGGCGATTCAATTTCAACATAGTTTAAGTTGATAACTTTCGCCCGCCACATCGTCTGCTTCAACGCTTTAGCTTGTTCTTAGATTTATAACTGTCTGCAAAAGCAGTATCTCAAGATACGGACGTAAAACTTGCGTTTCGAAATTAGCATATCTACAAAGTTTCCAGCGTGCGACATGCAACGCGACTGCCAAATACAAGTTCATAATAGAGAAACTTAGTTTTTGTCAATAAATTACATATCTTTTACAAAACGCAAAGTTTAATATTGTTGAGTATCTTGACTTGTACTAATGTAAAATAACCTACTAAGCTAATCGTATTATTTAGTCAGCTTATACATGATATGCTTTTATTAAAAGCGGTATTAATCAAATGATATTTTTTTTTACAAAAATGTTCAATCAAGTAGAGTCTTTTGTGTTTGTATAAATATTTTATAACAAACAAAATAAAAATTCAATTCCGTTCTGATTGACGTCAGAAACGCTTACTGAAATCGACGCGAAGCCCGTTAAATTTTATTAAGGCTTGAACGATTATTATTTGTAAAAGATAAGGATGTACAAGTTTTCCTGTTTATCCCACCAAATGACGCGCTTTTGTACAGAATGATATAAAAACGTCTAACTCGTCCTTTCTTTGAAGGTTGCCGACACAAAATGTGAAAATTGGAACCTTTGTTTTGAAACTACGTCTGTCTGTAGAAACGAACTTTCACAAGGACGCAATAAACAATCCTAATAATTTGGAACAACAAAAGCATGACTATGACTCGACGGGCTCATAAACTTTCGTCCTCATTCGTTAGTAAGATTGTCGCATAGTTACCAAAGTCGACTTTTCGCTTTGTTATAAGCCAGTGTTAGTTGATTTAGAAGTTAACTAAGCTTTTCCACTTTTCGCTTTTACTTTACTAAACTGAAAAATATCACATGCATTGTCGAAATTCAAGCGCGTTCATAATAGGAAACTTTTTAGAAACTTAGTACGTTCGTTTTCAATTTTTAATTTTGTATAGTGATTTTTAAACTGTTTTAAAATATATTATTATTAACCACTTTACCGTTAGGACCGGGATGAGTGGAAGACTTTGAGGGAGACATTTGCCCAGCAGTGAGACAATATAGGTTAAAATAAAATAAAAATACCAATGTGTTTACTCAGGCTCCACCACCAACGGACAGTTCAAGACTAGGTGCTGGTGCGGCCGCGGTGGCTAATGCAGCAGGCCATGAACTAGCCGACTTCGCGCACAGAGAGCTTTTATTTGGACTTACTACAACCGGTAAGTTCTTTGACTCTATTTAGAAAGAAATCCGTCATAGATTTGAGCACAATGTTGTTCACCATTCTATATGCTATATAATAGTACATTTTTACTATATCAGATCTATATAATATAATATTATCTTTAGAATACACTATAATCAAAATGATTTATAAACTGATAAAAGAAAAACGCTCTACTTTTTCGGGCCGAATCTATATAATATACAATAATTAACCATCACACCTCACCTTCTCGAACGTTTTTTTCTAAGTCACAAATTTCGATCTTAGATTAAAATAATATACATTTATTTTACAGAAACAAATCGTGGTATCTAACAAGAAATCGTACCAATTTATCATTCTGGAATTATTTATGAGACAGTCAATTTTGGAAGAGTGTGTGCTCTCAAGGAGCTTGTAACAAGCTATTATGTTATAAAGATCAATCAAAGTACCTACGTGACTTTGCCGTGGAAAATTTTTACGTAATAACTTTTTGTTTCTCTCAAAATAATGGGTTCTGAAACCCGGTTTGAAGCTACATCTTAGAATCGTTATGAAAAGCGCGGTATAGTAGGTTTTTTTTATTTGATTATAATTTGTATGAATCAGATATAATATTCATTTGGTTAAAATGAAAGGTCCACATCGGTTTAGGACCGTGTTGTTGGTTCATAAATATAAAACACATTACAGAGATAAAATAAAACTTGTAGTAATAAAACTAGTGGAATGTTTGCCCAAGTAACAACGGCATGAAGTAATGTAATAACTCATGAAAGCTCGAGAGGGGTTCTATTTTAACCTTTCAAATAAAATAATCATTTTGACATCCCCGCGTATAAAAACTTTAGGTATTTGGCATTGATAGAAGACCAGCTGATTATCATAACGCTGTACGTCGGAGGCTGTCCTATCCAATTACGCGTGGATTTACGGCCTCCGAGAATTGAGCTATTAATTTCCTTTCTCTTTTATATTTTGCCCACTATCCGGTTTTCCTTGTAAGTTGCCACACAATGCTCATTATTGTTAGTAAAAACTGGTATAACTTTGCAGAGTCTTACCTGGAATTCAACGCGCAAGATTTGGAGTTTGGGTTCAACGAGAGTCGTCGAGATCGGATTCTCAGAACTTTTGTCCGGAATGCATACTACTACCATTTGAACGAAATATATTCTACGTTGAAGAATGAGTACACGGACTGGGACAAACCTGTACAGAATCCACTGAGTGTCCGCGACGCAACGCTCGAGGTACATTATAAATACTTTTGATGTGGCTCACTGTTGTTTTGCTATAGATAGTTACTACAAACTTAATTTGTAAACATGTCATATCATAATCATAATCATTTATTGTTTGTGAAAATAGGTCAAATTACGTTTCAGATTCAGGACCTAAAATTAGTGTCACTAGCTTGGGCCATTAGGTATACAAACATAATTGTTTTTAGAATGTCAAATATAAAATTAAATCAAATGTGTGCCTGTCGCAGAGACATTTGCTTTCGGCGCCACCGAAACGCTACAGCAGGCTTGGTTTCTGTGACTTATGCTTAAGCCTTATTGTAACTTTGTGCTTTTGTTGTAGATAAAAATGTTCCTCTCTATAATAGATAAAGCAACTTTAGAACTGTAATTACATAATTTAGAAGTTACGTACGCAGAGTTGCGTCAGAATTTCATTATTTGTTATGCAAATAAAGCAGTGTTCCGGGTGCTACGGGCGGCGTGGCTTTGTTCAATGTTTGTTTCATATTACCTAGTTTTATAATAATTGTGGCTTACATTAAACATACAAATTATTTTGTAATTGTATTTGTATTTATTCTGTGTATTCACAAACAAAATGTATGGTATTATTCTATTAATCATATATTTTCTATTATAGTTTGGAACCAGAAATCATTGTGTGAACTATTTCACAATCAATATGTATTGATAATTTCAAATCAAATCATTTATTGCTTGTGAGCCCAGGTACATTAATAGATGGAGGGTGTGTAAGGTAGCGTAAATAGCGTCTAGATCCTGCTAATTAGCATACAAACATTTAAAATTAATTACCAAATACATAGAAAAAATAATAATAATACAAATAAATTAATTTGATACCTTATAATATCGAATTCTGTCTTTTTTGGCCCTATATTCCAGAATTCAAATCTGAATCGAAACACAATAAGTTTATTTCTCTGTTTTACTAGAAATTATAGTTTAATAGTAGAAGTAAAAGAGTTTCCATTGTGAAAACGGTATACTTACTCGAATCTTCAAGTCTCTCGATAGCTCAATATTAAAATTATTTAAAAGCGATGTCAAAAACATTTTTATAAGAAATAAATGCTGTACAAATCTTTGTGTTGAACAAAGATTCGTCTACAACGACGCGACGCGGCCAAAGTGAGTCTGGTTAGAAAATGTCAATCGCAGATTGTTTGTCGTAAATTAAATAAACACGAGAGACTATTTAGTTTAGATAAGGAAATTCAATTAAAAAGTGGAACACTAATAGTACAAGCCAGCACGGCCGGCGGTGATCACTTCCCATCAGGTGGCCCGAAAACTTTTCTACCAGCTATGGTATATAAGTAAACTTGAGAAGAAATAACTCCTCCAGGGTAGTTATTGCTGTGTTTCAATTTACAAGCTATGGATGCCAGCGCAATCACAAGCATTTGAGACTTAAGGCTCCTAAAACTCTTTATTGGACGTGGGCAACCGGTTCGTTTTATAATCAGACGCAAAAATCGTACAGATTTTTTTTTAAAGCATAAGTCAGCTGTTTCATGAAGTTGTTTGAAATTGAATGAATCAGCTGTTAATAATAGCTGTACATTAGCGTTGATAAAAGATGATAAGAGATAGTTGATAAGACAGCTGTCTAACGACGTATCGAAGATCTCAATTCTTCGGGCCTCGAGTACCGCCCTCATCGCACAAAGGAACTTAATGATGCAGTACACGCCCCGAAAGGGTTTATTACAAAACACTTCAATCATTCACTCGAAACTAGGATTATTTTGCAATTTTTTAGATGCTACACGTTGAAATTGTTATGAGCACTTTTTAGATTCTTAACTACAAAAAATTGCAATTTTTAGAGAGACATGTATGCTAGTGTTCGATTTTTTGACTACCTCAACACATTTCGAGGTATAGATAATATACCGTGTTTCTTCTATTTTTATGGTAGCCATAGCTCGTAGCACCGTAGTACATATCGTAGCAAATTGTAGCATATCGTAGCAAACTTCAGCAAAGTATATCAAATCGTAGCAAATTATAACATAGCGATGCCGCAGCAGCGCCGTAGCAATGTCTTTTTTCGATTAATATATATATATTAATAGTACAAATCTGTTTCAATATAAGAGTAAATTATGTTCAATATAGTTTATTCCGTTATACGGCCAGCAGTGGACTAATATAGGTCGATGATGATGATGATGATAGTTTATTTAATAATTTTTTTGGACAATATAGTATTTTGACCGCTCCTCTTATTTATCAAAAAAAATGAAAAACGATAATTAGGCAAAATCTGAGAGTGACCTTGTCCGATCATATTTACTTAAAATAAGTGAAACTTGTTTTATTGCTAACTAAGATATGATCAACATAAATAAAACAATATTAGTTCTAGTTTATCTTACTGTTTAAACTAACTCAGCGTAGCATTAAATTGAAATTTCTATTTATTTTATGTGCTGTTTACAAACTGTAAAGGAATTGCTTTAGTTTTAAAAGCTATCAAAACATTTGTTTATAATCTTCTTCATTTTAATACGTTTATCTTGATATAACTCAAATAGTTTTAACGTTTAGATATTAAATAACCCAAATTTTACTCGAACTTGGACTCATATTTTGGATTATTAAAATAATTAACTTTTTATTATATTTTTTGTTCATTATAATGTATGATCTGTAGATCTTTCTTCTCGAAAAGAAAATAATAAATATATCTTAAGGGGGTTATCTAGTCGTTTGAATTTGTATACATAAATAAAATAAAAAAATAAAATAAATTGTAAAAAAGTGCAGTAGTTGGTATAATATATGTATCTACAGATACTTAGCGACGGTCGAACCGCAGCCCCGCTAATACGACTGGGGTACCTACACGCGCTGCGCGGAGGCAAAACCTACTTCACGCACTTCCATCATCTCTCGCAAGACAAGGATTATCCACAGGTTCGTCAATATTTATTTATTTTAACATAAGTACATACATATTTTTGTTAGTTAGTGCCTTTAAGGTTAGGTTAGGTTTGTCTAGGCACTAGGTTCTCATACAAAATAATCGAGCAATAAACATTGATTTTATTGTTTACTGATAAAGTAACCGAGAGCGCGCGCCTCCGGCCGGCCGAGGATGAGCGTACTAAATACTTTGAGTGTACATCATATGGGAAAGGGTTTGGACCGTTACCTACCACACTGGTCCAGTGCGGGTTGGTGCTGGACTCGAACCTAAGTATTTAACTTAACTTAAAAAGTACTAGTCAGATCTTAATGAATCTTATCAGAAAGAATCATCAATATCGGTTCACAATTGATGGAGTAATAGCGCAACATACAAACACAAGTAGTAAAATATAAATTATCCCATTTTTTGAAGTCGATGAAAGTAAAAGGTGTCAATAAAGTTAATAAAAACAATCGTCAAAACCAATAAATAATTCGTTTACTACAAGAAAGTAAATACAACAATGTCATGCGTGCTGCAAATAAGTAGGTAAGTGGTTGATTATACTTGGTAGTTATTGTAAAAAAATACTTGTATTTGGCCACATAGGTTCATTGAATAACACATTGGGCTTTTAGAAACCAGTACGGGTTCAGAACCGTGCACCTGCTAGCAATATGAATTATGGACACATTCATTTCATGTTCAAAAAGCCGACTGTGAGTTGGCAAAAGGCAATGTTACCTGACCTTTATTCATCCATTACTCCATAGTTGTCGATAAATCGAAAGATTGCGGTTTCTTGAAGCGTTTTTCAGTTTAAAGCTCCATTTGGGGGATGCAATAAAGTTTTATAATATCGGTCAAGTGGCCGGCGCCAGAGATGACGTCCATTCTACAGACACATTCGAGCTCGTTTTATGGCCGAAATGAGAACATCTTCCGATAAGTGAGGGGTTGTGAAACCATTTGAACGCAATGCGCGTTATTCAGTGAAACTTAAGTGTTTTCTGCATTGAAGAAATGTAGATCTTCAGTCCAAAACATTTTTATTATAAAAAGATGTGACAAAACAACTCTGTCTTTCTTAAAGTGGCTATAATCTAAATAATAGAATCAAAATAAAAAATAAAAAAACCAATTATATTTTATTTAGTAAAACCATCGTTCTTTTAAACTCTGGTTGCGTAGAACTGGCACATAGAATCACGTAGTACGCCAGACGATTCTAAATGAACCTGTGATTTTATTGAATAAAGTAACTTTTGCCTTTTTTTGTATTTTGACTCATTATTATAGTGCTTAAACAATATTTTTTTCTATCTAGCGACCTGGCTCAGTCCACGGTGAAGATCTACCCTACTACCTTGGAGTGCCAGTCTCTCTGACGCATCATTCTCAGAATTTCTCGATACAGGAGCAGCGGGTTTCAAGACTCTGCATACATTACATCGCGAATTTCGTCAAGTTTGGGTAAGATTTTTTTTATTCACTCCTTTCACTTCAATATCATTTTTCACACAACCCATCCATCTTTTCTTAAGCCTACCTCTTCCTCTATATCCATCCACATTCATACCTAGCACTCTTTTCGTCACATGACATTCTTCTCTTCTCATAACATGTCCATACCAAGCAATCTATTCTCGTGTGACATCGCAAACCTAATGAGCGAAATAAAGCTTTCCATGTATTTATTATCAAATCACAAACATCAGCTTGTATCCTCATAAAAACAGACTGAAACTCAATATCAGAGTTGACCATGAACTTTTCGTAAGCAAGCGCCAAAATCTTAAGCAGTTTTGTTTATAAAACATCCTACAAAATATTGATTAATGGGATCCATTACAGATGTTAGACCTTTTATATCGATAAGCTTTAGATAGCAAATCTTCTGTGACCTTCACGTACATTTCACATTATCTTTGATGGTCGTAGGATATTGGCGCGGACACGATTCTAAGGCTCTTTCATATCACTTCAATGAATAATTGTCAAGGATTCTGACTTTATTAGAAAACGTGACAGAAATAAATGTTTTTGAAGATGACTGGTTTTTTTTTGACAGGCGTCACAGCTCAGTTGGTAGTAGCTCTGTTCAGTTCAGTTCATTTATTTATTTCTCATAGGCATTTACAATATTGCACTTAAGAATGTCAAATTCGATACAGGTTTAAAAAAAGAATATGTAGCACTTAAAATAAAATAATTAGTAGGGGTAAACAGTACAGTGATTGGCACTCTAAGATGACCTTCAACATATAAGTAGTAAATTCTTTGTTATAATAATATTTTTATGTGTCTAATGTATATCAGATAACAGGTATACCTATAAGCATAGATAATAAATCTACAAAATGGTTCTTTAAAAAAAATTGCTTTATTGCTTATTAAGTAACATAAAACTTAGTGTTATTGCACAATCATTGGCACTGAAGTATAATTATTGGCACAGTGAATTTGGTATAACGATTGGCAGTTAGCGATAATAAAATAGTATAACGATTCTTGAAGTTGAGGACATATCGTGTGAGCTTCTCGTCTTTTATTGGGTATGGCATCTTAAAGCCGGGGTGAGTTCCCAACCAGTCACACCAAATCCAGTCACACTGTGACTCGTTGGGAAAAAAATTCCCAACGAGTCACACTGTTACTCGTTGCAACTTTATTTTTAAAAAAAGTTCCCAACCAGTTACACTTTTGTAACAGTGTGACTCGTTGGGAAAAAAAATTCCCAACGAGTCACACCAATTAATATTTCCAAAAATGAAAATTACTTTTCACTTAAAACGACGTGTATGTTATTTTATTTTATTTATTTTTATCAAAAATGGCAGATATAGTGTATTGGTAGAAAAAAAGTGCTTTGCAGAAAAAGATAACATCTGATATTTAATACTACTCACTGCTTCTATAGTAAAAAAAAAGACGTGTGGCACTCGGGGACTGCCGCGGTAAAGCTATTGCATAGCATTTTTTTTTCCCAACGAGTCACAGTGTGACTGGATTTGGTGTGACTGGTTGGGAACTCACCAAAGCCGGGCACCTACCTGAAAAAGATGCAGAAGAAGAGGAGGAAGCCTTAGCGTAATACTTACTGTTCTTCAGGGTGTATTCATTGGCACCCAAAAAATGTATAATGATTGGCAGTGCCAAGAATTCTAATATAAGCAAAAACAGCCTTATTTAGCAACCGAATACGGTCTATATTGATGGAAATGTAATTTAAGTATGAAATTTAACACATGCCACCAGAAAATTAAATGTACAATCATTGGCATCCAAGCCAATCACTGTACCACTATACAAGAAAAAATACAGTGATTGGCACCAAAGAAATTACCGGTACGCTTATTTTTCAACTCTGAAAACGATAAAAATAGCAACATATACACTAATTTAACATAATCAAATATAAATTGGTGTAGAAACTTACCCAAAAATCAACTTTTCACGTGCACTTCTATCCTCCAGTACTAAACTTTTTGATAAAAAAACAACACGATCGCGACGACTTGATTTCCATCTAAACTATTCTAAACTCACAAACTGGTGTGAAAGAAAGTTGGCTAACAACAGTTTTGCCTCTTAAAGATTATTAAATATTCTACCAAATAAAGTATTGCAACAGTAAATAAACAGGATGTCTCTCTTATTATCTGAATTTTTAAATCAGAGTGCCAATCACTGGGGGGGTGCCAACAATAGTATGGTTTACCCTAGTTAAAATAAATAGTTAATAACACAACCTCAAAAAACAAAATACTTAAATAGTAAGCAATGTCAAATAAAAATTTTAAATGTCAGAATATAAATTTGTACTTATAGCTAACTTAAAAATGTATCTTTAAATCAATTATATAAAACAATGTCACAACTCAATAGAGTTCCATGATTTTCGGTCCGAAAGAAATTGATCAATGTCATAGTATGCTTTGGCAATTAACATTTTTTTAATAGTATTTTTAAATACTTTTTCATTACTATTTGTAATACTATCTGGTAAGACATTGTAGAATCTGACACAGTTCATTAGAAATGATTTATTAATTTTAGTAAGTCTTGTGTTTGGCAATTTAAGTTTATGTTTATTACGCGTCTCATACATATGGTTGTCACAATTTTTACTATACCTATTTATGTGTTTCCTTGTATGAATTATGTTTATATAAATGTATAACGATGGCATGGTCAGAATATTAATCTCTCTGCCTTCCATGCTGTGGGTCGTGGGTTCGATTCCCACCAAGAGCAAATATTTGTGTGATGAACATAAATATTTGTTCTGTGTTTGGGTATACATATATATATATATAGTATGTATTCTAGGTGTATATTTACAAAAAAATATGTGTATAAATATTCTATCAGCAATCTAGTTCCTATAATACAAGCTTTGCTTAGTTTGGACTAAAGTGTGATGTGTGAAATGTCGATGAATATTTATGTTTAGTCACCGGAGCACTTCAACAAGTATTTGCTCCATCCATGTTACACTGTGTCGAACTTTTTTTAAAGACTGTTGCATTATTATATTTTCTAATTAGCTTATTTGAATTCAACTCAGCGTTTGTATTAGAAATGATTTATTAATTTTAGTAAGTCTTGTGTTTGGCAATTTAAGTTTATGTTTATTACGCGTCTCATACATATGGTTGTCACAATTTTTACTATACCTATTTATGTGTTTCCTTGTATGAATTATGTTTATATAAATGTATAACGATGGCATGGTCAGAATATTAATCTCTCTGCCTTCCATGCTGTGGGTCGTGGGTTCGATTCCCACCAAGAGCAAATATTTGTGTGATGAACATAAATATTTGTTCTGTGTTTGGGTATACATATATATATATATAGTATGTATTCTAGGTGTATATTTACAAAAAAATATGTGTATAAATATTCTATCAGCAATCTAGTTCCTATAATACAAGCTTTGCTTAGTTTGGACTAAAGTGTGATGTGTGAAATGTCGATGAATATTTATGTTTAGTCACCGGAGCACTTCAACAAGTATTTGCTCCATCCATGTTACACTGTGTCGAACTTTTTTTAAAGACTGTTGCATTATTATATTTTCTAATTAGCTTATTTGAATTCAACTCAGCGTTTGTAAGATTAAATGCATAAATCATATGACGGGGATGATAATCGTATTCATACTTAATGCTTGTATGCACAACGTCCAGTGTATTTATACTGCACTAGCTTTAAGCACACGCTACATTTTGTGATTGCAGTAATAATATGCTAATCCAGGCAAATGAGGTCTTTGAGTAGATTATTGTTATCTAACATTATATATGTTGTCTATACGAAACACGCAAAGTTAGAATAAAAATAATTTGGGCAAACGTAATAAGTGCACGATCCATTTGGCTGAAGTCCGTGCTGATCATTGATAAAACTTCGCCTGGGAAGCAATTTAAATAAATGGTTCGTGAGGCCTAAAACAAAGGGAGATTCAAGGTAAATTAGGCACAAAAAGTACTTTAGCTGGATTTCTAACTTTGTGGTTCTCTCGTTGGTTCAACTTTATGTAAACTTGCGAGCACAAATAGTGGGATTCAATAGCTTTTTTGTACAAAAACAAAACTTGTATGTGACTTACATGTTGACAATCTTACGCTTAATTTAGCGTTAGTTAAATAATGTTAGCAAAACGAATGACAGAATTTGTGAATTATAAAAAAAAATGATCAAATTCACATACCTAATGTATATAAGAACCACCTTCAAAATTATGACCTGCTTAACCATCCTTACTAAGTACTACTATCTGTACCCTGTCTGTGCCTTGTAAAAATAAATTCTCTAAACAGAAATTGAGAAAATTCACGGATTCAGATTACTCGATTTGAAAAAGGTAAAATGATATCGTTCACAAAATGTATTACATATTAAGATCTAAGTGACATCTTAATAGTGGTCGTAGAAAATAAGTACCCTGGTGATGTCGACAGATATACCAGTACTAGTACAGATACTGACTCGTAGCTCCGAAGTGTACCTTAAATGTTTTATGTAATCTGTTTTTCCACATTTCGTAGAAAATAACTATTTGTGAAAGACCCTATAAAACAGAAGTTTGTCTGTCTCCCTATCACAGTAACTGTTATTCTCTTTTGTTTTTCGTTTAGTTGATAGTAAAAGGTAAGTAAGTTTCGTAATAGGTTTTCAATGATTTCCGATTGATTTCACATACAAGACAGCTTGTATATAATGAAATATTCGGATTTTCGTTATGATTTTTTATTGTTTGACGTTTATCGAGAACTTTGTTATATGAATTGTGATTAATATTCATATTAATTAATTATTAAAGTATATTCAAGTTAATTTAGAAAATGTTTTTATTTGCCAAGATACAAGATTGAAACTAATCTTATACGGCTCAACAGCCGAAACTGGTCAACTGGTCAATCAGTTAAGGACCATGGTTTGTTGAAATATCATAATTAACATTGGTTGACTGTAACTATTTTATGTTGTCTAGAAACCCCAACGATCCGTCAGCAACGCCGCCACCTAGTCCAATGCTGGGCGATGCGCCGCGCCTCGGGCCCGATCAGACCCCGTACTGGGACACGTACGACACAATAAACCAACTTTACATGGAAATCAGTGCGTATCTATTTATATTCATGTATTTTTCCATTCGCACCCCTGACACCCCTCCTTCGGCGACGTGTAATAATGTTCTAGTAACCTTGTTACTCCTTCAGGTGAATGATCCTACACAACTCAATGAATGTTCCACTATTTTAAAACTATATTTTGAGTATCTTTCTGGTTTAAAGTAGGATTTGGGGACATTTAAAATTTATAATTTGATATAAAATCCCAGAATTACTAATCATGTCAAAAACATTGTTGATTTAAAGAGTAATAAAGTGAATCTTTATTGTCTTGTGTCTAATCGGTTTTATTGGAAACCAAAGTAGATACCCACTAGTACCACTTAATTACTTTAAATAACTGGAACAGACGGGTTCATTTAAACTTTTGGGTTAGTAAGCATGTTTATCAGGAATTAATAGGGTCATCTGTTTCAATGTTCTGGGTCGCAGGTAGTAAGCCGGAGATGCGGAGCCACTACCGCGGTCACAAGATGTCATTGTGGCTGTCACTAATACCGCAACTACACAGGCCTGGTTCAGACATGCCAGACGCAGCCATGAGACATCACCATTTCCAGGATGATAATGCTAACTATTACGAAGGTAGGTTATTACATCCTGTCTCCAAATTTAATCATTTTGATTTTATTCCCGACTAAAATTAGTAAATGATAATAAACGGTTTTCAAGATTTTTAATTAACAGAATTTAATTTTGTTAGGAGCGGTGCGACCTCAGTCTACGTCTCGTGCACATGTACCTCACGTGGTGAACTCTGACTCAGGCCAGGGAGGCAGTACTCCCCCTCCTCGCACCGCAGCCCCCCGCCCGGCTCCCGTCCCCGCCGCACCTTCGACAGAATGCCCTCCTAACACCACAGCTTCACCAGCACACAACGATGACGCTCTGCTACGTAGACTAGCTTCATCTCACTACCAGTCATACACCGCCGCCCTCACCGTCACAATTGCAGTTGGCTGCTTCCTTCTCCTCCTAAATGTGTTGATATTTGCCGGCATCTACCACCAGCGTGGCTCCCGGCCTCGTCGCTCGAAAGACGATCTAGCGGAGGCCGGGAGCTCCTCCTCGTCGGACGCTTATGAAGGAAAAATAGACTATGAAATCCGTGCGTTCGACGGAAAAGGTTTCGGGTTCGAGTGTAAATCGGCTCACGTTCCACGCGGTGGTTCAAAATTTGATTTGAGGACGTTATCCGATTGCGGAGAGCCGACTTTCGGAGAGTACAGTTGCTACGATGAGAAGCATCGAGCGGCTAGAAGTTCAATGCCGGATGTGAGCGTCGGTAGTGCGATAGAAGCGGGCAGCGTGGTGTGCATAGACACGCAGAAGCCTGATATACAGAAGGTGGACGGACGACCGCAGGATACGGTCGCAGGTCGGGTCAGTACGTTCGAGCCTCGCGTGATGGACAGCTCCACGCAGGTGAAGTTCGGGCCGGACGGCGCCAACGACGGCGAG
This sequence comes from Ecliptopera silaceata, assembly GCA_932527185.1. NCBI lineage: Eukaryota > Metazoa > Arthropoda > Insecta > Lepidoptera > Geometridae > Ecliptopera > Ecliptopera silaceata. The sequence continues at coordinate 5,637,816 of OW052192.1, forward strand.
TCGGAGTCCAACAACGAATCGGAGTCGGGCGGCGCGAGTGGCTCGGGGATCCTGCGAGTGCCTCCCGCGCCCACCACCCCCGCGCCGCCCGGCATCATGAAGAAGAGAGTTCAAATACAGGAGATATCCGTATGAGGGTTAATGGACGACACCGCTGAGGTGGTGGTTAACAAACGAACTAAATTATGATTCATAAAACTTCTACTTGTAAATAATATCGGTGTTTAAATTATTATTGTAAATAAAAAACTACGAGCTGTGTGTGAATCAAAGTGTTCAGTGAGACTTTAAGTCGATTTAAAGAAAGTCACAAGACTTAGTGCGGACGATAAATAAAATGTGGTTGACGCCGTTTGCCGTTTCTACAGTTTGAAAACTCTCTAATTAAATACGTCGCAGGGCAAAAAAAACAGACAATCATGTTCGAACAATTTGGATCCATGCACACCCTGCGACATATTAAGGTAACATTTTTTTGTATGCGATTCTGAATACAAAAATTATAATTTTAACTAGTAAAAAAAATAATTATTGTGAATATACCTACTATTGTATTAGTGTGAATATAACAATAAAATAGTGACAAAAGACTAATAATAACAATCCACGTGCGTTGTACATAATGATATCAAGTGTTTTAGACTTTAGCCATAAACTATAAAATGAATCTAATAAAATTATTTAAATAAATCATGTATGTACGTTGTAATTTTTTGTAAAGTTATTTTTAAGTGAGGTGTATTGATTTGTGTAGTTTTTATAAGTAAATATTGAGAGCTAATTTAGTGAACGGACGAGTACTTGTAAATGTTATTGTAATACAAAGTCAGAAGCCGAAACCTATCAACATGGTAATCAGGGTAATAAGCCACATCTTAACCTTTATCCACCTTTATCCACTTTATACACTGCACTAGATTCATTTGACTTTAAGACACATTAATTGATCGCGTGGAACTGGCAGCTAGAATCACCTAGTAGGTATGTAAGACGATTCTAAATGAGCCTTGTGATTTTATTGAATAAAGTAATTTTTGACTTTGGCTTTGATATTGTGAGGGAGTAATAATGAACAATTCTGCTCACTCGATACAACTCAAAGTTAGGATTAAAGTCAAAATAACCGAAATGGCAATGAAATATAAATAAAATATATATAATATGAAATATATATCAATAAAATACAGCATAAAACATTCCTTGACTTTTGCATAGAAAATGTTGTTCATATTAACAAATACTTTTAGTTCATGTCAGTTTCAGTTAAAAAATAAACTTAATCAAACAAGATGAAGAGACTGATAGACTGTGTTTTGTTTTTGATTTCATCCCCTACTGACTTGGGATTAGTTTTGTTCCAAGATAGCAAAAGACAATCAATAGTACTTCTCATATACCTACCTTATGCAGTTAAATTACACGGATCGTTATAAAATTGTCATAAAGACTAGGTGATTGTATAGGCTATGTATTCCTCGAGACAATATTCTAGAACTCGGTCAAAGAAAAAAAAAAAAAAAAAGTATTTTGATGCAGATTCCTTCATAGATCCAGAGCTGTACTAATACCATTAAGTATAAATACATACCTACATCGTACTGTATATACAAATGATCCTCAAAAACATAAAATAATATTACGAGTAAAATATATGTATTCAGTATGAATATAAGATTATTTACTAAAAAGTCATACATTATATTAACATAAACAGTACTCGTCCACTTTTATCTTCACAGGAATTGATGATAAATAAAATGAGTGAATAAATACGTCTTATTAATTATGCGACCCTCCACATTGTGACAAAATGTGAATATTTTAGCACAAATGTATATAAAAACATTTATGTGTTTATTATCATGTCTATTAAGTTTTAATGTTAAAGATGTTTACAACATATAATGTATATTTTTGAGCCAATCAAAGACCGTTATTGCAAAATGATCGTGTTTTCTACAGTCTCTGATTGGTTAAGCCTCGGGATGTTAGTTATATTATTCATCGTGTATGTGAACACCTAATGGCTGCTTTCACTCAGTCAACAATACATGTACACATACGCTGATGTTGTACAATATGGAACTGACACCGTTTCCGACAACGATATTCTGTTGATGTAACTGATGATATTGTTTTGTATGTGTCGGTATCGGCCGTTGTGCAAACGCCCAAATCGCTCATCTTGCTTAAAATTAAGTATTATTTAACTAATAAATAAAAAAATCCTCGTCCCAAAGGTAGAGGTGAATTTGTATTGGAATTGATTTGACTTTAGATATATAGCTCTTAGAGTAAAATATAAAAATCCTAGTATTGTTATTTTGTAAACGAAGATACCAAAAATTTATTGAGTAGAAAAGTTATCACCATTCAAATTCAATTAGTAAACAAGACAGACTGAAAGGCGAACAGACTGTTTTTTCCCATTTTTATATTCTGTTATATTGTTTATCATATTATGTTATATACTTAGTTGACAACATAATTATGATTTAAATTGAATAAATTATAACAGAAACCATTCTTTGTTCTAGTTACGGAGTAAAGAATTTTCAAAATTTTGAAATAATAACTTTGGAAATAGCTTTTCCGCTTTGCAGTAAAGAAGTTGCACACTACGTACGCGTAACAAAAATATATTATATTTGCCCTTAAATTAAAAGGGTCTAATTTAATTGCCAATATATTATAAAACTACTTTGGTAGTGCAATATCTTCCCAAAATTAGACGAAAGATAGATAGACAAAAGTTGAACATTCCGTAAAATAGTTTCAACCAGCATTCGAGCATAACGCCTGAGCTCACCTTTTAAGGAAATGTTAAAGACTATCCCCCTATACTATATGTATACGGTTTATCTTATAAAAAGTTAGCGTTGACATTATGTCACCATTACGTATGGTAATCAAGACATCAAGTCTGCGCTAACTTTTTATAAGATAGACCGTATACATATAGTCATAATAGTAACGTTTTTAAAGAATATAAATGCATTACTCATTATTGTCCAGTTAATTATGGTAGAGCCGCTCTGGGAAATGGCTTTATAATTGTATGGTAATACGATTTCGCTTTATTACAGCAATCCGAGTAGCAATTCATTGAATTACCAATATATACAAAATCACTGATTATTAAGTTTAAAATTATCAGTGAGTGTCACATTTTTAAGTTTGTTGTATACATTATTGTAATTATTTAGGTAAATTTAGTGAAACAATCCGTTCGATGAAATTGTTATTTACTAATTAGTAAAATATCATATTATTCACATAATTTGTTATTAAGTTTGCAATAGTCATAATGGTATCATGTTATCAATATTTGTTACCAAGTTAGCATTAGTTGTTTGTTTCAAAATATTTATGCAACTGGAATATTAAATCTATATCAGCATTTTGTTACAATTGGATGTTTAAATGGTGTGCATAATTGGTGTCGAATAAAGAATTGAAATAATTTATAAGCTGGTTTTATTATTGTTATTTACACCTACATGTTGTAAATGGTAAATACGATTTAATAGGATAGTTTGTTTATTTGACAAATAAATTAAAAAATAAATTGCAAAAGATTTATTTCTTCAGTTTTCTCAGAAATGTAATGAAAATGAAAGTACCAATTCCCGAAGATAGCAGAACTAAGGATAAATATTTCAATAAATAGACAATGAATACAACCTTTAGGGCTTTAGTAGTATATCGGACACGGAGCTGTAAAGTTATGAGTCGAATGAGATGTTAAAACGAGCCGTCTTTAATTTTTTTAGTTGCTTTTATTTTATTTATTATCTAAAATACACAATTAAGGTATGAGATGAATCATAAATAAAAAAACCTGTAGGACACAAGCTCTAATTTTTTAGAATGTCATTGATTTTTTAGTTTAAGTAAGACCGGTTTTAGCGTATCTCAGATCGCTGTTTCATATAAAAATCAACTAGATTTTGTTAAAAACGTATTAAAACGTTAAAAGATAAGTTAATCTCGTGAAAGTTAGTACAATCTCGGAACCTGACTTGTTGGATTAAGCGCGTATGTTTGTTATGTACGCTTTATTGGAAAACTTCGTCGAAGAATACAGGATTAGAAAAGTTCTAGGAATCAAGCGAGACGTTTACTTTCTGTCTAGATCAGGATAAAGGTAACATGTTACAATATTAGGTATCTCTTTTTAACGTTAGATTTTTTCATTTGAATACGTGATTGAGATAGATAGATAGATTGTAACATAACGTAATAATTGAAGGATATAACACAGTTGTAACATAAACACGATAAGAAGAAGAAGATAGATAGATTTATGTATTGTATCACGTTGGTTACAAATTATAGGTTTTAAATTAAGATATACCTAAGCTGTAACTATTTTAAGGTATCAGCTGTTTTGTTTAGTGTTGAGAATGACTTTTTCGTATTTTTATTACTTGTCTGAATTAGAACAATCAAAATAGTTTCACAGCAAAGACTTATAACAGCACAAATAAAACAACAGTTCTAAGATAAGATAAGACTAAATAAATTTATACAAAACAATTAAAGGTTATAGCGTTGTTGAAACTTTAGAAATGCTTATCAATTTTCAGCTTGGAAAAACTTGAATTTATTCGTAAAACTTTTGTGAGACTGAACAGAGAAAACTTTCACTAGTAGCCTAGGTTATTCAAACTTTAAATAATTCTTCTCTGCAGAACCACAATCCCTGCCTTGTTTCAAGAGTTCATTTTGGTTTGTTTTCCAACTTTCTTCAAGAATAATGGAAATTTTACAGTAGGATATAACTCATCATTTTATATGTATACGTTACTTTTTTTGCTTATGCTATTATTTCGATGTTTTATTATTTGACTTAATAAGTTTAATATTATTTCTAAGTATGAAAATGCTTTTGTAGTATGTACTGGTAAAAAAATTTGCAAACTTCGTAGCACTTGGTACCTACAGGTGTATGAAAGTGAAAATACTATAATACTATCTACTACTGTACAGCTGTAAATGGATAGAATCAGTAAATTATATAAATACCTATTCCTCATTGTTCTCAAATACAATTGTATGTATAACAATCTATTATAACTGTGCCAGCTCTGGATCTCATTGCATGAACATTGCGTGAAAAGTCCATGAATTTATAATTTATCCTACTACGCATATCTGTGCAAATAAAGTAACTTCAGCAAACAAACAGTGGCAGCGACAAACAATTAAACATAACCGAGCTACTGCGATATAATTGCGTTTCCATTCGAATGTGAGTCCGGCTTGTAACGGACGGGGCGAGCGAATCAAGCGGACCGCGAAACCTTCAAATTGAATTTTAAGCATCCAATTTGTTTGCGCGATGCCGCCGCCGTCCGCGCGTGAGGCCGGTATCACACATCACGCTGAGATAACACACATAATAATGAATCTCTTATTCACGACTGCAAGTTTCATGTGGTCACATCAATAACATGCTTGCATTGCTGGCATGCGGATGCCACATGCTTTATTTAAGTTTCAGCAAATTATCTAGACAATAAAAAACTCGTTTCCCCCGTTCTCTCCTGGCCCGTAACGAGGAAACTACTAGTGTGCGTATATTCAAGTGAAGGACGCTCCAGTATGGAGTTTGGCCACTTCACAGTACAAGCACACTATGCACAGTCCGCGCTTATGCCCCCAGCCCGAAAGTTCCCACACTCGTAAAGCGATTTTTGCCAGCCCGCGCTCCCAGGTTTAACCGAATTTTGATGAATTATTTATTTCTGCAGCCGTGTACGTAGACCTAAAATATTTTTACGGATCTGAGTTGAACTGATTTTAACAAAAAAAAACATTCAAAAAAATTCCAACAGCAAGCTGTTGGAATTTTTTTCACTCAAGAGTGACGCAAGAGTGACGAAGGTGGTCCTTAAGTTAACTGTAAGATTTTTTATCTTTTGTAAGTAATGCGACAGAAATAATGAAATAAATAATTCTGATATGAAACAGATATTTAAATCAAGATAAATTGTAAATTTTTGAGAAATGAAAACTACATTAAAATTAATGTATTAAAATAAAAATTGTGTTTTGACTAACAGATTCGGTCGAGTACTCAGCATCGTAGATCTATTTCACACTTTAGTGGAATCTGGGGTATTTCTGATTCAACTCGGCTAGCTGCAAACATGATTACCTACGGGAGCTTGGAGCAAGGATCGGGATCTTAACACCTACAAATATTTACTTAGAGAATCGTAACTCATCCGATTTCGCTTGTTTTTTTTCACCCTCGCTAAAAGATATTTCGAGCATTAATTTGTTCTAATAAAATGTGACAAAAACAGAGGAAAGAAAAGGATTATTTTTTGTGAGGCTTGGAATTTGATTAAACGTGTGCATCCAAGTAAATGGATGAGCTAATTAGTTTTAATTTCATTCTAAAGAACAGTCGTATAAGGCAAGCGTTCATAAAAAGCAATTTCAGAGCGTAAATGAGCCCGTGTAAGTAAGAAGGGCCAGGCAGGGGGGGGGGGGGGGGGGTGTGCTCACATTACATAATTCACGCCTCCTCAAACACTCACTTTTATTTCGCAGCTTACACGCGACGCTTTGATGTTCCTACAAATTTTCCTCTCAATCTATTTGAGAGTACCAAAACATTTACGCCGCTTTCTAACTCTAGTTTCCAAAAAGCGGGAGTCGTTATGGCGGTCGTCAAGTAGACGATTTATTACTCTCACAAAAAAGCGATCTTGTGTACATTCAGGCGCTGCTCACCTTCCCGAAAGTATTAAATTAAGTAGAAAAACAAACTAGCAAAATATTTTGGCCTTGGTTTTGTATTAAATAGATACATAGAAAATACATACTTTATTGTATACCATAACCATAACAATAAAACAGAAGTGTATACAATGGGCGGCCTTACTTTTGGATGTAATCAATTGAAAACTGGCTGAACTAATAAAGCTACTTATTAATAGTAGCTTACATTTCTTCCAGCTAGTAATATTCTGTAAAGTGATTCCACGATAAATATGTTACTGCTCTACCCTACTAATGCAATCAAAAAAAATTAATAAAACAAAAGGTAAATCTTGAAACTCTTTGATTGGACGTAATCTAGCATGACGTCACACTTATTACATCACATATATTTATCTGTATCTTGGGTGTTCGTACCAAAGGGGTGTACAGCGGATTTTTCTACATTGTCTAAAATTTGTGAAGTGTTCCTGTCCTTATGATCATATTCCCCATTTCACGGCTGCGGATTTATATAGCATCCAAATATATAACATTGATATATGGGAATAGTAATTTACTCACTGATTTAGCTTTGTAGATTGGAATCTATTTATATTCATTACGTTGTTGTTGACGCATGTTTTCTACGACTGTAATTTATCTCTTCTGAAAGTTATGTGTTTGCGAATTATTTCGGCAATAATGACAAACTAATTACAAAACTATTTAATTGAAGTAATCCTAAGAATAACTTTGTAATGAGTTCTTGGTATTTGATTTATAAATATGCTAAAAATATTTATATATAAAAAAGACAAATGTCTAACAAAAAAAATATCCATTTTACACAATGGTATAGACGACGGAGAAAACTCAAAACCTATACGTTGGAAGGCACCAACTCAATTATAATTTTAGTACAAGGTGTAAAAGTTCCATCCTAATTAAAAATTCAATTTTATAACCCCATGTCGACTTAATATATCCATTCTTTTATCTCAGGACATTATAGTACGAGATCCGGCTGCAGGATTACTGCGCTCATCTGTTTTTTGCTGGAAACCGATTTTTTATGTATATTTATAATTAGGAGAATATATATTTATCAGGTTGCCTAGCAAAATTTGGCCGCCAGTTATATGAAGATTCAAAAAAATCACGGTTGCCGTTGCGTACTTGGCCGCACCTCTTAGCAGCCAGGTGTAAACAGGTATGATTTCGATATATTTATACGTGCATAACGTTTATTTATTAATTGCATATCAAATTAAAGCTATGTTTTTTTCCATTTTTTATCATATTGTTTGCTTAATTAAATCTACCCGCAAATAAGGGTTGCTGATTTTTTTGAGTCTTCATATTAATTGCCATGATGTAGACGTTATTTGATTTAAAAAACAAGTGAACGATATTTTTCCCAAAAAATAATTAAAAATAATTTAATTAAACATACTGGCGGCCAAATTTTGCTAGGCAACCTGATAAATATATATTCTCCTAATTATAAATATACATAAAAAATCGATTTTCAGCAAAAAACAGATGAGCGCAGTAATCCTGCAGCCGGATCTTAGACTATTAATCTTTACGATTTTTCACTCCTTGAAAACTACTGGGTGTAGTAAAATGTGATAGTGCGAATAAAGTTATTTAATTTGTCACGTAACGTAAATTTTTCTAGAGATTAATATGAAAGTGGTGTAGATTTTCATTCTTATTTAGTATATTAGTATAGATATTTATAAATGCACTTAGGCTACCACATTACTATAATGATCCACTAACATCTCAACATCCGCGAAAGCGTGGATGCCAGAATTTTATCTGCAGTAGTTGAAATTAAATTGCATGACCACTTTATCTCTAGGCACGGTAGACATTATCTCATATCTTAGTACCTGGTAGGTACTCAATAATACGTCTTGTAAGGGGTATAGACAGAGCCACGTCTAAATATTAGATTTGCCCACATTTAGCAAAAGACGGATGGGATGCCGTTTCCATACGAACTAACTGTTTTTCTCTGTACGAGTTTCTTTAACGTTTGATGACTAAAATGAAAAATCCCGTGGTTAAAGGCCATGTTAACTTTTTTTTTTGTAAATTGGAAGAGGGGGTGACTCCTCGTGCTCTTAGTTGACAGTTATAAATATATTAACTCTAATATTTAGTTGTCAGCCGTGTAAATGTTAAGACACAATTGCTACTCTCTTTAGTGTCTATTCTTTGATTTAAATGCTGAAAGTTCGCTTGTGAAATCTAGGCGAGTATTTTACCTAATTGATAGCTCAATTAATCAACACTGGACCGCAGACAGCAGACCGCTACATCGGAGTTCGATAAACGACTTTGTGAATTTATGTATACACTATCATTCATTTCAAATATAAAATAGCTTTCTCTTTTACGTAGCAATGTGATGAAACGTACCTGTTCATTAGTAACACTGGTAAGACGTGTCCTGTTAAGCAATACACTGCATTCATCTGAGACATAAATAAATATAAGACTTTGCATCTGTTACTCATGTATTTTACATGCCTATGAACATTTTGTAAATCAAAAGAGTGATTGAGTCAAAAGTTTATTTTATTTTATTCGGAAAACAGTGTACAAACTATATTAAAAACAACTTTTAAAACTAATCACCAATTATATTTTTTCACATGTATGTTTATTTCTAATTAAAAAGCCTATTTTGAATAATAAACAATTTACTTTACTTTAATTGTATAAACACATTTAAACCGGGACACCACAAGCAGTGACTTCACCAAATGAGATCTATAAAAAATAGCCTAATACTACAACAATTACATGTTATTTAGCACCCTGTATAACTGCTTAAAACATCTTTGGGAAGACCCGTCTGTCCGCAAAAGAATTGCGAGTGAAGCCTTCATGATTAATGAGGGACTTGACACCTTTCAATTTGATTTCAAAATTACTGTCTATGATAATAAATGGTTGGGTCCAGTTTTTTGGGGTTTATCAAGACAACCTTAGAGCTTCAACAAGTCTGTTCTTTTTTCTTTTTGTAGTTGCATAACATACTACTACCGTACGGCGGCGGTAGTATATTGTGTTATACTGGATGTACTTAGACCATTGTCTTAAACTTCGATTAAAGTGAACAATTATTTTGTATAGATAGATAACACTTTATGTGTACCCCATACAAATAAAATAAAATAACTTTATATAATAAGCAGTTAATAAACAAAAACTCCGAGAATATTGTCGAAACTTCATCGACTGTATTCTATTTACTTTTAAAATAATGCCCTGCTATAGATAGTAGGTAGTTTCATAAAAATATGTCATAGACCCAACCTAGAAAGCAATAAATGTTTTAGGTACAACCTACTTGCATCGCATATTAGTATTACCTTGTAAGATTGTCGAGCTTCAGATGTATAAAAAATAAAACTGTTTTTATAAATGCTTATAAAAACACAGAAAATAAATCACAGCTGATGAAACTATGTTTCCCCGCAATGTAATAAGGTTCACCTTGTTCTTTGTCTAACACTTACGCGATGGAGTAAAAGTGACGGGAACGAGGATAAGGATCTTGAAAGTTCCTCCTGTAAACGTTTTTTTGCCTCTCTAAATTGAAAATAAAGCGACATGTTTTCCGAGTGCTATTTTAATGTATTCTGAATCTGATCTAAATTGACATGAGATACTAAAGAAGCTATGTACCTATACATCCATCCGTATTAAGGATTAAAACGGCTCCACGTACTTCCAAATTTCTTAGTAGGCAGTTACTTTTTACTGTTATGTTGTCGATTTCACTTGTCAATTGTGCAATAAACTTCCGACGGGTGTCTTCTATCGCATTTGATACAAGCCCGCTCCTAACGAAATTGTCTCTTTTCATTTTATGTCTTTTAACGGCACGTCACGTGTAGGTATCGGTTTATATGGCATCTAAAATTATACGAGTTTATTTGCTTTAACAAATTTATAGCTTACGAAGCTGTAATTCTGAAAATATATTGCGTACTGCGTTCATCCGCGGCTTCAACAGTTCCAATCCCTTATCAGTTCTGCACAAACGCTAAAGAAAAACATTGGAAAGCAGCCGAGCGTAGCGGCTTATTAGACGGCTACAGAATGTAGGCTATTTTTTCTCCACCTACTCATAAAGCAGCCAAATAGCTAAAGTTATCCATAAGGACGATATTATTGACGAAGATTAATAAAAAAATGCGAAAAGTTGCTATCAAGTTCGTAAAGTTTTATGGAGGGTCCAAATAAGGAACAGCCTTAAGTTCCTTTTTAGAATCTATTAGAAAGGAAAGTTATAATATCCGATCCCAGAGCATCTTCCTCGTTTACTATCACTTAACTCATTTTTATATTCGCCATTTTGGCTTGGATGCTGTCCCAGATTCAATATGAATACCGAGTCGAGGCTCCTTATAAATATCTATACATGACTTGCCTTTAAAGTATAATAATTTAAAATATAATGGTTCAGCGTAAGTATACAAAGTACTAACTATGATGTAAGCTAAGTATTTTGCAGAGAGAATATAAAAATAGGTAAAAATGTGTTATGAAAAGTAAAAAAGTAATTACTTAGTTCGTTAGTCGGGTCCAAATATTGGTTTTACACATAAACTGAGGTAATACGCAGCAATCAATTCGTGAAGTTTACTCCATGTGCATTTAAAACTGTACGAGAACGGCTGCAATGGCGCGGTCAGTAACGGTTTTCAATTCATTCTAAATCTTCCTGCTGCGGTGTAGTTTATTGGATAGCGAGCATGGGAGCCTGTTAAGGCGAGCCTACTCCTGCGGCGGCCCGCAGCGAGCAATAAGGCGCGTGAAGCGGTCCAGACTCGTCTTAATTGTCAATAACCGTGAGTCCCGGAGCGGCCGGGCTGCTCCCGACGAATAATTAACGAACTTCCGCGATTTTCGAGTTTGTAAATTGCCTCATGGTCTCGTCGACCCGCGTCCTGGTTTGCTGCTGAAATAAATTATGTGCGCACAAAATTAATCTTAGTGATTTAAGAACTCCTTCGCTTTGTGGGTATTCCATTTAATCCTACTCTTACGAAGTTTTCTGAACAGTGATCTCAAGTTTGCAAAGCTGTGCTTACAATACTACGAACCAGGTATATATTTTGCAAATACCGTAAATATATGCACAAGGAAATAAAACGTGCTTAGATGTTGTTTACACATGAATAAACATATGCGACATGTAACATACATCGATAGGACACATCAAGGTGGAAGTAAAATTTACGAGCGCAATTTTTGTGTCGACAATCAACATTTGCTCTTCATACAAATTGTTTCTGCGTGCAGTATTGCCGCGTTTTGCCTACCATCGTCTTTATTTTAGGGCTTTGATGGCAACCAATCGTTACTACCATGAAGAGTTTATCGTATTTAATTACAGCAAAATACGCATACGACGTTGCTCATGTACCTACGTATATAAATGGTACGCTGAAGACAGTGAGCGTTTATAAGCACGAACACCTATTCGATATCGTCTCGGTGAGATACATTTAGTACTTAACACTCTCACGCTGTTCCAACAACGCCAGCTATGTTTTTGTTCAAGCAACTGATATCGGTGTCGTGTCGGTGTCGGTATCGGTCATGGAGTATAAGCCGTTTCGCAGCGAGTGCGAGTATAAACACGGAATATATGAACCTTCGCGTTTCATTAAAATGTAAACAAGCTTCCATTATGATTCTCGGTGCGTACATCAGTGGAATCATAATAGTCCGGGGTAGATAGCTTGAAAAATGACAAAAAGATAAAGAAATTAATAGCAGGATGAAACCCATTAGAAAAGGAAGAGAATATTATAAAAACATAAGGAAAAATAATTTACGGGCGATCTGAGTTCGGCAAGGGGATGGGGGTGAGCTTTTAAGGGTAGAAAACGCTTTTTCTCGATTTTCGGCAAAACTAAAAGTCCTATGGAAAAAAGTCAAATGGCAAAGTTGTAGGTAATTAAAAGATCTAAAACTTTTGCTTACACTTTTTTTTCACATAACCTCAAGATGTATGTGAAAAATTCAAAAAACCAAGTTTTTGGTTTTTTATTCATATCTTTTACAAACAATTATATTTTTTCACTAAATTTGGTGAAAACTTACCTCTTTATGTCCCAAATACGCTGTAATTTATTCGATTAGAAATATATATTTTTTTCACCTTATTTTGATAAAATATCGAAAAAATATCCTTATTTTCAATCGAAAATTCATCCGTCAAAATATCAGCTTTCTTCAAAAAGTTGGTATGTTTTCTGTTTGTTGAAATATCTTCTTTTTGATAGTGAAAAAAAATATATATGTTACCATAGAAAATCTTCTCAGAAAATGCAAAAAAAAAGTTAGTGAAAAAAAAAAATAGTGGGGTGAAACCCATTAGAAAAGGAGGAGAATATTATAAAAACATAAGGAAAAATAATTTACGGGTGATCTGAGTTCGGGAAGGGGGTGGGGGTGGGCTTTTAAGGGTAAAAAACGTTTTTTCTCGATTTCCGGCAAAACTAAAAGTCCTATGGAAAAAAGTGAAATGGCAAAATTGTAGGTAATTAAAAGATCTAAACCTTTTATATGCACACTTTTTTCACATAACCTCAAGACGTATGTGAAAAATTCAAAAAACCAAGTTTTTGATTTTTTATTAATATCTTTTAAAAATCTGATTTTATATAAATAAAAATGTAACTAATCAAATAAACTACAGCGTATTTGGGACGTAAAGAGTATTCACCAAATTTCTTGAAAAAATCCCAAAACTTGGTTTTTTGAATTTTTCACATCAATTTTGAGGTTATGTGAAAAAAGTGTGCATACAAAAGGTTTATATCTTTTAATTACCTAAAATTTTGCCATTTCACTTTTTTCCATAGGACTTTTAGTTTTGCCGGAAATCGAGAAAAAACGTTTTTTACCCTTAAAAGACCACCCCCACCCCCTTCCTGAACTCAGATCGCCCGTAAATTATTTTTCCTTATATTTTTATAATATTCTCTTCCTTTTCTAATGGGTTTCATCCCACAATTTTTTTTTTCACTAACTTTTTTTTTTGCATTTTCTGAGAAGATTTTCTATGGTAACATACATTTTTTTTTTCACTATCGAAAAGAAGATATTTCAACGAACAGAAAACATATCAACTTTTTGAAGAAAGCTGATATTTTGACGGATGAATTTTCGATTGAAAATAAGGATATTTTTTCGATATTTTATCAAAATAAGGTGAAAAAAATATATATTTCTAATCGAATAAATTACAGCGTATTTGGAACATAAAGAGGTAAGTTTTCACCAAATTTAGTGAAAAAATATAATTGTTTGTAAAAGATATTAATAAAAAACTAAAAACTTGGTTTTTTGAATTTTTCACATACATCTTGAGTTATGTGAAAAAAGTGTGTATGCAAAAGTTTTAGATCTTTTAATTACCTACAACTTTGCCATTTGACTTTTTTCCATAGGACTTTTAGTTTTGCCGGAAATCGAGAAAAAGCGTTTTTTACCCTTAAAAGCCCACCCCCACCCCCTTCCCGAACTCAGATCGCCCGTAAATTATTTTTCCTTATGTTTTTATAATATTCTCTTCCTTTTCTAATGGGTTTCATCCTGCTATTAATTTCTTTGTTTTTAAAACCTATCGAGCCTGGTCTATAAGGGCGAGCGCCGCGAAGCAACTGCAGTGTTTACGGCTAACCGCAAAATCATTTATCCATGACTTTAAGCTGAGTATATACTTAGATCAAGTACTGAATGTCTTTTGCCATGTTTAAGTCCTGTCCGATACACACCGGACAGTCTGGACAGGACTTCATCATCATCATAATGATGATGATGATGAAGTCCTGTCCGATAATCCTCCACAAAAAGTTATGAGTTTTATTATAACTGTGTCAGTTCTAACCAAGTACCAAGACAAAATGTCAACTTTGCATAATATGCTTCTTACTTGTCAATGTTTTTCTTTAACCACAATCAATGTAACTAATTATAATTTGTTACGTTTAAATGCCTTTAATGAGCTATCCCTAAGGCTGATCACGAATAAATATGACCGACAAAAACGTTACGTATTTTAAAATACATTGCGCGCTAACGCTGCAACGTTCGAAACAAAAACTGATGTTGATACGCAATATATCTAGAATACGTTACTGTTTAGATTACGTTTGCAACATTTACGCGTGCTCACCCATACTTAAAAAATACTTTTGACATTAAAACTTTGCAGTTAAAGTTGGTCCATTCATATAATTTTCATAGCAGTTTTCCTAACTACAGTACTAAATAAGCTAGGAAACATCTAGCCAAGAATCTGTCCGCCAACTGACATGTTAACTTGTCTTTGTCGTCTAATAAAGTTGCTTTACGTTACAGTTACAAGAAGTTAAAAGCAAACTAAGTACAAGAACTAGAAACTTTGATTTATCGAAACTGAATGCAATTTGTACCACGTGAGCAAATTGTGTACTTTGATTTTAGTTTGCGTGTCACTGCTTGAAAGTTTGCGGTATTTTGTTTGCTTTGAATTGGCGTAAATAAATATCAATACAGTTTGAATAATAATTTCATCCTGTTTATTTTAGGCACAGCTAGTATCTACAATTATACGCGGCTTAAAGCCTTAGTTTAAACTGAAAGGTCGACGTAGTGGTGGACAACTGGTCTACTTCACCTAAAATGTATTTAGAATTACAACATATTTTTTTTTCAGATTAACGAAAAAAATACCCTTAAGGCTAAAATCTATTGATTAAATAGATACGTAATAATTGGCAGCTATTTATTTATTTTCTATGACATCGCAACAAAATTGCTTTGTTTTTTAAACTTTGACTAGATATTATTAAAAGAGAAGCTGGTTTTATTTAATTACTAATTAGGTTAGGTTTTATGAGATAAGGTACACTTCAAAAACACACTGCAAGTAATGCCTATATCTAAGCCCGCATGACATTTCTAGCATAGCTTTGCTTTCGCGAATATATCTCTAACTATCTGGATGTACGTCCGTCGGTTCACACAGTACCGAGACCGGTGAAGCAAGCTTACATCTACCCTGCATAACATTGCATTTAATTATTATTAACAGACTTATTATTCACTTCTAGATAAAGCGCTTAAAGTAAATGTGAAGAGAAGTCTGAGAAGTATTCAATATTGTTAAACAGAAAAGCTAGAGTAGGTACCTGTTTGTGTAAATATATATAAATATTTTCTGAAATGGTTTATTTGTGAACACCTGATGGGCGAATGAAATATGTAGGTACGTTTTAACTACTGAATAAGCGTATTATGATCTATAATTTTGCTTTATATTACTTGTAGCTATAATTCAACTGTATTTCACGGAGATCACGTACTATTAATTCGGATTACCGTATGCATAGTTAAAGATCAATAATAAGACACTACTATTTATATCAATAATAACGTTTTTTATTGTTGTGATATAAATACTGTCATTTTTTGTGTTGATATAAATATCACAAGTCATTTATGTTTTAAAGAAAAAGTTAACGCTTCGCTCGAAAATCACAGAGGTAATTTTAAGCTCGCTAAGATGTGAAAAGGTTACAAAAGTTGAACCTCATCGACGAGGCGCTCATGACCGTTACGGCAAGAAATTAACTCATTCGGCAAATTGTTTTACACACTCGATGACCCTCGTCAACCAGCAGCAAAATTGTTTCAGAAATTTCGCTCTCATCTATCGACTCATCTCGCCTCGCTCCTACCAAAATCAGCATCTTGGTATCGACGTACGTACAAAATTGATTTTCCGACGGTTACCTGCCTAAATGGAATTGATACCCTAATTCGTATTACGCGATAATTCCATTGTCGACAGTTTATGGAGATGATAATAATCCATACAGTGGTTCTACTGTTACTCGAAAAGATGGGTGTTTATTCCGTAAAATACGTATTTTTCCATTCTATTTTGACAATAACAAATCACTTTAAATCCAATTTCTTACGTGACATCTTTGCGGCACATTTAGAATTGATGGAACGGAAGTAAGCTTCGAGAGATGACTCCACAATCGTACAAAGCTTTTTGAAGTGAAAACTTCTTTAGCGGCGCTGGGTGGGTAAAAACTTTCAAACTCGCGTCAGGGTCACGTGACGTCGAAAAAGCGTAAGATCTTATTTAATTTTTATACATTGCTCGTAAAACAAGAGACGACAAAAGAACACACTTGCGGTCACGCGACGTATGACTCAAACAATTAAATAGTGTTGTGGCGACATGACGTGACGATGACGTGGCGACATGACGTGACGTGACGATGACGACGAAGCCAACGAAGACACAGACACATTCGCGCTTGCGCGATGACGTGACGATGACGTGGCGACATGACGTGACGTGACGATGACGACGAAGCCAACGAAGACACAGACACATTCGCGCTTGCGCGAATGTGTCTGTGTCTTCGTTGGCTTCGTCGTTGTGTCACATTCGCGCTTGCGCGAATGTGACACAACGACATGACACAATCACAATGACACAGACACATTCGCGCTTGCGCGAATGTGTCTGTGTCTTCGTTGGCTTCGTCGTCATCGTCACGTCACGTCATGTCGCCACGTCATCGTCACGTCATGTCGCCACGTCATCGTCACGTGACGATGACGTGGCGACATGACGTGACGTGACGATGACGACGAAGCCAACGAAGACACAGACACATTCGCGCTTGCGCGAATGTGTCTGTGTCTTCGTTGGCTTCGTCGTTGACATGACACAATCACGACTGTGGTTATATTTTTGAAGTGAAAACTTAAAAGTGAAAACACAACGTTAATATTGAAGTTTTCACTTCTGCCGGCACTCCCGGAGTGCTAGCTTTTTTTTTATTTTCTTTGGTTTTTATGATCCTTACTGGAGTTTGATTAACTTGTTAGAGATTTCTACAACAAAACATACGAAATAATGCAAATTGATTCAAAATAACTCGACGAAATACAATTTTAATATTTTTATAATGTTTCAAGACCGTAGATAGAAACTTAAAATATGCGAATCACGTTTCAGCTCCACATAAACAGAGCTTTGTGCCTAAATTCACATGCGGTTTGTACTGAGTCACTTAATCTGGCCGAGGCTTAGTGGCTGGTTTATAGTGACTCGCATTAATTTATTATCTTTGTGTTTTATTTGTATATGTGGAGAAACTTATAAAAGCTTTTGCCGTTCGCGAACACTGCAGACTAAGAGGCGTCGCGGTTCCTGCCACGTTACTTGTAGTTACACTTTGTTTGTTCTTGAAAGTGATTGAGAATAAATAGCATTATGTAGTGCGGTGACAACCTCTTCATGTTCAACGATTTTGTGTTGCAACAAAGTTGTTTGGTTTTTGTAAAAAAGTAGCCTTTTTTGATGTGGATAAATTTTGCCATTGCCGTTTAATGCTAGCACAATCGAATATCTCACAGTAGAGTTAATTAATTGTTAAGTTTGTGAACCCAACGTTATACACCTATTTTTAGTGTCTGTAATGAAGCAGCTGCAAAAGTTCAACGTGAAAGGATGTTTGTCAAATTATTGAGTTTTACAACTTTTTACCTTCACGTGAAGTGAGCTGATGCAATTTCTCATGGAGCATATACTTAAATATGCGAGCATCACTGCTTTGCGACTTTAATACAATCTAGTGGTATTACTTCCCGGAAGAGTTCTTTCACAAAGAGCGTTTTCCAACTAATATTGATACGTTTGCATTATTAAAGTACATTTCATCACTAAAAAACTAAAAAGAGACGCACTCGAGACGGGCGAAGTCGAGGATAGAAGCTAGTCTTATATTATGTAGGTCGACCTAGTCTGGGAAGAAAGCAAAGACCGTAGTCGATGAAGAAGGGTTTTGCATAATCAAGGATATGATAACAATAATGACGTTTTCAGCCATATCACTCGGTGGCCATGTTGTGAGAAGCGTAGGATGAACAACATGAGCGTAGGCGTTTCGTTCGTTACGAAGATTGCTTAGTATACAGGATGTCAAAAAACAGCTTCTTAAAACTAAAAGTACACACACTGTAGAAACTTTTTTTTACGTATGTATGTTATGTTTATGACGAGGGATTACCATGTTTTACGTTTAGCAAAACATTTACAGGAGCGCGTGCTTTTTTAGTTAAAAATGTGGGGCTTATAAATTAACGAGACAACCGTTTGATACAAAAACGCTTGCGGGCGTTAAAATACTGAAACAGCTTCTGTTTTGCATGTCTATAAAATAAAATAAATATCTATTAGATGTGTTATGCACATACATAATTATTTGATCTGTTTATGTTGACGTCATATGTATATATTTACAAAGAAAAATGTATCTAAGTTTTCTATCAGCAATCTAGTTCCCTGTCTAGCTTTGCTTAGTTTGGGACTAGAGCGTGATGTGTGAATTATCCGTGAATATATTTTTTTTAATTTTGAATTTATCAATCGTACTAGTATTACAAGTTCTTATTCAGCCTCCTTTGGCGTATATTTTTCACATCCTGTATGTATAGGTAGGTAGGAGCGCTCCGATGGGGGCTCTAAATTCGTCAAGGTTGAAGTACAAGACACTTAGGAGATATGAGAAGGCCGTATAACTACGGTAAATGAAGGACGAGCCGAACGACCACCCGCTTTGGCAAACGTAATGGAAGTGACAAGGGTATCGTCGAAATGATGGAAGGAATTCCAAGGGTTTGTGAGAGAGGTGCGTTTTATGAGTCCCAACTGAAGATATGTATCAGTCACCCGTTCAATTCGATATCCGGAATGTTTGAGACCGTCCATTCCGATTGCGGTCCGGAGATCGGGACTCCTTTATTGTCGAAAGTAGACTCCGTAACTTCATTGTTAAAGGGAAGTAATTTCGGTAAAACTTCATGAATTATGAGTCAGAAAAAGCCTTTAACCTAATTCATCAAAATATATTTTTTCAGTATTTTTTGATAATCTTTTTTCACGGACGAACTTATGATAAGCTTATGATGGTTTTAGTCTGTCGAGATGATAAAAAAACTGAGTAGAAGACTAATAGATTTCAAATTCATTAGTAGCATTTATACGTTCAAATCCCTTTTAGGACTACGAAATCATTGGTAGGTAAATTAACCTGCCTGAAAAGTTCAAAGAGACCTTTGAACTTTGCAGGCAATTGATTTCATTACCGCAGTACAAATACTTATTACAGGACCGAAAAGTAATTATTTCGTTGTGTTCAACCCGTTAATCTTATAGCCGTATAGTTTGTGTCTACGCCTAAGGGAAGGAATAAATGAGCCCATTGTCCCAGACTCGAGCCCGACCCATTTAAAGATAGACAATACCCCAATGGGTACGACAATTCGTACAGTCAAATAATCCAAAATTTGTTTAGATGTCTTTCTCTGTTTCAAACTTTTTAGGCAAATCAAGAAATAAAGTAAACTGTGTGCACCTTGATACAGCTCCTTTGATGTCAATAAAAAAAAAAACGATATTATGTAGGTATCTTCATTTTATGATACATGTTTAAAAAAACATTGGTATTTCTCTACGAAACAAAGCAAAAGTAATGAATATGTTTAGTAGCATCTTTACGATTTTCAGGTAGAGTTTAAAAATTAGAGTATAAAAGTGCTTATCAAAACGCCATATAAATGTGCGAAATGGTCGGAGATAGTCGGCTCGCTATAACTAACGCGTAAACTTGGTTTTATAGCAACGCACGAATTGGCGGTGTAAGCACGAATAAATGTGACAATCGTAAACATATCGAAACAGTGTCGTATTTGAGATAGTGTCATCTACATGTTCTACATACATAGTTTGTACAATAGATACTGAATACATCATATAGCAAGTCCATGATAATTAGATCTATAAATATCATCTTTATCTGCCTAAAATAAATAAATTAGTCAGACCATACTCTTTAAATGCTCATTTAATACTTGAATAGTCTTCAATTAACATCAAAGTTACAAATAATAAGATGTCTTTACGCTCAAGCAAAATTTTACTCTGTAAGTCCTTGTTACAAACCTCGGTACAAACCTTGTGTTGAGAAACTTTACGTGCGTCTTTAGACCGACGACGTTCTCATTTCTGAAAGTAGGCACCAGATTGGACGTCAACTTTTTTCCTTTTTTTCTCGCGACAGATAGTAGGCAGCACAAATAACTCGCATGCTCGAAGAAAACTTTACTCATCCTTAAGTTCTTAATGAAGAACTTTACTTTATTTCAAACTGTAGACAAAGAACGCAGCATCGCATCAGGTCCTTGCAACATCACAATTAAGCTTCAAGTAATTAAGTAATTTGAATTCTCATTTATTCGTCAGTGTGAGTGAAAATATTTTAACTTAATTGGATTGGCAGTTGCATTGGTTTGTAGGGATACTACCACAGTTGTGTACGCTGCAATGTTAGTTAATTATCCCATTGCGCTCAAACTCAAACCCAAAATAAACACAGTTAAAATGTTGAACCAAAGCTCGAGGCGGGGTCTAAGCAACTGAACCGTGCGAGATAATACGATAAAATTACCAACCATCGTCGGACAGACGATAAATGGAACTGTAAATTATATACCGACTACTTAGTAATGAACGTTTTGTGACAACTTGAACGCGGTCGGTCATTTGCACAATTGATGACGCCAATTTTCATCACTGTTGAGTGTGCGATAGCTATATTATGGTCAATTTAGATTCATTTTACAATTTATCCACCGCAGCTTTTATGGTAATGGTCAATAATCAGTGAAATGGTATATTGTTACCATATTTTCGATTAATGATAGATTGAAGGAAGCCCAAGATACTGCGCGATTTAGTTTTTGAAACTGCATTTTGACTTCTTTATCAGATAAAATTTCTTTCCAGCAGTAGTTTTTCTATCGATAACTTAGTATATTGCTAGGTAGGTAGTATTGGATATGCGTCGTGGTGGCGACGACAGGGCGGCGGTGGCGACGCGTGCACTCGCATAACCCGGGGTGCCTGAGGCACATTCAAGACAGACATGTACTAAGTTTACATTTTACACAATTTTTCTATAAGTTTCTATACAATATAAAGAAACAATTACAAATTCATTCTAGTTTGACTCAATTTATTAAAAAACCGAGCGCTATTTTTATATCATAATAGCCAAAGTAAAAACTCCGCATAAAGCCTCACTGGCACTTGGTTCTATGTCAACATAATATATTCTGATGTATTTTTTATTGTTAACTCAAATAAAAATCAAGTAAAAATTTAAATTTGAACGTCAAATATTTTGCATGCACCTAACAAAGTTACAAATTGGTGGTTTACCTAGAACACGCAACTTCATTAGGAAGTCATGAGATTAGAACTGATTGATTTTGAAATAGACCAAGCTAGACTTTTGACTTATTTGAGCTAGTTACACTGTTAGCACTGTAGTTTGTTGTAGGCTCTAGATTTAGCCCTGTCTGCATACGCCACTCGCAGACACTCGACACGACATCTACGTGACCGCGCAGACAGCTGCACTAATCTCATACCAAGTTGTAAGAGCGCTAAATATAGAGGTGCACTCCTAAACTACAAAGTAATCTGATCACCCTTGCTACTTAGAGTACGAAACACCACGTTAAGAACGAAACGTGCGCATGAGGAAACATACTTAAGCCTAAAGTGGCATGAAATTCCAACTGGAAAAATATAATATTATACTAAATTCCCTGGCAAAAAAATATTATAGGATTATTCCCCTAGTCACGTCCGAAACACGCTAATGCACGACTTAAACTTTTTCTGTGCCCGTTATCGATGGCAAAAAGACCAAAAGTAAAATGAGAAATAAATGGTGTCGACACATCGAATCGTGCTGTTTTTGTATTCGAACTTTACTACTAAATCATAAACTACATAACAAACTCAGTACATGGTTGATACAGAGATAGGTACCTTGTTATTTATTAATACAGCTGAACAATAGCTACTGATAAATAAAGATTAATACTCAAAGAATTTTGAGATCGGATATTTAGTCCAAAATTAATGGACCACATACATACTTATCATACAAACATACTAAACACAGACACAGAACAAATACCAATGTTTGCCAGCTCACAAATGTTTGTTCTATTCTACGTACTTGTTCAATTAGTAAATCACATTTGAATCATTCTTTCAACTCTACCATAAATATATCAAAACCATAACCACAGTCTTGCCAAAAAAATGGCGGTGAGTTTTCATAAATCTAGGCTAAGAATTCGAATGAGGAAATATCTTCGTGAAATCTATGGGCTATAAATCTTTATTATGCGGTTCTTTGGCTCTTGCAGTATCGAAATTGTACGGACTCAACCAAGTACACTGTATTTTCATACAATGACGAGTGAATAAAATTTAATGTTATTTTCAATTTTGGCAGTAATGTAGGGTTATGTGTAAAAAAATCTGGATGATCTCGTCCGAAAAGTTCAAAAACCGTATCTATTTCTGCCACTAAATAATGATGCTTGGGTGCACTTGTTTTATCTACTTGTAGAATCATTTAGTGGAGTTTATTATTCCACTAAATGATTGTACAAGTTTGCCATTCAATTTTGTCCCAAACATTATGCTTATATTACAAAGGAAGGCATGCATTTATTTTTGTTATTTCGTACATACCTACATTCAAATGATAATTTTCTTCGACAAACAAACATGTTGCAGACAACCACACTATAATATATTAACGTCTCAAGGATACCCGCTGTTTTGAAATGAAAGTCTTACCTATGTATCTATGCCAAGTACATGAAAAAGAATATTTATTCTGAGTCTAAACACCAATTCAATCGTATTCTGTCTATACTGTGCTAGCAAAACAACCCCATTACTTAGGTACTATTGGCTTCAGTAAGTGATAAACAAGATCTACATAGCCTCCGGTTCGGTAATGCAATCACACAATGGACGTGGGAAATAAAAGAGATTTCAATTAAATGAATACTCAGTCCGGGTCTCAACTTCATCGGAAAAAGTCGAGATATGTCGGTTTCGAAAGGCTTCCTCCGATAAAAAAAAGGCTTTGTGCAATCACCTCAAATGACTTTCGAAAGAATTTTATATCATCGACCGGGAAAAAGTGTTTGAATATTAATATGCCCGCAGGGAATTTAATATTTGACGTAGGACAAGAAAACCGTCGAAATTCCACACCTGAATTTTGTGGGGTAGGCAAGTAGGTTCGAACAGCGCGAGCTCGAGAAGCGGAATAAGCCCATGCAATTTTTTTATGAGTTTTCTGAGAGATTGTTGTCCTACAGAGATGTCAGACAACATGTGAATATGCAAGAGAAATTGTTTAGTTTCTCGTCACACAATTCCGTCAAAATATAAACATGATTTGGCCTCCATAGATAAATAAAAATATATAGGTAGGAGGGAATTGTTTTTATGATTCAGGATCAACTTCTTTCAGCATATGTTTGTTTTGTTTGCACATGGATGATCGATTGTAGGATAAAGTTATTTTTCATCCAATACAGAACAGTAGGCACTGTCTAGAGGTTTCTTCACTGAAACTAAATTGCTGTATGAAAAATAGCTGTAGGAATGTTGTAGTAAAAATACAATAAAAGTCATCAACCATTGTTGAAGTTCTCAGTACAACAGGTGAGGCTATTCTTAACTCAAGTATCCACTTACACTAAAGTAACCTCTTACGTGAGGCCATTCGTTCTTATTACACTTCGCCACATGTTTGCACTGTCTATCTGTAAGAGTTTTAAATGTATTCTCTTTTACAGTTTTAAACCATTTGCTGCAAAAGCCACTGCTTGATTGGGTATCGTCTATTTGATGCGTTTTAGTTCGTTCGCCATTTTCAGCACACGTTTACTATCTGTTTCATTTTTTGGAACGCCGTTAGTTCAGTTCTCTTATTTATGTTTGCAGGATACTAACTGCCGTTTTGAACCAAAGTTTATGATTTGTTTTTGAGCATACCTATCATGCTATAAAAAAATAGTAGGATGATTGAGAAAAAGCTCGTTTGGTAAAGCAGCTGCTGACTATTTCTGCCGTCAAGTGTATAGTCTCATTTTTATGACTAATATATATATATGTCTATGGCGATAAATAACTCTTTATTGCAAACCACAAACACAAAAAACAAAAAACTTAAATTATTTTTTGTTCTCTAGCCTATATCGTCCTACTGAATTAATAACAATACTTAGTAAAACATTGGGCGACCTTATCGGTGAGAGTAAGTAAAAAATGCAACATTAAGAACGGCTTTATCACTAAGAGCGATCTCTTCCAGGCAACCACAGACGCTCACATTGCTGTGTTGTGGTTAAAATTAAGCGTCATTTTAACTCAAAAAAAAAATCATGTTCCTGACACATGAAACAATTTACCTTATTTTTGAAGAATTTACTAAAAAGGCTATTTACCTTACCGTTTCTAATCCAAAAGACAAATAACACTGGTACCTAATTAGAGTAGTTAAGTAGGTACGTTTTTTTATCTTTTACGTTAAAGTAATTACAGTGACGTGGATTGAATTGCCTCTGGGAACTAAAATAGTACCTACCGATGAAATCCAATCAAGTGGAAGGTAATAAGTGGAATTGTAAGTGAAAACCACGGTGACGTTCAACTGTATTGATTCGATACGTAACTTTTTGTTTTACGAACCCAATACTCGATTATTTGTTTTGTTTCTTTTATTTTTCTGTTTATTTGTAGCGTTGGTTCGTCGTCATTGGTTCTTTAATGGCTGCCTGGTAATAAGATCATGCGAAAGTAACTTGCTGAGAAATTTATTTCCGGAACGAGAATTTCTTGATTTCTTCTTTGATTTCTTCTTTCTCGGTAATCTGTTTGATGTTTCTACACCGATTTTATGACTGCGAGATCTATCTATTTGCGACAATTGATTATATCTTATCACATTTTATCAAGTACGTCATTCTAATTAGCTACTTATAACAAATACAATTAAATTAGTTATCAGGCTATAAAACCATGCAAAAATGAAAATAAAATAGGTACTTAATGTTACCATGTACGTTTTTTACGTACTTATTTGAAAAACAAACGATAAATAATTTAACTTACATCACAATGAAAACGCTTTTGTATATAAAATATAAATTTTATGCTCTGAGTGTAATATTTTGGTAAGCGGTTAAGCTACGGTTTTCTGTGAATACAGCATGCACGTGCATATAAATAAATAAATAAATATTGATGGATATTTCACACATCACACCCTAGTCCAATCTTAGCAAAGCTTGTACAATGGAAACTAGAGTGCTGATGGAATACTTAAATACTTTTTTTTTGTAAATACATACATGGAATACATACTTACACCTAGACACAGAACAAATATTTATGTTAATCACACAAATAATATTTACAGTTACATTATACAGTTTTAATTATTAAAATCTATGGTACCATTTAGGCTAAATGTTACGGCCAGTAAACGTGCAAATATGTTTGCATTAAAATTAAGATTCGTGAAGCGAAGCGCCCTCCCACATCCTCCCGTACCTAACATGCTGTGCAATTTCCATCCGCTCTAGATAAGCAAAGCAATATTTCACATCGCATATGTCGCCGTTTTCAAACTCGCACGTCTAGTACAGAATAACGCTTATGTAGTTTTGAAAGTTAAAAACAGTTATAATAAACGCGATGGAATAATATGAGATCTCGCGCATTCCTTGTAAAACAAATGACGCGTGCGTGCGTAGTCGTTTCATTTGTTACAAACAATTACTACCATGTCTTGAACAATATCGCATATCTTTTAGAAGTCATGGTTATTTTTCCGAGGTTTTGGATGAAAGTTTCAATACAGATCTGTATCCAAACAGTGCTTATTATTTGCTCAATGAACGTGGACATAATAAAGCAAATCGCCTGTTACTTTGTGTAAAATTACTGTATAACTTTCTGCATACGCTTTTTAAACGAAATGTAAAGAGGCGTACACAATACGAATTAATGCTATGTCAATTACATGTCGGTGAGCATGACGGCTGCGTTATGAAATGTGAAAAATTGCTTAATGGAGCTCAGCAACAGTCGCGGTTATATTTAAACGTTCGCCGAACAAACTTCATGTTCACTTATTTTTAAAAGACAACTTTCAGAAGATAAGCTTTTTCTTTTTTACTTAGTTTGTTTTTCACAATGCGAGAAGAAAAGTGAAGCTGCATGGTTAAATAAACACGGAAATATAAAGTTATTTTTACTGAATAACCATTGCGTACCTATTTATTGATTTTATTGCACTTTATAAACGTACGACCTAAATAATTCATTTTTTTACTCACAATACTTGTGCAATATTATTATTTACAGCTAATGATGATGGCTATGGGTCATTTGTACACTAAGCGATACCATTCAGTAAATACCAATAAAGGTTTAAATAATAACGGTATCATCATCATTAAACTTATTATTCCACTATAAAAAGCGGCATTGATTTATGCATATCCCAAGTCTCATTAAAATCGATTCTCTGATTGCAAAATTCATTTACAAACATCTAAAAAAAACTATACAATAACTATGGGCTTCAGTCAATTACATGCAGTGAGCAGCAAAGCTCTCATTCATAACACTTGATTCACAGGAGAATACTAGTGAAAAGTACGTGTATTTCAGTCCGTTGAAAAAGATAATTCACTCAACAGAACTTTCGAGAACATGATCGCGGAGCACCTCATTACTTTCTAGAAACCCTGAGCTCCATTCTCTACCACGTCTGTGAATGAACTGAATTAAGCTATTAGAAATTCTATCATCGAATATAGGACGATCATTACTCCTCGTTTTCAAGAAGACTTTAGCTTTTCCCAATTTACACAAAAAACAGGTCTTCTTCTTCTTATCGTGTCGATGCTACAACTGTATTTTGTTGTAGCATCGTGTTGGAAAGATTAGCCAGACTAGACACTACTTTGTCGTGCCTAGCTGTTACCGGTGTGCGCTACGACTCTTTAAAAAAACAGGTTTAGTACATTGACGATTTGATATCCACCTGAAATATATTCAAACTAAATTTGCATTTCACAATCTTTACAGAATTTTGCGGAAAAGAGCGCCTCTTAACTTTTTCATAATCTTTGTCAATATTTTGACATAATTATGATAAGTGTTATTAGTTTGCTTAGTTCTATATAGTACAAAAACTTTTATGTACTACTTACTCTACTAGCTCAGAGTTTAATTTAGTAAGACTTTAGTTTTCCCGAACTTTACAATATTACTATGAATATCGAAGAATAGGTACTGATTACTAAAGTCATTAAATATAAGTGCATGTATGTATGTAAGTGTGTATGTATGTGTGTAAGGGTGTGCTTTCAGATATTATTTAACAACAAAAGTTTTTAGAGACAAACCAGGGAGTATTAATATACTGTTTTACATATAAATACGGCCGTAACGTTTACCCAAGGTGATAGAGATGAATATTCAGGTTCATTGACAGCGATAGTGTTTTGTTTGCATAGCTTTACCTTAAACTTCAAGAATTGCAACATTAATCGCAGACTTTATTATTGCTTAGCTTATAGCTAAATAGAAAGAATAAGAAATAGTAGTACCCTTTTCAAATAAATAATCTCTCATTGCACCTTTTAACTTACTACTACTTATTTATGGGATAATTACTTTTCCTTACTAAGTTATATATTTGCATTTATACATGCACCCAGATACATAATAAACACAAATATTTTGGTAGAGCTCGAACCCAGAACGCACAGTTGAGAGAGGCAAGGAATTTTTTTTTGGCAGCTAAAAATCGACTTGCTATTAATATTCATATTGTGAAGTGAAACTTTTGGAAACTTATTCAAATTCATTTTATTTTCAGCTTACATAATATGAGAAAAGTATTCAGACATTTGGGTGAGAAAATTCAAAGGATTCATGTGCAGAATGTTTGCCTATTCGTTGGTGTGGAAGTTCGAATACTTTTGAAATTAATTCGAGGATCAATGGAAGAATTTGCGGGAGCACTTCGCGCAGTTTCTTGAACGCTTAGTTTCGTGTCTCCAAGTCATAAATTGGACTAAGAGAACGTTGGCAAGGACGTCGTTTGGAATTCAACCAAATTTAAGAGGGGGTACACCCTGAGAATGTCGGATTCTCTGGGTGTACCCCTTCTTAATTTTTTTTTTTTTACTTTGTAAATATACTAGTAGAAGACAAAATAAATAAGGATGCAGTATATTTAAAAAGTAAAAAGAACAAAATATATTATACATAGGTACCTATATCATGTTTCTGGCACACCTTTGGACTATAATTATGTACCTATATATTTATAGTATATACTTTGTTCCAACATCCAAAACTTCCAAAGGTGTGCCAGAAACATGATAGAGACATATTTTCACACTGCATCAACAAATACAATAAGATAAAATAAAGATGAAAATGGCTTGTAGAAGATTTGATGAACTAAAATTGGGTTCAATACAAATTATTTTAATACAACTAGTCTAGACGCCAAATTGAATAAAAAAATATCGCTATTCAACAGATTACTGAAAATAACATTTATAAAATGAAAAAGTGGAAAAATAAATGATTTCTAAAGAAAAAAGGTTTATCGGCTTGAAACTTTGTAGATATCTGTTATCAAAAAATAATATTAATTCAAATCCCAAAGATCTGATGTTTCATCACAGAATGCAATCTCTAATACAAACACCTATAGAATCAATGTATATACCTACCTATAGTTGACCTGTAAATCTATTTTTATCAATAAATTATTGTATTGTAATAATAATAATAATTTATTTCAAAAACGTTAGGTCTAAGTATACAGAATATATAAATTTTGCACTAAATCTAATAAAAACAGAAAACATATAAGTCCTAATTTTGCATTGACATCTGAAAAACAACATTTTTTTTTTTATACAATCAACCAATTCGTTAGTCAACACAAAATTTATGAGTTAAAGGCCAAATTAGTTACTTTTTACATATTTATGATTCGATATTATAGACGTTAATTAATATAGAAGTTAATTAAAGATAATAGATTTAGTTTCTTCAAGGAATAACTTGATATAGTTCTCTTGGTCCCCAAACTAGGATTCCCTGTGATATGGGTAACCAAGGTTCTCACTATTGCTGTTCCGGAAAAAATAAAGACAATAATTGTACCTATTATGGAATAGTTAATTTAGAAAAATTAAAGTATTTTTATAGCTTACAAGCAGCATTACAATGTATAGTTTTGGTGTAATTGTATGACGGAGGGTGTGTTTATGTATGCATGAGAGAGGGTGAGTGTGAGGGTGTGAGTGTGAGGGTGTGAGTGTGAGGGTGTAAGGGTGAGTGTGAGGGTGTGAGGGTGAGGGTGAGTGTGAGGTTGTTAATGTGTTCGAGGGTAAGGTATGCGTGTGTTATAGATTAGGATGTATGGATTATGTACTTTATATGTATAATACATATTTGGATAGCTGAAATATTCGTGAGGTTTATTTATCTATCTGTAAAAGAAGCTCAGTCTCACCATAGTTCAGTTGTAAAAGATATTCTGTAATTGATTTTTTACAAATGTAGGTCGATTTGTTCCAAATGTTTAATTTATTATTTATCTTAGTGTATAAGTAAGGTGCTCTAAAGTTCTGGAACCTTTGGCCTAAGCGTGAGTGTTTCATTTCACTTCGCCAGATGTGTCTTCGTTTAGTTTCGTCTATAGATTTGTTGCTAGTCTTGTGGAACGTTAGAGACAATCTGAGGATATGTAATTGTCGAACGCTTAAAAATTTTGTTTCTTTATATAGAAGTTCAGTTGGGTATCGGTAGTTTTTTCGGTACATTACTTTTAGGAGTGCACGTTGTGCTCGCTCGGCTTTGATAAGTGCTGTTTTGGATGCTCCCCCCCAGACTAGTATGCTGAAATTGATTATAGACTGGCCCAAGGCAAAATATATTTTCCTTAGTAGACCATCGTTTGCGATGTTACGGAGATGTTTAAATATGACAATGAGTTTCCGTAGCCTTCCAGATAGTTTTTCAATGTGAGGTGTCCATCTTAGATTGTCGTCAATCACCACACCTAAGTACTTAATATGTTTAGCATGTGCTATATTTTTACAGGTGCAACCTGTTGTTGGAGTAAAGTCACAAGAATGAATTTTTAAATCAAGTATGGGGGGGTGATCATGGTTATTAGTTGAGAAACATAAATATTTAGTTTTGTCTACATTTAGGGTTAAAAGATTGTTTTCAAGCCATTTTGCAATCTTTGCCAACCCTTGTTCAGCTGACTTTTTAACTAGCGACCAAGAAGGACCGCCAAATATAATAGCAGTGTCGTCTGCGAACGTGAAGATTTTTCCGTTTGGAAGCTGAGTTTTACAAAGTGAATTGATATAGATTAAAAAGAGTGTTGGGCCTAGCACGCTGCCTTGAGGCACCCCAAAGGAAATGTCGAGCAAATCACTACAAGAGTCGCCGATCTTTACAAGTTGTTTCCTGTTAGTAAGATAGCTATGAAACCAGGCCAATGACAAGCCACGCACTCCATAGAGTTCGAGCTTGCGTAATAGAATAGGTATTGACACTGTGTCGAAGGCCTTGGCCAAATCAAGGAAGATACCGATACATTTCATTTTGTTATCCAAGAACTTCGACACAGTATCAGTTAAGCTCGTAGTTGCGTCTTCTGTAGATTTATTTCTTCGAAAGCCCCATTGGTTTTCTGCTAGGAGGTTATTTCGTTCCAGATGGTCAAGAAGTCTTTTGTTAATTATCTTTTCTAAGATTTCTGCAATGACACTAAGCAGAGATATTGGACGATAGTTTCCAAGTGATGTTTTATCACCACTTTTGTGGATAGGTGTAACTGAGGAGATTTTATAGCAATCTGGCACGATACCAGTTTGAATACTCAGGTTAATTATATAAACGATTGGTGGTATAAGAAAGTTTTTGAATGATTTTATAGTATGTACACTAACACCATCCAATCCTGGAGCAGAACCACTCTTCAAACTGTTTATAGTTAGTCCAACTTCAAAGAAATCAGTAGGAAAAAGACACAAGGAGTTCAACGGAGGACAGTCTTCATATGTTTCACATAATGATGCAAGATCTATTTGCGATTTGCTTTTAGCTGTTAAAATATTATTCGCTAGTTCAACACCCACTGTAGTGAAGTAAGAATTGACTTGATTTAGAGAATTTGTTTTGGATTCAGGATCTAATGTTATCAATTCTGTAATATCATTGTTAGGCTTCGTAAAATTACAGAATTCTTTTATGAGTTGCCATTGTTTTTTCGGATTACCATTACTTTTTTCAAGTTCCATTGATTCATATTCATTTTTTAAATTTTGTATTATATTATTACAGCAATTACGATATTTAATGTATGTGGTTTTGATTTGTTTATTGTCACTATGTTTCCTACTTTTAAGGTGTAAAGCATCTCGATTTTTGAAGTGAAAACTTCTTTAGCGGCGCTGGGTGGGTAAAAACTTTCAAACTCGCGTCAGGGTCACGTGACGTCGAAAAAGCGTAAGATCTTATTTAATTTTTATACATTGCTCGTAAAACAAGAGACGACAAAAGAACACACTTGCGGTCACGCGACGTATGACTCAAACAATTAAATAGTGTTGTGGCGACATGACGTGACGATGACGTGGCGACATGACGTGACGTGACGATGACGACGAAGCCAACGAAGACACAGACACATTCGCGCTTGCGCGATGACGTGACGATGACGTGGCGACATGACGTGACGTGACGATGACGACGAAGCCAACGAAGACACTTCGTTGGCTTCGTCGTTGTGTCACATTTGCACATCACATTCACATTCGCGCTTGCGCGAATGTGACACAACGACATGACACAATCACAATGACACAGACACATTCGCGCTTGCGCGAATGTGTCTGTGTCAGTGTGTCTTCGTTGTCTTCGTCGTTGTGTCACATTCGCGCTTGCGCGAATGTGACACAATGACATGACACAATCACGACTGTGGTTATATTTTTGAAGTGAAAACTTAAAAGTGAAAACACAACGTTAATATTGAAGTTTTCACTTCTGCCGGCACTCCCGGAGTGCTAGCTTTTTTTTATACATTTCATGAGTCCCGGGGTCATCCAGACTAGTTTTATTTGCTGTCGTCTAGGCGGTTTTATAGTTTGGGTACATTTTAATATTTCAGCCTGGAGAATATTTTCAAACTCAGTTGCCGCAATATTTACATCGGTTTGATTATAAACGTTGTTCCAGTTAGCTTGTTCCAAGTATTCCCCTAGAAGTTTGTAATTAATTTTTTTAACCAGTTTTTTATCGAACTGTTTTTGATTTGGTTTCTCAGGATGGTGTAGTGAAACAAGGATAGAATCATGATCTGTGATATCACTCAAACATACTATGGCTTTTACTTCAGTTGATGATTTTGCTAGTACATGGTCAAGGCATGTTTTACTATGGGTTGGATATCTATGAACTGGATGAAGACCATGCATAGCCGTCAGATCTAGATATTTATCAGAGTTGCTATCTGAGGTCCCCTCAAGAATGTTGATGTTAATGTCTCCTATTAGTAAGATTTGTTTTGTTTTGATGGAATCTAAAATGTTATCTAGTGACTTGATAAAATTGTCCGTGTTTCTAAAAGATGGAGATCTGTATAAAACTATTATTGTTGTAGTGTCATTGACAGTGCAAACTAGACAATTACTTCCAACAAACGATGGCTCTTCTATAGTAATATTTATACCATTGCGACTGTAAACAACTATACCATCGTTTTGGTTTAAGTAGGTTTTGGAACATGTATAATTGTAGCCCGGAATGATAATAGGTTGTGAATCAGCATTTAATCTACATTCGGTGAGAAATATAAGATCTAACTCAAAGATAAGTCTCGAAAGAAAGACGGTCAAGCCATCGATATTTTTATTTAGACTACGAATATTCTGACTTAATATTTTTAATTGGCAATTATTGTTAGTACCAATTATATCTTTAGCAGATCCTGGGTCGTTTATTAAGTAGCTGTAATGTGATAGCGTGTCACTATCGACACAGTTGACTAAATCATGTAGCATAGCCATTACGCTTTTTAGGGGTCATCAAAGTCATTATAAATCTCGTATCAGGTGGGACATCGTCCAGGAGTACAGTTTGCAGGAGGGTAATTTGTAAAGATAAGTAAGATTCATTGTAAATAGCTGTTAATACCTCATGAATTAATATTGTGTATGTATAATATGTTTTACGATAGTTAGGTGTGGTGTATGTGTAAGGGTGTGTAGGGAGGGTGTGTAGGTGTGAATTGTTGTGAATGCTAGGGTGTGCGTGAGTTGGGTGCGTGTGTATATGTGTTGTGATAGTTCGGTAGTGTGTTTTATTTATTTTGCTGCTAAGATTATCATAAATTAAAGTGACATAAAAATGTTAGTGAGCTAAAATTGAAATAAGATTTGTAAAGGCAGTAAAGAAATATGCTAATGGGTAGGTAGTGACTGGGCACTGTAAATTTAAGCTAGGTTTTAAAAAATAATAACAAAAACACTTTATAAATAGGTAGTGACCTAGTCAATCTTCTTGCTTCAGCTGGTGTAATTGAGATTCAGCTTTGATTAATATAGCCGGCTTTCCATCGTCCTTCCTGAGAAATATCCTTCCGTTTGATGTCCAACAGTATTTATACTTTCCACCTCTTACCAGTTCACGAGCAAGGAAATGCAGTCGATTAGCTTTCTGGGTTAAGTGTTCCACGACATAGATGGCGTTGTTGTTGTTTTCTATACCAATATTCGAAGCATTGAGCTTAGACGGTTTCTGTTTATTGAAATGTTTAACACCCTTGATTAATTGATTCCTGAGCAATGAACTAGACATTTCTGTTATAATAGGTTTGCTTGTACCTGTACCTGATATTCTAAAAATATCTTTGACATCATTGGAGGAGACTTTCACATCTATAGCTTTGGCAAGTGACTGTACTATATTTAGAAGATCTTATTTAGTTTCGTGAATTTTAGTAACTGGGACATTCCGTATTTCCACTGAAGTGTTTCTTGAGTTTCTTTGGAGTTCCTCGATTTTATCTTCCAGAAGACAGACGTACGTTTCTTTATCCGCGCATCTGCGCTCCAGAGCAACCACTTTGCTATTCATGTCATCGTATTGCGTCGAAAGATAAGTCACGGCCTTTTCCATGTCGGTAACCTTTACATCAATACCTACAAGTAAGGTTTGCATTTCTGATTTGAAACTAGTAAGGTTTTTTTCAATTTTAGTTTCAAGCTGTGTTTGCCAAACACTCATCATATCTGACATATCTTTTTTGAACTGCTTGAGTTCTTCACGATACACTTCTGGAGAACGGAGCCTTTTGGACCGCAGTGCCATATGGGAGCGTTTCGTAGTTTCGGAGTCCGAGCTTTCTTTGGGCGAGTGCATCATTGTTCACAAATAATATTTACTTGCAAAAAGTGCACTATCGTCAACGAGATCCGAACTGGGTATAGACGGATCGCAAGGCGGTAACTATACACGCAACGCTATCGCTATACATGTATATTGTAGTTCAATATACATGCATTCTAAAAAAAATACATATGTTATTATTATTATTGATTACGCGTGTGAAAAAAAAACCTTCGCTAAAAATTGATTTACGTTAAAAGCGCTGTTCATTATTTTAATCAGCTTTGGAATCAACGGCCCAAGTTCAGGGCTGGATTAAACTGAACTGAATATTATTACAGCAACCGATTTAATGGGACCCTTAGAATTGATCCGGCAGAAATCCATCTTATCCATTAATAACGAATTTAAGTACAGTCAGCAACTTAAGTTAATTAACAAGTTGGGTTTTGAAAAATTATGTGAATGCAGTTAAAGAATGTTATCACGTGATGTACCTTATATAAACTTTATGATATAAATAACTCTGTTCTAAAACAAAAAAAAAACAAGAAAAAAAACGGCAATAGCTCGAATTGAGATTATTAAATTGTTTATTGACTTATCTAGATGACTGTATAGATAAACCATTTTAAATTAATACATGTTTTAATGCATTAGTTGGCTGACCGATCCTACAGCCATTCTTTATTAATGGTAACACGTCAAGACGGTGACTGAACGAGCAATGACAAAAATCAGTTTATTTAGTTCGCTCTTCATGTTTATTCCAGATGTTCTGGGTATTTTAAATGTATAATAAAAAATATCTATCTATGTAATGTATTGTATTATGTATGTCAGTCTTCTAGTACCCATAACACAAGCTCTGCTTAGCTTGGGGCTAGATGATGTTGTGTGGATTGTCCAGCATTATTTATTTGGATTATATCTGTACACCATTTTTGTATGTAATGTAATCGCAGTGGAGGCGCGTGTATTTTCAGAATAGTTTATCTATAAACCCACGACAAGTAGCAAGAAAAACATGGGCAACATACATTTTTAATATAGGTAAGATAGTTTTGTTAAATTCCATCAAGAGATGAATTTATTATTATTGGCAGACGAATTTCGAAGAATTCTTAGGAGCTTGTCCTGGAAAATATTACTACGTTAGACAATACCTATCTTAAATGAGACATAACACTTTTATGACATATTCTTAATGTTAGATATTGTTTCACAAAGCACGTCCTCTATAAACCTGAGAGATGTTGTAGTGTGACCTTACATGGGGTTACCGCTTAACATCGGACGTGCAATCAACTTTAAACAGTAAAAAAAAAAAACATTCCCTCCTCGCACTGTTTTACGTTGGTATTGTGCCAAAGTATCGGGAAACAATAAAACTCACAAATCATGATGTTAGGTTCCCCAATGTTTGTAAAATAATTTTCATAATATGGTACTTAATAAAAACTTGTAAAGAGCTCTTTTTGTTTCATTACCTTAACTATAATAAATAAATAAGTAATTATGGGCAAGTCACAGCGAGCGGCGTCATCTTTATTTAACGTAGATCCTTGGTTTTCCAGTTTAAAGGTTTAAAATATAAAACCATACTAAAAAAAAAACAAAATTAAATCAATATGTAACAAAAAGAAAATTTAATCATTCATTATTATGTAATATTTACAACGATATTGATATACACTAGCAATCTAGTTTCCAAAGTATACACGCTTTGCTTAGTTTGTGATGTGTGAAATGTCCATGAATATTTATTTATTTTTTATAAATTAGCACACTCATATAATATTAGTTGTATAAGATAATATTATAAGTAGATTAAAATACATATCTAAATCAAGCACTTGTTCCCAAGTAGCGCTTCTGGCTAGATAACAAGCAAAGGCATTGTTTTGATTGACTTTGTAAAGTAATTAGCTAACAGACAGAGTTGAGTAATGAGGCACTGTTTCAAAGACGAATTACTTACACCCTTACTTTAGTAGCATAAAATATGATCTTCAAAGAATTATCTCTAACGAATGGACTGTTGCGTTGTTAACAATTTTACGAATTCATTTGACAATCGTAAACGTATCGAAAGCGCATGCGAGACACACTGCACGGTGATGTTGCATTGTTTGGCAGTTAACCTTGCGTTAACACGCAATGTGTATCACGACATTGTTTTTATACGTTTACGATTGTCACATTTATTTGCCTAAGCCTTGCTTAGGCAACTTTGCTTTGCTTTGCTTGAGAGGGTAACAAGGGTACGTAGACACTCATTGCCATGGCAACAGTAATCTAACTGATAATAAAATGTAATTCTTATTCCATTTAGTTTTTCTAGACTCTGAGGCTTTTTTCGCGTCCTGATTGCCTTTTTCCTTGTGGATCGTATTGATTTTATGAAACATAAAGAAGCCTTCTTTCTCCATATTAAGAATACGAAGTAGGTATATAATCAAGTAAACATTCAAATTAGTTGGTTTTATTAAATATTTACCTATTTTTTAAACTACCAATCACGTGATTGGTACCTTCATAATTGTTGTAGTATAGTTTGCTAAGGGTAAGAAATGCCAGAATTCTTGACCATCAGCGGTTTCGGGTCGAACAAACAAAAGCTGCCGAGATAATCTTGACGCCTTCGAAACTTTGTGAGAGAAAGGTCCGTGACATTGGGAGCTGAAAGTTTTAGGAGATATTTGCACATTAGTGGGGCAAGATAGTATGACAATTACAAAAGTACACTTGATAACTAACCGTTATATTTTGCTATAATAATATTGCGATCTGACTAAACTCATTTCGTTACTTTAAAAAAAAACAACTACTGAAATAAAACTTATAAATAATGAAATGAAATGAAATAAAATGTAATGCATTTATTTTGACAACACACAGACGAGTACAAAATATAAAACAAGGCAACATTTAAATAATACATAAAACAACAGTAGAAACAGTAACATAATGTCAAAAAAGCTCAGTCTGTTTATTATATTTATATATTATAAGTATGTGGTATTGTTGAAATACTTGGCAGCAGATATAACATTGAGATTAACCAAACTAAGTAACTTAAATAAAAATAGTTGAGTCCTTTGTAAATTATTTTAATTACAAAGCAAAGAAAACACATTTTGTGTTGCATGTTTGTAGAGGCTTTAGTTAATCTCAAAACAGCTGAACAAACAGAAATTATTCTCGCAGATAATTGGTTCACGGGTTGGATCCCTACAATAACCTGTCGGTCTAATTTTCAAGGCAACAAAGTTAATACAAGGTTATTTTTAGTTTTACTTTCTACTTGACTTTGTACATAGCTTAAATAATTTTATCTCTTATATGTATAATAAACAGAAGCTTCACCTTTCAAAAAATCGCAATCCATAAGATAAATATTTAATCTACTAATTTTCCAAGTATGTAAAGTTAGTGATGGTAATGATATCTATTCTCTTTACGGACCTTTTATCTGAAATATCCTATCTATTGCAGGTTATGCATTAGGTACTACAAACATTTTGATGAATACATATTGTAGCCGTTAGGAGAGTTGTTCGAATTTTAGCCGTAGGTGTTTGTCATGAAATAAAATATGGCACATGTTTATAAAAACTATTCAGATTTTTCTGTCAGGTAATATCATAACAAATTCCACAAATTTTGTTTTAACAATAACAAACTCTTGTATCTGAGTATAACATTTTTATCCATGCAAGTATCTATGTAATCGATATCGATGCCGGTCGGTTGGCAACCGCTGCTGATTGAAGTCGGAAAACTTATTCTAACGACAAAATAAGATATCTAAAAAAAACTTAAAAAGCACGATCATTTACCGTCACCGAGCATTTTAATAACTTAAAATTCTCACTGAAACAGTGCAGAAGTCGTGAACTGCCACGTGAATCACGTCCTGAGGGAACGTGACTCTCGAAGTATTGAAAATGAGAAGTATATCTGCTTCTGTTCACTCATACCTATAAATAAAAACATTTTTTGCAAACAAAGCATTGATTGGAATCAGTATTTGTATTCAAAAGTCAATTGTCATAGGGACCAATACCGTTTGTATTCCTTCAATAAGCAATACCGACGAGGCTCTCATCTCATATCTAGCTATGGGAATCGCACCTCGTTAATTCATGATTGAATTCGTTATCCAGCCAGTACCCGATCGAGCTTCTCTAGAATTCACTCGTAGCTGCCTTCCTCAGGTATTCATTTGGATAATATTGCACAACGTGTCGTGAAATAGAAGAGTGAATTCACAAACAAAAAATAGATGATAGAGGTTTGGTACGTAATAGAAAACTGTATACCTAGTGTGTACACTGTACACTTATCTAATCGACGTCAACATAAATGTACTTACATGTTGAAAATACAGTTCAATGATGATGATTAGTATTAAAATCATTACCCTGTCCGACTTCATCTAAGAAAACTCTAATAGTGACTCCATTTTAATGTGATATGTTCTATTCAAAGGAAATATTGTCCAAAAAGCTCCGTAATTTTATCTTATTGGGCCCTAATTACGACGATAGCGATAGACCATATTGTGTTGTTTATGAGTTCAGCGGGTGAAGCCATAACTCCTCATTAATGCCGCGAAGGCTTTGGTCGAAGAGGTTTCTTTATGATGTCATAAAAGCAACCGTTTCTGACAAAAATAAAGTAAATCAGCCAAGGGCGAGTCGTGTGTGAAGTGAACGTTGTTGAAAGTTGTATATTTCGATCATCATAATTTCATCCCCTTTACACCCACTGCTGAGTATAGAGCTGCTCTTTATCATGTAATTTTTTCCGGTCCCTTGTGACTCACCATTGATTACCAGCTCGTTCCATGATGTCTTTGATTTTCCAATATAACCTAATTTCCGAATTATTAAATCTGTTTTTAGTGTAGGTTTTAGTGATAAAGAATTATGTAAATATGCACTCAACGTTTTCAGGGGCAGCTTATTCAAATAAAATTCAGCCGCGGTAACTGGTAATGGTGAGAAGCCTACACAGCGACCAATATTTTGATGGGAAAATCCTAAGAAGTTAATCCTAGAGAGTAGAAATGGCGACTTGGCCTCCTAGTGCATTTGCAGCCTTACTTGAGATCAAGCTACGAATAATAGAACACAATAATGTACGTAATACAATGTAAAAACATGGTTCTATTTGAACGTGTTCGCAGAAGCGTGACACGTTGTACAAATAAAACCGCTGTAGCGACCACTGTTGTGTCACTGCAAATTGGATTGACTCCACCAGATAGAAATATACGATCTTCCCTGCGGTGCATTTAGGGCTACAAGACGCCGGGAACGTTTTGCTGACTTTCAGATAACGTGGTTAATCTACTTTTACAGCAACATGGTTCCGCAACTTTGCTCAACTTTGAGACTAAAGAAATAGAATAGACTTTTTTCATTCATCATTTTCCTATTCAACTATCTATTTTTCTTGTCGCTTTGTAAAATTCTTGCATAAGTGTCAAGACTTTTTTTTTATCTCATTCATATACAAACAATGAAATCGATCAAAAATACTCCTCGTTGGGAGTTAAGATAAGAAACAATGTTTGTATTTAAAAATAACATGTGTCCATGAATAAGCAGAACGTTAGGTTTGTTAAGTGCGCCCACTTATTTACAATGCGCGGGACTGTGTAGTTCAAACAAATCGTTGTACAGATCCCTCCAGCTAAAGCTGAGTAAATTGTCGACATAAAACGTTATGAGAAAACGTTTTCACCGCACGAGGATGCCTTCAATCTCTTGCTGCCGTATTTTGCATTTGGAGTGTACGGTTCTTAACGTAGTCGGGACGGGATGAAAGACCAGCTGAATGTTCGAGGCTCGCGAACGCTTTCTTTGAGTGTTCCCCAAATTAAATTTGCTTGAACGCATTATAAAGGGTCGCGGAGAGACTGCGAGTATAGACTGCTTTACTGACGCGACCGTTAGAATTATTACTCTTGATTAACGTAGCTAACTGATAAGATAAGGGCGTGCTACGGTTATCTGAATTGTTACAAGGCTGCAATTACGGCGTAGATTCTTTTTTTAATTATAATCATAACATTAAATCTAGGTTTTTAATGTTTTTTTAAAATTAAAGATCGAATATCAATGTTTCGACTAAAACAAATACCACATGTCACTAATATAAGGATTCTAAAAAAACTGTAACAAATATCTATGAACATAAATATAGTGTTAAATATTTTTAATTTTTAAGTGGACACTAACTAACAAACAACTGCAGAGTAGTAAAAAAGATTAGATTATATTGCTTAGATGGGGATCCACGTTTGAGTTCGACGTACACATTGCCATAAATTGTTTTTCTATGAAGCTAGATAGTTATTTATTGTTTTTTAATACAACCAATGTTATCTTAGCTCCACGAATTTCAGTCTCGTACATATCAAACTTTCAAAGCATTTTGTATTAAAATATAATATATATTTTTAAGAAATAAGTTGTGGACTGGAACTCAATTTCTTTAAGCTTTTTATCGGAAATGTGCACACAGCTCAATAGGACATAAAACGGGTCAGCGCAGTCAATGCAGATATCACTGGCCGCTCGAAGGAAACGTGACTCACTATCAATGAAAATGGTTAGATACATTCAATTGAATGTTTTGAAAGCGACTTGCAAAGCTATTTGAGAAAGATTGAACTAGCAGCCATATGATATATTTTTACATCAAAGAAAATAGTACATAGACAACTTGGCATCAAAATTTGTCTTGTTGTTAAACGCCAGTCAGCTAAGTTTAAAAAGTTTGTTATCAAACGAGAAAGGTGTTAACAAGCTGTTCGCTGTGCTACAGCACAAACAACTTTATCAACATAACAACATATCAACTCTGCTCAAAAAGCATTTCAATATTATTACAAATCTCGATGCAGTTTTTATGGCATTATAGGCAAACGCGTATAAGCTGTTTCATATTTGAAGTTTGAAAAATTTTGTTTGGAAACACAATACAAGTACCTAAATAGTCTAATGATATTTGCTAATTGAACACCACCACATGGTCTTTTATATAACAGAAAAGTTAGTCATGAATATTGTGGTAATGACACAATGCGACTGGTCCCGGATCTGACATTCAAAAAAAACACGGTTGCCGTTGCGCATTTGGCCGTACCTCTTCGCAGCCAGGTGTAAACAGGTATGATTTCGATACATTTATACGTGCATAACGTTTATTTATAATTGCATATCAAATTAAAGCTATGTTTTTTTCCATTTTTTATCATATTGTTTGCTTAATTAAATCTACCCGCAAATAAGGGTTGCTGATTTTTTTGAGTCTTCATATTAATTGCCATGATGTAGACGTTATTTGATTTAAAAAACAGGTGAACGATATTTTTCCAAAAAAATAATTAAAAATAATTTAATTAAACATACATGCGGCCAAATTTTGCTAGGCAACCTGATAAATACATATTCTCCTAATTATAAATATACATAAAAATTCGGTTTACAGCAAAAAACAGATGAGCGTAGTAATCCTGCAGCCGGATCTTAGACTATTATACCATGCATAAAACCGAGTGAATTAGAAGAATTGTTTTCAGAAATTCAAGTAATATATTTTTAATTATATTTTAAACAATCTTACCGATTTTCAGCTTGGTGGGAATTTATGTAACTTCGAATGCCTAAATTGACCGGACTATAAATTCAAATTCAAAATGATTCAAATGTAGTTTATCTTTTAGAGTTCACAAACTATATAACTGAGTATTTATGTTTTTAACACTCAGCTGGATTCAAAACAAAAACATGGCAAGAATCAACCGAGAATTTAATTAAACTAATAAATTACCTCAGACGTGGTGGAAGCACTTATCTGTTCCCACTAGCCCCGCACACACCGCAAAGTGAATCCTCTTAATTGCACAAAAGTAATTGGAAAATTTCGCCACATAAGGGAAGTAAGGACAAGTGGACTGCATTTTCAAAGAAACTGTTGGACCGTTCATTAAGATTCG
Source organism: Ecliptopera silaceata (assembly GCA_932527185.1). NCBI lineage: Eukaryota > Metazoa > Arthropoda > Insecta > Lepidoptera > Geometridae > Ecliptopera > Ecliptopera silaceata. The sequence goes on from OW052192.1 coordinate 5,680,991, forward strand.
AAGTTTCGATTAAATTAAAACTTCTCTAAGTCTGCAATGTGGATTCGCATTGTGCTCGTAAACTCGGAGCTTCAACGTCTTGGGTTTATCCACAAGTTTTATCATACTTAGTGGAATCGTGAATAACAAAGGACATGCAAAAGTAAAATATTTGCTTATGCTTTTGTAAACGCAACGTATTTCATCTGTGGTACCTACTCCTATATTAGAATACTAAAAGGTGGCTAGTAGAGAATCCATTTTTTTCTACTCAAGCTCTTAACGTCTAGTAAGTACCTAAGAGACAACAGGGAAATGTAGCGCATCTGCAACATCAGAACATTTATTCCGGCCGCCCATTAGAGAGTAGACCACGCGAGAACAAATGTGCCCCAGTTCACTTGGCGAGTCGAAGTCGAATATTTATTTCAGGAGTTTCTAGAGATGTAAGGGCGGCTATCCGGAAATCGGATTATAAATCAGGCGTTGTGCATCCGGAATCCGGGTGCAAGTTGGCAGGACACGGCAGGGTGCGATGCGGTGCCATGTCGCAGAGACGCATCGTGGCCACGGGCGCCGCGCCAGATACCTAACGCGTCACCAACGAAGGTTACTTCACTCTTGAACAACAATTGCACGCAATCAGGATCTCATTCAGCACTCAAACTCATAAAATTCAGAGCAAACATTTCCGCGTTGAATAATAATGACGAACGGCTACAGACTGCCAATCATATCTAGTGACTCGAAGATAGTACCGAGCGAACCGTATCATGTTACTTGGTTTGGCATCACTGTGTGTCATATAATAAGATCTTTTTCGTTCTAATATCAACAATGCTTTTATCCCCTCGACATTATACTCAACAGAAAACTTCAGTTATTGGATGTACATAAAAATTGCAAAATATGGTTGTGGTGTGTGCAATACAATTCGGAAGTAGAAAATGTAGTCTTTGAAATATGCAGGCGTGCACAACACAAATTGCGCTAACTTGAGAACGAAACGCGGAACTTGAACGTCTCGCGGAGTCCAAACGCAAGTCAAGTGGCGCGCCTGTTGTAAATAGAACGGACTCGGCCAGCACTAACTCGGAACTCACAACACTGCCTGATGCGGTTACACACGAGCGACACCGCATGCTCTTTTGACAATGTTTACAGTATTCGAATATTTGAACTGACGTATCTACCGCCTATCAAATCATTTCATTCAATTGTTTTATTTTACTTTAATTTAGATAAGTATTTATGGACTTATCGCACATCACTGTTTAACCTCAAAATAACTTTCTAAATACAGATATAGAATAATATAAAACATCAGACAAACGTAACTTTTAACATGTTTTATTTTAGTAACACTAAAAATAGCGAGAGGTTTTAATAACTTCTTTTAAAAAGTTACGAAATGTTTCATACAATGTGACAAGCAAGATAAGTTTTCATGCATTATTTTTGTTTTACAGTACTCAACCTACTGTAAATGAAGTTGTGGCAAACGGCCTGTATGACAACATACAATGTAGTATGAGATGATGACTAGTCTTGTAACTTGCCGCGTATGTGTATGAGCTTTAAATACATAACTAAATTGTCATTGCGGGCGCGATGAGCTGTGCAAGATGTCCTTGGGGGGTTTATTTGGCTTTATGCTGGACTAACTTCTACCCACGACTTATCTACATTTTGTCTTAGTTCTCATTTGTCATACCGTACCTACCTAAATCATTCTTGCCAGTTCTTCTAGGCTCTGGTCGCGTGGAACTGGCACCTAGAATCACCTAGTATGTAAGACGATTCTTAATGATCCTTGTGATTTTATTGAATAAAGAAATATTTGATTTGATTTGATTCATCATTTTGGGATTAAAAGTAACTAAGGAAATAATTCAAGAAACGAACGCAGCGTATTACACAATGACCTCATTATCCAAAAGATTGCTTATTCCTATCAAGCTCGTTCCTCGTTCAATATGCCAGGAGCTACTTTAGATAGTCCTGCACTTATTCAGGCTTATTTTCTTACAAGGTACTAAGCATCATACATTATGGTTGACTTTAAACCCATTTTTGTGCTATAGTTGTAATTTTAGATTTAATGAATGTATTACATCAAAATCGATGATACTCACTATAAAAGCTGCGCAGTATACATCTTCTACGATCGTAGACCGTTAGAAACTATGAAAAAAGTTATACGCGTAGAGAGTAAGTATAAAAGATAAAAGAGGTATTTCTATTAACATTTACAATTATATATGTATTTTTCTGGAACAACTACTAACTTTTTTTTAACACAAATATAAAGTCTCTCTCGGTGGTTTTCAACAACTGGCGCCTTTAGTTTTAGATTTCACGTAGGCACGCGTAAAATTCCCAAAATGTTGGCTAGATAAAAAGTAGAACTTTTTTCATTTTCGCCACACCATCGCTCAGCGTGTGCCAGTTCTTTAGAGGTACCTGAGGCCGTATCCTAGCCTCTCACAACCTATCAGGTTTTAAATCACGTTCAGTTTTTTGTAACTCATCGGTTTTCTGTGCCATTTCTGGTGGACTGAAATGACTGAGCTGTATTAAATCCTATCAATAATAACGTCACAGACACATCAGTCTATAAGAAATGCCACAGTACCCTGATTAGTTACTATAGAAACGGATCGTGATTTAAAACCTGGCAGGTTTTGAGAGGCTAGGATACGGCCTCTGCCGTAGTAAAGTTGGCATTATACTCGTGTTGGTGGCATCAATCGAGATACGATACATTTATTGAAGCCTATTCAATCAGAATTTCACGCGGTGGAGTGGACAGTCGCATGTATATGTCATAAATTCTCCACTTTACATGCACACTTGGTTTTATTTATACATATTAATAATAATATTGAGTCATCACCAAAAAAAACTGTGATGTGACTATTGTTTAATAAGTCATCTGATATAAATGACTTAATTACAGTTTGTGTGTATGATACGTAACAAAAATCAAAAATTCTCATGTAGATTTGGTTAAAATCTATTATATTATGATGGTAATACACCGAAAAATAGTAATATCATAAATTAAGTGTAAATATTTATACCTAGTTTTTAAAAAGTAAATTAATAAGTATTTAAATGAATGCAGCCCTTCCACAGGTTGAAATAACGATATTTTACGAGTTATGAGTCTCATATGTGCGCTTTAATGCTGGGAAAAGGCTCGAGTGCCGTTTTATTGGTTTTTAAGTTCGTTTCACAGTACTAATATAATTACTTCAGTAATTTAATTGTATGCATGTCCAATTTAAAACTGAAAACAGGTGATCAACGAATGGAATTAAATGAATATTAAGCAGATAGGTACATATAAGAGAACAGGCACGAGTGTTACTGCGACTACCTACAGTAGGAGTAAAAAATAACCAGCCACGAAGATCGATCTGCTGTACCTGTCATTTGAATATTTTGTCTTGAAAATTTGTCTCTTTGGTATTCGAAAGAGATTCTTACTTTATCCGGTTATTTTAAATAAGTACACAATTCACACAATTCTTAGCATAGGTGATGCAAGTGGGTATTTAAACAAGGTCGATGCTCATAAAGCTGCTGCTTGGCGAGTTGTCTCCTCTCCTCGAGACAGTAACCAAGCGTCATATTCGCATTGTGACGTCATCCACCGCCCCTCGTGAATTCCCGACGCTGCCGTGCCTCTCATTGTGCCCGCCCCAGTTTTTAATCTGGAGACGTCGAATAAAAGCACAATACACGGATACATCTTGCTCCGCGTTTGTTCCTCTTTTAATCAGCGAATAGTGAGATCCGAAGGTCGTAAATACCCGTCGCCTATTCCATCCATCGATATTCCATTACTGTTATCTGCCTGGGTGGAAGTAACAAATGATACGGAGAAAAAGCACACGTCCAATAATAGCGGCGTAAAATTAATCTAAAGGCCCTCGCTGCGTCTCGCGCCGGCAACACATCTTCTGGTGTAGGATTGTCTGCGACGGGAGAATAAATCATAGTTATATTACGGAGTCGTTGTGTGGCGGCCCGTAATATATCAAGGAGCATAAAGGAGCAGGCCCGCAGCCGTCGCAGCCCTGAAGTTGGTACCTTGCCGAGTCGGCCGCGTGATGGGAATGCGCGCATCGCAGAATTGAGATGGATGTTGTAGCTCGCCTCGTGTGCCGAGATCGAAGCACTGCTGCTGGCCTTATGTTGTCGAGAACCAGCCTTGCGTTATTACAGTCTATTCTATGCTGACATAGGAGTCACTACCGTAAATAATATGCCAGAGGAACTCCGATGAGACAAAGTTTTTGTAGAACCGTCTGATGTGAGCGAGCGCTTTGTATTAGCAACAAAGCACAGGGCCTCGACGCTAGAGCTTTTAGGCGGTGGTTATCGTACCAGCCGCAAATGTGAATTTACGCTTTGAGTTTTGAAAAATTAAAAGCGACATTTTCAATGCAATTGCGAACGTTCTTTCCACAGTCGGCGCGGGTAATGGCCACTCCAATCCCAAATTGCGCGGTCTTTTTGTTGCCGACGCTTTTGTAAACACTTATTTGTACTACTCGCTCACATTATTCTTCAGTTTCATTTAATTACTGGCTGTGAGCTCAATTGTTACTGTATAAATAAATCTATAACAAATCCACTCAAGCTCACTAGTACTACTAAGTTTCAGGTAAGTACCAAAGTAAACTATTAGTTCGTTACTCCTAGTTTATTAACCTGAGTTTGAAGCTTAGCAAAAGCTTAGTTTTACAGTGGAAAACTGTTGTATACAAGGGATGGCTTAAAACCAATCTGACCTATACTTTGTCATTAAATCCTTTTGTTGCTTTATACAGTAATATAAATTATTTACAAATTATTTTTTTACATTAAATTAAAGTACAAATCATCTGAAGCCACTCGTTCAATAGCGGCGTGTCGTAATGATGCCAATTAGTTTAAATACGTAATTTAAATAACCAGATGTCGGGGGGAGGCTGTGAATCCACTCATTCCAAAATAGCTTAAAGCCACGTGCGACTGACGAGAGCTACGATCTCTATACTAGCCACTAATAATAAAAGCAAACGAGTGAACGACTTGTAACAAATTATATTATCTACTGAAATGATCCTTGAAAACAATGAAAGCTAATTTACTTTGACACAACATCATCTAGTCCTAAATTGAGAAATGTAGAGAAAAATAATAACATTATTTTAGGCGGTTCCTATCGGGGATATTCCCAGTGGGCCGAAAACATGTTCAATGCGAACAAGATTGCTTGCTTTGTAAACACAATAACATATTCATTTTCATAAATTATTATTTAATTCCCACCGTTTTAATAAACAATTTAAGGAATTGTTTGAATGTTTACCATTTTTGCATTTATTGTAGGTAAACCACAACGATAAAATGTGCTCATAGTTTTACGCCGTACTAGGTAAAAACAATCAAGACAACCCAAGGTAGCACAAGGCGTCTGCGGAAGATTTAATTTTCTTAATTTTTTTCACTCAGTGGAAAGCTTCGTTGGGGAGAAATTAAATTAGAAGAAGAGTAAAATGGCAAGTTTCTGGCGAGACTGCGCAGTGCAACGATATTAATTCAAGAGTCGTCGTCTCGAGAAAATTGTCATGCTGAGTATCTACTTGGTATGACCATACTCGCAGGAATTGTAAACCTGAGCTATTCTGTACCGTAAAGTTTATGGTTTTTCGTTTCTCTTTGAAATGCATTAACGATTGTGTACCTACCTAGAAATAGAAATTTTATTAATTATCGAAAAGATAAATTTTTAAAATAAAATACTAGACATCATGGTGATCCTACACCTATTTACAAATAAGTACTAATGTGGTTTGTTAGGTTAGCTGGATTGCCACGTTACATAGCAAGTTAAGTTTTTTGGCCGCAACATATTACGTACCTAAATGACGAGGGTAAAAAGGACATTGCCAACGTGCATATGGAATTTGGTCCAGATACTGACTAAAGTACCTGGAACACGAAAAAGTATTGTACATTAGAATACCCCAGCTTTACAATCCGGAACTTGGCATCTAGTGGTATGTGGCACAGTGCCGAGTTTGAGGGGTTCCGTTTGCCTATTTTGGAATCCCTTCATTACGGTTAGGGATAATTGAGTTCAGGCTTTCGCTAATTTTCGTTCTGGTTTTTACTTAGGTGTCTACCTAAACTACGTACTACAGGTACGTAGTAGGTTGAAGACGTGGTAGGTAGAAAAGTTTTAAGCGTTTTTAGTAGCTAGAATGTTTTTGGTTTGATTGGGTAGCCACAGCCAATGTTAATTTACAGAAAAGCGGCTAGTGTGTTGCATCACAGCCATCCACTTCATAGAAAATGTCGACATCAAACCTGAAAAACGATTATTTAATCATTAAATCTTTTTTTCGGACATAATGGTGAAAATAATAGTGCACAATGTGTTTCAGCTGATAAGAATAATGGAAGTTGTGGATCAAAGTTTTTTCGGATAACAATAGGCTTCATAAAATATTTTTTTCTTGGCATAGATTTTTCCTGATAAAATCAGGGAAAAAGTAGCTCTGGCAGTATAATTCTGCCTTCTATTAGCTGCTTAGTTTGGGAATAGTACACGCTTTGCTTTTTTTTGGAATAGATGGCGCTGTGCGAAATGCGATGCATATTTTTATTTTTCCAACGGCTAACCCTTTTTTGTATTCAAAAAGTTCAACGAACATTTTGGGTAGGATAGCAACAAATGTACAATTACCATATAGCTATGTACGATGACTAAAATAACAGAATGCATAATATATAGCCTGACAGTGCTGACATGTTAGATTACTGCGTACCATCAAAATCCTTGCACATAGTTTTTCGAGCTTCGGCATAGATTTATTACCCCTAAATTATAATTGATGTAAACTGGTAAATCCCACAAGTATTCTCTTTGTTTATCGGTATAATACAAGTAGATACCTGAGTGATATATTATCTATATAGTATACGGGTAGTGAGTTGTAATTAATTTGGGATTGAGCCAGTAACCATAGTAGTGTATTATCTGTGTTGTTTTTGTCAAATAAATATATTTCATTTTTAGTAAATCTTCTAATACAATGGATTTAGTTTCAATATAAGCTTTATTAGGTCCATGAATACATAATGAGGAATCAGTGCCATCCCTCGACCAATTTTGTTTGGCACTAAATCTGAAACTGGTTATTTGAATGTTACCAAGAAGTTAAAATGGCGTCTGTTGCACTGCCAACTTATTTTTAGTTCTTACCTAGACGTGATGAGGACGAAACATAGATCATAATAAATAGACATGTCAATAATATAATAATAAAATGTCTATGAATTGCAAATTCATTTTGTTTATGCATCATTTAGACAACGATATGAGTATTTATTGGAAATAACTGCTGAGTATCATAATTATTCTATGACAGTATTTTTCATACCGATCACAAATAAAAAATTAAATACCTAAAATCACAAAAGTTCTACGAATGGTGAATGAATGATAAATTTATTTTTACTGAATTAAGAAAAACTAAATATATAAAACAAAATGTTTACCAAACCGCGAGCTGTATTTACAATAAATGTACAAACGTAAAGCATTATCGGCGGTCAGTTTAGTCGAACGGTTTATTTATTATATAACTTTTACAGGCAAATATAAAACGTTACAAGCCATTTGCTCCAACCCGGCGTTTAGATACTTTTAGTACTAAATTAGACTAATTAACCCCGTCGAGAGTAATAACTGTTTACTAACTGCAATTACAGTTTTGGGCTCAAATTATTGGATCGGTGAAGAGTTCGACTCAAATTGTAGATATTGTTCAATTTGAACCAATCAGTTGAGCCATCTAATTGAAATTTAATTTGGCTACTTAGAAATCGTTTAAAATTTTACTCGGACCAACTTATTCATGAAATAAAATCGCCCCAACAGCTGAAGTATAATTGCCAAAGTTTGCTAAGCAAAAAGGCTTTTAGTGGCTTCGGGAAACAGGTATAACTACTTTTCGAAGTCTCCGTAGGTCGGAAACAACTATTCACTACTTTGCACGGATTTCGCTGTAGAAACTACTAACATTTTGAATATTTTAAGTGCTTATGCTGTTGTTGCTGAGTATGCTGATTGCTGAGCTGGCAACTGGAAGTTTAGTTATAAACTGACCACTTTGCTACTTAAGTAAGTATTTACATGTTTTCGTCGCAGCTTAGTGAGTGTATTTTATGATTTATTTCACATTTTTGTCCGAGTCTCAACAAAATTTGGGGGCTTTTTTCTGTGTTTTTTCCTGGCAGTAATAAAACTACCCTAACTTACTAAACTAAACTTATGTGCTTAGTTAAAAACAAACAAACTCGAGTAAACCACCATTCAGTAACTATAGGTACACAATTAATAGAGTGTGATGGATATATTTTACAGTAACTACCTATATATTTCATAATCATTTATTTCTCAAAAAAGTTTGGTTAGTTTTTACAATTTTGTTTACACACTGAGAAAACTAATAGTTGAATTTCTGAATGTTGATTCCTTAACAGTTGAGTCAACAATAAATTACGTTGTGACAACCGTAGTACTACATTTAATAGAACAAATTAAAAAAAGTTAAAATCTAATTGTTGTTACAACCAAAAAAATGGGTTAAGCTAACATATTTTTTCATGTATAATCGCATAGCGGTCAATTTAACTAATAATTCGGTAATGTCAACATAATGCTAAGTTGAATCAGCAAATGAACTTAGTCAAAGTTACAAAATTAATTCAACTATTTGCAAATATTTTAAACAACAAAGCAAATTGGTTAAAATAACTATACGTGAATAGTTGTCAACACCTAACATTTCATTACATAGTAGAATCAACAGATACATTTAGTCAAAATAACAAAAATATTTTAACCTTTTGCTAGAAATGTATACAACCAATAAATAATGTTTAATTCAACCATATTGCAAAAGTTGTATCAACAAGCGATCGTAGCTAAATTTACAAAATTGATTCAACTATTTGCAAATATTTTAAACAACAAAGCAAATTGGTTAAAATAACTATTGTGAATAGTTGTCAACCCCTAACATTTAATTACATAGTAGAATCAACAGATACATTTAGTCAAAATAACAAAAACCTTTTTAACCTTTTGCTATAAATGTATACAACCAATAAATAATGTTTAATTCAACCATATTGCAAAAGTCGTATCAACAAGCGAACGTAGCTAAATTTACACAATTGATTCAACTATTTGCAAATATTTTAATAACCAAAGCAAATTGGTTAAAATGACTATTGTGAATAGTTGTTAACACCTAACATTTCATTACATAGTAGATTTAACAGATAATTTAGTCAAAATAACAAAAATATTTTAACCTTTTGCTAGAAATTTATACAACCAATAAATAATGTTTGATTCAACCATATTGCAAAATTTGTATCAACAAGCGAACGTAGCTAAATTTACAAAATTGATTCAACTATTTGCAAATATTTTAATAAACAAAGCAACTTGGTTAAAATGACTATTGTGAGTAGTTGTCAACACCTAACATTTCATTACATAGTAGAATCAACAGATACGTTTAGTCAAAATAACAAAAATATTTTAACCTTTTGCTAGAAATTTAAAAAAAAACAATAAATTATGTTTAATTCAACCATATCGCAAAAGTTGTATCAACAAGCGAACGTAGCTAAATTTACAAAATTGATTCAACTATTTGCAAATATTTTAAACAACAAAGCAAATTGGTTAAAATGACTATTGTGAACAGTTGTCAACACCTAACATTTCATTACATAGTAGATTTAACAGATAAATTTAGTCAAAATAACAAAAATATTTTAACCTTTTGCTAGAAATTTATACAACCAATAAATAATGTTTGATTCAACCATATTGCAAAAGTTGTATCAACAAGCGATCTTAGCTAAATTTACAAAATTGATTCAACTATTTGCAAATATTTTAATAAACAAAGCAAATTGGTTAAAATGACTATTGTGAGTAGTTGTCAACACCTAACATTTCATTACATAGTAGAATCAACAGATACATTTAGTCAAAATAACAAAAATATTTTAACCTTTTGCTAGAAATGTATACAACCAATAAATAATGTTTAATTCAACCATATTGCAAAAGTTGTATCAACAAGCGAACGTAGCTAAATTTACAAAATTGATTGCAAAAACAGACTCGCAAGGTTCTAGCAAATTGCTCTGGAATATCATCTTGTCTATAATCTCAACAAGTGCACAATGCACTCTTCCAATGTAAAACAAAAATGATAGGAAAGACCGGGAGGTTCTCTCTAAAGATTACTATATGGCTATACAAAGCGGTGATCAGGCCAAGGTTGGCATATGGCGTTCTGGTCTGGTGAACGAAGACAGAACTCTCGATCACCATCACCGGACTCCAATGGTTCCAGCGACAAGCCTTTTTAGCTATCACTGGCTGCATGAAAACCACCCCAACAGCAACCATGGAGATAGCCCTATAAATAACTCCACTTGACCTGTACATACAACAAGAGGCCAGCTAGCTGCCATCAGGTTAAAGCATCTAGGCATATGGTGTAAAAACCTCACCACTTCACACGCTAAAATTTATTCATTAAAGGGCAATTTTTTATTTTTTTAAATATCAGCCTCTCAACTCCGCCCCATGTGCCATGAAATAATTTCAGTTTTTTTTCTATGCAAACTTCGGAGATAAGGGACGGTTTTTTTTTACATTTTTCGTCAAAACTCAAAAACTACTTATATTTTATACGCTTTAAGCAGCGTAAAAAAAATAAGTGCTTGAGAATGTGCAAATAGCGCTCTTTCATATGATACCCCACATACCATAGTAGCCCCACTTCGATTTTTTAGACAAAAACTGTTCCAAATTTCAAGTTGATAGCATTAGTACCTAGTTCGTGAGATATACGGTTGATTTGGTTAGGTTTCCTTTGCCGCTGCCGCGGAGCCGCATAGCAAAATTAAAACCAAAACAGGGTTCCCAACTAAAGGGTATTTCCCCCAAATTTTGGCGGTAAATAAGTGGAATGGGATTTTTTAAGGGGCTTTATATTCATATCTTTATTTGCATTCCATAACGTGTGAATATCTTATAATGAATGGGCTTAAAGCTGAGGTACAGTTACGGACCCTGTATAGTTTTAGGTTTTTTTTTATTTATTTTATTTACAAGTATTGGCCCTGAAATAACCCAATTTAGCTAATCTACTTAATTTATTGACCAAGCGACACTATAATGACAATGACAACTAAAGCAATTAATAAAATATAGCTGGTTAGTTGCTGTGTGATCGTGAATTTTAATACATATTTTTCCTTGTTCTTACTTAGTTTTCTTTAAGGCCTAAACATTCATTGCGAAAACAATCGATGTTTTAGAAACATCGATGTATTTCTCAATACATTATATTTAATGTATTTTTTCAAAATTATGTTAAGTTATGGTACTGTAAAATGTGACCTGGCAACACTGTTGACTTCAATCAAATCCAACCGCATCTCCGCAAGTGCGCGTTCGTTGCGTTTGTTTAGTTTGCCCGGCGCCGCCGGCGCCGGCGCCCGCGACGTACCTACTAAACGTTAGACTTTTATTTGAATTATTAAAAACTCACTGCTAAAAGTGGTTTAATAGAACAAACCAAATAAAAGGTGAGTTTAGTGATACGTATCGTTGATTCAGTGGTACCTTAAGTAAATATGGAAGATTTTGAGAAATCACTGGTGCCAGTATATCTCCGAGACTGGGGTTTATCTGAAGAGACAATTAAAATTTTTTGTGGTAAGTACTTACCTTACATAATATAATGTATGAAACGCCAGTCTGATCATGATGAAATTACTAATTGTAGCTAAATAAGTAATTTATCTACAAGTAGGTAAGTAACATAACATAGATTTTATCTAGCTCGTAGTAGTTTTATGTACTCAGTACATAAAACAGCACTGAGTACCTACTCAGTGCTGTTACCTACCTAGGTAACCTAATACGAACAAGAAGTAATAAGTTAAATTAACCTAGATTTTATGTAGATTGCACCTAGAATATGTGGTATTGTTTCTACCACATATTCTAGGTGAAATCTACATAAAATCTAGGTTAATAGTAGCAGGGTCTTTACCCGGGGGTGCAAGGGGTGCGGTGCACCCGGGTGCGGAGCGCCCGTGGGCGCCTGCCGAGCGCTGATTAATGAATATTTAGATATTTCATTGAATTTAACGCCATTGCACAGCTTCATAATACAGGTTACGTACGACAAATACGCAACATTAAATATAAAAAAAATTGTCATCAACAATAATCATTGTTCGTTTTACTTTTATTGCGCTTTCGGTGCTTGTCATACTGCTCATGATGTGCAAGTTAAAATGACTCTTATTACCTACTACACAAATATGTAACAATTTTATTTAATAATACGCGCGCGGCAAATTCTCTAATCCAAAGAGAGTCTTTGACCTGTGCCGCCCGGTCGCCCGCACTTGAAGCAAAATGATCTCTAAGTCAAAGTCAATAAAGTGTAAGTTCATTAAAAATGGGCGCACGGCGCGACAACTTTTCGTCCGCCCTTTGACAAAGCCGCACTTAAAGAAAAATGATCTCTATAACACTACAATTAGGTATAAGTTCATTTGAATTTACAGTGCGGCGCGCGTCGCGTATGTAGGTATGTGTCGGTGAGTAGAAAACCAGGGCGGTAGACATAAGACGGCACTGCAACGTATGTAGGTAGGTATACCTACACATAATACTACAAGTTTAGGTACCTAGTAGTAGCCACTAGCCAGTAGGTAAGGTACCAAGGTACCTAGTTATTTTTTATAGTAAACTACCAAGATCGCGTACCCAAAACTACGATAGGTTAGGTGGTAGGTTGGTAGGTACCTGAGGAACTTACGTATCTAAGTAATAATATTTGCTTTGTTTTTCAGATAATGAAATCACTATAGATTTACTCCCAGAAATATTAGTGCCGCTTATTATTCAGAGTCGGTGTGAGGAAGCTGGAAAAAATAACCCATGTAAGTAAACCTATCTCTATTATTTTAATCTCACTTGTTAATTAATTATAGGTACTAAATTTAATCTCTATTTATAGGTAATTAGTATTATTAATTTTTAATTACCTATTTATTTAGGTAGGTACTTACCATAGGTTATGGAAGCACTAACAAAATGTAGTGGGTAGGTATATCAAATACGTCACAAAATGTTATTTTAACACAAAAGTAATGTTAACTTATACCTACGCGTAGTAAGGTACGTACGTACTACCACAGAATAAGTAATAGTACAAGTACAGAGGTCGACTCTAAGAGAAAAAAAATGCGAATTTAAACCTACTTACAACGCGGCTAAAGTTCATGCGCGACAAGCTTTTATTTATATCAATATACATTTTATAATTTAATATAATGATGGGTTTGATTGCATTCAAAATTTATTTTGTTCGTTTTAGAGCATTTAAATAAAAGCTTGTTTTAAAAAATGATTTTTAATTAATATTTTATTAGTACCTAGTTTTGAATCATTCGATAATATTTCTGTTGAGTTTTTATTGTCACAGCGTGAAGTCTCTAGTTAAGTCGCACGGATAGCAAACTAGAAAATCTAAAGTTTTAACTTGGTTTATTATTTTACAGGAAACTGCATCGGAAGACACTAATTCTGCTCCTGCAAACCCTACAACGTGCTCTAGTCATAGTAGCTTATGCTGTAGCGTAAAAACGAATGCTGACCTAAAGCAAATACTTAATGTAAGTTTGGATTCTTCATAATTTTATTATGACACACACGTTTTCCTTATGTTTTTTTACTTTTTTTTGTACACATGTTTCTTACTTTTTTTGTACTGTTCTATTTTAGAGTATAGATATACCCACCATTCATAATGAGAACAGATATGGAAAACTGGTTCTGGCCCGTCTGAAATCAAGCTACGACTAGCGATCATATCTAACAAAAAGCATTGTGGCGTGGTATATTAACAAATATCAGTGCATGAAAAAAGAAGACTTCATTGTTTTATCAGAGGCTATCACTCGCTTTGTTCCAACAGAACATAAGGTTTATATACCTACTAGCCTATTTATGATACCTATAGTACATTCTTTACCAAGTACCCTACCTACCTAGTATAAAAAATAATAGTAGTGCGACGTACCTAGTTAGTGACAATAGTGAGCGATATGTAGGTATGTATCTATGATGTGTATCTCCGTTATATTACTTATACCTACCTATTATATATTTTTCATCTTTAAAGTCGTCGTAGTCGTAGAAAGCGTAGTTATCGTAGTGCGACGTAGTTAGTGACAATAGTGAGCGTCATGTTCCTGTCTATGTATATGTATCTGTATCTCCGTTATATTATATACCTATATCTTTCATCTTTAAAGTCATACAGTAGTAGTAGAAGCGTAGTTATGATTCCTTTCAAAAAAATGGTCATAATTTGACACATACTAGTGTGTTTACAAAATTGATTCAAGTTTATACCACTACTCATGTTCACTATCCTTGCATGATTTTTTAGGAAACCTACTACATCCCGGCCATAGTAACAAACAAAAAAACGATTCCTGCCAGAGGAAAACTAGTGGACAGGTATAACAATCAAAGACGCGTCCTAAAAAAAGAGGGGGTCATATCAAGGAAACGCAAATATAATGATGATGAAAAACAAGATTCTGAGGTCGAAGAGAACATAATCATCGGTAATACTTTAGTATAATAGATATTATGTTTGTTTAATATACCTACACATCGCTTTGCAATTATTTATCATACCTCTGCTTTTTGGTTTCAGAAAATGATGAGCTGGTCATCTGGCTAAAATACCATAAAGAACCGTTCCAAGAGGTGCGCAACTGGCTGGCAACAAGAGCGTACCGGGTCGAGAAAGACTATAATGATAAAACGAAACAACTGCAAGAAATATTACAAAAATATCCTATTTTGAAACAAAACTTTGGATATAAACTGGTAAATTACATTCAGATCTATTACTCACAGATTTTTGTGCTAGTGATGTGTTGTTTAGAAATAGAGTCTGTCATTGTTAGGTATGGTTAGGTTTTTCTGGTGTTAATGCAGGTACATACTGTTTGTTGGCCTTAGGCATTTTTTTTAAATATAGCAGAGTATGTCCTGTAGGTAACTACCCTTAAATTCTATTATTTATATAAAAAAGTGTCGCTACCGGTAGGTCTAGTCTGGCATGCAAATGTAATTACTACCGTTTTTTGGATCGTAGCGATTACGATTATTGGTTGTTAGGCCTAACAAAGTTTTATCACTATGGTGATTAAACTATTGTTAGGCCTAACAACTAATGGCGAATGGGCTTTACGCTATGATCCAAAAAACGGTAATTACATTTGCATGACAGACTAGACCTACAGGACGTTTAAAGTCGGGCCTTGCAACATAGGTTCCGCAGCTGGTTAGTTTTAGGCTAGCGTTCATAATGAACAAGCTATAAGTTAAGTTAAGTTTGTGAGTCTGTCAACTGTAATGGTTAAGTTTTATTCTGGCGTTAATGCAGGTACATACTGTTTGTTGGCCTTAGGCATTTTTTTTAAATATAGCAGAGTATGTCCTGTAGGTAACTACCCTTAAATTCTATTATTTATATAAAAAAGTGTCGCTACCGGTAGGTCTAGTCTGGCATGCAAATGTAATTACTACCGTTTTTTGGATCGTAGCGATTACGATTATTGGTTGTTAGGCCTAACAACTAATGGCAAATGGCCATTACGCTACGATCCAGAAAACGGTAATTACATTTGAAAACTTAGGTACTAAACGTATTTGTTAAATCTACTAATAATTGTTAGTTTGTTTGGCAAACTTTGACATTCTCTCGCTAAATGTCTATACGTATTGGACGATTTGCTAGTTGCTTCATTTGAATACTATAAGTTGTATTATGTGTTTATTATGTTTAAATAAATGTTTAATAATGATCTATAACTTTTTTATTTAACTGTCTATAATTAGATTTCCTTTATAGGTAGGTAAGTATTTTCATGAAAGTGTATTGTAGAATAAGCCTGCATTGAGTGGTGTCAATATTATATTGGTATTTTGTAATTAGCTAAGTAATAAGTTAACCTGAAATGTAAAAAATACTTGTTTATACAGAATTTACTTTAATATTATGTTTGTAAAATCAATCTGCATTTTCACGGAAGAAATAGGTATAATGTTGAATTAGGCTTTGTTGTAAACCTATCACTACATTACATACATACACCTCTAGGTGTATGTATGTAATGTAGTGATAGGTTAGAATAGCATTTGCACTTATCATGCCGGCATAGTCCAGTATCAAACCATAATGATCACCGGACAGATCATTTATCATAGCCTACATGGTAAGTACAAAAGTAAGAGATTGCTTTAAGCGATAATACCGCCAATTGTATTACCCTAGTTTAAGTTTCTTTTTTTTTATGTACTTACTATGTCTGTGGTATATGCAATAAAGAGATTTGTATTGTATAGTATGTTATTCTAATCTATTGAGGCGTATCGTTTCAACATTACACCTTTGTCAAAAATACTTTATATTGTAGGTAGATATTACTAATAAATGCAGGTTGATTTTACCAATAACAAGTAATTTTAACTAAATGTCACATGTCAATACTACATTAACAACAGTCAAGAATGCCAATATCGAAGGTTAATTTTACCACTAAATTTAGTTTATTCTAACCTATTGTTACTTGTCGATTCTACATTACACTTTCGTCAAAAATACTATTATGATCTAGGTAGATTTTACCACAGAGCAGAGGTTCATTTAACAAAACACCACAAGTTGTTTCAACTTAAAAATACAGGTTAAGTTTATCATGAAAATTAGGTTGTTACAACTTAATTTCACATGTTAATACTACATTTACAACAGTCAATAATACCAATATACACAGGTTAATTTTACCACCTAATTTAGGTTATTCTAACCTATTGCTACGTGTCGAATCTACATTACACCTTTGTCAAAAATACTATTATGATCTAGGTAGATTTTACCACAAAGCAGAGGTTCATTTAACAAAACACCACAAGTTGTTTAAACTTAAAAATACAGGGTAAGTTTATCATAAAAATTAGGTTGTTTCAACTTAATTTCACATGTTAATACTACATTTACAACAGTCAAGAATACCAATATACACAGGTTAATTTTACCACCTAATTTAGGTTATTCTAACCTATTGCTACTTGTCGAATCTACATTACACCTTTGTCAAAAATACTATTATGATCTAGGTAGATTTTATCACAAAGCAGAGGTTCATTTAACAAAACACCACAAGTTGTTTCAACTTAAAAATACAGGTTAAGTTTATCATGAAAATTAGGTTGTTACAACTTAAGCACTATGTACTTAAAAATACAGGTTTAATAATATAGTTAAAATAACTATTTCAAAATAGTGTTAAAACAACCTAACTGGTGGTTTGGTTAAATTTACCTGTTACAAGTAATTGTTAAACTAACTTAGCTCATGGTTTGGTTAAATTTACCCTACAAGCAACATATTTAAGGTTGATTGATTCAACTATTTAATAAAGGTAGGTTCTATATCAACCTATAATAAACTAGTTGATATTACCATTTCAAAACAGTGTTGAAACAACCTCACTGGGTTTGGTTAAATTTACCTTTAAAAAGTAACAATTTCGGTTTGTTTGATTTAACAAATATTCTATGTAGGTTCTATATTAACACAAAAAATAGGTTGAATAAATGTTGATTCAACTAAATAATTTTTTCAGTGCAGTTTGTGTTAAATCTTAAGCTATGTACCTACATTTTTAAATTGTAATAGAACACTATCTCCCACCTTAGATAAATCCTGTATACCCGAATATGTACTAATTTTACCGCCTTCAATCATGTTCAATAATCTTTAACTAAGCGACCATACACTACCTCAATTCAAAACAAATATCAGTTTCGTTACAGGAAGGTTTCAACAAATCAATTTGTAAGGCAATGTTACCGAATCTACGTGAATATCGTCCAGAAGTGGTTTACTTCGCAGATCTATTGAGAGGATTCAGAGGCACCTTTACAAATCGCACCATGTCGCCAGGGGACCAGGCGCGGCCGGCTGTAAGGTACTTTATCCAACGCATTTACGTAGAATCCTGTTTGTGTTTACTTATTTTTTCGTACATAAAATCCTCTTGAGGACACAAATTAAGTTCGTAACACTTGACTTGGTAAATACTTTGCTGACTTACGAATTTAGAGCAGTGAGCTGTTAAAAACTCTACCGTATCAGCAAATCGCTCAAGCGTCTCGTCATCGCGTTACAAGCGTTGCATTGTTACGCGCTTAGTTAATAAAAATATTAAAATAAAAGACGTGTGGCATGACTGCCGCGGTAAAGCTATTGCATAACTTTTTTTGCTGGATTACGCATGGGCAGTGTTAGGTTATTTTCGTTACGGAGTTTCTGGATTCGGTCTCCACGCTCAAGGCCCGCGATAGAAGCTATGCAAAAGCTTAAAAAAGCAGATTACTTTTTCACCTATGATTATTTTTGTTAACTCTATGCCAAAGTATTTACGATAAGAGCCCAAAAAGCTTTATAAAAAAGCTTTATTTTGAAATAACCTCAAGAAACATTGTAGCAAAATATTTTTTTATTCTGTAGCCGCAACTATATCGCAATATTAATGTGTAAATGCGCCCAACATCGTTCGAATTCAGCTATGCGACTTTCAAGTGAATAGGATTCAGTGTGCAAATGTAGGATAGTACTATACCTCTCCATAGATCTCGTATGTGAGTTAGGTATGATCGGAAACACAAGTAAAATCATTCTGTATTGAATAGTTACAATTCTGAATAACATCAAGGAGAATCGAATCGATTCAACTAAACGCAAGGACCAATTCTTTGATCTTAAATGGTGAATCTGAATTGATAATTCAAGAAATTTTCGCAAGATGGTTCAAGAGTTATTTTTAGACTAAATTATCTCAGTTTTCATATCCAAACTTACTGTCTATTACAGCGACGACGGCGAAAATGTGTTTTCTACACTTTTTGAGACGGCTTTAGGTATAAATATAGTAAAGATAAATGTTTTAGTATTAGTTCATAAATAATTTTACCTTTCCATTGTTTATGACTATAGATAAAAACAGAAATGACTACCAAAATGTCCACACAGATTGTAATTTAATTATTTTATAGAATAGAAATTTCTTGGGGTTCTGTGCTTCAATTTGAGTATTCAAGAACAATACGTATGAGTTTGTTTGTCACTTTCCAAATATGTAGTAACGCTTTTCATCCCAGCAGGGTCAGCTATAATAAATATTTTTTGCCTAAAAATATGACTGCGACATATTCTTTCATTAATATTCATCGTAAAACAGCGCAAAATTATTTTTTTGACGTTGATTTATATTCGTTCCTCGCGGTTCATATGTATGATCGTGAGAGCCTATTTTCAAAGCACCTAAATATAATATTTAATATGAGAAGATTATTTTATCTAATATTTGCGTAACTCCGCAAAAAATAATAAACAAACATATAGCTATAAGCACGTATCTTAATTTTGCTTATAACGAGTAGATTCTTATATTAAATGCTCACTACATATAACATATATCAACTCATATAAATATAAAAAAAAAATGACGAGTAAAATATTACTCCCCTCAGAAATTTTATAGGAAAAGAAAGCACTTGGGTTCTCGTTATAATGCAGTATTTATATTCCGTACAACTCGTTTAAGCTGGCTTAACTAGAATCACTTAACCAGTAGCAGGTTAGATGTACAATTACATCGTGCAAATTTACACATGATGAGACGACATTAGTAGGGCTTATAACTATTACAGCCAGCAAACACAAAGGTATACGCCATATATAGACCTAATACCACCGTATTGCCGATTCCTTACTCCTGATGACAATATAAACACAATTTTAAATATCTCTTACCTTCAAAATATATTTTTGTTTGAAATTGTAATGTGCTTATAATTTTCTTTAATACAAAGAAATGTGCATGCATGTAGGTTGAACTCTCAATTTGTGGTACACGCAACTGTGCCAAAATATCGGGGTGTAATCAAATAAATGTCTAGTTTTTAAAACTATGTGTATAACCAACAATACACAATTTTAACGAGCACTTTATTTATGCACTCTTTTGTAATATTTATATAGGTAGGTACTGATGTTTCTAGAATTTTTCCATAAACTCAAATAACATTCTTCTTTTTCTTCGTGTCAAATGAACACGTAAAATAACACATAACATGAAATTGTTTAATGTCATCTAAATAACTTCAATCTGTGCTACACCGGTTCGTATAACTTAACACTCAGCGGGCCGGCTGGTTACTTTATAGACAAATATTTTACGTAACGTACGAGAACAGCAAATAAAGTGAGCCATTTTTCTTTGCATTTATATTTTTTCTCCCCTTTTGCTTTGAAGCTGGCGTTTAATTTAATGCAGAGTGAGTTTTTCATATTTCGTTACATTAGTTTTACGATTTGGCTAAGTGCCGTGAGTAAACCATTTCTAAGTAGATTTTGCCAATCTTTTCACAACGATGCTAGGGCGCAGACGTAACTTTAAGCATGGAGGATAACTTTCTTTACTTTCAGTAATTTTTACATACGAATTTTTAACTTAAAGTCTATATAAATATGTATAGTTATGTTTTGTCATAATGGCATCGAAAACAAAGATTACTTAGTAAGAAGACACTGTTACTTCGTTTTTGAATTCAAAATGGTTAAAAAACTAGTAAGTTTGTACTAATGCATTAAAATAACTTGTGGAAACTAGCTGACATGCCTGTTATAGTAACAGACATAGCGACATGATAAATAATTATAAAACACGCTGCTAAAATACCATTACACTGCACAAATACTTCTTTAATACGAAATATATATAGCCACTTATACCTGAATGAAAACGTACTAAATATTATCGGATTCCCTGAGTGCACTCACACTATTTATTATTGACGACCGATGTGGCGCGGTGGGCGATGGTCCGCCTGCGACGCGGAAGGTTGCGGGTTCGATTCCAGCCTCGGGATAAATGTTTGTATGTTCTGCAAATATTTATTCCGGGTGTTCTGGGTATTATATGTATAATAAAAAATATCTATCTATGTAATGTATTATATTAAGTATGTCAGTCTTCTAGTACCCATAACACAAGCTCTGCTTAGCTTGGGGCTAGATGATGTTGTGTGGATTGTCCAGCATTATTTATTTATTTATTTATTTTTATTCATTTGTATAGCTATGACGCTGCGGAAACAGTACATTTCATAGTAAAATTAAATATTAATTATTCGTATGGTAGTATGATAGACTCTTCAATATTGACATATCTTCTAATACCATAGTTTTTCCATTTACAGTGGTTTAGAAATACTTTTGATTAGGTATAAGTCATAAGTTACAACCAGTTTGTAGACATAATCAATTAGAATGTGATGTGTGAATATTTATTTATTTTATTTTAATAGATAGATTTATTTGTGGAAAACTTTTTTATTGATTTTAGACTAATATTTATCATGTGGTGATACTAAGCAATGTGCAGTATGCCTTTCGAACTATATAGGTACAATCACAAAACGGATACAGAGCTCTCAGCAACAATTTACACTGAACATTATTCGGCGATGTTCAAAGCACTTGTCTCTAACCACTTAATGCTATCCAAAATGGCTAAAACGTTGCTCGGTTTCCGACTAAATGAAACGGATTTCGCATTATATCTCAACATTTATTGAGCTAAAAATCACAAATCGCTTATCGATTTGAATTGACGCAGAAAGTAGCGTGGTGAAAAAACGTGAATGTGAAACCTTAGTAGACACATAAAATACTTTAGTATCCTGTATGTAGAAATTTCATAAATATTACACTAACGCCATTATAACATGAACTTCCATCAAGAAGAATCTCAATTAGGTCGCAAGTTTAGCAGTTATGTATTGTTCATAAAAAGATATTCTGCCTTGCTCTCTTTAGTGAGAGGTAATACACAGAGCTTGTTATATCTATCATAACACTGCAACACATCATTATGTAGAAATGCTGTGTGATCATATCGCACCCTTGGTGCGACACTGTCACTTTTGCAAAAAATGTTTTGTGAGGTGTCAAAGTTTGAGAATGCTTCTCCTGAAAAACTACATTTTTGCATAAGTGACAGTGTTGCACCTGGGGTGCGTAGGTACATAGGTACTATGTAAAATAAAATTATTGATCATCTATACAGTATTTACAAAATGTACATTGTCATATATAATGTATATTGATAATCTTCACGTAAGCTGATTTAATAGGGTTGTTCCCAGTTCCGCGATGGTTGCAAATTGACTTTTCAACTTTCTGCTTTCATCAATGAAAAAGTTCTTCTTCAAACCTCTTCAAATATGAAAATATTTGCATCTAGAAATCCTTTAAAAACCTTTTTATATGGATTTAGTCATCAGTGGCCTGAGAAAGATTGCTGAATCCAATTTTCACTGAGTGATGATATTTTTCAAGGATAACTCATTTATTTTTGTGTGATGATATTTGAAGCGAAAGATGTACCTAGCGATCGACCTCGCTATTGTTGATATCATTTTTAGAATATACCTACCTATTCGATACTTTCAAGCTTCTATTTCCATTTAACTTGCTTTAGCTACAATAGTACTGTTATAAGAGCTGTGAGTACAGATTTAGGTTTAATGAATTTATTGGTGTTTACCTTTTTTGGTAGACGGTTTGGCCCAAAACCTACGGACGAGGGTCGCGCCATGTTCTCGTTCATAATGTAAACCCGCGTTACTTAAGTGTTTCGTAATTAAATACACAAGCGAAATACCCAGCTAAACCCTTTTTAGCTAAACGTAATGTCGATAATGTTTTGCCAGTTCTTATTTAGAGACTGCATGTTTACTTGAATTATGTGGGTAAAATATATAACGGACATTATTGTATTAGTAACTCAGAAGTTGCAACAAAAACCTTAAAATAATAAACAAGTTTAGAGCAATTCATTGTGATTAAGCGAAAATGTTTTTTGGTAAGGTCGTCAACCACTTTGGTTGAAATAAAACCGTCTATTTATCCGAAGTTGACAGTGGTTGTGCTCAATAACCATTGAATTTGCATAACCTAATTTCTCTGGCTGCGTCAAATTGCTGACAGATCCTCGTTGCCCAAGCCTGCCGTAATGGATGGGACGTTGGTTCCGATAAGACCGTAAACTGACAAGAATATATTTGATCATTAATGCGTAGAATCTTACATACAAATTGCCGTTTAGACGCACGCACCACCTATATTGGTATATTAAATGTATAGTTATAGTTACCTACTTCAAGGTAAGTAAGTATCTGAACGTTTCAGTTTATGGTCTGCAATATTAGTAATAGACTAACTTTTGTGTATTCAAACCCCAAAGTTTAGGGAAACTTTGTAGCAACAGCAATGGTTCCTCAAATTAACTGACAAGTTTAGAGACGAGTTTTAATCTACCAACCCACCTTGTTATTTGTAGACTTTACAGACCCGTATATTTTGATTGATTACGTACTGTTAAAAGTCTTTGATATTTAAGGTGTCTTCATGTCAAAACCTTTTTCACATCCAGTTGAGTATTTCCTAAAGAGTCCGACCCCATAAAACCCTCCGACAAAGAGTGTTCTTTAAAGGACTACCCAAACCGAATTTTGTGAGTCACGAGTCATAAGTAGGCATGGGGGTAAACCTTCGGCATTTTCGATATTAATGGACAAGGAATCAGTATTCAGCGGTCAGCATTGGATTGAGAGCGTCGTGACTCCGTAAATGCTTGACACACACCCGAGATAAAAATTAAATGATTTGCTGTGTCAGACTAAATTTTTACGCGTTCGCAATGTGAGATGAACAGGTACTGTTTTTTTTTAAATCGCAAATAAATTTTAGAACTATTTACTATTAAATTAAGAAAAAAATAATTTTGTGCCTATTATTCAACGACACTTCATAACAGATCAAAGTTACGGAAACAAGATAGCTGATAATAAACTTTCTAAATACAGGCTTGGAATACATAAATATCACAAATGAAATATATGTACCTACATATAATACTTAGAAACACCCAGGCACAAAACAAATATTTATGTGCATCACACAAACATGGTTGGAAATAGAACCCACGACCCACAGCATGGAAGGTAGAGCTACTACCAGCTGAACTGTGACGCCTGTCAACAATGGTGTGACGCATGCCGAATTATTGATGCAGTGTCTGTAACCTGAATATTAGCACCATTTAAATGAACTAGGTATGTGTGCTAGGTATCCTAATTCGTTTCGAAAAACAGCTTAGGATTTAGCTACAAAATGTTTTGTTCGCAAGAAGAACCGTAACGAACTCCTACATTCGACTTAAATCAGACTACGAGTAATCACCTCGTACTTTCACGTGAAACCCTAATCCATTTTGCCTACAAAGTCTAGTAATTAACCAACGTCGACCATCATTTCATTGTTATCCGTGCTGCGCTCCTCATATTTTTTGCAAGCAAAGTAATGCAGCAGCTTAACGTTTGTAAGTTGTAAGGCGCTGAACAAAATTAATGGCTTTTACCGGAACCTAACGGAGCTTGCCTGCCGGCTTAATCTTGCCGGTACGTGATGCAACCCCCTTGCCACAATGCTAATAAAGTGTTTGGTAAGGCTGGTCATGCTCACTCTGAACCTATACAATCTGTAATGAAAAAGTACAGGAAACTTAAACTGAATACACATTCTGAAGTAGAGCTCGTAAACCCCGGACCTTCTTTATTTTATAAATGATTAATTAGTTGTTTTATTTATTTTCATTAAAAATGTAGCATAACTCACCAGAACGTAGAGTTTTAAAATTAAATGTAAATTCAACCTTAATAACTTTATAGCAAGAAAACATACAATAAGTAAAATATTTATGTACAACACAATTGTAAAAAAGTTTCAATACTCTACGCAATGTGTGCCGCCTTACCCGCTCTACCCGATTTTCAAAATTGGGCCCTAAATATTATGGCGTCTTTAGTTTTCAGACGTACGCACAACCCCTAACTTTTTAATTGAAAGGTGAAAAGATCCAAACAGTAAGGCCCTTCTCCCATTACGATACTTGTAGGGTACGATACTCGAGTATAATACTAGTTGAATACAAGTTCGCTACCCGACGCTCGCATATTATGCTACTGAAAAATGACTAAATCCATC
Organism: Ecliptopera silaceata; assembly: GCA_932527185.1. Lineage (NCBI taxonomy): Eukaryota > Metazoa > Arthropoda > Insecta > Lepidoptera > Geometridae > Ecliptopera > Ecliptopera silaceata. The sequence goes on from OW052192.1 coordinate 5,706,289, forward strand.
ATTTGTGCAAACTCGTTTTTTGTAGACGGACGTTATGTCGAGCGACTCCAGTGACGAAGAAGCTCTTGCAGCTTTTCTGTTTTATAGAAATAGAAGACGTCAACGCAAGAGTAGAAAATACTGGATTCATCCATATATTGAAAGAAACATAAATTGTAGAGTTTTTGTAGCCGCACAAGAACTAAAACATGATGATAGGAAATTTTTATCTTACTACCGAATGTCTAAAGACACCTACTTGCATCTTGTTACATTATTAAAACCAGCTATACATCAACGAAATACTAAATTTAGAGAATGTGTCGGTGCGGAAGAAAGGATTCTGATAACCCTAAGGTAAATAATACTTCATTATGACATATGTAGGTAATTCAATGTTTATTCAATTTTTATATGTAAGTCATCATCATCATCATCGACCTATATTAGTCCACTGCTGGACGTAGGTCTCTCCCAAGACGCGCCACTGAGCCCGGTCTTCGGCTCCTCTCATCCAGTGTTTGCCAGCTACACTCCGCAGATCGTCGCTCCATCTCGCCGGAGGGCGTCCTACACTAAGCTTTCCTAAACGCGGTCTCCACTCCAGTATGTATGCTCCAACGGTTGTCCGTTCTTCGGCAAACATGGCCGGCCCACTGCCACTTCAGCTTCTAATTCTTTGAGCTATGTCGAACACTTTGGTTTTCTGACGAATCACTTCGTTGCGGATTCTGTCTCGCAAAGAAATTCCGAGCATAGCTCTCTCCATAGCGCGCTGAGCGACTTTTAGCTTGTGGACCAACCCCACTGTCAGTGTCCACGTTTCAGAAGCATAGGTCATAACAGGTAGACTATCAATATATTCACTACTTTGGTCCATTATATCGTCTATCAATGCAAGTACTCTTCTCTTAAACAGTCTTCTTTGACTATCATTCATTTTGTTCACGTCCAATAGTAAACTCAGTAAGAACATTTTGTTAGAATTTTCAGTACTGCCACAGTTTTCTAGAATTTTAGCTTTTTTCAATTTAAAATAAGCTGAAATGTCTTGCTCGACTTGAGTTTCTTCCAGCTTCTTCCGTTTTTTTTATTATTTGTTGATGGTGGTGGTGGGGGTAATTGCTGTTGTTATGATTGGTTGAGTGCTTGTACTAGTAGAAGGAAGAGATGATTGCTGTTGCGAGATTGGTTGACTGCTTGTAGGTACATTTTCTGTGAACTGTGTTTGTTCGCATAGTTCACGATCAGGTGTCTGTGGTTCTATCGTCTCTTTCAAATTTCCTGATGGTTTTCCTGCTGTTTTTATGAAGGGTACAGTAAATTGCATATAGTCTGCTAAGTAGTATGTTTTTTTTGTGCAGTACCTGCTCCACTTTTGGCCGGTTTCAAGTGGCGAACAAAAACACTTCGTAGATTTTTCCACTTTTCTTTAGCTTCTGATCCTGAAAATAACCTTAATATTAATTGTTTTTCAGATATTTGGGGTCAGGTTGTACGTTTGTAAGCCTAGGATTGTATTTTGCACAAGGAGATAATACAATTTGCAAGATCATAGCTGAAATTACAGTTATAATATGGGAGATATTAAATGGAGACTATATACCATTGCCAGATGTGCAACATTGGAAAGACATTGCTGCTTGTTTTGATCGCCTCTGGAATTTACCCAACTGTTTAGGGGCATGTGATGGTAAACACATCAGAATAGAAAAATTACCTAATTCGGGATCAAGTAATTTTAATTACAAATCCTACCATTCGATAGTATTAATGGCATGTTGTGATTCCAATGGATTATTTACTGTTATCGAGACTGGCTATGCGGGTAGGAACAGCGACGGTGGAATCTTCAGTGCTTCCAGGATCAAACGTTGGATAGAACATGGACGTCTTAATATTCCATTACCTTCCAAACTTCCTAATGACCAATCTAACTATGAATTTCCATACTATTTTATTGGCGATGAGGCATTTCCCCTTCTATCTTACTTGATGAGACCATATCCTCAAAGAACCTTGAATGACTTGAGAAGGGTATTTAACTACAGACTAAGCCGAGGAAGGAATACAATTGAATGTGCTTTTGGGATGATGGCTGAAAAATTTCAAGTATTAAGTACTGCTATATGATGTCATACAATAGAAAAAGTATCAAATATAATAAAAGCAGTGTGTATTTTACACAACTATGTTCGAAAACGTGAGGGTATTCTATATAGTCCAAGGGAGTTTATACAAAACAGATCGGTCACTATTCCCGTTACAACGACAATACAACCTCATAATATAGAAATAACGGCAACTATGTCACCACATAATCAACGAAATTATTTAGCTAACTACTTTATATCTGAGCAAGGTTCATTGCCTTGGCAATACCAATCCTGTTTGCAAAATACAATGTAACATTATAATAATAAACTTTGTACCTATGCGTACAAAAAAAACCAACCTGTTATTTGAAATTTGTTCCCAATTTCTGCCCAAGTCTTATCTATTATATTTTTTCGCATGTACTCTGGTAATGTATAGTTATATAAACAAGCATTTTTTTCAATCTCTTGTACAAATTTAATATTTTTTTCTTGCTCCGCCGCCATCTTGTCGAAATGCGCGAGACGCGACGCAGCGACAAGCACGGCGGGTATCGCGAGACCAGTCGCGAACGGGTAGAATACCAGTATCGTAGTGTGAGAGTCTCTATATAAATGTATGTGAGATACTTCGTGGCGACTAGTCTCCGAGACTAGAGTCGCGCGCGCGTATCGTAATGGGAGAAGGGCCAGCACGGCGGGTATCGCGAGACCAGTCGCGAACGGGTAGAATACTAGTATCGTAGTGTGAGAGTCTCCATATAAATGTATGTGAGATACTTCGCGGCGACTAGTCTCCGATACTAGAGTCGCGCGGGCGTATCGTAATGGGAGAAGGGCCTAAAAGTAACATTGTGTGAAACCTGACATTAATCCTTTAAATCTATATACCTATGTACCGCACTTCTAACAAAATAAATCATTTCTTTTCATTTCATGTCACTCAAACGAAGTCACAGTCATGTCACAGTTTCGATAACACATAATTAAAAATTCTGTGTTAAAACTGTGTAACTTTGACACAGCAAGGTAACAAACTAGAGTTCTCTCTATGTACACAGTAAGTATGCTCATTATGATTAATTACGAGGATAAAGTTCATCAACACACAAGCAAGCGGTTAATGCTCTGCGCATCGTTTTAACCCCCGAACTGACAAAAAAGGTTGTTTTAGTTTGAGGTTTGTGTGTTTGTTCGCAGCTTCGTTGCTGGCTTCAATATTAATCCAGAATTTTAGTTGGCAAGTTAGTTCTAGATATTTGTGTGCAATGCAAATGTAATGCAAAATAAGATGTAAAAAATGGTTTCTAGCTCAATTTAGAAAACAGCTATAGGTATATGATAAATTGCTTTCTCAGACAATTAAATAAATAAATATAAATAATTATTCACGGACAATTCACACATCACATTTTAGTCCCAAACTAAGCAAAGCTTGTACCTACTATAGGAACTAGATTGCTGATACTTACTTACTACATACTTTTTTTTGTAAATACATACATAAAATACATATTAACATCCAGATAATATGTTCATCACACAAACATTTACTCTGTCTAGGAATCGAACTCACGATCCACAGCATGGAAGGCAGAGCTACTACCAACTGAGCTGTGACATCTGTCAAAATAATAAATTTTAGTATGATAAATTGTTGTAAATATCACTCTAATATAACAAAGGAATCGTAAGCGGTGTCTTAATATCGTTTTAATACAGATCCCTACTTTTAATATACTTATGTAATGAATTTTGGTAAAAAAATGGTATGAGGGGTGTATAATGGAAACTGTCGGCAAGATTTATTCATGTAATCGTAATACTATGTAGATACCGCATTTGATAGATTCCGATTCAGTGAGCTTGTCTCATTTCGTCAATTTTCTATGATATATCTACTATGTGTAGGTGCATCAGTATTTTATATTCTATCCAATCTTTTGGTCCTTTTATCTTTGCTCTGAGCTTTTTTATACTGCTATAATTAAGAAATACACGACTTTATTCATTTTAATTAATAAATATTCACGGACAATTCACACATCACACTCTAGTCCCAAACTAAGCAAAGCTTGTACTATCGGAACTAGACTGTTGATAGAATACTTATTAACATGTTTTTTATAAATAGAAAAATGAATATTATTAAAACGATAGAAAGAAATAAATATATATATATTTTTTTATATGTAGGAAACTAAACTATGTAGGTACTGAACTGTGTGATATGCAATTAGTGGTTTTATCTCTTGTTGTCCATAACAGATCATGAATGGATTGATTCACGTAATAATTATAATTGATCAACATGTAGTTTTAAGATTAGGATTAGATTACATATTTACGTTTAGGTACATATTCAGGTTACCTTATTCACAAAGATTTTGAAATTATTATTTTGGTCAACTTGATTAGATAAACTAGGGCAAGATATATAAAGACTCCTTGAACGTTTATGAATACGGACACTTGAAGTCCACATGGGTTTACGATCCGACCGCCTGTCAGTTGAGTTGAGACTGATCGTAAATTGCGCTGTTTGCAGAGAAAGACGTGATCACTGTGTGATTCTAATTTAGTATTTACATATTCAAGTAAACTTAGGAATCGTCTTTTGTAACCAAATTTTTATTATTTCAAGCTAGAAAAATTCACCTATAATTTTCTAAGCCGTGGCTTAAAATTTAAAATGTACATTTTAGTATTACCAGCAAGTATGCAAGTATAATTGTCTATGAAGAGTGTATAGGGGTTAACTTTTGTACTTGGTCCGCAGAAGTAAGTACAACCTCGCACAAACATTATTACGCATACCTTCTGTTATTATTTTGCCCAACTGCATATTCACATTTTTCAATGGTCAGTGGAGAATTTAAGCATTCGGTATTTTACAAAGGTATTCTACCTACCTACTCAGGTGCACAAAATTATGTAAACTAGATGAAGGTAAGTAAGTACCTACATTTTGAAGTACCTACAATCTTCATACCTCCCAAAAAGAGTACATAAATAGAAGATAAAATAGGTTAAAACACCGAAATATTAGCACTTAATTATCAAAAGAAACAGAAATATCAATATACAATTATAATTTGACTGGAATCTGTCGATTAAAACTTATTAAATCAACTCAGTCCGCGGATTTCACTTTAGGAAATTATTTTATTTTGCGCCTTGATATTATAATTATAATCCTTCGAAACGTAAGTATTGCCTGGATAAACTGTCTTATCTCTCTATTAAGATTTTAATTGCAAAAGTTTTGCTTTATTTACCTCTACTGTGCTTAATTTATCCTTCAGCTATTTATATTCGTTCTTACAAATCCCAATGCCAGAACTGATTTAAAAGGTCATTTGACTTTTTGATGATACATATAATATAAATAATTGTATATCTACACATTTCTGCTAAAAAAACTAGAGAAATTCTAACTTTGTTTATATCGTCGTTTATATGTCATAATGTTTACGCTCATCGTTGCCATGACAACCGTTGTAATTAAGAAAGGTTGCCTTGATTATTTTTTTTATTTATTACATAAATCTGTGCTGACTGCGCTTCATTTTGTAGTAGTTAGCCAAAGTTAGGGATAGCAGTCTTGAAATCACGCAAGCGCTTAGTTCCAGGGAGAAAACTTACTCTAACTTTGGCTGTTTCTAGGCAGTTGACTTAGAGACCTCTGTTGAACGTTTTGCCTAACACGGAAGTTACTTGACGTGTTTGTCTATAGCATACAATATTTTATTAAGTTTGGTAATAATATAGTAGCTTATACTGAAAATTGGTTTCTGAAAATTCTTAAAAAAGTGGTTATAATTTTGATATTCAAGTCTGAACTTTTAATCATTATGCATATATTTTTATTTTTTCCGATTGATACTGATTTGGATCAGTTGAACTATCTTTAGATCGTTTCCAACGGTCTGTAGATAGCTTAACTGTTTCTTATGTATTTTATATGCCAATGTACATTGTGTAAATACTGTATAGTCGTAAGTTTTTATATATGTGCACATAAATATATAAAAAATATATGAATAATGACATTAAATTATGTGTCATATATTATACAAGTCTTTCTCAACTAAATCTAGACTAGAGTATCGTGGACTAAAGCTTTATTAGGACGTAATATTGTGTTCTGTAACTCCACTGGCTATAAAGTAGTCGTTTCATGGACATAAAATAAACACTAAATGCATGCCATTGCCCAGTTTCTGTTCAAAATAGTAGTTTTTAATTTATTAACGCCATTAGGTTGTGTATTTCTACTTAACTTGGGAAATTTCCACAAACAGTGGGTTTACTTTAAACCATTTAAAAACCCTTACTATTATTTACTTTGAAAACAATTTAATGTAATTTTTTTAGGTTTATACTTAATTATAACAAAAAAATACTTAGCAACTCGTCTTGTGCCTTTCGAAAATTAAAGGATGGTAAATAACTTATTGGCTTGCCCATAAATTTGAGCCTTTTTTTTCGTGTTATGGTTGAATTCAGAACTGAAATTCAACTATTTCAGTAATTATAATAAATACCAAAGACACATGAAACAGTTGATCTATCACCGTGTGATTTTACGTTTTTGATTCTGCCTACATTGACATGTTCAATGATGAATGCCAATGTTCAATGATCTTAGAAGATAACTGACAATGCTCATACACTGAAACACATATTCTAATATGATGTATGTTGGTACAATAAATAAATTTCATTTCATTTCATTCACCAGCCAATGGGTAACGCGTCACAGCAATTACACGACCTGAAAAAATTTAGAATATCTCCACGAATCTAAATGAGAACCCTGTAGAGACCTTTTTATTTGAGCCCTTTTTAAATGCTCAGTTGAGAAAAATGTACCAACTTGATATAAAACAGGACTAATTAAAGTATTTGCTCTGCTATAATAGGCACACGGACTGCGGCCGTTGCTTCCCGGTTGGCGTCAGGTGGGCCTAAGCAAAATGTAAATAGCCCTGATTATTCCCTCCCGACATTTTGTATTCGACAGCGTCAGCAGTATAAAAGGGAGACCTCGTTTTAACCTCAATTTCACTTCTTCCTACAAGCAACAGAAGGCAGAACAAAACAATTGAAAGCTTGAATGAAAACATATTTTCAGTGTCAATAATATTTATAAATACTGCTACTTTGTTGAAGAGTATTATAATAACAGGTTTAATTATTCGATAACTGAGTATTTCCAAATATACAATGATGTTTGAATAGATTTTTTTAGTGTTTATTTTATGAAGTAAAATTAAGTTGAATAATATGAAAGTACGATTCAATATTTAATCCACTAAACATTAATAGAAAATACAGCAAAACATGTCTAAAGTCTAACCATGACTTAGATATGACATTTTGGCCAAGTCTAAAGCAGCTTTAAATAATCCAAGTCACATAAAAACATTTGTAAAATGTACCAGACAGACTTTAGTTTGTTACACTCGTGCATAGATCTTTGAACTCCCAACGCGGCCCTTATCTCTACAAGTAGCATTGTTAAAAGACAGAGTTTGAATTCAACAGAATAAAAGTATTTTTTTTACACAAATACGCTTGTTGGTTTGCGTAAAATAACATCGCATTTTTTCATCACATGTTATTATTTCTACGTATAGAGGGAACACATTTTAGTCAATGATTAAAAATGTTTTTTTTTCTATACAACCCATTGTGTCCCACTGCAGGGCAGAGGTCTCCTCCAAACTCTTCCACACATTTTGTTGATTTTGTAATTTCGAGTGTGATGTGTGAATTGTCCACGAATATTTATTATATTTATTATTTTAAAATATTTATTAAATTTATATTTTTACACAGTTGCGTATAAATATGAATGATATTTATATTTTGAGGTAGTTATCTCAATTATAAATAAAACTAATGCTGATATTTGTTTAAAATGATACTAGCGCTACTTAACAATCGGTTTAAAATAACAAAAGCTACAACAAAAATGTTTGGTTTTTATCAAAAGCGCATGTTTCATTTTCGTTTAGGTACATCAGCAGATGCCATTATTACGCAGACTAAGCGGAGGCCACGACGAAGTTCTAAAAACCACGGATGCACCTGTAATTGGCGGCTTCCACGGCACCGTGCCGTCAGCGCCCGTATTACCCGAGCTTTTATAGAATACATCTCGCTTTTCAACGTAAAATGGTACAAAATTCCGTGTGAAACGTTTCATAACGAGGAATTTCAATGAAAAGTTGTAAAACTTTCTTCAGTGGTTTAATTTAATTACCGTGTAGGTATATCTAACCTCTATTAATCAAAGTAAAACATTTTAAAGCACGTTTTTGTATCAAATGTTAGGTATTTACTAAAAATTCATTACTAACAATCGAATACTAGACTATTATTTTAAAAACACAACTAGACTAGACTTTTAAAATTATTCTGAATCAATCACGTGCTCGCCTGGCTGAGTCCAAAAGTCGAGAACACTGATAAATCAAAATTGTCTTTAAGATAACAACAACCTCGTCTAACCGTTAGAGTATTCACCGAGAAAATTGGGCGAACCTTAAAAAGTCCTTTCAGTTTACTTAATAAATCTTTTAGGGGTTTTAGCTTTATTAACTAAGCTTTTCGTTTTACACTCGAACGCTTAAAATTATTGAAATACTTTAAGACCAACTTGTACCGTTTGGAAGCAGGTGCTGTCGATTGAAACAAAGTCTGGACCTAAGACTTATAAAAAGTTTGTTCCTCAACAAAAGCGCTATGGCAGTTAGGCGCAGCTAGTCGCATAAAAATGTGCAATACTTATAAACTGCTATTTATAAAATAAACCGGTTTCTAGCCATTACATGAATAAGTAGTAGGTAAGTTTTCAGTTCTTTCATTTCTTTTAAAAGGTTGTATTATTAAAGTGGGGAATTCACCAGTTGTCTTTAAAAAGTCGCCCTTTCATATCTCGCTGTTTCAATTTCACATCGCAATTTATATGCACTTTGTGGCGGTTGTCGTTCAAAAGCACCTCGCCGCAACGCTTATTCGAGGAGAGTGCTACTGTTAAACGCCGTTTTTTCAGCTGAAGAAGAGTCTTGATGACGGCGTTCATAGTTAATGAGCAGCCAGTATCCGGCTGGTGTTACTGCACAAATTGCCCGCTCTTTAGAGGCTCGCCGTTTGCCAACTCAGCTAAGGCCGGTCTACCGTGAAAGACGTTTCCGACCGTGCATTATTGTTTACCGCCGGAATGACTTCCTTTAGCCGGCGCAATAACGAACGTTTGCATGCTGTTGCACTCTGTAAAGATATCTCTTTTCTGCGTGAAGCAAACATTAATGTGCCCATCAATGTGAAGAGCTCTACATCAATATAGACTGCTTTGTGCAGCCGGATGCCTTCAGATACTGAATAGAGTAAGAGGGTATTATGAATGTTTTTAGACTCAATGTTTGGAAAGGCTATGATGAGTGTAGTGTTTTCATGTAAATACAAATGTTTACAAGTAGAGCAACTTTTAGAGCATTTTTTACAAATAGTTTTTACGTTATACGATTTATCTTTTTACATTATATACATTACATTACATTGAAGACCTTATTCAGAGAACACTCGTAATAAGTCTTACCAATAAACCCTTCAAACATCATACATTCTTCGTTTATTGTCAATGCCATACAAAAATAGCAAGCATCGAGTTAAAACTAAATATAAAATTACTATTGAACTCGAGCCAAGATTAAACTAACATGATGGAACAAAACTTAAAATAAAAAAATATCATATTTTTGCTAAATACAGCTCGACTACAAAATCGTACATAATGCAGAAGAAAATTAGGTACCTACCTTGTGACAGTGTGCATATGGATTAATTAAATAAGTGCCTGATAGCACCAACTGTTCTTAATTGCAAACCTGACTGAAAGTTGATAATTTTTATCAATGAATGTGCATGTAGCATAAAGACCTGTTCGTACCGACGCAAAATTTGCTTAGCAGTGCGCCGGCAGTTCACTGCCGACCCACTCGGATTTCAATCCGAGTGGGTTGGGGTAACTAACAAAATAAACTAGTTTGTTTACCACTAAACTCCATACAAAATACCGGCGAGATATCGCGGTGTCGTGCGGTATCCGAGCGGTACTTCCCGCTTCCGCTCTGAGTAGCGAATATCGTTGATCTGAAAAAACCCTAAATAAAGTAGATAATATAATGTTAAATGATTACCTGGTTTACCTTTTTTTAAACTGCTACAGCTGCTATATCTGATTGTCATTGACCTGCATTTTTTATAAGAACATAGGTGTAATCAAGCAAACACTAAAACTGTACTAAAACATACGTAATCTATTAGACGCTGTATAGAACGGGCCGTGTTATTAGCTTTACTTAGTACTTATAGAAAGTTAAAACTACGTGTATGTATACATTGTCGCCACACATCCATTACTTCGTTCCGTGTTGAAAAATTCTCGCCCATATTTTCAAACCGCTTCAATTGTATGCCTATACATAACTATTTCTTCAACTGTCATATTTCGACGTACGGTGATTAATGTATTTTCTATTATGGCAATTGAACGCAATGCGCATGCGACGAATTGTATTATTAGAAGAACGTTTAACGAGATCACACGGGCTCGTGTTCGTCTTTCAGACAGACAGTCTTCGCTGCAATTTAAATGTATATAATGTGTGACCTTGCTGAAATACTTTCGGTTTGATTGGGAAAATCATTGTCGCTTGTCGGTTACTTTTTTGTGAATGAGTTAGAGTGCGGGTTTCCGTGGAACATGACTAACTACGGCAGTGAAACAGGCAAGTGTGCAAAGTTACAAATTATACATTTTAATTTATGATTTTTAAGTGCTATTGATGCAAAAGTTTCGTTGTGTGCTAGGCAAGACCATAAAGACTAATAAATTGCAAGCACGCGGTGGTATCGGCCATTATTATTCGCAGCAATTGTGGGAAAGAAATTGAAGTTTGCGTTTCATCCAATTTTCATGATAAATTACAAGGACCGCGGTTCACGACTGACTAATATTTCGTACATTCATTTTTGCTAAGTAAGCAAATGGAACACACGATGTTTCGAATATATAAATATAAAAAATAACTTTATAGACTTTTGCTTTATATCTTAAACGTTTAAATTATGACTTGATATTTTTAATAATAATATTCTAAAATATATGGTTCTAAAATAAAATAAGTGACAAAAAACATATTTTCACATCTGAAAAGTATAATGTTCAAAACTAGGAAGTTACTTAGGTGTTCAATAATCACCCAATAAGCATAAATATCTCATCCAAACCCCACCTCACCCAATAATAAATGCTATTAAAATTATTTATAGACCTCTAAACTGGCCATAACAATAATAATGCTGACCATAAAAAGACTTCGTAAAGCTTGTGGCCGTTACGCATTTAAAAAATAAATACTTAATACCACTTTTCTGAATTGTTGTTTTCCTAAACAGTTATCAGCTTTTTTAAAATATTCGGAACCTAAAAACGATTTGCTATGGCTGTAAATAAAGAAAAGAGAAACCTTTGCTGAGTTTTCCACTTCCTGTAGCTGTATACGGACGTAGTTACAAAACATTAGTAATTACAAAGAATGTTGTAATGAAATAGTTGACAAATTACAACAAAATTGTAAAGTTTGCCAGTAATATATTGGATTGAAATATTTACTATTTAGGAGACTTTTTATATTACTATGTTTAGCAGTAAAGAACCAAAAACCTTTGGATTGGGATGGAGATACACGGTATATCTTATAAAAAGTTAGCGCAGACTTCAAGTATTGATTACCTACCATACGTAATGATGACAAAGTCAACGCTAAATTTTTATAAGATAGAGGGTAACGGTCTTTCTTATAAAAAGTTAGCGTAGACTTGAGACATTAATTACCATACGTAATGATGACAAAGTCAAACTTAACTTTTTATAAGATAGAGGGTAAATATAATCTGAATATAGGCAGGTAAAACTGCCATGTAAAACGCAAACACAAATCAAAAAAACATTAGAACGGAACCTCCAAATTGTAAATTCTACACTATTCACGTCATCTCATCTGACATTCCTGACAGACTCCTCAACTATCCCCGTGGCTGTCTTGGAGAGCTTAGCGATATATTTAAACGGTTTTAAAATTTAAATGGAATCTTTTTTTTTTCAAATTTCCAAAAACTGAATATTTTTGAGATGATTTGTCTATTTCTTTTATAATCTCAATTTAACAAAAGAAGTTGGGATTTTACATGGACTCAGCAGACCCGTAAATTTAATGCATTTTTATGATTTATGGGTTTTGTCATGGCAGTAAACTTTTCGCTTTTGTTTCAGATATTAACTTAAGAAAAAATAACCTTACGAAACTAGATATCAGCCCCTCGAAAACGTGAGTAAGTATAAAATTTGCAGCGTTGACTCTAGTGTCAAATTAACTGCTTACACCACAGAACAATAAATCAGTTTGTTTTTTATGTTCTGTGGCTTACACTGTCACTGACTCAACATTTACACCGTATAGACTTGTCCACAGTATGCTCAGCGCATGCGCGTCCGCCATGTTAAAAACGCGGCAATATGAAAGTTTCGGGCACTTTTTATAGAAATGGCTGGGCAACAAGCATTATCACCTTTAATAGTGCAATTAAATGAAAAATTAATTGACGGAGCTTTATTAGTGCATCCTACCGTAGAAGCCCACAACTTTGTTCAGTTACAACGATGGTTAAAATGCCATGGTCGTCCTCAAAGAGGAAATAAAGCGAACTAGTTGAGACGTTAGGATATTAATAATTAAATAATAATGAGTAAAAGTAAATACAATAAATAATAATTATAATAGAAGCCTCTATTTAAATGTATAATTAATGAAATATATTTATTATTTAATTATCACTAAATATTTGTTTTTCTTGCACAACTGATGGGGTTTGGACGGTTATATATATGGTGTATATTCGGTTATTGGACGGTGATACGGTGTATATTCGGTTATTGGACGAGATTCTCCTTCAAAATGAAGTGAACAAATAGATACTTATGTGTCTTTATTTAAATTATCAATTCCTTGGAATCGACCATCACCTCGTCCACACAGCTTTACCCACAAATCACATTTAGGACATTTGTGACAAATTTTTAAGTGTTTTTTTAAGAGTTTCCGTCTATATTCAAAACAAGGTTTTGGAAAACTAATGAAATAATATAAATTCTCCTGAAAGGATTTCCCTACTACGCGTATCACTGCGGCATACTCCATAACAACAACGTTTTATTGCCCCTTTTCTTATAGATAACATTATATATTTTAATTAAAATACTTGTAATATAATTTTATCATGTATGCACAATAATTTTAATTGAACTGATTATAAAATTATGTTTATTATTACTTGTTTTATTACTATTTTCTTTTAAAACCGTGCATTTCTCATACATTTGTAAATAAAGTGCCCGAAAAACATGGCGGAAGTTGGAGCATGCGCACAAAAAAATTTCAACTATTTGAAGGCCTATTGGCGGATATCTAAAATACTTTTAGTACTAACGATATTTCTGTTCGAGCTATTGACATATCGGTATCGGCAAGTGTGCATACGCCCATTAGCTTATTGCCATGTGTTTCTTTCCACAGACAGCGACATGAGAAACAGGAAAGCAATATATTCCTTCGGAAGTTGTTGCTAGCAATACCCTCTGTTTCCGAATTGAGACAATACACTGGCGTCTTACTATGTGGTGAGTGTACAATGCTTTGATAACAATACGATACGAGTACAATGGCACCAATACGCACTTACCTGGTTAACGTATGCAAGACTTTTATTAAATGTTGTAATAATAATTAAAAGTTAGCATTTGATAAGAACACTTACTATAAACTGTTATGATTTCCTTGTCAGGTGGCTCAGTGCCTACTTCGAAAACAATGCTCATACCTACTCATGTTACACTCGGATTCATTTCTCAGTAAACACGTGTTTGTGCTATATATGAAGTAGCTACTTGTGTAGTAGCGAAATCAAAGTATTTTTCATCATTTGCCACTCAAGATTTATCATAATACTTTTTCAGGATTAACCTTATGGTGCACATCATGGTTCGTGTTCAAAGACGTAGTCCTTCCTGGAGGATTCCTCTTCAATATGACCGGGGTAGTACTGGCCGGGTACTTTGTCGGGCACACGCTAGAGAGATATACAACAATCAACCCCGTGGTTGGGATGACGTTAATAGGGGCTCTGTATAGAAATTTTGGTCCACCGAATTTCTTAGAAAACCCTGTTGCGGACGCAATAGATTTTCATTTGAGGTATATTCTTGTTTATTTACACAAACTTCAGGTAATAGTATCATATTTTTCTGTATAGATAGTCAATTTTAGGTCGCAAGATGTTGTTAGAAATAAAATAAGTAGGTAGATATAGATGACATAAAACCTGCCAAAGTCCGTGGCTTGTTTTGTGTGTCTTTTAATTAAGTTAATGGGAAAAGAAACCTATTGCTCCTTATAGCTATTAAAACCATTACTAAGTTCTATGTTATTCTATCAAAATATTTTTCGTCTAGTCGAAGCGACGCGTGACCCGAGGGCTGGTGAGTATCTGGCCCAACGTATCAGCATTGCTATTCAGCGCGGCAATGCAGCCAGTGTCTTGGGTACGCTTCCGATTGGTACTGATTTGGATCAGTTGAACTATCTATAGATCGTTTGCAACGGTCTGTAGATAGCTCAGCTGTTTCTTATGTATTTTATATGTAAATGTACATTTTGTAAATACTGTATAGTTTTAAACTTAATCTTAATATATTGTTATTTACTTTTAATTATACGTTCTTTTTCCATACATTTACTTTCATTATAGATATTGCAAAACTTAGATAATTTTAAGATAACGTTCTATCACTTATTTTTGATACCTTGGTGTAAAAGTGTCAATAATAATATGCGGTAGAACTTCGGTGTTCAATTGAACGGAATCGTTTTACGACGCTTTCTTTTTGCAGGCGAATTTACCCCGTAATTATTTTGACGAAAGGCCCACTCGGTTGGAACTGGGATTACATAAAAAATAATTCAGTAAAAGTTTTCTCGTTGGCCACGCTGCCGTGGATCGTGGAGTGTTTGTCCACGGCCTTCTTCGCCCACATACTCCTCGATTATCCATGGTATTGGGGTAAGCATTTTGAGGATGATTCCCCGGCCGTTCTTAAAAGGCCGAGCTTTTATAACAATGCTGGTTAAGGTATTCAGTATTCCATGAATATCTTTTAAAATTGTAATATAATTTATTACACGGAAACTGCCACTTTTGGGGTTTAATAATTAAATTCTAGGTAAGCTTATTATGTCCGATAAACTAATTGAATCAAGTCTTGGTTTGAACATTTGTTGATGTCCATCAAACCATGTGAGGCATCCTGTTTTACATTAGTAGGAACTGATTGTTTGGCTAAATCATCATCTATTTTTGTACAAAAAAGTAAATTATTAATCAATTCCAGGGCTCCACTTAGGGTCAATATTGGCATCGGTATCACCAGCTATAGTGGTACCGACTACAATGGCGCTGAGCGCACGCGGTCTCGGAGTCAAGAATCAGATTGCATTCCTAGTTGGAAATGCTGGAGGATTGGACACTGCTTTCACTGAAGGAATGTTCGGAGTTATCAACAGTGCGATATTTTATCCTGCGTCATTTACTTATCGAATTGCTAAGGTAATTTCTACGAAAACATAAGCACACTTACCTCAAATCAAGTATCTTATCTGGGAGTTGGTTGATATCATATACCACTACATATTTCGCGTCATCTTTACTTTATTCAGCTTAAGTGTGGTTAGCTGTAGATTTAAGAAGAAATAATCGCGCTTAGCTGCTCAACATACATTTCCTATTTTTTACCGAATATGCATCTTAGGGATATTGCGACTGCAAAAATGCCAAGCTTAAGAGAGCTCCGCAGTTGTAAAATGAAATAGCTACTCGAATATAAAATCCCAGATTTACAGTACGAGTGAAGATACCCCAGCGTTGAATCGTTCTTGAACAAAGTTCAAACTACGTTTACTGCGCGGAGTAGGTACTGTCAAATATTTGTTTATGCAAAGTTATTTTGCACATTTTACAAATATTTAAATATTTTACCTACTCTCACTTACTTTTTTCTTTGTACGTTTATCTACATTTATTTATCAAATAAGAACACCTCTTTGAACTAGCAAGTCCTTTGTTATCACAAAAAACCATATAATTGAGAAAAGGTGCTATAATCACAATCTAAGCAGTTTCTCATCCAGTTTCATTAAATATTCAGGGTTATAACTATAAGACAAGTTGTTCACACGATAAATCATCCTTAATAAACATGTATTTAATATTCAGCCAGGTCGCTTTTGTATTAAGTTTTATTTGTTTGTTTTTCAGGGTGTACTGGCTATTTTTGTAGGTATTGGTCTTGGTATCACGTGGGGTGTGGTATGCGACTACATTCCGGATCATAACGACTTCTACTCACCAACAATAAGAAGCATCCTTATATTTACAGGAGGCTTTTTACTTACCTACGCAGGAGGCTATTTCGGCTGGGGTGGTGTTTGTAAGTTTTTATTTACGTTAATTGTTAAAAATATAATATTATTTTAAGGTAAAATTTATTGAATAAGTAATGACAAAATATTCAATTACAACTCAGACTTATAATGTATAGGAATATAAATTACTAACATTAATTCATGTAATTCGGAAAAGATGCGGCTTAATGCAATTTGAAACTGGGTCGCAATTACGCGTATTTTAATGCCTAAACTTGACTTTTGATATGAAACTTCGGTCTCAGAGGAACTGCAATACGAAATAAAAATATACACATTTTTCTTTCAATGCAAATAAGTGGGTTTGAAACAAATCTGCACAAAACAATAAACTAATTCAAAAAAAATGGTAAGGGATTTTTGACTGAAAATGCAAGCATGCGAGTACCAATTACGTATTCTCACACTTGGCAAGGTTAGTATAAATGTTATAATATGATAATACATTCATATTTTTATACTCAAACAACATTAATTGTTTAGAATGTAGTCCAAACAACTTTAAAGCATGTTATGGTTCTTCAAAGATTAATCGGTAACAGCTCTATGTTTTGAAACCTAGGCCTTTTCTGTTTTGTATGCATTATAGTAAAGAAATGCTGTGATACATTAAAATAGTTATAGTGTGTAAATCAACAGATAACTAAGATAAAAATAAACGAAGCATATTGAAGAAAACACCGGCCACTCTCGAGCATTGGCAGTTTCAATCGGCTTAAATAAATGGGCACTTTAGCCTACTTTCAGCTTGTTTTTGTAAGTTGAGGAAAAAATGCGTCTCACTGTCCAGAATTGGGCAGCACAAAAATATTGCTTATATTATGATTGTGTGGTAAATGAAAACCAAACCAAAAGTAAAGTAGTGGGCGTTTTAATCATAAAAGGTATTTTATTTTGAATGTTTTGCATTAAGTTTTACTTACTGTTTTTAATCACCTCTGTCTGATAGTAAAGGTGATTTTGAAAAATGCTTTTGACTTTTAACTTATTACAAAAATATTAAAAAAAATATGCACATATGTTTATTTCCAAGTACCTAATGTTAAGTTTATGATATATTCTACAAATAAGTATCTACGAGTGTTTGAGCGTGGTAAGTAACTAAAATATCCTCTCGCTCTAATCAAGCGAAGTGTACTAGAATTGTATAATGAAACTATTATTTACATGCATGTTATAATTATTATATACCCAGTTCTAAGTCTAAGGGCCTTTATATTTTAGGCATAAATCAATCGCACGACTCCACTCAAAGGGACCAAACATAACTTGTCTATAGGGTCGTTACAGAACGATTCTTTTGTTGTGTACTTCACGACGAACCTTTTTTCTTCATAACTTTGTTTCTGAAGAGTTGTGACGATGATAGAAAAGTTCATTTGCCCGCCCTAGTTTCGATAATAAAAAGTAAAATAAAATTAATGACAATATAATATCAATAAAAATAAAATATGAAATTGTATCTGATTAGTCGACGTTATCGCGTCGAGTGCTTTAAATCATACCGAAAAAGAAAAAATATAATTAAGATGAAAAAAGTTGACTAATTTTGCAGACGATATAGGTATTCGTGATTCAAAATATTGGAAAACATTGGGTCATACCTAGGCTCTCAAAACCTGCCAGGTTTGAAATCGCGTTCAGTTTCTATAGTAACTCATCGGTGTTCTGTGGCATTTCTTGTCGACTGATGTGACTGAGCTGTATAAAATCCTATCAGAACTGTCAGAAAATGACGCCAATGCACCAGAATAAAAGTAATATAATAAATAAACAACTGCGAACAAGTGTACTGCGAACAGTGTGTATCATCTTTAAGGTCGTTTTATCATCTCAATTAGTTTCAATCAACATCATTACAAATTATGGGCTTTGATGTCAGATGGTCAGATTCTTATTCCTCAAAACAGTAAAGTCATTATGCTCTTAAGATTCCTTTCATATCATAATATCAGATAAAAGATCAGTGGATTTTGAACTATGATTTTTTGACGTTTAATTGATAACATTTTATCAAACGTTATTAAAACGTTAAAAACATGGCTAAAATATCGTGAACTAGAAATGACTAATACTTACTTATTGAAGTGAAAACTTCTTTAGCGGCGCTGGGTGGGTAAAAACTTTCAAACTCGCGTCAGGGTCACGTGACGTCGAAAAAGCGTAAGATCTTATTTAATTTTTATACATTGCTCGTAAAACAAGAGACGACAAAAGAACACACTTGCGGTCACGCGACGTATGACTCAAACAATTAAATAGTGTTGTGGCGACATGACGTGACGATGACGTGGCGACATGACGTGACGTGACGATGACGACGAAGCCAACGAAGACACAGACACATTCGCGCTTGCGCGAATGTGTCTGTGTGTGTAAACAATTAAATAGTGTTGTGGCGACATGACGTGACGATGACGTGGCGACATGACGTGACGATGACGTGGCGACATGACGTGACGATGACGTGGCGACATGACGTGACGTGACGATGACGCGCAAGCGCGAATGTGTCTGTGTCTTCGTTGGCTTCGTCGTTGTGTCACATTCGCGCTTGCGCGAATGTGACACAACGACATGACACAATCACAATGACACAGACACATTCGCGCTTGCGCGAATGTGTCTGTGTCAGTGTGTCTTCGTTGTCTTCGTCGTTGTGTCACATTCGCGCTTGCGCGAATGTGACACAATGACATGACACAATCACGACTGTGGTTATATTTTTGAAGTGAAAACTTAAAAGTGAAAACACAACGTTAATATTGAAGTTTTCACTTCTGCCGGCACTCCCGAAGTGCTACCATTTTTTTTTAAAGTAATTAAGTTTTTGTCAACCTTTACAGATCACTTAACCTAAAGTAGCAAAACGAAGGATTTATCCAACAACCTTCAATTATGTTTAGTATGGCAATCACTTAATTATGATTAGGGATTGTTCACAAAAATAAGCGTTCACAAACAAATGAAGCTCTGATAAAAATAAAAGTAATCTCATGAATAAAAACATCAATTTATTAAAATGAGAGCAATATAGAGATAGCCTTTAGATGTAGACCTTACTTGACATTGATAAACATAATGCCTTTCAAGTTACTAGAATAAAAGTTAAAAGAATAAAAAAGAATAATAAAAGTTACAGTTCGTTTTTATCTTGCTAATTTACATGAGCACACGATTTAGTTTATTCTCGTGATAATTTTCAACATTTTTCAGCTGTTAGAATACTTCTTAAATCTGTCGGGTGTTTGACCTTTACATTCCATTACTTTATGCAAATTGTCTAACTATTTTACTGTATTAAAAAGTAAAAAAAAGTGTTTTATTTCTCTTTTCATTAATAATGTATCGTTATTTATATGATTTCATATACATTTTCGGAAGTTTTCTATTCCATCCGGATAAAACATACTTAATACATGATGACCAATACTCGAAAAGTACAAATAATTATAACCCTAAAAGTTCTAGAGATCACATGTTGCTAATATTTGAGTTAGTGTAAATTAACCAAAACGTTGTTACTAATAATTTGATGTTAAAAAAATCTATTTTTGTTTTAATTCATTTTAGACTAGCATGTGGTTCGATTCCTGTTATTGGTATCTAATGTAGCAAAATACTCTGTATGTAATACTAGCGTGTAATCTTGAAGAAACTGTTGGTAGACATAATAAAAAAATACAAATCTAATTATTTATAATAAGTATATAGATTGTTTCATAAAGAAACATACGACTATACAGTATTTACAAAATGTACATTGGCATATAAAATACATAAGAAACAGTTGAGCTATCTACAGACCGTTTATTATTTATAATTACATTTTTCCAGCTGGGGTAGCCATAATGATATGTGCCGGTACAGCGGCCACGCGCTGGTCTCGTCGAGATTGGCCCATCAACAAGAACCCTGTCTCAGAAGTCTACAAACTTCTGTGGAGAGTATTCGAACCTATGCTCTTCACCCTTAGTGGATATTTTTTGGAGGTAAAGTTATCTATTTTTTGTAAATACATACATAGAATACATAGTAACAACCAGACACAGAACAAAATATTTATGTCCATCACACAAACATTTGCTCTGGGTGGGAATCAAACCTACCCTGAGCCACTGAGCTGTGACACCTGTCAAGTATGAGATTTATGAATGAGTAAATCTGCAATTATTGTTAAAGATTTATACATAGCTAAGTCGCTCGTTTATGTTTGGTGAATGTAGGCCGGATTTATAAGTGGCAATTTTAAGCGAGCAATCGTGAAATCGTAAATAATCAAGGCAGACAAGGCGCTATCGAAAAGAAACGGACTTCCATAAAATTACGATCGAGCTAAATTCTCGTTAGCACATTAATTCCTTGTTTTAACGATCCGCTCAACTTTTACGAAGTTTTGCATAAAAGATGAATAAAAACTTTTTAATCTTTATGCCTATTTTAAGCAAATCAGACCATCAAAATCAGGCAGGTTTTGGGGAGAGCCTTATGTAATATAGCTACATCAATTTTCAAAACACTTTAGTCATAAACCATATTCCCTCCGAATAAAAAGTTTCACGAACAAAAAGTTTTCAACTAGACAATGACAAAAAAGCGCTATAAAATAAAATAAAAATCACATAACTACATGCACAAAAGATGATCATATTTATCTGTTCTTAGGTGTCCCACATGACCCTGACGGAGTTCGGTCTCATACTCGGTTGCATATTGGCCGCGTTGATTCTTCGATTGGTGGCAGCGTTTCTCGTGGCCCTGGCCAACGACCTGTCTGTCAAGGAGAGCTTGTTCATAGCCATTACCTGGATACCAAAGGCTATTGTAGAGGTAGGTGTATCTGAAATTGGTTAAACTGGAACGTAGATAGACATGGCGGTGAAATCGTGGTGGCATTAGGCTTTGCGTGATCGTCAACTGTTTTTAAATGTTTGTTAAGCCTTCAAAGAAATAGCAAAGATCAGGTTAAAATCTGGAGCTGATGCGATATTATAAAAAAAACCTTGTTTTATTGAGATGACTTATACCTAAACGCTTAAGTATTGAAAATCTCAAAATGCGTATTCTCAAATGTTATTACACTGAAATCCATGATCGAATTTACGACAGGTACAGAATAGAAACGCATATTTTCTATAAATTTCTGAAAAATGTATGAATTATTTCAGAAAATGCTGATCCAATATTGCCAAGAAATTCAATGTGAACTATCTTTAGGTGCCTAACATGAAAGGTATTCAGTTTTATGCTAGATATAACCGTAGATATTATATTGTACAGTCTACAACATTAATAAATTTTGAGCATTAAACCTTTAAAATATTATGACTGAAAACTAGACTTACTCAAAAAAATATTTTTTTTAACGGTTCATTTTATACTCTGTTTTTATTTAAGTTTAATAACTGTGTAAAATGTTGTTTGAAATTTCAATTCAATTGTTGGAAAATTCAAGATTCATAATTTAAATAAAATATAGGCTAAATTAATCATTTTTTTTAAAAGTTACTTAATTATTTATTCAGTTTGTTTTAAGTATAAAATGTAGGTAATAATTGAAAATGCATGGTTCATATTTTTTTGAAGTGAAAACTTCTTTAGCGGCGCTGGGTGGGTAAAAACTTTCAAACTCGCGTCAGGGTCACGTGACGTCGAAAAAGCGTAAGATCTTATTTAATTTTCATACATTGCTCGTAAAACAAGAGACGACAAAAGAACACACTTGCGGTCACGCGACGTATGACTCAAACAATTAAATAGTGTTGTGGCGCAGACACATTCGCGCTTGCGCGAATGTGTCTGTGTCTTCGTTGTCTTCGTCGTTGTGTCACATTCGCGCTTGCGCGAATGTGACACAATGACATGACACAATCACAATCACAATTGTCATTATGACGACTGTGGTTATATTTTTGAAGTGAAAACACAACGTTAATATTGAAGTTTTCACTTCTGCCGGCACTCCCGGAGTGCTACCATTTTTTTTTTTATCAAATATACTGATGCTGACTGTACTGGGACCTTCTGTCGCCCTCCGTCCGTCACGTGCGTCGGTGACTTTCACGGGCTACTTAGCGGACATTTTTGCTAGTACATGTACCTGTCGCATTTACTTTATCCAACTTATAAATCTTAAACTCTGCTAATTCTCTCAAACTATTACGATAAGTAATTTTTTGTCCATTTTTAATTTGTTTCTTACAGTACAAAATATCTTATTTTAGTTATATAACTAAAATAAGATATTTTGTACTGTAAGTATTCTTACAGTACAAAATATCTTATTTTACTGTAAGTATTCTTACAGTACAAAATATCTTATTTTAGTTATATAACTAAAATAAGATATTTTGTACTGTAAGAAACAAATTAAAAATGGACAAAAAATTACTTATCGTAATAGTTTGAGAGAATTAGCAGAGTTTAAGATTTATAAGTTGGATAAAGTAAATGCGACAGGTACATGTACTAGCAAAAATGTCCGCTAAGTAGCCCGTGAAAGTCACCGACGCACGTGACGGACGGAGGGCGACAGAAGGTCCCAGTACAGTCAGCATCAGTATATTTGATAAAAAAAAAAATGGTAGCACTCCGGGAGTGCCGGCAGAAGTGAAAACTTCAATATTAACGTTGTGTTTTCACTTCAAAAATATAACCACAGTCGTCATAATGACAATTGTGATTGCCTACCTACCAGCCAGCTACTAATGGTTGGTAAATAACTAAAGTAAGATATTTTTAATTCAGTATTCTATTAGTAATCTAGTTCTCGAAAATCGAAAATCAAAATCAATTGAAATTTATTCAGTAGGTAAAATCATAAAGATAATTTAGAATTGTCTTAAATACTAGGTGATTCTAGGTGCCAGTTCCATGCGACCAGAGCCTTGAAGAACGGGCAAGAAAATATCACAAGCTTAACTTAGTTTGGGGCTAAATAGTGTTGTTTGAAAAATATATGAATTAGAACAATAGACATAAAGTTTTTTTTCGTTATTATTAATAACGAAATTAATAATTATTATTGTTATAAAGTTTTCGTTGTTTTACTTATAAACTTATTAACATACCAACTCAAACATTTTTTTAAATCACTGATAGAAACGAAAACCAACTTTTTCCTCAGACGACTTATAGACCACAATAAAGAATCCCACATTAATGTTACTGCCAATTACCTTCCCTGAACCCTGATGCCAGATGTTTTCGTCGACCTCGACAACCACACAATTTCATTGCAAATCATTTTCCTATCCGAACTATGTCTATGAGTGTAATCCCTTCAACCCTATTATAAGTATACCTTCGTAACCTTTAGCACAAGTTTATTTTTAATATAAATCAAGTTGTCGTCGATGCGTCATTATATTTTTTTTTCTAGGAATGATTAAAATACACATCCAAATATCCAAACATCTCAACTTTCACATTAATAAATAATGAACTCAAATGATCTATCTGGTCTGGTAAATTATAAAAATACCGACTAACAAAAACTTTCCGAAATCATTAATAAATATATAGAACTAAACATCAAAAGTATTGAGGCATTTTTGGTAATAGTCAATGAAAGTAGTTTTGCCCGACACAGACCTTTTACACGACACGATAATGGTATGTGTTCTAGTAAATCAGTAATAAGAACAAAAATATCGTTTATCGACAAGATTACATAATACAATAAATTCTCTTGATTTCGTCAGTTTTAAGTAAACTAAGCCTTTAATTTCCGTCATAGCAACAAACAATGACGTCACATTGCAATCTATATTTCCCGGAATGTCAAGATGCGGAGTACTCCTCATTTGTCAAAATCGGTCAAGTGGCTTATAAACTACGACGGAACGGTCAACATCCCACATCTATTCACTCATAAATAGACTGTTTAAATAAATATAAATAAATATTCATGGATATTTCACACATCGCGCTCTAGTACTGTACCTACTAAGGGAACTAGAATACTTAAATTTTTTATTGTAAACAAATAGAATAAATAAGAAATAAATAAATAGAATACATATGTACCTATAAAAAAATATTTATGATCATTAGCTCGATGGGGATTGAACCCACGACCTACAGCATGGAAGGCAGAGCTACTACTAACTGAGTTGTGACGCTCTATGTAATTAGAAAAAAGTCAGTGCTCGGGGTAGAGTAACCTGAGTCGTGCCACGACTGTCAAAGTTAATTTGTTGCTTTTCGGACTAATAATAAATGTTTCTCGATCTGCTTCCTTGATAACCAATTTTGATGGTATCGGGAAAGTTATATTATTAATGTTTGTAGGTATACTTTTATGATTTGCAGGAAACTATATTAGAATCGATGTTACTAATCAATCTCTCTCATTGTGACTATCATCACTACACTTTCAACACTCTGACCAATCTGACATAAAATACTTCTTTAAATACTTTTGTAGGATCATACAAAAAACTGTAGAAACCAGCCAATAAGTTTCTGTCCGTATAACTTATAATGTGTATAGGTAACAGAAATATTCTACCCTAAAAACTTCAAATCCAACCTGTGGGAATCGATAGAGAAAGTAGTTATTTACGCCTGTTAAGAAAATAAAAAAATATAATTTTACATCATTAGTCATTTCTCACGATATGTTATTAAATTACTTTAAAAAAATACATCTGAATTAAAGTCCCATTGAGGAATTGCTAAGCTAATATTTAAAGGTGTACGTAAAAGCAATTAATCATAGTGGTAGTGATGTAAAATGCAGTGACGTTGGCGGCGGCGGTTGGCCGCTACCGTCTCGTCACAGCCAAACAGATCTCAGCTGGACCAATTAATATTGGACTTGTCATGATCTATTATTATTATATTATATATATTATTGATAACAAATATCAAATATAATAATATAATATTGTCAGGCGTCACAGCTCAGTTGATCAGCTCTATGCTGTGGGTCGTGGGTTGGATTCCCACCCAGGCCAAATGTTTGTGTGACGAACATAAATATCTGTTCTGTGTCTGGGTTACTATGTATTATATGCATGCATCTACGAAAAAAATAAAATATATATGGTATTATATAAATCTAGTTTCCACAGTACAAACTTTGCTCAGTTTGGGACTAGAGTGATCACACTCTAGTAAATATTACATATCACTGTACATATCAATGTACGTGAATATTTATTTATTTAATATCTACTTATGTAATTTTTGTACGCTGTATTAAACGGCGAAGTTTGTGGAACCAGACATTAATTTTAAACTTGACTTGACTTAAACCGTGACAAGGTAGTTTAGTTTCAAATTTCACAACTGACTGACTGGCGCTGAACCATCTTGCAGATGCCTAGATCGCACTCTTAATTGATAATTATTATAATTGGCTCATAATTGGTGAAGAAATGGAGCACCTCCTCTTTTTTGAAGTCCGTAAAAAATGGACTATAGTGGCGTGGACTGGTTGTTTGGTATAAGCTGTGACGCTCCATTATAAGTATAACTTTAAAGTGATCTTTTCATTACCGAGCGAGAACTAGAATAACAGTCCTCTAACTAACACCAGTTTCATTTGCTTTGAGTCTTTACGTAAATGTTAGACTACTCTGATTCAGGCTAGTTTACACTTTAGTAAAAATTAAATCTCTTCTGTAAAGTTATTTTTTAAAGTTTAGTTAATTAAGTATTTTTTTATGCATAACGCATTTGATCACCTGCAATGCTGACTAATTCTTATAACCTAAATTCTTACTTTCACTATCGAAACATGAATCGATTTATAGTAAAGTATAGGTAACACTATAAACAAAAATGAAATCAATCTGTCGTAAGTTTTTTTATTACAAAAATATATAAAATTTTCACCGTATTAAGACATGAGGCATATAATCATCTTTTGTAAAATTCATTTTATAATAGATACCTATAAATAAATAAATAATAATAAATAATGCTGGACAATCCACACAACATCATCTAGCCCCAAGCTAAGCAGAGCTTGTGTTATGGGTACTAGAAGACTGACATACTTAATATAATACATTACATAGATAGATATTTTTAATTATACATATAGTACCCAGAACACCCGGAATAAATATTTGCAGAACATACAAACATTTATCACGAGGCGGGAATCGAACCCGCAACCTTCCGCGTCGCAGGCGGACCATCGCCCACCGCGCCACATCGGTCGTCCTATTCGAAGCTACCTACTGTTAGTTTTTGAGTGAAATCAGAATGCATGAAATGCGTCCATCATAAACGGGCACCGCTTCTCAGAAAACTGAAACTCTAAAGTAAACTGAGTAGAACAGCAATTTGCTCACTTACCATCAATCACAAAATTGATGGTCTGGATTATGAAACTAAACCTAACACATTTTGGCTTTATACAATTTTTTTTCGGATAATTTTAACCTAAATTGCTTTTTGATCACCGTCAGTTATAACTTAGCCATACTAACTTCACAAAATATTGGTTTAGAAAGAAGAAGTTTATTTAACAGCACCTTACAATACACCTTACACGTTATTTTTGCTTACACAAAAACAACGTCACCTAGTCTTAAACAAAGCAAACCTACGTGTACCTATATAAACTAAATCGCTGAAAATATAGGTACCTATGTAATTTTTTGCCAACAATTTAAATATGTATATAAAATATACCCAGAATAACGTGAACTTTTGTAAATAAAGAAGCTAAACGTGCTTTATATTCAAGGGTGAACTGAGCCAAAGCACGTAGATACCTACCATTAAATAGATGGAACATAATTTAGTAGGAAACAGCAAAATTTATGTAGGTACCTGAAGGGCCAAACCGCTGAACAATAAATGGCCTTGGTAAAAGCCACTTACCTACTAACTGACTGACTTACGACCTCGTCTCCCTGAATCTCGTATGTTACTAAAATTTTAGTAGGTACACATGACCTAGCTGTATCGTATTTTAGATTAAAACGGGTCGACATAGTGCCTTCCTTTCCTCAATACATATTGTGGTCGTATATTAAACAATACTTTATTGCTTACTTCCTATACTTTTTATGAAGCAAGATATTGTATACTATCAGTAGCTCTACCATGAGTTTTTACTATACTATATTTACTATACTCGCTAGCGTCTGTAGTTAAAAAAATGTATGAAGATTTGTACAGCGCCTCTAGCGGATAGTTGGGTACTAAAATTTGTCATACTAAAATTTACGTAACTACTGTAGTAAAGTCAGGCGATTTTACTGTGACATCTCATGGTAGAGGTACAGTTGTTTTTGTTTACAAGCTGTCAACAACAACGTACGTAAAAATTGTAGGCGGTTTATAATAACAGGTAATTCATATATTGGCAATTTTTATAACGTTTATAAAATAACCTTTTTTCGTTACATATATCAAATCATTTAATGCCCCAAAATATAAAGGGACTAGGATACATTATTAAAACATAGGTAATATAAAAATATGTGAATTTGATAGGTTTTTATTATTAGTCTCTTAACTATAGTCAATGGGAGTATACTCAGCATGAACACTGTGCGTGTATCTTGCACGCGCAGTTCATGCAACGAATGTACGTCAGCTACTAATTTTTAGGTCAAAAATCTTTTACTAACTCTGTAGTAGCTCTTTACTATGTTGTATACTAAAAACCTTTGAGAGCGTAATTCAGATGCGAAGCTGATATTCATCTGGATTTGTAATTACACTAATGCTTATTTTCTCAGTAAGCACTTTAAATTAATTGGTATTTGGCAGCCGAAGTTACAAAAACAACTTAGCTACTTTGTTTCTTGTATCAATACAAGGAGATAGCTTGAGGAAACGACTAGCTTTTAGTTGCGAAATCGATTGAGTGGAAAAAGCTTGCTAAAAAGAGCGGTACATCTGTCTTCTTTTCCTTATTTTTCTGTGACATTTCTAAAACCGAATAGATCAAAAATGTTGAATATTTTGTTCATTACTTACTTCGTCTTATTTAATGAAATGAGTAAATCTGATGTCAAGCGTTAACCTGACCGAACACGTCCATTGATTACGTACTTTGTGAATCGCGCTACATCCACTGATATGATTAATTTCCACTGAGCTGCCCTTTTAACCGGAATACAGTAATGCAAGCATCATTGCTTTGAGGCACTACAAGATAGGCCTTTGTTAAATAATTTTCGTCTTTATTATCATTACATACGGCCGGTTTCAGGAAACCCAAATCACGATTGATCCGAGTTTGACACATAGTAATTATTAGATTTTTTCGTTGATCATCGTTCGAGAAACCGGCCGATAGAGTACTATTTCTATAATCCGTCTCGAATACTGCGGTCACACTATCCAACAGCTTTGCCAACGTAGTTAGATGCCAATTGATTAAACGACATCGGTCTAAACTAAACGTAGCCTTGGCAGTAAACATAGTATACGCAACAAGTACAGTCTATCAATGTTTTCTCAAGATAGATTTATTTATTTACAAACAAACTTACGACTATTACATCATTTACAAAATGTACATAGGCATATTAAATACATAAGAAACAGTTGAGCCGTTGCAAACGATCTATAGATAGCTTAACTGGTCCAAATCAGTACCAATCGGAAGCGTACCCAAGATACTGGCTGAATAACAATGCTTTATTCATCTATATTATATTTATAGCATTGATCTGATCTACTAATAGAAACACGTTTATTGCGTAAAACATATGTTACATGTTAAACCTTGTCACATCATTATTCATCTATTAACTGAACGCCATGAACAATAGCGTACTCTAATTGAAAACCCCTTGACGCCCTAATCATGAATTAAACGTTCCTACTATAATAACTTATTTGATACACATAATTGTAATCGCTTATAAAAGGAGATAAAACTGCTTCTATGTAATTTATGTTACACACTAGTTGTATGAGTTTTTTTTCTGTACGTAAACCATGATTTAACTTTAAGTGTTTTAACTCTAGGTTAAACTTCTGTTGGTACGAAAAATGTTTTGGTAAATACCTTTAAACTCTCTTCAATACGTAATTGATTATTATGTTAAATCGCAAATTACTGAAAACCCTTTTTTTTATAAAACTTATCACACGACGTTAACAAGTAAAGAATATTATAACCCAAATGTCTTAAAAAAAAATATAAGTATTATAAAAGCACCATAATTATCCTTTAAATAACGTATCCTAATATAATTAAAATCTAGCCACAACGTGGGCGGTGTATTTTACATCAACTTAATTATAATTAATAATAATTTTCTAGCGTAACTTATTCTAAGAACGTGTTCATTAACACGTTTCTTATTGTTTGAAGAGACTTTGTTGTTGTATTTTTGTTTGTTTACACAATTTTTCACTATTATAAGTCTAGAGTACTAAAATCTTATGAAAACAATAATTTTAATTAGTTTGGTTACGCAGCAGATTTCATTTATTTTGCTCTAACAAAAATCACATCGCAGCACAGCTTAGTCGATATTAGCTCTGCCTTTTATGCTGTGAGTTGTGGGTTGGATTCCGACCTAGAGCAAATGTTTGTGTGATAAACATAATACATATATTTGTTCTGTTTTTGGGTTCTAGTATTTTCATAGATCTCATAGTACAAGCTTTGCTTAGTATGGGACTAGAGTGTGATGTGCGAAATGTCCGTGAATATTTATTTATTTGCTAATGATCTTTTCACGCCAGTCCCAGATCAAATTATTTGCGTGCAATAACCCAACCTTAACGATTTGCGTGTCAAACTTCTGTTTGCGTGATGACGCAGTTGATACACTACATTTCAAAGTACTTAGTAACTAGATGAAGGCGAAGGATATGGACCGATATGTTCGGTTCGGATTTGGGTCGAACGGATTACAAAGCATGACGCTCAAAGGGTTGTAGATAATTATTTGACCACGTTATGCCTTTGATAACTATTATGGTTTACTGATCCTTTTGTACTGAATTATTAACTCGGCAGATATTTACAAGATAAACAAAAAAAATATATTTTTATAACACTATCAAGCTGTAATTTTTTTAAGTGAGCAAATCACTTAAAACAATTTATATAAGTACGTCAAAACTTATAATTATGTTTTCATTATTTTCAGGCAGTACTAGTTCGCGTAGCAACTGATTCCCTGTGGATAGACGCAAGCAATCAAGACAAGCGAATAGCAGCACAGCATGCAAATATAATCGTTATTGCTATTTTAATAACGTCTACTTTGGGCTCTGCACTTACAACAGCTCTGGGCCCTATTCTTCTTTCACAAGAATCCAGAGTAGGGCCAGAAGGTAAAGTTTGATGCTTGCTATTATTATATGCTTTTTAGTGACAAATAATCTTTATTATTTAATTAATTTTTTTAGTGTTTTTTTTTTTACCTTTGAACTTGCTTCCTATTTTTAACATCAGCAAGATATATGTACCTACTGTAAAAAATTTTGCCAGCAATTTTTTTTTTGTTGCCAACAAACAAACATACTCAATTATTATATTCAAAATCTTTTATTTTGTGAAGTGTATTTGCTTTTTTCATATCTTAATTTTTTTTTTGCTATATCATTTTTATTAAAGTAAAGATAAGATAATAATATATTTATAAAACGAAATCCTGTAATAAAAGGAATAGCACTATCTTAATTTATAACCGCATTAAATTGCATTAATTGATGATATAGTAGGTAAATATCAGAAGATCCATTAATTATTATTGGATTTTCAACTGATAAGCCAAATTATATTGAAATAAATATCTGAGAATTTCGGTTTGTAACATCCAAATTGTATGCCTACACAAATATTAGTCATGTGTTACTGATACAATGATAACTGGTATATTGAGTGTATATTGGAATCAAACGAGGCTTTAGGTTTATTAAAAAAGCAAAGTTGACAAATAAAAAAAACAGTAAGTTTGTAATAAGTAAGAAATAACGTAGAGAAATAACGGTTATATTGAAGGGTAAAATTTTATAATATGCTATTTTTCATACCGTCTTTTCAGTATGACATTGTGAACGTATGATAGTTTTTTTTTTGTACTTTCTACTCACGCCAAAGTGTTCTTTTATACTTCATTTTTTATATTACTTCTTTATTATTATTTTGACCACAATCACGATCGAAAGTACGCTATTTTTGCTTATTTTCGAAAACCTTGTCTACAAATTAATTAATTTCTCAGTTGTTAATTAATATATGATTTTTTTTTAATGCATACAACTTTTGAAGAATCATTCTTTGATATGCATATCTTTTTATAACCGTGAAACTTTTCATTTAATAAAAACCTTATTCGAAACCTCGCCAATTTCACAGAACTCAATGAAGAGACCCTTAAGTTAGTCGCAGTAGTAGTGTAGTCGCATATAGTTCATTTATAATATTCCGGTTCCGGCAGTAATCTGCAGCTATATTTCTGGTCGTAAATGATAACTGCATTACGTATTTCATGTAATGGGTGCTAACTGATTACTCCAAAAACATGTCATATAAAAATATTTGTTAATGTTCATGTTTTAGAAAAATAATATGGAAACAAAGTCAATATTTGTTTTTTTGTGGAAAAATTATGTTTAGAATAAACCTTAAACAAATCTAGTGTAAATGAGATGTGAAATAAATAAGATCTTTAAAATAAAAACATTAAATTCGGCATAAAAATATCGGCAACCCATCAATATTTTCGCAAGTGGAATAACACCTTGAAACAATATAACTCGTATAAAATTGAATTTTTTTCTTTCAAAATTATCAATATCTAATCAGGTGATTTATAAAAAAACTGGCACAGTATGTTATAACAATAAAAACAAAATGTCCTCCGTCTAACAGCCATCTATTTTATTACCTAAAGTAAAATTGTTATATGACTTAGGTTTTATTATCCGTATTTCTATACAAAATACATACTTAGTCGTTACCTGCTTAGACATAAATTATTCACATATAATACCACAAGAGCTTCAAAATTATCGGGTATTTCCCGATAGGTTCGTTGCAAACAAATGAAGGAGTCAAGTTTTTCAGGTTAAAAAATCACGAGCGCGAAGCGCGAGTGATTTTTCCTGAAAAACTTGACGATTTTATTTGTTTGCAGGGAACCTTGAGGGAAATGCCAGATAATTTTGAAGCTCGTGTGGTATTCGGGGGATTATTTTTCCGTCCCAAATGTCGGCCAATAGAATTGCACCATGAGACGTATTAATGGGAACATTTCCTTTGACTTTTTTATCGATGGTGGACAGAGAACAAACTCCAAATCGACTCATTTTCATGCAAAATCTCCAATTTTCACAATTGAATTCAACCTGTCAGTTTGATGTGTTTGGATCATGTTTTGTTTTTTATATATAGCAACGACCAGAGAAAATTTTCAAAAAATTATCAGTATAATACCATGTAGGTTGTACCACGTGACGTCGAATGTTGCAATTCTATTGGTCGATATTTGAGTCGGAAAAATAATCAGTCCAATTTATCAATATACATAAATAAATGCTCTATACGTCACCAAAACACGAATCTATTTTTGGCATAGTATTTGTGGTATCTTACATGCTATGTTTCATCTAAAATAAATACGGTGATGGCAAACATTGATGTTTGTTCTGTTTTCGGGTGTTACTATGCATATTTAGGTATATAAAAAAAACTAATATCAGTAACCAGCTTTGCTCAGTTCCAGACTAAAGTGCAATGTATGAAACGTCCATGAATATTGATTTGTTTATTAGGTATAAGGTCATGATGATGCGAGGCTGTTTTTACTATTCACCTCGTTCGCATCGAATTTTGGGCAATTTTAGGCTCTGGTTACGAGAAACTGGCACCTAAAATCATCTAATATGACAGACGATTCTAAATGATCCTTGTGATTTTACTGAATAAAGTTTACATGACTAATGATGATTTTCATTTGCACTTTATATTTCTAAAATATTATTTTCTATTTGTTACAGATATCTACAGAACGCAAACTCTAGCAGCAGCACAAACTACGACCAGAAGAAATAATACTCCTAGTTCCATACAAAACATTAATATATAAAATAAAATTATCAACAAGATATTTATTGTTATTTTTTATAAAGTTGCTATTATTCTTAAATGGTTTTTAAATTTCATGAACGACAGTCAACTGTTTAAATCATCACTCCAACAAATTATCTTCAGGATCACTCTACAAAGATCACTCTATCAAAGATCACTCTACAAATCATCAGGAGTAAAGATGTAAGGAGCTGGCTTTTTGAAGATATCATTTTGTATCTTGTCATATCACATGAAAGGAAAACATCGTGAAATTCATGTGTCGAGGCCAAATAAACATGTGACCGAGCGTATGTGTTTAGGCTAACGGTGATGATGGATAGGTTGTTTTTTAATGATGACCCCGTGATCTTTTCCATAAATGGAGTTAGTTTTCAGCATATAATTTGATTTTTACAAAATTAACAAAGGCAGGTAATACCTAATAAAAACTCATTTTGAAAACATTCATAAAAAAATATGAACCTCATTGAAGTCAGTTGTATAAACATGAAAAAAATAGTAATTTGAACTCTAATTTCAGTTTTGCCTTTAGCAGATTTTATATGTACCGTAAAAATAATGATCAATCATCTTTTGGTTGTAGAATGGACTTTTTTTAATTAAAAAATGTAGTATTAATGTTTTTTCTGATAAAAACACAAGCTTATATTTTTTCATGAAACAGCTTGCCAGAACAAAAAAGCTAAACCGAAAATAGCCATATACTTAAGATTAATTATTTTAGACCATCCAACTACAAAATCAAAGATATGAAGTACAATTAAGAATCTAAAACCAGTCTGTATTACAAGTTAGGTAAACTATCACGATTTTGAACATAGTTGTTTTTATAAAACCAACCACTTTGCCCCGTGATCGTGGTGAATGCAATTGTGCCGACATATCAGGAAATAATCAAACTCACGAATCATGGTAAATATCTCGTTTATAAAGAAAACTAAGGTGCCAGTTACACGTATTACCAAAGTTTTGAAAAAGTAATGCTAAAATACTATGTTCAGGAAAGAAAATCTGTAACCTCAAATGTTACTATCTCAAGAAGGTATAGATAGACTGTCATTCGTTCTTTTCCCGCACCACTGATTAGATCGTTTATACAGCGGCAACATAATATTAAGTAAGCATTATAGGTACAGCTTTGGTCATAGCACGAACACTGTTGATAGCTCAGTAATGTGTGTGCACAAAGCTGATCATATTGCAAATATGGATTTATCCTAAAATATTTGCAAATTATAGTTCTATTCAAGTGGTTTGTTCGAAGCATTCAGTGCACTAACATGATGACAAGTAAGTCCATAAAGCTTTTCATGATGCCTCAAATAAAAATTCAAGGGCCTTTCACACATGACGCTCTACAAACTAAGCAAAGCTTGGAAATATATAACTGAAGATTTGTACGAAAGTGATAAGCGATCACATTCGTATAAATCTTCAATTATACCTGTGTCTTGGTCGTTTACTGCATGGTTCTATAAATACATTTTGTTAATATTATTTTAACGACACAACACAACAGAGTGTTAAACTGAAACTGGAGAATATTACAATAAATATTAATGAAAATTACTTAATACAAACAAAAAATTTGATAATTTCGTACATATTTGCTTACCAACCTTAAATCAGTGCTAGATCAGTTTTCATTAAAATGAAAAATATTGTACAAAAAAAAGCACCAAAAAAAAAGTTAATAATTAATATAAAACGCATTGGAGTAACTTACTGCATTTGAACAGAGCTAGGTTTTGTCACATAAACAAGTCATCATCACCAATATAGCCTATATTATATAGTTAATCAATGCGCATTTATAAATAGAAACAATTGAGTATTGTCTGTAGCATTGCGTGATTACCGACAATTATGCGCTAAGATATCAAAAACCATAAGCACCGTGACCTGTCCTATAATCTGAACATTAGTTTTTATTGATCAAAAACGGCCAATGCAATTCATGGCCTTGAAAATACAAGTTACTTAGGTAAATTGATACGTTATCTTACAAATCCTTTAAGCATTTTTAATTGAAGACTTTTGATCTGAGCCGATACTATTGCCATAGCTAAACTTCTGTTGAACAAAACTCATTAAATTGCATAAATCCTAAAAACTTCTATGGATAAAAGTCTGGTTTGAAGTCTTCTGTCACACCTCAGAAATTTTAGACAGTAAAAAAATGCTTTAGGAAAGTTTTGGCACGAGCACAAATCCATTAAATTAGTATTTATATATTTATTGTTTAAAATTTGTCATGAAAATGAAAAAGATATCTTAGCAGATGCCAATGTGATGCGGGCATTTCACAAAGCATGCATATGCTGTAGAGTATTGTATCCGGAATATGCTGAGGAATATAAAAATTTCAAAACACCAACATTTCGGGAAATAGTCCTCAGCAAGAAGAAAGGCATGGTTCGTTATTTTATATTCAGTATAAAATATTGTAATCTTATATTTATGTATTTTGGTTGTTATACAAATCTTTTTTATTAATATTTTGTACGTTAAACTGACGTACTTAAATATATTACTCCAACAAAGTGTATCAGCTAACAGATAAGGTTTTATAACGTTGTAAAAACTACAACTTTATTGCCAACTACTGCTTATGAGGATCGATGCACTGTCGTTAGTATTTTATGCTAGTATTTTTTTTGAATATAAAAAACAAAAAAAATTCGCTATAGTTTTTTTACAAAATTAAATGTCTTGCCCTTGACAGAAATAATATACTTACTCTATCGGGCCTCGTGTAAAACAGTCTTACAGGCACATTATTGCTCCGAGTCAATTGAAAATAATTAATGCTCGTGAATTCATTAGCGGGCACTGAGTCACCATCACATTTAATATAAACTTCCATTCCGACTCATTAACTCTGAAACTGTTCCTGAAAAATAATAATTGTTTCACTAGCTTCTTAGCAGCTCCTTGTTTAACATTCCTAGGCAAATAGCTAGCTAATACTGATATCAGCGTCACGTTGTCCCGCCATGAATAAATTCTCTATCGGCTTAATATGCACTCCGTGTCGAACCGAACTCGAATAGATCTCACAGCGAGATACCCACAGATTTATCACCCTTCATATTATTCCAAAATAATTTACCAACCCGTTTCCCCAGAGTGGTTTCATTAATTAATTAATACATAATATTAATGAGTTTCTAAAGTTAAATCAGGGTTGGTTTTTTAATTTGGTTTCGAGCTCGACCGTTTTCATTCGTGGTACATGACACATCGTTATGGCAAAGGATTTACTGGCTTCCCTGATAGACCCTGATAGTCACGGTTGACCGGTGACCGTTCTTTCAGACAGCTTCAATGCTGTTAAAGCCATTAATCATATTTTATTCGTAGAACATAAACTTTACTGTTGGGAAAAAAACGCGAAGTGATTAAATACAATTAATTAAAGTAATATAATAATACTTATATTGAAATAAAAATAGAAAAAACTTCTAAAATATCAGATCACATTTTTAGGGTTAGTGCAGGTTTTGGCTTGGTATCATCTTGAAACCCGAAAAGATTGAGGCACGATAATAAATCTTTATACCATTTTACTTGTACCAAGAAATACGATTTATATTTTACTATCAAAATTTCGATTAAAAACGAATAAACTCAACTCCGAATGATGTATTTCAGATAAGGAAACGGCGACCGCCATTGGTAAAGGCGTATACATAATACGCAGCGAGGAAGAACCTAAAACGTGAGTAAGTACATGCTCTTTTAGTTTACGTAAAGTGTTTGCATTGTCTCCGTTTAATTATCTCATTAGATCCGATATTTTAAAGCAGTCATGAATGAAGACGACAGTTTGATAGTCAAATTACCAAATGAAATTGTCATTATGAAAAAACACAAGTAATTAAAATAAAGTCTGCTTATACGTGGATATTATATCAAAATATAAATTGTATCAAATTATTGTTTCAGTTCAAAAGATTGTTCGAACAGTTTTGACCACAAAGAACCGTCACAAGATGATGAAGACCATGTCGTAAGAAAAATCAAAACTTGGTACAACAAAGCAGCACCTACATTTATTCATCTCACCTTATTGGCTATTTTACGTGAGTATCCAATGTATAAAATAAATCTTAGCTCATTTCTCCCAAGTGTTAAATTGCTACAAATATATAGATAGGTATCTATGTCCTTTCTTTAATTGCATATTAAAATGCGAATCAAAAACATCCACCAAGACAACAGTCTTCCGTTTTAA
The DNA here is from genome assembly GCA_932527185.1 of Ecliptopera silaceata. NCBI lineage: Eukaryota > Metazoa > Arthropoda > Insecta > Lepidoptera > Geometridae > Ecliptopera > Ecliptopera silaceata. The sequence goes on from OW052192.1 coordinate 5,744,245, forward strand.
AAAAAATATTCAATTCAATTCATTTAATCAGAACAATTACAATTCAATTGTGTTTGAAATTTAACTAATCAATAAAATTTGAATGACTATAAAAAGAATTGATATAAAAACAGTTATTTTAACTGTCAACTTATGCTGCAGACTAAAATACCAGGAATATACATAGTATTTAATAAATTTACCATATTATATGTATTTGTACAGAGTTTTTATTACAATTATTGATTTGCTAACATCAGATTGAAAAAAAAACGTCAATTATAAAATCATTGAAATCTTTTGGCAGTTGTCACAAAAATGTAGTATCATACCAATTAATGGTATTATTTTTTGTTACCTTATAAAAACTCGTGGTGATGAAATTAGATAGTCAACCTGGATGTGACAAAAGTATCCGATATTACTGCTTTGGCTTCTTATTATGTTTTTAAGGCCGTAATGTTATTTTCTCGCTCTTTTATGGTCAAAACTTCCTTATACGCTTGAGTTATATTTTTTATCCTCACATTTACTACTCAAACTTCAGAGATATTTTTTTAGATATACTTTGCTTCGTAAAATAACAATGCAATTGAAATAAATATTTAAGTATATAACAATAAAAGGTGGCGTATCAAATCCAATGTGACTGATTAATGTAAGTAGTTAATTATGGATTTGATATTTATTTTCAGTTATATTATCATGGGGGCTATTATATTTTGCCTGGGGCGATGGCTGGAGTTGGAACGGGCCGTGGTTTCGGCTAGCAATCGTGGCGGCCGCTGCGTGGACCAGCGGACAAGCACTGCACGCAATTACAGGATTTCCACCTCAGCTGGCGGCTCTACTGATCGGGATACTCGCAAGGAATCTTGGGTATCTTGACATGCGAGAGTTTACGTCCATTGACATGTTTCTAAGGTATTTTTATCCTCCTTTTGTTCGTTCAGCCGACCTATACTAGCCTTAGAAAACCTGCTAGGTTTTAAATCACGTTCAGTTTTATAGTAATTCATCGGTATTCTGTGCCAGGTTCTGAGAGGCTAAGATAACCCTACAGTAATTAATTTCGTTTGTTGATGCATCGCTGCTATACCTATTGTCTAGAAATAGTTACTAAGATATATCAGCATTTTAATTTGCTTCTTGTGTTTGTATTAGGATAAGTTTTCCAATCTTCAAAACTGATTAATAAGTAAACAAAACCTTGAAAAATTGTGTGTCTGTTTATTCTGAGGCAACATTTTCTATTAAGATTATTTTTTTTATTTCAGAAAAATTTACCCTGTGATTGTTCTTGGAAAAGGTTCGTTAGGGTGGGACATCAATTTTATGAAAAGTAACTGGAAGAGAATAGTTCCTCTGGGCGTGGTGCCTTGGACATTAGAAGTAGTGGCACTGGCGATTTGCATGTATTTTTTCTTTGGACATCCATGGGTTTGGGGTAAGTACCTGCGCGACGATAGCATTGTTTTTTTATAACGAAATACCTCGTACAATATAAATATTCATCAACTACTTACTTCTTTGCAAATATAATCACATAAGGCCTAGTAATTGATCTATTTATACATCCTTTGAGTATTGTAAAACCAAAACGTTGAAAACGTAACTGGATTTAAGTAAATGCAATCATTTGGCACAGAACGTAAATTAAACATTTGTCCAACCTCCTCGTTGATTTTCATTTATACCCAATGCAATTATCATGGTCAGAATTCAAACGAAACCGGATGAAATAAGCGAGATAAAAAAGCACCCACTGAATTGTATTACTCAATAGAGCGGAATATGCCTCAAACCTCCTGTAATAAAATTTGTCACGAACGAAGCACAATAGACCGCGGTGTATGAGCGCAGTACAAAGCCAATTCAATAAATTCCTCCGCGGAACTCGTATTGCAAAAGGTTTGAATGCATTTCGTTGTATGACGTGTGGTGTGGAGGCGAGCGAGGCATTCAGATGCAATGGTTCAACCAAGCGCTGTTACCAAAAAGCACGCACGCACTACTGCGCTTCATGTCATGATAGCGGATACCCCAACCATAATTATGTAAGTATTTCGCATTATAGGTCCAAGTTTATTTTCTTGCTGTGTTCCCGTTTGAATGATGCCGGTCCGATTGCAGCCACAAATGAGGTTTCACACTTCTGTGTGTCGGTAGTGATGGACGCAGTGCATCACGTTCGTTCATACGTTCTCAGTCAATGTATTGTTGAATGCAGTGAATGAATGAATGAACTTTTTTGCACAATATAAGACTAATAGAAAGACAGGCAAATAAAAGAAGAAAATAAAATAGAAATAAAAAGAAAATAAATAAAATGTACAAAGGGCGCTTATACTAGTAGAGTGGTTACTACAGCCAATTAGTATTTTTTGTGTCTACATTTGCTTTTTATCGCTTCCTAAGTGATTTTTACGTAAAACTTTAACCATCGTATCGTACATAAAAGGGATATTAAAATCATTTTCAAGAATATTTTATGAATAAACTGCATGTTATGACTTTGTTGGATATTGCAGATATCACAATATAACAATTTATTTAAATATATTAAAAGCAAACAAAACGTAATCCATTGCGTAGATTTTAAGATTAACACGTTTACAGAAGAAAAACGACTACCGTATTAACTCAATATTGACACTGAACGTACGTTTGTTGAAACGAACAAGCCGTAAAAATACTCTATTATCTGCATAATATATTTCTTAAACATTCTTTTGAAAACAGCATCGCAACGCAATCTCAATTATGAATAAAGCAGTTTATTTAAAAAAATAATCACTAAGTCTAAAATAGCTGGATTGAGGTGTTTTTTACAATAATTTCCTTGTAATGTAATGTACTTCCAAAACTAAATTTATTTTGTCTATAGATATACCTACTTATTGATTAAAGTAGACAAAAAATTGCCAGGCATAATCTTTTAGGTCTATTTTTGTATTCATAGACATTATTTATTCGTATAATATAATTATGATTATTCAATGTGTATTTAAATGTCTAAAAAGAGTTAAATTACCCAAATTGCGACGTGGAGGTTGCGGGTTCAATTCCCGCCTTAGGATAAATATTTGTACGATCTGCAAATATGTATTCCGGGTGCTCTGGTTATTTCATATGTATAATTAAAACAATATTTATCTATGTAATATATTGTATTAAGTATGTCAGTCTTCTAGTACCCATAACAGAAGATCTGCTTAGCTTGGGGCTAGATGATGTTGTGTGGATTGTGCAGCAATACTTATTTATTGATTATTATTATATAACTACAGGGTTGCTGTTTGGCACATTCTACGCATCGGTGTCCTGTCCGATAGTGATGCCTACTGTGCTGCGGGTCGGGAACAGTCCGGCCCGGACACGGAACTGGCCTCAGTTTGTCTGTACCGCGGGCGGCACCGACACTGCCCTCAGCGTTGGCATGTTTGGAGTCATCTACAGCTATATGTTTGCCGATGCGTCTGATATACTCCGGTACACAAAAGTAAGTTAGTTTTATTTAGTCTGCCCGAACTTAGATCCCTAGAAGTTTTTGACCTGTTTGAATTGTATATATTTAAAGTTCAAACATCGGCGGATCTTACTTGAACCATTTAAAACACCCTTCAAACCCTTTTTTTCGCATTATTTTATAATTTACCAGTACTAGTAGTAACTACTATTAGTAGTACTATTTATTAAATGTTATGTAGGTAAAATTCAGTTTTGCTGTAGCAAGCGCATGAACAAACTTATAACGATTTGACAAGCTGTCTCTAAAATCTTTGCACTTAGCTCGTTTAATCAATTATTCGTTTCGTTTTCTAAATAGCGCAAAAAAATTACTTTTATCGTGAACAATAGGTATTTTTTGTTTGCAAACTGTGAAAAGTGTTGTGCAAACTAACAAATTTTCGTCACAATCAATGCTGTCAGTTACTTCGCGAACATCAAATGAATTGTGCTGCATGCAGTGCTCAATGTGGACACTCACTAAATTTTGAGTCACGGACGTTGACATAGAGGCACGAGTTCCGCTATCTATCGCGAGCACCGCAGCAAAAATTGCTAAAATCACGGCATACCTGCGGAATACCTATTTTTTTTTGACGTTTGCATCAACTTTTTTTTTTTCATTTCAAATAAAATGTGCAGCTGTGAATTATAGATGCCTGTAAATTTAAAAAAACTTAAATTCATTTTTAACTTTCATAAAACATCAGTCTCACTGGGATTTGTTTAGTTATGCGTATTATCTAACCAACACAGCGCTTATTTATTCCGTTAGACGGCGCTAGTAATTTGTTAGTGTCATTGCAATCCTACTTTTATAAACATGAAAATAAATAAACAACTTACAAGTAATGCTTACTTTGGAAATATTACGGTATGTGCAATACTTTTTTTACATTAGATTGTTTGTTTTGTCTCAAAGTAATGGAAGCAAGACACACGGTACGTGCTCTGCGGGGTAATACACTGCTGTAATAATATTAATAAAATATATGCAGTTATTAAGCTTTTCTCATAATAAAAAAATACAGCACATTACAGTCTCTGAGAACGGCTGTTGACTTAATAATATAATAAGGATTTTCTTGTCAGCCAACTAACTCTCAATATAGTAAAATATAACAATAGTTATTTCAGAAAAGCTTTCGAAATAAAAACCACCCTTTGAGTCTTTCTGAAAGCCTTTAGCTGAACGCTTTTGTCACCTTGTAAAACGTATTTCCATTTCCGCTATTCTATTTGAACACATCAAAGGTTCTATAGCAGGAAATTATTACACTTAATGTATATTGGAAGTGAAATGGAGTGATATAATGAAGTATCACTATCTCTTAATTAACACAGAATTGAGTTCTATTTTTGTATAATAATATAATCATTTATTCATTAATCAGGTTTGTAGGTTACCTACAAAAGTACCTACATTGAAAAAAGAGGTAGGTACTATTATAAATTAAAAAAATAATAATAATATTAAAATAATGTATGTAAGTAACAAAATAATTCCTGCAGCAGAGGATTTAGACTTTAGTGCCAAAATCCCTCAAACTTCAAATAGTAGGGGAGCCCAAGAGGGGATTTCGGGATTTACTCGAGCGCGGTTGATAAACATACAGGGGGTACCTTGTACCCGGTTAAGTACCTCCACCAAATATGAGCTTCCTATGTATGGCCGCGCGTGAATTATAAAGGATCAGATTTGTAAAAAAAAATTGATCATCTGACATTCTCGAGCGCGTCAGATTAAGTTAGGGTAGGTTAATTACATGCTGAATAGTGTATATTCCACTAATCTGACAATTTGAGAGTGACGAAAAGAAAGGGGAGCGCAGCAAAGTTGTAAAAAAAATCTCAACATTCTCGAGCGTAGCTGATTTTTTTTTTATATTGTAGGATACAATTCAAGGATAACGAAAAATATATATTCTGGCGATTTCCGCAAGCCGAAGTAAGAAAAATTCATCGATAAAGACCATAAGACCCTCGCGTTTGAAATGATAGAGTTTTTTTGCGTCACGTTGTCTTGTGATATAAACCCATATATGAGCACTTCATATATGGGTTTTACTATGTAAATATGTATTAACAAAAAAAATACATATAAGTATTCTATCAGCAATCTAGTTTCCATAGTACAAGCTTTGCTTAGTTTGGGACTAGAGTGTGGTGTGTGAAATGTCCGTGAATAATTTATAAAGAAATCCAAAAAAAAATATTTGTTTATGTCAGTTTAGGCGAATCCTTCTAGATAATCGTCAGATTAAGAGACAGCACATTTAGAACGTAAAGATGAACCATATGTATCTCGAGTATGTCAAATCGGCGAATTTTATTTATACATTATAATAATGGCCGCGAGTTTGCGTCACATCGAAATCGTCAGATTAGTGAACTAGAGCTGTTTTTGGTGCACTTAACACTCCCTTAGAAAATCTGACGAGCTCGATGAAATTTTTGTGTTTTTTTGTAACTTTGCTGCGCTCCCCTTTCTTTTCGTCTCTCTCAAATTGTCAGATTAGTGGAATATACACTATTTAGCATATAATTAACCTACCCCATCTTAATCTGACGCGCTCGAGAATGTCCATGCGGCGGTTTTTTTTTACATATTAATAAATCTATAGCCGCTTCCCCCACCGATGAAAGATATATGTTACATAACATTTTTTTCTTCTTATCATCTAAGCTTTGCAACCCAATAGGTCTCTATGACGCTCGAGTAAATCCACACTTAGCATCGTGGGCTCCCCTACTAAAATACCCGATGGCTTTACAATGAAATCATTTCAAATAACAGACTCCGCAAGACGTATTGACCTAGTCTAATGTGTGATCGAGTAGGCTAGTAAAATTAACACATATATAACATAGATGTTACTATGTATTCTATGTATATATATACAAAAAAATTTATATAAGTATTCTATCAGCAATTTAGTTGGTATAGTACCTACTTTGGGGGCTGAGTGTGATGTATAAATTGTCTGTGTAGTGTATTTGATGCGGGGGCCTCACATGGGCTATGTTGGCTCCAAGTTGTACTGTTGGATCCAACACACCAATGTGAGGATCGATCTTGAAACGTTATTGGATAAAAACAGAACATTCTAACAGGCCATTCTATTCGTAGCCAACGTTGGAACCAAGTCATAAGCCCATGTGGGGCGCCGGCATCACACTAGTTTTTTTTTGTAATATTCATGATTTTAAAAGAAACTAGTCTGCGTCAAACTAGTATCAGACACACTACACTACAGTCACACCCGTGAGAATTTGCTCGTGTAAAGCTCGGCTCACACTGTTCCTAACTGGCTCAGGCCGTGCGGCAAATTCAGATGTTACCACGAAATTCGATGGATAAAATAACTTTTATTTTACACACATGAATATTTAGGTGAATTCTAAAATTCACAGTTGTGAGTCGGAGAGCTGCTGTAGCTTTGATATTTATTTTCCGGCTTATCCTATCCTATTTCCTGATGTAAATATTTTTTGCAAAAAACCTATTTATTTATTTTTAGAAGAAGAAATGTATCAATATTTTATTGACTTTCTTAGTATGTATATTAGATGAATTTATGCATATAATTCCATACCGACATAAATGTAAGGCTGGAAGGCCTGCAGGTTTTAGTTATATTTTAAAACGAAAGTAGACCTTCGCTTCAAAATATAACCAAAAAATTATGTTTTGCACTGAATAAATGCTGGCCCAAACGACTAATCTAGCTTCTTATAATTATAAACCTAATGGTAATTAATATAGATCATGTTTTCCTCAGGCAGCATTGACTCTATTCTTAGGCGTGGGCATGGGTATCGCATGGGGATGCCTAGCCGGCGTGGTGCCACACAAGCATGATGCCTACGTCACAGAGCTGAGAATCCTATTTGTTCTTCTCGGCGGACTCTGTGCAAACTTCTTCACAGTACATGTGGGCTGGAGTGGAGCAGGTTTGTGTATAATATGTAATACTTAAAAAAACACAACTGCGTAAGACATTTCTGCAAAATTTTAGATTAAAAAAGAGCCGGCATCTTTGCATCTTTTTCCATATTCCAAAACCATTATTTGATGATAGTTATATAATTTTTAATATTTATTCACAAACAAACTTACGACTATACAGTATTTACAAAATGTACATTGGCATATAAAATACATAAGAAACAGTTGAGCTATCTACAGACCTTTGCAAACAATCTATAGATAGTTCAACTGATCCAAATCAGTACCTATCGGAAGCGTACCCAAGATACTTGCTGCATTATATTGTATTTTACTTGGAATGCGTATTGGTTATAGCTGGAGTAGGTGTACTGGCATGCAACTCTGTGGCGGCGCGTTTCTGGGCCCGCGATGGCTGGAAACTGAACAACAATCCGGCTTCGACGGCATACCGGGTCATGTGGGCAGCCTGCGAGCCTACCCTTTTCGCATACACAGGCACATTTTTCGAAGTAAGCCTACCATAGTTCATATTTATATCCAACGCTGAAGGAAAAAACTAAGCATTTTTATTTCAAAAGCGTTGATAAGTACTTACTTAGTTTTGAGTATACGAGATGTGTCCCTCTATTTTGCTCTCCAACGAAGGTTTCTTACAAACTTTATGACTATAGCGTATACCTATCTATGCAGGAACAGAAAAGGGCAGAAAACAATTTTGAAGAAAATTATGCAAAACGCTTTTAGGTAGTTACCGGAAACAAAGCGAGCTTCAAAGTATCTCGATAACTTAGCGTAGAGTTAGGATAGGATGGTCTATAGCTTTTTCATAAAAGTTTTACTTTTAGTTCATATATTCTCATAATAGTTTATGGTATCAAAATATACACGCATGTTATAATCGGCAGTATACATTTTCATAAATAAAATAAAGCATACCGGGATTTTAAAACATCCAACCATTTTACAGTAGGATATTTATCGACGAAACGTGGAAAAATTGAGAGAGAACCTCATATATTTTGAGATTCGCCGGTTTATTAAAACGTCGAAGCCAAACCATTACCAATAAAAGTAATTGGACAAAATGGTTCCATTATTCTCAAATTATATGCAATTATTTAAATGTAGACTGTTATGACGCACACGCAATGGAACTTTTCTACTTTTCTCCGCATTTTTATTATTGTCAAAATACCGATTCCTTGTTTATTAATAGGTTCGAAGTATTAAAAAAAAATTACACTACATAAAAAGTGGTTTCGGAATATCTCCGCTAAAGTCTTTCATACATTTTATACACTTTTAAGTCTTGGTAACTTGAAAGAAAACTTTATCTTATCCGCTTATGTCTTAGATAAACATATACATAACAATAATCACAAAATTAAGTAAATCAATGGGCTTTTACGTCACTCCGGTTAATAAAGTGAACTTATAATAATATTATAATTAATTAAAACTGGTGAAAAATGTCTCACAAGATACTCCACGTTTTTACTACCGCATGAGACTAATTCAAGACACCCTGTATACGTCAAATGAATATTTTATGAAACGAAACTGGTATCAAGTCGGAAATAGTAGGAATGAATATCTATTTTCAGATAAAAGGCTCGATGTCTGACACTTTCCTGTTTGGTTTGGCTATGCTGGCGATATGTCTGACTGTCCGCCTGGGAGCTGCCGCGCTGATGTGTTTCGGCATGTCGCTGAAGGAACGACTCTTTATTTGCTGTTGTTGGTCTCCGAAGACTATTGTCGAGGTGAGTTGATAAAGATATAAGATAAAGATAATGTATTTGCTTAACATGTGTTAATTAAGATGACAAACATGATTTGTATGAGACAACATGCTTTACCATCACTGGTTTGCAAATGGAGATGCAATGGAGCACGCTACTGCTGACCATGAACTGACATTTCGTCGACAAGTACCTATACAGACAAAATTTTAGTCATAAAAAAAAGACGAAAGACACGAAGAAAGTATATGTATTCTATTGTATTGTATTTAGTAACTTAGTTAAGTATTATCTAAATTCTATTTAATGTTTAAGTATGTACACAAACCTACCTCTCTAGCCACCTCTCAAAGATTTGCTGGAAGAGAACTCTTCTTAGGGTTAAGCTCGCCTTTGTACATGTCAACTATTTCTGTCTTGTGTATAACATATTTTGTGTACAATAAATAAGAAAGTCACTGCATGGCAACATCATCTCGATTACGGAGCACGCTGCAGCTCATGCGGGTAGTGTAAATGCGCTGTACCTACCTACATAGTACACTTACGAATGTGTAAATAAGCCGTTTAATCAAGAGCGTTGCTGGTATTTTATCCAATTGAATTGTTAGCGACGTATCAGTTGTGTCTGTTTAAAGTTGGAACGGAATAATAAATAAATATTCTTGGACATTTTACACTCTAGTCCCAAACTAAGCAAAGCTTGGACTATGGGAACTAGACTGCTGATATAATACTTATAGACAAGAATTGCATTACACAGCTGAGTAAAATTACAATCAATATTTCTACTAAGAGTTTTATAACAGTTATATACCCAATACTAAAAAAAATGTTATAAACTTATATTCTGACATAATTAACCAAGTTTAAATATCTGACGTCATCGTATCGATATCGTTGTCGAGAACAGCTAATGTGGCTTTCACGATAACACTCCTATTTTCTGCTTGGTTTCTATCGTAGCATCTTGGCAAGGAAAGTTTGTTTAATGAAAAATATAAGTATACTTTTTTTAAAGGTTTTCTTGATTTAACACAAAATTAGGTTTAGGTTTAAAGAAATTGATTTACATAAAGACATATTATCACTTACATGCGAATAGTTATTTACAATAGTATAGATATCTGTTTGTTTTTAACTATTTTAACGTAAGGATTCGTCGTTCGAATTTGTAGGTTTTAGGCGGTTAAATTTAAATAAATTTAAAAAAAAATAATAATAAAATTTAAGCTTGTATGAACATTGTCAGTTATTAATAACTTCATGTTATCGATGGAGAGGTTGAAAAACCTCAGAGGAAACTTTGGAAAGGTGATGCCAAGTGTAATAATGTTCGTGGAGCTTTCTGCTTAGGATACGATTTCTTTACGATATCGAGTTGAAAATTCCAAACTTTTATAAGTACTCAGTTTTTGAATCACTTTTTTATTACCATCAGATTATAATAAAGTTGCTTTAAAAATGTTTGCATGTGTACGACCATAGTATTTGTAGAGTGGTTACTCAATGACCTAAAATCTCAGTTATGCAATAGGTAGAGGAAGAATTTTTGTGAATAAATAAATAGAATGTTCTTTATTAGATTTTTTACTTTTGTTTATATTAAAATATTTAGCTGTCTCATTTTTACATAAGATCTGATCTGATTGTTTTTGAGTTATTCTCAACAATGCGTATTAAATAACGTGTCGAGGTTAAAGTGAGTTTTTTTTTTTATTTACTTTTTCTTTCAGGCTGTTTTGTGCCCTTTGCCGATCAACACGCTAATGATCAGCGGCGGTACCCAACTAGAGAAGAAATATGCCGAAGATATCCTACAACTTACAATACAAGCCATACTAGTCACCACGCCCATTGTGTTTGTACTAGCCAAGTACTTTGGACCGATACTAATGAAAGACAAGGAGAAAAAATGTGAAAACGGTAAGCCAACTGCAAAATTAGATTTATCACCCTTGACCAACCCCATGGCAGGATGAGATAAACATCGGGAAAACATAGGAAGGAGGTATTTTAACTTAGTTTTTGTTTATACTGACAAATGGGATAACGAATTCAGTGGCTATTACTGTTACTTATGTAGTTTTATACAAATTGAAAATGTGTAATGAAAATGCAAAAAAGTAAAAGAAATACCACAATACAATTAACGGAATAGCAGTAATCTTTTACGTTGTATATTTGTCGTTGGAATTACTCGATTTTATTAAGCTAAGATGTATCTAAGTAATTTTGTTCGTAAAAGGATCGCAAACAATGTTTGTAAAATAAATTAAACGTTTATTTTGTTTCCAGATTCCAGATTGTAACAGACAATGGAGATTATTCAATGGATCTCAAAAGAAGAATATGCATAATAATTTGTATACTTTACTCGTATGTAAATGCTGTATTTCTAAAAGAAACTATTATGATGAGCCTAGCTCTGCACTAAGTATAAGTTCGTACCTACTACCTTCGCTATGATAGGATAAACTTTATTGTTTTAATGATTTAAGTTTTATATTTTTGTGTAAGCTACCCAATTTTAATTTGGCTACAGTAGAACCTTATCAAACTAAAAAATTACCAAGTACTTTGTGATTTAATAATATCGAGCTGGGATTTATTAGTTTTAAAAGGTTCAATAGGCTTAAATTATGTATATTGGTTAACTGTATCAGAAAATACTTGCCATAAACTCCTTTTTACGAGGAATTATTGTTAGATTTGACTCATATAAAATAAGTTGTAGTTTTTATAAATGTGTACTTGTGTTTACAAAGATCAAAGTAATTTGATCTCTTCTGATGTGCTGTGCCAAAGCTTTTAAGAATAAAGCTGATATTGGAATTAATTGTGTTTGATTTCAAACTGTTCGATAGCCCAATCAGATAAAAAAATCTAGATACCCTTACTACTAAAAATATTTTTTCATGACATTGAAACGAAAATTGGTCAAAAATTTTGAAAATGTACGATCCTATCGTCGCACCTTCATACAAACATGTATCTACTAAGCTTTAAATATTTTATGGAAATAAATATGAAGGTGCTTTTAAATGAAAATCTTCGAAAGTCTTTGAGACAGGTTTAATATGTCAGTGTTTTGATGACACCCAAATAAGCGCTTCGTGATAACTGGTATCTCTACGAGTAGTATGTGTTTATTGCAGTCAAGAAAAATACTACAAAACTTATATACAACAACACTATTTCTGCTGATATCTTCATGCTTCCAACCAAAGCCTGATATAGTGACATCTGTGAACATTTTCCGGAACCAAAAGGAAAATTACAGCGCTTTAGCAGCAGCCGAGCTGCCTCTTAAATTCAGTATCACAGCTCTAATTTTCTTGAATGTTTAGTTTTTAAGTTGTCCGCGAGATGGCGTTTGCAAGTGAAAGCAATTTGGTTATATGTGAAATATTTACAAGTTAGAAACAGTTGCAAGATGCCTGCTAGTTTCGAATTTAAAGATAAATAATAAATACATTGAAAATTACTGAATAGTACAGAATTGCAACAAATTCAATAAATCCTACTGAATTCATTTAGATTGATCTAACATACTTATTATTGTAGGATATTTATTTGGTCGCAACACGAAGTTTATCTAGATTACACTTTTATATAGTTTGTTAGCAGGATTAACACATAAACTCCTTTTTATTCATAAAAATCAACAGGTTGTTGGTTTACAGAATAGGAAAGGCAAACGAAATGCAGGTGAAGTCACGGAGGGAAGCTAAGTAATATCAGTTTTCTTTTGTAGTTTTGAGCCAAAACTATACAATGAGTAGTAAACACAATGAGTAGCTACCGTTCCTACCTTTATTTACTTAATTGAAATCTAAAAGGCTCCAATTAGGTTTATAGGCCTTCTGTTACGTTGTCATATCTACTTCTACATATAATGGCTTTAAGATGATTATTATACTGTGTTAATGATCTTGAGATAGTTGTTGAGTAGTTCATTTAATAGTGTCGTGAGATCCCTTCAATTAAGATGCCGGCTGAGAGGTGCAGGCAGCTGGGAGTGTGTGCGCCGTCAGTCCACGCGAGCGCCGCCGCCACACGCACCGACGTACATAGTGCTAAGTGCTTGTTCAAATCCCCAACAAACAAACTCAACTACTACCATACAAACGCTCATAAACACCAGTTCAAGGCTCCTACGTGATCGTGACAAAGTGCTAACAAAAACATTCATCGGCACGTTCCCCATTTTTTATCTAAAATCTCTCACCTTCGATCTAAATATCTTATCTTGAGTGATCTACTTCCGATAGAATATATTTTACATTTTAGAGCTTGTCGAGTGATAAGATGCTTCAATTGTAAAGATGAAGAAACGCGATAGACGAACGACACAGGAGGTTCGAGGGTCGAAGCTTGACAAGCGAACGGGGAAGCAAGAGAGTCGGTCGTCGAAACAGGACACCAGAGGATCGAAACGGCAGTCGTCAGGGGCTGGTGGAACATCTGGTCGGAACCACACAAAGCGGTCTGGTGTTGAAGCTGTCAAACTACATCTACAAGTCACTGGCTCCACGGGCAGGACATCGAGATCAGCTACATCTGTAAGTTGATTCTAAAATATACTTCAAAATTAGCTTTTATCGCGAACTTTGCGCAGAATTTATGATATCTGTTCAGTCGCGAAATACAAACAAACATTTCTAACAATAGCGCAGATTATTGCTTACAAATACGATAATTCATTCATTCATTACCTACCACTTGACAAAAGCGATTAGGCATTTCCTATCATAACATCTAATAACTCACCTATCTATATATTACCCACTATAAAACAACACTATAAAAGTTTGCCCACGAGTCAGGCAAAGAGATAATACTTTATTGAACTTAAGGATTACAATTAGCCCTATCGTTGAAAGTATTTTCTTTTCAGTTAAGTATTGTTTTTATGTATATTTTTTTTATAGACCATGAACCTTTAGATAGTGTAACAAGAACAATAACTCACTAATTTATAAAATAAATTGGTGATGTCTTTCATACTAAGTGAATCATAATGAACAAATGTGAGTAGGTAACATGAATCACATACCAACGATACACCGACACAAAGAGTCGATACATTTAAATGAATTTTTTGATATTAAAGGATATAGTTTAATTCTATAAAATATAATAAAGGTAGAAATACTACATAATTAAAGTTATAAAATTAAAATATTTTCAAAAAATAATATATTGATCACTGATAACATAGTTCATATTTTATTTCATTCATAATATAAAACCAGACACACTTATATAATGAATACTTATATTTCAAACACTCATAATAATATCCTCTTACGGAATTTTACAAAAATAGTAACAACAATTGAAAAACTACTATAATAATAAGTATAAATGAAATTAACATAAATAAGTTGAAAATGTACATAAAAAAACCTTTTTAACTGTGGTTAAGATTTTGCATATCGCATCGATTACACGATTCAGTTGATTGCCAACCTATTTATTAACTGAATTACAAAATTATTCAAAGTAAAAAAAAATAGCTCATTTGTTACTGTTTTTTATAACAACCCCTTGTCAGATTCATATCTTAAAACCTACCAAATTCTATTACCATCGTATAAACAGTTAAATTTCCATTCATTGATTCATTTAATTTTCAGCCTGTGGTGTCCCACTGCAGGGCAAAGGCCTCCCTTTCTTTTCTCCAGTTCACTTTGTCCTGGGCTATTGTGGTCCAATCTTTTGTATGGGCATCAAATTCGTTAGTTAAATTTTATGCTAATAAATATACACAGAAACATACAATGTTAATGTACTTATTTTAAGTACTTCGCTCGATAAAAAATATATCAAGTGCAAAGGTTTGCAGATAATCTATTTATTTGCTCAAATCACTACAAATCTGGAGCCTCTCTAAACCTTGGTTTTCAAAGAACTTTATACTCAACTGCAATAATCTCAACATTATCTGCAGACAACTGATCAAGATACGATGTTACTGACTGTCGTACGTATATGTCATGCTACAAACAACTTGACTTTGAAGAGTAACCATGTGATGCGATTATCACAATTTATCGAGATCGTGACAAAAAGAGATTATCGACCGGTGGATAATCCTTACATGGTGTAAGAAAACTACTCTTGAATTTCTAAAACTTGTTTTTTTACCAGCACATCTTATAAATACCTTATTATCTAGCATTTTTCCAAGCACACTATCAGTAATGTAATTTATTTTATGATCCTGTCCATACTAGGTTGTCTGGTAGAAATCACCGTTTAGCAATAAGGCCGCCCATTGTGTGTAAATACTCTAGTTTATGTTGTTTACTTTTAAAATAAAGTATTTTCTATCTATCTACCTAGTTTCTAGCCATAGTATTTTATTAATAACACATTGTTACAGGTCACAGTATATAAACAAAATAAAATAAAAATTGCAAATAAATAATTGATGTGGATTAAATATGAAAGAATAATGTTCAAGTGGTACCTAATTATTCAATGTGCAATTCAAATTTTAAAAGATGTTTTCTTACACCGTGTAGGTACTTATAAGTCTACAACATACAAAATAATGGTCAGGTCTTTTAACCTGTTAACATTGTGCTAAGTTAATATGTAGACACAATAAATTGAAACCTAATATTACTCACAATCACAATGTTATAAAGGAAATTGTATACCTTTGAAAAACTCTATTAGATTCATAAAATATTCAAATGATAAAAGTTCATAAAACTTTGTAGTAAGGATTTTTATAGGTTAGTAATACGTTTACTCTGTACATAAACGAAATTGTTAGTATTATTTTCAGTTACACTGCACGATAAACGTTACCGTGCAGTGTTACTGCATATTAATTATGGAGTCTAATGAAACAAGTGATTTGCCCTAAACACAAAAAACCTACTATGGCTTATATTGGTTCAGCCAAGAACCATAGTAGGAGAATTGACTGAGCGTTCCCTATCCAGCTATAAAATAAATACCGCAAAGCGTGAGGAAAAACAATCGTGCTGCCTGAACTCGTCTATTCCTACATAGACTTACAGACCAACAGATAAGAGGCTTGTATTGGCCGGACTTCTATAATATAAGGCTATTGCACAGTCCACTTTTTATGTCTATAACACACGTCTATTTTTTCAAACGTTTGCAATTCTCACGCATTTTCATAATAACTTACAATAATAAATTATCATCATAAGAACAAAGCAAACAATAACTCGCAAATACAAGTAAACATAATAATAGTTCTTGACTACAATAATTAGTCCAACTGTTTGGTCTTTCGATCAGAATTAGATGACAAAGAAATTAGCGCTCATTGAGTAAATAACTGCGAACTGATTTCTTGTTTACGCGTTTACCTATCCGGTTTTACTATGGCTCTTTCTTGTGCATTATGATGGTGAGAGCAACTGATCAAAACAAGATACAATTTGACAGGCGTCACAGCTCCCTTCCATGCTGTGGGTCGTGGGTTCGATTCCCACTCAGAGCAAATGTGTGTGTGACGAACTATCAGCAATATTGTTCCAATAGTACAAGCTTTGCTTAGTTTGGGACTAGAGTGTGATGTTGTGAAATGTTCATGAATACTTATCTAAACTATCTACACTAATATTATAAAGAGGAAAGATTTGATTGTTTGTTTGTTTGCATCGAATAGGCTCCGAAACTACTGGACCGATTTCTAAAATTCTTTCACTGTTGTGAAGCTACATTATCTGCGCTGAACATAGGTTATATTATAATGATAATTTTTATATAGGCTACCCGTGCGAAACCGGGGCTTACTACTAGTTTATAATAAATTACAAACTTTAGTCTATAATAAAATGATTAGCGCGGCCTATTTTATCAATTTCTAGATAAAAAAATTCATTCTGTAACTCCGCTGTTGCCATTCATTTGCGTTAGTCATTGTTGTTTGTGCTGTCTTTCGTTATTTTTCAAAATACATAACATGTATCATGAAAAATTTAATATCATATCAAAGAAAGGTTTTCGAATAACGTTGCAAAAACGTTTTTTGATATCACTTTTCAAGACTCAAACCGATTAGTACTCAATAGTAGATGAAGTACTTGGCGTAAAACGGAAATGCTTGAGTAATTGGAAATGAAAGTTGATCTAAAGTCCGCTAGGATGGTTTATAATCTAGCAGCTAGAAATAAATTAGAAATTCTTGCAAACACTCATACAAGTACACGAGGAAATTGTGAACATAAGTGATGAACGAACACGGAGGTGCAAATCACTCGCAGTAAAAAACACATTTTTGAATTATATCCGTTCTTAAACTTTTTTTATGTCGAAAAAATAATAATTGAAATAAAAGCCGGGTTATCAACTTTGTCATTTCCGTTTCGGCTTTTGTACAAACCATTTCATTGTAAATGGGATTAATTCGTCATTACCATAATAAATTATTGAAAATGTCCACTACACAGAAAACTTCACAGACACAAACACAAATTTTAAACATTCCTATACATTCAACAAAAGAATAAACAGAAGACGAAGTTAGGATTTAAGATAATTGAGTAAAACACTTATTTACACTTTTTTCTGTACATTTGAAAGTTTTATGTTATAAACTAGCTGACACGTGCCCACTTCGTTGGGAATAATTTTTATTAAATAAAAAAGCAAGACATATGCTGTCGTTGACTTGTGGCTTTTTTGTAGGCATTATCAAGCTCCACATCTTTTCTTTAGAACACTTCTTTCATAGTTAAGGCAGCGTTCGTAAGAAACGCTTTCATTCGACCGTTTTTTCTCCGATTCATTTTGCAAAACGGACTACCACGTAAAAGCCTTTTTATTTTTCAGCAATAATGTAACTTTCTATTGGTGAAAGAATTTTTAAAATCGGTTCAGTAGATCCCGAGATTACCCCTTACAATTTAACAAATACACAAACTTTACCTCTTTATAATATTAGTATAGATAAGTATATTATATATATATTTTTTTCCTAACCTATCTCGTCCCACTGCTGGGCAAAGGTCTCCCCCAAATCCTTCTCTCTGCTTTCCGCTTTCGTCCACCAATCCCTCTCGAAAGCATCGAGGTCGTCCCGCCATCGCCTTTTTGGTCGGCCTCTACGCCGCCTTCCGTCTTCAGGCAGCCACGGTGTCACGATTTTGGACCATTTCTTTGGGTCCATCCGGCTAATATGACCCAGTCCCACTTAAGCCTCGCGGTTTTATTGCCTACATCTGCAATACCAGTGAGCGAACGCAGCGTAGTGTTTCGCACTCGATCGATGCGCTTGAAACCAAAGATGCTACGTTCCATTGCTCTTTGGCAAATCTTGAGTCTGGATTTCTGTGCTTCAGTCAGTGACCATGTCTGCGCACCGTAGGTTAGGACGGGCAGGATGCACATGTCGATGAGTTGGCGTTTAAGCGTAAGTGGCAGGTCGCCTTTCATGTGTTCCTTCATGGACCAGTAGCTCTTCCAGGCGTTCTCGATGCGGCGATCGATCTCCTTATCCTGCCTGTTTTCGAAGCTCGCTAACTGGCCCAAGTAAATGTACTCATCAACAACAATACATTTTTTATAAAATATTATATATAAAAAAAAAACAAACCATCTAATTAAATTATGTTCTTGTATGAAATTATGAGCACCCCCCTGGATATTTAATATTTTGTTTTTAAATATTTATTCGTTATTAAACCGGTAATCGGATACGCAACCCTAAATAACTTATCAAGATAACTCAATTTAACGAAACTCTTGCTAAATACCGACCGATTTATAACACATTGCCAAATCGCACCGATAGCGCGATCTAGGATTTGTTCACAGTAGCGCCATCTAGTGGTAAACACAACAAATTTCAAACTTTACTCGATTTGAGTATTCAAGTGCGACGGCGCGATGGCTTATTTCATGTATAAGTTTGGTGTTTCTATACCGATTTCTATGATTCTTTTTTTATTGAATAGGTAATAATGTTAACTTTTTTAAATTTGGGATGACTGAGAGTCTTATAAACGTAAGAGTAAACAAATATAATCAGAATGCTCCGAACTGCTAAGCTATCAGGAGTTACACGTGTTATTGTGAGTCAACCATAAAAGATAGATATATGCTGTCCCGGGATATTTTTAGACAATTTAATGTAGAATATTTCCGTCATACATGATTTCTATGTAACTTTAACCATTAAGGCTGCAAACGCGACGGAAGCTTAAAAAACGGAGTAACTTCCCGACATTTCCCTTCACTACTCAGCTCCTATTGATTGTAGCGTGATGGAAAGTATCCTATAACCTGCCCAGAAGTATGCAGAATAATTGTACCAAGTTTCGTTAAAATCCGTCCAGTAGTTTTTGTTTCTATAAGGAACATACAGACAGACAGACAGACAGACAGACAGACAGACAGACAGACAAAAATTTTACTGATTGCATTTTTGGCATCAGTATCGATCACTAATCACCCCCTGATAGTTTTTTTTTTAATATATTTCATGTACAGAATTGACCTCTCTACAGTTTTATTATAAGTATAGATAAATTGTATCTATTTCACACTGACATGATACAATTTATTCATTTATTCGTCAACTCAACTGTTGAACGTTGCAGTTTGCAGCGTCATCATTTATCATATTTCGAATACGCTACCGTTACGATACGATACGTTAAAGATTATCACACTTATCCGCGCTAATTTCTCCTAACATTGTTATAAGGCCCTTTTAACGTTGAAATTGAGCTGCTATCGGAAAATTAGCATAAATTGTATGCAATGGTATTCGCTGTATCAGAAAAACACTCATTTCAAGCTTAGAGTGTCTACTTAACTGTATCCCTGAGCGATAACAAGTCATAGAGATCTCAATATGAACTGCCGATGATAACGACAAAATCCTACTAAAGCTCCGTAATTTGTTTGCGATTCGTATTAATCTATCGTAACAGGATGTTGAAATTGAATGAAACTGATAATCTGTCTACGGTTTTGTTTATGAAAAGTTACTTATTTTATGTCATGATTTTATTTTTTAGTTTTACTTAAGAAAAGTAACAATGCAATGCGATGAAGTTGCGGATAGAAAGTAGTTTATTTTTAAATAAATAGGATTTGTTTTTTTTTTACACAACTATTATTCCATGGCCACTTCCACCACTTCCCATCAATCGGCCCGCATTCTTGACAACTAGTTGTGGCATAAAAAATCGTTCAAGAGTGAACCTTCTATGTTAATGATAATGATATATCATTAGGTGTGTAAATCTGGTAAAGAAAAATCTGCATGTAAAGTTACATAGTGATCAACAATAGTAAACCGATGATGTTGGTACTTTGTTCATCGTGCCCGATTGATTGTCGTCGAACCACGGCAAAAGCATGTGATCGCCTTAAAAATTTGTCACTAGAACTTTTGACATTCAAGAAGCTAAGTGTAGCTAATGCTAGGGGAGCCCACGATGCTAAATGTGGATTTACTCGAGCGTCATAGAAACCTATTGGGCTGCAAAGCTTAGTTAGATGATAAGAAGAAATAATGTTATATAACATATGCATTCATCGGGGGGCAAGTGGCTATAGATTTTTAAATATGTAAAAAAAACTTTTGCATGGACATTCTCGTGTGCTCAAGATCGATTTCAGATGATCACATATATGTTTTAACGAATCTAATCCTTCACGGGCAGCCATATATATATGGGGTTCATATTTGGTGGAGGTACAAGGTATCCTCTTGTAAGTTAATCTGCCGTGCTCGAGTAAATCCCGAAAATCCCCCTCTTGGGCTCCCCTACTATAAGTGAATGACTGAGTAATACAATCTTACTAAAATATAATAAAGGCTAATGGCGGAAATTAGGTTGCTTTAAGTTATTACCATCAACATAATTGTGTAATTAGTCTTCATTTAGGTCCCTTGTAATAAAGAATACTTGCGTAATTGCATCAGAATATTAACAAAAGGCAGGTTTTTATACGATCAATTTTTGAAGTCCACATATTTTTTTTGACATGATAAAGTAACCTTTCATCTTATACTGACTATTTCACTGTTTTTTTTTTATGTGATAGCATCTGTCATAATTAGCAAAGTTCTAAATTTTGAAAACGGCTGAAGTACCTACTAATCATAAATTAGTATTATAAATTAAAATATCATAAATAATCCAGAAGGAAATACACTTAATGATAAGACAGTTCACAACGGCCATAATGATTTTATGCTTATAGATAATGTAGCTTAAAATAAATCGGTATTAAATTATAAGTTTATTCGCTAAAAATAGCAGTTTTTGGTAATAAAACAACCTACGACACGATGACGCGGTAGATAAAAACGAAATGAAGATTATTTTATTATTTACACGCGTTACTAGCCGCAACTTCGCCTGCGTAAACTGATGATATTCCAACATCAGCTGTTTGTCTTTTAATAATGTTTCTTGTATCATTGGAAGGCACACATCTAAGGTCTTACTAGGTTGAACTGTAAAGTACATTATATTTAATATTTTGCATCCAAACGACATTTTATGAATATTTTGGAAAAAATTAAAGCAATAGCTTTAAATTTTTCCCCCCACAATAGTGGGGGTACATCTCAATTAAAGTAAAATGAAGAGCTTGTACTTAAGGAACCAGATGGTTGATGAAAAACGGGTGTAATGTGGCTATAATTTCTCGGAATTATACCAAAAATTATGAAGTCGTACAAAGATCCCAGACACGAAGACAACAAGAAAATTCGGCACGATTGTCTTGCATTCAATTATGAAACTGAATAATCTTCAGAAGGCTACATCCTATTCAACAAGCTGAAAATCACTGAAACACGAATGGCACTAAACAATGTGCTAAATAGATTGACGCCGATAAGTACTATGTTAGCTATTATCTAGTCGAAACTTTGTCACTGTTTATTACTTTTTGAGTGGTAAAGGGTCTAATAAGTAGGCTCTACGCATTGTGTATGTACGTATTTATTATACTTTAGTAGTAGGAAAAACATTAAAAAGTCACGAGAGCAAAAGTTCTCCAGAGATTTAAATATTTATCCCACCTAATGCAACTGCGAAAAACAACGTCTTGTGACAAAAGTAACACGATGAAGTGTTAATATATGAAACAAAGAAATACCGTACTTGTATGCTTCTATTGTGTACCTAAATGACGTCAGCAGCACAACGTTTTTATTTAACAGTCGCATACTGTGGCGTTGGACTAAATACGGGGTGCAAACCACGTGCTAGGTCATGAAAAAAATAATAATCATGAATTGTGTAGGAACGTGCCCTTTGTAGAGCGATCACGTAGAGCATAGTGGCGGCGAGATTCCGCAGGCTCGCGACGCGACAGTTCGGCTCCGATCACCGCCGCTGGCCTGCCCGAGACGAGATCTATTTAGTCTTATCTTGAGCACCTACTCGGCCTCGTGACCGCGGATCTCGAGGACCACAGCCACCTCACCTGTCACCAACGATATCGCCATTATCAACACATTCGGATCGAACGTTTATTGTATCATTTATTATTTTCCGTATCTTCGATATAATTTACGATATTAGTTATAAGCTAGGTATATAGCGCAGTGATCGCAAGCAGACTGTATTTTATTCCCAAAGTGCGTTTCTTCATGGTGGAGCTCTCTGGTACTCGCGCAGAAGTTGGACGGTACGTGTGTTTGTTGATTACAAATAAGAATGCTAAGTCAGTGAAAAGTTTCGGTACTTTATGAAAACACCTGTTTCAGTACTTCAATGTACATGTTTGCTGAAATTATTGGCAAATGGGATTCGTGTTTGACGTCATTTTTGTTACTATTAATTAGCTGACATGTGAAAAATTGAAAAGTGTGAAGAACAGTGATTATAAATATATATATATTCTGTTCTATACGTTATTGTAAATAGTGTGTGTGTCCTGAGATATTATGTTTATTTCAAATACAGATCAATATTGGTTTCAAAGTAAGATCCGAACCAAGCCAAATGTTAAATCGACATAAATTGTTGAAAAATCTAAAATATTTGTCACTAATGCCTACAGAGGTAGTGATATATATTTCAGTTCTGCTGTAGGAAGGATGGCAGAACTGAAATATTGAGGAAATAGTAAATAATTCAACTAAAATCTAGATGAAATCAGAGTTGTTCTTTATTATATTTTTACGACAAATTCCGTCGAGCTATATAACGTGCCAATATGGGTCTTATCTACAAACTACATTGTGTTGTGCACAAGTACATGCCTAGAATAAAAGTAAAGCACTTACAAGGTGCCACGATTTGGTCGTAATATCGATGGCTGTCCAATAAATTATATACTTTTACTTTCTTCTAGAGCTAAGCACCTTTATTTAATTAGTGATTAGCCCTCAACCAATACCTAAAAAATGTTCCCAAACAAAGAACAGTAATGGAAACATTTTTCAAGTAGCGCGGAGATAAATTCATTGATATGTAGATCAGATAAGCGGTTCAATAGTTATAGTTTAACAAACAAACATACAAACAGACAACCCCAAGATCTTCAATCACCAATGCATTCTTCGCGTGATCAGTGCTGCAATGGGAGCACACGTAGAAACCGTTTAAAGATGATAATTTTGATATAGGGGTTACCTACTACAAAAAAATTAAAATAAGTAAATATTATGCATTAGTTTGCACATTTTATAGATAATTCGTTTATACCCTACTAAAACGATCGAATAGGCCTTCAAATACAAGTTGAAAATTTTTTGTGCGCATGCTCCAACTTCCGCCATGTTTTTCGGGCACTTTATTTACAAATGTATGAGAAGTGCACGGTTTTAGAAGAAAATAGTAATAAAACAAGTTATAATAAACATAATTTTAAAATCAGTTCAATTCAAATTATTGTGCATACATGATAAAATTATATTACAAGTATTTTGCATTGCCGCGCTGAATAGCAATGCTGATACGCTGGGCCAGATACTCACCAGCCCTCGGGTCACGCTATTATTAAGAAATTTATTAAGAAATAGATATACTATATAATGGCATACGAGTAGGTAAAAATAAAGAGTGTAAAAATTAATAACCTAGTGACGTCACAAATTCTCAATACCTACATCTTAATCAATTTAAATTGAAGTGTTTCTTATTCTACGATAACAATATAAACCACTGGCTTCATATCAACACTTTTTAATAAAACAAATAGGTACCTACTGTTGTAAATTATATGTTTATTGTGTGATATTTTTCATTGATCTTTTATTTATTAAAATATTTAGTGGGTTATAAATATACAATCTACAGTTTGATACGTCACAATCATATTATATCATGTTTTATTGATATTACAAATTAACACGGCTAAGTACCTTTAACTATTTCTTCAGTTGCACAGAAACAGAACAGGAAAACAGGTAGAATTATAGAATTTAAAAAAAGTATCTTCGTTTATTTATTTCATAAGCATTGCATAAAGTTGTTCCGTCATTTTTTTTTAGTAGATGACGAAAAAAGGCTTTTGCATGATAATGAACTGGTACATCTTATTTGTAAATTTCATTCACAAACAAACTTACAACTATCACAGTATTTACTAAATGTACATAGGAATATGTAAAATGTATATAGTAATATAAAATACATAAGAAACAGTTGAGCTATATCAAATCATCTTATTTGTGAATCTAACATACGGGACGCTGGCTGTAATTCTAAGAATTTTTTTAGATGGCTTGCCTAACATCCTCTCAGTCTAGTCGGCCTTACACAGGAAAGACGAAGTCAATATGAGAGTAGGTTTAGTTGCAAGTTTCCTCACCATAATATTATCCTTCACCAAGCGGTTGAGCTAGTTAAGCTATTTTTTATACTCGTAAAAGGCCGCTTTAAAATCTGTCTAAAATATTATACCTCAAGGAAGGAAATTAATTTTAAAACAAGTAACTATGCTCTACTTATACTGCCTTGGTAATGTTGACGGTCACTTAATTAAATAGGCATCTCTAAACGAAGTGGGAATATTAAATAGTAAGGAAAATTAGTCACCGAGCACTACATACAGAGCTATCATAAACTGACTTACTATGAAATTTTGAAGAGGTGTTTGTATGCTCTCCTTATTTCACGGATGTTGTAGTAACAGAGTGCTTAGCATGAATAAATGTAATATTCGTAAACGTCACACACTGCGCACTAACGCTGCAACGTTCGACAGTAAAGCTGATGTTGACGTGCAGTGTATCTCAAATACTGTTTCGATTGTCACCCTTCTGGACCCTCTTTTTAGTGATACCTTTACTTTACAGCACGACTATTATAAACGATGATTGTTGAATGCTTACAATAGAAACAATTTTGAAAAATGACAACTTACATAACTTCAGTTTTTTGTTGGTACGATGATAATATAATAAAACTATAATTTGATTATAATTTCAATACTTATCATTTTTAGTTTCCAAGGCTTTGATATAATAGTAAAGCTGCTTTGTAAATTAAAATCAATGCTCTATGAAACCTCAATGACAGCAAGTAAAGGCCTGTTTAGACTTACGCAGTATTACCTGTGCAGAACCTTGGTAATCCCGATGGTTTCATAATATTAACTGCTACGTCTAGAAAAAAATTCTAGTTAATTTACTAAGCAACTTGGCAAGTAAATAAATGGTTCTGCCAGTTCTTTTTTTTGTTTAAACGAATGCATTTAAAACTTACAACCTAACGAAAACGTTTAAGGTATAAGTTATACCAAAAGGTAATTTATCTCTTGACAAAATACGCGCAAAACCAGGTTACATATTTGTCGCTCTAGTAAGCGAATACTGTGCGTTACTGAGAGGGTTACGCACGATTGTTTAAAAGATATGAAGCAATGTAAACAACAACATTTCGTCAAAAATTATTCAAATTAAATAAAATCCAAATCAAAAGAATCTTTATTCAATACAATCACATGGATTACTTTGAAACGTCTTCATGATTCTAGGTGCTAGCGGATTTTTTTCTTCTTTACATAAATATAACAGCAACTGAGTATAGAGATTATATCAGACAAACTGGATCAGAAAGTTCATAAAAACTAGGTCGTAAGTTTAAACTGGCCTTCACTAGTTTGAATAAGTGATGTTTTCATATTATAAACGCTAATCTAAGGTTACAAGTATTTACCACCACTACGCGAATGAACGTAATTACACAATAGCAATGTTAAGTTTGTTAGATATCTATTCAAGTCCAATTGACATCGATAATATTTAGGCAAGGCGATGCATTGGTCAAGTGGACGAGAGGATCATTAACTGGTATCACGTAGTAGTGCCATCATATACTCGAAGGAAAGACGCCTTCTATCGAATTACGCACGATCTTATAACCAACAATTAATTGGTCGTTGTAAAATTAAATACTTAACAAGTGAATTCAGAAAATTAAGAAGTTCCTGACGTTTGTGACGATGGTTAGTAGTTTTTACTTTTTTCATTTTATAACGAATTATTTACGTATGGCTGTATGTGTAAACCTATTTAAATTATTGTAACGTTACATGAGAAGTATTTATCGCGTATGAAATATTTGTTACACAACATAAAGTAAATAACCGCATCGTGTCATTTTAATTCATTTATTTTATTTACAAATTAATTTATTAACGTTTAACTTAAATCTTGAAATAAATTAAATTAATAATTTATTCTCGTTTTGTTTTATAAAAAGATACAGACATATTTATTGACACACACAAAATAAAATATTAACTAAAAAAAAAACATTCGGCACAACGCAACCATAAGCAAAACCTTGTACTATGAGAACTATACAAGGAATAATTTAAATACAAATATCTCATGAATCAGACAGGGATCGCACAACAATTTATTTGACACAGTATTTGATTAGTGTTTATTATATTATAATATGATAAAGCATCCTGTTCAAATTTACCTTGATTAGTGTTAAGGCTGTGGTTCGGACGGTCAGATTCGTGACTGAATCTTTTAGCGCGAGATTATGGAAGGACAAATATTTAGGACTGATGAACTAACTAATGGTACTATTTTAGTAGACACGGTACGCAGTGTCTTGTCTGGCTAATCTTTCCAACAGTAGTAGCATCGACACGATAAGAAGAAGAAGAAGAAGTAGAATTAAAGAGGACCTAGTTATATACTAAGGCTATTGTCAAAAACTTCATCAAAATTAAACATGAAATACAAAAAAAATGTGAAACCTAAAATTATATAATAATGTATAATATTGTAAGATTCTTATGAGAATCATCTCTTTTTACCATAAGTAGAAGTCAAAATATTTCAATATCAATTGCAAACAAATATATCTACTATCAAAATATCAAAATGCGTTGTCTAGAAGGAAGCAGTTCCATATTATATATCAAAAACAAAAATTTGGTTCAAATAATACTCGAACAGACATTGACATTGTCAATAAAATGACATACATTGAACCCATTTTATACCATCTGAAAGAAATTAGCAAACGAGCATTATGGAATTTATCTAGATAAATATTATCGTTAAGAATTTTATTGAGCAGTCACGTGCAATATTAATTATGCATAATGTTTTATAGATAATTTTCTTAATGAATTGACGATAGTCGTCTCTCGGATGTCCTTATATTCTTGTATGGATATCCGAGAGACGACTCTCGGCTCGAGAGTAGGGAGTTTTAAAATGCAACCTCGGGCTAAACACTCAGAGTCATAATTTTAATTGCCCTTATTGTATGTGTCAAGTATCATTTGAAGTTCAAGAATTTATATTAGAGTAAAAAAGAAACTATACTAGCTGGTGCTTGCGACTTCTCTCTTGCTATCGTCAAAAATATAATTTTGACAATTGGGTATTTGAATATATTTTTTTTTGTGATAAATGGAAAGATCATGTATAAGTTTTGTAACAAAACAGTAGTATTTTATTTTTTTTCGCAATAATTCAAAAGTTATTTCAAAATAAAAATTCATCCTTAGATCCAGAACCGAAAACACGCCGACAACTCCCGAACATACCCGACTCGCGTGTGACGTCATGTCATGTGTCATATATTAGTTCAGTCACTAAGTTTATAACTAGATGGTTAATAGCTATTACATTTTGACGTCACAACCACCGCGACCAATCATGGCGCGTTTATAGTCACGTGATTATTAGTTAAATTTTATCAAATTTTAATTGTTTATAATATAATAAAAAACTTAGAAATCATTTTTTTCAATTAATTGAAAAAAATGTTTTCTAAGTTTTTTGCTTTATATTTCAATATAAGTAATAATAAAGTATTAAAATACATAAAAAAATACAATATATTTTTTTAATTCAAATACCCAATTCGTACAATATATTTTTAGCCTGTGAGTTGATCTGATGTATAAACTACATAAATAAATATTAATGGACCGTTCACACTTTACACTCTAGTCCCAAACCAAGCAAACTGTAAAGTTTCATTAAAATCCATATGTAGATTTTTGTAGCAAACAAACATGGGATGTATGTTTATTTGTTACAAAAAAATCCATACAAACTTTCGCGTTTATAATATTAGTAGGATTAAAGAAACCTCGTGCTTCATAGGGGCCGTTGTCCTTTACCTTTAATTAAGAATTCAATATAAATATATAACGTCGACGATGGATGGGTCAGCGGGCAGTTAATTGCCGTGATACGATAAGCGCGTCTGCGCGGGCGCATACACTCATAACAATTATTGGGAACTCGTGGTCGGATCCTCGTGAACAGTCATGTGATTGTGATGAGACCACTTAAGCAAATAAATACAATGCGGCTGACCGTATACAACTACCGGCAATATTTATATTTACTGCTACTTATTGTGAATAAAATGTTGACAATTATCAAACAACATCGACATGTTTTTGTTTTTATTATAGAGCAATATAGCTTTGCAGAATAATAATAAAAAAGTCCGATAAAATTATATACCATATTATTATAAAAAAGTTAGTACATTAAGCTTGTTTACTTTTCTGCGTGAGACAATACCTTCAGTTTCCACTACATCAAGATGTTTAATTCAAGACGTGCATGGAAAGAGCCTCCTCGTGGCGCACACCGGTAACAGCTAGGCACGGCAAAGCAGTGTCTAGTCTGGCTAATCTTTCCAACACGATGCTACAACAAAGTACAGTTGTAGCATCGACACGATAAGAAGAAGAAGATTCAAGACGTGATAAGGGTATTTATCAGAATTACTCAAGACATAGGTACTTACTACAAGAATTACTTAAAGATCTTCAAAATGTTTAGTAAGTAACTTGCCCAGTACACGTATTGGCTTGCAGTCATCACTCGAATCATAATTTTTCATACATGTCTATTCTGGAAAATTTTCAAAGTCAATTATAGAAATGAAAATAAAACTATCAAACACGATTCATGTTTGTAATTTTATCGATTATGCTTGTAACATTGGCTGCACATTTTGTTACTATGATATTTCTAAGTATGTTCTGTAAAACGCTGTTGATTACCAATTATAATCTTAAATCTTATCTGTTTCTGTCCATACAAATATTGTCTGGAAGATATCGCTTATAACGACCGCCCATTATACTTTTATTTTCTCTCTCTGTTTCTTTTTTCTGGTGCACACTAAAGATATTTTCTATTCTATTCTATTTTATAAATAAAAATCACCTAAACATAGCGTGTAAGTTCTTTCACAAGCACCTTCACTAATCTCTTGCTACTCATATTCAACATACTCTGTTGATGTGCTCCAAGTACGTCACCAGGTTTTCCGCGTCCTCGCCTCTTATATTAAGCTAACTTTACTTAGAGTATATCTGCTAAGTTGGAGGCTTCTTAGTGTACTGACTGCTTATCACAATCAGTCTCGGTGTACATCAGTGATAGGACAGACGTATAAGATCTGAATAAAGTGATCGTTTGCATCTTTTTTTGTGAAACTGTAACATTTCGGCGGGTTTAGAAAGCTTATAAAAGCACTTGATAAACAGTCGCGCGCTGTTATAAATATTTATTAAAAGGTTCAACTAAGTTTGATTCTAAGTTTGGTAGTAGGTACTTCTCAGATATTTATAGCTATCACAAAAAAACTCGAACTTTTTTCCTGTGCATTTCAATAAATCTTGATACTTTTATACAATTAATTTGAAAAAATAAAAATAATTTTGAACCTTCGTGAAACGTTAAAAAACTATTTTAATACATCCCTTCTTGGAACAATGCCTGCATAAACCATTGAAAGTTATAAATAATATCTTTGCTTTATTTAAGGTTCGCAAAACGAGCGTCCGAATGACGGAGATAAAAGAGTATCCATTTGATTTGAGTGACCTTAAGAACCAGCCCAGTGAGAACAATCAAGCTCCTCCGGAGCAGCCGCCAGCTGTTAAACTACCTTCAAGAACCCCTTCATCCGTCTCCGTACCAGAGAAGAGGAAAGTCTCTATAATGGCTGATGCTGACAGCAAGGACCGGGAGAATTTACCCTCTGAGAGGTATGTTTTATATTTTTATGACAGCATTGAAGTGGTGTATAATAATGCACTACCAGACAGGAAGTGCTTTGTGATCCACTGCCCTGATCTGGTAGTAGCTCTGCCTTCCATGCTGTGGGTCGTGGGTTTGATTACCGCTGAGAGGAAATGTTTGTATGATATTGATATTTGTTCTGTGTCTGAGTGTTACTTCTGGGTGTACTATGCATTATATGTTTTATTTGTTTATAAGTGTTATGTCTCATATGTATATTATTGCACCGACACCCATACCCTACAAACCGGAGCATAGCAATGCGAGCATCACTGTTTTGCAGCAGATATTAAACAAAAATAATTGTAAATACGTGTCATAAGTGAACAAGCATTTATTCTTAATTAAAGTATGTTTAGCTCAACATTGTCAGTTATTAGGTTGTGAAATAGGTACTACCAAAGTTTCTTACAAAACATAACACAAAAGGTCTACAGAAATAAATGTAGGAAATACACATTATGAGGTGTGCTTAGACAATTGAGGAAAAAACATCTTTTTGACCTTACAACAAGACATTGAAGACAGTCATAATTACTGTTACAAATCATATTAATTAACAATTCCATAAATTTTCCTACTTAGCCTATACACCCAGTTCCTATCCTTTGTTGATTCAAACTTGAAAGGCCGGCAGAGCTCCGACAGCGCCTCTGGTGTTGCAGGTGTCCATGGGCGGCGGTGACCACTTCCCATCAGGTGGCCTGCAAGCTCGTCTGCCTACTATGGCATTAAAAAAACTTTTATATCGATTGGTTTACCATTTTAATAATAATTTGCGAACTATCGAAATATTGTTTTATCTCACATGAGATAACACTATAAAAAAAGCTCTATAATCCCTTTCGAAATACAACATTTTGAAAATTTATTGAAATACAAAAGAAGAGATACAAGAGAAGAGTTTTTGGGCCCTTATATGGATATGGATAAAATTACCTAAGTACGGATTACGCAAAGTAACAATATGGTCTAAAAATGCACATTTGAAGATGCTAACAAAATGGACCTTGCGTTATTTATAAAAAAAAATTAAGATTACCTGTACTTTTGTAGGGATAAAGTAATTACGTTGCTCATGCAGACCGTAGTTTGAAATTTGTGTATAAAGTTTCATATAGATTATATTAGCTCCTAATACAATGATAAGTGTAGTAAGTACTTACTGATTGCTTGCTATTTTTAATCAGGACATATTAATTGCAACCCACTAGAGCTCTTCCATAAAACTTTTACAACTACTCTGTCAGAAGTTGGCATAAAAAGTTTAGTAAATAGGCGATAGGCGTAAAAAGCCTTTCAACCTCTTTGCTTAGCAAGAAGTATTTTTACAAATCTTCAGAACTTAGTAAAGTATCGAAGATTTCTAAAAAAATTTAGAACCCTTTTGATTTTCATATTAAAAATAACTTCATGCTCACTCAACACTTAAATGGTTTTATTTATGCACATGATATAACTAGAGTTTTAAAAAAACCGTTTCGAAACGCCTGATGAATTTAAAAGAGCATTCATAGAACGAAAATACATGTACTTCAAAGTAAGTTTAGTTCTACACGTACTAGGGGGAAGTCCCCCAGTGACGGACACTTAAGGTTTTTAAACAATAAAAAAAAAACTGTTTCGTCAAATAAAGCTTTATTAATGAAATTATTCTTATAACAAAACATAAAATCAAATTAGATTAACAAAACTTATAACTCTGCTTAAATACAAAAACAATCTTAAATCAAACTTTGACAAAAAAAACTGAGTCTCAAAAAATGGCACCTAGTACCGGACGGACTTTACTTCAAACCCTTGGTACCGGAAATCTTCAACCCATCGTACATCGATCGCATATATAGCATTCTGATCATTTAGGGATATCTGCACATGCTTCATGAGCCCATCCATGGCAGCTGGAGCACTGTATCCAGTCTTCATCATGATCCTCTAAGCAAACTACGCAAATAGTTCTCGTGTTCGATGTTTCAGCCAACGATGTCTTTTTCTTTGCTTTATTTCCACTATTCCCTTTGGTTTTTACTCTTTTGGTCTGTTTCCCTTTCTCTTTCATTGCTGTCCTAAATTTATTGTATGAAAAAGATGTTTTTTTAGTGTCCGATATTAGGGAAAGCTTTTGTGTCCGGTACTAGGGGCTAGAGAATACTTTAATTAATTGTCGTATACAAAAACTGCTATGGAATTCGACAAAAAAGATTACAAATTTTGGATATGTATTAACTACGAAATAAAATAACAATTATCAAAACTCCATAAACTAAAAACCATTGTAGTAATACTCACGTGAATCTTACGTGATGCAATGTATTCCCGCCAAAATCAGCAATAATCGTTCCCACCGAGGCGTTGCGCGACCCCGGCGACCCGCGACCCGCGACCGTGTATTGTAACGTTCCCCCGCGCCCCTATCACCCGCTTTTTAAACAAACGCGTTGCGACTTTTCGAGATTTTCGAGTGTCCGATTTTAGGTGCCGTCCGGCGTTACGGGACTTCCCCTAAATCATCATCATTATCATCATCATCATTTCAGCCCGTTGGCACCCACTGCTGAGTATAGGTAGGCCTCCTCTTTATTATGCCATTCCCTTCGGTCCCTTGCGACTCGCATCCACTGATTCCCGGCTTGCTCTATAATGTTTTTGGACACATAAATAGCACAACAAAATACTCCTGTACTTCAAGGTAAGTTTGAGGCTTTACACGTAAATAAAACAACAAAATACCTACTCACTGTTCGATTTATCGCAACAAACAAAGTGTTTATATTTTTAGGTTTTGGTGAATTTAATTTGTCGGTATTGTTATATACTTGTGAAGAGAAAATAAATCTATGTCATATTATACTTACCCAAAACAGAATTAATATAATTAATATTATTTCTATTGCGATATTTTCCATTTTTCAATATTTTACATTAGTTGGTTTTGCAAATAGTAAGGATTGAGCTACTGAAACGAGTCTACGCAGGCTATTTTGAATACCTAAATTTTTAGTCAACAGTAGCAAAATAGTAGATAATCATATGCCAATCAAAACTGAACCCGGAGCTGCTTCTGTACAAATTATTTTACAAGTATAGATTAGATTAGTATAGATTCAATATAATAATAAAACATATCTAATGTATAGTTATTACCTATTTCCACCACAATTTTGATAAACTTTACAAATGAACGCAGAATATATACTATACATGTAGGTTAGTGATTTGAAAACTGTTACTTAGAACTTAGACGTATGTCTATTGTTCATGCTATAAATATGTAGTAGGTATACACACGTGTCACGTGATGTAAAGAAAGTACTTACTGACTGACATAGTATAGCCAAAACACAAGCGCAAGGTACTGGCATTGTAGTCACGTGACAATTATTAGAAAGGCACGATGCGACTGACTGCTGTTGGGAACAGAACAAACACCAACGAATACCAATTATAAAGTAGTCGTTAGTCGCGACTTTGTCTGCCTGTAGGTACTATGTTTTTCAGTGATTTTAATGTATTTTTTACCGACAAAAAAAGAAACGTTTTTTGTTTCAAAATAGCATCCATTTCGGTTTTTCTGAAGTCTTTCGAAATGACATTTGTTTATTTTGAGTAGTAGAACACACTTATTGAGTTTTATCGTATTTCATTATTCTGGAAATATCCTGAATTGGAAAATTCTCAGTACGAACTCTACTAAGTAGTCAAACCTATCCTAAACTAAAAACATACTTCTTTTCAAAAACTTCTCATTCACTTCTTTTTCAATAAATGTATTTAATTTGACAATAGTTAAAACCTGTTTGTTATCAGCACGTCCGCCTATTCCATTTAAATTATATATCTACATTAGTTTAGAATTTCTTAAAGTGAAAAGTTTCAATATCATTCGATATCATTATCCAAAAATAGCAGCTGGTTTGTATATCTGACTGTCTAGGCTTGTTTAAGCTTACATATGTGCACATGGTCTTCAACTGAGCTAGTAAAAAGTATCATAATAACTCTAAGCTGTTTACGAAGATACTGCTGACCGTGTACAGTTCAATCACTACAACAAAGGTGGCAATCTAAACAATCAGTTCCCCTTATTGTAGCCACAGTGGCTTATCGTTTACAGACGACACATTAAACCACATGGGACGTATCACTCGTTTGTTTTTCATCGCAGTGGCACATATTGTTTCGATGCAAGAGGAAGGCTCGCGGTGGGGGGGCTGCGGCTACGCGGGTGCAGCAGTTGTTATGCGATGCGAACGTTGTTTGAGTTGCCGGAGCGTGAATTATAAACACAGCCGCAGCCGGCACCGCGATCTCATTCAGTCCACCGTCAGCGAGTGAGCCGTACCCCCGGGCTATGGTTAAACGCTTCTATGGCACAGAACCTACTCTCGAGCTTTAGGAAAAAAACTACATTTCGGCCAATGACCGGCCAGCCGGCCGGCGAAACTGAACGTACGGAGGCAGTCACGTGCCCGGGGTGAGGCGCGGCGGGCGACTCACTGCCAGCCGAACCTTCTCCTTTATGATGCACATTCGCCGCGGCATAGGTGTGGAGCGTGCTGAACCGAGCGGCATGCCCATGCTCCCGCGACCACTTCGTATATTCGCCCGATAATCTTATTTATTAGTTAAGTGAACAAGACTCACTGAGTGCCATGTAGGATGTCTCACAGCAGTCTCAGTTGTCACTATGACAGCTATTTACCCTCAGACTCCTCGCTCGAAACAGATGCACTCAACCGGCATTGTTGGTAAGTAAATAACAATTTTTAATTTACTTACAATATCACTAAAAACTTAATTAGTATTTAGCGTTGAAGGATTAAACTGTTTAATTTTTTTTTTAAACCTAGCATAACTTCTTCAGAATTATTTTTCATAATTTAACAGCCAACCATCAAATAAAATTGAGTAAGTATTGGTTCCACTCAGTGTTTCGCTTGTCAGTTTATTTGTCAACACGTGTGTCACAAACATCGTTATTATTTCGTTAATATTATATATGCTTTATTAACTGATAATAGGAATTTAGGTAGGCTTTGTGCATATTTTTCACAATTTTACAACAAGGTACGACGAACGTCAGTTTTCAGAAGTCCGATATTGCTTACACTGTTTAGATAAAGTGCATAATAAAATAAAGGCTATTAGGATTGTTATTATTTATTACCCGATTTATTACCTAATTATTTTATTCAATATTTTGCTTTGTTTATTTTTCTCGAGGTAATATTTTTTTTCCGCGAAAGAATATTCTCTAAACTAAAATCTAAGGTGAACTCAAAAAAAGATTTGTTCTAAAATTATTATTTTAGGGTCAAAAAGTAAAAGGTATCGTAATGGTGCATCAAAATTTTTGAACCATGACAGGTAGGTCACAAGCATGGCTTCGCATTACACACTAGTTCGTTAGTATGTACGATTTTATCGATGTTCAAATAACAACCGTATTCAATTCATTCTCCATAGCATACGCTGATTTCTCTTCACAATTTGTGAATGCAGCAACCAAATTAGAGAACCCTGCAGCTAGCTGCTTAAATAATGAACATAACGTTATAAGATGTTTTGACTAGGATAGTTTGATTCATAATAAGCCAAGTGCGAAATGGGTTTACATCGCTCACCGAATAGCTCCATAACACGCAAAAATATACCTTTTACGTAGCTTTATTATAAAGGTAAGGTTTTTTTGTACAGGACCAAAATTTCAATTTTATTAAAAAATTAATGATTTAGGTTGTTTTTCGTTACATTTTATAGACGGTACCCTAAACTAATTGGCACTGCGAAGGTAAACAAGAGAAAATTAATGAAGGGTTTTTTTACTTTGACCAGTTGACATTCCAGTTTGCCTAGACTACAAGTGCATAAATTCACATACAGGTGCGCATTTTAGTACAAAAGATATCAACGCGCAACCGCTTTTGCTATATTATATTTAAAATACTTGTAAGGACTCTGTATACTCTTGAAAAACTATTAAATTGATAATGTAGTCTGAAGTCTTACTTACCACTCTCAACTAAAACACAGTTGACACTTCGCTAAGCACTGCACTCGTTACAATTATTAAGTGCTGTTATCTAAACAAAACGAGATTATAGACACTATTTTAAACATTCATTCATCATCAACCTATATCAGTCCACTGCTGGACGTAGGTCTCTCCCAAGACGCGCCACTGAGCCCGGTCTTCGGCTCTTCTCATCCAGTGTTTGCCAGCTATACTCCGCAGATCGTCGCTCCATCTCATCGCTCGTCTTACACTACGCTTGCCTAAACGCGGTCTCCACTCCAGTATCCGTATTTAACAAAACATTCATTAACTTATGACAAAAAAGACTATTCTTATACCGCTTACCGCTCAATTTGTGCAGGACCCAAAATGATCTAAACGTGATATCGGTACATACCTACCTAATTCAGTAACTTTGCAGTCGTGATATTACGACTAGAGCATAATTATGTCGCACCTAAAACAAAATGTCATTAGGTTCAACTGTGTTGCACGGTCTAGCAGGATGCTTATTTATCAAATCGCTAGACTACATCAACAGTTTACTGCTATATGTATTAACAAAAAAATGTAAGTATATAAGTATTTTATCATAAATCTAGTTTCTATAGCACATGCAAGTTTTGCTTAGTTTGGGACTGGAGTGTGATGGGTAAATTTCCATAAATATGTATTTATTTATATGTATTTAAAATTCATTTGTATTAATATTCGGACACATAAGTCTTTAAATACTTATTATACATATTATTCAATTCTAAGATAAAACTTATTAATTATGTAATTTAAAAGAAATAAAATTAAAAAACTAAACTCTTAAATCTATTTGAGAAACGAAAACTTCAAGATTAACATTAAAATTAATTTATCGTTGTACCTACGTTCATTCGCATTTAATATAATAAACAAATAAGTTATTAAAATTGGTCGGAATAAAATGAAGCGTAATCATAAATATTAAAACCAAATAATATTTAGTATGAATATAGACCAGACCATGATTTAAAACATTTTTCGAGACATAGGTCAGCCTGCTGTACCTATATCTTTTAACATTTGATCATCTTTTCTTACATAAAATAAATCTAAGTATACAATATTGTACAAACATTGTAACACATCGTGAGTAGACAATAGACATTCGTCAGTCCTCTAAACATGGAACTAAAGCAATACGAGTATAGTGCTAGTTTTTATTCTTACAGGGGCCTTATTCTCTATATTCCTTCCCCAAACCGTGCTACGTCACAACGCGTTCCAGAGGGCTTAGTCCGAGGTTGCATTTTAAAACTCCCTACTCTCGAGCCGACAGTCGTCTCTCGGATGTCCATATATTTTTGTATGGATATCCGAGAGACGACTGTCGGCTCGAGAGTAGGAAGTTTTAAAATGCAACCTCGGACTAAGCCCTCAAAACGAAAACTTCAAAAATGATTGATTTGTATCTATATTATTCGAATCGCGCATGACACGTTTTGAAACGAATAGTTTTCATAACGCGGCAGACTTCGACACGTTTAGTTGACAGTTCAAACCGTACCGTGTCGCGGTAGGGAATGACAACTAAGGCTTACGCCAAACATTTTTTTCAGATTCCACGCCCGTTGTCTTGCCTAAGCCAAGTAACGCGCGTGGTTTGCAATACAATAGAGAATAAGGCCCCTGGTGATTTCGCTCAGACGAAATAATTCAATCAAGCAAAGCAAATCACAAGGATCATCTACAATTGAGGCAATTATAAATCTGTCTATTGTTATGAGCTAGTGACCAAACAAAAATATCATCTCAAATACATTAACACTTGACTAAAAAAACTTTAAAACTTAGTCTTGTAGTTTGAATATTTTTAACTCTTTTTATGCAGCCAATTCACAAAATTCAGTAAAATCTGTGTATCTAAGTACCAGTTTAATGTACCAAGGTATCCTGTTTTGTATACTACTTGATTGTTTTGTTCCTTTGTTTCTTAGTTCTTGTCAGCTTGTTCGTAATGCAAGATTGATGTAATAAATGCGTCGCTATAATATTCTATATTTTTGACAACAGTGTTAAACAGTGTTAGTAAGTATGTATAGCATAACCTACCCATGACTTTTTTTTCTTACTTTAATAGATACGTTTATCACTGATCGAAAGTGGTTGAATCAATGGTTTAAAGGACAAAATAATATTTTTAGCGTTACGTTGTATATCATTCGACCTCGCAACACTTGTAGGTATTTTGATTTAAATACAAAGAGATCACGTTTTTTTATGATTTGAAGTCATCATGGTCAATTCAATAACTTTTTTACCTATTATATTCTTTGTGTAAATCTATGTACCCAGTTACCTACAACTTGACGGAAACATTGACCTACTAGCTAGGTTAAAGTCAGTGTAGCGTAGTTTTCCGTCAATAGAACTTAACTTAGCCACTTTAGTCAGGCACACCTTGGACCCACCACCGTTGTTCGCATCAATCGGCAAAAGAGTATATTTTATAATATTTTTATATTCACTTTATATCTGCGAAAATTATATATAAATAACTAATAAGTAATATGCATGTATTTTTGTAATTATAATACTTACTGGGTATTATAATTTATACAATTTATATAATTACTGACAAACACAGAATATAATTTTATATTTTTTAACGTAATAATATTACTTATAATATATAAGTACCTAATACATAATAATTATATAAAAAATAGGTAAGTAAGTATAAGTTATTAATATTTTTTGTTCTCTTACTATAATTTTCTTACGCCTTAAATTAAAATATCTTACTTTTACGTGGCTACGCAAATATAAAACATTTGTTCATTGCGTAGCATTTAAATAAATGTAAATTCACACTTCAATCGAAAACAATTTACGTAAGAGGTATTTCATTTTATTACAGGTAGTCCAGCAAAGTATGCTGTAGGTAGGCATATAGAAAATACCCAGCTACCAATAAGCACTTATTAAAAATTAAAATCGTTTTCCAACAATGACAATGTATAAAACTGGTACAATCATGCTTAGTATGTATTCTATACCATAGGTGAAGTATAACGTACTAACATAACCTTAGAACTGTCACATGACCTGGGTTTAATAGAAATCGTTCGCGAATCTACCCTTGAAATTGCAATCAGCAAACATATGACTCAAAGTAAAATAATAATATCTAGGCAGTAAGCGAGCAATCATTTTAAACTACTTAAATAAAGCAATAAATACTATTTTATAGGCATTTAATGTAAAGCTGCGTAAATAATGTGCGAACTACCTATTTACGGGAAATGAATAAAAAAGAGTTTAAAGTCTAAAAATGGCCAAGTTCGTAAGACATATGTACATAAAGAGTCCAAATATTTATTTTTATTTGCAGGAATGGCCGCGTATCTGCGCAGGCCGAAGGGCCTTCACGGCGCAAGAGTAACCTTCACAATGC
Source organism: Ecliptopera silaceata (assembly GCA_932527185.1). Classification (NCBI taxonomy): domain Eukaryota; kingdom Metazoa; phylum Arthropoda; class Insecta; order Lepidoptera; family Geometridae; genus Ecliptopera; species Ecliptopera silaceata. Next base: position 5,784,376 of record OW052192.1, read on the forward strand.
GATGGCTTCAGAAATGGACTCCTCCTGGGGTGAGTGTAATTCCCAAAGGAAGTGATTTATCCTCTTATACTTGATACTGGCAATACCACACCTAGAACAATACATTATTAATATTCTGTGAACGAAATTGTGTGATGTTTTGATGTAGTTTGTCATAGAACTTATAGCAGGCTCTCAACCGCCAAACAAATGAACTACGACAAAAATAAATAAACAGAATTTATTTTCCGATTATGTCATTGTAATAGGATCACGTGTGCTATCATGAGTGTATTGATAGTCATAATTTAACATAATTTCTCGATAAAATAGAGTTTTAAAATGATAAAGTTTAGATTTTGTCAATAAGTTATGTCAAATTATGTTATCGACACAAGATGTGAGAAGAACAGAAGACATGTTTTAAACTTATGACGGGCGACTACATCTAGTCTAAGAACGGAAGCTGAACCAAACGATGACCATATATGCACTTGCAGCCTAACGTGTTAGACGGTTGTTAACGTGTTAGGTACTTTACTTATGTAAATCATCATGTTATACCAACCAACCTATAGTCATATACTTCCTTAAGTAGTAGATAGGTACACGTTTACCTTTTTCAGTTTATTTATACAGCTCTAGTTACTAACAGCTGCCGGTTGTCGGCTCTGATAACAGTTCAAGGAAATGTGTCTTTAAAAACAGATGTAGATTAAATAACTACGTAACCCTGTCATGTGGAATATCACATTTCCCAAAATATATAACATATTGTTACATATTGTAAGATGTAAACTTACATTATTATTATTAACATTATTAGTATATTAGTCACAAACAAATTTACGACTAATACAGTATTTACAAAATGTAGATAGTTATTTATAAAATTCATAAGAAACAGTTGAGCTATCTACAGACCGTTGCAAGCGATCTATAAATAGCTCAACAGATCCAAATCAGTAGATATAAGTAATAACATCCACGTGTAAATTAGGTAACTTTATCTTTTTATTTAGGTACATATCCACTAAATAATATTAATAATATGTGCGTAGAAATTTTGGACAACGCTATCTCACCTCGCCGCGAGCAAAGCTTATAGTCCGGTCAATTTAGACAATTGAAATAAAGAAAATTCCGAAAGTGCCAAATCTTCGTAGAGACCTTAGGTTTACCACAAGGAATAAAATGTCAAAAGTCCCCATCAATCCCATGTGAGCTTAGTGAGCTTATTCGGGGTCCAAGGTCTGGGTGGTAAACCTAAGGTCTCTACGAAGATTTGGCTCTGTCGGAATTTTCTTTATTTGATCACTATTTTTATGTCTAAATTGACCGGACTATTAGACTAAACCCGCGCTAATAGATTCATGCCGATATTGTTAATATTACAAACCTTATCCGATAGTTATTTTGATGGTAACTGTACTGTGCACAGAATAATTATTCCTGATGCAATTATATCTTTATTTATTCAAGGTTAAAATAATATTACTTTTATTGTACTCTAACGAGCAAAATAGTTCGTCACATAGAAAGATATCGGACATATCATAGACAGACGGAGAATAGACGCTTTTGAAATGTGGTGTTGGCGACGCTTGCTAAGGATACCCTGGACGGCGTTTAGAACCAATGCGTCGATTTTAAAACAACTTAGGCTACAACATCGAAAGCGATTGTCCTCTACTTGCCTACACAGAATTTTAAAGTACTTTGGCCACATTGCCCGCAGAAAGACCGATAACATCGAGAGACTAATTGTGACAGGCAAATTAGAGGGCAAGAGACCAAGAGGGCGCAGTCCTAAGCGATGGGCTGACCAAGTGTCGGAGCAATTACAAATGCCGGTGCATGAAGCGTTCCATCAAGCTACCGACCGTTCCATTTGGAGAGCCGCTGTACACAAGACGTTGGATAGGAGTCACGATCCGCATCAGTGAGGGACCGACTATGGAGGAGGAGGAGAAAGATATCGGCAAAAATAAACAAATTAAGACAAATGATAAAGGCCATATTGATTCGACATAGATTACTATTAAGGGCTTGTTTTACTCCTAGACTAAAATATCTTCTGTTAAAATATACTGACTACCTAAATCAGAAGTAATTTTTAATGTGCTGGTAATCTTCTAATCTTCTTCGTATTAATTTCTTAAGAAGTTCAGAATTATAAGTAACAAGTATATTATATAAATAACAGATGAAATAGACTATTTATTTTCCAGCAGGTGTAGGTATTAAAGAAAATTACAGATGTATAAAGGAAAAGCATGTGTGCTTTCACACGACAATTCGATCGACAACTTCACTTTACATTTAGTTTGATCATTCTATTCTTTGCCTTCAGATCGACAAGCACACATCGAAGGCAGGTTCAAGAAATACTCAACAACATCCTCGGTGTATTCCAAGAAAGCCTTATCACAGCAGAGCGAACATATTGAGAGGTGAGCTTAACATTATGCAACTTTAAAAAACTTGAACGATCAACTTTTCTATTTAGTCTGACACCATTTTACGCAATTATGAATGTGTAATGTAACTAGTTCATGTCCAATGCAATGTTTTTGATAAAAATATGTTTTAGGTCTTGGTGGTACGCTTGTTGTGCTAAGTGTCATCAAGAAGAAGCCGGGATTCCATCGTGGGAGCCACCGAACTGGCAGAAAGTATGCCCGTACCCCTTGTGCCCTTCTTACCGACATTTTGCACAGACCCTTTCAGTACTCCTCATCGGTAAGTCCTTTGAATTTGCTATGTTCAATGATTATATTATAATTATCCTCATCATCATCATCCACAGCCTGACTTGACCCACTGCTGGGTATAGGCCTCTCTTTGCTCTTTCCACTCCGCACGGTATACATATTTATCTTACTTACCTATAATGCCTGGTCTTATTTTTTCCATTAATAACGTTTCTAGTTTCGGTTGAAAGAATACTATGTCGTGATTACTACAACAATTACAAAATTATGCAATCACAGTTAAAATACCTACAATCTTATTAATTATTATTGTATTTTGTAAAATAAAAACGATTCTTGGTATCGATCAATATCTTCTTGTTCTAAAGTTGGTGCAGAAAGTAGGTCATGTCATTAAAGAGGTTGGTGATGGCCTTCGAAATTTAAACACCCAAGGTGTATTAGGGCCTCATTGGATTTTTTTTAATTTCGAAGACCAATCGATGTGATCCTAAACGAAAAACTTTGTAAAGCTTAAAAAATCTCAGTATATTGTAATAAACACAGTGTTATAATGTTTCGTATTTAAATACGCTTTTAAATAGCTTTAAATGTAACTGTTTCATAATGATTACAAAAGTTAAACTGATTACAAAAAATAATATAAACTTCAAAATTTATTACATTTGGGACAATTTCTTTCTTCTTTGATTTCAATCTTTGATTTCTCACAATTACCATTAAAAATAAATTATAATAAAATGAAATCTTTTATAATGTAAATGAAACTGAATGAAACGTAACATGTTTAGGAGTACTGGCTTGGGTGATGATATGGATGATCATGGGCCCCACTGCGGCCCCAGGGGGCCAACTCTTCACTTTGGCTGCCATCACAATCGCTGCATACTTTGGTGGATGGCTGATGATTAAAATCACTACCCTACCGGGACTTATCGGAATGTTAATAGTAGGAATTGTACTCAAGAACGTAGGATTCGTCAATTTCGATGCAGACTACATGAAGGTCACCTCTTATATCAGGTAATTTAAATGTAATCTAATTATTTCTTGTACCAATCTATTTTATAACAGATACTTATTGATTTCTCTAATAACTCTTGATTTATTGATTTTAATAATGAACATCATTCATACCAAATCCTACGAGTACCTAATGTACTAAAGATTAAGAAAATCTTCATTTGATTATATACTGGCCAGTTTGAAATCCGTTTTTATTCATATTCTACGCAGTTTTACGATAGGCAGTAGTAGTTTATTCATTACCAAACCTTATCATAATTGTTTTATTTATGTTTTCAGAAAAATAGCTTTAACGATAATCCTAACTCGGGCTGGTCTCGACTTAGACCCGGTAGCCATGAAGAAGTATTTCCTAACAGTCATCAAGCTCGCCTTAGTCCCGTGGACCTTTGAATGCGTGCTGTGTGCTGTTATGTCTCATTTCTTACTCGGGCTACCTTGGGATTGGGGTAAGTGTACACAGAATAGGCGCCACAGACTATTGTAGGTAGTAGATAGTGTAGGTAGTAGCTCTGCCTTCCATGTTGTGGGTTCGATTCCCTCCGAGCAATTGTTTGTGTGATGAACATAAAATATTTGTTCTGTGTGTGTTACTATGTATTCTATGTATGTATTAAAAAAAAATAGTATTCTATCAGCATGCTAGTTCCCAAAGTATGTACTTACTAGCTTTGCCTAAATTGGGGCTAAAGTGTTATGTTTAATTAAGTTTCATAGGTATTAGAAATATTCATTTATTATATATATATTTTTATGTATTACCATTTACATATTACCTAAATTAGGTAGTTACATCAGTCTACAAATAGGAGAACAATATTAATCGAGGTGGTGCGCGGTGAAGCAAGTTTAATTTTAACACTATACATACATATAACACATAATCGTTGCCATATTTTACTACTATGCAAAACTCATGGGATAATTAAATTTAACGAGTTCTCTTCAGTTTTATTGATGTGCTTAGATATTTACATCAATGTTAACACTTTCAGTCTAGACATCCTAGGGTTAAATATATCTAATAACTAAATGCTCATCTGTATACGCTACTAGATTTCCATACTTTATAGGTTTAAGTCTTAAAAATAAATTAAATAGGATCGTAATTATTCTGGGATATAATAAAACGGTATCGCATCTATTTTGAACTATTGAATATTAACAATAGAATAGAATGTCCCTTTTTAAAAAAGATGTAAACGAATAATAATTATAAAAATAAATTTTACCGAGTTTCATTTAGTGTGACATCAATCTATATACATTACAAGAAAAAGAACAATTCATTGTTTCATAACTAAAGGAAAACGGCACTCCCTCAAAAATCTTAACAATGTTCCTTCGCTTAAGTGGTTTGAACGTCGTGTGCATGTCTAATTTTATCCTTATTGTTCCAGCCTTCCTGCTAGGATCAATAATAGCTGCGGTCTCACCAGCTGTGATAGTGCCATGTTTGTTCCGCCTTCGTGGCAAAGGATACGGCGTGTCCAAGGGAATTCCCACTCTTGTGCTGGCCGTGTCAGGAGTGGACGATGCCGCTAGTGTTGCCATCTTTGGCGTGGTCTCCTCTATTATGTTCTCCGGGTCTTCGCTCGTTTATAATGTAGTTCAGGTAGCAAACACATAAAATTATGACACTTATATTTTGTATACTTTGCCTGTGTCTAGGTGCGCGTTGAAAGCTGCGCTACAGTTATTATAACCTTTGTATCTTGCTATCATCGTTTCAAATAAGTTTCTTAATTGTTCCTAATAAACCATTTTGGTTTTTTTTGTGCAGATATAAAGTATTTACAATCTTTTTTACTCACTTTTAATCACTCTCAGCAATAACAGCACGTTCACACTAGTCGTAAGTCGCATATGACTAAAAGTCGAAAGTCTGATTTACCTGTAAATCGCGTCTCATCCAATGTGAACAGCTCCAGAGCATTCGACTTTTAGTCATATGCGACTTACGAATAGTGTGAACCGGCTGTAAGACGTTCTAATGCTTTTTACTACTGTGTTATATTTTAATTCACAGATTGTTAACTGTATACATCATTTCAGGGTCCCCTCAGCATCATTGGCGGGATTGCTTTTGGTGTGCTATGCGGGTACTTAGTGAAGTTCGTGCCCGAACGAAACGATGCGTTCTTAGTGCCGCTACGAGTGTTACTGCTATTGTTTGGAGGATTGGTGTCAGTACTGGGGTCTGAAGAGATCGGCTGGGGTGGTGCTGGTAAGAAACTAACATCCTACTTTAATAATAAATAACAATCGCGGTGTACGCAGCTTAAAAAAAAACAATTTATTAAGTAGGTACTTAGATCGAAACAGCTAAATCCATACGTGATTGATATTTGTCAATAGACTTATATTTGTAAATTTTATAGTAACATACCGATGTACTATAGCTACTCAGTTTCCTAAAAAGAAAAGATTGTGTACGCGTCCATTGTTGCAAAAAAGAGATAGATAGTAGGCACGCTCTCTGTTGTAGCGACAACGTTCCTGAGTGGAAGACAACTCGGTAAAATTTACATACATTTTCTTCGCCGTTTTTAGAGTACTGCGCACCGGCAAAATAAAACACCAAAAATTAACTCAGCTTTAACAATTAATATGCACCGTTTATATGATGACTTTAGAATTAGTGGAAGGACCCAAAAACAACAAGAGATCGTGAGATCTCTTTTCTCACGATCTTTTGAAGAAAAAAAATTTGAACTTTTTCTCGCATAGTTTTCTTTATAAACGGGATATACTTACCATGATTTGTGAGTTTGATTGTTTCACAAAATCACTTATCCCGTTTATAAAGAAACCTATACTTATTTAAAATCGTGATAGTTTCAAATATTATATTTTTCTCGTATGTTTTTCAATAATGTCGGTTCTATACATATTTGTGAATATTTCAGGGCCATTGGCGGTGATAGCGTTCGGTTTCATTGCGTGCAAGAACTGGGTGGACCTCGGCTGGGAATTGGACGACAACCCGGTCGCTACTGCCTTTGAGATCTTTTGGATGTTCTTCGAGCCCATGCTTTTCGCGGTCACTGGCGCACAAGTTGTGGTAACTACATATTTATAATTAACTGACGAAAAAAACGGATGCTCTGAAGTCAACGTGTACTTATATGTATTTTGTTATTACTATGTTTTTTTTCTAACTATTACCAGACCAATTTCAAACCTACTGAATATGATCTTGAATTTTACCATGTACAATGTATGTAGTGAATATACTTACATGTACTTTGTAATACTATAAATTTTGTGTAAGTGTACCTAGTAGGCATGCTACTTTACTGATTACAGACCCCACAAACTATGGCAATAAACAAGAATGCCCACCTACGTATAAAAACCTACTCGCAGTATTAAATAACAACGCTTATATAAATAGAAACCCACTAAGGCTCGACTTAAAAAATGTCGATGAAGCCCTTGATCACGCTCTATTAACATAATCAAATTAGTTAGTTAGAAGGTTTGAAATGAGTAGGATCACCAAAAAAACTAATTACAGCCTAAACTTGAGTACAAAAATAGTCTCCATTTTTGTACTCAATTGGTTAATGTTGATGATGATTGATAAGTTACAAAAATACTGAGTTCTAAGAATGGTATTCTACCTCTGAGTGTATTTTTAAAATAAATACTGTTTGCGCTGGAAAATAAATATTCATGAACATCTCACATATTGCGCTTTATTATTACTTACTTTATTACTAGACCAAAGTTTTACTGAATGAACCAGATTGCGGATAAAATACATCTGTGGATTAGATATATTTTTATATGCATTTATTTATTAGCAACATCCATACACAGAACTAACATCAATGTTTCTCATCACATGAAATGTTTGTTAGCGATGAAAATCGTAAAATCGTGCCCACAACCCACCGCATAGAAGGCAGAACAAACTGTGACGCTTATACAGGGTGGAATTTTGTAATGCCACCTGAAGGGGAAGTACTCTTAATACTTTAGATAGAAAATTTTACTCAAAGAAAACATTCCTTTATTTTTGAAAATAAAGAAAATGGCATTCAAAGATTTTTAAAAGTTCTTAAAAAAAATTTTTTTTTTTTAAATAACGGCATGTACTATCGCCCCAATAATCACTATTGGTCTCGACTGAATCCTCTTCGTGTTCATGAGACTAACAGTCAATAAGATTTTCTTTCAACGTTTGGCGCGGAATTATGAGAAATATGGTTGTGCTAGTCCATGAGTACGAAGGTCACTTAAACACAGTCAAGTATTTAGAAATACTGGATTTATTAATAAATGAGTTAAATGGTTTCCCCGAGGAAGAGCGAACCCAAATAATTCTACAGCAAGATGGTGCTCGAGCCCATAACAGCAGAATCACTACTGCCTACATTAATAACCATTTTAATACCTGGATTGGTACAAACGGCACAATCAGATGACCTGCGAGATCACCAGATCTCACCCCTTTAGATTTTTTTTGTGGGGATATGTAAAAAAACAAATTTACATTAAATCTTATGAGAATATAAACGTTATTAAAGGTTACTAGAAATGAATTCGTTAGAAGAATAAATTTGTGTATCCAAGAAAATGGAGCCCATTTCGAGCAATTAATTAATTAGTTACCATTTTTGGAAATAGTTAAATTAATTAAAGATTTCATTGTTTTTATTTCATTCAATTTATGAAGTTTGGCAAAGATATTTCATCCTTATTGACCCTAACGATCGATGCAATAAAAGTACAGGGTGCAACTTTTTCAGATTTTAGTCGGTTCGATTACCGTGTGCGACAAGCGAATTTTTAAAAATCTTTGAATGCCGTTTTCTTTCTTTTCAAAAATAAAGGAATGTTTTCTTTGAGTAAAATTTTCTATCTAAAGTATTAAGAGTACTTCCCCTCCAGGTGGCATTACAAAATTCCACCCTGTATATATTTACATACTATCTAATGCCCGCGACTTTGTCTCATTATCGTTATATTTTGGGTAATTAACTCAATTTCCTTCTAAATTATAGTCTATATGTTAATCTCATTTATAAGCTATATTATTGTTAAGTTTCAATAATTAATGATTAAATATAATCATAGATTTTGCGTGAATGAGTAAAAAACTACATCCACACAAACTTTCGCGTTTACCTATATACCTACGTAGTAGAATAACGCACGCTCATCGTGTTCAACTAATATAAATAAATAATATTATTACATGGAATATATTTATACATCAATAACAGTTGGTTTATTGAACTAATTATTATTGTGTAAATTTTCCTGTTTGTTATTATAGCTGATTTATTATGGTGAAATCAGCAGGATCCTTCTTCCTTTTTTATTTTTGACAGAAAAGGGAAGCCTATGCCCAGCAGTAGGCGAAGTCTGGATGCGGATCATGATTATTATCTCACTCATTTGTACGGAAACTAACTCATCATCATCATCAACCTATATCAGTCCACATTAAAACTCATGAGGAAATAAAAACATAGGAGTTTGAATAAACCATCTTAACATTTAACTAACAAATACATTTGGAAGAAAACCCTTTTTATGATAAAGCTCGCCTTTATACATCTACACTTTGAAATACCTAGTCTGTAAGTTGTATGTGTACAATAAATGATTTCACTTTTAGTCAATAGTTGAGCAGATAAAGCATTTGCAACGGTCTGTAGATAGCTCAACTAAAAAGTTAAAAATGTTTATTTCGATATCTATCTTACAATATTATATAAAAAATCAAACAGTAGGTAACTGTTTCTTATAAGTATATTTTACATATACCTTTACATTTTCTGTAATAGTCGTAAGTTTGTATGTGAATGAAGTTGAGTCAATTAATTAATTATCAATCCGTTTTAGATAGCTGACTTGGAGCTGAATATGGTGTTGATCGGTACCGGCATTCTGATGACTGGCGTGGTCTTGCGCGCCATGGTGACTAGTGCCAGTGCCGTGAGGAGTAACCTCAACATGAAGGAAAAGATATTCGTTGGCCTCGCGTGGATGGCAAAAGCAACAGTGCAGGTAAATATTGCTCTTACAAGATTTTCTTTTGTTAGAAGTACTCCAAAACAGTATAATATAATGAACAATGAGTTGAATTGATTTGGATCAGTTGAACTATCTATAGATCGTTTGCAACGGTCTGTAGATAGCTCAACTGTTTCTTATGTATTTTATATGCCTATGTACATTTTGTAAATACTGTAATAGTCGTAAGTTTATTTAAATAGAGCAAAGCTTGTAAAAAAAAATGGACAATAGAATACGGTTTTTAAGGAGGTCAAAAAAGGTAATAAAAACCTTGTGAAAAAATATCTCACTCTATAATAAATATTCTAAATATTCTTTTGGTTAGCCAAAAGAATCCAAAGATAAAAGTTTAAAATAATAGCATGTCTATAGATTTATTATAACTACGTTACTGCAAGTCGGGAATCCCAATGATTGTAATACATTGTGGCAAAAATTTTCCAGGCTGCTTTGGCCCCAGTTGCTTTGGACGAGGTACGCAAGATGGCCGGAGAAGACGGCCCTGATCTAGAACTTGTGAGGCACGCTGAGGTCATCATCACTATTTGCATTCTGTCTATCGTCATCACCGCTCCACTCGGTGCCATTATTATAACGATCACCGGACCCAAACTGCTATCGAAGACAACTAAACCACCTGTATTGGAAGGTAAGTGTTATATGAATCTGCTACCTAACCTAACCAATGCCTTCAGCGCATCATTCAACTTCCTATCGAAGTAGTCAATGCGGATTTATTATGTTTGGGACCCCTAATTCGTTCGCTACGATATTTTTCAATTTAATTTAAGTCACTATACCTAATTTGTTAAACAACAGTGCTATGTTTCGAATAATACTGACATAATGTGACTTGATCGTCTAATAAAAAGTAGGAATACTTGAAAAAAAAACATCAGATACTACTCAACAACATTTTATTGTCCATCAATGAGGGTATGAGAAGTGCTGAGGGGACACTTTCGTAGGATCACTGCTGCCTGGTGGGTAGTGCAAGTTATTATCTTGTCCAGGTCTAGCGCCGTACGGAGATTGGTTAGGCGATGGCTGATACCCGTTGTTGCTAAGGTTATAATTACTTCCACCAGCATATTGACCATTAGAGGGGTTATTATAAGGGTTCTGGTTCGTTTGGGGAAATGAATTGAAATTTTGAGGATTTTGTCCATATGGACTTCCACCTGCATTGTTATTATAAGGGCTCGGGGTTGTCTGGGCAAAAGAGTTAAAATTTTGAGCATTTTGTCCATATGGACGTGCATTGTTGTAGGCAGGATTCTGTACCCCGTTTGATGAATAGGACCCCTGGTTGGGTGGGCTGTGAAGTAAAGTCGCATTTGGTTTTCCATAAGGATTATTCGGATAAGAATTAAAATATTGAGGGTTTTGCCCGCTTGAAGCATTATAAGGTGGGCGTAAGTTGGTACCAGAATTTCCAGGCCACTGGGATGAGCTTTGATTATTATATGATGGCCTATTCGAAGAATGGTCATAAATAACAGGGTGTTTGTTACTCGGAGTCGTGACAGAATACGGTGGTCTTTGGTTGTAAGGGTTAATTGGGTTTCCTGGTTGGTATCCCGGTGTCTGATATCCAGGATAGGTATTGTTGTTGTACTGTCCATGTTGGCTATAGGGAGGCCTGCTTGGTCCTACATTATTAAATGTATTATTGGGAGGCTTATATCCGGGTACAGATGGATTATGAGGGTTGTAATAGGGATTTAACCCTTGGCTCGGGTTGTAAGGGTTGTGGCCGTATGGTGAGTTTTGTTGAGTCGCTGGATAAAAATTTGAAGCCCCATTTGAAGGGTAGCCGTGTTGAGAATTATTATTAGTCGGTTGCCATTTTGAGTTTTGATTATTGTAATTAGGGTTTGGTTGATACTGGTTGTACGGTGGGCTAGTAGGCAGGGTCGGATACAACGGAGCCTGTCCGTAAGAAGCTTGCCTGATCACACGGCTCTGCACTGGAATTTCTTCGTATTTTGAGCCATCTTGCTTGGGTGTACCGTCTATTCTATTATTTTTCAAATAACTGTCGTCTTTGTTTGGTATTGTTGCAAGTAAATATTTCAAAAAGATATCCACAGTTTGCTTAGGAATCACGGTCACGGGTTTTTTGTAAGGTTGTCCGACGTGGTTTACTGTCTCGGGTGTAAACAAGTCTTCGTCCAGCTCCAAGTCATTTTGGTCTGCATTTTCATAATTAATGCTTAAGGCGTAACACTGTTCACTTAAATAATATAAGACCACGAATAGCACAACGCAGACCTTTGCTGCTGCCTTCAGCATTTTAACGACTAATGCGAAACTACAAGCAATGTGTCTGATATCAATTTCAACGATACACTTCTGACCTTCCTTATCTATTAGTAGAATTCACGTAGGTACGTTTAGCTAGTGTGACCTCATTGTAAATAAGTGAACACAATACATGTTATCCAGATCCGATTTCCATATTAGTTCTAAGTATTAATATCCCGTGGAACTTTAAAAGTAAAAAATAAGTAAAACTAGTAAGTCACACTATATAAATCTTGCTAATGCTTTCTCCGGTAAATACCAGAACTTCTCTAAACTATTCATTTCTCTTGCAGGCTGGCGACGATCGCACAGACCATCCATCCGTGACATTTCGATCATCGATGAGGAGGACGTCACGGAAAGAGATGCCGAAGCCGAAGCTCAGTCCCCACCAGATTCTCCAGTCGCACCAAATGCTTACAGCACACCTACTCCTATCACAGTTCAACCAAATAATCGGCAATAAACCACAATTATTAATGTGTAGAACACAGTTTGAGACATATCTTACGAGTACCATCTTCGAATGGTAACATGGCAAAGTATAGGTACTGATGTAAGCATGAGTCTGAAGACACATCGAAACAGACGAAACGTTTTAAATGACAGCTCCAGGAGTAAGTGAATATGAGCTATGCCAGTTACTATTTTATTTACTTGATGAATCCGTTTGAGTATATTATTAGAATCTAGCACTTACTTATAAGAAATATGTGCTGTAGGCTCAGATTATCTGTAGATATATTTATTATACCCATTCATATAGGCAATTGTAAAAATAAATCATTGTAAATTCCTCGAATTTTCAAAAAAATCATACTTTTTTTAATGCAATTATTAAAATATCCACAAGCAGCATAGAAGTTACAAAATATATTTAAGTTTATTTTGTTTTCGGTTAAGTACTAGCCAAAACAAAACGTTGAACTAACAAATTGTAGATAAAATTGCGCAAACAACGTCACAGTGTATCTAATAACTCAGCTCTGGATTAAAGTACTTAATGAACTTAGGTAAGTAAGTATTCTGCGATATTTGTTTTAATTCATGTAAGTAAGGTGTGATAATTAAATGTTCGAGGAAACTCGCTATCATTGTTAGTAGTTAGGTATGTTACCAGTGTAGTTTCAACTATTTCATGAATAATTTTAATCGATATTGTATATTATAGCCGCAATAATTATAATTATTTAGTATACATTTTGATCAGTATTGTTTATCTTATTACTTAGTTTAACTTTTTAATTTAAGCGTAAAAGTATTGTTAATTTGGTACAAATTATTTATCTATTAATTTTATTAGGTTAGATTTTTTTCTGTTAATCATTTTAACAGTTTTATTTCGTTTGTATTCCTAATATCTGTGAAATATTAGTCTTGTTACAAACAAAATGAGGTAGGTATAAATAGTTTACAAATTTACGCACTTTTAAAATAAAACCATCTTGTAAATAAAACCATGAAAATAATTAATAATTCCAGTGATATCTAATAATTTGGGACCAATTAATTATTCACTGCGGAAAAATATTTTTGTTATTATAATGAGTATTTAGTTTAGAGATAAAATTAAATGTATCAGAAATTAAACAATTTATATCTTATATTTTAACACGATGCAAAATTGAAAATTGTTATAAAGAAACAATTACATAAAATTGATAAAAAAATGCGTTTTAATGTTATGCACCCAATCGTGAGTAATCTCTTTTTTATCAAAGCCAGAATAAGTGTACCTAAGTAGTACCTATATTCCACTTGATAAAATATTTATAACCTAGATATGCCTAACTAATAAATGTTACATAAAAAACTTAAAAAATATTTTTTTGAAATCTAGAATAATAAGAAAAAAACACGTGAATGTATGTAGATGTATATATTTATTCTTACTATAAAATATAGATACATTTCAAAATGCAAATAACTAGACAACTTATATACTTATAATTATAACTTAAAACGTAAGATCTTTTACAATTATTTTAAGGCCATTTCTTATTTATCTCATTTACGCCATACATATTTATATAACCTTATTTACAAGTATTGAAACGCTGTAGGTATACGTAGAACCTAAGTATGTATAAAAAATTTTGGTTAGTAAAAAATAGAAAGGAGAAAACCATACTAAGTAGGTAAAACTAACGTGCCTCCGCTATATCACTCACATTTATGCAAACCATACATATGTTAATACATAAATTATAAATCCGTTTATGTCATTGATTGCTCGTAATCATTGATTAAGAATGGTTGGATCTGTCATCTAGTGCATAAAAGTCAACTAGTGCATTTTGACAGGCGTCATGGCTCAATTGGTAGTAGCTCTGCCTTGCATGCTGTAGGTCGTGGGTTCGATTCTCACTGAGAGCAAATGTTTGTGTGGTGAACATAAACAATTGATCTGCTACTACTGCTACTATACTTTTCGATACACATCATCAATATACTTAAAGTCGATACAAAATAAATCGCAACTAATGTAACGAATGGTGGGCTTAGGGCAGATAGGTAAAGGACCTCCTTTGAGAGACTGGGAATATGTATGTCGAATAACTCTCCTGATTATAATTTTGTTTGAGATCAGAAGCAAAATTTGTTTATGTCCGTAGTACAAAGTTATCTACAATCTACTTATAAAATAATTAATACTACAGAATTTATTTTTGTGACCATATTATTATGTGTTATATTATGCATATCGTTTTGAATCGAAATCACTACTTTTCATATATTCTAAACATCTATCTTAGAGTCATAATCTGTTACCTTAGTGAAATTAAAGTATGTATTATACCTAATTTTCATATACATAAAGCCATTTCGTGACAAAGCTAACATATAATCCCATGCGGATTTACATGATCCGCGCGAATCACTACAGAAACAATTTATTGCCCAAACACGCTCTACCTACATAAACAAACATGAATCACATCATAATATTCGGTTAGTCTCAAGATCATTATTATAAGCAGTAAGACAATTAACCTATGACTAGTCGTAAAACGTTAATACATACATAGATGTTAATTTTATGGCTCTACAAAGCAGTACATTCTCAAATTCACACAAAATCGTTTTATCCTAACACATTGTCATAGCATGAATACAATTAAAATTATCTATAAGTACCTAAAAGTCACATGGAATTATACTTATTAAACACTAAAATATTTTAAGAAGCTTTTAACTTAACTTTAGATCGAACGAAAAATGAGTATCATGAAAATCGGGGGATTAAGTTTGTTGCAATCGAATCATTCATGGAACCATGCTAGGTGATTAATTTGGTTGTCAAGGTTGCTTCACGGCATTGCCTTGAGAGATGCGTAAAGCGGCGCGGTCATCCAAACTGATCGTCCTGGATAGAAAAGTGGAGGAAGTCCTTCCAGACGATGCTCCTTGCTTCTGCGGATCCGGTTTCTCCAACCCTGTATATTAGTATGAATTAGTATTATATTTCATACAGCGAGATTTAAAGCCAACGTGCATAATGCAACAACATTCCGCTAGAAGAACTTTGATTAGAATACTGTTGCAGTTAATGTGTTTGAAATCGAACGATTTAGTAAATTAATAAAGCATACGACATCTACCACCTAGAGCAGCCACGTCGAAAGTGGCGTTCAAAGATATAAGACAGCTTTACAAATACGACATAAAGAGAATTTAGTTTATACTTGTATCTATAGGTATCCTTGAACAACCTGTAAAATAAAATAAATTCTCAAGTTTCTAAAAAATGGTCACAAATTAGTCAGTTTTTAAACAATTGAAAGGTTACGCAAATCAATATTATCCTTGAACTTAAAAGCTTATAAAAATAGTTTTACATACTATAAGACTTATCTAATGGCAGGGTAAGAGTAGGTAATATCGAGTAAAAAATAAGCAGTCACATTGCATTTATAGTTTGTTCTAGGAACTAAAAATCTTCCATTATTTATGATAAAGTTGCATCCCTATTTCAGTTCATTCGTTCATTCAAACATGACTCCTTTCTCTCGATGATATCGAAATAACTTGATGAATTCTCCACGTACCCAGTCGTTTTCTGATGAGATAGTACAACTTGGGCTTGAACACAAGGATAAGGAAGATGAACACTCCTTGCAGCTCGTTGCAAAGGTCCACAATTGACCAGAGCCACTCTGGCTGCGTGGCTATTGTTGAAAGAAGCTCTGAGATCCAACCCGCACCCATTACCACCCAAAGCTTGCCAGTTAAAACGTATCTGAAAAAAACATTTACCGAAATTAATTTAGAAAAATCGTAGGCAATACTAGGTGTTTCTAAGTGCCAGTTCGCGACCAAGGCCTAGAAAGACAGGCAAGAAACTATATGGACGATGGTATATCAGTGTGGTATTTCAACTTAGTAACGATTCAGGATAATAAATATATATTCACGGACATTTAACACATCACACTCTAGTATTGGGACTAGATAGAGTGTGATGAGTTAAATGTTAGTTTGGACAAAGCAAAGCTTGTACGATGGGAACTAGATTGCTAATGGATTACTTTTATCATACTTTTTTTGTAAATACATACATATAATACATAGTAACACCCAGACACAGAACAAATATTTATGTTCATCACACAAACATTTGCACTGGATGGGAATCGAACCAACGACCCACATGCATGGAAGGCAGAGCTCCTACCAACTGAGCTGAGACGCCTGTCGCGTGTGCCAAGATAACAATAATAATCCAGTAAAGTCACGAAAATACCAAATCAGGGTAAAATTCCTGAAATGTTTAAGCGCATCAAAGCGTGAGCAACGACGCCTGACAGATGTCTGGTGCTCAATGAGTCATCATGCACAAAGAGCAACCTTCGTAAAAATGTACTTATTAATAAGGAGTAGCGTGCACACTGCAAGGTGGCTTTGCCAGTTATCCCCAGGGCTTGCAATACGAGGTCAGTTGCAAATTGCGTAAATGCAAATTAATTGAGGTACCTACCCTGTTATATCAGTAACGCCACGGACGTTTTGTGGGAGCGTACAATCATATAAATAAATATAAACATATACATATTGTGATATGTGAATTGCAATTCATATACCTATCACACTCTAGTCCCAAAGTGAGCAAAGCTTGTAGTATGGAATTTGCAGATAGAATACTTAAGTATATATTTTTTTTTATAAATACATAAGTAAGTAAGTACATGGAATACATAGTTACACCCAGACACAGAACAAATATATTTATGTTCATCATACAAACTCTGCTCTGGGTGGGAATCGAACCCACGACCCACAACATAGAAGGCAGAGCTACTACCAACTGAGCTGTGACGCCTGTCGAACAAAGAAATACATACATAGAAATTCATAGAATACAGATCTTTCTTTGATCTAAATTCGAAGAATACCAAAATGATCATTGCAATGAAGACAACGTTTTCCCAATCATGAAACAGGAAGTAACTACTCACAAAAGACTATTGTTATAGGCCTTCATTGTTCACCTCATACTTTGTCTGAATCATGATATATTCCATGTACATTGCGTAATTTTAGATCCCTTGTTTAAACTACACTTGAACACATGTTGTAATGTAAGCATGCAGTTATGATATAGTAAGTTTACCCACATAATTTTATAAGTTACATACTTGGCTTTTAAGTTCGTCGATCTGAGATATGAAAACATCTGATTTTAGACGTATACATTAAATCAAAACATTTGTAAAGTTATTTACTAACAAAAAAATACTTCTCACTAGCAAGAAATATATCGTGAAATTCTGTAAAAGAATTACTTTGTATCGTAAATAGAGATTTTTTAGTTTTAACAGAATACAAACTATACTGAAATTATTTGAAACAATAATTAAAAAATGGATTCCATATTTGAATTTCAAAAGACTACTGAGAATCAAGTGTCTTTTGAGCACAAAAAGTGCGCGCCGGGAAAAAAAAAGTCTTTTGAAATTCAAAAATGGAATCTTATACGACAATATTTTTATATGAAATTCTTTTTCAGACATTTTGTGCTTTTGCTATTATTTATGACATGATTATGAAATTTTTGTTCTGCGGCTCTGCCATTATCAATGTTTTTTTATTGAAAATTAGGGAAACATTTTATTTATAATACGCGGGATCTAACGAGAGGATCAGTAGGTTTATAATGACTTACTTGACTCGATCGACCCGGAATCGTTTTTTAGCACGTTCGCCCACGGAGCCCGCTTGCATTCGATGCACTTCAGACTTGACGCGGGCACAGTGCCGAGCTGTCAGCAAAAACAGCACCAGATTCGTGAAAGTACCCAGCCCCATCGGGATCACGAAGAAAATATAGTGCGGCCAGTCCGATTTAGAATTTTGCTCTGTGAATTATAAACACACAGTTTTACATACTATGTACAGAAGTAGTGATGAGTAGTGATAATTTTAAACTATTGCATAGCTTCTATCGCGGGCCTTGAGCGTAGAGACCGAATCCAGAAGTTCCGTAACGAAATAACCTAACACTGCGCATGCGTAATCCAGCAAAAAAAATGCTATGCAATAGCTTTACCGCGGCAGTCCCCGAGTGCCACACGTCTTTTTTTGTTTTTATTATTTGAAAATATATTATATTGGCCAAGGGTGTTTCAGGCAAGTCACGCTATCTAACAATATAGCTAATATTTTGAACATAACCATAGCCATCTGATAACTTACGGCTGAATTATTCTTTCGACCACAAAATCACCACATCACCACCACCGTATACAAAACTTATAAATACTTAAAGTACTTACACTTACTAAAATATTTCCAGTTAGGAATTATTTAAAAAAATATTTAAGTATTATATTATTTTTAAAAATAATACCTATCTGAAGCTTCCAAAAAAATATGAAAAATGATCAAGTAGGGTTTTAAAAGTTAGTAGGTACTACATATTATTTTCTTTCAGAAATAAATATTACAAAGCAACTACATAAGTGTAGGCATGTGATGAAATCGAAAGAAATATTTTCTGTGAATACTTTTTGAAATGTTTTGGTTATGATCAAAGATATCAATCTACGAGCTGTATCAAGGTTATAATAAACAATTTCTATTGCTCTATTTATCAGCAGTATTGAAAATAGCTCAAAGAAAATGTATCTGGAAGAATATGATCATATTTTTATAAAGTACTGAAAATTTTGTAAGAATTTTGGTTTCGTATGCCGACGGAAAAACAGGTCCTTATTACTAAGACTTTGTTTAATAACATCGCAAAAATGGTAAATCGAGAGAAATTTAAACCTAAGAGAATAGATTTTCCTAACACGTTATTTATAGTTCTAACAAACTTACGTGAACCGAACCAGCACATTCCGTTTCCGATGTTGGATTTCAAGAAGTGTGCCACAGGGTATCTGTCTAGAAGGAACATGGTAAGCGTCATGAATATGGTGATGCTCCAGGCGTAGAGTGAATACCAGAGGAACCGACGCCACTCGGAGCCAGCTTTACGCATCGGATGGATAGAACGCATTGACCTGAGGAAAACAATTGTTATTTAGTTAGTTAGTTTATTTTAGTTAGTGTGGATTGTCCAGCATTATTATTAAAAAAAATATATATATATAACGTAGGTTAACTTAACCTACTCTTTGTAAATTATTGTGTAAGTTATCGTGCGTAAAACACGATACAAGAATTTAAACCTGCTTCTTCTCAAAGATTTCGATTACTGACAGGCAAGACATTTTTCAGAAAATTTAAAAGTACGTGTACTAATTTGTATATTTGGGGTATTTTGTAAGAGCGATTCGTAGACCTTGGACCCTTAGAGAATTTGAATGTTCAAATTTTGATATTGACTAGACTTTTACGCTTGCTTTAGACTAAAGCATCTTTGAAATGTCCATGAATGAATATATATCATTAGTAAAACAAAAAACAAAATAACAACTTGTAAGAGGACAGGGATTAAGAAATATTAGGCAACACAAACAGGAAATTGGCCCAATTCCAAGCAATAATAGTGAGTGTGTATCAAAAAGAAACGATATCACTAATTACAAATATGGGGTTGGGTAATGGTTTCTGATAAAAACATTAGTGAAATAATAAAAATATTAATTTAATGAGCTAAGTTCAGGCTAAAATTACATTATCTCTTACCTAAGAGTGATTATTCATTCAAAGTCAAAGTTTATTTATTTGCAGAATTACATCTACAATATTAAATATCTTAAATATATCATGAACCATTGTAATCCTACCCTTTTAGTTATTTTGTTTTAGAATAAAAATTATTTTGTAGATTCATGTGATGTCAGAACGCCTACAGATCCATGGATCTTTTCCAGGCCTGGGGAAGACTTGTGAAGATATTACATTCAGGCTCCTTTGGATCTAGTTACACAATAGTTTATTTTAAAATTTAGGTTACATATATACTCATGGACATTTGACACATAACCGAAAATAGGAGTAACTTCGATAACGGTTATTTTATCCGTCTATTAATTTTATGACGTAGGAAATACAGCTCAAACATCAACTATTGGAGTGGTTTATTACTTTAACTGCTTTCCATTAGCCCCTACTAATGCCTTGATCACACGTACCGAGTAAACCGGCGAGACAGTGACGTATTTAAGATACACTGCGCGCTAACGCTGCAACGTTCAACAGTAAAACTGATGTCGACGCGCAGTGTATCTTAAATACGTCACTGTCTCGCCGGTTACTCGGTACGTGTGATCAAGGCATTAGGGATCGGCTCACTATACACTACAATAAAGTACCTACTCATTGAGACTATTTTATCAGATAAAGTGAAATGAAGCGTTTCATAGTTGAGTGTTGATAAAATCGATAATTCTAGGAGTATCCTCATTTATTTGTCTATTTTCTACACAAAACCTTTGTATAAATTTCCGTACTCCTAATACACAGAAGTATTAAAAAGTATTTGTGTATACGCACTACGAAATTCTAAACAAACTACAAACTATTTCCGATCTCTGCACTACTTTGATTAATATATTTTTTCTAACTGTATCGTGCCAAGTGATGTTCGGCAAAATCTTGTGCTAAGTATTTTACGTTTTTGGCCAAAGTTATTGCTACTGTATATTTTAACCTTAGACATACATTTAAAATTATAATTGTAGAGCAATGCCGCACAGAATAATTATCTGTGATTACTTAAAGAAAAAGCTTGAGCAATGAGCTTCAGTAAGTTAACCAAATCTCATTAAAAGTTTGTTAATTCATTCAAAGTTCATAAAACTTTACGATAAAAAAATGTCAGTCAAACCAAATTACTATTCAATTCAGTCAGTTTACGAAAACTTATCTACTAAAATAAGGTAGGTCGTAGAATGGTCTGAACAATGACACGGATTAATTAGAGCCCCACCTGTATTACAATGCCTAAGTGAATTCTTCTGTCTTGTCATTTTCACAAATAACCACGTTATGTAGGTAAACACTAACCACGTTAAGTCTGCAGGTCTTTATTTGGCACAATTTTAAAACCCATATAATTTCCCACAGGTAGGTATCACGCAAGTTTTGATGTGTAAATTTTTTTGTATTCCCCATTTATTCTATTGCTGAGCGCTTAGTGTGGTCAAACTCTAGATACGTAATATGTTTTAACCTTGTCAACTAACGCTACTGTTATTGAGGAGTGACAACAGTAATTAGTTGACACTACTTAGTTAAATCAAAAATGCCATTCGTGCGCTTGACAATCATAGCATTTAGTTATTTATGCCGAAAGTACCTACGTAATACTTTTGACCTTAATATTTTACTGCGTGCATAAAAAAATAGAGGTAGACATGAAAAAACACATTAATTTATATTATTTGTTAGGTACATGGATAATGAGACCAAACTCCGGCCCTTCCTTCGTCAAATATTATATAAGGATGTGGTGTGGCGCCTTGTGTGTGACCTACTCCATGATGAGGTCAACTTGTGGTGTTAATCTTTAGGAGAAAATATTTAAAAAAATCTTATTACAAAAAAAAAATTACACGGTGCGACCATATAACGCACATTTCTGTCATGAATTTTCAGGGATAATTCAAACGTTATAAAATATGTTTCATACGTTCAACTATTATCATTAATTATATTATGTTTAACAACGATCAAGGTGGTGAAGGATATGTATGCAATAACAAGCACATGGATAGATAAGCACCAGAGTAACAAAAAGGAAAACATGCTAACCATTATCTAGATAATGTTGCTATATTTACTCATTAATTAAATACTTACACGAAGCTTTTGTTATCACAGACGTAAAGTTAAATCTTTATGTTGGCAAATCAAGTTTCCTTATGTTTAAATATGGTCTAAGTAAATAACTTAATCCTGTCCTGCTATGAGCAAATATTAAATAAACATATCGGTATAAAGTAAGCATCACAGACTCGCAAGGCACTCAAAACAAACAAGTAAAGACTATTTGTAATGGAATAAGAATTTAACAATATTATTAATATAAAATACTGACACATTTTATAAACTAGCTATCTTTACACTAATGGTTCATTATCATTCATAACTGTGACTCAAAATAAAATATATACATAGATATACATAATATATATATACATATATTAATATGTATATATATTCATTCAACATTCACTATTGATTCACTCGCCTGGTTTATTATACCCAATTTATTTTCCAAACTTTACAATAATGTTCGTTCATCACATAATTTCCCAAGTGTGTAGGTTGACGGATATTTCTTCTTTCTATTACAAATTTACCGAGAAGCGAGATCGCCTAAAGTAAACACGCAATCTTTCGAAAAGAAGATTTGATTCTCAACAGGCCGGAAGAAATACGTATACCTACATTTGCATGAACAAATTGCGTAAATCTCTTCATTCTTTCGAAGAGTTGTTTTTTTCAGTTTTTTCCCATAACAACAGTCTTGTTTGTTTTTAATGTACAATAACTTCATATTTTTACCAAATTCACTTTCAATAATATTATAACCTTGGTCAAAATGTGTTGAATTCTCAAAGAGATCTTTGAACTGTCGAGTCTCACAATCCTATTTTTTCAATGTGATGAAGATCATACAGCTTGTGCAGCATGTGTGATTATGATAAAGTTTTAGAAATAAACATTTGCATTATATGAATAAATACTTATGGACATTTCACACAACGATATCTATTTCCATAGTAGGTAAGAATAGCTTGTAGGTACTTTGGGAACTAGGTTGTTCATATATACTTTTATGCATTTGTATTACATACCGTACATAGTACTTAAAATATATTATCGCTCAAACACCGAGCAAACATCAATGTTTGCTATAACGTAAGTTTGTTTTTGGAGCTTGAACCCACAGCATAGAAGGCAGAGCTGTGACGCCTGTATCCTTCAATCATAACTGGTGTGATTCACACACTTGCACTAAGTTGGTAACTGTTCAGTGTTTGTGTTAGCAGCCTACTCACCCAAATGTCCACCATATGTCGAGGCACATGACGTTGAGCCAAGCGAACGCCGCTATGAAGCCGAAGTAGATGCCATACCCTGCGCAAATAATTAAGGTGTTAATTGATGAACACCGTCCTTCGTTCCTGCTGAGCTTTCAATGATACATTCCACCTTTTCGCATGTTTTGACTTTCGAGATTACTTATATAAATACACGATTAACGTAGAACTGTTTTGATTGCTGTGTTTTGTCTCGATGTTGCTTTGTTTTAATACTACTCATCTCATATTTTAGCTTTTTATTTAGTTAGGCACTATGTTAGAGATAGTGTAATGCATTATTACAAGAGATATTTTTACTCAATCTTTGCTCGGGCGCTATTTGCCAATTGGACGTGCCGTAAGAGATGGATAAACCAACCATGACGTAAATCAGGTTTATGGCTCGAAGAAAAGGAAATGATTCAGATGATCGGCTATTAAATAGTCGTAAAATTACAAAGTGCATAACGATCTATTCATTTTAAGCCAGTTGCACTCACAACAGACAATGTTTCTAAGCCATACTTTGCCCAATCGGAGACTGCACAGAAAGAATACGTTTTGCAATACGGTGTCTGGTTGGCTATAGTTCGGGATATGTCGTGAGTGTGAAGTGCTTTAGACAGATTCCTTTGCATGATACTAAATTACAATGTTTACGTTATTCATTCATCATTCAAAGGTTCTCAGAAAGCAAATTGTCAATAACACTGCGGTCAAGCGCTGCTAGCTAAAGTTTCAGTCTCATGGATTTCGTACTTTTTTGACGGAAAATATCTATATCACAACATAGTCGTAATTCAGAAGTCGCGAGAAATGTTAGTAAGTAATTAATAAATACCTAGGTAGATTATTGGGTTGGCTGGTAGAAAATGCTTTAAGATTACGTCCTCCTGTAGTATATTTTTGTGCAATAAAGAATTAATAAATAAATAGTAGATAAAAAGTACATATTCACAACACAACATTTCATTATTTACGCAGCTTGTACAACAATCATAGTCCATCTAACTAAACTAAATTAAACAACGTAGGCCATAAATTACCTCATAGCCCACACCGAACTCCCCTCTACGTGCTACGATTATTATGGATATAAACGAACTGAGGCTAATTTGGTACAAATATTTACCCCAACATCTATTATGATAACCTGATTGGTCAAGCGTAAAACGTTTTCCTCGATTCTTGATCATCCGTACCTAATCTTGGTAGGCTGCTTCACATTTTTATATTATCCCCTATGTGAACGCTGTCTATTTGATTGTGACAAACAAAATACACTAGTCACATAATCTATAAATCTTTTATTTTTCTCTCACAAAGTATGATAACAGTACCCCAAGTACGAGTTTGTGCATACACGAATCGTAGAGACGCAATCGCCGACCGCCACCGATTTTGTATGGAAATCCAAACAGCGCCCCTAGCAGATTTCTTGAGAAGCTTGGATTTCCATACAAAATTGGTGTCTTTCGATACGAAGGCGATACGTTCGTATTCATGTGCAAAACTCGTACTAGGCCCTCAGTTCTAACACAAGTACCTATATAAAATAGAGTTTGTGACTAACTTTGTGAAATACTAGTGCCTGATTTAGATTAATAAAAATCTGTATTACAGGTCACCAGGCAACACTTTGTGAGCTCTAACTAAAAATAAAATGTATTGAAAACGTGACAATTTGGTCGTTATTGGACGTTTTCAATATACAATAATCTAATCACTTACGTGAAGCAGTGTAAGCTTCCGTGTCGAAAAGCTTCGATGATTTTGTTCAGATAAGTCACGCTTGGACAACAGGTTTTTCAAATATATCGCTGATTTAGATATATATTATTTATTATTATATAGATAATTTATTTGATTTTAGCTGGTGTTATTTGATGTGGGTTATGAAGTTTTCTTTATAATTCATCATTTATTAACAGCCTTCATGTCACAGTCATGAAGAAAAATGGGTAAAAAGGTGTGGGGATCACAACAACAAAACGCTAATCTGTGTAAAGACAAATTATGAAAGGCCGAAGCGCCCTATTGACCTCAACAGTAAACAAATATTTACCACTCGATCAGACCTCGCTGCTTAAAACCAAAAAAAATATAATTCGTAGTATGATGAACCAAGTGGTATTCGAATTACGAAGCAGTAGCGATATTTGCGGGTAATTTATGGATATCTCATACAATCCCATACGTTTTTGTATGGCTTAGTGATCCTCACAGATCTTTAAATTTTGAAGAACATGTATTATATAGATCTACGTGCTGATTGGACTACTTTAGCAGATTAACGTTATTCGATCAGGCGTAATATGTTGATATAGCGTTACTGCTTTGTAGAATAAAATATTTGCAATAGACATAGCACTTAGCACCTGGTAGATATAAGACGATTGTTAGAAATCCTTGGGATTCTACTAAATCTTAGAAGAAGGAATAATTCTGTGTACAGATGAAATATTATTAAGTACTTACAAAGAGTATTGACGTCAACCTTGACTTAGCAAAGTACACTAGTCACATAATCTATGAGAGAGTTTTTATAACCGAAGTTTTAGAAATGTTTTTCTCTATCTAGTAGACAGTAGTAGGTATGCCAACTTATTCGTTATACCCAGCTCACGGTAAGTCAGCATTGTTTGATTAAGAAATGAACTCTAAGACGTTTCTGTTTATTTTGAGACAAAACTGTATATCGCAGAATCCAAAATTCCTATCATAAACCACAATAAACCAAAAAATTGTAGTAACGGTAAGTATATAAAATCGAATATTGGCAAAGATTTTCGGAACACCATTATAAGTGACATCTAATCCTTATCAATCCGACACCGGTTTGGTTTTTTTATTATTTTAGACGTGGTTTTTGTTTAATATCTGATCAAAGGTAACAATAACATAGCCGTGTGGAATTACCTAGAGTGGTGCAGAGCTTCGGGTTGTGTACTTCGGAGTATTGAACTCTCGCAAGGCAGCAGAAGGCGAGCAGCATCATGCTGACGTGGCAGATCAGAGTGCGGCCGTGCAGATTTCGCAGTTCCGGTAGACTGATATACACGATCAGCGTTAGTGCCAGGCAGACGCTTGAAATGCTGATCAGCTGTATGAAATTGGGTAAATTAACGTTTATTTAAATAAGCAACTTAATATACTACCACAACAACATCATAATGACTATGTATGCATGCACTGATCATTCTGCGATCAGTCAATTGATTACGTCAAGTAAAGACATTCCATGCATAACTTATTGACGATAGGTGTAAAAAGGTAGATTTACAAGCATTATCCTGATGAGGTTTCTTCAAGATAAGATACTTTGTTCAATCATAAGTTTATTTTAAAACTCTATTTTTCTTTGGTTAAGCTTGAAAAAACATAATACTTACAACGAACGAAACGTGGAAATTCTTGGTTTGTGGTGATCTGATGAAACAAATGACAGAAGTGACAAAGACATCACCGCCGGGGCAGTGACTGCTGTCGAAGGACTCTAAGCAGTACTCGTCGTTTGTTATAACAGCAGATTCCAGTTCACCATTATCTGTGAGGTAGTGGTAATCCCACTCCTTAGAGCGGTTCAATACCACCTTCCCAGACTGACATCTCAGGTCTGTTCTGATGCCTAGAACTTCTGCGTAACAAAAAAACAAAGATGTAGATATCGTACAACGATAATCATTTAGTCTGTCATCTACAGGGCTCATAAAAACACAAATAAAGGATGTTATGTTACACCCTGTATACATTTTGCTGCGCGTGTAGTTGTTTTTAACTCCTGGTATATTATTAAAGGTGGTAACCGAAAGATAATAATGCAGTTACCCTTACGTTAAACCAATACTAGCATAACATATCGCCTTGTCATATAAGGAAAAGTGAATATAACACAGGACATTTCGTAATAAAAAATGTTTTGTATGTAGTACCAACTCTACTTAATTATGTCTATAGCGAATAGCTTTTGTTTCTCTTATTGTATTCCACGCCAGTGGTTAGCTTAGGTGGTTAGCTTCAAATTCGAGGTCGTTTGCTTCTCTCAACTGTTATAGCATACATAGGTACCAACAATATTCGATCAACTACCTGTATTAAATCGATAGGAGATATTTTCATACAAAGCTTTTTTTGTGCTGATTTACGTACAGTCAATCTCAAAATCAAGCGGAACGTAGTTACACAATATATTTTTTTATATTAACGAGTCATGCTTGCAATGATACTACGAAATTCGTACACCATACCTTGTCTTCAGCCTTAAGTATTTTATAATCTTAGGCATCTGCTTCGGAGATATTTTAGTAGTGATTTTCGAACTAGACTGACGTAAGTGATCGATAATTACGATTATGATCGATCAAGATTGTTAGTCAAGGGATCACCTGTATAAAGTTCCTCTTACATCAATACCGACCTATTTATATTTTAAGATTGTTTATGAATCTTATAATACCTTTACACGAAAGATTTAAGAAAACATGCATAACTGTTCAGTGTCTTACCTCCAATGCCTTGCTTCTTTAATGGGTTCATGTACACGTCAATATCGAACGGAATTTCTTCAACGTTAGGCACACATTTGCTGACCGGGCTGCCACAGCGGCGAGTCCGGAAGTGCTCGCCGATGGGACAGCATTTCCTGACACAGTATGCTCCATAAGAGCCGCAGTTCCGTGTGCACACACGGGCCACCAGCCCTGGACGCCCATGTTCACGGTCCACACACCACTCGCCTTGAGGGGCTAAGCCTCCTCCATCACCATTGTTCTTCAGAACTCGCAAGCTACTCCCCTCTATATCCAACGAATAAAGATCCTCGCTCAACTCTACTCCAAACTCATCAGCTTTGCAATGCAATCCATGTTCGACCGCATAAATAAAATCATTGCTCACGTTCAACACTCCCACAATCCATTCCTCGCTGCTCTCCAGATCACTGTGTCTACACAAGTGATATTCATAATCGTAGATCTGTCCTTTCGGACAACACTTTCGAATACGTTCTATAGATAAGTTGGTTTCGGGGAACTTTTCAGTCTCATTTTGAATGCACGTCAATGTAAAAATCTTGGGAATGTTAGGTTTCACCGTTTTATTATCGATTTCTAAAACTAATCTATCGTAGCACTGATAAATTGTATCCGACAATTGACCATTCAGCTCCGCGGATGTGAGATTTACATCACGTAATCCGTCACAGGATTCAGGCATACCGGGCTCTACTTTTACACCGTCGCCTATGATGAGAGGTGCATTTGAAATATTATAGGCGATTTCTACACTTTCACGGTTCATGCAGTCAAAGTGCCTCTTATCGTCATATTTCGAAACACTTATTAAACTGTGATCCCGGGAACAACACTTGCGAAAAACCGGCGGCGGCGTCTCACCGTTCGCACTCGCACACACGTATGCACCGATAAAAATGAGGAGCCACATGTTTTAAATATTTACGAAAGTCTTCAACCGTTTGGTGTAGTCAGTACAGGTGGTGGGTGTTGATCGCGGCCAGCATTGTTTATTTGGCTCGTTGTGCGGCGTGCGCTGTGCTCGGCGGCGCTGGCGGAGTGATGCCGCCGAGGCGCCGCTGCCGGCCGGAGCCGCTCTCCGCCGGACGAGTTTAATCCACTCACGCAGGAGGCTGCTGTGCCCTTGACTCCGCCCTTGTGAATCCCCAAACTAGTCTTGACGCATAACAATGCTGAGTTTTGGCTATTATTTTCGTGTTTCACGAACTTCTCAATACTTGGATTAGTGATTCAGTACTTTCACGATTCAATTTAAGATTTAGACAGGTATATCCTTCACAAAAACACTGGAGAATAAAAACTTAAGTATGTGTTTTCAAAAGATTATTTAAAAAAAATTACCGACTTATAAATACACGACTGAGCCTCAAGATGTTTACGTTACTTTGGCACAAAAGCGTTGATTCACACCAGGTATCAGTGCTGATAAAACTTGAAGGAGTGATCGGAATTGATTAGGTATCAATTTACCTAGAATTGTGTAATGTAAATAAATAATGTGCCCATCGTATTTCATATCGTTCGATGTAAATATTTTACTAAGGTAGTCGCATAAAGACGGTTTACAGTTAAATAGTAGGTTTATCTTGAACCTCAATAAATGTACATAGTACCTATACTTACGAAGCCCGGACACGCAATACAAAAGCGTGTTTATAACTACTACACCGAACTGAGTGTTCTTTCTGTATGTAGTCCTATTACTATTCTGTGCTAACGTATGCGTACGAGCTGTAGGCATTCGTTTTTACCCAGGCACAGAATAGTAAATACGTGGTATACACAATCTAAGCTAATTTTGTTATTGTTACTCATTTAGCCACAATAATCTGCTAATAATTAATTACCACCTAGTTAGTTACACAGTCATACTAAGTACCTACCTAATTGTACAAACGTCCGGCTAATGATTAGATAATGATATCCTTTTTATATAGGGACCATAACAATGAAACTGATTCATATAGCCATGTTATTTGACAAAAGGACATAAGAAAAAAAAAAGATTTACATACAAATATAATGTAGTTTTACACAAATTTTACATATAAAAAGTTCTTACATAGGTTCTTAGCCTAAACCACTAATCTATATTAAATAAAATTTGACTCGTAGAGTTGGCACAAGAATTACTTACTAATTAATCTAGGTATTTATATTGGACGTAAAGATTTAATATGTACTCAATAAAGCTTTTATACAAGTACTAGAAATATAGAATTCATAAAATATAAATGCCTCGTTGAAATGTACCTGTTATAGAAGTGATAAAAACTAGTTATTAATCGAAATCTGATTAACAAAAGTTAAGCGAAAAAAATAATATTTACGGACATTTCACATCGCGCTCTAGTCCTAAACAAAGCAAAGCTTATAAATACTATGGCAACTAAATAGCTGAAAAAATACTTATATTTTTTTGTGATGTACTATGTTTTACATTTATTTTACAATCAAAGATAACCTACATTCAGACGATAAGTAACAATTTTCATATTTTATTACTTAGAAAGTTTAGCATTATTCTTCTTGTTAATAACACCATATTTAAGGTTTTACAACTTTTACACTAACATTTATTGAAAAAGTCTACTTTATTGCCGAACAAAATCTCTTCCTTAAAGTGAAGGTATTGATATATTTATACAAATATAATAGGTACCTAATTCAAAAAATCAAATTGTTTCTTTTATGCTATGACGTATAAGTAATTTCCAGAAAAATCTAAATGCAAATTATAATTTAAAAAATCTCAACGTGCAGTTTATTTCTTACGTGCGTAGTGAAATTACGTCACTTGTTGTGACTCTTTACTTCAATTTTGCGATAATGTATGTAACTTAATTTATATAAGTATTATGCCTATTTACAAGTTTGTAAACGTTGTAGGTACATTCAATATACTCGTATGCAGTGGGTGATAGGTACCTATCAATGTCAATCAGATAGAGTGATATCTATGAAGATAATAATTATCGTGCTTGCACTCGCTAAGTACTTCAGGTTTATAATTGAAGCTAAAAATACTCATTTTTATTTTAGTTTATGCCTTATCTGTATTGGAAGGTGTAAATGTAACGATTAGTATGTAATGCAAAAGGCATATCAAAATTATCATTGCTTTATGTCTCATAAATATTGCTTTCTTGAAAGTTTTGTAATTTAATAATTTACGTAAATATTCCATCTTTTTTCTTTGGTGGCCACCATATCCCTGGGTCCCTAATGATCTCATGGTCGGCCTACGAAACGTTGGCGAGATGATTTAGACGGATTTGAAAAGAGATGGTGGGAAGAAGCAAAAGAAAGGGAGAAATAGAGGAATTTGGGGGAGAACTTTGCCCAGCTGTGGGACGACATGGATGAAAGAAAAAAATGGACGTATAGAGCTGGAATCAAATGTTTCCTAACAAATTGACACTGCTTATAAATACCGTCTTTAGAGACGATATCAACTTAGGCTACTAACTTTAGCTGAAAACGTTAAATCTTATAATAAAGAAAATTTTAAACCAGAACTTATAATAGGGAGGGATGAAATAACAAACGAACCGTCAAGAGATGATGCAAAATATAGATTGTGACACAAAACAAGGAGAACATAACATTTTTATCAAAAAGCAATATATGTAGGTATTGGTTCATAACAACTTATTATTTAACTTTCATAAACTAAACTGAACACTGAAAATTGTCGTGTAATTATGTAGATAGCCTTCTCAAATATTAGATATATTTTTAATAATAGGATCCTGCCTAAGCAACAAAGAAAAATATTTGATTCCGAAACCCTAAAAAAATTTACATCTTTTACTAAAATACCTAATCTAACACAGAAGAATCACTGGTTCTGTTGTTTTTTTTTCATAAACCATCCTAATTTGACATAAAATGATGCCGTCTCTTTCTTACAAACTGAAACGACAAGGACAGCTATCGTTTTACTTAAGTCAAATTAAGTTAGTTACAAATAACGCAACATGATACACCATTATTATATCAGAGGATTGAGTTGAGCACGAATAATTGTGACAATCGTAAACGTATCGAAACAGTGACACATTTGAGATACACTGCGCGCCAACATCAGCCTTTCTATCGAACATTGCAGCGGTAACACGCAGTGTGTTTTAAATACGTTACATTAACGATCATCACATTTATTCGGGCTCAGTCAAAAAAAGGTTTTATTCTAATTAAGATTTGTTATTTTACTTTGATATCTAACCTCCTTTCAATGGCACCCACAGCTTTTGACAACCATGTTCTTGTATTTGCGTAGAATCACGTTGGAATCGTCGGTATAGTAAAGCACGGATATCGGAGATAGCTTGATAGGCGCACAAGATGGCTTCGGTACCTGATGAATTATTGTTTTGGATTAGAAATATCACAGCTGAGAAAATAAATAAATTTGTGGCTTTACCTATTTATAAATTTCTAATGCAGTAGATACTTATAAATAAGCAAAGCCACGCTGTCACGAAGTGTTAAGAAGTAAAGAAGCTCAAAATTTTCTTCAATTTATCATTAAATTTCCCAAGGAATTGAAACAATCTTAGTTTAAAATTCATTGCACAACGTTAATAGATATTAAGTAGCTGTTAAAAAACCTTCTCTAAGATTCTTGTAATTTAATTATAAAATTATCCAAAAAAAAATAAACACCCAAAAATACTTTATTAAAAAAAACAGTTTATTTTTCTTAGTACCTTTTGATACAAACAGGAATAATTTAATTTGATACAAATAATGTCGTATAACATTTTCTGTAGGGTTGTTGCTGCAGTTTACGAAATACAGCGCATAAACCTTTTACCTACATTTTTGCAAGATGACGGCCAAGGGATAAAGGTAACCCTCAAACTTGAAAGTAACTTTTTAACAAACTATAAATTAAATACGTATAATAAATAAATAAAATAATAGATAATGCTGGACAATCCACACAACATCATCTAGCCCCGAGCTAAGCAGAGCTTGTGTTATGGGTAGGGGAGACCTAGGATAGTTGTTACAGAGGAGAGTTGTTACAAGGCCGATTTCTCGGAACCTATGATCGTTAGTGAGCTGGCAATGCCACTCAATTGATTCTTTTTAGATGCACTTTTTGATAAAACAAGTGTCTCAGGCATCAGGCAAATGGTTGCCCGAGTACGACGTCTGCATGATAAAAAAGCCGAAAAGTATTTTTTTTGTCAAAATTTTGGTTATATTTATATCGTGACACATTAAATTTAGGTGGTTATGTTATTTTTTTGTATACTGTAGGGTTATTGAAGTTTCAAATAGTGGCGTTGTTTTGATGATCCTTTACGTTGTTGTGAAATTATGAATGTTTATTCTGACCAGGTCGTAATTTTCGACACCTAGGAGAGTTGTGACACGCTGTAACAACTCTCCTATTTTAGTTTGTTTGCTTTGAATTTTATGTCATTAGCAATCCAATCAAAAGGTATCTGTTCAGGAGTGGAAAGGCTGGTCGAGAATGGCACTAGAAGTGAGCTGCTGTACGTCTGTCATAATAGATTGGATTATATTAAGATTTTTGACATATTTTATAGCGGCTGATATTGTCATGATGCCATAGTTACTTAAAAAATATTTATTTCTTATAATCATAATGTCTGTAGTCTCAACAATTATGCCAAATGATAATTGAAGTATTATTAAAGGGTGTGTGTTTTATAATTCTTATAAAAGTCATCTTACCTATCAAATATAGTATTGATAAACAGCTGTAACAACTTACCTTGGTGCCTGTCACAACTTACCTCGGTGTTAGGAGAGTTGTTACAGTTTGAGTTGTTTCTGTTTTGGTAGATTTTCTCAGAAACCTTAAAACTTGCATTTATTGTCATGACTGTTTTTGATAAAGGAAAAATTGCTCTATATTTAGACATAAAGTTGATAACTGTGCTATGTTTCTTTATTGAGATATGTGGTTTTAAGTAAAAATTGTAACAACCCTCCTTGGTCTCCCCTACTAGAAGACTGACATACTTAATACAACACATTACATAGATTTATTATACATATAAAATACCCAGAACACCCGGAATAAATATTTGCAGATCGTACAAACATAAGTGTACTTACCTTTGTGGGGTTGAGCAGATGTACCAAAGTCTGTACTATCGCGTGGTTAGTGGCATTCTTATGTGCATTAAGAGGGAAATTACACTCCCCACTACAATAGAACGCTCCGTACCCGTCTGGCGCTATGATCCAATCCTACGAACAAAATATAATAATAACAAATAGGAATTTACATACACAATAAATAAAGCTAAAATATTTTTTTGTAAACACGTACGTACTTACTTATAAAAACATAGAAACATTCAGAGATAGAGCAGACATAAATACGGCTTGCCAAGCCAACGAACATTTTTTTTTTATAAATGTAATAGCATTTTAGTATCTAAATTGGGTTTATTTCAATGTATAACTTTTTTAACTAATAATTTAACTAATTATTTTTTCTTAACTGAGAGTAGAGCGTTAGTAAACGCTCTACGAGGAGGTATTCTTACAGGATACAGTCGACTTTACAATTAGCGTTTATGATAATAGAAAAAATATCTAGCGATTTGAATTTATCATGGAATATAAAATAAAGTTGATAAAAAACAAACCTGCCACTCTAGATCCTTAAAACTAACGTAGAGAGTTTGAATTTCGCAGCTTCTAGTTGTCCAATGCGACGTGTCTGAAAAGGAATAGCTAATTTTATTTCTATTTAACAAATTAAATTGTAATATTTTAAACGCAGTTTACACTATTAAGTATATAAGCGGAAAAATGAATTTGCCACAATTCATATCTTAATCGTAATCTTTAATTTCGGTTTCGGTTTTTTGCGAACATTTAACACTAAGTACTTACTACAAAGGTACAAATGTATCCTTTGGTGGGCTTTTGGCTTATTCCATCTCTAACGAAAGGGGATTCTTTCATTCCATGTGACCTTAGATCGATGAATTAGAATTGATGGTATTCGGTAATACATATATTCAAAGCCCGTAGACAAACTCGCTCGCGACATCTGGGATTTGAAAGTGCCATCTGTTATTTATTGCGCAGGCTTAAACGCAGTTATTCCTGTAGCGTGTTCGATGAGGCTATAGAAAGTTGCAGTCTCACCAGTTAGAGGGTTCCGCAAGTAGTTTTCAGAGTATCCATGCGACCGCCATCGCCTCGCTTCTCGTTTCCGTCGGGCGCCGGCGTCAGTAGAACCCAGCTTGGGCCCGTTCTTGAAGAAAGCAACGAGGAACGGCTGCTTGCCTTCGACTACCACGCCTCTTGGCTCTTCAAGACCAATGTCTTCGGGTTTTACGTTACGCTCTGAAAGATATAAAGATTTAGGTTTTAGTCCTTCGTTCGATTGTTCTTAGCCTGTCACTGTCACAAACTATAATGCATTAACAACATCGCGGATGATCAAAGAATCGTAGGATTCCTTACCCGGTTGTGAATGTGGATGCATGGTAATGAAGAACCCTCGGTTATCAGCCGGTGACGTCAGCCATGCCGCCAGCCCCTTGGTCACGTTCAGTTCCAGCCATCCTTCAGCCCCCGCACTGGTGTTCACTCGTGCTACTTCTTCTAACTGTAAACTCCTGTAAGAAACGCAGTATTTTATACAATCTATCTAAAACTTATGATGAAATATTCAGAACAAAGTCAGCTAGAAGCTATTTATTTAGTTAAATCACTAGGGTCATTAAGAATCGTCCTATTATCAATGAAACGTCCTATTATGGAACATTGTATAGCCTAATTAGCCTGGAAACTCTCAAGCTTTGGTCCAACAAGCGAGTCATAGGTTCAGGTGCTGACTTTAGAGAATATCACCACACTCCCTCAAAAATATTCAATACCAGCCGGTTATCTTACCTATCTTAAGCGTCAGATCTTGATCCACATACCCCAAGTTATCCACGCTTAGCACACGATGCGCGACGACCGTGTACAGACTGGTAGGGTCCTCGCTTTGTGTAGGAGACTGATGTAATCTTAGTTCTGCCGTGAGAAGCGCAGAAGCATCGCCTGGTGTTCCTGCTACTTCGAACCAAACGTGCCTGCCGTGACCGTGACGCAACGCGCCCAGGTGGTGTCCTGAAAAGTATTGTATTTAAGTAATTAATTGACATGTAGACACACGAGTAGCTGCAAAAAGCAAAACAATACATCTAAGGGCAAGCTGCTTTTTTATAACTATTAAATATGTAATTTACTTAGGTACTTATGTTCTGTATGTTACACGCTCCGTGTTCTTCTTTAACTAAACTATTTGACTTAATACTTTTTAGATTTCCTATGCTCTAAAAAGTCAGTATACTATAGGTACTTAGTCTGTTTTAACTTCGTACCTCGCAACGCTATGTTTATATTACATTATTACGCCAGGTAGATAAATATGCTAATTATTTAAATTATTAGCAGACTTAATAAAGCGTGCCATTTGTTTTAGTATTCAATAAAAAGATGGATTCAACAGGTGTGTGGTCGTTTGACTAGGCAACCTGACACCATGCAGGTGTACCAAGTATGATTCAAAATACATAATTCATCAAATACATAAATTTCTTAGAACATTTCAATATTTCAATATCATCGGAGATTTTAAATTGGAACGAACTTGTACTTATCTCTGAAAATCTAACGTTTACAGATTAGTTATTGAAGCATCTAGGTGTAATTTAATTAATTATGTCAATTAGTTATTGTTAGCCACACATTTATTGATTACTAGCTGGTTCCCGTGACTTCGTCCTAACATCATTATAATTTGGTCGATTCACAGAATATCTTAATAAATTATACTTATCTAGCCTATATGTTATTCTGATGTTTAGACTATAACTACTTAATTGATAAGTTTCATAAAAAACATTCAGTAGATAGTTTTGCGTGAAAGAATAACACACATAGATGAATGGGTGTAGGTACTATTTATCTATCTAACTAAATCTACAAACTTGCGCGTTTATAACATTAGTAGGATTGAAAAAAAAACTATATTTCTTAATTTTCAGTTTAGTTCCACCAGTCTGTGTCAGTTTCCTATCAAACTAGTAAACAACAAATGGCATTATTTATATTACAATGTCATTTAAAGTTTCCTGGAAATGTTTATTTATGTGCGAGAACATTATTTGCACACGGCATAATATGTAGATATATTGTATCTAATACAAAACAATATTTAAATAATAATAAAACAAAACCTAACCCGATCGTTATATTAGAAAATTATAGAGAAAAAGAAATTCATTAAAAGTTTGATTAAATACCAAATCATTTTCACGTTGTTCATTAGTAACAAAATCAGTCGAAACAACCGATATACAGTTAAACTCTCAATTAGTAGAACTGAACAATTAACTCGGATACCTGCTCATAATCTGGTTATTGTCTCATCATATTAACAATATAAGGATCTTTTAGAATCGGTTTATAATTTTTAATCTCTATTCGTTAGCTAGCTAACTCAAACCCTTCGCAGTCTGGTATGCCGGTAATTATTATTAAGGGTCAATGAGTCATTTTGAACCTCTTACCTGCAAACAGTATCTACCTACCTACCTACTTGAACCCGAATTCCAATCTCTTATTTCGTCAGAAACCAAACTTTCGTGTTAATAAAATAAAATAAAACACCCTGTATGTTACAAATTGAAAGTTAGGTCAAATACCTACTTAGGCATGCAAATGTAAACAAATCTATTTGAGACGAAGTGCGCATGAACTGCGAGATAGATTGTTGTTTATAATACCTAAGTAGGTACCTACTTATTATATTAAAGTTGGGTAGGTATATAGAGCTACATAACATTAATGTTTAAATACAGGATAAGTTACTAACTTTTGCTTTGAAACGTCATGATGAGATCACTTTCATCGATGGCTTGTTGCTCGTCTCCCGTGAGCGCCATCTCAGAGCTGCGCGTAGGGCGCGCCTGCTCGTGCTCCTCGGCCAGCTGCTTGTACACATCCAGGAGGAAGCTCGGCGCCGAGCGTTCCAAAGGCGGCGCACGCGCCCCTCGCGGCCGCTCACCCAGCCCTAACAGCTCCAGAATCTCCACCTCGACCACCTTCCGCTCGTCCCGCGTCATCGAGTGATGTATAACAGTCTGATCAACGCCGTTGTCGATGTACAATCCCGAAAGAGCAGCCTGAGCCGCAACAGTAAACAACGCAATGCTAGCGCATCGCCACAGAGACCGCGCGCCTGCCATGTTCGCCACAAGAATGCGCGCTGGACGCTGCGCTGCGCTGGACTAGCGAGTACTGAGGCACGCACGCGCGGCGCGGCGCGGCGGGATCAGCCGGTAAACCTGCCCACTCAAGGTGGACCGCTACGCTACCGACCGACACCCGCCGCCGCCGCGCCGCGCCCGCACCGCTCTCGCTGACATGCCACATACCACCTCCCATCTCAATTCTCGACACACTTCATTCCACTTCATTCGTTTCACTAAACACCATACTGGCCAGACACATTCTCCGACCCGCGCTAATTTTTATCAATGAGTGTTATCCATTCTGTTCTTGTGCAGCGGATGCCTAAGTACGTTAGTATGACTAATAAAAACACAAAACAGTTCATAAGAACTTCATTCCTATCCGCTGTGTTTTTGCGTGTGCAACTTTATGGCTAGGGTCTAATAATTAAAATTATGTCTTGCGAAAGGTGTGACCGGACAGAGACATGGCGAATTGCTCGTGAAATTTTGCAAAATACTTAGGTACTTAGGTTCAATTCGCGATCACTGTAAAACCATTCGTAAAACAACTTAATAGTTTATTCGATTACCGTACCTACAAGTCCTACAACATTAAAAATCAAAATATTTTAAATTAAAAACATACTTACGTACTTTACTAAACGTACTTTATTAATTGGCGGGCATTTGGTGCTTGCATTGTGATCTATGCGAAGCGTCAGCAATACATCACTTTTCAAGAATTCACAATTTAAATTCGCAGACCATGAAGAATATCGGATATCTCTTGAAGTCTTCCAATTCTAAACTTTTACTTTAACACTCTGTTTAGGTACCTACTTATTTTATACTTATTAATTAACCCTTATGTTGAAGTCTTCCAATTCTAAACTTTTACTTTAACACTCTGTTTAGGTACCTACTTATTTTATACTTATTAATTAACCCTTATGCTACGTTCAGACGCGCGCCGTGCAGCCCGGCGGGCTGCGCGGCGTTCTGCGCGGCGTGCAGCCCGTCTCGGGCCGGCGAAAATTCAAGCCGTTCACATGCGCGCGGTCGTGCCAGTCAATGCCAGCATGTCGAGCAGCGATGATCTCGGTGTTATATTCCAGGAACGTCAAAATTCTCTCGTTTGACCATTCGTGTGCGATTCAAATTCTTTATTAACTGATAAAATAACATTACAGACTATTCTAATGCATTATTCTATTTAAATCTAATATTTTACAAATAATATAATATAATTTCCGATTGGTACTGATTTGGATCAGTTGAACTATCTATAGATCGTTTGCAACGGTCTGTAGATAGCTCAACTGTTTCTTATGTAGATATTTTATATGACTATGTAGGTACATTTTGTAAATACTGTATAGTCGTAAGTTTGTTTGTGAATATAATTATAATTATTGTATTAAGTAGGTACCTATTTATAGACATAAAAATAACAAATAATAATAATTAAATCAACTGGTCAAGCGATGGTCCGCCTGCAACGCGGAAGGTTGCGGGTTCGATTCCTGCCTTGGGATAAATGTTTGTATGTTCTGCAAATACCTATTTATTCCGGGTGTTCTGGGTATTATATGTAGGTATACTTAATAAAAGATATCTATCTATGTAATGTATTAAGTATGTCAGTCTTCTAGTACCCATAACACAAGCTCTGCTTAGCTCGGGGCTAGATGATGTTGTGTAGATTGTCCAGCATTATTTATTTATTTATTCCATGCTGCAACATTCGATCGTAGCGACTGTTTTGGCACGTCCACTCGTCACGAAAGCGCGAGAGAGACTGACTGCCCGCGCGCGTGTGAACGGTCGGCGGGCGCCCGGACATTCATCCTTTGAACTTTGCCAAAAAACCGACACTCGCCGGGTTCGCGGCGTGCACGGGCACGGGCGCGTTTACGGGCTCGGGCGTACCGTTCACATGCGCGTGAATGTGAACGTGCCCGTTGAACGTCGATTTGAACGCGCGCATGTGAACGTAGCATTACATTTTTTATTTTTGAAGTGAAAACTTCTTTAGCGGCGCTGGGTGGGTAAAAACTTTCAAACTCGCGTCAGGGTCACGTGACGTTCGAAAAAGCGTAAGATCGAGGGGAAGGGAGAGGAACTAGTATCTCCCACTCTTTCTACCGTGCCTGAGTGTGCTCTGTTTAGGCGGCAAAGGGCGCTTGCGCGAATGTGTCTGTGTCATTGTGATTGTCATTGTCATTATGACGTCTGTGGTTATATTTTTGAAGTGAAAACTTTTACGTGAAAACACAACGTTAATTTTGAAGTTTTCACTTCTGCCGGCACTCCCGGAGTGCTACCTTTTTTTGAAGTGAAAACTTCTTTAGCGGCGCTGGGTGGGTAAAAACTTTCAAACTCGCGTCAGGGTCACGTGACGTTCGAAATTAAGCGTAAGATCGAGGGGAAGGGAGATGAACTAGTATCTCCCACTCTTTCTACCGTGCCTGAGTGGGCGCTTGCGCGAATGTGTCTGGTGTCATTGTGATTGTCATTGTCATTATGACGTCTGTGGTTATATTTTTGAAGTGAAAACTTAAAAGTGAAAACACAACGTTAATATTGAAGTTTTCACTTCTGCCGGCACTCCCGGAGTGCTACCTTTTTTTTTTATTTAACCTATTGTGTTCCACTGCAGAGCAAAGGTCTCCCCCAAATTCCTCCATTCATCCCGATCTCCTATAGCCATCCACCACTCCTTCGCGTATGAGTCGAGATCGTCCCTCCAACGTCTTTTCGGCCGGCCCGGTCGTCGCCTCATACCTAGTTTAAATAAATCATTCCAAAACCAGGGCCGTATTTACCATAGTAATGTTAGCCATGTTTCTACGTTTTAGATCTTGCTTAATCAATAGATGAAAAAATCGCAGGTCACTGTGTCGCCGCCTTTTGAGCTCATTTTGGGACGCACCCTTGTAGTACTTACCTAGGTACGGTACCTCTTGTTATATTTTTTGTAATTTCAGCCGTCAGAGCACAAATTCTACGGGCGACTCACCGCCGCCCGCCCGCTGTCTTCATTGTTGAGCGAACTTCGAAGTTTTTACATTAAAAAAAAAAACTCGTGATTTCTTAGTTTCCTAACATTTTGATGGGTAAAGAACAAAACTTCTGTGGCTCACCTTCGTGAAAATATGCAAAGCCTCTTAACAATCTTAACAAGATTGATCGGCGTTAAGTGTTGTTCTTCCTTTGGTTTCTTTTGAATTTCTTATAATATCAAATTATAATATTATGTAAGTATGTAAGTTAAGTATATACAAAAAAAAATAAGTAAGTACTAAAGTATTTTATCAGCAATCTAGTTCCCTATAATGGCCGGTTCACATTATTCCAGTCCAGCAATCCAATCTAGTACTTGATACTACTGGAATAATGTGAACCGACAGTGAGCATTCCAGTCCAGTGACTGGAGAGACCGTCAACTTTTCATTCCAGCTCACCTAATCCAGCGCCACTGGAATAGTGTAGACAGCCATTCCAGTTGCAATCCAGTGCTAGTTAGAACGTTGAACAGTGAATACGAGTCAAGTCAGTCAAAAAG
This sequence comes from Ecliptopera silaceata, assembly GCA_932527185.1. Taxonomy (NCBI): domain Eukaryota; kingdom Metazoa; phylum Arthropoda; class Insecta; order Lepidoptera; family Geometridae; genus Ecliptopera; species Ecliptopera silaceata. The sequence continues at coordinate 5,826,244 of OW052192.1, forward strand.
ACTGGAACAATGTAAACGATATGTTCCAGTCCAGCACTGGACTGGATTAGCTCGCTGGATCACTGGACTGGAATAATGTGAACGGCCATTATTACAAGCTTGGTTAGTTTGGGACGAGTGTGATGTGTGAATAGTCCGTTAATATTTATTTATATCGTGATTTGACGGAACTTTTCTTAAGGTCTAATTAAATTCTCCCTCTTCTTCTTTTCTTTGTGGCTTTTCGCAGGCTAGGGTTGCCACGATTTTGCCAATGTCGGAGTTTACGGGGATTTCAGTTTACTAATCTTTTAACAAAAAGGCGGAGATCTGAGTGTTCAAAAATGACCGGTAATGGAGGGAATTCTCCCTCCTAATTTATCTATAATTAAATCATTAGACAGCCGATTTGACGACTGACTGACTTGACTGAGAATTATATTTAACACTGACATTGGCAGAATTACTTGACGAATTATTTGCTTGAGCACAAGCCAGATAGAAAAGGAGAAAAAAACATCCACTATTGGTCATTTTTGAACACATTCAGATCTCCGCCATTTTGCTATTACATTAATAAACGTAAATCACCATAAACTTCGAAATTGGCAAAATTGTGGCCTGCGAAAAGCCATTGAAAAGAAGAAAGCAAGTTCCAAAGTATAGCCTGCTCCGAGCAAAAAAAAAAATTTTCGATCGTACAATAAAAACAGCTAGAAGTTAATTTAATACCTGTTTAGTGTTTGTTGGGAAGCTACCATGGCTAGTTCTGTTTGCAGAGTATGTCTAACCGGCAATATCAGGATGCTAAACCTTGACAACATGCATCTTTGGTTATTCAATCTATTTACAAACTTACAGGTAAAAATATAGATGGGATTTATTTGCTTATTAACAGGCAACGCCAACAGCACACATACTGAACATTTCAAATAATCACTTCCAAACAAGAGATCTTCGTTAAGTTCGTAACTTATTTACTATTTAACTATTACTTCTTTGGCAAACTTACCTTCAATGGCCTTGTATGTGAGGTATTTTGATGTAGATAGATAATGTAGGCATTCAATGACACAACTAATATTTTTTTCAGCCCAATATGGAATCTGATGTGGGGATGCCAAGCACAGTATGCTATCTCTGCCACCGGCAGTTGCAGAGGTGTCATATGTTTTATGATTTGGTTCGCCAATCTGATAAAACCATGCGAGATCTGCTACATAGTGGAATTGAGGTTAGCAGGAACATTTAGACTTATACTATTTGGAAAGCTAAAACACTGTTCCAAACCCTAAAATTAACTTCATGATATTATTTGTGATGACCAATGTGGGGTGGCGGGCAAAGGTCCGCCTGCGCGTATCTGCTTAGTTTGGGACTAGATTATGTTGTGTGCATTGTCCAGCATTTTTTATTTATTTATTGGAACCATTTTTGTATAGCAATCATAAAAAAATAATGATACATATTGTCAAAACCAGTATGATATCCGGGTGTTCTAGGTGTTTTATACAGGGTGTAACAAATGAGGTGGACCAAAAGCAAAAGGGTGATAGGGGAGCTCAATGGCTATTGATATAACCCCCATGTATGTTCAGCGATATTCAGTCGTTCAAAAGTTATTTGCATTTTTTAAGTTTTTTTTTTTCCTTAACATATTTTGGGTTAGATTTCCCAAGTATACCCAAACTATTAAGGCTACAACCGTAATTTTTTTACACCTTGTAGCTTAATAGTAGACCTTTCGTACTGCAATATCAGTTTGAGTCGTTATTTGATTGATTTCCAAATAAAAAATAATCTTTGCAGAAAAATCCGAAACCTGAACTTCCGCGAAAAACTTTCAACGCAATTTAAAAAAAAAACTTGCTGAATATTTTTTTCTACATTGGTATATTTTCTACAGGGTAACTTCTCCATAAATGGAGGAAGTTTTTAAGATAGGTTGTGGAAAAAAATATTCAGCAATAATTTTTTTTAAATTGCGTTGAAAGTTTTTCGCGGAAGTTCAGGTTTCGGATTTTTCTGCAAAGATTATTTTTTATTTGGAAATCAATCAAATAACGACTCAAACTGATATTGCAGTAAAAAAGGTCTATTATTAAGCTACAAGGTGTAAAAAAAATACGGTTGTAGCCTTAATAGTTTGGGTATACTTGGGAAAACTAATCTAAAATATGTTAACGAAAAAAAAAACTTAAAAATGCGAATAACTTTTGAACGACTGAATATCGCTGAACATACATGGGGGTTATATTGATAGCCATTGAGCTCCCCTATCGCCCTTTTGCGTTTGGTCCACCTCATTTGTTACACCCTGTATATTATGTATAATAAAAATATCTATCTATTGTGTGTATGTATCTATAATGTATTCTATTATGTATAATAAATAATAATAATAAATAATGCTGGACAATCAACACAACATCATCTAGCCCCAAGCTAAGCAGAGCTTGTGTTATGGGTACTATACCCCGATTCAAAATCTTAGATAATTTTTGTAAACAAAGGTGATACCATATCAAAAAAAATGTTTCGAAATAGAAGTTCATAGAAGATTACTCAATTTTTCTAAATACTTATGGTAGGGTTTATTTTCTAATCAATATCCATAGAATGGAAAATAGCAATGGTTTTGCACTACATATTACATTTTATTTCATTTGTCTAACAAAGTTATAAAATGATAAAGAAATATTAGTAGAAAATATTTAATGACACTGGTATTACCGGAGTAAAATCACAGAGGTTCGAAACAATTTTCGCATTTTAACATTAGACGCCATTTTATTTCGTGTTTGCATTGTAATTTCATTTAATTCTCCTCTCGTTCGCCGAAGTCCCTTTTTCGCTGCTCGTGTGCAATTGTGCGTTGTTGAGTTTTTGTTTTTACATTTTTACATTTCGTTTTGACATTATCGTTGTCTGTTATTGTTATAAGTTTTTGTAAAAAATATGTAATTATGATTTATATTGTTTTATTTGTATTTCCTTACGGTCACAGAGAAACGAGGCCGCGACAATGCCGCATCGCATCCACAGGTTATTTTTCGTATCGCACAAGCAAAACCGCGCGCCATCACTACTAATAGTGATCCATGGTAAAAAAATGCTTTCTACCCCTGACTTGTCATTATGACAGTGACAAAACATGACATTTCTTTGTTTACATAAATTATTTAAGATTCTGAATTGGGGTATAGAAGACTGACATACTTAATACAATATATTACATAGATAGATATTTTTTATTATACATATAATACCCAGAACACCCGGAATAAATATTTGCAGAACATACAAACATTTATCCCAAGGCGGGAATCGAACCCGCAACCTTCCGCGTCGCAGGCGGACCATCGCCCACCGCGCCACATCGGTCGTCAAAATGTATGTAAATGTATGTCAGTCTTCTAGTACCCATAACACAAGCTCTGCTTAGCCTGGGACTAGATGATGTTGTGTGGATTGTCCAGCATTATTTATTTGTTATTTACATCCTCGAACCCTGCTAGTGAGTGGCTCACTCTGCACTTGTTTTTCAGATATCATGCAGTGTCATCACAATGCTGTCTCTGGCAACAACAACTACTTTGTCAGTGACTCCTACCCAACACTTGTCTATTACACAATACTCAAAAGTTTCAAATATTCTTGCAACTGTGAAGGAAGAACAAGTTGAAATAGAAGAAAAAGATGAACTGGTCTCTGGAGATATACAAGTAACATCAAATGAAACCACAGATGAACATGACGGGTCATTTAACATAGAAATGTATCCAGAAAATGTAGATGTGGCAACAACAACTACTTTGTCAGTGACTCCTACCCAACACTTGTCTATTACACAATACTCAAAAGTTTCAAATATTCTTGCAACTGTGAAGGAAGAACAAGTTGAAATAGAAGAAAAAGATGAACTGGTCTCTGGAGATATACAAGTAACATCAAATGAAACCACAGATGAACATGACGGGTCATATAACATAGAAATGTATCCAGAAAATGTAGATGTGGTAGACAACCAGCAAATAGATAGATGTTATTATTGTGACATTTGCAAAAAAAAATTTTTATCCAAATTTAAGTTGGTAAAGCATATAAAAAATCACTTTAGTAAGAAACAGACAAAAAAACACATGCAAATACAACCTGAAAAAAAAACATATTCTTGCAGTAAATGTAATAAGCAACTTCGTGATAAACATGTTTTAACTGATCACATGCGAACACACACTGGTGAAAAGCCATATTCCTGCATTGAATGTAATAAGGCCTTTAGTATTAAAAGTAATTTGGCACAACACATGCGAATACACACTGGTGAAACTGTAAAAACACACACTGGTAAGAGGCCATATTCCTGCAGTGAATGTAATAAGACATTTACTTTTAAATATCATTTGGCAAGACACATGCAAATACACACTGGTGAAAAGCCACATTCTTGCAGTAAATGTAATAAGAAATTTCAAACTAAATATTGTTTGTCAAGACACATAAAAACACACACTGATAAAAGGCCATATTCCTGCAGTGATTGTAATAAGTCATTTAGTCGTAAATGTACTTTGGTAAGACACAGGCAAACACACAGTAGTGAAAGGCCATACACCTGCAGTGAATGTAATAAGACCTTTACTTGTAAATCTCATTTGATAAAACACATACAAACACACAGTAGTGAAAGGCCATACACCTGCAGTGAATGTAATAAGACCTTTACTTGTAAATCTCATTTGATAAAACACATACAAATACACACTGGTGAAAGGCCATACACCTGCAGTGAATGTAATAAGACCTTTACTTGTAAATCTAATTTGATAAAACACATACAAATACACACTGGTGAAAGGCCATATTCCTGCAGTGATTGTAATAAGTCATTTATTCGTAAACAGACTTTGGTAAAACACATGCAAATGCACAATGGTAAAAGGCCATATACTTGCTGTAAATGTAATAAGCAACTTAGTGATTAACATGCTTTGACTGATCACATGCGAATACACACTGGTGAAAAGCCATATTCCTGCATTGAATGTAATAAGGCCTTTAGTATTAAAAGTAATTTGGCACAACACATGAAAATACACACTGGTGAAAAGCCATATGTTTGCAATGTATGTAATAAGACCTTTACTTGTAAATCTCATTTGAGAAAACACATGCGAGTACACACTGGTGAAAGGCCATATTCTTGCAGTGTATGTAATAAGACATTTATGTTTCAATGTAATTTGCCAAGACACATGCGAATACACACTGGTGAAAAACCATATTCTTGCAGTGAATGTAATAAGACATTCATTGAAAAACAAACTTTGATTAAACACATGCGAACACACACTGGTGAAAGGCCATATTCCTGCAGTGAATGTATTAAGACATTCACTGAAAAACATACTTTGATTAAACACATGCGAATACACACTGGTGAAACTGTAAAAACAAGGAAGAGTGGTAAGAGGCCATATTCCTGCAGTGAATGTAATAAGACATTTACTGAGAAATATATTTTGACTAAACACATGCAAATACACAATGATGAAAAGCCATATTCCTGCATCGAATGTAATAAGACATTTAAAGTTAAAGGTAATTTGGCACAACACATGCAAACACACAGTAGTGAAAGGCCATATACCTGCAGTGAATGTAATAAGACCTTTACTTGTAAATCTAATTTGATAAAACACATACAAATACACACCGGTAAAAAGCCATATTCCTGCAGTGATTGTAATAAGTCATTTATTCGTAAAAGTACTTTGGTAATACACATGCAAATGCACAATGGTAAAATGCCATATTCCTGCAGTGAATGTAATAAGACATTTATTATTAAATGTAAATTGGCAAATCACATGCGAATACACACTGGTGAAAGGCCATATTCCTGCAGTGAATGTAATCAGACATTTACTATTAAATATAATTTGGCAAGACACATGCAAATACACACTGGTGAAAAGCCACATTCTTGCAGTAAATGTAATAAGAAATTTCAAACTAAATCTAATTTGTCAAGACACATAAAAAAAACACACACTGATAAAAGGCCATATTCCTGCAGTGATTGTAATAAGTCATTTAGTCGTAAATATACTTTGGTAAAACACATGCGAATACACACTGGTTAAAGGCCATATTCCTGCAGTGAATGCAATAAGACATTTATATTTCAATGTAGTTTGGCAAAACACATGCGAATACACACTGGTGAAACTGTAAAAACACACACTGGTAAGAGGTCATATTCCTGCAGTGAATGTAATAAGACATTTACTGAGAAATATATTTTGACTAAACACATGCAAATACACAATGATGAAAAGCCATATTCCTGCGTCGAATGTAATAAGACATTTAAAGTTAAAGGTAATTTGGCATTCATGTCGCTCGTTCCGCGCTCTCGCTTGCACTTCATGGAACGCCTCAGAGCGAGGTAACGCCGCATGTGTCTCAGAGCGAGGTAACGCCGCATGAGTCATGTTTTTTCGTGCGTGCAGCCGGCTTTATCGAATTATAAGACGTTGTCACGTCAAAAAAACACACACTGATAAAAGGCCATATTCCTGCACAGAATGTAATGAGACATTTACTCAGAAAAAAACTTTGGCAGTACACATGCGAATACACACTGGTAAAAAGCCATATTTATAAATTGAAAATATCTATATTTAAGAAATTTGTCTATTTTTTTTTAAATAATTAAGCCTATTTTAGCACAAAATCTAGTTGATCTGAATCTCTATGCAATAAGCAATAGTATAATATTTTGTATCCCACAAATAAATAATACAACTTTCTACAAAGAACTTATTATACAGCTATGAAAAATTACCAACAGATTTAAAAGAACTAGGCAAAATTCATTTTTAGTTAGATCAGCTAATTGTTATAATGTGGTTAGTTATCCTGATTTGGACCTATTTATTTTAAGTCATCTGCTTTTAGGAGGGCTCTTTGCAACCACTGGTTTCATTCTGTTTGTTAACTAAGTATGTATATATGTATATACCTACAGTAGAACCCGTTTAAGACGAACACGCTTAATACTCTTTTCTTGCCTGAGACATACCTATTGCCCTGCAACTTGAGACATTGTCTCAAGTTGCAGGGACAGTGGCGTGTCCCTGCAACTTGAGACAATGTCTCAAGTTGCAGGGCAATAGGTATGTCTCAGAGACATATTTTCAAACATTTCTTAACGCTTAATGCGATTCGTCATCCCGTTTAATACGCCCGAGCCGAACCAACAGGTCACTAACAGAGCGCTCTAACGCGAGCCTCAGAAAGCCCCCGCACCCGTGTTGGAAGAAGAACCCGAGATACCAGGGTTTTCCTGGATATTCTTCCATTGATAACGTATGTGGCACCTTACGAAATTCAATTAATGAAGCCCTAAGTGATAATGATGAAGACGAAGATGAGTAAACTCCGGTTTTATCAAACGCCCAGGCATTATCAGCTGTTAATGATTTAAGACGCTATGTAGCTTCTTTACCACAAAAGTTGAATTATGTTGTTTAATTGCTAATGCATCAAAATCTTTCTGTAAAACCAAAATAAGTATTTTTTTAAATAACGTAATTATAATTACACTACGTATTTAATGTAATTTATAAATGTATAATTTAATTTTCCCTATCTCGCGTAATACGCTTAAGTACCTAAAGATCGTTTGCAACGGTCTGTAGATAGCTCAACTGTTTCTTATGTAGGTATTTTATATGACAATGTACATTTTGTAAATACTGTATAGTCGTAAGTTTGTTTCTGAATACAAAATAGATTATAAAATAAAAAATTCATGTAGCTCCTTAGATAAAAAATAATGGAAGTCCTTAAATTTAAGCATTAAATATTGTGCACACGAAATGGGTTGGCTGTTAAAACATTTTCTAATATACCTAAGATCTTTATAAGTACTTACACAGTTGTAAAACTGTGACAACAGAACCCGTATGACGGTATACTCAGAGAGAAGTACCTATCAAGGAGAGAATTTGAGTGGACGTTCAGTCAGAAGCATTGTTGAGTGGGCTTGAGTGTACGTTCCGAGAGATACGTGCGTGTGAGCTTGAGGTAACGTTTCAAGACACATTGGTGAGTGACCTTAATTTACAACTGCGCGAGTAATCAGATGTTGACCAATGCATTCAGGCTAGTAAATAAAGCAGTATTCGCCTTAACCATACCTACTCAATACACATTATAAAATGCTTTGATTTTAGAATTGATTTTCATTAATACAGACTGAATGACAACCATTTTTTTACCTCTTAAAATAAAATATACCTACGCTTTCAACTAATACAATAATTATTATCCACGAAGATGCATAAAGCACAAACAAGGCTTTTACAAATAATGCATAAAATTTTAAGGTAGGTAGTGTACGTATTCTAGGTATACATATTGCAACAAAAATTCAAGAATGTACCTACAATAAACATGGGTGTCACGCAAATAAAGATATTTCATTTCCACTGTCTTATTTATTTATTTAGTATGTAGTAGGTACTTATAATTATACAGTAAATATTTGCAATTTCACATATTGTTGAAATTAAAAATAATGAAGCTTCAAAACAGCCACAAGTTCAAAAATATTTATTTATTGAATTAAGTGGCGAGACGCGTGGGACATACTAAGAAACTGAAACGTTTTCAGAAGTTAATTAAAGTAATTAAAAAATCGCTAAGTATATTTATACAACACATTCAATCTACAAACCTAGCTGTACCTCTACCATGAGTTGTCATGACACAGTAAAATCGCCTGACTTCACTACAGTAGTTACGTAAATATTAGTATGTACAGAGACTAGTATAAACAACTTGTTTATACTAGTCTCTGGTATGTATTAGGAATTTTAGTACCCAACTATCCGCTAGAGGCACAAATCTTCATACATTTTTTCTGAAATGAGTCTAGATTGTAAAAACTTATGGTAGAGCTACAGAAGGTTAATACACAAATCATGTTAGAGTCTAACTTATTCTTACTGCTTCTAATTTTAATGTATGTGATACCATAAATATGTTTTCTTTACAAGAAATTGTACATACATACACCATCAAAACTATATTTTTCTGCTTTAATATTACATAAATTTCGTTAAATGCAAAATAAAAAGAAATTCAAACAAAAAGAAACCTGACTGAATTATGCAGTAATAAATAATTTTAGACAAAATTTTTGTAACATAATAATATATAAGTACTTGAATAAAAATAAATGTTAAAGACAAGTAAAAATGTAGGGAAATACTAAGTTTGCATTAAATAAAAAAATTAAGCAGATTTGTGTATGAGTTTTGACTTCGCGGGATGGATATACAGAAAGAAATTAATCCATATTATAATTGCATCACTAAATTCACCCTTGATCCTCCAAGGCCAAGTCATATTTCATATCTAATAGTTAAAAAATAGTATTCCATATTCAGTGCTATTATGTAACAACCGTCTTTAACACTTTAATGATTTTAGTATTAATTATAGTTAGGTATACTTTGAACTACTTTACATATTTTTCCATGAACTTTTTATGAAATTCTGATCTCAATGAATCATTGATAAATGTGTTTAGTTTTTTCTCAGGTTCAGAACGAGCACAGTTCTTGAACACTACATCGTCATCCCAGCGCCTTTTCACCTGGAATAAATATACATTTACTTTCATAATATGTGGAAAGCTGTAATGAACTTGGTACATCAGAAAGATATAAGGTAAATGTGGACAGCAACTTTGTCAGGTTCTCACCTGTGAAACTGTCATTATTTCGTTCACAATATACAGAGTGGTTCTTAGAGAAGAGTAGTTATGGCCAAGTCTGAATCCACAAGACAAGAAGGGAAGAAACAGTTACTGAATACTTCATTCTTTCATATTTTTTTAGTTTAGGAGTTTAGTTTAGGTGTTTTAGTCACACCATTAATGACTGCTTTAGTCATTAATGGTGTGACTAAAATTAAAACATCCTGTATTATTGAACAAATGAATGCTGTTGCTGAAAAGTATGCATAAGGCTGAGGTTTGATATTTCATACAAACAAATGTACTTATTATATTACTAAAAATGAAAGGACATTTACCAAAATATGTACAAGTGTAGGTACAAACCTTCAAATCATTTTTCTGTCCTGCTGCTGAGTAGTTCAACAAGGGATTTCCTGACAATATATTTTCCATTCTTATTCTTTCTTCTTCTTGTTTCCTTTCAGCTTCCTGATAGAATAAACTCATTTATTAATTAATTTTAGTATAAAATCTTGTCTTTACAGAATATTATTTTGTAATGTAAGTATGCAAAAGTAACACAAAGAAAAGGAAGTAGAGCCAAAGTTTGTTCCGCATCTGTATTTTAATTAACTATGTATACTTTTATCAACAAACTTGTAAAACTAGAAAAAAAATCCAATAACACAAACTTCCTTTGATTTTGAAGCTAGCTGTTTTGCATCATATTGTGCACATTTTGTTCTAGTAAATACATAATACTTTGACAGACCTTTTTAGCTTGCTCAATAGCTCGCTCTTTTTTAATTTTATTAAGCTCTGCCAGGAGTGCAGCAGTGTCATCATCTGAATCATCGGAATCATCTGAATCTCCTTCGAGTGGATCATCAGCATCCAAACTGGCAGCTGGCACTTGATCTATTTTGGCCCGTTTAGGAAGTGGCTCATTCTGTCTTCTGCTGCCTGTGGACTTGATGTCCTTCTCCCTGTCATCTAACTCTTTACGGAAGTCTCGTGCACGAAGCTCATCAGTAGTTCCTTGACCTTGTTCTCTGTAAAAGACCAAATTTTGAGATACCACACATGGCAAAGTGGGCATGCATCTTATTTTAGTCAACAATTTTACCTGTATTTTAGTTTCGTATGTCCAGGAAGATCTCTACTAGAATATTGGCGGGATATTGCACTCAAATCCTTTTCGCCTCTTCCTTGGCCACCTCTAGCAGGATCGAATGTGGGTCTCGCCGCTGTGGTCATTTTTCAGTTTTTCGAGCAGTGTCGATTGACCACAAAACGATTTATTTTTTCCGTACGCAACTGTAGATCACAAGTTGGACAATTTATTTCAACCCCAGAAAATCAAGAGGAATACAACACAATTACAAAACAAAACTCAAACTCAAAGCATACACACACTACTGCAATCAATGCAATGCAACATGCAACACACATAGATAAAATATTATGAGTGCTGCCAGTTCTGAATTCGAATTTCCCTCCAGCAATATTGCCAGCCCTGAATTTGGATTTCACTTAAGAATATGATGACAAAAAAAATGCAATTACATATATACATTATACTCATAACAGGAAATTGTTTCTAACTTGTACGATTTTGTTATCCGTTTGCATCATTTACTTAAAATGTTGCTACAACAAGCAGACAAACAAAACACTATAAATTTTGATAGGTATTAAGGCTCCAGTACACAGTGGCGTATGCTGGGCCACGCTTTGCAATGCACCACTGTAGGCCACGATCACTTGGTGTTCACACAATGGCGCATGTCTCATTGCTGCTTGGCAATCCACTTGCGATGGACGTAGAAGAAATGTATTTTTTTTTTTAAATAGGTATTTTCAGGGAGTCTACTATACGATTAAATGCATCATTCATCTGAAAACATCGTACCTAAAATACTACAATTATTATAAATCAATAAACTTGAAAGTTGTAGGTGACAAACTAAACAATGGCCCATTGTGTGAACACCACACGCTACGCCACGATTCCTTTGAAGTGTGCCCGAAAAACCGACAACTTTCCGATTGCGCGCCACGGTTGACAATTGTCCGCCATCATACGCCATTGCCCCGTGTACACAATGGCGATGGCCTGTCGTGGGCCAGCATACGCCATTGTGTACTGGGGACTTTATACGTGCTAAAACTTTAGGAAGTGGTTATGTGAGGGGAAAAGTCTCCTCACGTTTCCTAAATTCACAAATGTAACAAATACATGCATAGTGGCACGAGGCTATAACAAAGCTCAACCGGAAGGCGCCAATTCAATAAAATATTTAAATTAGCCATGTAAATATTATTGATGTATAATTGTATAATGTTGGATTTCTTTCCATAAGATGGTATTGTTCTGTGCCAAGGGAAAATATCAGCAGTGTTGGCAACACAGATTTTATATAAAAAAAAAAATATCAGTCGAACTTGCTTGCGTTTTGAAATAGAAATATTTAAGTTTAATCATATTCGTCTTTTCGTCAAAATCAACGTATTATAATAAACGTATTGCTTTGGTTACATTCAGCAAAATATACGTAAGTTTGTGACATACCCAGTAGTTGTTCCAACCAAGCCCCGACATATTCCTATCTACCACGCCATTTTGTTGCATGCTGCTTGAATTGAATTGAGGGCCCTCCAATCGTCCTCGTTGCCGAAGAAGTAAAAGTCAAACATTGGCTTTTGTTATTTTCAGAATGGCTGAAGATTTTGATGTAGAGGCTATGCTTGAAGCTCCGTACGTAAAGTCGGTAAGTGTTGTTCGTTCATGGACAGATCAAATTCTTGCTCCAAAACTTGGTGGTCGTAATCAAATTGGTCTGTCCATCATTACTATACCTAGTACCTACTCTGCTTACAATCGAAATTAATCATGTCAAATCCATGATTATCTTAATTAATGTATATTCCTTGTACTATTTTAGTACACAATTGACCTATTATTATTAACTAATAATACATGTGTCATTTTCCTGTTAATTTTAACCTACTGGAATACCAAGTTATGGACAGACCAATAGCTAGTCTTGACAGATATTTGTGGCTTCAGCCTTAAATTTGTAGACTTTTAGAGATCAAGTCAAAGTCAAATGTATTCTGTAAATTCGCAATGATCATTTAGAATCATTTTTAATACCATGTTCCAGATCCTGTTGTGATGAGAACTGCTCTCTGAGAGATAATGACCAAGCCACAAAGATTTGTTGAAAGCTTTAGTTGTAGAATTTTTAATTTTATGTTCTCAGTATCAAATTATAATTGTGCATAAGAATCTGTTTGTATACTGGAACTTTAAATTGAAACTGATATTATAGTAGTAGTAGTGACGGAGTATTTAAAAGTGGGATAATAAAATATTGTGCTTACAGTTTTTTGTACACCTTATTTTACCTTGCTAATGATGATATTTTCTATTATTTCATTAAAATATTAGAAAGACCCACTTGTAAACACTCTGCAAGTTATCCCATAGGTAACATATTAATTTAAAATTATAACTACTGACTTGTAACTTCTTATTGAAATTTAACAGAATTAATGTTGAGCCAACATTTGTCCAAATATGAATGTTATAAAACTAAATAAAACTTTATTTTGAATCCTACATTTTATAATTGCAATGTCCATGTACCTACTGAAAATATCTATACCTACTGAAAATATCTATATCCACATGTTGGTATGCTACTGTTTCAAAGATTTCATAACATCTTTTATTAGTTGGTATAACTTTACTTAGAAAAATGTATGTAATTTCATTTTGCTATCTATCTAAAAAGATATAAAATATAATATTATTGTGAAATCTTTGAAATGTACATTGAATATAAAACAAAACTACATTTGGGAATCATTTCTTGTATTTATAGAACTTTGTGGTAATAGTCCAGCATACATCACCAACCTGAACAATATGAGAGGTATCAATATAATATTTAACTTTATTACTTTTATTTTAAAGTCTGAATATAGTTTAATCTTTAATTTTTTATAAAGAGCTAAAGTTATTTTGAATGAAGCAAATTGAATTTGGTTAAATATTTTTGAAAAAGACCATACTCTGATGGGTCATAAATCTTTTACAGAAATATTCCTGTTGATGTTATCCATAGTCAGTGGTGCATCCATAGTCAGTGGTACGACGGGTAAGTTCTAGGTGCTGCAACCACGACTCGGATGAACATTGGTCGCAAAATAACCACCTTCAGAACCAAATTCATTTGTGTTATTTCACCAGAGACATGCATTATATTTTCAATGTTGAAATATCACAAATGTATAAGAATTGTCATTATATTTCAACTAATGCATTTTTATTTATTCACTCGGCGTGTGTTGCTGTGGCGCTGCTTCTACCTTGTGCTTTGTATGACAGGAAAACACTACCTCTTCAAAGCATCGCTCCGACAAGTATTCAGATAAGCACAAAGAGAGGGATCGCGATAGTAGTAGAAGGTAAGGTTAATACCACTGTAAAATAATTAAAACTTTTGTATGTGACGATCTTTAATTTAATTTTTTTATTTAGGCGCAGTCGATCACGAGATAAAAGAAGATCTAAGGATAAAGACTCGCGTCGTTCAAGAGACCGAGATGATAAGAAAGATAGGGAACGCGATCGGGATCGAGATAAGGACCGTAGGGATAGGGGTGATAGAGATAAAGACAGGGGAGAAAAGGATCATAAAAGCCACAAAGAACGTGATCGTGATCGCGAACGAGAAAGAGAACGTGAGCGCGAAAAGGATAAAGGTCGTGGTCGGGACAAGGAACGTAGCGAACGTAGCAAGGAAAAGGAACACATTAGTCGAGACCGAAACCGGGATGTCCCACCGCGGAAGGAAAAGAGCATTGAAAGAGACCCAGCAAATGAATATAGGTCTAAATCACGTGGCTTAGAACCAAAACTTGAAGAATTACCTCCCGAAGAGAGAGATTTACGCACAGTATTTTGCATGCAACTTTCGCAACGTATTCGAGCCAAAGATCTGGAAGAGTTCTTCTCATCAGTCGGCAAAGTGCGAGATGTCCGACTTATCACATGCAACAAAACCAGAAGATTCAAGGGCATAGCTTATATCGAATTTAAAGATGCTGAATCTGTTCCTTTGGTAAGTAATAAATATTTATTTTCATTATGTTATCCCAATAGATTTATTTGAACTTCCATATTTCTATTCTCATATTATTTAAATGTCACTAACTAAATGTTACTCCATTTTTCTTTTTTGTAGGCTTTAGGTCTAACTGGACAAAAGTTGCTAGGCGTGCCAATTATAGTACAGCATACTCAGGCAGAAAAAAACAGAGTTGGAAACACTCTACCTAACTTAGCACCAAAGGCAAGCAATGGGCCGACCAGATTATATGTGGGCTCACTTCATTTTAACATCACGGAGGATATGCTGCGGGGCATTTTTGAGCCCTTTGGAAAAATTGATCATATCCAACTTATGACAGATCCTGACACTGGGAAAAGTAAAGGATATGGGTTCCTCACTGTAAGTATCTATCAACTGTCATGTTTACATATACTTTGTAGATTCAATGGCATTTATGAAACACATGTTTGTTGAATGTGATTGTAGCCAAACGAAATAAAATAATATTTTCTGTTTTAGTTCCATCATGCGACAGACGCGAAAAAAGCTATGGAGCAGTTGAATGGATTTGAACTGGCCGGACGTCCTATGAAAGTGGGTAATGTCACCGAGCGCACAGATGGCGGGTCTAGCTCTCGCTTTGATGCAGATGAGCTGGATCGAGCTGGCGTTGACCTCGGCGCCACTGGTCGACTGCAGCTCATGTTCAAACTGGCAGAAGGCACTGGTTTACAAGTATGTTTTCTTTCTTAAATAAATAGTTCATACATCACATACAATAAAGTACTAAGTAATTTATAGAGTAGCCTATGTTTCTACAATACTCTGCCTAATCTGATATTTATTATTATTCTGGTATTTCTTTAGCTGTTTTTTTCATCATAACTTACTAGTTATTTAAAAACGACAAGTAATTTATTCACACTGAAGTCTTCACACACACCTATATTGCTACTTGCTAGTGTGTTAATTTTCACACTAGTATGTTTGTTATAGTTTGTATACTACATATTCGGCCGGTTTCTGGAAACCCAAATCACGATTGATCTGAGTTTGACACATAGTAATTATTTGATTTTTCCTTCGTTGATCATCGTTCGAGAAACCGGCCGATTATGTATGATATAAACTCGTGGTGATCGTTTAGTATTGCTGTTTCGTCAATTCATCGATTAACAATGACGTAAATATTTCAGATCCCGCCCGCCGCCGCATCCGTTTTGATGGGTAACAGCTCATCAATAGCAGCACCTCAGCCACAAGTAGCGCCGCCAATTGCTACACAATGCTTCATGCTTAACAACATGTTCGACCCCGCTAAGTAAGTATCTGTCAATATTTATCTCTATTTAGCTTCAATTTTATAAAAATCAGACTAGATTTTATGTTATCATTACATACTGTAGCCCAAACATTACTGTCACTATTTATGAGATACCAATTGTTTTCAACACCTAAAGGGGTCATAACGGCAACTAATGAACCCATTGTTCCACAGCGAATCGAATCCAAGCTGGGATATTGAAATCAGGGATGATGTCATTAGTGAGTGCAATAAACACGGCGGAGTTCTACACGTTTATGTCGATAAAGCATCGCCTCAAGGGAATGTTTACTGCAAGTGTCCAACGATAGCCACAGCAGTCGCGTCTGTCAACTCGTTGCATGGTCGGTGGTTCGCCGGCAGAGTTATCACAGCCGCTTATGTACCCCTTGTCAACTACCATTCCTTATTCCCAGACGCGATGATCGCATTATCACTTTTATTGCCCACTAGACAACGATAAAATAAATGTGACTAATACTAGACTAGAGTTCATCAACACACAGGCATCTCAAGAGTCTAGCTTAATAATTTGTAAATATTACAAATGTTTTAAAGTACTAACAGTCAACGTTAGCTAATGTTTACATACTACTGTATGTAAATGTCTGTTGTTGGTGAACTTTGGCCATAGTTTACTATTAATAATTTAGGTATAATTATATCTAATATCTTTCTAATTCAGTAAATAAATTTGTTTTAAGTACATAGATTGTATTTATTTGTAACTATACCTAATGCGGAGAAGGAACTCTTGTCCCCCATTCGGTATTGCTTTCATTTTAGGTTATTATTAATTAAGACAAACATATTTTAAACTCATCTTGCTGTAAAGAGCAAAGTTTATCTCCATAAGGAAGTTGCCAAAATAATTTATTTGAAAATGATAAACCACGTGTAGGCACTTAGTAATAGAAGACACGTCGTTATATCTTGTTGTAATGGAGACAACAGTTTTTATTATACTTTCCTATATTGCGTTGCACCTCCATTGGCTTAAAAATATTGAGATTTAGAATGTTCCTCCTAATTAAACGTAGAGAATCACAGTCTCCAATAGTTCCAAAGATAATTATAAAACTCGACAATAAAACTACTTCTATTACAGGTTATTATTATTATTAGGTGCAGTACCTACAGATAATTCTATTCTTATAGACATGTTCCTCTCGCCTCGTAGTGCGATTCTAAACTACACAGTAGAGGAAGCAACATTTAAATTATAGATAATATTAGTAGGTATAAAAGTATAGATGAGTGTTTTTTCTAAGTTCCACACTAGCTAGCTAACCATGGTAAGTTGAGGGCAGCGATTCAAAATCTTGTTTTTACGTGGGGAAATAAAACAAATTCTTAATTATCAGTACGTAGGTACATTTATCTTAAAATGACATCATTAAACGGCTCTTATCCAATCAATTTCTAAAGTAGCGGGGCCTTTTTGCTTGACTGGCTGATAAACACCACCGTACATTTGAAATCCTATGCTGGATATTTGAGATAAGTCTAGGGGTTCACTGTTGTTAACTCGCTTACCGCGATAATACGCTTTAAATTCGGAAAACTTGAGATCTCTGATGGCGAATACGTCTTTAGGTGCCTGGAAGAAATACAACCTTAGGTTAAGTAATTAGGTATGTACCTAGATCTTTCATTTATGTATGTAACTAGATACAGGAAGCGAACTAACTCTTAAAAAACACGTTATTGTCTCTGATGATGCACAGTCTGCTCGATCTTTTTAAAAACTTACTAAACTACTCTGGACTCTTTGCAGATGCTTTCAATGTGGATCAGAGATTTAAACACTCTATAAAGAGGCGTGATTCGGGGCAGACGGTCAAAAGTAGAGGCTGAAAAGAGGGCCGATATACCGACCCTGGCCATTAAATACTTAGGTACTAAACTTATGTTCATTTTGAACACAAATCTCACCTGAAAGAACTGTTCGAAAGAATAGTTTGGCTCGTCATTCAATCCCTTGTGTCTTAAGATGACTTTGAATCCATTGAACTGTCCTTGACTTCTACATTGTAATTGTAGTGCTGTACATCCCGTGAGGTTATAGGTTCGGAGTGCTCTTATTCCAGCAAATCCAGCTCCGTTAAGTTGAGGATTAAGTAAAGCAAAAAATATTGCTCTTCTATAGTTAAGATTCTTATGAATTACAAAGACTGCCTTTGACATCCCGACATCGCGTACTGTGTCTGATTGTTCACTCCAAGCGTCCACATCGTCGTTCTTGGTAAAATCAAATAGGTACTTCTCTTCAGAAGATACACTGCTGCTGTAACATTTATTAGAAAAAATCTAGGGTTTCATAAGATACATTGCATAGGTAAGTCGCTTTGGTAAAATAACATGTGTCAAGTAAGTTTCCTAGGTACAAACAACGTTTTTTATCAGATCTGACAGATAAATATTATAAAAACTTAGAGTAGGTACCTAAGTACTAGGTAGAACTTGATTACTAGGTAGGTACTCTACTTTATAAATACCTATGACCGAACCGATTCACCTGATTTTTTAATAATCCTTATGTAAATCGAAATACGTAGTTTAATTATACGCACCTGTTTGGAACACCTGCCGCCGTTACAGAAAGAACAATTAGTAAAACGCAAACTATTGAACTCAACATTTTAAAACTAGGTGGCAAACGGAGCTCATCAAATCAACTCACTTCTACGCAACCCAGAATCAAATGTTTATGTAAATGAGCAAATAAATAAGTGATGTATTTATTGCTCTTAAAAAACAAAGAACATTTGCCACCCTTATCTTCTAGAATAGTAGGTAGGTAAGTAATGTTATTGACGTCTTTGTATCTAGTAAGTCGCTAAAATGAACCTTACTCTGTTTTATCAGTATTCAGTTCATAGGTACTTGCTTCAGGCAGTTCATCAAATCAATATTGTCGAAAATAGGTTATTACGGTTTTAGTTATCTTTAATAATCTTCGTTTTGTATTGTATTAGTTTAAAAAGTAATTCTGATTACTATAATTCTTGTAACCTAAGACTACATGAAAAGTAGAGAATAAGAATACATAATATTGAATTAACTTACGAATGTTCCATGGTGTCCATGGTAATCTAATTTAGGTACTTTGCACTTAATACACTTATAGGAAGTAATTAACTAGGTAGTTACTGTTTTAGGTAATAAGCAACAAAGGAAGAATGTTTATCACAAGAATGGTCAATGAGATCAAATCAATAAAGTCGACTCATTGCTCGCTCTATTAGTCACGTCGTTCCAGTAGCCTACCTACTCTGTAGGTATACTTATCACCAATTTTCATACGCTAGATGGCGCATTTAACCAGCTGCGGCAGAAGACCTAAATGCCTAGCATACTTAGGCGTACGTATCTTCTACGGTCTTCTGCCGCAGCTTCTTTTCCAGTCAAAATAATTCAGCTTAATAAGACGAAAGTGAGCAGTGTATCAAGATATAAATACAGAATAGGTGAATCGAAATAATTTGTTAAAATTGACACTGAATCACTGTTATGTAGAAAATAATACAAAAAAAAACATTTTTATAATAGTTTATTCATAGTAGGTACCCTTATTTCCCACCACCAGCATTTATACTGTGTTTTAAAAATCCAATATTCCTCAAGTATCTTACTATAAATGGAGTAGCTGTTAATGTTATGCCTATTCTTACAGGTGCAAAGCATTTGTGCACTGCATACGCTATAACAAATGTGCCAGCATTGGATCCAGCTGCTTTAATAATAACTCCTTCACCAACATTTAAGTATTTCAGGATTGCCACCAAGTCTACTCCACTGAAAAAAATAAGAAAAATCAAATTAATGCTATTAATATGTATAAAGTAATATTTATATCACTTTGGCTTTCAAAACCACCACCTTTTGTTAGTTTTAATGTTAATATTATGAATAATGAATAAGAAATTGCATTAGCTGTACATACCTAGACATAAGAAGATAGCAACTTCCCAATGATAATATTGAAATTGAAACATGAAATACAATCACTGTCGAGCCATACTCTTTGACAGCCTTTTTCAATTTCTCTTTAGTGCTCAACTCTGGTTTTCCTTCAGTATCAGTACTCATAAGTCTTGTTCCGACAGCTATGCTTTGAAAAAAATACAGAGATATTAAAACCAATTTGGTGTTATGAATTCAAATGTATTATTATTTGCACAAATTATTTATTTTGAACCAAAATAAAAGGCACCTCCAAAGAGAACACTCAAGTTAAAAGAAAACTAGGAATTTAAAACTTCACTAATATGATAAGATAGTTGAGATGTGATAAAAATTCAACATGCAATCTACATAAGCATGCTTATCTAATATTATTATCCTATTTCTGACAGGCATCACCACTCACATGGTTGAAGTTGTGGGTTCAAAACCCACAAAAACAAACAATGTATTAGTTTAAACTTTATATTCTTTGCCTGGATCTTAACTATAAATAGGTATTTTAAAAAATCTTACATAAACAATCAGATTCCCATAATAGTGCCTTAGTTTGAGACTAGACAGTGTTGAATGCAAACATCCATATATTTTTATTTATTTTATGTGGTACTGTACTGTTAACAAATATTATTGAATTAAATATGTACCTATGAATCTCTTCTACTATTTAAAAACAACTAACAATCTTTGTTGGTTATAGCATATAATGATTCCAAAACCTGAATAAAAATGCTTCTGTTAATCATGTTTTGAGTAGTCAAGCTAGATGATATTATTAATAACCAATGGAAAATAACTTCAATTAACACCAGACATATGATTTACCTTTGCAGGTATAAAACAAATAAATACAATGTCATACATACCTTGGTGCAACATCCTTCCACGGTATTCATTCCTCAAGGTCAAGTAATGAGCACTGTGTAAGTGGTCAGACAGGTATTTCTGACCTTGGGCCCACTGAGAACCCGGCATATTGAGATGTGTGTGGTCTCCCGTAAAAGGACTGGGTACATTGCTTTGCATTGATGAAGATAGACTAACAGCACCTCTGCAGTCATATTTATTCACATGTGGATCAACTTGCACAGTGATATCAATTCTCGCCATATCTCCTTGTTTTTGGTAATATGAGTTGATTACTGGGCCTGATATGTCACGTTCTCTAAGTGGGGAAAATCTCCCCATTTCTGAAGCATTTATGTCCACCACATTTGTTGGAAGTTTTACAGCAGCAAGAGGAAATCTCATAACTATTGTGTTGTGTAAATCTTGAACAACAGCTTGAGGATTACCTGTTACAGAAAGAATTATAGATTGGATTAACCTTTGTTGTAATCCTACTGTCCGGCTCACTGTGTAGTATTAAAAGATAACAGAGAATACTTAAGAAGTATTTAGGAAACTGCGAAAGCTATTGTACACTCATAGCTACAAAACAAAGCCTTTTACTATCTAGAAGTAACACATGTAAACATTTATGTACTTACCAAAAAATACGTTTGCTACATGATTTCTCGCTTGGAAAATTGGATTTGTTTTGGAATATACTTTAAACATTATGTTAAATAGAGGATACAAAACTTTTATCAGAGGATTTCAATGCCAGGGTCAAACAAACAAAGCCGACATCCGACAAAGCCTCCTTTTGTCTCCTCTTCTCTTCGTATTGTGTCTCGCTCGCTCGTCGAAATAGGGTTGCCAGTAAAAAATATAAGATAAACTGTCACATTTTTCACACACGCACGGCTAAGTTAAATAACTTACATCCTTTTAACCAATCAGATAAGAAAACACTATTCTTTAAGGTTCCCTAGTGGCTAATTAATGGAATGTAATGGCAGAATATTAGGTTTAGAATATCATCATCATCATTGAGAGTAAAGTCAGAAAAGAGAGCCCGTAGTCTGACAGTTTCTGCGAATTCGAATGGCTGCTAATGTTGGTAGCACTGAGGCCATAGTCTGAGTTTTTTTGCGGCGTTGAGTTGAGTGAGTGGCGAGCGCGAGCGTGGCGGGCGACTATCGTATCGACTGCCGACGACGACAAGTGCTATTGTATAATTTTAATGTATGCGATACGGACTGTCAAAATGAAATGTAAATATTCATAGTTATTTGTTACGTAATATAATTGCTTAAATAATTATTATTTATACAAATCTTAAATCTGATATTAGAGCTATGTGATCTGAAGGAAAAACTATGCTGGGTAAAGCGGTGTGTAACTTCAATTCTTCTATACTGGGAAATGGAACTACCTGTGAACAAAATATATTTTGTATATAACTGCAATGATAATATGTACTTAACTATAAAATAAAGAATTTAAGGTGAGGTACTTTACTTACTTGATCTACAACTAAATTAGACTTTTCATAGTATATGTAATCTAAGCAGTCTGCAAAACCATCAGTAAAATTTGTATATTCCGGTGTTCCACAGGCACTCTCCAGTAAAACATTTTGGCTTAGGCTCAAATTTTCAACTGCCTCATTTTCATCTGTAACAGAATTTCAATAGCTTGTGATTTTTCGGCAACATTTACTATCTTAAAAGAAAATTACAAAACCTGTAAGGTACCTATGCAGAAAGCTACCTTGAATGAACTTACTTACTTAATTGAACTTATTAGAGCTGGCATTTTGTAACTCAATACAACAGGAGAAGTTTGAAAATTTCCATAACTTACTTGATTTCCAGTCAGGTAAAGAACTGGGGGCATGTCCTGTGGTGAACAGTTGATAAATACCACAAGATGGTACACTATTAAAATCACCGCATATTATAAGAGAAATCCTTTTTTCAGGAAACTGAAATCATAAATAATATATTAACTATGATCATCAGTGAAGCACATGTTCACTACATCCTCTATTCACATTAAATAGTTTTGTTAATAAGTTTTTAGTTTAGTTAGTAAATCACCTTTTTTTGTAAAGTCTTTTGCATATCTGTTAGCCAGTATATAACTATGCCTCCTTGTAGAAGCCTTATATGATCAGCATCTGGATGGAAATACAGATGTGTATTGCCAACAATGAGCAATTCTTTACAATTGTTTTTAAATTCTAACAGTGTTGCACTTGCCACTGTTGATCTGTTAAGCACTCTTTCAGCTAGAGGCAAATTTTGTTGAACTGCATCCCAAATCGGCTTAAGTGAATCATGTGATTTCAATGCTTCAGCCAAAACAATTTGCTCTTCACCAATATTCCTGCAATAATAAAATAAGTTTAAAATACATAGTTCCGTAACAAGTTAAGGTGCATTTCAAGTATATACCAAGCTCACTTAAATCTGCAGCTTCTGTAAAAGATGGCCAACCCTTCAGCAACTTGTTTTCCTTTTTTAGAAAACAAACCATTAAATCCCATGGATTCAAAATATGGGTTCAGACAATGGTTAAATATTTTAGTATCTACTTCTTGGAGACACATTATGTCAGCATTATACCCTGAAATAGATATTGATTGTTATTAAAGTAAATTAAATTATTATTTTATTATTAAAGTCTGTAAATTATATTGTTTATTATTATCAATAAAAGTTGTTATTATTTGTTTTAAGAACCTTGCAACTCCTTGATAATAAGCTGTTTTCTGTAGTCAATATGCAATGCATATGACGGACAGTAAGGATGAAGGACAGTTCTTGTAAAATCAGAATCACAATACAAGTCTGCCAATATATTGTAGGAAATACACCTGAAACTGAACAAATAGATTAGGAACTGTTCAAAAGATTAAAATGAAAATATAACATTTTGCTTAAAATTGTTTAGTAAGACCTACCAATCATTTTGGAGTAGTGATGTTGTAAACAGATGTCTAGTTTCATATGGACATTGTCCAGGGCCTGCTTCAACTGATGTCTTTGAAATCGTTTCTACAGCTGGACCAAATTGTATACCATTACCTAGAAATTAATATTATTAAGTTAAAATAGATACTCCATACCAATTTAATCATATATTTTTTGTAATTTGTACTTACTTGGTGTACATTCTAGTTTTAACTTCATGCCAACATCTTTTGAAGTAGGTGTATATGTAAAGTTACTGCCAACTAGCTCCCATTTCACATGTATTTCACTTAAAGTGTTACCTTTTTCATTTACATCTGATCCTATGTACCACTTATAAATGCATTTTTCCTTATCTGAATACTGGGTTTGAAAATGATCAGGGATTACAGAAAAACCAACCAATAAGCACTGGGGCAAAGCTATGCTTAGTACCCATGGAGCATTAAAAACCACCTCATATACAGTGTCATAAATGTTGATGTTTAGAGGTCCGTTCACATTGAATAACTCCTTACATGTGTATGTGACAGGTACAGAGGCACCAGCCGTATCCAATAGTTTTATATCCATTGCTTTTTCATCCTCAGTATTCTTTTTTTTAAGGGCCTTTTTGATAGCTTTCTTTAGATTAGCTTCAATGCGTGTAAACAGAGTTTCCAGTACTTCTGAAGGGTTTCTACTAAAATTAAATTGCCTAGGAGAGTCTTTTACTTTATAAGCAAAAGATATATCTACTTTATCTTCTTGCTCCATGTATCTAAAGTAGCACTTCTCCATGTTGGAAGTCTTTTTTGAGAACTTGAGATTTGAGTATAATCTACGAGACCAGTGATTACAAAACTTTATCACCATTATATAATACCTCTCTAGCTTAAATTCATCACGAGGTCTTAAAATAAATCACTAACAAACTTTAACTAGTGAATTTGATACCGAAAACAACCAAAATTAACTGTTTTGTAGGTTATGTGTGTTAGATTGTTTTCATTTTAGTGTCAATGTCAACGTCAATCTAATGTCAATTTTATGTGTGTTGGCATGACATGTTTGACTTGACTACTTGGTTTATTTATCCACCACTCAATGCTCTTTGTAGTACAAAGAGCATGATTGAAAAACTTCATTTGATCATTTATAAAAGCCTTAGTTACTCAGTTTTCTGAGGCTATTTATTTTCTCTCCTAGCAACACTTGTTTGCTACGTGTCAAGAAGGTTGACGCGTTGCAGGCCAACCAAACTAAACCGAGAGTTCTTTCTTTTTTAATCGTTCATCGAAGGCACATTTAGGACGAACTTTTAATAATAAGCTGTAGTGTTTGGCGCTCGCCTCTCAAAATTTACTAGTTTAGTACAGTTTTTATCCCATCATGGTGAGTTACTATTCTGTTCCTATCAACTTGTAAATTATATACTTGTTCAGCCTTTAATTTTTATTATTCCTGCAGCCTGCTTCTCCGAGCTCGACTTCTGTTGGTTCTGGGAGTCGGTCGCCTAGCAAGGCGACTTCTGCTCCTCGATCTAGCAGCGGCGGAACCGTCCGTCAAAGGAAATCCACCACCACCACTACTGCAGCCAGAAATCGCACCACTGGGGCAGGATCTGGTGGTATGTGGCGATTCTACACCGACGATTCTCCAGGAGTGAAAGTGTGAGTACCTTTAAATAATGATGATGACTGATAACTGTCTACCTGATTTTATGTGGATACTTATGCCCTATATCTTACTGATACATTGTACCTTGTATCATTCTAATAAGTGTTATTCTATGGATAAAGTAATAAAGCACCATTGCTTAGGCAGGAATTAATAGGGTGGTAGTAGTAGGTGCTCTCTCTTCAGTCTTCTACATGATACTCACAATGACTCAGTCTCAGTCAAACTTTCTATTACTGTATTTTGTATCAAACAAAATTTCTGTTTTGTTGGGTGCCAATGTAACTCTCTCAAACCAAGGATGGTATAAACACATTCATTGCTTCACTGTCATTTTGAAATAAAGATGTATGAATGAGAGCAGTATCTATTGGGTACCTTATTTTTATTAATAAACATTTTTTTTCCAGTGGCCCTGTCCCAGTGTTGGTGATGTCTCTTCTCTTCATTGCATCCGTTTTCATGTTGCACATTTGGGGTAAATACACCCGTGCTTGAACCTACATAATATATCAGCTAATATTGTTTTATGGTTTTAAAAGAGTGAAAGGTGTATGTAAGGTTTATACCTAGATATTTAATTTTCTAATAAATTATGTAAATTAAGATTAGAATTAAAGTTAAGCTATTAATTATTTGTTTGTTATTGAATCCTTACCAAGTTTTAATTTTTTGTAGGATGTCTTAGGTTTTCTTGCATAAAAAATAGTCAATTTATTAAAAAATACATTTAATATTTTTATTATGCTTATTTTAAACCTTGTATCAAACAAGTAAATTATAATAAAAAAAGAGTAAAAGAATAATAAATGTAAAAGAAGTAAAATATTTACAATTATCAGCCTTATGTTGAATTTCATCATTGATAAGAGATTAGAGACGAGAATTGATTCACTTACAAAACTAAGTGCCTTATAAAAATAATACTTAAAAATGTATAAGAGACTACTTGATTACAATAACAAAGTTCATAGCATTCTCCTGTCATATTACTTCAATAAAAATAGCTGCACTGGTTATGTCACTTATGTTAAGATTTCAATAATGCTTAATGCACCAACTCACACTATTTTTCTTAAATGCCTTAGTGTGTAACTGAAACAATCAATTTCAAGAAAATTTGATTTGAGGTAGCTTTTAAATTACGAAAATAGCTCAGTTCCTAGAGTAAGGAGACTAAGGATTTGCTGCATGGAGTCCCAGTTCAGGTCTTATGAATAACACATTTGAATTAATATTTACAAACTTTAGAGACATGTGCTGCATAACATAATGTTTTATACAAAGTATTACAATCACCTTAGGAAGGTTAGTTTCTTTAGCTTTAATAAAGCTTTTTATGACTCTGGAAATAACATAATGAGATATTTTTTGAATGCTGGTTGTTAGATAATGTGCATACCTACAGTTTGCAGACTTTAGGCTGTGTTACATACACTAAGGATCAACAGGTAATATTTATAACAATCCTCGCAAATTAGACAGGGTGGTGGTATATGTGTTTTAAATTAGAATTGTTCTTTTGGTAGATATGCACCTACTTATAACCAAGAACTGTTTTTTGTATAAAAAAATTATGCAGTTCTTTGATTTTTAGTAAAAAATACACTTGTCAATCATCAATATTAGTTATGCGCAAGTACATAGCTGCTTGTTATCATACATAAGCTTCAACTCTTCTGCCCTTTAATGTATCAAAGAATTGACGCCACGACACTAATGTTTTTCCAGACCATATCCAAAAACTGGAAGTGATACCTACAATCATTGTCATGAGGTACTTAATCATAAACATTTCAAATTTAGGTCTATCAGTTTCTTTGAAATTGAAAGGACAGGGTATGGAATACTGCCGTGTAGAACACATGTCTCTGTGCCAAGTTACCATCCAGGCATCATAGTTGGCTTGTTCATAGAACAGACATGCTATCACTATTAGTGCCGGCACTGTGTATAAGACACCAAATACTCCAATACGAATCATAAGTTTTTCTAGCTTATCAGTTTTTGTACCATCATGCTTCATAACTGTTCTGATGCGGAATAGGGATACAAAGCCAGCAAACAGAAATATAGTTCCCAACACTAAGTAGACACATAGTGGAGCCAGTACAAATCCTCTAAGTGCCTCAGCATCCCAGAGTCCCACGTAGCAAACACCTGATAGTATGTCACCTGTAATTAAAAGGAATATGTAAATAATTAAATATTATTAATGCTCTATTATTAACCTCTTACTACAATATTATATGTGTTGATATAAAGAGTTCACATTGAAACATGATATGCTTCTATAATTGCAATATCCATTCTAAAGTCCTTGCTCTTATTATTGAATTATAGTTGTTATTTGTAATTAAAAATACTTACCATCAACTTTTCCCATTGCTAAGATAGAAATAGTTTTTACAGCAGGAACAGCCCAAGCAGCCAAATGGAAGTATTGAGAATTTGCCTCAATTGCTTCATGTCCCCATTTTAAGCCAGCTGCCAAAAACCATGTCAGAGTTAAAACCACCCACCAAATACTGGAGGCCATACTGAAGAAATATACCACCATAAAAAGGATTGTGCATGGCTCATGCTTTGTCCCTTGGGTTATAATAGATATGTTGGGCAATCTTGCTCCACTGACAGTAGATGGGAATGGCCCTTGGCAACTGATGCTGTCTCCCGCACTCCAACCCACAGCATATGCAGCTGCCACCATCAAGTAGCACACTGACAAGAAGATGATTGGTCTCTCAGGATACCGGAACCTATCTGTGTCTATCAGGAAAGTCAGGACAGTGAATAGACAGCTTACAGTGCATAGAGTTGCCCAAACTCCAATCCATAGTCTGGAAAAATTCTTTTCATCTTGACTAAAGAACATTCCATTGCATGGTGCTCCACAATCATATTCTGTTTTATCACCCACTTTCAATGAGTATTCCAAATCCAAATTCTTAGGAACTTTAAACTGCACAGGGCACACAAATCCATAGTCTTTAGCCCCATGCAGTTTGGAAGGATCTCTTTCTATGTTTGATTTAAAATCCACTTTGGTGAGTTTAGTTCCCATGTGCTTTCTGGATTCATGAGTTGCATTATTATCTCCAACACAAATGACATTGTCTCCTGTCACTACAGGAAATTTAGAACAATCTAATTGTTCAGGCCAATGGAAACCAAAATGGATCATCAACTCATCACAGTTTTGTCTTGCAGACTCACATAGATGTCGACATGGTGGTATTGCAGTATCAAGAATGGTGCAAACTGGTGCATAAACTGAACACAGAAAGAATTTTAGGTCTGGTGAGCAATTCACTTTGATCAAGGGTGTAAACTGATGAACTTCGGGGCCCGCATCTTCTTGTTTGGCGTGGTTCAGTATGTTTGGAAATATAGTTTGGTTGTATCTTATTCCTTGGCAGAACTCAATAGTTATAGGTTCACAACGACCATGGTGAGGTAAGGAGTCTCCTTGATAAACAGTAACTCGAGAGGTCTCGGTACTAATAACAAAACAATAAAAAACTGTAGCTACTGTGATCCACGCTCTATCCATGTTTGGGATGAATCAAAGATATGATTCGTTTAGGAACATGTGAAACTTATTATGGTTGGTAAACTATCAATTTTTTCACCTCCATTCATCGAAACTTAATTAACTAACACCATGAATAAAAATAAAGATGTACAAAAAGCGCACTGTAAAAATAACTATTCTTCATTCAAGTGAAGTGTTGCCTGTCGCTGTCGCCCACAGACTCACAGACTTGTGTAGGATGCTGCTGTAGCTTGCATTTGCTGCAGTGTTTGTGTCACTGAACATGCTTGTGTCAGTGTCATTTTCATTCTATGACTATCAGTGGTGCCAGCCTTGAGATTTAATTTACCCTCTCAGAATTGTGAAAATTCGTTATACATAGAACCTAAATATAATAAAACGAATATACCCTGAAACTTCTCCATTATTTGATTACCTATAAGTATACAAAATCATATTCATATAGGTAATAGGCACAATAAAACCGCAGGGTGATGTTTGGCAGTTAATATGATGTAAGACTCATATAATCAAAACGAAACAATAAAACATTTAGAACCAAATTCACAGCCCTTGTTATGTTACTCAAACGTTCTTATAATGATTCCCTTTTTGAGTATATATATCCTGGTATTTCAGGAGATTCAGCAAGTACTGGCATTCATTTATCCGTGTATGGCATGACTGACATGCATACATGACAGTCCATTTAGAAAAAACAATTAAAGAAGAAGCCGTACTTTGTACGGTTTATTTATTTGTTTGTTGATAGGATCGATTTAATTTCATTTCACCGCTGATTATTCAAATAACAAATTAAATGCGATATTTTAATTAAGATCGTTGAGCGAATCCGATTGATTAATTGCCTCTTTAATTTCAATAGCAATCAATAGCTATGGATATGTGCGGTGAAAACCTTGATTTTGTAAAACTAGTGAACATCAGAGGAAATGTTGAAAATATTACACCTCACAAAATAGCCGTTGTAGCTTTTATCAGAGAATATGGTCTACTGAAAGTAGAAGGTAAGATGAACTGGAAATAAATTGGATTATAAATACATACTTGTCTAATACATAAGCAAGTTTATTTTGTTAAACATACTTATGTGAAATCTTCAGATTATATCTAAGTTTAGTGATCAGAGAGCACTTTTTGTTTATATTTTACATACACTATTGTATGTAGATGACATACATAATTAAAAAATCCTGTGTTTTAGCCAAGAAGATGGTGGACTGCAGTGTAGCTCCTAAATATAGGAAAGATTTTTGTATGCTGTCACTCAAATTAATACAGGTTAGTTTACTAATTAATCTTTTACTAGAATTGCCCAGATTTTTTGTTTAAATTATTAAGCATTTTCATAACAGTAAAAAATACAGGCTGAAGATTATATCTTGGTAATATGATAGCATTTGTTTGTAGATTATGAGCTCAACATAGAACAATTTTAAAAAAGTATGAAAGCATTCTATCAGCAAACTAGTTCCCATAGTAGGTACAAGCTTTATTTACTTTGGGACTAGAGTGTGATGTTTGAAATGTCCATGAATATTTATTATTTTATTTTTGCTAATGATGTTGATATTCATTTTTAGTGTCCAGACATGGAATTTAAGGAACTAGAAACCTTTCTGACAGATGGCCGGTATAACCTATTAAGTGTACACCTACAGAACTTTTGTGTCAGACTGCAAAATATCTATGTGAATGGAATAAGTGCACTCATGGATTGTGTTACTTCTACTGTTGACAAGCTGATGATTGAACAAAGTGAAACAAACCCTTGTGTTATTGCCAGATATAGTGTGCTAGGTAAGGAATCCTACTAATATTATAAATGTTTGTATGATTAAAAGATTGGTCCACAATAGCCCAGGACAGAGTGAACTGGAGAAAAGGAAGGGAGGCCTTTGCCCTGCAATGGGACACCACAGGCTGAAAATGTTTGTATGGATGTGTTGATTTATGGTTGTATGGGTGACTAGTTTTTGTGTGGAAGTTTATACCCTTTCACGAAAACTAGTCAATGGATTTTAATTAAACTTTACTATAATAGGTATAGTTTATAGGTAAATTGGAATAACACATAGGCTATATTAATAAAGGTATTGTGCAAATTGTCAAAATTATAACGATAGCAAGACTAAGTTGTGAACACTAGCTAGTATATTAATAAAGCTATGTTTGTTTTCTGATATAAGTTAAGAATCAAGTATGGCTTTTTTGATGTTAAGTGTTTACATTTAAAATATAAAAAAAAAATACTTCTGGTTGTTTTGTTATATAACTTATAAAAATAAATATTTTCTTAATTCCAGGATTGTATTTGAGAAGAATATTACTACACTTGGATAAGTTGACATTTGTACAAGTGGTTTCATTGTACAAATCATTCTGTCTCTACTACCAAAGAGGAAGACCTGGCTTGATGATCAGATCTCTCAGCAAAGAGGTTCTATAAATATTTTTATTTATTAGTCAAAATATTACAAGTACAAATACAAGGTATTTATATGTATACCATACATAAATTCACAGATGTCTTGTCTCTAGGTTCATATCATCATCATCATCATAGGCAGCTCACTGCTGGGTATAAACCTCCTGGGTATAATCCTCCCTCAAAAGCCACTCTATTCTTACATGGGCTTTTTGCACCCAGGTCCTACTGGATGTCACTCATCCATCTGGCTGTTGGTCTGCCAAGGCCTCTTTTGTGTCCCCTAGGCCACCATTCTATCAAGGCTCTACCAGGTTTACATACATAAAGCGAAATAATTTTCTTCCAGAAATTGAACAATATGGATTCTCAACCTTCAACTTCAGCAACACCGACTGCTGATGAGTCTCGACCTTTAGAGCTTTCAATGAGAATGAATTTTATTGATAGAGATAAGTAAGTGTTACATTTTAAATAGAATAGTCTAGAAAAGTTAGTTGTTTTGTACTGTTTTGCCTAAATCAAAATCAGTAAAATCAGTTCCATGCGACCTCGACAAAACAGGCAAGACTCTACAGCCTGGTTCCTACCGTTTTTAAGTATGATCCTTCTAAAATTCCCAAAATATGTGAAAATGATGTGGCAAACTATTTTGGGACTTTTTTCATTACATACTCCAATATAACATACTCCATTCACACACATATTTAGTGAAATATGTATGTTTTAGTAAATACTAAATTTATTGCAATTGTATAATTTTTGTGCTCAAAACAACTTTATCAGTGTATAATAATCTATTAATAAATTCTAGCAGTTTTGAAGAGTGCCAGTGGTCCAGAAAACAGGCAGAGCTATTCACGGCGCAGCAGGCCAACTTACTACAAATCAATGAGAAGAAGGCACTTCCTCCTAGGCAACTACAGAAAACTATCACACAGATTATTAGTGATATTCCAGAGTATCCAGATGTTGTAAGTTGATTTTAGATTTTGATTAGTATAAACTGTTGTATTGCATTGTAAAAATAAATAAGTATACATATACGAACGGCAAAGTGTAAGGGTGAGCACAGAATAGAAAATTCTACACAACTTAATTTTCTTATTTATGCATTCTGCATTGTGGAAATAAATAAAAAAAATGTTTTTATTTTCTCTCGCAAAATAACAGCATCAGTGAAGATCAAACACAACGGTCCCTACAAGTTTAGTTGAAACTATCAACATCAATATTTAAGCATGTTTTACACAATTATTGTTTTGTACTGATTGTTTCTTTGTTTCTGATGAAATTTTAACCCTGTAAATGTTATTTTCCAGCACTTCTTGAGTTTCCTGAACTGCATACGCATGAAAGAGTTTTGTGGTGCCCAAGACTCGTTGTACAATTGTTTCGATCGCACTGTGTTCAATATGGGCGCGAATGGCAATGGCTCTGAAAAAAATAAGACCTCCAGATACGCTGCGTTGAACAGAGCAGCCATGCATACTCAGTTTGGTCACAAGTAAGTCAAGTTATCTAGATTCTATTGAGTGATGACCATTTCTCCAAAATATTTGTTCTTGGTGAGGATTGAACCCACGATCCTCGGATGAAGTAAATATGGACGGCAAGGTGCTAGAGAGACTAAATAAACCTGCCAGTAGATGTCCATTTTAATTATAGGCTTACAGACCCACAGAAATAAGGCAGGTATTGGTCACACGTGTGAATTTCGTGAAGCTATTGCAGTCAATTCTCCGTCACTTAACATTACTACAATTAAAAAAGACACGTAAAAAATCTAACAATTGCACTATCACACAATAAGGCCGTCCTTATCGCTAAACATTTACCTAATACCAGCTGTGGACGCTTGTCAAAGTTATGATATAACCATGCAGTTGTTTGGCAATGGAGGCGGTTCGCGAGGCGATATCCCGCGGTCAGGAGGCGATGGACGGCGCATGCGTGGCGGCGGCGGCGGCGTGGGGCGCGCGCGCGGGCGGCCGGCCGCGGCGCGCCGCACTCGTCACGCACGCACCGCGCGCGCCGCACGCGCCCCGACACGCCGCCGTGGCCGCGCAACTTGTCACACAGCACGTCGCTGTCATGGGCGCTAAGCCGGCTGAGGTCTTTCAGGTGCGCACAATACATACTACGACGTGTTTACTGCTTTATGCCTTGATCGCACGTACCGAGTAAACCGGCGAGACAGTGACGTATTTGAGATACACTGCGCGTCGACATCAGTTTTACTGTTGAACGTTGCAGCGTTAGCGCGCAGTGTATCTTAAATACGTCACTGTCTCGCCGGTTTACTCGGTACGTGTGATCAAGGCATTAGTTCCCGCGTATTGTTAGTGATGCCACAGATACATACAGGCAGATACCCTAAACTTATAAAACCTCATCATTTTTGCGTCGGAGGTTAACAAATGGCAAATCCACAAAATGTGCGAGCCGCAAAATCATCACCGTACCTACCTAA
Organism: Ecliptopera silaceata; assembly: GCA_932527185.1. Lineage (NCBI taxonomy): Eukaryota > Metazoa > Arthropoda > Insecta > Lepidoptera > Geometridae > Ecliptopera > Ecliptopera silaceata. Next base: position 5,860,312 of record OW052192.1, read on the forward strand.
GTGGTTAAAAAGCTTAATTCTAACCAAACACGTGATAGGACGTGAAAAAAACCATTGATTTTGTACCCAATCGCCCTACTGTTTATTACAACTTATTTGATTAATTATTATTGTTTATTTCCAGATAATAACAAAAGGAGATTCCTTGAACTACCTACATTCTATGACTGACTTAACTATAGCCGGGCTGGCTAATACTGCGGCGCTGTGGTCTCTATACGGCAAGACCGAAATGGCCTCTGTTACCTGCCAGCTTCTTCTGAATCTTAACACAAGTAAGATATTTAAAGAAGTAAAATAAAAAAAACCCATTGGATATCCCTATCATATTCCTCAGCAACGGGCAAATCGGTAAAAAAAGCAGCTAGGTAGGTAAACGAGTGAACTTAGCATATAACCTAACCTAATACCGGGTGAACGACACACCTCTTTGATTGAATTTCAATGCGCCTTCGATGTAATGATTACATTATCACATTTATTGTGCGAAGGTCTGCCTGCGGAGGTTGCGGGTTCGATTCCCGCCTTGGGATAAATGTTTGTACTATCTGCAAATATTTATTCCAGGTGTTCTGGGTATTTTAAATGTAAGTAAGTATAATAAAAAATATCGAAATACTGACATACTTAATGATGTATTGTATAATGTATGTCAGTCTTCTAGTAGGTACCCATAACACAAGCTCCGCTTAGCTTGGGGCTAGATGATGTTGTGTGGATTGTCCAGCATTATTTATTTATATTTATTATTTATGAATGGTCACCCCTCTTGCAGAATGCAACGTGGGTAACGGCACGGTGTGGTACTGGACGGAGGCGTGCGGCACGGGCGGGGCGGGCGCGGCTGCGGTGTCGGCGTGGCGCGGGGACGCGGCCGCCGCCGCCGCGCTGGCCTCGCATCTCGGCGCGAGGCTCATCGCCGAACGCAGCCACGCCGAACAAGCATTACGAGCTGGTTGGTGACTACACATGTACTCCCTATCTTATAAAAAAAATGGTTGTCTGTAAAGTCGGTTTACTGACGATAGTTGAACGTGACAACGTCACTTTCGGCACGTCACGTTCTGAGGCGTTCCATGAACGCCTCAGAACGCCTCATGAGTCATGTTTTTTCGTGCGTGCAGCCGGCTCTATCGAATTATAAGACGTTGTCACGTCAAAATAGCGTTGACTTTAAGTCATCATTACGTATGGTAATCAATATCAAGTCTGCGCTAACTTTTTATAAGATAGACCGATGAACTTTCAAACGTTTTAAAAGTTTGAAAACTCCAAAAGTAAAGAAAAAAGTGTTTTACATTTCGAAGATATTTAACAATACAAAGTTAAAACTTAGGTAGGTAAAACAGCGGTTAGTCGGATCGGCCAATTCGAATGATTAAATTATTAGGCTGCCTACCTCGGTATGATCAAGAAAAATAACTAAGAAAATATAACCATAATACGCCCAACGGTTTTAAACTATAAAAAAATTTACTAAAAAAAATTTTTTCGCGAAAATTCTATCGTTTTCTTACAGGTAAATGGGAAGAAGCAGAGCAGAGTATTAGACAGCTAGCATCCTCCGACAGATGGGAGAGTCAACTACTGAAAGCCGAAATGTATTTTCTCAAAGGAGACGCCACCGAGGCGCAAGAATCTCTTCAAGATGTATTAGATTATTGCAAGACTGAAGACGATAGTTTACACTTCATGACATTGAGATTGAAAGCTATGATATTGCTGTCTCAAGTGCAACATTCCTTCAGCAGTATACACTCTACAAACATAATGTTACTAAATGAAGCGTTGTCGTTAGCTAGAAAGTATCATTTGCACTACATGGCTGCGACGGTAGAAATGCACATAGCTAATGTTCAGCTGAGCATGGGATGTGCTAAGAATGCATTGCTTTTAGTCCGGAAAGCATTACCTACGATAATGGCTCATGGAAGCGCATATGACATGGCAAGAGGTAATAATATACCTACCTTCACTTCATCTTTTAACTCTCAAAAATCTAGTCTGAAAGTCGCCATAGATTTATAAATATTCATCAATAAAATCTCTGCAGTATGAGATCCAGTTTGTTAAAAAAGAATGGTGATAATTAGTCCATGCAACTGCTATACTGAATTCGATGCGAAGTTTTTCTTCACTGTATAAGAACACCAAAAATATAAAAATACCAAAGCTAAAATACTAAAAAAGTCAGCTCTCAAAAGCAAATCGCCCTAACTTCAGAGTAACGATGCCAAGTACAGACGGTCCTTTACAAAACGCCCTCTTGTTTCATTCTTGGGTAATTGATTTTTATAATGAAAAAATTACTTTATTTCAGCATTACTTTTGTATACGAAATGCAGAGTAGCAACGGCGCCGACAAGCGGAGAGGCGCGGGCTCAAGTTATCAACTCGTGCTGTGAAACATTACAAACTGTCAAATCAAATTTCTCCAAAATAGGCTCGCATGTCAGATTACTACATACGTGGTACTTACAGGTAATTACTGAAATCTATTTCTTATAGCTCGAAGAGGAATTGAAAAGGTAATGTTACTTATACTTCAGATATTAGGTCCATAAGTCTATTTTTCCTACATTCGTTTTTAGATAGTTAGGTACATTTCTTTTTTGGAAACCAGAATTTCAGAAAAGTCTTGAATACCATATTGTAAACATAATAACGTCCACCCTAACTTTTAACAAGGCTGAATGAAGAGTATTGTTTGTGATTGATTTTATTATTTCAGGCGCAACTATACAATGACATCGGAAACCACACAGCAAGAAACCAGTGTGCTTGGATGTACCGACAGTTAGAAACACAAAATCCTATCGAGCCATCAAATATGTTGTTGATTATTTATTAAGGTATTGAACAAATAAAACATAGGTAACTATTTGTAGATTTGTTTATTTACAATTGTAGAAATCTGTAAAAATCTTCTATCAGTACATCATTTAATACCTACTAGTATATCTTATCATTAAGTAGAGCTTTCTCAACTATTTCTGACATAGTAGATTTAATATCCCTACAGAGTACTTCTGCAACTAAAACCTTTGTGTCGGGTTGAACGTCCGATTGAACGTACGCGCCTTCACCTAGAATATTAGTGTCGTTCCAGCAGTGGCCAAGACTAGCTTGCGACTCGCAAATCCGGCCTAATTGCAACAACAGAGACGTTATATCTTCTAGTAGAGACGGGAACGCGGTACAGATTCGTACAAGTGATTTTAGTACAGGTTGGAATAATTCCAAGCGCAGATCGCTCGGTAGCACAGACAGCAGTGTCGATAGAGTGTTCACGCACAGCCTCGCTATAGACATCGCTTTCGGTAACGCGTATTGTATCGAAAGATGCGAGACTAAATCCACAGCAAATATTTGCTTCTCCAAGGAGGCTTGACTCAAAAGTTCAGGAATGAAGTCCAAGCAGATATGCATCGAAGGTATACCTTGTACTGTGACCGGTAATAACTCTCGTGGATAACCCTGAAAATGCACCAGTTTTGCTAACGATGGCTCTGATATGAAGATTTGATGAAGGAACGAACATATCACGCTCCTTACTTCGCGCAATGACCACATCAACTCTGGTTTTGATTCGTCCTCTGGCGTTTCCAAACAGGCTTCTAACAAAATTTGTAAAGCGGCACTCTCTTGTGCCGCAACTAAAGCGTTCTTTAATTCTTCTCGCTCGGAATCCGAAGTTAACTGACCACTTTTTTCAAGTAAAGGTTTATCTAATAAGTGTCTGCTAAGCTGACTTCTAGATGCAGCCAAACTAGCTTCTAGAATTCTTAATATAATTTTTAATATCGGTCCACAACGGAATACTCTTATATCACATCGTAATACTTGGAGTGGGTCTACTAACACATTTTCTTGTGTTATAGTTACATTCTTAGCACTGCCATTGATGTCTAGCAATGCATTTATGGTCATTATCCAAAGACACCTGGGTAGGACAGTGTTGAGTCGCAGCCAAACTTCTCTATATAATTCTTGAATATGGCGTGGAACTTGGTCTCCCAGCACACTCTTGAAATGCTTTACAAAAATTTCAGCAAACGGCCAAATATCTGTTGGATTTTTGCTTAGCATAGCTTTTAATATCTTCCCAGTCTTGTAAGGGTTTTCTTCGATGCTTTGAAAAGCTTCAACGATAAATGCTTCTGAAAGACTTATGCCACTAACGTGACGAGTCGTGTCGCCAAAAGCTTGGTCATCCATCCAGTCGTCGACGAGAGATAACTGAGGGAAGTGAGTAGCAAGCAATCTGAGGAGAGGACTAAAAAGCCCTCCATAACTCATTTGATTCTTCTGTGCCTGGTGAAGCAAAAACTTGATAGGCAATTCAGATAAAAATGCAGCTGAATAACTCTTTACTTTTCGACCATTTGCCAAGAGTGTGGCAGTGTTCGCTAGCCTGACATCTTCATACAGGAGAAGATAATAAATAAGCAACAGTTGCGATGCTAATGTGGGCTTCTCAATATCAATTTCAATGGCAGGTTCATTATCGATTTCCATAGGACTGAATTTAGGTTTCCTCTGCATGTCAAAATTGGCGCCAAATATCGAGTTCCTGAATACTCGTCGGATTTCTTCCTCCAAAATAGGTTGATTGACATACTCGTTGGTTCCTTTGTTGTTCACAACAAGTATGGAGTTAACATAAACCTCTACTAACGCTGGCATGACTGGATGCAAAGGTGCTGTACAGTTACATATTTGTCGATAAATCCAGTTTTTGATGGGGACTTTATGTTTGGAAAATGCGCGAGATTTTAAAAGCTGATGAATGCAATGTACCGGCAAGTAACCAGGGATGTTGCTGTTGAGGCTTGCAGTCACTGGAACCTTTACAGCATGAGATGTTACAACCTATAACAAAAGGTAGGTTTTTAAAGTACATCCTATCTGTTTTTTTTTTCTTTCTTTATTAATTGTGGTGTACAATAAAGTTATATTCTATTCTATTCTATCCTATCACTACATAAGTAATAGAATTTCGACCAATAGTTTTATGTGATTGAAATGGTTTAAATCAATGAAATACCTGTTCAGTAAAGATTTCTTGTGTGAAAGCTTGTTTTATTCGTGCGAGGCCATTGGGTCGGACAGGAACTCGCATTCCCAAAGTGGCGCAAACGAGCTCGCCAACTGCTGCTAGTTGGCCAGAGTGGAAGTGAATGGCTATCAGTAACAACATTTCACCGAAAGATGCTGTGACGCCGGAATTGCTGAAACATTGCACATTTTAAAGCATGTTATATTTAACAACAGTGAAATCTAAGAAATGAAAATCTAGTTGTTCATCAATATTGTTAATATGGTAGGTACCTCTCAAAGTAAGCTTCTTCCTTAACAAGCCATTGCACCCATTCTATCGCTTTCTTTTCATGTTCTGGAGCAGCTGCCGAAAATATCAACAATCAAATTATAGGAAACTTGTGCCATCAACTCAAAAAGTTTAAACTTGATAGAAATACTAACCCATAAGTGATGGACATGCCAATATCATACAAAGGCTCAAAGATACAAATCTAACTCCAGCTGGGGTTGGGGGAGGTTTCTGAGTGACCAGCCTCAGTAGACCTGCCACTTCATCATCATGGAACTTTATTCCAGCAATACCTCTTAAGGCACAATACAGTCTGAGCAAGGCTGATGCTTCAACACCAGCAATGGACTCTGTGAGCCTCTTTAGCAGTTCCTGTCTTAACATTGTAAGGGCTATATGCCCATCGCCTTTGGCTCTTTTGTGGGAGTTGCGCAAGTATGTAGCGAACCAGCCTCTTGTGTTTTGGTCTGATCCCAGTAAAAGACCAGACATGAATGATATCTAGAATAATGGAAACATACTTAGTTTCGTTTTTAACGGATAAAGGATCTAGATTTAAATATGCTAATAATTTGGTGTTGGTTATTGAGACTTTTTATACCTTAATGATAGAATTAATGTGACAATATTAAAATAAAAATATGTATTACCAAATCATCCTGATGGTGTGTCAGAGTCAAATTGATAACTAGAGCTGGCAGCCTCGATGCTGAAGCTGCATTAGCTCTTACGGATGCTGCTAAATACGGAGACATAGCACAGAGGGTTGCCAGAGTTTTAGCTCTTATACCACCTTCTTCACTTCGTTCAGCATTCAATACTAGAGATTCTGCCACTGAAACATAGAAAGGAAATAATTATACTTGTTACTACTACTGTCATACTAATAATGAATTGTATGGTCAAGATAGAAGGTGAGGGTTTTCAATAAAGACATAAGATTATATTATGTACATATTTATTTATTTTATATTTTACCTTCTTGTAAAGTATCCGGCATATTAGCCACCACCCAGGATATGATTATATGTCCTTTATTTACATACAAAAGTACCTCCACTATGTCACAGATGTTCAAGCAATTTGGTAGTTCTGCGAGACTGATGCATATAACATCGGTGACTTCTTCCAAGTACACATCATTATCAAAGAGTTCTGAAGGTTTGATAGTTAGTTCTGTATTTGAATGCTTGTTTTGGTTGTATTCTGTTAGTTGTGCTTGCATTTGTAAGATTTCAGAAAGGACAAGTCGAACTCTACGAGTTGAGTCTGACTGCTCAAAATCGGTGGCTATTCCATTAATAATAGATGGAATCAAACAGGATTCACTACTTTGTGAACCATTTTTCAGTCTGAAAATAATATTAAATATTTAATTCACTCATTAGTAAAACAGATTTCAACTAAAGACATTCTCTTCATGCTTGCATCACTAATATCTACTTATAATGTATCTAGAGTACATTATAGTTACTAACTACAACGTACTTATATGTAGATTGCTTTACCTCAATTGCTGTTCCTTCTTCAGATCAACTTCCAATGCATGGAACTCTATTGACAGAAGTGATACTATGAAGTTAACTAAATCTATACCAGCGAGTAAGGTCAGCACATCTTTTTTAGCTTCAGCACAATAGTTTGTAATATCCAACGGGGATATAAGAGCCATTCGTACAAGGCATGGGATTATAGGCCTTATCTCATCTGATGTACAAGTCATCAAAGTGCTTATATCCAAGTCTTTTAACGCCTTAAACACTATAGGCTGTACTGGCTTCATGAAAACAGCATCCATGATGATCGAAGGCTTTCAGACTCCCTGAAATGAGGTTATTTCAATAAAACTTCTTTTGAACCATTGCAAAGAAGAAATTCATGTTAAGCATCTACAAATCACTCACTATGAATACAAATTTTAGATCTAATTAATGTAATTTATTCATCCATCCTGTAATAATTTTCGCACAACCTAACAACATCAACAACAAACATATTAGCACAGACTAAATTACAACAAAATTGTTGTAAATGAACGAAATGAGTAACTCGAAAGAGTGAATGAACAAGTTAAACGCCACACATACTGACATATTTCTAACATGATACATGACAAATACGACAATTTATCAGTATTATGTATGTCATATTTATTATTGATTTGTACTATTTTGTACCTAAATTTTTTTAACTCCGATAGTATATTATTGTTCCTTGAATAAGCCATCTAACCCAACAGAGAAATCACTATACAAAGTCCTAAATCGAAATACATAACTACTAAAGTTCTTAGAACATTTAATAGATGCCGCTTATCAGTAGTATTATTTCTGTATTTCGTCAAGAAGGTATTTAACCTCGGAGTAATAACCTACCTAGCAGCATCTTGAGAGAATTTGGTTTGACGGCGAGAACCGCGATAAACTAATTGAATAGGATTAATTATGCATTAGGCCGAAATTATGTTGTAATGTGATTGCTAAGGTATGAGTTAGTAGGTATCCTTGTTTGAATTTGAATAAAGAAACCGCCGAAAAAACTGAGAGCAAAAAATAATAAACATTTTTTTTCTAGACTCAATTAAAAGTTAATAATCATTTTTTATTTTATTTACCTACTCAAAAAATTCTCAAAAACATTTTTTTGTTTAGTTTTTTACAATTTCGGTCTATCTTATAAAAAGTTTGTGCAGACTTAATGTATTGATTACCTTACGTAATGGTGACATAAAGTCAACGCTAACTTTTTATAAGATGGGGGCTAGTGTTTAAAATTTTTGTTAGTTATGTACCTTGGGTAAAACCTGTTTTGGAAGCTAGTCTCATCCAACCACCATGATTTTGGCACAATAGAAAGCAAAAAAACTAAAAGTACTTACTAATAATAAAAAAAATACATAAGTAAGATATGTTTTCATAGATGAACATCTTTTATGTAATAAGAAAAACCCATATCGGATTCATTTTTGTCAATTGCTTGAGCGCTGCGCGGAAATACGCCTAATGGCTAGAATACGTTTTATTAGAGGAAATGAGGAAAAGACGAAGGGAACCAGACATAATTCTATCTTCTTATTTTTGATATTTTTCTGTAATGTACTAGCGGTGTTGATATTATATCTACTAAGTAAATAAGTACTTCTACCTTCTACTCGTGTAGTTTCTAGTATACCTAAAACGTGATATAAGGTGACTGATTAAAAAAAATATATAATATTTTATCTATCACAATCTGAACATTTAATTATTTAAAGAAAACCAATAGCAATATTATCTTTATTCAAAATTGTGCATAAAAAAACAGAGAGCCAATTACAGATCTTCACATATACAAAGACAGAATAATCACACTTCTTCTTCTTATCGTGTCTATGCTACAACTGTATTTTGTTGTAGCATCGTAATGGAAAGATTAGCCAGACTAGACACTGCTTTGCTATAATCACACTAAGCATGACGCATACACAACTAAAAAAAAAATCGCCAGAATAGAAAAACTCTTTGCTCAGTCGCCGTCTTGCTGACTCGGCACTTGTGCAGAATAAGGTCCAAGTCCTTGCGCTTACAAAGCTTATTGAAATGTTCACTTGCTCGCCAACATGGTTAGTAAAATTATCATCTCTTTAACTACTGGCTTTTATGACGTAAGTTGTGTGCCGAAATAGGTACTCAAACCGCGCACTTAAAAGCCTCATCTCCAGAATCTATGCTATTCTTGTATCAAATGTTCAGTGGTTCTGCCGTGACGTCAGAATATAACTACCAGACAGACTGACACATTTCGTGTTTCTATAGGAATGGATTCGTAGCAGGTGCTACGAAGCTCTACGAATTTCCTCAATCGCTTCTAAAATGCTTTGTAATTACATTTTGTAGTTATCACCAACTCTAAGTGCTCGTTATAGCAGCCGAAATTGTCGTACTCAAAATTAATATCAAAATTTTATTTATTGAAGGTTACGAAGATGCTACGAGAACGTAATATGGGCATCAATTTATTGTTGTTTGTATACGCGTGTTTATTATAGACAATTAAATTATATGCGTATATGTTTTCCGTATTTTACATTTTTTATCTCCCTTTGTTCTATGGATAAAAAAGGAAGCATGATTTAGCCGAAACGACCCTAACGGAATTACGGACAAGGGTAGTTTAACACGCTCCCCAGATACTTCGTTATTACCACCATCAGTCAGGATGTCTTTTATAATGTATTATTTTAGAAACTAATAAAACTATTGTTTGATGAAATAATATGATAATAAGACGCCGGGACTTAAATACCTAAATGTCTAAGGGTAATGAAATATAAAAAACTTGCTTTATAATAACTTAAAAGACCTGTTTGTGTGTTGGTGACCTTTAGCTCGAGTTAAGATTTACAGAGTGAGTATAGGATAGATGGATAGGTAAGTACGTATATTTAGTCGGATTCAATTTTGCCGAGATCAGCCCGGGGCTTAGAGGATCAACCTACGCTTGCTACGCCGCGTAGAGGCTCGCGCTACGTAACTCAAATTGGACTCTCTTAATCTGTGCTTGGGAATCATTTAATTTAACACAACTGTACATACACCTACCTATACTGCTACTTCTTGACCTTTGAGTTTTATATTTTTGGGGCTTTATACGGTAGGTTATCAATGTTATTATTAAGTTGCTTTAAGGTTAACACGATAATTATTAAAATCTGACTTGTAATTTACAAATATTAAGTAATTTTAACATAAATCTTTTAAGTATTTCATCATGTTGAGTAAGATCAGTTTATTTAAAATCGGTCTGGATTCTGGATTGGGTTATAAAAAGGGTCATGCATTTTTATCACAACAAATATGCGCAACGTATGTAAGCAATCGCAATAGTTTACACGGGCTTTTATCAAAATAGTGCTCTCGAAATATAATGGGAATCAATGTGTAGTGGATGTCGGGAGCTGGAGGAGCGAAGTGCGCGGAAGCGGTGCGCGAGTGGCGAGCGCGGGCTCGGGCGGCGCGCCTCGGGCGGCGTCGCCAGTCGCACGCGGGCACGCGCGCCTCCCTAGCGCTCCACCCAGGCGCCTTCGCGCCCTCGCGCCCTTAGTGTACCGCATCCCTAATATACCCCGGATGCACTACCTACCTGTATAAACAATCTCTATTAATCTCATCTCATTCATCTCCATCTTCACTCTAATCAACAGTTCTTTGTGCGTTTAATATTTATGGGTCAATATTAGTGGACTTTCATCCGGATTGCTTACATCATCGCTACCGATTTTCGGCGGGAAATGATTATATTATCAGTTGAATGAGTAAGCTTATTATCTAAGAGATACCTACTGTAATAATGTTTTTTTTTATTGAGCGACCAAATACTTATTTTAATAGATACTCGTAACAAAGATAATTTCTATTAGATCCTTTGTAGGTGAAGTTCATATTTTCGATGTGCATTTCCGTGCCAGGAGTACTTTAATGCGTGTACCTATACTAAATCTAATTTATTGATTTTAAGTGTCATTTAGAAATTTTCAAATTTTTGCTTTTTCAGTTTCCGGTTTATGGACATACAAACGTTTGGTAGCTGAATTATAATTTAGCTACAAAAATACCTGCTATTTGGTATATGAGTGACCTTCATTGTCCCACATCCGGTCTTTGACCCGATGAGCTATGAATTATTGATGTAGGTCATACTGGGACGTGATGTAGTTGTTAAAAGCATGGCGAGCTAGGAAATCTTGTAAATTATATAAAGCTGACTGAATAATTAATCTACTAAGTGTTTTTATCTATAATACATTGCTATACTTACTTAATTAAGTTTTTTTTGTTACTGTCGGTTTTAATTCTTATTTTTTGTAATTGTACAAAGCGAACTATTCTTTACAGAACATTTACTTAATAAGCAATAAAATCTTGTCCTTGCTAAAGTGGGGGAAAGACAAAGACAGTATCAATAGATAGAATCAATAGAATCTAAACCAAATACAGATTGCTCTTACCTGGTACAAGGTAACAGCAACAGCAGATAGAATCAATAGAATCTAAACCAAATACAGATTGCTCTTACCCGGTACCAGAGGAAGAGCAACAGTAGAATCAATAGAATCTAAACCAAATACAGATTGCTCTTACCCGGTACAAGAGCTCTAATGAAAATGCACTGCGAGCTTATTGAAGAACTACTCAGCGTGGCCTCGATAGAAGAGGAAATTATGCGAGCGAGTTATCTTGTCAGCAGCATGTGTACTGTCGAACGCAGAAGCTATTTACAACTCAATTTACAATTATTAGGTTTATAGACATTTATTTTCTCATAAAAACACATAGTTCACTTATAATGAGATTACAAAGAAATCTTAAAACTATTTGTTTGCCTCTTGATGGCGCTATTGTAATTTTTACTTAGATTATTTACTTAGACAATGTGCTTACATATTCCTTTAATTTTAATTTATATACTTATAATATATATACACATATATAATTTATATTTTAATTTATTCAAGCAACTATGTCCTAAAGTCTAATAAAGCAACTTAGTATGTGTGCTTATTAGGTTTTTTATGATAGCATAGTCGGACAACCGATGCTGTTTACTTTCCACGGTATAATAGTGATTGGGGTCACGTATTTGATGCTTAATGCACACACAGAACTCGACTGTCTGTAATGTTACTTCTGTTTGTGATTGTACTTACTCGTACATAATCGATATTGAAGAGCAATGAGCGGCTCTACAATCTATTAAGTGTCCTGTGACCTCTGCTTGCTTAATACCATTTTTCTTTTTGTATTACCATAAATAAATTTATTAGAACTTGTGTTTGTGTTGTTTTAGGTTATTAGTTTAATTTATACAATATGATATTTTTCGAATATGAGTTGAGTAAGATGACAATGAGTTTTATAAAAATACGCAAAATGTAAATAAATAAATAAATAAATAAATAATGCTGGACAATCCACACAACATCATCTAGCCCCAAGCTAAGCAGAGCTTGTGTTATGGGTACTAGAAGACTGACATACTTAATACAATACATTACATAGATAGATATTTTTTATTATACATATAATACCCAGAACACCCGGAATAAATATTTGCAGAACATACAAACATTTATCCCAAGGCGGGAATCGAACCCGCAACCTTCCGCGTCGCAGGTGGACCATCGCCCACCGCGCCACATCGGTCGTCATCGTAAATGTTAGGTTTAGTATCGAACAAAATATGTCTCATATACCTAGAGGCATAGATAGGTACCTATATAATCAAATCTAAAAATCAGGATATTGTACGAATCTCGGGAATCAAAAGTAACCTTGATATTACGTTTATATGGGCCATTGATCTTTCGCAGCGCTCTTAACGATGGATTTTTAGAACGGACTGAATTTTTATAGCTTCAGATAAACAAACAAAACAAGAGCATTTTAGAATCCGATGTTTTATTAGGTGTTACTGTAAATAAAACAAAACTATCGTATCCAATTGAGTGATCATTTTCATGTTTCATGATGATTTAATGGAGTTTTCCTGTTTTTAAAACAGCTAACCTGGATAAAATATTAAATGTTTTGAAATAAATAATATAGTAGGACCTAGTCACACAGAAAAAATGCTTAGATAGGTGTGCACCACAGTTTTTCTTAGCAAGTTTGCTTTCGGATTTACTAAATAACTACAAATATGCGACTCAATTTGCCTACAATCCTCATAAGACCTCTATCATGGTAATCATTTTTAAAAGTCACCTCGTCTTACGTTCAGTTCAGTGTCAGTCAGCTACGGGCACACAAAGCGGAGACTTTCCGTAGCGAGACGGGCTGATCGAGGCCGCCTGTGTAATGAATAAATTACACGCTGAAACATTGTTCCGATATCCATTCATTAACTGGACAGTCTGAAGACGTACGTAACATGGTTTTGTTTTCTGAATAGGTACCAATCATCTATTCACAATGGGTTATGACAAGCTGTGAGGATGACTCGTGACCGTGATTTTATTGTTAACTGGTTTACATTTTAATTTTACTTTGAAAAAATCCAAACTCCAATCTTTAAACAAACACTTTTCGTTCTGACAATCTTTACAATCCAATTAGACAAATAATTAATGAGCTAAAACACTATCGTAAACTAAACGATACCTACTTTACTGCGACAGTAATATATTTTTAGTCAAGGGTTAAAAAGTGGGACATTCTGGAAAATATGTTTCAGCTTGGAAAATGGAACTCCAATGAAGCGAGCGCATCCGCTGGAAAATAGGTTGTTACTTTGCTTTCTTCTTATTGTAACTCGCGGAGTGAAATTGCCTGAAAATACTGATTGAATTTTGTTTCGAGTAGCAAAATCTATAATACAATAAATGTAGTAACAAATAAACGGTTGAACCGGACAAAAAGTTTTAAAACAGGCAAGTTAAATAAAAAAAAAGATAATTCTTTAAAAAAAAAAATTTATAGTACTATAATAGCTCAGAGTACATATTGTTTTATTACGTTTATGATGGTAAATTATAATTCCACTTAATTTTTGGTGGTTTTAAGATTGATGGTAAAATGATCTGGTAGATACTATCTATGATGGCTAAAGTAACTAGGTATTTATAGTTAAAAACAGGTAAACGGTCAATGTTGCTTTTAAAGAGTAGCTAAGTAATAAATAAATAATGAATAAATAAATAAATAATGCTGGACAATTCACACAACATCATCTAGCCCCAAGCTAAGCAGAGCTTGTGTTATGGGTACTAGAAGACTGACATACTTAATATAATACATTACATAGATAGATATTTTTTATTATACATATAATACCCAGAACACCCGGAATAAATATTTGCAGAACATACAAACATTTATCCCGAGGCGGGAATCGAACCCGCAACCTTCCGCGTCGCAGGCGGACCATCGCCCACCGCGCCACATCGGTCGTCATAAATATGATCATATACATTTTCATCGCTTTTACATTGTTTTTTTTAAATCATGTATACAGGTTGGTAGAAAATCCATTTCCGGTTCATCCTGTAGATTACGAAAGAAGATTTAGGCGCAACATGTTTAAATTCTAGAAACTCAAATCCAGTGCAGTAAACACTGACGAGATGGATCAGCCAAAGCCAAAACCATATCATGTTTATGCTTTGTTTTTCTCTGGATTATTTACAACCCGCCGAGACCAAAAACTATTCCTGGAGTACACGATAAGCCAAAAACAACGTGCCATCCCTCGATTTATCGCTACCGGACTGATTCTGCAACTGTTCACCGTATTCGTGCCCGGAGAACTAGATTATGTACACGCGTATGGATTGACGACCTTAGCAGTTACCGCCAACTTGACGCTTCTTGCTCTGTACTTTTGTGTGCCATCGAAGAGAACTCTCATCAGTCACGTCACCTGGTTTGTGATATGGGCGCAGCTGCTGCTCACTGCACTGCGGAGACAAGGAGACTCATTCAACGAGTTACTAGGATGGGCGGCCTTATTGCAATACCTGACAATTGCTACTCTACCGTTTACTGCACCTACGTTATTACTCTACACGCATCTCTCTATGGCCGCTTATATCTTCATACAGTATCTGAACGCTGATGCGTATCAAGACCAGCTACCACCAGATTTATACAATCAGGTAATGTCTTTCTCAATCGTTGTAAAAACAATACCTTTGGGTGATCACCATTTTACCATAAATTTTTATTTACAGGAAGTTTGCAATGGAAGTATTTTGTATTGTGCAAATCTTTTAGGCACAACAGGCTTTATTATTTACGAAAATCAACATCGTCGCTCGTTTGTGGAGACTAAAAGAAGCTTGAGGGACAAATTGACTATAGATCAACAGAGTAAAGAACAGGTACCTGATAATAGCTTATTTATATCTTGCTCTACAGAGTACGCACGCACATGATTCAACAACTTATACATTGAAATATATTTTAGGAGCGATTACTACTATCTGTTTTACCTGAACACGTGGCCGTTCAGATGCGTAAAGACCTTGGACTTATTGATACACAATTCAAGAAAATCTATATGTCACGACATGAAAATGTTAGGTGAGTTGAATAAGGTTTCCATCGAAATATTGCTGACAAATTGGATCAAAGTTGACCGATAAAAGGTAGAGTAGGGTACGGCGTGATGCCAAGTTACATTACTTTGTTAGCCAGCCGACATGTATTCGATATTTTTTTGTAAATTAATTGTGTAGCAACATCAACAAGGAAAATCAATATTTGTGTGTTATGTAAAAACCGATTAGAACAGATAGACAAAAACATGCCATATTAGCCTACAAACCATGGAAGTGTATTCATGTAACATTATTTTCATACAACTTTTCAAACAGCATCCTGTATGCAGACATCGTCGGCTTCACGGCAATTTCATCCACTTATTCAGCGCAAGATCTCGTCGCCATACTTAACGAGCTGTTTGCCCGCTTTGACCGCTTGTCTGAAGTACGTATCATGATATAAGCCTGTTTGTACATATCCCGTATTATTCCACAGAATATGGGGATACAGGGTGTTACCATAAACCTTGTTTAAACATGTGTGATTGGTGATTCTATAAGTAATGTTTTGGGGATACGTATAATGTATGATGTTCTCATGGCTTCTGTAACTTAAGTCTGATGATTTTTATAAATGGGTTTTGCTTGGTTCCATTTGCGGGTATCAGTAAAAAGATGACTTTGTGATAATAAAGTTATGTTTTTGATTCGAGGTGAAGTTGTGTCTCATATCTTATCATATTTGCAGAAATATCAGCAGCTTCGCATAAAAATTCTGGGTGACTGTTATTACTGCATCAGCGGCGCGCCAGTTGAGAGGCCTGACCATGCTGTTCTTTGTGTCCACATGGGCTTATCTATGGTCAAAGCGATCAAGTTAGTATATTATTTACTTTACTTTCTCATGCGCTTACCTCTTAATTTTTTGTGGCATTTCGATGGCTTAGGTTGCCATGAATTTGCCAATATCAGTGTTTATTGGGATTTACGTGTTTACCGATATTTTTATTAAAAGGCGGAGATCTGTATTTGTATATATTTATTTATTGTATGTACATTTTGTTATAATATCTTAGGTCTAGTAGTAGCTTAAGTAAGTACCTACATGCACCCTGCAAGAGCACTGCAATATACGTCTGTTTTACTTTTGCAGAATTGATTAAATAGATGTCAAATAGATCTGCGTTGTGACATACACTTACTTGATTCACCAGGAAATTGAGGTATGGATAAAAATAACAGGTTTTCCAAATATTTTGTAAACTTTGCCCAGATATGTGCAGCAGACGACGAATTCGCCCGTAGATATGCGCGTAGGCATCCATACAGGCGCAGTATTGGCCGGCGTGCTCGGACAACGTCAGTGGCAATTCGATGTGTACTCGCGTGATGTCGAGCTCGCTAATAAGATGGAGAGCAGTGGAATGGCAGGGTATGTAAACTCCAAAGAAGTTTAAGGTGTTACTTATGTTGTCAGTTGGCTTATTCTTATTTTTATATGACCACTGCCCAACACCATCAGAGATTCTAGATTATCGCTGCCACCAACGCAAAGTCCTTCTCCGTTACTAAGTATAAGGAGTTGGGCTGACTGGGGTGAGGTTAGCAGGGGTACAATGCACAAAAAACCCCATTGTGGGACATCAGTGTAGATCTCATTTCCCCAACCAGAACTAGAATTAGAATTAGATGACCTCTGCCACCAATACGACAGGATTCTGCCAGACTCAAGGCCCTAATTGAGACGCTAACAAATTTGTATATCAGAGAAATGACAAAAAATTATTCTCATGTTGTGTATCGATTCAATCTTCGTAATACATATTTCAGCACACTTTTGATTTCAAACATTTACGATGAATTGTCACTTTTTATGGCCCATTTTATTGTTTTTTACTGATTGTTTAGTATCAGTTTTCAACAGTTGTTTGTTTGTTATTACCCAGTAACTGTTCGTTTATTATGTTTACAAACAAAGGCGTGAAGTGCTTCAATTGGGGGCTCTGTGAAGTCAGTAATGAAAATAAATGTTTATTTTTTAGACGAGTACACGTCTCCGAAGTGACCCTAGGCTTTTTAAAGGATGAGTTTGAAGTGGAACCAGCTTTTGGCGAGAAACGAGAGGAAATGTTACGCCAGGCCGGGATTAAAACTTATTTCATCGTAAAAGTTTTGAAACCGGTAAGATTTTCATACAACATACAAACGTCCCCTGCTAATATTCATACATTTATCACCGAAACATGATTTGCTCAGCGTATTTTGAACAAGCTGAGATAACATAGATAATACACACCTCTAGATTTCTTACATATGTATTTGAATATTGTTATTTCTTATTTGATAAAAGCATTTACACTTACCACTAAAAATATTAGAATAACTTAGAATATTTTTTGAGTAGACTTTATAGGGTGCCTATGTGCTCATTACAACGGTGAAAGAGGAAATAATTTTTTTCTCGTATATTGTCTATACAGTGCCAAAGTTGAGTTTGTAAATATTTATAAATAATGTGCTTACAGTATCACGGGGACGAAAAAATTGGCGAGGGTGCGGAAGATGAGAAGGGTGACACGCTCTCTGACCTGCGGGATGACGATGAGGACTCGGTGAGTGCACTACGGTCCCCTCACTTCACCCGACCTTCCACCCCTCCCTTCCTCCCGTGTCATCCCCTCTCAGCTCAGCCCGGCCAAAATATATAGGACACTAGGGCACTAGGCTGTTGGCTACCTAGATTTAGCTTAGCTCAGCTACAACCGAAATATCATCTCAATTTGATCCCCATTTTAGACGAATGTATCTTAGCCACTTTTAGCTAACATAGACTGTTACATCATTTAAGTATCTAACTATGGTACCCTATTTTGGATACACTTGTAAATGTTAATGTAAAATCATAATATTGCACAATAAATTGAAACTTGTTTGAACCCGAAAGTTGCTAAGGTATGTTTTGATTTTTTCTTAATAACTGCTGTAGGTATTTGCTAACGTGCAGCCATCACGATTCCATCAGATTGGTTGCTTCTCAGTTACATAGACAGCTCCATAAATATCCATAGGTACTGTCGGCCGAGGGTGATAAACAAGCCTCGGAGGATATGCTCATCCATGACATGCTGGAAGAAGAACTGAGGAACCGAGATGATGATAAGTAAGAAACATTACACTACCATATTTTACCTTTTATTTGCTTTCGAGTTTGATCTCACATAATCACTGAGTAGAAGAACAGATTATACACGCGATAGCATCAGTATCTAACGTACATAGAGTATGAAAATATTAGTTTTTATTTCGTTAAATACTTATTAAATCTTGGATTGGGCAAACGTCGTGAGTAATATTCATGATGGGAGTATCTTTAGGAATTCTGAGATGATATGAAGTAATATTCTTTAGTAGGTATATATTTAGAACGAAACTGTAATAACCATAACCGTCTAGCGGCCAAGGCCGTAGTTGGATAAATTGCGAATGTTTAGGCGATGATGTAAACTTTCGCTTTTTTATAGAGCCCTATTTTACTCGATGAACTTCAAAACAAGTTTGAAACGTCTTGTTGTTAAAGAGAGATCGTCCAATAATCTGCCTTGTTACGAAATATTTATGAACGCTAGTTTCCAGTCGCGCAAATAAACAAAATTAAGCAACTTACTGTATAACTCATTGGTATTAGGAACGTAAAAAAAAGTTTATTCAGTAAAATCACAAGGATCATTTAGAATCGTCTTTTATACTAGGTGACTGTTACACGCGACCTAAAGCACTGTGAGCTGAAATATATCTTGAACTCCCGAATTTCTTATTGATATTGTTCATAAAACGCACACAATGAAAGCCGGATGGTCATATTATTTCGTAGACTTTAAATTCGTTTCCAACTAACGTATTCAAATATTGTTTTTGTTGTTATATGCCTTTTTTATCGGCAATTTCAAAGTTTTTACAGCGCAGCTTATATTTTCATTTGAATTTTTAAAGCCTTAATACGCAGTGCGCCTTTCGTGTCTTTTTACGTCCTGTATAAAATTTTATTTAGGTATCTATTATTTACATTTATGTATAATATTAAGAGTAGTTTTAGTATCCATTTGGAACAAATTGGCCTCTTTTACAGTCTATTTTCTTACCAATTGCAATTATAAATAAAAAAAAATGTATATAAGTTTATAAGTTTTATATCAGAAATCAAGTTCCCATAGTACAAGCTTTGCTTAGCTTGGGACTAGAGTGTGATGTGTAAAATGTCGGTAAACATAAAAACAAAATATACCTACATCAATGCGAGCATTGTTGCTTGGCGGCACAAAAAGCCCTGATACAGTACTACTAGAACAGCAATCATCGTTAAATAATAAAATAATATTTTTTGAATACAGGGAGTTGGCAGCTACCGGTTGGTGCTTGGGTTTTGATTACGACGCTGAAAGATGGTACCAGAAACGTGGGGACAGTCACCCAGCATTCCTGCTGCTACCACCTATATTCCTGCTCGTACCGATCGTGATAGTGATTTTATTCCTGACGCAGCGTAAAGTGCTTATTACCTACACCGTGTATGCCTCCTTAGCTATTATGGGAACTCTGTTGTACCACCTCAGCCCCAGATGGACTGAATTAACGGTTAGTATGAAATGGGTATCACGGCTCAGTTGATATAAATCTGTCTTCCGCGCTGTGAACTGTGGATTCGATTCCTAGCTCGAATTTGTAGAGAAAATATTAGAAGATATGTTTTTGGCTAAAACCTAATTAATTTTCAATACTTTTGAAAACTTTGAGTTACTTCAATTATGTACAATTCAAGTAGTATCCGATTTAAGACATTTATCACACAAATATAATTCACTTATTTATGAGAAAAAGCTACAATAGACTTATTTAAACTACTAGAAATATTGTAAATATGTACTGAATAAACATACAACAATTAATTCGTATTCTTCGGACATGCTCTATCAATTATGAATTTAAAGAGTTTTTTTTTATCGTTATACAAGGTATAATTTATTTTTTTGTTTTAGGGTAGAGATAATACTCCGGAGTTTCGCATAATGTACGCCGTTGTGCATATGACAGTGTTTGCTATGGCAAGCCTAATACAATTGGTAAGTCAATTATCTACTTTTAACCGTATGTATATTCATTCATGAAATTTATAAAACATAACTGGCTTTATCAAAAAGATGGTATGATCTCTTCAATCTATTGATTATCACTTACAATTAAAACTTATTAAGCTTTTAATTGTAACGGGATTTCAATCAAGAATTTATCAGACTTTTAAACCAAAAATTGATGCAAATCTATGCGTTTTCGCAACCAGATACAATATTAGGTATATGATAAGTCCCCCACTTCCTCTTTCAAACATAAATAATTTTGTCAACAGATTGATTGCGGTAGGCTGGAAGCAGGAGAAATAGACGAAGTAGTCCCTATCGAGGACGCTACGCTTCCTCACTGCGCACATCCTTCCTACTACTATCATGTAATGTGCCACTTTCTTACCTTTTATAAATACCAAACAAACATACCTAAGATACTTTGTTACGCTCGATGGATCTATATATCTATATATCAACGACCGATGTGGCGCGGCGGGCGAAGGTCCGCCTGCGACGCAGAGGTTGCGGGTTCGATTCCCGCCTTGGGATAAATGTTTGTACGATCTGCAAATATTTATTCCGGGTGTTCTGGGTATTTTATGTGTAATAAAAAATATCTATCTATGTAATGTATTGTATTATGTAGATATGTCAGTCTTCTAGTACCCATAACACAAGCTCTGCTTAGCTTGTGGCTAGATGATGTTGTGTGGATTGTCCAACATTATTTATTTATTTTATAAATACCTACTAAATAAACATACCTAAGATACTTTGTTACGCTCGATGTATGATATACTAAGTTTGTAGTAAATTAGCAGAAACATGTGAACACAAGCACTAAAGTTTTGGCTAGACGCGACTGTTACATCATTATATTAATTTATTCTGTCGCAACAGTTCAGTGGAGAGATCGAGGACAATACAATTTATCAGACCTGAGTCAAAACCAGAATGAGAATTCTCTGAATGTACCTACTACAAACGTGTCCTTGATGCTTTTGTTTTCCCTATACGAGTAAACCTTGTTCCTGTTTCTACGAAAGATTCTGTAATCTCTCGAGAAAGTTCCGAGAAAACATATGAAACGACGAATCTCAGGGTGAGGTTACATCTCAATCGTAAACATATTCAATCGTATGGCTCGAATTCGAACAATATACATTGCATAGCATTATTTCACCTGTGCCAATACCCAGGTATTTCGAGAGATGCTTTTTAGAAGAATATTATCAATAAATACTTGATATTTTGATGGGATTTTGAAGGACAACCTTCGCGGCTGAATCGCGATAAGACAGGCTGAGAAGGTAAACAATCGTTCTTTTTGTGTTTTGGGGAAACTTATTTTTAGCAGTGAGATTTTAGGTACTTCTGATAGGGATCTTTACAGCTTATTCATTGGGTAACAAAACTGCGCTTGCACATGCTGACATTTTAATAGTGATGCGGTTTTGCCGCGCGTTATCGGGTTGACATATGTATACGTTTGTGCTAGACACAATGAATATTTGCAGATTATGCAAACATTAGATCAAACAGCATTATTTATAGGTAGGTGCTGCGTGGAGTTTGCACATTGCAGCTGCTTGCAAAAACAAAAGGCAGTGATTAGATTTCTGCTGTAATATTCTCACTGATCTAGATCTCAGGGTGTCATGGTTCATCAAGAGACAGTATAAAGTGCCATTTCGAAATTCCACCACGATTTTACTTTGTTCTAAAATCGTCATACTATATTAGCAATTTATAAGTTTTCAATATTTAGATGATAGGAGCGGAATATGGTCTAATTTTTTAAACCTTAATATAATAGAATTGATTATTTATTTGTGATACAAAAGTTGCTTAAAATTAACATGAAAACAAAAGATCAGAAAATGTTATTTGCAGTTGTATCATGTTATATTTATTATGATACTAGCTGAAACGTGCCCACTTCGTTGGGGATAATTTTTATTACATAAAAAAGTAAGACATATGCTGTCGTTGACTTGTGGCTTTTTTGTAGGCATTATCAATCTCCACATCTTTTCTTTAGAACACTTCTTTCATAGTTAAGGCAGCGTTCGTAAGAAACGCTTTCATTCGACCGTTTTTTCTCCGATTCATTTTGCAAAACGGACTACCACGTAAAAGCCTTTTTATTTTTCAGCAATAGTGTAACTTTCTATTGATGAAAGAATTTTTAAAATCGGTTCAGTAGATGCCGAGATTACCCCTTACAATTTAACAAATACACAAACTTTACCTCTTTATAATATTAGTATAGATTAAGTAAGTATATTATTTTATTATATATATTTTTTTCCTAACCTATCTCGTCCCACTGCTGGGCAAAGGTCTCCCCCAAATCCTTCTCTCTGCTTTACGCTTTCGTCCACCAATCCCTCTCGAAAGCATCGAGGTCGTCCCGCCATCGCCTCTTTGGTCGGCCTCTACGCCGCCTTCCGTCTTCAGGCAGCCACGGTGTCACGATTTTGGACCATTTCTCTGGGTCCATCCGGCTAATATGACCTGCCCAGTCCCACTTAAGCCTCGCGTTTTATTGCCTACATCTGCAATACCAGTGAGCGAACGCAGCGTAGTGTTTCGCACTCGATCGATGCGCTTGAAACCAAAGATGCTACGTTCCATTGCTCTTTGGCAAATCTTGAGTCTGGATTTCTGTGCTTCGGTCAGTGACCATGTCTGCGCACCGTAGGTTAGGACGGGCAGAATGCACATGTCGATGAGTTGGCGTTTAAGCGTAAGTGGAAGGTCGCCTTTAATGTGTTCCTTCATGAACCAGTAGCTCTTCCAGGCGTTCTCGATGCGGCGATCGATCTCCTGCCTGTTTTCGAAGCTCGCTAACTGTAGCCCAAGTAAATGTACTCATCAACAACAATATATTTTTTATAAAATATTATATATAAAAAAGAACAAACCATCTAAGTAAATTATGTTTTTGTACTTATGAGATTATGAGCACCCCCTTGAATATTTAATATTTTGTTTTCAAATACATGTATTTATTCGTCATTAAAGCGGTAATCGGATACGCAACCCTAAATAACTTATCAAGATGACTCAATTTAACGGAACTGTTGTTAAATACCGACCGACTTATAACACATTGCCAAAACGCACCGATAGCGCGATCTAGGATATGTGCACAGTAGCGCCATCTAGTGGTAAACACAACAAATTTCAAACTTTACTCGATTTGAGTATTCAAGTGCGACGGCGCGATGGCTTATTTCATGTATAAGTTTGGTGTTTCTATACCGATTTCTATGATTCTTTTTTTATTGAATAGGTAATAATGTTAACTTTTTTAAATTTGGTATGACTGAGAGTATTATAAACGTAAAAGTAAACAAATATAATCAGAATGCTCCGAACTGCTAAGCTATCAGGAGTTACACGTGTTATTGTGAGTCAACCATAAAAGATAGACATATGCTGTTACGGGATATTTTTTAGACAATTTAATGTAGAATATTTCCGTCATACATGATTTCTATGTAACTTTAACCATTAAGGCTGCAAACGCGACGGAAGCTTAAAAAACGGAGTAACTTCCCGACATTTCCCTTCACTACTCAGCTCCTATTGATTGTAGCGTGATGAAAAGTATCCTATAACCTGCCCAGAAGTATGAAGAATAATTGTACCAAGTTTCGTTAAAATCCGTCGAGTAGTTTTTGTTTCTATAAGGAACATACAGACAGACAGACAGACAGACAGACAGACAGACAGACAAAAAATTTCCTGATTGCATTTTTGGCATCAGTATCGATCACTAATCACCCCCTGATAGTTTTTTTTTAAATATATTTCATGTACAGAATTGACCTCTCTACAGTTTTATTATAAGTATAGATAAGTAACCTACTTGTAAATTTAGGTCATGCACTATATGCCAGGCTTCAACCAAATCAATTCTTCAGAGTCGAACAAGCAAACATTTACTTTGTAGTAATAATATGGGTACTTATTATGATTAAAATACTGAAGTTTATGTTTTAATCAAACAGATGGCGGTCTGCAACCTTTGCTGTGGCATGTTGATAACTCCTGCGTCTTGCATTCGTCGGATACTGATTCTCCTCCTCATAGCTTCGTTATACGTGACGCCATACGCCACCATGCCCGATCTGCAGATCCCGCGCCGGGATTACTACCGGGATCCTTACATGGATCTTGAAAACGGGACTTTGGCGTATACTATTGACACTATTTTTGACATGTAAGTATCGTTTCCGCTGTTGTATGTAGATAAAGAAATAAATAAATATTCATGGACATTTCACACATCACACTCTAGTTACAAACTAAGCAAAGCTTGTACTGTATGGGAACTAGATTGCTGATAAATATATTATTTTACAACGTAAGTACATAGAATACATAGTAACACCCAGACACAGAACAAATAGTTATGTTCATCGCGCAAACATAAACTCTGGGTGGGAATCTAACCTACGACCCACAGCATGGTAGGCAGAGCTACTACCAACTGAGCTGTGACGCTTGTCAAAAAGATGAATTATTACGAGCACTTTTTTAACAGTGATTAACTTTAGATGCAATTTGAGACGCAATAATTATTAAAAACTGCAATTGTAAACTGAATGACAGTTTGACTCCTTTGAAATCCTAATACCACGGAATACGCCCGTGATCTTTAAGTACTACCACTTTGAAACCGTGAGCTCATGACCTATCGATGCACCTGACATGGCCTTTCAGAGGCGTCACGACTGAGGTACTTATAATGTGACTCATTAAAATAAATTCAGCAAAGTTTGGCTTAGATTCCAAAGAGTTTTGTTGCTATAAAAGCAACAAAAGTGTTTGTTTGAAATTTATGACAAAAAAAACCAAACATTTTTGTTGCTAATTAAGCTAAGTTGATAAATATTGCGATAGTTTTAGCAATCTTTATTTGTTTCTGTTTTGTGTGCTATGTGTGGTAAATAAATAAATGACGGCGTCTTTAGGTATATGTACCTACTAGAAATATACTTTTTTATTTCAGGCAATACATGCACCACTACCGCCACTTCATTATGATTTATTTAGTGGCTCTTTGTATCTTCATCTTTGATAGATATGTGAGTATTATCCATATTTATATACATATATTCCAGAAATTTAAAGAATTTAAAATACATTTCATTTTTATAGTGTCAATTTCGAGATTATCGATATTGATTGACTGCGCCCATAATTCTGAAACACTAACGGCCGGTTTCTGAAACGTTGATCAACCAAAACATCAAATTACAATGTGTCAAAAATCAAATTACAATGTGTCAAAACTTGCTTCGTTTAATGTTCTAATGGGGCGTCTAAACGGGCTATATTTTACAGCAATTTGTGGCTAATCTGTTGTTAAATATTTTGCCGTTGACAAGCGTTTGAGCAACGCAAATCACGATTGATCCGGGATTTGACATTATTGTAATTTGATTTTTTGGTTGATCAACGTTTCAGAAACCGGCCGTAAGTATCATGACTATAGTACTAAGAATGATGAACGTTATTTGTCTGTAGGTAATTATAACCACTCAAACCCGAACACAGCAATGCGATCATATAGGTAGATACATCATAAAGTTTTATACATGAAGGTACTTAATTCAAAACTACGACGCCTTTGTCCAACGAATAATCGAACTTCGACATTCACGTTTAATAAAAAAGACGTGTGGCACTCGGGGACTGCCACGGTAAAGCTATTGCCTAGCATTTTTTGCTGGATTACGCATGCGCAGTGTTAGGTTATTTTCGTGACGGGATTTCTGTACCTATTTGGCCTCCACGCTCAAGGCCCGCGATAAAAGCTATGCAATAGCTTAAAAGTCTTGGTTAGCAAATTGCTGAAAACGCTTGATTTACCCTGCAGTTATTTCATTTCATTAGTTTCTCGATCTTTTAAATTACCGCACTGTTGAATTTTCATAAAAAAAAAAATGGTTGTCTGTAAAGTTGGTTTACTGACGATAGTTGAACGTGACAACGTCACTTCATGGAACGCCTCAGAACGCCTCATGAGTCATGTTTTTTCGTGCGTGCAGCCGGCTCTATCGAATTATAAGACGTTGTCACGTCAAAATCTGACAACGTTAAACCGAATGAATCTGATTAATTGTTGGAATAAAGTGCAACTAAGTACTAGTTTGTACATATTATGCTTAATACTGTTAAGACAACAATAAGTATACAGTCCAACTAACCTACTAATATAATGTAACTAGAGTTCCATATCCTAGACTAGAGCATTTCGTTTGATGTAGAGTCGCAGGCGCTTAAGTAATGCGAATAGATCGCGTGCGTTGCTATTTAAAGAAAATGTTTACGTACGAGATTTTACGTCTACATCGCGGTGGGCAGTGACGTGATGAGTATAATACTACTACTATTACTACCGCTAATCACTTCAGATTAAAGCCAATACAGCCATTACTAGGCAATTAAAAATTTTGCCAAAACATCATCATCAATCTAAATCAGTCCACTGCTGGACGTAGGTCTTTTTCAAGATGCGCCAATGAGTCCAGTTTACGACTCTGCGACTCTTCTCATCCAGTGTTTGTCAGCTACCTTCCGCAGATCGTCGCTCCATCTCGCCGGAGGGCTTCCTATACTACACACTGCCTAAACGCGGTCTCCACTCCAGTATCCGCTTCCTCCAACGCAACGATTGTCGGTTCTTTAGCAAACATGGCCAACATACTGCCACTTCAGCTTGCTTTTGCCTTTCCATATATAAAAGGATTTCAAGGATTATTTGAATGTTCTACCATTCATCTAATCTTCATATCTCACCTACAAAGAGCAAGGTTCCGGAATAAAAAGAAGAATAACCAACATCAAGTTTATTTGTATTCGTTTTGTTGTGTTACCTCTAGACTTCACACAATGGCACCAAACGGAATGTCTAAGATGTGCAATTTGTCATTTCATTGTTTTTAAAGGTCGAGGTTTGAAAAAAGTAGACAAAAAATGTATGTTAGATATTCATGAATTTCTTGTTAGGTACCTTCTAAGATATGGTAGGTCAGCTAGCTTTAGTAATGACGCTATAAAAAGATGTTTTGAGTAGTGGTTACACATTTTGCATAAGCGTTGATTCGTTTTTGTGATCTCTATATTTTTGATGATTGGTCTTTTAGTCACAAATTGTGACTCACAACTTGTTTACAAACTGTTGAGATATTTTGTAAACTAAATGTGTAAAGACAATCTCACTAAGGAAAACATCAAAGATTTTGCAACAAACTATGTATGTCAGATTTCGGTCACTCAGTCAGTCTACAAATATATCCTTTGAAGTTGGTAACTTACCCCCGTTTCATGGAAGGTCGCGGGTTCGAATTCCACTCAACAGTTTTTATTTACACTTATAAACCGAATTAAATCTCGCCATCAATCTAAATATCGTACGAAAAATTAATTACTGTGAATCCATCGTAAAAAAAATCTTCAAGTATGTTCAGACGTGCACTTCTTTAGTTTGATAAAATGCTGAAGGCAAGCCACGTTATTATTCTCATGATTATACTCCGGGCATTTTATTTTCATTCATTCATTTATTTATTTGCAAAAAAACATGGTAGAATAATGTACAAGATGTCATAGTGGGTAAGTATAAGTGTCACATATTTTTACCAAATTGTGGTGTGCAAAAATTTTAGTCTTATATCTAGGTTCATATTATAATTTTAATTTAGTATTGATTTGATTGATAACATTGAATTGCAAAATAAGATAAATAAAATAGTATTGTCAATAATTGTAAAAGCGACACGAACCTTTTTGCAGAAAATCTGAAATCGAATAAAAGCTCTTTTATTTTTTACACCACTAGATGGCGTTAGCAGTTCGAGCATACGTTAGTCAAAGTCAAGTCAAGTGTGTTTATTTATTTATATATTTATAGAAATGCGATACACACATAATATTTTTGTAAACAAGATTTACACTTTGTTGTTATATAAAAAAAACAAATGAAATAAGATGGGACTATACCACTTGGATTTCGAAAAGATATCTCTCGAATTTTAGAACGTCGTGCTAAAAAACGAATCCTAAACCTTTTTATTTATTTCTTTCAATATCAGTGGGTCTCAACAATAAATCATAACACTGTCGCCTGCTATTTTAGTCATTTATGTGACAAGTGACTTTTAGAGTAAGCAATTAATAATTGAAATCCTACTATTCTACTTCCTACTAATATCCTACTTCCTTCCTATTCCTACTAATATTATAAACGCGAAAGTTTGTAGGTATAGATATGTTTGTTACTCCTTCACGCAAAAACTACTGAAAGAATTATAATGAAACTTTACTATAATATAGCTTAGATATACATCAGAATAACACAAAGGCTTTTTTTTATAAAGATCATTCGTGAATTGGCCAAAATAAACCATAATACTCAATTCAATTCATTTATTCAGAACAATTACAATTCAATTGTGTTTGAAATTAATTACATACAAATAATAAATCATCTAAAAATAATAATATAATGTATCATACAAAGTTATGGCACAATAATAAAAATTCAAAATGTCAGTGTGGGTAAGTCCGTCTAGGCCCTAAGTCCGTCTAGTGGCAATAACTTCCGTTTTTGAATAGCTAGAGCCATATAACTCGGTTGGTAAAACAGTATCATTGAGTTTGTTCGAACTAGGGATAATAGATGTCGCTAACATCTTAATGTTGGAAAAAATTAGACAACCAATTTTTTCCGCGAAATTAACTTGAAGTTGAAGTTTGACAAAAAAAGGTGTGAAATCTAAGGAGTTTTCTGAGTATCTGTGATAACGTAGGCCATTTACAGATTCGGAAATGTATATCTGGTGTCCGATTCAAAAATAACGCATTAGTTTCGTAATTATAACAAATAGAAAAAATCCAAGCTTCGAATGTTATAGTTGGGAAGTCCGTCTACTATACATAAGGCAAGTCCGTCATATGCCGGTCTTGCCTTAATTCCAGATATTGTCAACCTTTTTAGTAGTTCAAATTTTATAATTATTTTATACTGTTTATTCAACTTGTAAGTATTATTCGCCTGTCTACGAAAGTGAACTCTTTTCAGGGTTAAGCTTGCCTCTGTAAATCTAATCTATTTAAGTTTATTTTTCTGTATTTACTTTGTGTATAATAAATAATTAAGTGAAAGATGCACTGGTATGTTTGCAAGAGGACTAGCATCACCTATAAGTATTCTTTAAAAGTTTATAAATTGTGAATACATATTTTGAAAGCATGGAACTATCCAACCTTTTTTAGTTTCTGATTTTTTATACCTGAATCATGTAGCATAGCACATCATGTCGGACTTTGTGAACATTTATCGTTTTAACAAAGATCTGATTTAAAAAATTATTCCATATTCATTTATTTCGTACTGGCAGAAAGTGTTATAAATGTAGCTACAGATCCGGCAATAGTTTGCCACACCATTTCTAAATTTATACATTACATTATTAACGACCACTTGTTTACAAATAAAGATTCTTGTGTATTGATTTGTATGTTATTGACAAAAAAAATCGTAAGTGGGTACTTTGTGAAAATGTTTACAACCACTGAAAGTACATCATCAGCAAAGATATGCCGGACTTGCCCTTGATTTTAATAATTTTATTTTTCTTTAAAAGTATACCTTATAGTCACACGTTTAAAACACGTATTTCAACGGCAGCTTTTCATCATTTATCGATAAGGGTTTCATACATATTGGCTCACTAGTTACGATTTTATTGCTACTAGACGGACTTGCCTCAAACTGGTTGGGAAGTCCGTCTAAATGCCTACTTTACAAAAAAATGCTATAATTCTGAAGACAATTACAATTAACCCTACTTTTAAATAGATATAGAAAGATAAATGTAATACCAATATTTTCCGACTACTTAAAGTAACTAATAAATTTTATTTCGATTTTTAAAGTTAAATTGAAATTCAATTTAAGAAAACTATGCCGGACTTGCCCACACTGACCTTACTTAAAATGTCAACAGGGCTTATTTTCACATAATCTAATAAGACGAACAACGGAGCACGCGACGAAACAGTTAGTATTACATAAAATAAGTGTAAAAAAAATAAAAAGACGTGTAATTTTCAGTTGGAAGCTATGGAGCGTGCGCGTCACTTGCGCGGAGAGCGCATGCGCGAACAGGCTGAACAGGCAGGAGATCTGCGCAGGCGAAACCAGGTATAAAAATAATAAATAAGTAAATATTCCGGGACATTTCACACAGCACACCCTACTCCCAAACCAAGCAAAACTTGTACCATGGGAACAAGATTGCTGGTAGAATACTAGGTACATATTATTGTAAATAATTTATTTTATTTATTAAAGGTATCCAACGGAATAAACACATAAAATACAATAATACAAACAAAGGACTTAAATCTAAGTGTTTTCCCAATTAAAGGACACCACAACATGCAAATAATAATAAGAACTAAACTATGTACAGAAAAAGTTACTTTAACTTTTAGACAAAATAAAAATATTATTTATTTTTATTTTGTACGGAAAAGCAGACAGCTTCACTATGCAATAGTGAGTGAAATAAACTTAAAGTAATACAGTCATTGTTAATAATGAAGCCCACAACGCTAATCTCAGATTAATCTAAACATTTTAAAATATAAGTTTCTACTAAAAAGCTACTGATTGCATGCAAAAATATTTTAAAATAAAGTTAACTAAACTAATATAAAAAAAATAAAGTAAAACAAAAACAATAAGCATAGGAGAGAGACAATATGTAACAATATGTACACAATACAAATGTTAACAATATGTGACAGTATTAAACAAACAGAGTGCTTATTAATTAAGTACAAGTATAACATAGGTACATCATAAAAAAAAACATTGATCAAGTTCGTTTTCCTTCGTTTGAAACCCAAATGATTGTCAAAAAACATAATTTACAATGACAGGCTTCTGAGGGTACTAGTCTTAAATTGATTCACACTGCAAGAAAATAAATATGTCAATGACATCAAAATTGGCGTTATAAGACTCCATCATCCGACGTATTGGGGTTCGCAGTCCCGTGTTTGTATGGGGTGTATTAAGGGCAAACAACCGCCCAGCGCGCACGACACGCCTATGTGAAGTTCTTGGAACAGCATAGGACAGTCTTGACACTAAATAAATGCAGTCGAAATGATCATTAACGATCTTATGCAATATCACAGCTTCAAGATATTTGCGTCTAGATTCCAGCGTAAAATATATAGGTAATACATAGTAACACCCTGACACAAGAAATATTTATGTTTATCAGCCAAACACTTGCTCTGGGCGGGAATCGAACCCAGTATATGAGACGATTCTAAATAATCCTTGTGATTTTACAATTTATGACTATGACTAAAATAATATAAATATTCAGGCTTTGGTGTACAATGTGCTACCGCCACACGTCGCCCGACATTTCATGGGCGCACATCGCAACCATCGAGATCTATACAGTCAGAGCTACGCAGAAGTGGGCGTACTTTTTGCTTCGATGCCCAACTTTACAGGTAATACATCTAGATAATATCTAGTAGTACCTTTAACTAGTATCATATAGACGATTTGGCTACGTTGCAATAACAGAAATCGCGGGCAAAATCTTCTTAAATAAAACAAAACCTACATATCTTCATAACTAGCCTTTGTGAAAACGAACCCCCTATATTATAAAAAGTTAGCGTTGTCATTACGTCACCATTACGTATAGTAATCAATACATCTACGGCCGGTTTCTCGAACGATGATCAACGAAAAAATCAAATAAATACTATGTGTCAAACTCGGATCAATCGTGATTTGGGTTTCCAGAAACCGGCCGCTAGTCTGCGCTAACTTTTTATAAGATAGACCGAGTTTGACTTATTTGTGATTTCGTTGACGAAATTTACTTCCATATAAGCTAAACTTCTTTACATTGTCGATTTAGTTGAAACCTGTAATGGCATTGTAAAATGAAATAAATAAAATAGAATAGAATAGAATAGAATAAGTACTTTATTTCAGTTATTATAAAAACTTAATGCTAGAACACTTAAACGATATAATTATTTTAAGTAAAAATAACTGAAAAAGGTCATTACTCAGCTTGTGCTGGTGTAGAACCATTGGGCTCTACACCAGCGCTGGTTTTCAGTAATGCCAAAACTATAAATAAACTATAAAAAGTTAAAATATAAACATGCGTCATCGATGTGTATATCCAAAACATTTTTTTTCACTTTTATTTTCGATGGCAGTCGGTCGTTGAAGCAAACCTTTTTGCTCTTATCCCGGTTCTTGAAAAAAGCTTATACTTAGGTCATTCATAATTATATTAAACCAGTTATGTTGTTTACTATTTCAGAATTCTACTCGGAAGAAACGGTGAATAACCAAGGCCTAGAATGTCTGCGTTTCCTTAACGAAGTCATATCGGACTTTGACACGGTACGTACTTTACTTGATTAATATGCTTATATTTTCTAGGTTAAAATAGATGGATAACTATATAACTATGTATTACATAATGATGACAATAAAATACTGAATACTGAATACATATCAGAAACAAAGGAAAGATAAAACTTAAATAAATTATAATAGGGAACTCAATGGGCGGCCTTATCGCTGAGATATCTTCCAGCCAACCGAAATATAAGTATACCTATATTCTGTAAATTATACTGATGGATTTCGGACAAGTAACAGTGGCCTTTCGTGAATGAGCTTAATACTAGATATATATATATTGCTATATGTACTATATATTATATATAGCTTAATACTATTTCAGCTTTTAACCTCTAGTTTTTTTTTAATTTCAGTTATTGGAAGATGCGAGATTCAGAGATATTATTAAAATCAAAACAATCAGCTCGACCTACATGGCTGCATCAGGTCTGAACCCGGAGCAAAATGCCAAGGTATGTTATAAAGTATTTGATTCAAAACAAAATGAATAGGTATAAATCTAGCATCTAATAAATATGAAAGTTTTGTCACAAACAGCTTTCTAACCTTTTAATGTTGTTATGTGTTTAAGATGGTTCAATATTAAAGCAAAAACGCGCGTTTTATGTGCAGTCAGTTTATTTCGATTCAAAGGGCTTGGAAATGTTTAGAATTTATTAATCTTTATTTATTGGAGAGGATTTAATCAACGTGATTATGCCCTTGACAAGAAATAATCGAAATACTTATGTGCTTATTTTTTTGGTAAATACCTTCATAGAATACCGTAACAGACATAAAATCTATGTGACAGGCGTCACAGCTCAGTTGGTAGTAGCCTGCCTTCCATGCTGTGGGTCGTGGGTTCGATTCCACTGCAGAGCAAATATTTGTGGGACAAACATAAATATTAAGTCTTTACCTATGAAATTGCCGTTCTGCAGTACTGGTCATTTCAAATCAAAATAATTTTTGTTTGGCTAAGAATTATAATTTCTAATTAATTTTATTTTAAAAACATGGATTTTTTTTTCCAAAAATAGTTATTTGTTTATTGATAAGTGTTACATTTTCATCGCATTTCAATCTTTTTCGTCATTATGGATACGTTAAAAATTCGAGTAATTATGGAATATGAGTACCGTCGTGGCAGCAACGCGGCACAAGCGGCACGCAACATCAACGACGTTTACGGAGCTAACCCTACAAACCAACGCACCACCTGTTATTGGTTTGCTCGCTTCCGTTTTGGAAATTTCGACCTGAAAAATGAACCTCGCGGTCGTCCGAAGACTTTGGTCGACAATGACGAATTAAAGGCGATTGTGGAAGCTGATGATACACAATCTACGGCTGAATTAGCAGCAGCTTTCGATGTTAGCGTCAAAACAATATTGGTCCATTTGCGTCAAATTGGCAAGGTAAAAAAACCTTACGAATGGGTGCCCCACGAACTCAATGATCGCCAGCGCGAAGTACGCGTCGAGACGTACCTTGCACTGCTCAACAGACACACAAATGAAGGAATTTTGAACCGCATGTTACCTGTGATGAAAAATGGATTCTGTTTGATAACCGCAAGCGCTCAGCAAGATGGTTGGATCCTGGTTCAGCACCTAAACAATGCCCTAAACGAAAACTTACCCCTAGAAAAGTGATGGTCACTGTTTGGTGGTCTAGCGCCGGTGTGATTCATCACAGCTCTCTCCAAACGGGGTGAGCATTACTGCAGATGTGTACTGTGAAGAACTGATCACAATGATGGAGAAGCTGGCACATCTCCAACCAGCATTGGTCAATCGCTCGTCTCCGCTGCTCCTGCACGACAATGCGCGACCTCATACTGCACAGCAAGCGGTCTCCAAGTTGCAAGAACTGGGGTTGGAAGCTCTCCGTCTTCCGCCCTACTCACCAGATTTTGCGCCTACAGAATACTACTTTTTCCAGAATTTGGATAACTTCTTGGCGGGAAAAACTTCAATACCCGAGAGGCAGTACAAAATGCCTTTGAAGAATTTGTTGCCTTCCGTCCAGCTGATTTCTTTAAGAAGGGCATCAATAACCTGCCACTGTGTTGGCAAAGATGCATTGATTGCATGGGTAATTACTTCGATTAATACAAATAAAAAATACATGAAAAAAAATAGTTTCAATTTCTTCATACAAAACGGCAATTTCATAGGTAAAGACCTATTATTTGTTCTGTGTCTGGGTGTTACTATGTATGTAGGTGCTTACATAAAAAATGTATATAAGTATTCTATCAGCAATCTAGTTCCCATAGTACAAGCATTGCTTTATTTGGGACTAGAGTGTGAAGTGTGAATTGTCCGTAAATAATTTTTTTTATATTTCTATGTACTTACATTATATTTTTTATACTCCAGAATGCAGACACAACAAAACTAAGATGGAGGCACCTCATGTGCCTTGTAGAATTCGCTCTCGAGTTACAACGTGTATTGGCAGCAATCAACGAACAATCATTCAACCACTTTGTTCTACGCATGGGGGTTAACCATGGTCCCATCACGGCCGGCGTCATCGGCGCTAAGAAACCACATTACGACATATGGGGAAACACCGTCAATGTTGCCTCTAGGATGGAAAGTACTGGCAAAGCTGGATGCATACAGGTAAAGACATTAATACTGTTTCAACTATCCATACGGCCAGTTTCTGGAAACCCAAATCACGATTGATCCGAGTTTGACACATAGTAATTATTTGTATTCATCGTTCGAGAAACCGGCCGTTAGTATCCAAACTAGAGTAAACAATGGTTAAACTAGTGCATTTGATATTGTACTATAACCAAGCTCTCTATCGCCGTGGTAACTTGTTAAATTTGTACATACCTACCACCTATGACATAGGAGGTA
This sequence comes from Ecliptopera silaceata, assembly GCA_932527185.1. Classification (NCBI taxonomy): domain Eukaryota; kingdom Metazoa; phylum Arthropoda; class Insecta; order Lepidoptera; family Geometridae; genus Ecliptopera; species Ecliptopera silaceata. Next base: position 5,896,142 of record OW052192.1, read on the forward strand.
GGTATGTACAAAGTTAACAGCATACACTGAAAATGTTGCCATATTTGTAATTAAAAATAGACTTACCACATAAAACAATTTATTTAAACTAGACAACATAGGACCTGTGTTGTCTAGTTGTATTATGTAGTACCTAGGTAAATCTATTTTTAAATTACATATATGGCAACATTTTCAGTGTATGATGGAAAAATGTGCTGCAAGTAAAGATGTGTAAAGATTATAGAAACTTTATCCTAGAGATCGGAATGAAGCATGGTCTCTATAAGTGCTATGAAACCGCATTATCACATCTTGGGAGTGAACTTTCCAGTTACGCAGTATAAAAATTCCTTACTGTTTATAATATCACGCTGCTAGTTAAATAAAAACTCAAACATGATATTAGACATATTAACTATTACCTACTTCCAGTATTCTTCTTCTTCTTCTTCTAGCGTGTCAATTCTACACAACAACAGTTTTAGACAAAGTTCCATTATTTGTAATTTGTCATAGTTATTAAGTTTTTTTTATATAACTTAGCTACCTATCTACCTTTTCTAAGATTGTGTAAATTAGTTTTTAATTTGGGCTAATAAAGATCTTATCTTACAAAGATAATATTTGCGATGAGACAATATCCATAAAATCTTATTTATAAATTATATAATATACAGCAAAGGAGTAATGACTATCTAAGGCATGTAAGTTTTCGGACGATATCTTTATGTATATTTTCGGACCACAGTAAAACCAGCATAAATTCGAATGAAATTGATCAACCCACCATTTATTTTATACTTTACGGTTATGCGTAAACACTCGATGGCTCAGAATAAATGCTTACCATATATACACTGCAGTTTTGAAATTTTAAACAGGTAACGGAAGAAACTTGCCACATTTTAGAGGACTTTGGCTACTATTTCGAGCAGCGCGGCCTAGTCGCGGTCAAGGGGAAAGGGCAACTCATGACCTACTACCTGCAAGGGAGAAATGATAGCGAATCTATGGTCAGTACATACCTACCTACTAATGTCTACTTAGTTCTAAAGCTGTGATAAATTAAATAATACCTTTAAAATAGCGTTCTATTGTAACTAAGAAAACCTGTTTTATTTTTCTCCTTTTTCCATTCTTTGCTCAAAACACAACAGTCTGTCTATAATATTGCATCACTCGATGCATTGCACAGATGCATTGACTGCTCCCATCGTATTGAGACGTAAAGGTATCATGAACTTGTAAGTATGTAGTTGGATTGTTGGTTCGATTCTCACCAATCATATTATTTATTAAATATTTGTGACAAACATTTTGTTCATGTGGTGTTAACTGTAGGTACTTATATTAATATATACTTTATATTAAGTGAACGAAATTATGTTTTAATGCTAGTTTCCTTCATTTTTGATAACTGTAAAAGTTTTTGAAATTCCACTTAATTATATTTGGCCAGAGCGAGAATATTTGTAAACATAAGCCTAATGCATAACGAACCATATAAACCATAACAAACTTATCTGGCGTCTAAACGGGCAATATTTTACGGCAATTTGTGGCTGCAATTATTGGCAAACATTGCCTAGCCATCAATAAAACATTTTAGTACATTTTATGGCTGAGCAATCAATTGCAGGCAACATGTTGCAATATGGCTGCAATTGTATGGCCGTATTCAGAACCCTTTAATAAGCCACACAATCCAGCAACAATGGCCGACGAAATGTCAAAAAATATGTGGCTATAATGCCGGGCCATCCTTAAAATATTGCATAGTGTGGCTGGTATTGGTAGCAATGTTGCCGGCCACAGTATTGCAGCCACAAATTGCCGTAAAATATAGCCCGTTTAGACGCCCCATTAGATAACTAAAACAACCTTTCCGAAGGTTATGACCATTTTTTTGCGCAAAACATGTTCTTGTTTTGTATACCAACTTCGTACGATATACTACGAGTATATCGTACGAAGTTGGTATACAAGTAAGGCTTATTATTAGATCGTACCAAAAATTAATGGAAATTGTACTACATATAGGCAACTCCCAGATACAGAAGATATTCTTTCCAAGATCTGTTTATGATATTTTAAAATAGGTCACGTGCAAAACTTTGACATGCTTTTTTTCATGCCCGCATTTATTATGAGAATAATAATTTATTGAAAAGCTGTGTAGAAGAGATCTAATAGATCCAACCTAATTCAACATTTTCGTTTAGAATATAGTAAGGTTGACAATAAAATGAAATGAAAAAAAGAAAAAAATCTTTTTACTTATATACTTAATTCATTGGATTATATTTTAATAATTTGTGGCAAGTTTTTCACTGCTGATAAATTACTTAGTTACCTTAATACCTGCTTATATTTATGTATAATATTATTCATTTTATCATTCCAAAAGTATTATTTGACTTGTGACCTAAACTTTCACAAATTTAAGCTGTAGGTACCTAACGAACGTTATGATACGTAATAAATTAATTACAGGTAATCGCATTAGTAATTGCTTCTTAGTATTGCAATTAATTTCATGGTACTTATGTATTTAAATATAGACATAAAAATCGGCTTAGTTAAAATTAAATAATTTTTATTTTGTGGTTATCAACGTTGGATAACTTTCGTTTTCATGTTTTAAGTAGGTATATACCATATGCATATTATATAATAATATGCAGGTATAGTATGTATAAGTATACCCTATAAAGGCAAATATGCAAATTAAATTATTTCTGCTCAGTTAAAAATAAAACGATGACGAATCGCATCATCAAACACAAAACATGAATAAAAAATAAATGTGTATTTTCTTGCGTTACTTAATTTATTCGAATAAATCCATGGCTTGGACGATTCGTGTATGTTTATTAAAATAATTTATAAGTAGTCATTTATAAAAATAAATTTTGTTTAAAATTACTTAGTGCTCCGCTATCTTTGGCATGCCATGAAAAGAGAGAATATATAGAATAAGTAAGAGTTTGATTTAACATCAAGATGAATTGATAAGACAAACCAAAACGATGAAGTTGCCCAATAGTGGTTGTCTGGCTGTAGATCATGATATTAGGCCGCATCATCATTTAACATCAGATGTGATTGCAACCAAGTGTTTGCGAAGCATAAAAATTAAAATATTTTATTTCGAACGTATGGCAGATCAACTCGATGATCCATCTAATGTAAATTGGTAAGAACTTTGATGGAAGTTAAAAAAGAGTTTCGCACGAGCACCTCAAAAGCTCTGCGATATCTCATCAAATCGGTTTAGGCAAAGGTGATTGAAGAAAGACGAATAAAAAGAAAAGATAGTCTAGAGCTGTCTGAACAGTCTACCTAGACCAACTCTCGTTGCTTCATTCGGGGTTTGCTCTCGCAGGCAGCTCAAATATCTCTCAATCTACTACCTACTTCAACGCTCAAGAAACTTCTTAATACTTACTTACTATGACAAAAGTATTAGATAAAATTGCCACTGGGTATACAATTTTTTTTAATGAAAACTAGATTCTATTCCACTCATGGCTTGACCAGAGCTTGTAGAGATAGATGTGTATATGGACGGTCGTAATGTATACCGTATATTTGAATATTTGACCGTATATTTGAATATTTGACCCTATATTTGACCGTGTATTTGAATACAAGTTATCAATAAAAAAACTATGAACTATGTAGAATTTTATCCTATTGGGTTAATATATAGCTTATGACACTACCGTGGCTTTTTATTTGTAAAAGAATTTTCAAAACCAGTTCAGTATATCCAAAGATACTCTAACCTCACAAACTTTATCTTTTAATATATTATCAGTAGGTAGATATAAATTTGAAGAATTATATTATAAGTAGGTATAGATAAGTTGTAACCTATTTCAAGATAATTACTACGAAACCCACTACTTCGTATGGGTTGCATGTGGGTTCCATGAAAGCTTAAGATGAATGCAAATGAATATTAATTATCTGAGCTCTCTATACGCTTACTTAATATTTCTGAAGATGTAAAAGTCCGTGCTGCATCTGATTACGCAATCGCTTAACTAAGTTGTTCCTAGATTCCAGTTTGCCTCGTCACGTCATAAGGAGGAATCTATAGAAATGCAATAAGCTAATTGATGATCACCTAATGTTTTGATGTCGATTCTTACATAACTAGGTAAACCGGTAATTTGCTTTATACAAGATTATCGAGATTATTTATAATTTTTTGCTTTTATTAACCATAGCCAATATTTGTTGAGCAAGAACAAACAATTTGTGTGCTGGCAAACATTGATTTTTGTAACTGTTGCCTAGGTGTCATGTATCTTTAACTACAATTTTTTTTTATCAGAAATCTTGTTTGTCCGTAACTTTGTTTTGCTTAGCTTTGAAAAGTCCACAAATATGTACCTATTTATTTGTTTGATCTATGACCAAAAAATATATCTGAAACCTTATTTCCGTAACTTTGTTTTGCTTAGCTTTGAAAAGTCCACAAATATGTATTTATTTGTTTGATCAATGTGCAACAAGTAAATACAGCCATGTTTCTAGTAGCGCATATTAAGGTTATCATAACAATATTCCGCATAACCAGAGGGTTAGGTATGAGCAAAACTATTTGGATGTTATCAATTAACATGAATATGTTATTATATTGATAACTTAAAGCCAGTACATTATTTTATCTGTTTAGTATAACCATTATCTAACCGAAGTAGGATACTAGCTCTGTTAAAAAAGGCTATTTTTTAAGATAACTTGTAAATAGATAAGTGAGAGGGTTTCGTAGTAATTATCTTGAAGTAGGTTACAATACAACTTATCTATACTTACTTCAAATAATTCTTCAAAATACTGAAAATTATATAGTATAATATGAGATAACTTTGAATGACTAATGTCAAGCTTACAACGCTTGAGGTTTATTAATTTAAATAGAATTACTGTTATTAATTAAGTTTAGCTCGATGTAGTTCTACGCCGAAACATCCTTTTGTTAGTATTCTAGGCTCTGGTCGCGTGGAACTGGAACCTAGCATCACCTAGTATTTAAGACGATTCTAAATGCTCCTTGTGATTTTAGTGAATAAAGAACTTTTTTACTTTATTTTACTTTAACCGAATGATTTTGTACTACAGGATGAAAGCAAGCCGGTGTGCACCTACAGCAGTCCACTCATAGAGAATGGTAGTGTTCAAATACTTATGGCACCACCAGACCAGCACGATGACACAGTTGTTGACATACCGCTACTGAATAAGAAGATGATATAGCCAGCAGCATTGCCATTGGCAGCGCCACTCGAGGCAAACCTACCCAGAGAAAATGCTGATCTATATGGCAACTACTTTTTCAATTGTTATTTCCTGTAGATAATATATAATTGGTAGACAAGGTATTGTATCCAATATGTCTACATAAATGTACAGAAATGTTCTTCTGCAAAGATATTATTCACTATGCATTCCATACTGAGATTAATTATATAATAAATAGATTGTACGTTGTTACGGTGTTTTCCAAACGAATTATATGTTAACATTTGTACATTCAGCATCAAAAATAAATATTTATTTGTGTATCGAAATCTTTGTTCATAGTTTATGAAATAAAAATTAGTGTTTATAATCTTATATTTATAAACATCTTTGTAACTTTGCCTCATCATCAATCAACAATGTTGACTGTACAAGGCGTTCTAATTTCCTAAACTACAATGACACAGAATTTCTCAGCTAAGTCGACTTTCCGATTCAGATCATACAGTTGACTTTTTTCAGTCTTTTCGTAAAAAATGTCTCAGTTCTAAAGGTAATTTCTAATGCGAAAACTCGGTACACCTATTTCTGATAAAGGGTACTTGAGCATTACTTATAGTAGTTGATAGTAACATCACATTATTTTTGGAAATTGTTGAATAGATATCGGAAGCGTTAGTGATAGTATTAATATTGTGAGGCGAAGAAGATTTTGTGATGTTTGTAATCTTAATGTGTGCTAAGTATTTAGTGTAGAACAATGCTGTTTAAGGCAGTGCGTACTCATTTATGTCACTATGTAGTTGAAATATTGTATTCGGCGATACTACCTCGTATCATGATTACTACAACGTACAATAAACACTATTATAACACATAGTTCATCATTTCTCAAATTGGAATTGTACATGATACTAGACTCGTATTTGGTTGAAATATTTGTGATTTTAATCACTATCGTGATTTAAGTCATATCGTTGTCATCGCCACTTTTCCAAGAGTGGATTTTCACTAGCTTAAAATTAAAAAGCTCTACTAGCCAGGATTTAAATAAGAAGAATCTATCTTCTAAATATTTAAGCCTTGTCTTAAATGTAAAGTATATACCACTCTTTGAAACTATTACGTAGGTATCTTTTTCGATACTACAAACATTATGTACGAGTGTCTTCTCCACAATACTTTGTTACCTACTGTTCAGGTACGTTGTACTTAAAAGAGCTTCATTCTACGATACTTTTACTTCCTAAATTCGTACAAAACTTGTAGGTATGCACTTAACTACTTCTAAATGTTAATCTAATACGAATAAATGGATATTGCTATTGTGGAATTTTAATAGCAAGCCTATTGACAGTAGTGATGAGAAAGTCAGTGTAGCTTAATTGTTATTGCATGTAAAACGAGTAATAAATGTAATTTACTTAATAAAATACCTACCGATTGTTGTAATGTTAATATTTTGACCGCGATTCATGCGACTTGAATGTGGAAAAAACGTAGTAATCTATGATATGCTCCGTGTTTTGTTTCGAATAGGTTTTACATCAGATGAACGCAGTTAAATTGTATGCCAAGGGCAAGGTTTAAGTATACTTATAGGAGTAGTAATAAGCATATCTGTTCAATGAGGTTCATATCACAATGAACGGATTCAACTAAAACATGTATATTTAATTATAACATATAAGTGGCAGCCGAGCCGTCGCAGGCAGTATTTACGATAGCACGGTAGTCTATGCAATGGAATTAATTGCCGACATATAAGCACCTGTTACTGACACATAGGTTGATGTGTATTTCATGGAATAATTCTCACGTAGCAGTCGTGTTTTATGCCGTTCTGATTTAGGTCACTCTTGTTTATGTTATGAGATGAATAAGATGCATAGTTGCATGTTTATGCAGTTAGGTATGCGTAGATACCAGTTTTGGACTTACATAACAATTGTTTGCGAATTCATTGGTTGCCTCACTACAGTATCTTTGTATTGAAGTAACTATATTGTGATATTGATTATTAGGCTTGTAGATGTATAGATTAGGTACATATACGTAGAATCAATGTCGCTTAAATTCTTAAAGCTACCTTTGTTTTTCATACGTATGTTCACTGCTTTATGGAAACTCTTAAAGGTTCCGATAGATATTACTTTTCATAATATCTGAGTATATGAGGTGATGACTAGCTGCAGTGACTTTAATTTATTTCAAATTATAAAACGCTTTAAATCAGTATTTGTGTAACTAGTTTGCGGGTATTATTATAATTTGATCATACTATTGAATTTATGTTTGTAGATGTAAAAACTTAAGTAAATATGAGTAGAACTCATGATTTAAGTACCTATCTGAGAAGTGTCAGAATCAAAACCTTTGTAATCCAACATCCTATTTCCATTCCAGTATGTAAAACCAACAGCTTCTGCTAACACAATAATAAAACCTTCAATTTTGTATTGGAAGCCAATGTCTTGAATTTATTATGTATCTTTAATCTCAATTTATTAGTCCTCAATAAAGAATTTTATTATTATTATTATATTAAACTTCGTTCGAGTTTAAGTAGATAAATGCTCGCGAGAAAAATCAAAAGAAAGATAAAAGAATCCAAATTCAAGCCAATAAAACAAGTTAAAGTTATTAATAGCATTTGAAAATAAAGAGCATGAGAGTGTCTATAAATATTTTATTTTTATCTTTGGCAGTCGCTTTTCCTAACATTATTATTATTGGTACCATCATCAAAATCATCTAACAAATTGTTTAAAAAAAAAAATGGTAGCACTCCGGGAGTGCCGGCAGAAGTGAAAACTTCAATATTAACGTTGTGTTTTCACTTTTAAGTTTTCACTTCAAAAATATAACCACAGTCGTGATTGTACACATTCGCGCAAGCGCGAATGTGTCTGTGTCTTCGTTGGCTTCGTCGTCATCGTCACGTCACGTCATGTCGCCACGTCATCGTCACGTCATGTCGCCACAACACTATTTAATTGTTTGAGTCATACGTCGCGTGACCGCAAGTGTGTTCTTTTGTCGTCTCTTGTTTTACGAGCAATGTATAAAAATTAAATAAGATCTTACGCTTTTTCGACGTCACGTGACCCTGACGCGAGTTTGAAAGTTTTTACCCACCCAGCGCCGCTAAAGAAGTTTTCACTTCAAAAAAATGTTTCAAAATGTTTTATTTGGAACAGAAACAAAGTACCTACAAAAGAGAAATACAAGAAAAAAATTGTACAAATGAACCAAAAAAAGGCAAAGGTCTGGCGCTTCTCAATGTTATTTTTCTTAGCCTAAGTATTTGTGTAGAGTACTTGGACATTTTTAAGTTAAAAAATATTATGTCATAGGACAATATGTAATTTTGTAGATGTCATCTAAAATGTATGTAAGTAGTTGCATTTGATCAGATTTTAAATCTCTTACATACTATGTCTGTCTTAAGTCGAGAATATAAAAATGAAAGATATTTATTTTTCTCTTTCTAGATTATTACTACTTTTCTGTGATTTGTAACTATTGATAATTTTATACAATGTTTTAGCTCAAACTATGGTTAAAATAAGGCTATAATTTTACTTAATAAAGCAATATACTTAATGTGATTATTTCGTATGTTTTATCATTTCTATTGTATAACCCTTGTAATTAGTGTTCAAAGAAGATTATTATTGTGTATTAAATACAAAATACTACGAACAATCTTAAGTAAATAACTACATCACTAGCTATAATTTTGGACAAATTGGTTATCTTCCAATTTCGTTAAATATCTTTTGAACAGGCAGGGATAAAAGAACCTTATATGCAAATATATTAAGCGGTCACCTATATTTTGCTCCATCACGCACATCGATTTATAAAAGGACACAAAATTTTAATATAGGCTTAAATATGAAAATATTTTGTGGTTATATTTATCCTGGGTTAACATAACATCTTACTAAAATAATATAATGCATACACCAGACCTATAACAACGTCAACGATCTCTCTAAAGTATATTAGACTATTTTATATATAACTAGCTGACCCGTGCCCACTTCGTTGGGCATAATTCGACCGTTTTTTCTCCGATTCACTTTGCAAAACGGACTACCACGTAAAAGCCTCTTTATTTTTCGGTGTTTTGTATAACCTATGACACTCAGCAATAATGTGGCTTTCTATTGGTGAAATTTTTTTTAAGATCGGTTCAGTAGATCCCGAGATTACCCCTTACAATTTAAATTGTAAGGGGTAATCCCTTACAATTTAACAAATATACAAACACACAAACTTTACTTCTTTATAATATTAGTATAGATAGATAATATTATGTTATCTCTAAACATATTCTCCTGTCAATGGGACGTAGAAATGGCAGTTCAAACTACCTTCCACATTTTTGGACTAGACAGGGAAGAACTTATCCGATGCTAAATAAAACTGATACTAAAATACAGAAAGTACTGTTTAAAAATAATATATATGCATAAGTCAGTTATATCAGACCAATATCACTTCTTACTTTTTTATTGTGAAATCAATTCAATTTATTTTTGTTCCACAAAGATACAAATATGTACACTTGGAAAAGTCAAAATATGTTACAATTTATTTCCTATTTTATTTTTACATATCACTATGTAACTTATCATAAATATTAGATTAAAATAACTTAAATAACTAAAATTTATTAAAATTCTTAATATAAAATATGTTTTAAAAACAATTAAAATAACTAAAAACTGATTGATATTTCAATCTTAGGAAGATTTTACACTCGTCTCACTGCACCTCAAATATAGGTATACACATTCCACGGTAAATACCATTCGTACTACTCCATTAACATTTTTATTACATACCTATCTTTTGAGATAACAGTTGATAGGATCAATAATTAATAAATCAACATTAATCAACAATTCACATATCAAATATACGGATAGGTACTTGCTCAAGAATCTTCATAAAAGATTTGGAATAATTACTCAAACCCACGAATATTTTACAACTTTAAAAATCACGTTGACCTTCTGCTTTCTGATAGTAATTTAACTACGATAAATATTTTAAATAAATACACCTATAGGTAGGAATGTTGATTTATAAAATATAAATCCGTTTTCAGCAACGAGAGCTTTTATTCCGACGTATTATGTTTTGATTCTCAAGAAGAATCTACAGATTACGCACAAGATAAGTTGGGGTCAGATAAAGGGGGGGCAGAAGAGTAGTGTGTGGCAGAAGATGAAGATGCAGGTGAATCACAGCTGATGAGTGCGAAGGGTGTTGGCAGAGGTGCTTGCAGTGGGCGAGCGGGGCGGGCGGGGCGTAGATTGAGGCCACTATTTAACCGCACGACGGCCGCGCAACGACCTGTTGTGATCCCGTCATGGCGCGCTACGCCCGTGTCGCTCTTCTGGCCGCGTGCCTCTTGTTCGCCTGCGGTGAGTCCTAACCTTTATCTTTCGTCTCCAGACGCCGTCTATCTCGCGACGTCACGGGGGACGCGACGTCACTTCCGCTCGTCCGTTATTCAGTGATTACGTCGATGCTGATCCGAGTGTTGCATATAGTGAACAGTGAAGTTGACCCGTGCTCCACCGTCGCGAGATAGACCGTGTCTCCGAGAACTTACGTACGAACGAATGCAGCCGACCGAGATCGCCTTGCAACCAGAGACCAAAGGACGTCAGCCCACTCAGACTCAGACCTTTCAAGGATAGTAGCTCCTTCACATAACACTGCGCATCGAGTCCAGCATATTATATCGTGTGTCAGTGTTGTGCAACATTTGAATCAAAGCTTTCATTTTCAAAATTGTTCGGTGTTATGAAAACGTTAAATTGATTTAGTGCCTCCCTTATTTAACAATAAGGAAGTAGCTAGTATGTTTGGATTGGGAAATAGTTTCAAGTCAGAAGTTGGTAGTTGAAAATGTTAGGAATGCAATTCTTACTTGAAAAGGGACCTTGAAATATATGATTATTTTAGTGGTAGGGATTCTGTGAAACTACTGGTGAGCACCTGCTGCGGCTGCGGACTGAGCTCGCAGAGAACTTTCACATTCATTCCGTGTTGCGCTGCCTGCCGTGACGTCACGAGCCGCGGAGGGCGCGCTCACTACCGACATAACGACACATTCTTGTCCTAGAACGTTCTTCTTCTCTCCATACAAATAACTTGCTCATCTCGTTGCGAACAAATCGGTTTTTTTAGCTTATAGATCCGGTGCAGTTTATTATATACACAGTATTACTAAATCTTACCACGGTGGCGGCTCTATTACTTTTATGTATGTTATAAGAAGCCAATCTTTATCCTAAAAGATTGGCTTACAACAGCGACTTAAAAAGCACATTAATGTTTATTTACCAAAAATAGTGTTACTGCATCTGATAAATTTTCGTCGCCGATTGGATGACCTTGAATTTTTTTAAATCTTAACTTTTTGCGGGTTATTTTAGTACCTACCTTCGAGTACTGTTCATTTTGTTTGTTCATTAATGTCCGTATACATGTACTTGAAAACGTTGCTTTAAAACAGTTAGAAATAGGAAGGTACTTAAACTGCTGTACAATCAGCATCAAAAATAGATCACTACTCTTATCGTTTGCTTTGAAACAGATCCATTTATTTAATTGAAAAGCTTGTTTGTCTGATTTTCAATAATAATTAGCTTATCAATTATAAAATTCAACAAACATATGGCAAATTCATCTTGTTTCTATGCGAAATGCTAAGTCTTCTGGCAACTTAATGATTTGTTTCATTATAAAATTACTTATCAATATTTTAGTTAGAGCCTACCGCGGGCTGACCGGCCAATAACATTGAAGTTAGGGTATAGTGGTTTAAAACCGGACGAGTTAATATGTTGTGGGTAAACAAGCACTTGGCCGTCATTTCATGTGTTTGTACTTCTGCTTGACCCTAGTGTAGTGTAGATAATGAATATGCAATTCATAATTATTTTCGACTTAAACCACTCTAGCATAATACGCAACGTGTAGGTATAAAAGCTTGAGGGTATTCAGAAATAATCAATCTTGATCAAAAAAATCTATGAAATTTATTTCGTTTTGTTTTGTCATACGTTTGACATTCTAACCTATAATTTCCAAGTAAATTACAATAATCGAATTAATATAATTGCGTGTAGGTCTACTAATGTAATCTTCAAACTGATTAGTTCGGTCTATGTCAAGGTAAGGTCAATGCTCATTATAAAGTTTATGGAAGTAAACTTCCATAATCTTTAAGTTTCTTTAGTAGGTAATATACAAAGTGTATTGTTCAATGACATAAAATACTAGATCAATACAAGCATTTCATCGACTAAGTATTTAAATTTTACAATATTTGCATAATCTTTGGCCGAATAATTAGCAAAACCAATTATGAGTCTCGAAAACTATGCTATTTTATTTAAATAAGAATGCAAGTTTACTAAATAGTTAATTTGAAATAATTTTGACGTAACTAGAACTATGCATAGCTAATTGATTACTTGATTTTAATTTAGCAGCGTGCCTATGGAATTCAAATCATTATTTTGTCATGATAATATTTTAAAGTATTAATGGATTATTGAATATTAATAACTTACTATCTTAGGAATATATGCCCTAAAAATGAATGAACTGTTGACGGTCAAGTGTGAGTCGCGTCTTGCGTGATCGTGTACCGCACGCAATGTTGCTGATAGTGTTGCAATGTTGCAACGATTGCATGTATTTTCAATCTTGTTTTCTTTTATTTATGTAATAAGGGTAGTGTGTCAAACATTTGTAACTGTTTAGCTGTGATGTGAGTCTATATTATATTGTAGCGGTTGATAACTCAAGTCTTTATTACATCATAAAATAGTATTATCACATCCTCGCATACTTAAAAGGCGTATGATAATTTTTGAAGTGAAGAAATATCTTGCAGGAGTCTGTGTATCTTATATGAATCTTATCTACCGAGAATCGAATAATATAAAGCTTTGGGAAGTAACTTTTTCATTAGACAGGCGGATTTAGCGAACTTATGTTAGTGCTCTAAAGTAAAAATTTAATAAAAAGTACAATATTTCAAGTACCTATACCTACGTCAATTAATTTCCATGCTCTCCAGGGGTTTGGTATTTTCTCTGACCGACAAGTAACCAATAACAATGCGATATCTATGAATAATATTAACTGTTAATTTATCGTCCTTGACACTGTGGAATCTAAGGTCTATAGTAACATAACACTATCGAACGTGTTCTTCTAGAAGTTAGAATAAAAACTCTAATAATTTATTTAAGCAATTTTTTAGACTATCAATGTCTGAGTATGTGAATAACGGAACGATTGGTGATTGATTAGTACTTCAAGGCAAGTGGTACTTCCGTGTGTGGAAGCGTCGCTTTGCCGTTAAGTTTCAGAAATTGTACTTTAGATGGAAAGTTGTACTGCCGCCGTGGTGCTTAATATTCAAAAGGTGGACTGTCGTTGGTATTCTATAAACGCGCCCGGTCGACGCCCGCACTGTCTTGCGTTCCAAACCTACCATACTTATATCTAGTGTTATGTACCTACCTACATATCACTACAGTCAAAGTTAGCATACCTTAAAGAAGCATTGAAGAAGTCTATAATCTCTCTGACCTGTGTGAAGTAACTGTTCGCAATATATGTCAAAAAAACACGAGATGTGGTGTTATTGTGTCCTTTGTTAAGATCTTATCTAAAATGTAATTCGTACTACGAGTAGTATAACTTTTCCAAAATTCAAACTCCCTGACAAAAATGTAATAGCTCACACTTAGAATATAAAAACTACTTTCAGAGATCAATACCGGATAAAAAAATGGTGTCTTATTACAACAAGATAGATGCATTATTATCAAGTAATTTTCCACTCTTCTGACTCCACAATCCACTTTTTAGTAGATGTAGTATAATTTTGTACTACGTGTTGATTTCTGATGTAGGTAAGCGTGTAATTTCATATTACAATCACGTAAGCCCATTCCAATCAAAGATTGTCTATGGACTGCGTAATAGGTATATAGAAGTTTCATAAGACACTTTTTCCTTTCTTTCCCACGGTCAAAATAAAAGCGGTATTGCGTAAAAGACAAATGTTATATCATTCTTCGGTAGAAAAATAAGTCGTAGGTTACTTCTGCTAAGGTCAAAGTCAAGGAGGTCACAATATGTTTGGTTTTGGTTTGTTAATAGCACTTAAGATGTCATTAAACTGTATATTATGTATGATCCACACGCAATGGACCGACGATATGTCTTAATAACATAGACTAAACTAGTTTAGCTATTGTAGCTCATGCAGATCTATTTTATACCGAACTCTTATTAAATCACGATGTGTTTTTGTTTCTAAACTTCTTTATTAGACCCAAAATGTTTAGAATTATGAAAATACAGATAGGTTTAAGATCTGAAAACACGGTAGTATGAACTATGCAGGTTAAAAACAGTAGGCACATTACTTAACAGATAGCTAAGCATTACAAAACTGTTTGCAACAAACACTTTACCACAACATACTTTCACTCACTATCTTCTTCATCTTTGACAAATTGAATTTATAAGTACTCAGCTACATCCGCCTCGTTTTCTAATTCTATTTACATGATGTAAACATAAATAATACCAATTATATAATATGAAATATGCAGAGATTATAATTTAAGTACGTACTTAAGGAAGTTTAAGAACCTCAAAATGCTCTAAACTCTTAGTTACTATTTTAAATACGTATAACTTACATACATTATTCTAATTATTGCTCTAAAATCCTACTTCAAGATATTACTCGCAAAAAATTATGCTTATTCTATGGCCACGCTCTACTTGCGTGGAACCTAAGTAATATGCACGGCCAATAAAATATTTGAATTGCATAACAAGTAAATAAGTAGTTAATAGTTTGAATAAGTCGTTAGTGTTTTGCCTACAATTACCGACATTGATACATTTAATATCAGCTAAGAATGCGGTCACGAAGTTTCTTTCCTACTAGTACTCTGACTCATTGTTGACTATTAAAGTGATGCATCTTGCTCTTAATAACTTCCCTAATGCATTATGAAAAGCATCAAAAACAAAAATTGATAAAAAAAAAGTTCAACCGCAGTTTCCCATATAAAAGACTTCAACGCGTTCGGGCCTTTTTGTAGCCGTGCCTACTAATCTACTGTTTTTACATTTATCACTAAGAAGTTCATAAGAAGTTTGATAACTGAAAAGAAATAATTATCATCATAATTTGTGTGAGACTTGAAACTGCTCCCATTTATACAAAAGACTTCAACGCGCTCCGCTTTCGGCGGCTATATCTAGGATTATTGTATTTTTTTCATTATCAATATATAGTTCTAACGCAAACTTAGTAAACTGTAAGTTCAAAACATATATAATTTTCCGTGAGTGTCAAGGGAGAGCCTAATTCTTATTTTATGCAAAGCGATACGTCTCGTTTTCGAACACGTGGAATATCCGGGTCAAATACGACAAGTTATTTTAATATTTCGGCTGGTGACAGAAAATTACAATTTTCTAGCTAAATATATTTATTACATTATTCATGTTTTACATAAAACTCGAGGAATTTGGTTTGTAATTGAGTAAAATCGAGTTATTTAAATATATTTTATAACTTATTCGAAATACGGTTGTGCAAATGCCAAATAGTTTTGATACAGGTTGTTGAAAAATATTAAACATTTTAACAAAGATTTATTTTCAACACAACTTTATTACTTGATAACATGACAATTTTCAATATGGGTAGGTTATTATAATTGCATTATGAGTTTTAGTTTTTTTTTTAATTCTGTTATGTTGAAATCTGTTGAAATCATAAATCATAGAACCGTGATATACGAATGTATGTTGCCATATTACTGTGTTAAAAAAAAGCCATATAATCATAATAATTTTGCTATATTAGGTAAGTATCTTAATAATTAAAATCCTAAGATAGATTAAATATTGGAAATAACTACAGTCATGAAAACAATGAGTAGTAATGTTCCACGCAGCATGCGAGCTCCGACGGCATGAATCGAGTTTGCGATTGCAATATTTGTTAATGTCTAACCTAGTTCGATTGTTTGAAAGATTTCAAAGCCTGTCGAAACCAGTCGACGACATTTGCTATAATGTACCCTTTCATTCATAACTTTACTTGTGTTGTTTCAAGTTGTTTTAAGACATGAACACACGTATGAGCCATTTTATTTTTGATCACAGCCTTCGAATATTTTAGCAAATTCCTTTGGTTTCATATACATGTTTTGTATTAAAATCTAAATGTTCAAGTGCGCTGTAGATTGTCTGTATCTAGGTATTAAACACATGCTCAGACTGCGGCCACAAGCGCTGTGCAACCAGTTAGATAATATTTAATAAATCTATTTCCTTGTATTATGTACTCGGTGCATCGATACGCTCACATCATGCCAATCTTAGTCCTAATTTTTTTATACATTCTCATATTACCTAAGTCAGGAATACTGATTAACAAAATTTACAAGATTT
Organism: Ecliptopera silaceata; assembly: GCA_932527185.1. Taxonomy (NCBI): domain Eukaryota; kingdom Metazoa; phylum Arthropoda; class Insecta; order Lepidoptera; family Geometridae; genus Ecliptopera; species Ecliptopera silaceata. Next base: position 5,912,909 of record OW052192.1, read on the forward strand.
ATGCGCGTGTTTTGAGCCGCTTTGTGAGAGAACATTTCACTTTATCCTAACTTTTCTTTCTAAATTTCTATATGACTAAAGAATTACATCTTTTTGGTAGGTACATCGTTAAATTTCCTGAAATATTTAATGACGATTCAAGGAAAACTACAATTCCGTAACCTTTTTGAATTTATAATAATTTCATCAGCCTGATCGGCGCACAAATCAAATGCCATGCATAATGTTGAACATAGTATAGGTAGATAGAGGACATAGAAAGAGTCGTCCTTGTCGCTTGCCCAAGCGCTGACATTTCGAACCAAGTCAAATGTCACGAGCGATCCAACCTTTGGCATTTAGCATTTACAGGCTCGTGGCGCTCGGCTTGAACGCTACCAAGTGACATTTACAATAATGTTTAAAAACCAATACCTACAGATGTTTTAATTTAGCACTAGCCTCGTGCAATGCCGTTATTAGCAACCTGTTTTTAATGGCAGTCGTAAGGAAGTTGCAAATTCACCTACACTAGACGTAACGTTACTACTACGATATTAACTTCCAGGTTTGGTGATCTCGCTCGGCAGCTTCTAGAATAAACGTGTCTGTTTATTTAGAAATAATTTTTTTTTTGAAACGCCTAATATTAAATAGAGGGCATTCTGTTTGTATAAAGTTCTATAATGTATTTTTTTTTGTATAGCGGTTGCCGATGGGCACCGATACAAGCGGCAAGCGGACGACACAGCGAAGAAAGAAGACAGCTTGGAACTAGAGCTATGCAAGGACAAGGACGCCGGCGAATGGTTCCGCCTGGTGGCCGGCGACGGCGACAACTGTCGCGACGTCATCCAGTGCACAGCCTCGGTGAGTACCTACTTATGGTCATCGAAATATTCTCAAGAGCGTTGTACTTCAAGATAGCATATAGCAACAGACAAAACAAGATCACTTCTAAACCGCAAGGACAGTAGGGAGTTTGTCCCCTAAGTAATAAAATTCGTGGCATAACACGGTATTGGCATTTTCCACTCCTGCACTAACAGCACTCTCTCTATATCGAGACTAATGATATGTGTGCGGAGGTGATCTAGTTGACTCTAATTAAAATTGTATAAGTGGTACTTCCTCTTCCTTGTCCGTTTCATAAAATCGCTTATCTATCATTTTCATGTAAAGTTTGATCCGTAAGTAAGCTATGTAGCTAAGCGCGTCCTAAGTCACATGCTATTTCTTCGTCCATATATGTAGGTATATAAAACTGATATAAAAATTGCAACAATAAACAAAAAGGACTAGACAAATTACATCCATGACATTCAACTATTGATTAAATTTATTTAGAAACTAATAAAAAGATGGACTTTTGGTACACGTCCTTGTCCTTGAAGAACCGTTTAAGTGATTGTCGTTTTTTGTTGCCTCGTTATGCAGAGCTATTTAGGTAGTAGTACGTAGTAAATTGATTCATGGAATTTTAAATAGTTAGGTACACGATATCATACTTGTACGTTGTAGCCTATGTAAATCAAACTCGAGAATTTACATAAGATCAATGACAAGAGAATGTCTGGAACCAGGAAGTTGTGATTATGACTGAACAAATGGTTCCAAAGAAATTACGATTCACTTTAGTTCAGTTCTTGGAAATATATGTTATAATGTTATGTATACATAAAGCTTTGCATTGTGTATGTACTGACTATCGAAAGTCTTAATTGGTAGGGTACGTTTATAAAATATTCTTCTGAGCCCTATTCGTCCAAGTTAAGTTAAGATAATTTTTATCGAAAAATACAATGTAAATTACATGGACGCTGTAACAGCTGCGCATAATATTATTTCTTAACGCTTACAACCGGCAGCTTCATAATTCAACTCGTTTCATAACAGGGTATTCAAGCGATCCGTTGCCCAGCCGGTTTGTTCTTTGACATCGAAAAGCAGACTTGTGACTGGAAGGACGCCGTCAAAAACTGCAAGTTGAAGAACAAGGAGCGCAAGGTGAAGCCCCTTCTGTACACCGAGGAGCCTCTGTGCCAGGACGGATACCTGGCCTGTGGTGATGCCACCTGTATCGAGAGAGGTCTCTTCTGTAACAATGAAAAAGACTGCCCAGATGGATCTGATGAAAACTCTTGCGGTAAGCATATATTTTCTCTCTAATACATTCCTTGTTCTACGCAAGTGTGCTACATCGTAGACCGCATCGTCACTTAACATCAGGTGAGATCGCGGTCAAACACTTGTCTATAACATGTAAAAAAAATATATATATATTTTTATATGGCAATCTACTAAAAGCTCAAGCGTGACGAGCAGTTAGCCTGCCAATCAGCCTAAAAACTAGAGCAGTCAGCCTAAAAACAACAGTAATTTCACAACACATCAATCGGGCGCCATCATAAGTACCTACTTAATGTGTTGTAACATCCATGAAAAATACATGGACTTTAAGACCGGTTAGTCCTTTATAACACCAAGTCACTGCCACATCCGCATGAATAGGTCTTATAGAACTTATTTGAGAGCTTTAATGTGCATCGAATAACTCTGTAAGTAATACACAATACGATTCAATGAGTTGCTGTTAGACTTGAAATGACTCTGAATTGGAATGATGTACATGACATGGATACCAAGTACCAGTCACAGACCCTGAACTGTACATACCTTACCTATCAACTAGGTGAACGACATTAATGCGGCGCTGTTACAAAATAAATGTATTATAATACCTAGGTAATATTAATTTTGGAAAAGATGTCATATTGGCTAGTTAAGATTTTTGGTTCAGTAATACATTATAACTACCTATTGCGTATTGAGAATATATAACTAAAGTGAAATCCAATGAACGTCAGCTGTGATTTGACCGAGCGAAAGTACCCATACTGGTTCCGAGTCACGCCCCGCCCGAGACACATCGATACTGTACAGCTGCACGTGCGTCTACCGCCTTTGCATTCAAATATACACTTACTTATTTTTTTAGAAACTTAGCTGATATGTTAGCTGCATGTGGACGTCTAGCTAAGAATTTCTAAATATGAAAGCCATTTTTTTTTGTGACAGATATCGACAATGACCCGAACAGAGCGCCACCATGCGACCCCACTCAGTGCGTGTTGCCCGATTGCTTCTGCTCAGAGGACGGAACCGTCACCCCCGGCGATCTGCCCTCCAAGGACGTACCTCAAATGATCACCATAACGTTCGACGATGCCATCAACAACAACAACATTGAACTTTACAAGGAAATCTTCAATGGAAAACGCAAGAACCCTAACGGTTGCGATATCAAAGCTACATACTTCGTCTCTCACAAGTACTCCAACTACTCCGCCGTTCAAGAGACGCACAGGAAAGGTCACGAGATCGCCGTACACTCGATCACGTAAGTCTGTTACATAAACGATAAATCTATGCACTTTAATGTATTGCTGCGCCTCATTATTTTTACTGACTCTAAATGTTTTTGCAGACATAACGACGATGAGCGATTCTGGAGCAACGCTTCTGTCGACGACTGGGGTAAGGAAATGGCCGGTATGAGAACTATCGTCGAGAAGTTCGCCAACATCTCTGACAACAGCGTCGTCGGAGTCCGCGCTCCTTACCTGCGTGTCGGTGGAAACAATCAATTCACCATGATGGAAGAGCAAGCGTTCTTGTACGACAGCACTATCACAGCACCCCTCTCTAACCCTCCTCTATGGCCCTACACTATGTACTTCAAGATGCCCCACCGCTGCCACGGTAACCTACAGAGCTGCCCAACCAGGAGCCACGCTGTTTGGGAAATGGTAATGAACGAACTCGACCGTCGTGAGGATCCCACCAACGACGAATACCTGCCCGGCTGCGCCATGGTCGACTCTTGCTCTAACATCTTAACCGGAGATCAGTTCTATAACTTCCTGAACCACAACTTTGACCGCCATTACGAACAGAACCGCGCTCCTCTAGGTCTCTACTTCCACGCAGCGTGGTTGAGGAACAACCCTGAGTTCTTGGAAGCGTTCCTTTACTGGATCGACGAGATCCTTCAGAGCCACAACGACGTATACTTCGTGACAATGACTCAAGTGATCCAATGGATCCAGAACCCGCGCACGATCACGGAAGCCAAGAACTTCGAGCCGTGGAGGGAGAGGTGCAGCGTGGAGGGCACGCAGGCGTGCTGGGTGCCGCACTCGTGCAAGCTCACCTCCAAGGAGGTGCCCGGCGAGACCATCAACCTGCAGACGTGCGTGCGCTGTCCGGTCACATACCCCTGGCTCAACGATCCCAACGGCGATGGTCACTATTAACTGAGCCATGATCTCGCGCCTCACGCGCTCTAGTTAGTTCATCACCAAAATTATTATCCTACCTAATAATAATTTCGGTAGAGTTGTTGTTGCATGGACAACATATTCGTAGCTTAAACTAAAATTAGAAACTTGAATATCAAATAGTCATTTTAATTAATTTATAATTTGTCTTCTTCGATCAACTCTGTCAGATATAACGTCGGCTATGAATATGTTCTCCTGCAACGTCGGAGTGTACCGGGTCACAATCCCGCCCGTAGTCTAAGTACCTACCCTACTATGTATAATAAAGACTCACATAAATATTTAATAGGCCTGTTTTATACTTTATGTGATTTACTAATGTAAGTCTGTTTAAAATTTAAAAATAAAAATTACAAAAATTAATTTTGACTTTTTTATTACTTTATTCTTCTCTGATATTAGTTGTAGGTATAGGTGATGGCATGCTAAGTAAGAGGTCATGAGATTCCGACTATGAAAATAGGCAGTTCTCGAGAGTACGATTCCAGTAACATCTTGAAAATAATAGTTTTAACATATAAAATTATAATTAAAATAAATATGGTTAATTGTTATCTGGCAATGCCTACGTTAGATACAACACAATTCCACACTAAGTAGTTAGAAACTTCTGTGCTAAATAAAAACAGTAAAAGAAACTTCCAAAAGCTCATGAAACTTAAATAACTTGCTTTAGAAAATATTGTTGTTCACAAACGTACCGAGAATGTGAGGACATTCTCGGCTAAGTATCCCGAGAGAGGCTCTCGGGATTATTAGCATTGTTCCATCACACGATGAAAGTAACATCGAATTTTTGAAATGATTAAGTAAGAAAGAAATAATAAGTATTTGTTAAACATTACCCTAACATGTACCAAATAGTAAAATAATATAAAAAAATAAATATTTAAAATGACGTGTGAATCCAGTCTTATAAAACGTTGCCTCGTTGTTTTTCGGCTTGATTTGACATTATCAGTGTTTTTATTGAGTAAATCGATGATTTTGTCCTATATTAAGAGAAATGAAAATCAACACTGTTAAGTTCATGACTGACCAAAACGACGGTAATGTATTTTAAGTGTGCTTTATTTTATCTGACAGCCCCAGGTTAGTTGTATATTTCAAGTGTATTATGAACTCGTATTTTTCACCTTTGAACCCGAATGGTAGAAACCCCTTTTAGGGCCTCCATTCGGAGTCTCTGACCCCGTACAACAGGGTAAAAAACACCAATGTCACGACAAACAAAAAGGTGGTGCATCAATCAACTGAAATTGATTTAAAATATCAAAACCAACCATTAAACTAATGTCAATAATAAATCAGGCTCAACTTGTTAAGATGTTTGCACGTTTGGTTCGCCGTCCTTTTAAGGAAAGTTTTTATCCATAAGCTTACGCGTTGAGACAACCAAATATTAAAAAATAAATATTGAGAGCGTCAACCGATACAAATTTTACAAGTTAAAATACTTAGATAATTCGGGTATACATATTAATATTTTACTCCTAACTCTAGATTTATAAAACTCTTGACGCTCTTTCATGTAGGTATTTTAAGAAATACTAAGATCCGGTGTAACAAGGACTTACCGAAGTGGTTGGAGTCGATGTCTTGTCGTCGAGTTTATTACCTACGTACCTAAAACATACACGTACCTAAAAAATACCTGCACAGCTAAAAAAAGATCTTGCTTATAAGTTAGTAGCATTCAAGGCACGTATGCTCTTCAAACATGCCATGAAAATACCCAGCTTACCAGCGCAAGCTTTATTTATCTTTAAATTAGCCTCACAACTGGGTTCTACTACGTTGTTACGGTTGTACTTTTGATTTCCATCTAAAACTAACATATTTATCATAAATATATGTACGAATAGATGCCCTTTGATCCTTGTTTAGAGACAAGACATACAATACATCCCGCACTGAGATTTCGTGAAGTTTCCAATAAAAATATTACGCAAAAACTATTTTGCTTTGTATTATTTTAAATACGGAGTAGGTACTTGACTAGGATTCTACATGGCGGTCTTATATGAACAAAAAATCATCTCGCTCGATTAAATCAGGCATATCATGAATAAGCTTATATAAGTTTTTGTAGGAATCGCTACAACCGACTCAACGTGTAACCTATACATTCATATAGGTTAAAATGATAACCTTCATTTTTCTAAGTGTAGTCGGTTGAAAATGACACATAAGATGATGCATACGAGTAGGTATGGTAGGCATGCAACTGGCGAACAATAGAGGCGCGGGCGCAGCGCGGGGCGCCACCAACACTTTTAATCTCCCTGACATGTGGGCGGCTGCATTGCACATCATCACCTCCGACCATGTACGTATCCTCAAAGCCATAACAAACTTTCCATTTTGTTTTGCAACACAACGTTGATCAACGTAGAGAATAAGGACAATGCGAAACAATTGTATTATTGTTAGCGACGCCAAAATAAATAGAGAGTTGGAACGCAAGGCGTAAATAACTACAGTACCTACCTACTAACTGAGGCTGTATAAAGAAGCGCAGTGCAGCTTACCGCGGAGAAAGCAGTGAAAGTCTTCCTCTACCTAAACGTCAAGCACCGCACTCACCACTCTTTGTTAACACTTCTTTATTTGAGTTCAAGCAATGTTGCAAAATAAACTTACATAAATAAAATAAAAAATAAAAATAAAAAAGCCTTTATTAATTCCTTAAAAAATACACTTATTCTAATATGTTTTACACTAATTATTTCTTTAGGACCCCTCTAAAGATGTAGGCCTCCTCCAACAGTTTCCAATAGTCTCTTTGTTTAGCTTTCTCCATCCATGCTCTGCCTGCTAACTCCATTATCTCGTCTTGCCATCTTTCCGTAGGTCTCCCTCTTTTGCTCTTTTAATAAACTTACATACTGGTCTTCTTATCTAGCAGCATGACATTCAAACAGTAACCAATGCCTAAACTATACCTAACTGTGCATATCTTCAAAATTCAAGAGTTGTTGATAGACTATTTTTTATTTTAAAGTCATGCTGAGTTCCTAGACCTTAGGTTTAATAAAGGCTAAAAAGACAAAATGTATGATGTTTAAGTCAGACCAGACAGAATGATTAATTTATTAAAAGGTGTAATTTTGCAGCACCTAACACAAAGAAACCTATGTAAGTAACCAATAAAAATACTTCAAAAGTTTACGTTTGACAAACACACACAATTTTTTATTGATTCGTTTCCAAGAATACGGTAAGTAATTGTACCTGCCTATATCTACCAACAATTAAGTACTGTGTTTTTGTGCACGTAGATATATAAGAATAATGTCTAGGTATGCATTGTCGTAAGTGAAAGGAAAATATCTTGAAGAATCCTTGACTCGCGCGCATACCTGCCGCGGCTGCCACCGAGTCGCACCGATGACGCCGGCGCCGCCACGCCGACGACACCGCGACGTGCCACACTAACTTTACCTACCTACCTGTAAAATACTCCATGTATTCCTAATAAACCTTGTAACTGTATTCTAGCTGAGCCTTTTTCAGACTAGAACACTGTACAAACTAGTTTAACAATTAAGTAGTTGATTTAAAAGTTGATTGTTTATTTACCAGGGCGGCATAATCGCATGTGCGAAAGGGCCCTTTAACTTGAATAAAATAAACAAATCTTACGAAAGTTCAAGTTTCTTAATCACTCGTATGCATTAGCGTCTTGCAATTTAGGCTGAGTCATCAATAAAATAAAATAACGAATAGTTTATTAACAATACAAGGGCGGCGGTTGCGGCGTGGTGATGACTGTAAATAAATTACTAGATACATTAAATTAAACCTAGGTTTGGTTGGTTGGATCTAAGAGTAAGCTGAAGTATCTTATGTTATCTAAGTCTTGCACACTTCGACCATCTATAGCTACCTACCTACAGAATTTTGATTAAGAGGTAATGCTACATCCGGGTCTACGCTCCGTGCACTATAATAAGTATAGATTTAGCTGTACATTTTTAATAGTCTACAGCAGGGGTCGCCAAATGGCGGACCGCCGACCCATTGTATGCGGACCGAAAAATATATCCCACGCAGTATTTTTGTTGACGTTAATTCGAAAAATTCCGGGCGAAGTAACGAGGAATGTCAATAGTTTGGACCAATCCCACTCAAAACTTCAGACAGATAAATCAACAATAAAAAATGACACTTTTCTCATTGATATGTAAATAATAATACCTTTATAATTTCCGTAATTACCTTTGCTCAATATTTTTTTTTATGAAATGTGTGGACCGCGGTGGTCATTTCATTTCTTAAAAGGGACCCCGAGCGCTACTAATTGGTGACCCCTGTTCTACAGTCTTTCAGTCCTGTAGTCTACATCTACTTAACATCCTTATAAAATGCCCATCCTTCTCATCTCCAGCCATCGTCTTCGTCTTGCCCGTATGACCAGTCCAGTCGTGTTTTAAAGCAAACTCCTCGGCCAATGATTACATAACACGAAACCCGGATGTGGCCGCAAGGCCAAATAGGTTCACACCGGCAAACGTATTGCACTCATCAAGTATTTTTGCAAATATTTAAAGAAACGATTTTACAAGGACCTATAAAGGAGAGTTCCGAATGAAAGAACAATCACTGCGATAAGTTACGAATCAAGTAATTTTAACAACCATTAAATAACAATTTGACGACCGATGAGTGACAGCGGGCGAAGGTCCGCCTGCGACGCGTAGGTTGCGGGTTCAATTCCTGCCTTGGGATAAATGTTTGTACGATCTGCAAATATTTATTCCGGGTGCATATTTATTTATAACTTTTGCGAACGTGAAACTACGCATGTGTTAGTTTTCCAATTAATTCCAATAGATTTTTTTAATAACTTTATTTTTCCAATGTCTAGTAAAAATCGTTGATAGTTTTCATGTACCTACCAACTTAAATTGAATTCAAATTGAAAAATTGAACCAATCCACTGCCATTCTTTTTTGGACTAAGTTTTGAAGAAAATATGTAATGCTATGTTGCGGGATCATTCATGTGGAAAATAATTATTTAATGAAAATCTTTTTTATTGCACACCTTAAGATTACAAGACAGTAACAGATTTTAAATCAGAACAAAATGTACAATCGACGGTCTTATCGCAAAGTGATACGATCGCTGTTACAGCAATAAAGAAAATGTTTAATTTTTTTTTAAGTTTTCCGTTCACTCAGCGATGATAATAATACCACAGTAATAGTTTAGGTAATTAAATTAAAATTCATACTTAGGCAAATATATACAGTCAACTATTAATATATTCCATTAAGTAGATTCATATTACTTAATTATGATATACTAAATATACCAACTAACTTATGCAGAAACCAAAAAAATATATTGAAAAGTTTACAATAAAATTTATTTTTAGGATATTTAATAAACATATAAAAAAATAAATTTATCGGTGTACACATTTATATTGCATTGAGCTATAAGACAGTAGATACACATAGTAGGTAGTAGATACACACCTACCTACATTTTTTAGTTAAAGTTGGATACAGTCATGGAGATCTATTCGATGGGTACAGTCAATATCATTAGTAAATTATGACGAAATACGATTTCAAAAATGTTTTACTCAACGTTATTAATATACCTAAAAAATAAATTTAAAAAATCTAGGTGGATCTGTACATCTAGTGACGTCAATTTATTAAGCGCTACTTCTATGTTAGCCTTGACTTTTGGTAAATTAGATGGTACCTACATACCTACCTTACATAATATAATCGGAGTTTTTAAACACATATCTACCTATAATAATTTGACCTCTGAATATATTGACATTTTGTCAGAAGCTCTCGTTTGGCTATTTTGAAACACGTTTATAGACAGTTTCTTAATTATATTACTTTTTTTATAATATACTTAGAAACAGGTACATATTTTATTTTAATAATCCTGTTATCCTTCTGTAGGTAGCTGTAGTTTACACTAGGAAACAGTGGTAGGTGCGCCTAGAAGGCGTCAGTAAAACAGTAATATTTTGAATGCTTAAAAACTAATAATAATGTTATGCGTAGGAACTACAAAATCATTTTACTGTGATCAATAAAATAAAATTAAGTTGATAAAAAAGTGAAAAAAAGAGACGTTTTTCTTGAAAGCAGATCTCCCAGAGCAGTGCGCACTGCGCAAGCTTTACAGCGATACATTGATTGTAATAAAATCGCACGTAATTAAGTACTCGTATTTCATAACCATTTTTAATAATATTCTATAGTAGATGCTATGTAAGCGTATAGCAATTTAATCGCATAATTTTATTAAAATCCTCTTTCCACCTTAGTTTGACATTGACATAAATTCAATACAAAACAGGTTCTTAATGAGCGATTTTCCAAATAGCTTTTTAAAAAAAAAATAGTTCAAAAAGAGTCGATAGATGGCGCTGGACACTTAGTGTATATCAAAATCCCTCTCTTTTTATCTGTATAATCTATTGGTAGCTCTGTCGTGTAGCTGTCATTATCATCCTGTCACGTCCGTTTCGGTGTATTCAGCGTTTTGATAAATTTTGTTTGCTTTTATTTTAGCATTCGTGTACCTTCTTGTGGATTTTACTTTTGACGACAACAGACTGTATACTGGTTTCTGATTTCTGCCACGATTAAAGACTTTTAGCTTTTGTCAGACAGTTTTGAATTTTTTCTAGGACAAAAATTACACACCACAGATAAAATATAAAAACTTTTTGTGTTGACAATTGACATTGAAATGCATTTGACGTTGAGCGCCATCTATCGTGTATTCTAAGAACACTCCCTGGAAAATCGCTCATTGAAAGTGAGTCTCACCCGACAAGTATGCTAAAAGGTGTCTTCTTTCGGATTTACTAACTACCTATACCTACAGGGCGTCCTACGCACACGGCCACATGGAGAACAAGCGCTTTGATATTAAAGAGAGAAAATTTTAATTCTTAATTTTATGACCAAAACCTTTTTATTTATAAGTATTCATTCAATTTATTACCTACTTCAAAGATAGTAAAAAATGCAAATAATTTCAACAACATCCTGAATATAACTTTGTACTGAACGACTATTTTGGCGCTGGACAGATATGAGATTACTTTTTCAAAAGGTACATAAGTACCTTTAACACATTTGTTTGTTACATAAGAAGTTTCGATGTCTAATATACATTTTTATTCATTTGTAGTCACGTGTCGAGTAGATTTTCATAGGATTTGTTTAAGTAAACTGATTTTGTAAATCTTTATGGTAACTATCTATATAAGCGATTGGCATTGACTTTCTACATCGGAAGTTTTCCATGTGGGCTCTGACGCACGCTTGTCTAATTATTTAGGGCTACTTTATAGAAACTTATATTATTACAAATTACATTAAGTTTGTCAAAATCTCAGCTAAGCAGAATTATACGTAATGCTAAGATTGGATGCCTGAAAGCATGATGATGACTTAAGTACCTTAACTTGATGATACTTCTAGTAAGTGTTATGTTTCGATTGCTAGCCAAAGCTACTACTGCCAAGGTTTTTAAATATGTATTTTAGAAGTGTGGACTGATCCATATTTAATGTACCTAGCAGTAACAGTATTTTTTTTAATGAATACTTATTCACGGACAATTCACACATCACACTCTAGGCCCAAACTAATTTGCAAAGATTGCTGAAGTTGGGTTTACATGACTTCAATACAAACTTAAGAAACATGAAATACACAATCTGCTATTTTAAACTCCACTAGCTGAAGTATTAGGTGCTTAGTTTAGTACCTACGCAACTAAGATGGAAGTTCATTTTACGCTGGTTCTACAAATTTAACAACTTTCACTATAAATCTTTTTAACATAAGTAGAACCATATAATTTCGTAGATTTGTATATGCAGAGCTCTCTCAAATGATTTCCCAAAAACTGTTTTTTTACTCACCTTTGAACCCTAATAACTTTATAAACCTCTGATCGAATTATTTCATAATCACACCTGTAAAACTTAAAAGTACTATGTTTGACATATCAAATTTTATAGAGCCTAACCAGCCTAACCAGCGGTTCGAAAGTTATGCTCAGACAAATACACTTAAGTACAACGCCGATTTGTCCAAGTTAACGCTAAGATCTTGGCTCGAGATATTTTGTGTTACAAAATAACTGGGGTGGAACCCAATCAATCAATATGTATGAAAAAATAGACAAATCGTATCCATGACCAATATAATACACCTATGACTACTTTCCATCCCTCAGAAAAATCTAGAGAATATCTAGATGACCGGAACGTGGCTACCGAAGCTAGTATTACCTATTATAAGTAGATATCAGCATATCGAAATATTTCAAATCAATGTACCTATTCCAAAAACAAAAGAAAGCTTTCACCGGTGATTTATTAATATGCAACAAATGAGTATCATTATCTTAATTGTATTACCTGCCTAGGCTGATTACCTCTGATAACGACCTATTACGGAGGCTTTTAAAAGCTGCGATGATAGAACGATAGCTTATACTGAGCAGAGGTGGTGCGGTCATAGGACGAAGTGTAACTCTGCGCCGGCTGACTGCCTAGCTGACACTGGTTATATAAATACAAATAGTTGAGGAGGGGCAGTGGAAGCCTCTTGCACTTTGTTGAGGGCGCGCGTCGAAGCCGCCAGTGTTCCTCGAGCGTCATGGCTCGACACGCGTTTCTGTGTGTTGGTGTGTTGGTGCTCGCCTGTCTCGGTGAGTACATCTTTACAATATATATTTGGTTCCAGAAAATATTTTGATTCTGTTATCAATAACGTAAAATGTTATTGATAAGTAAAGTTGAATCAAAATCATATTTTGTATTAAGCTTTGCACCGTTGATAAATGAAATATTTATCAAAATCTACTTAATCTCGAACAAGTATCCAATTCATATATAAAAAATTAATTAAATTATTAAATTTTTCACGTTATTCTAAATATGCCGTTATCGTTTTAGCACTAAATTTTTATGAATTTATTTTGTAAGTTCAATAAAATGTAAAGCATTTAAGCTTTATAATAGTATCCGGTCTTCTTTGAGCTTTGTATCACAATAAGTTAACCGTTTTTGACTTTTCTTATAAATTTATTTTGTCTTACCCTCGACTCTTATGCTCAATTGAATTTCCTATTCAAAAATAGTCGGTATGAACCTTCATAACTCAAGAATTAGCTAAACTGAATGCTACAAAGAACGATTCATATTCCGATGTCGATGACGACGTGGCTCGCTTACTCGGCTTGACCTCGATTTCTTTCCAGAAACTTTCAATGCCGACTAGACCATGTTCTTTTACTTGAGTGCAACTGTGCTTTATCAAATCAATGTATAACGCAGGTCCAAGATGTGTCGGAAAACTTTGGTTTGGTACTTAAGTACCTTCTTCCTATACACCGATCACTTAGCCTAAAATAGATGCAGATTAAAAAATATATTGTTTTAGACTTCAGAAAAATTAACTTTAAGGAAATAAATTTAAATAATAGTACTGAGTCGGTTACGAGAGTTACTAGGTTTTTATGGCTTTAAATAGACATGTACTGCATTGGTAGGTCCGGAGCGAAACACTCCGGCACTAGCACTGCTTACATTCCTCGAGCCACAGGCCGCAGCGCGTGTCGCAATCGCTGCTTACGCTCAGCGTGTTACCTAAGAGCGTTCCTTCCCTCGGTTCTTACAGCCGAATTGGCCAAGTGACTGATTCCTCGTCGCGTGTTAATTGCATATAAAATACCAGAATCGGGGTTAAATTATGTAACATCAATTTAATAAATGTATTTTCTCCAGTGAGCGGTGAGCGCGTCAAAAGACAGGACGAAGATGGACCCGCTGACGACGCAACAGCGGAACAACTCTGCGATGGTCGCCCTGCTGATGAATATTTCCGTCTCACCACTGAAAACGATTGCCGGGATGTAGTCAGGTCAGTTAATAATTATCAGATGATGGATCAACAGTTGAAATAAATACCTAGCAGGTACCTGAAAGGCAACAGATGAATTAAAGATCACTGATAATCCACGTGATGTGTATAGCTTTCACAAAAATCAAAATAAAGCTGAAAACAATCTTACCTACATACCTACCTGCCTACTACTACTATCACAATGATGTCACGCTTTCATCAGACGTTTAGAGAGAACTGGTTGGCAGCCAAACAAGTTTCCCGGATTGCCGTAACTGAAAGCTTACAAGGCCGGTTCCGCGGCGATTGCCTGCTATTATTATACTAAACAAGTTTATGGTTATTCTCGATTTCAGTCAAAGCCTATTTTGCAATGTGTTTTATGCAAGAATGGTATAAGTATACCTACCTCCGATTTTTATCTGAGTAATACAAACTGTGAAGGGCTTTTTCGGAATATTATACTACTTATTTATCTGCAAAAGCTAGTGCCCATCTTGCTAATATAGTTTTGAGATTAAATGTTCATATTTTCTAAGTTAACCAACCCAGTGCCTACAGATTGGTATTTGTTTAGTATGCATGCAGTGTCGAGTCGAGTGACTTGATATTCCAGTCTGAGAACAGAACGGTCGCTAGCATGCCTTGAATATTAGAATCATGACTGTTTCTTTGCTTTAGTTAGCACTTTTGACGACTTATCACTTACATGCAGAATTACTCACTTACTTAAATTATTATATACCAATCCTATTTTGTTGGTACTTATAAATACCTACCTAACTACCAACTAGTAGGTAAGTAGACTTACCTAGATTGCTGTTGATCATGTCAACATCGTTGACTATGGAGCGTGAGATTCAGAATACTTAGGTACAGTAATGTCACACGATTGTAATTAAACATGTCGTCATTGTATCTTGCATGCCTGATTTTTTCCGATTAATCCATATATATTGATGGTACTGAAGGTACCGTCAACATATATAAGGTACCTACATATGGCTCTAAGATTGTGGAGTCCCTGAGCTAAGAGATTCGCTGTGTACAGGTGCGACAAGGGCGGTGAAAGTGTCACCAGGCTCGCCTCAGTGCGCTGCCCCGGCGGTCTAGCCTTCGATATTGAACGTCAAACTTGTGACTGGAAAACAAATGTTAAGAATTGCGATCAAATAGAAAGTAAGTTCCTTCGAATAGAGGAAGTGTTCATGCGGAGGGTTAAGCTTCCGTCTCCGAACCGGTCGGATCTCGGAAAACGCGGGACATGTTAGCCTTCCGAGTGGTCACTTCCTGCTTACAACTGTTTTATTTTAATTCCACATTTCTTGTCAACTGCAGGTGCACTAGATCAGGTCTTAAACAGATCACTTGCCCATCTGGCCTGGCTTTCGATCTCGAAAAACAAACATGCGACTGGAAGGGTAAAGTGAACAACTGTGACAAACTGGAGAGTAAGTGTCGAAGCAAAAGCTATTGGCGCGTAGAAAGCAATGAATGAAGCTTGGGTGATGGGGCCGCGTCGCACTGTAGATTAGGTGTCGAGTATTGCATGAGGCCCCGGACGAACACTGCAGGCCCCCGGCCCGCCGTCGCATCGCCTCGGACTGACCGGTCGCAATTGCAACGCAATTTAACAAACGAACACCAAACAAATACAGCTACCACATTACATGCTACAACGTCTCTTGTAAAAACTAAATAATCTTACTAAAGATAATGGCCACACACTCAAAAAACTTGTAATAAAGTCTCATACTAAAACGTATTCAATAATAGACACTTAAATATAATAGAAAAATCGCACGTCTTAATCTTTGAAGGCCTGTAAGAAGTGTGCTTCGGAATCTCTATCGGAAGTTAAGTACTTCGTTGGGAGCTCTTTTTTTGTAAATAACATAATAATTTAGCAAAATCGAATATGAAAGAGATAAAAGTTAAATTAAATAAAACATTTAACGACTGTCAATACTAAAACATCAAAATGAAAATTTTAAGAAAATCAATTAGGTAACAATTTTTACTTATAGTCCAGTCAAATTACGAAATAAATAAACATGAGCGAATACAGTTTGGGGACTTTGAGGATCGATAGGGCGGTGTATTCTGAGCATAAATTCCAATTTGAGGGGTTGTACTGAGGTCAGCTCAAGGTCATTTCGATGGAAACGCGTTTCATTCGATATCTCGAGAATGGTTGGTGTTAGGCGAAAAATTGTTGAGACCTTTTCTTTTCCAGACAAAATTTACAAACTTTTTTATTTAAAACTTTTTTTTATAACATTAATATTTTTCAACTTATTACTCCCGCAAGGCAAAAATTTTACTTTTTTTGCCATTTTTCGTCGTTTTCTCCCCAACCATTCAATTTTATTAAATTTTACCGATCATCAAAGTGTAGATCTTTTAATTATGAACAGTTTTGTCCTTAAACTTTTTTCCGTAGTGCCAATACCTTCGGAGTTATATATTACTTTACCGATATATTGTTATTTTTATAAATTATTTTTCTATCAATAAATGTGTAAAACAGTTTTAATTGTTAATTTACTTCTTACCCAAATTAACCCAAAAATTTACCCAAATTAAATACTTAATTTTTAAATAGTTTAATTGATTGACCTTTTTATATTGCGACAGTGGCGCGGATTTCGCTCGGTAAAGTAATATATAACTCCGAAGGTATTGGCACTACGGAAAAAAGTTTAAGGACAAAACTGTTCATAATTAAAAGATCTACACTTTGATGATCGGTAAAATTTAATAAAATTGAATGGTTGGGGAGAAAAAACGAAAAATGGAAAAAAAAGTAAAATTTTTGCCTTGCGGGAGTAATAAGTTGAAAAATATTAATGTTATAAAAAAAAGTTTCAAATAAAAAAGTTTGTAAATTTTGTTTGGAAAAGAAAAGGTCTCAACAATTTTTCGCCTAACACCAACCATTCTCGAGATATCGAATGAAACACGTTTCCATCGAAATGACCTTGAGCTGACCTCAGTACAACCCCTCAAATTGGAATGTATGCTCAGAATACACCCCCCTATCGATCCTCAAAGTCCCCAAACTGTGTTCGCTCATGTTTATTTAACTCGTTTTTAGCCATAATTTGACTGGACTATTAGTATTTTCGATCGAACAGAATTGCAAAATAATGATTTTTTATGAATTTTCACCAGTTCTTTCAAAGTTTCTAATTAATAATTAGAAAGCTTAATAATTAGTACAAAAATGGGGACATTCATTTGTCTATAAACATAAATAATAATTAATCATTTACATTAATAAAAAAAGAGTCAACCAGAGCAAAGTAGACGGTACCTATTATCAATAATTATGTAGACACACTCACACAAACATACACTTTTCCTTGTAGAATCTTCTGGATACCTACTAAATTCACGCTTCTGCTTCACTATCGTCTGGCACCTACATTCTAATCACTTACTAACAATATAAATATTATGTATATTTTAAATTGTGCATACTTAACTTAATAACCTACTTACCAAAGTAGCCCACTAAAATTCTTTGTAAATTATTGACTAATTGGTCGATACCTAACATAGTTTTTAATCTATCATATTTATTCACATATTATGTTAGAAATTATGTACATAACTTCCTATGTATTATACACCTTTTTAGCTTTAAAAACAATGCTTTTTCTCTTTTTTCGACCTGACTGGAACAACAATTTTAATTTGTTTTATATAAAGAAGGTTTCTGCTTCTGCTTAAAAAGACAAATATAAACAAAATACATTTCAATAAATGTTGGTTGTTCCAGGCACGTTCCTTAACTTTAAATCTAATTATAAGTTTCTATATTTCAATCATAAATAAGTAAACATGTACCATGTACCTAATGAAAACCCTCCACCATATTCAGTAGTCCAGTCCATATAATACGTCACCTACCTACCTTCACAATTCATAGTCTGTCATTTTCTTTCTATTATTTTCCATTACCAATTACACTTGTTCGCAGTGTATGTTGTCTATCAATCTTTCTTATAACGACTGCTAGCTAATTACCATTACTACTTTCTAAAACATAAATAATGCTAAGGCAGTCTTTCTTCTATATTTTCTTTTATCCCTTTTACTACAACACTACCCAACAACAAAATGAAACACACAAAAATATCGCCATATCGAGCAAAATACAAAGTAATTCTAGTCACCTGCATAGTACAAATCTTTTAATTATGTGAATATAAATAAACATTGTACCGGAATTCAGAGTTAACTGAAAATAATTAACCATGTAACTAAACATTATTTTGAAAATTTTCAGAGCCAAGAAAAATATTACCTCTCTTGAAAACAGATGAGCCAATCTGTTCTGAAGGAAAGTTAGCTTGTGGAAGCGGAGATTGCATCGAAAAGGAGCTGTTCTGTAATGGAAAGTACGACTGCAAAGATGAATCAGACGAAAACGCTTGCAGTACGTATCACCTCGTTAGAATGACTTGAGTCTATGTCTAGTTTATAATGAAATTTATTAGCAATTTAATACAACTTATTAATTAATTACAGCTGTCGACGTAGATCCCAACAGAGCTCCGGACTGTGACACCAACCAATGTATTCTTCCCGACTGTTTCTGTTCCGCCGATGGAACTCGCATCCCTGGGGGCATCGAGCCGAACCAAGTTCCTCAGATGATCACAATCACCTTCAATGGAGCCGTCAACGTTGACAATATGGACTTGTACGATCAAATTTTCAATGGAAATCGCCACAACCCTAACGGTTGCCAAATTCGTGGAACATTCTTCGTATCTCACAAGTACTCAAACTATGCCGGAATTCAAGAACTTCATCGTAAAGGTCATGAGATCGCTGTATTTTCGCTAACTCATAAAGATGACCCTACATACTGGACCAGTGGAAGTTACGACGACTGGTTAGCAGAAATGGCTGGCGCCCGTTTAATCTCCGAGCGTTTCGCTAACATAACTGATTCTTCAATCATCGGATTACGTGCTCCATACTTGCGTGTAGGTGGAAATAGACAGTTCGAAATGATGGCCGATCAATATTTTGTATACGACGCATCTATTACCGCGCCTTTAGGTCGCGTGCCGATCTGGCCTTACACATTGTACTTCAGGATGCCCCACAAATGCAATGGTAACGCACACAACTGCCCATCCAGAAGTCACCCAATCTGGGAAATGGTAATGAACGAGCTGGACAGGAGAGACGACCCTACTTTTGACGAATCCTTGCCCGGTTGTCACGTGGTTGACTCCTGCTCTAACATCCAGACCGGTGATCAGTTTGCGCGTCTCCTGCGCCACAACTTCAACCGCCACTACAGTACTAACCGCGCTCCTCTTGGTTTCCATTTCCACGCTTCATGGCTTAAATCCAAGAAGGAATTCAGAGACGAGTTAATTAAATTCATAGAAGAGATGTTGGAGAAGAATGACGTGTATTTCACTTCAATGATCCAAGTTATACAATGGATGCAAAACCCCACAGAGTTGACATCACTCAGAGACTTCGCAGAATGGAAACAAGATAAGTGTGATGTAAAAGGTCAGCCTTTCTGCTCCCTGCCAAACGCCTGTCCCTTGAATACCAGGGAACTACCAGGAGAAACTCTACGTCTCTTCACATGCATGGAATGTCCATCCTATTACCCCTGGATATTAGATCCTAACGGAGAAGGTTTCAATGCTAAGAAGTGATCTCTATAAGTTATAATAAAAGACTGTACACGTGTAAATAATACTCAGTAATTTTAATAATAATTACTTAATTCCAATTATTATCTATATGATCGTGAGGCAGGGAGTGAGTCATATACTTAAACCAATAAATAAATTATATTGTGGGTCATGTTTTAGATGCCATAATTTAAGCTAGCAACTTTTTACCGAAAGTTATGACACTAAAAATGATGCATGTTGCAGTGAATCTATAAATTATACATAATTAATTAAACTTTATTTTATATAATATTACCAGCCTTCAAGTTATACCTCCATATTTCGTTTTCATTATGATCCAGGAACATTGAAATCTTCTATCTATAGTAGTATTTTAAGTTTTATACGACAATAAAATATTTTAAATTGGACTTTATTTTATTATTGTACCTCATTATTTGAAAGTTTACCTTATTTTTTAAACCAAAACTGTATTTTAGATTTTTGGTTAGGAATAAGGATAGTTCAAACTTGACTGTGTTCGTTTGTACCTATTGCTTAAAAAGTTTTGCTTTAATATTCCTGATACCGTAGAGTCGTATGACTTTGACCCAATTTTCAGCAATATTTTCATTTTCACCTTACAGTTGAAAGGGGTTTGTCTATTTTTTTTATTTTATTGAATTAGTTGCATTGTTGGGGATTTAAGGAAACTATACACATAAATATTTGGTAGCCATTTAAAAGATTTAGTATTTTTGAAGTGAAAACTTCTTTAGCGGCGCTGGGTGGGTAAAAACTTTCAAACTCGCGTCAGGGTCACGTGACGTTGATAAAAAGCGTAAGATCGAGGGAAAGGGAGAGGAACTAGTATCTCCCACTCTTTCTACCGTGCCTGAGTGTGCTCTGTTTAGGCGGCACAGGGCGCTTGCGCGAATGTGTCTGTGTCATTGTGATTGTTATTGTCATTATGACGTCTGTGGTTATATTTTTGAAGTGAAAACTTAAAAGTGAAAACACAACGTTAATATTGAAGTTTTCACTTCTGCCGGCACTCCCGGAGTGCTACCTTTTTTTTTTTTTTTTGTCAAACTTCGGGCCAAAGTGTCCCTAGGGCTTGCGTGACTTTGGCCTGCTCATTTTCTTGTTTTGAAATCGCAAGGTTGTTGATGGTGGGACAAACTAAACTCCAAAAAATATATCTACTGATGAAAAAATACAAAACTACATCAAATAGAGTAACTTTTTTTTTTATTAGTTAAATATTTTTATACTTATGTTAACAAATGCAAACTCACCTTAACTTTATGGTATAGACGAAAGTTTGCACTACAAAATTTTGCTCAATACACAAACTTTTAGAAAACAGCTACTTAGATCAACCAATCAGAGAAAAGACCACAAGCTCGAAACACTGTTTTACCGACTATATGTGCTGCCCTAAATTGATTTTTACGCGTACTTTTTCGTAACAGGCTGTAGGAGAGGTGTGGCGCGTATTTCAAACTTTTACCAATTTAGGGTCAAAGTCACCCCCTAGGGCTAAAGTCATACGACTTTACCGGTACCAATATATTTTTAAAATTGCTGTGTAGGTACAAATCTATACTTTTCAAACTCAAATGACATCCCACTCACCAGATTTTTATTAAGTAGGTTCTATACATTTTAAGTAGCAATGTTATGTTACTAAGAACTTAAAATTAATTAAAAATGAAAGGTCACCTATGTACATGGGTAGTTGTTAAGATAATCAGGGTTTCGCAACACTGGAAACACTGAAACGTAGTGGGGTGTTGTATTTTATAGCTTTGTTGAGGCATTAAAATGTCATTGAAAGTCTATAAAAAGGCATGTTTGATAGTTTTCAATCTCTCATATAAGTAAGTAGTTGGAGTATTTCTACTATCTAGTGAAATAATTTTGAATACCCTAACCTGAACACCTTGTGTGCAATATGAAGATTCTCGCTGTGAGCGAGAGTTGTTAGCCAGGAATGCTACGAAGTTAGAACACTTGAATGTCAGCGCAGCCGAAAGGGTGGGTAGGTACAGATGGTTCATTTATTATTAATTTTCGAACCGATCAAACACTGTTCGATCGTTTCACTAAAGAATTCATTCGGTACTAATGTTTCATTTTAAGCTCAGTTGTGTCATTCGAGTGAAAGATGCAAAATGAAAGGCAAAAATGAACATAAAATGAATCGACTTTTTCCATCTTTTTGCATCTTTCACTTCAAGTGACCTAAACAACTAAACACAAAATGAAACATTAATGCTGAATGAATTCATTAGTGAACACATCTAAAGGCTCCAGTACACAATGGCGTATGCTGGGCCACGCTTTGCAATGCACCACTGTAGGCCACGATCACTTGGTGTTCACACAATGGCGCATGTCTCATTGCTGCCTGGCAATCCACTTGCGATGGACGTAGAAGAAAGGTCTCTTTTTTTTAAATAGGTATTTTCAGGGAGTCTACTATACGATTAAATGCATCATTTATCTGAAAACATCGTACCTAAAATACTACAATTATTATAAATCAATAAACTTGAAAGTTGTAGGTGACAAACTAAACAATGGCCCATTGTGTGAACACCACAGGCCACGCTACGCCACGATTCCTTTGAAGTGTGCCCGAAAAACCGACAACTTTCCGATTGCGCGCCACGGTTGACAATTGTCCGCCATCATACGCCATTGCCCCGTGTACACAATGGCGATGGCCTGTCGTGGGCCAGCATGGGCCATTGTGTACTGGGGACTTAACAGTGTTGGATCTGTTCGGTTGGTATCTTTCACTCTCACTCCGATGGATGAAAAAGAAATGAACGTCTAAATTATCCATTAATATCATACATAGATTATCCATTTCTTATAAGGTGTAAAAGAAATTGCACAAGGCAGTGCCGTCTTAAGTCTATTCGGCGCCGGGGTGCGGGGCTAAGCCTGCGCCCTGGTTTTCTTACGCCCGATTTACATTTCGCCAAGTACAATGACGAGTTAAAAAAATGGTCAGTTAAGTCATAAGTAGTAAGTATGGTTCAAACGTAGGCGAGTGCAAGTCATAAGTTGCCGATCAGACAACACGTTTCTTATGCGGCCGCTTTGTACGAACTTGTGAGCTGTATGTACTAAACTCGCCCGTCTACACGGCGGCGGCGCCGCGCGCGCCGAGCCGGCTAGTTAAGTTGGCGAAATGCGGAAGACGCGAGGGAGTGGGCTACTTCGTACTTGACTCGCCAAAAAATAGGATCGAGTTCTATTCGAATCGACTTTATCAACAACTTACTACTTAACTCGCCAATGATGCAAGTTAACTCGCCACTGCACTTGGCGAAATGTAAATCGCGAGTTAAGTAGTAAGTTGTTGATTAAGTTGATTCGAATAGAACTCGATCCTATTTTTTGGCGAATCAAGTACAAAGTAGCCCCCTTCCTCGCGTCTCCCGCACTCCGCCAACTTAACTGGCCGGCTCGGCGCACGCGGCGCCGCCGTGTAGACGGGCGAGTTTAGTACATACAGCTCACAAGTTCGTACAAAGCGGCCGCATAAGAAACGTGTTGTCTGATCGGCAACTTATGACTTGCACTCGCCTACGTATACACTCTCTTTGGATTAGAGAATTTGCCGCGCGCGTAATAAGAGTCATTTTAACTTGCACATCATGAGCGGTATGACAAGCGCCGAAAGCGTAATAAAAGTAAAACAAACAATGATTATTGTTGATGTTTTTTTTTATATTTAATTTTGCGCATACGTGTTTGTCGTAACCTGTATCTATATGAAACTGTGCAATGACGTTAAGTTCAATGAAATATCTAAATATTCATTAATCAGCGCTCGGCAGGCGCCCCCGGGCGCTCCGCGCCCGGGTGCACCGCACCCCTTGCACCCCCGGGTAAAGACGGCCCTGGCACAAGGGTAAGTTAATGTTTGTATGTATTTTACAGCATTTTTCACAACTGGGACAGATACATACAGTCCAATTTCACGATTGGCAACACTGATAACGTGTTTACATGCGGTTGGTTAGTCTATTGTTGTGTTTATTTGTTTGCGTTGCGTTCGTGTCTGTCTCTAAATAAAATAGGGTTATTATTTAGCTAATAAAGATATGATAAAAAATTGATTATTTTCCTGCCTAATATAAATAATGCTTAATTAATAAGAAGACTTACCAAGGTACCACCATGTCTTCTCAATTCATTGATAAATTCAAGCAGTTAGATGCGTACGCAAAACCGCTTGAGGATTTTAGAATCAAAACAACTACAGGAGCTGCAAGTAAGATCTTTTTGTAACATGTTATACCATACTACTGTGGCAATCTAACAGATAGCTATAAATATAATAAATGTACTTATAGATAGTAGATAGTAGGAACTAGGTGCTTTTATACCTTACTAAATAAGGCTGTACTTACATATATATCCAAAGTGATCACAGTACCCCATATTTTGGCCCTAATAACTCACAGCTTGGATTATTAGTCAACTTTAATCTCCAAGAATACACTCAGGTATTTGGCAATAAGCGTTCTGAATGTTCTGAGAGAGCCATATCATGGTAATATTCCATGATATGGTTCTGTAGTTTGCTGTGAAAAAATCAGGCATTATCAATATTTAAAAATATGGCTTGTTTTAATCAAAATAATATATTTTATGCATGATACATAGTAAGGGTCAACTTGCAGCATCTTGTGCTAAGATGACATACGCCAAATAATACATAAAGAACTTCAGTTTTAAATTGTTATGTTAAATTGTTAAGCACATAGAATTATTATCTTTCATTATGTTTTCAGTTAGTGTTGTCAGTGGCATAGTAGCCTTACTATTATTCTTGTCAGAAATAGAGACCTACCTGTCCCCTAATATATCGGAAGAACTTTTTGTGGATACTTCAAGAGGACACAAGCTGCGGATAAATATAGATGTAATCATACCCTCAATATCATGTGACTGTAAGTACCCCTACCTATTTTCAATGCAGTGAACATTTTGGAATAAGGATCAAAAACCAAATCTTTAAACCTGTTACTGTAACTTTTAAAGTTAAAACCTGTAAATTCCTCAGAACCAAAGGTGAAGATCATCATAAAATATTGCCACAGAATTAAATAAATACAAAAGCCAGTTATGTACCCAAATAAGGGTTCATAGAAACCTTAAACCAAACAGAAAATCAAATCAAAGTTTTCTATTAAATGACAAAACTCTCTCTTAACAGACTATTCTATGTAGAAGGTATGCTTAAAAACTGTATTAACTTCTTGATAAAATTATTTACAAAATATTGTGTTTCAGATTTAGTGTTAGATGCCATGGATTCTTCTGGAGAACAACATTTGTCAATGGACCAAAATATACATAAGCGAAGATTGGACTTAAGTGGAAATCCTATTGAAGAACCAAAGAAACAAGAAATTGCAACATCTACTACTGTTAGTAACATTATTTTACCAAAATAATGTGCACATCTACTTACAAACCATGTTTTACAATTCTAATATAATACAACCCATAGTAATATGCTGATAAACTATCCTTCAAAACAATTCAAATGTTAAATCTATATTATAATTTACTCTACAATGTCAGATGTATAAATAACTAAATTTAACTTATTGTTCATGATGATAATTTATAATTGTATTTTTTTTTAGATAAAACAAAATAATACTGATATAGCTACTACAGCTTGTGGAAGCTGCTATGGGGCCTCATTAAATGCATCTCAGTAAGTTATTCAAATGTAATATCAAACCAATATCAATTAGGAAAGGTTCTAGTGGAGACATAAATAAATATTCATGTACATTTCACACATCACACTCCAGTCCCAAACTAAGCAGAGCTTGTACTATGGGAACTAGATTGCTGATAGAATACCTATATAATACCTTTTTTTTTGTAAATAAATACATACATAGAATACATAGTAACACACAGAACAAATATTTATGTTCATCACACAAACATTTGCTCTAGATGGGAATCAAACCCACAACCCACAGCATGGAAGGCAGAGCCTGTGATGCCTGTCCTTAGATTAAAATGAATTTGATTTTCAGATGTTGCAATACTTGTGAAGATGTAAAGGAAGCTTACAGAATAAGAAGGTGGGCTCTGCCTGATCTGGCCACTATTGAACAGTGCAAGAATGATGAATCTATTGAAAGAACAAATCTTGCTTTAAAAGAAGGATGCCAAATCTATGGCTATATGGAAGTAAATCGTGTAAGTATTTCCATAATTATGTTATAAACTAGTGATTTGAATCAAAACAAATCCTACTAATATTATAAATGTGAAAGTTTGTATGGATGTATGTACTTACTCTTTCACACAAAAACTACTGAATGAATTTTTATGAAACTTTACAATAATTTAGTTTATGTATAAAGTTTAGTTTTAGTTTATGTATAAACTAAATTATTGTAAAGTTTCATAAAATTGAATAACACATAGGCTATAACTTTTAAAGATATTGTGCAAATTGTCAAAAATATAACGATAGCTAGACAGAGTCACAGGCATCATAGAATAAATGAATAAAAAGGAAATTATTTTGAAGGTTGGAGGAAGTTTCCATATAGCGCCAGGAAAAAGTTTCACAATAAATCATGTCCATGTACACGATGTCCAGCCATACTCATCATCAGTATTTAATACCACACACATCATTAAACACTTGTCCTTTGGATCGGAAATTGGAAGTGTCAGTACTGCACCCCTAGATGGAGTGACCGGGACTGCTCAAGAAGGTAAGACTGATATTTTAGCTATATTTAATTTATATTAAAAAAATAACCTACATACATCAGTGCTGAATGGTTATAGATAAGTAAGAAATATGCTTCTATAATCATCAAAGGCAATGACATAGTGGATCATGGTTGTGCAATGTTTTATTATTCCTATCCATAAAGATGTTAATTACTAAACATTATTTCTAATCTCAGGAGTCTTTTTATATCCCAACATCATCTTCTACTTAATACTCTACAAAAATATCTTATTAGACCTGATAACAGCTAACTAACTACACTGAACAAATATTGTAGGTTAATTGAGGTTAGCTACATTTAATCAATGGTTCACTTACTAGGAATAAAACTAGATTATTTTTAAATTAACTTTATGAACTAATAAGTAGGTAGGTGTGCAGTCTAAGAGATCTACATAACAATTATTATGTACAAAATAGAGAACTGAAACTTCTAAACTTAACACCGAATTCCAGTACCAATAGCCATGAAGGTGCCAAAAGTTCCACCTCCTTGCAACATAACTTTCCCGACTGAATGGACCAATTCTCGGCCCCTAGCTCCATATCTGTAACAAATACAGTTCGGAAATTAAGTACTTGTAGTCTCAAGTCTATGAATTCTTTAGCTTTGCATCTAAAAATATATAAATTAACTGAGTGAATTAGACTATTTATATTGAGATAAACGAGTAGCAGGTTACCTTAGTGCTGTAAAACCTCCAAAGAGACCACCGCTAGCCATCCCAACGCAGAATCCAATCATAAATCCCATTTTCATTTTATCAAAACAAGACGGGCCCTGGGTTTGGTACATGCCACCGGGAACGGGCATTTTATCTGCTGTTTGAACTCTCAAGTTATAAAAGATGCAAGACTATGTACGTCCCTAAAAGAGCGTACAATCTTAGTTCCTTTCTTAAAATATGCGATTTGAAAATCAAATCATAAAATATGAAATACCACACGACTTTGTGAAATTATTTCTTCTTCTTTTTTACATTGACTGACTGGCACATGACAGTGACAACCATGAGATTGACTGTGACAGGATACATTGGCAGCTTCGCTTGCGATAAGATAGCAGGAACATTTATTTTTAGCTTCTATCAGTGCCCACGTATAATCTGTCTAAATAGTGATAAGATAATGTTTGCTAAAACATCACGCATTAAACTTATAAATGATAGGTACAGCTTGATTTTTCTTAACCAAAAGCAAGCAAATTTTAGTAAATCTCAGAATACAGGCTCAGATCAGGAACTTCACAATCCTCACACTTTTACTATTTCTGTATCAATATCTTATTAGCCAATAATTAGCAGAACCGAAAATATGAACCAAACTTTAAAATTGCAACTTATATACTTTGACCAAAATAATATTTAACTTCGTAATATTTTCAAGATGGCGTTTAACTGGACGTCACGAGATTAGTTTTTAAGTAGTAGGTACTCTGAGGTAGTAGGTACAGAAATAAAATGTTTTACAAAGGTATCTCTTGAGTTACCTCAGATTATTATTCTACCTTAAGCACCAGCTTCATTATGTACCTAAGATGTGACATAACTTATCTACATTCTTATTTAATTTTCAGCTGCTGTAATGTTCCAGTATTATTTGAAGATAATTCCGACACTTTATGTAAATCTTAAGAGTAATATCGTCCACACAAACCAATTCTCAGTAACCAGGCATCAAAAATCTGTTTCAAATATAAACGCCGAGTCTGGTATGCCCGGAGTATTCTTCAGCTATGAATTGTCTCCACTCATGGTCAAATACACAGAGAAAGAGAGGTAAGATACACCTTTGCTTTTAGAATGCAAACCTTACAATGCATGAGGATGTGTCCTCATCATCATCATCAACCTATATCAGTCCACTGCTGGACGTAGGTCTCTCCCAAGACGCGCCACTAAGCCTGGTCTTGGAATCTTCTCATCCTGTTTTTGCCAGCTACATTATGGGTCCTGTGTGGTAATAAATGTCCATCACTTGAGGTGTAAATCAAGGCACAACTCCCTTCAAATCAGACTACAGAAATACGAATATCTGCTCACTTGGTGACAAAACCATTTCTGCACTTATTAATTGAAACGATGTATTAGTTTACAATTATTTATTTTTAGGCTCAGCTCATCTTATTAAAAGTAATGACAAAACTTAGGCTTGCCGCCTTTTTCTCTTCATGACAGATTCCACAGAGAACGCATCAAAAAAATATATCAGGGTGAATGAGACTGGCTGGTTAGGCTGGCTGATCAGGCTGGCTTGACAGGCTTGGCTTTTGGCATAACGGCGTGAAAGGCTAGCTGGTGGCATGGCTCACGGCGAAACGTTACAATCGGCCATTCTGCAACAATTGCTCCCGCAATGGGAACAAGAAATAAGCATTAACTTTCTAGAAGGTCCAGGAGATCGTCAGTTTCTAACTGCTCGTCAGAGCTGCTGGCACTGTCAGACACAGGAGCGATGCTTTGATAAGGCCGCAATGAATCTGCTGAAACTAAGCCCACAAAGCATTTGTATCCCCGTAAGCCCTTAATGCTCCTGATCCTGTATCTGTCATTACCAACTACCTGGATTACAACGTAAGGGCCTGAATAGAGGTCATCTAATTTAGAATTTACTTTAGAAGCGCTATTAGTTGGTGCTTGTTTCCAAAGTACCAAATCACCTTTTTTATAAATTTTACAGTTTTTGCGGCGTTTGTCAAAGTTGCGTTTCATTTTAGTACTAGCTTTTTCTATTCGCGCACTAGCCTTGTCTCGTTTAGACAGGAACGACTCAACGACCTGTCCTGGCATCGATACATCGCATACTGATCTACCACTACGGGAAAACATTAAATCATAAGGTTTGAAACCAGTTGTGTCATTTGGTGTATTATTTATACCCCACACTATATCCGGAAGACAGTTAGACCAGTTGCTAGCGGCTTCACTAGAATCAGTAGTCCGTAAAGCATTGAGAATAGTGCGATTGGTACGCTCCACCTGACCATTTGCTCTAGGGCACGCAATAGCATTAAGTGTATGTTTAAACTGTTTGTCTGTACCAAATTTTTTAAAATACCTACTTGTAAAAGCCTTCCCATGATCAGTTACCACTCTATCTGGATATCCGAACAAACTGAATATCCTCTTTAAGACTCTGATGGATTCTACTGAATTAACCGTCCTAGTAGGCTCCGCAATTACAAACTTCGTAAACGCATCTGTTATAACTAACATATACGCATGACCATTTTTTGTTCTACAGAACGGGCCTAAGTGATCAATATGAATCATTCGAAAAGGCTCACTAGGCTTGGGAATAGGGTGTAATTTTCCTTCTTTTTTTCCGTGTTCACTTTTTCCATACGCGCAATGTAAGCAAGCCGACACGTATTTTTTTATGAATCGCGTCATTTTAGAGAACCAAAAATCATTTTTTATTAGTTCCATACAGCGCTTTAAGCCTACATGCCCTATTTCATCATGATGCATTTGTACGATCTTCCATCTAGCCGATTTAGGTACTACAAGACGATTTCCTGCAAGGGTTTTTCGATATAGCCTATCATCTAACAGTACATAGTTATTAGTAATATCAAGTTCCGCTGAACCATTTTTAAACTGATCAATTATGTTTTTAAGCATTTCATCTTGAGATTGAACAGTATAAAACCAATCAGTGACCTCAAGACGATTGATGTTCATGGTATCGATTGGATTTCTGCTTAACGCATCTACATGCATCATACGATCGCCGGGTCTGTATTCAACACTTATATCATAGTCTTGTATCAATAGCCACCATCTAGCAATGCGTGGAATTATATCACGCTTTGTTAAGGTGGCACGGACTGCAGTGCAGTCGGTAACTATTTTCACGTGTTTACCTACAGCGTATATACGAAATTTACGTAAGGATTCTACAACTGCTAGCGTTTCTAATTCATAACTATGATACACACTCTCTTGCTTAGTTGTAACTCGACTGTAATACATAACTGGTCTTAAAGTTCCGTCGGTCTGTTGTTGTAATAGTATTCCTGCAATGCCTAACTTACATGCGTCTGTATGTATTTCTACTTTCAACTTGGGATCGTACAGTGCTAACACCGGTTTGGAGCACAAACATTTTTTTAACTGGTCAAAACTAGTTATTTGACTATCCTCCCAGATCCATGGCACATCCTTCTTTGTCAAATTAGTGAGTGAACGAGCAATTTGAGCGAACTTGTAAATAAATTTTCGAAAATAACTACATAGACCTATAAATTGACGTACCTCATGTACATTCTTAGGTACAGGAAATTGTGATACTGCGGTTAGTTTTGAGTCCGCAGGTTGTATGCCGTCTTGAGAAACTTCATGACCTAGATACGTAACTCTATTTTGTAAAAATGAACACTTTTTCATATTCAATTTTAAGTTCTCGGCTTTAAACTTACGCAATACTGTATCCAAAATCTGTAGGCCAGAGTCAACATCTACAGTAGGAAGCAAAAGATCATCTAGAAATGCCAGAACTTCAAGTTTAGACCCATCAGATAAGTTATCTTGAATCGAACAAACAATTTTGTTAATTAACCGCATGAAAACAGATGGTGCGTTAGCCAAACCAAACGGGACTCTATTGTACTCAAATTGACCTTGCTGGCATATAAATGAAGTTTTGTGCGTATCTTCAGGTAATAATGGTAACTGGTGATATCCCTGTGCCATGTCGAGACATGTGAAAACTTTTTTACCGGCTAACTTAGATATGTGATCTTCGATGTGGGGCAAAGGATACCTGTCTTTAATAGTTATGCTGTTTAGCGCACGATAATCTACACAGAGTCTACTATCGCCATTCTTTTTTTTTACTAGAATGACTGGTGAAGCATAACTGGACTCTGACTCTTTGATTACTCCAGCATCTAACAACTCTGCAATCTTGTTTTTCACTATTTCCTGTTCAGAATGTGATTGTCTATATGGCTGACGATAAACAGGCTGATCAGTAGTAAGTTTTATTTTCATTTGTACCAAATTAGTACAACCAATATCTTTTGTACTACTTGCAAAACTATCTTTATATTGTAACAATAAATTGATTAATTTATTACGTTCGCTTTCCTTTACCTGCCCTATTTTGATATTGGCTAGCAGAACGCCACCTATAGTAAGTTCCTCGCTTAAGGATATGGGTAAGATTGTATGCAAATCAGTAAAACTATCGGTTCTATGATTAATCTGCGTAGTAGGCAATTTGGCTAATAATGGCATGGCTTTATAACTAACCTGGCTCGCTTTGGCTAATTCTTCACAACTCTCTGCACGGGAAAGGATCTGGCCAGCTTCCCACACGACGTTCTGGTCGCCGGTGTTAATAACTTTGATGTGTCCATCACCGCCTCGAAGTAAAGTAGCTGGCAAGGAGTAAGAAACTCCTTGGAATTCAAAGTGGCGCGGCATAGTGCAAACGTCATTGTCCTCTCGATTTCCTAGTACTTGAACTTTGATTATAGAAACACCAGGAGGTAAATTCTCTTCACATGACGTGATCACCTTGAATTTATGGTTGTCTACCACTGCATCAATATTTGACATTATGTTAGAATCTCGCTGTAACGTCGCAGTGCCGTTGCTTACAGTCAACGTCATGTTTTTGGCATTTATAATGGGCTGGCCAATCAGTAGATGAATACCACCCATATCGACGTCCGTTATATGAGCCTTACACTCGATTTGAATCTCGTCCACTTCTAGATTAAAGTCAACCTTTCCTCGGCTTGTAATTAATCCACCCGAAAATCCTTTTAATATCGTGCTTGTAGGTATGATTGTAAGTGATAATAGATTACAAATTTGGCTGTCAATGACATTGACTTGGCTTCCAGTATCGACATAGACTTTGACATAAGCCCCGTTGATCTTAGCGACTTTCCTGTAAAC
Source organism: Ecliptopera silaceata (assembly GCA_932527185.1). NCBI lineage: Eukaryota > Metazoa > Arthropoda > Insecta > Lepidoptera > Geometridae > Ecliptopera > Ecliptopera silaceata. The sequence continues at coordinate 5,945,510 of OW052192.1, forward strand.
GCTACTAAAATTTTGGAGCAATCTGATCTCTTTAATGTTATTTCTCGCTTCAAGAGATGCAGGAATTTTCGTTTGAATGCTGACATTTGGGCATCGAGTTGCAATGTGGCCTTGTGCTCCGCACTTATAACAAATGCGTTTATCTGGCAATGGACAATTGCGTAACATGTGCCCAGTTTTTTTACAACGCGGGCAAGGATCAGTTTCAGGATTAATTGTTTTTTCCAGTGCCTGCGACTGTTTTACGTCATTAAAAACTCCGCGGACTTCTGGTGTCGGTCCTCGGTAATCGTCCAGAGCACATAAAAATGCTTCGTATAATTCATCAGGTCGCTCACATTGAAACGCGCGTGCGTTTGGTTGTAGAGAAGAGGGCAAACCTCTAATTATGCATGACACGCTGGCGCTATCACTTAGTTTACAACGAAAACACATGGCAATCTTATCTTGATAATATTTCGTCATTGTCTCATGTGGTAGTTTCTTTCGTTGCATCATTTCGTCCAATAATGCGCTGTAGTCACGATGTTTTGGAAAAGCACGAAGTAACATTTGTTTCCATTCTTCCCACGAATAATTATATTCTTCAAGTCGATTGTACCATTTGCGAGCTTGTCCACGTAGCTTGTCTTGTAAGTGGAAAGCTTTTATTTTATCATTCCATTCATGTATATCCCCAAGCTGATCGATTTTCTTCAACCACACTGACACAGTGCAATCATCTCCTTCTGGATCGAACTCTGGAATGAGTGACGCAGCACGATGGTTTTTGACACGGCCGAACGATGTGGTATCTTGGTCGAGATCGCGTATCGCCCTATCGACTTCATTTTCCAATAGAGATTTGAGCAGTTTTCGAGCAGGAGTTGGGGCATCTTCAAAATCATCATTGCTGTCACTAAGCTGCCGTTCTTGATCCGTGATACACCATCCAGATGGACGGACTTTACGACCAAACTCTTCAGGGCGATTACGCTTCATCCCCGCTTCTGAGTGAAACGATGTATTAGTTTACAATTATTTATTTTTAGGCTCAGCTCATCTTATTAAAAGTAATGACAAAACTTAGGCTTGCCGCCTTTTTCTCTTCATGACAGATTCCACAGAGAACGCATCAAAAAAATATATCAGGGTGAATGAGACTGGCTGGTTAGGCTGGCTGATCAGGCTGGCTTGACAGGCTTGGCTTTTGGCATAACGGCGTGAAAGGCTAGCTGGTGGCATGGCTCACGGCGAAACGTTACATAATATTTGTAGTGCATACAATCAATAAATGTATAATCTTAACTTTGTAAAACTTTATATTATACCATCAAGATATATTTAACTAGATATTTCTAAACAGTGGGTGAGAAATTTGATAGAAGTTGAAAACAAATCATTTTTCGCCTTTTTAAATGTTTATTTTCTTTTGGTTTCAGGTCCATTGGGCATCTCGCCACAAATATTTGTGCCATTTTTGGAGGTGTATGTGCTGTAGCAGGAATTTTAGATGCATTATTTTATCATTCACTAAATGCATTAAAAAATAAGATTTTACTTGGTAAAACTGGTTAGGTATATTAAAAAATTTACAAAGTTTTTAAAAAATTATTGAAATCACTGACATTACATTTTGCATAAGTATTACAAAACTCTGAATCTGTATCTTTTATTAAAGCTGTTAATGGTACATAATTTTCTTTTTTTGCATCAAACTGCGCTCTACCCATTTTTTGTAAAAATAGATGTCTCTGCTTTAAGCGAAATGCTCTGCATAAAAGCACCTCTGGGTTATCTAGAATATATTTATGGTCAATGTTCATAACATTGTGAATGTAGCTAAATCTCTCCCGCAATGCTCTTGGATCTGAAACAAATTAAACTTTTATTTAAGAATCTATTTTTTTAATAAAATAGCCCATCTACCACACTGATATTTGAAATAAACTTGCCAAGGTGTAATTTTTCCAAACTTGACATGAGTATTTTTTACTAGCTACACCTGCAACTTGAGTTTCAACTTAGGTTACAAACTATACATATTTTAGTTTCATGATGATCAACATTGAAACTTTGATATTCATAATAATATGTTCCTACATATAATTATTATATTATAATATATTTTATAATATTTACTAGTATTACTATACTACACACAGGTACATTATCTAACTGTAATAAGTGAATAAAATAATTTTGAACTTACTAAGCATAAATACTTTTGGTTTCTGCAAAAGCATACTTTTCACTTCATGATCTTCAAAGCCCATTTCTTCTTTGATAGAAAATGAATTAGTCTTTATGTGGTGCAAGTTGTAAGTGATAATATTTGGTTTTTTGGTAGCCAAATACCTTACTTCCTTGCCAGTTAGGTCATAAAATTCTTGATAATGTCCAAATCTTCTATCTATTCTAAATGTACTGTAAATAAAACAAAAATATTACAGTTTGATATTGGTAAATGATTAAAGTTAAGAATGGTATGGATAGATAATTTACCTGAATGATAACCAAAATGCATTTTTACTAATTATTCGTTTTATCTCAATATCCTTAAAATTCTTAGAGCTCAAATAATTTACTCTTATTTGTAAATCATTTATATCTTCAAAAAGAATCATTGGATTTTTTGTGATGTAGTCTCCAACTGCCTCCATACCAATATAGTCTTGAATAAAAAGTATGTGTTTTTTCATATCCTTTTCAAAATCTAGTCTTAATAGTTTTTCTGCAATATGAGGCTTCTTCTCTATTTTACTTAGATTTACATTTAAGTGGACTAGATTTTGAAGTGTTTCTGATCTGTTGACATAAGCTGCTAAATTGTAAGTATTGTTAAAATTTGGTGTGATATAGGACATATCATCTTCTATAATTTCTAGTGCTTTTGGTGGTGTGAAATTGTCAGTAATAGCTGGAAGACTGTAGTGTTTGTAGAGAGGTCTTAGTTGGTTTGTGATTGAAGATTTTGCGGGCAGCTTCAAGAACATCCGACAAGTGTTACTAAGTGCAGATACCGATGACATGATAGTGCTTATCAATTTTCAAGATGCTGCATTCAATATCTGAAAAAAAATAATTATGTTCTTTGATCTATCTACAGGAAATTATTCAAATTAATAGATTTAAATAGTTACAGTAAAACATAAATGGATGTAATAAATGAGTGATTGTTTTAGAAAATAGCTTGAACCAACAAACTTATAACTATTAGAGAATTAACAAAATATGCTTTTAAATAATTGAGCTATCTTATGACGATCTAAAGATAGGTCAACTGATCCAAATCAGAATCAATCTAAAGCATACTCAAGATACTAGCGAAAACAATCTACTTTAACTCTTACTTACTAACTCTTGATTAAAGCTAAGCTACTTAAATCATGCAAGAAATATGTTTGCCATTACTTACCTCTTTTATTTATTTAGGTTTAGCACGTTTTGTTATGTTTTTTGTAGCTCGCTGCATGCTAGGCAGGCAATGCACTATCCTCATTTCACATCACATCACAGACTGTACGTACTCAAATAATCAGATTCAAACTCTGACATAAGAAGTGTTGCTACCACGTTTCTTCCGAAAGTGAAAACCTAGTGAGGTAATTCAAAAGTTCAAAAAGATAATGTTAAAAATTAAATGACAAACGGTTTATAAAAGGTGTTTCAGCAGTTTGCTTATCAAAAAACTTTTTTACCTAGGTAGTGTTTACTCAATAAAATAATATTTAGCCTTTATAGGTCAAATGTCATTAGTGAGCTTTAGAAATTAATGGTGTCAATTTATTATTCAACATATTACTACCTATTATCACTGTACGTAACCCAGATAGGGTTACGTACAGTGATAATCTATAATATTTTGTAATAATTACCATATTTCATGATAAAAAGAAATTCTGTATTCTAATGATTCACTCATTCCGCCAATGTGGTAACATTTTTACGAATGTCAGTCTGTCTCTGTCCTGTCTGTGCCTGCTTCTGTGATTCTCTAATTTGTTTCTTTCTCTACTGACAGTCGGTGACGGTGCAGTGACGTGTGTGGTCATTGCGGTGTGGACAAGAACAAAAATACACTGCCTAGCTACCTACAAACTAACCTAGTTTTCTTACCTGTGTTTGGTGTCGTGTAGGCAGCCAGCACAGCCGGTGTTATATTGTCGCTGTACACAAAACGTAAGATTTTTAGAATAAACCATTCACAAATCTGTCAGTAAGTAATTTGTAGTAAATGTACCATATGTACTGCTTTAGTCTGTCATTGATTTAACCATATGGTTGATTTAAGGGTGCATTATATTCTAACCTAACTTAGGCTACAACAAGTAGATAGATTCTACAAGTAGGTACACTCCCCAAAACAGAATATTAGTTACATGTCACAGCATGTATGTATATCATTACCTACTTAAAATGCAAATCCACCATCAAAGACAGCTGTCCTAAAGTGATGCAATGCAAATTGAACTTTCACCAGCCTTGTTGGCAGTGATAGACATTAATCAGATCCAGATCATGGAGAAAAATATGTAATTTTTGTGTAGGTACTTTTACTTGACCAGTCTAAGATAATAATTTCCTGCACATATACAACAATCAACTAGAACCGTAAAATACTGTCTTAGATGCTTAAGTTATGCCTTTTACTTACGTTTTTATTTTGTAATTTAATCATTTTATCTTTTAGAATAAAAGACAATTATGATAAATCAATACCAACAATAACAACAAATTATGCTTGTTTGTTGCAGATCCTTGAAAAATGAATACTTCAATGACTGCAAAAGAAGTCCGGAATGCCTATATTGACTTTTTTAAAAGTAAAGGTCATCAATATGTACACTCATCATCTACAATACCACTGGATGATCCTACTTTACTCTTTGCCAATGCAGGGATGAACCAATTCAAACCAATATTTTTAGGATCTGTGGATCCAAACTCAGATATGGCCCAATGGGTGAGGGTGGTTAATACTCAAAAATGTATTAGGGCTGGAGGAAAACATAATGATTTGGATGATGTTGGCAAAGATGTTTATCATCATACCTTTTTCGAAATGATGGGAAATTGGTCCTTTGGTGATTATTTCAAAAAAGAAATATGTACCTGGGCCTGGGAACTTTTAACTGATGTTTTAAAATTACCTGCTGATAGGTTGTATGTCACTTACTTTGGGGGAGATGTTGCATCTGGTTTGGAACCAGATACTGAATGCAAGAATTTCTGGTTAAGTTTGGGACTTCCAGAGTCTCATGTCATTCCTGGTAACATGAAAGACAACTTTTGGGAAATGGGAGAAACAGGACCATGTGGCCCTTGCTCTGAGCTTCATTTTGATAGAATTGGTGGTCGTGAAGCTGCTCATTTAGTCAACATGGATGACCCTGATGTATTAGAAATTTGGAATTTGGTATTCATACAGTTCAATAGAGAAACAGATGGAACATTGAAGTCTTTACCAAAAAAACATATAGATTGTGGTCTTGGTCTAGAAAGGCTTGTTTCAGTGATTCAAGATAAACGCGCTAATTATGACACCGACTTGTTTGTGCCCCTATTCAAGGCTATTGAAAGTGGAAGTGGTGCAAGACCTTACTCAGGTAAGGTGGGCGAAGAAGACGTTGATGGAATTGATATGGCTTATCGAGTGCTGGCCGATCACGCGAGAACTTTAACGATCGCGTTGTCTGATGGTGGTTGTCCTGATAACACAGGCAGGGGCTATGTACTAAGAAGAATTTTGCGCCGTGGTGTAAGATATGCAACCGAAAAATTAAATGGGAAGCCTGGATTCTTTGGTTCCCTGGTCCACACCGTCGTCGACATTTTGGGAGATGTATTTCCTGAAATAAAAAAAGATCCTGAATCAATTATTCAAACCATCAACGAAGAAGAAACTCAATTTCTAAAGACACTTTCTCGCGGGCGAGGTCTTCTAAATAGAACGATAGAGAAATTGAATGATTCCAAAGTAATTCCTGGTGATGTAGCTTGGCGTCTTTACGACACGTATGGGTTCCCTATAGATTTGACACAGTTAATGTGTGAAGAAAAGGGACTTTTTGTTGATATGGATGGTTACGAAAAGGCGAGAAAGGAATCTCAATTGATATCTCAAGGTAAAATTGCTGGTCAAGAAGATTTACTGGCTTTGGATATTCATGCCATAAGTCACTTACAAGAAAGTAACATTTCTGCTACTGATGATTCTTACAAATACAAGTATACGCCATCATCATCTGACAAAGATGCAGTGTACAATTTCGAGTCATGCGTGGCAACCATCCTGGCTATTAGAGCAGACAAGCAGTTCGTAACTGAAATAGCTTCAGGTAAAGAATGCGGGATATTGTTAGATAAGACTAACTTTTATGCTGAACAAGGCGGTCAAATATTTGACGAGGGGTACATGGTGAAATGTGATGATGAAAATGTTGAGTTTACTGTTAAAAATGTTCAAGTAAAAGGTGGCTATGTCTTACATACCGGAAAAGTGGATGGAGCATTCAAAGTTGGAGATAAAGTATCTCTTCACATTGACCACGAGAGGCGTAGACTTATTATGAACAACCACACCGGCACTCATGTACTTAACAATGTTCTGAGAAAGGTTCTCGGCAATGACGCCGATCAACGCGGCTCTCTTGTTATGCCAGATAGACTTAGATTTGATTTCACTAATAAAGGTCCTATGACTACGAATCAAATCAAAAGTGCTGAAGATCAAATAAAAGATATTATCAGTGAAAATAAAGCTGTCTATGCCAAACATACCAGTTTGAGTGCAGCGAAAAATATTAAAGGTTTAAGAGCCATGTTTGACGAACATTATCCAGATCCTGTTCGTGTAGTATCTGTTGGCATTCCTGTCGAGGATTTAGAAACAAACCCAGACGGTCCATCTGGTTTCGAAACCTCTGTTGAATTCTGTGGTGGTTCTCATCTGCATCGCACTAGTCACATTGGAGAGTATGTTATTGTCAGTGAAGAAGGAATTGCAAAGGGAATAAGAAGAATTGTTGCGCTCACTGGACCAGAAGCAAACAAAGCTAATAATAAACTAAGCATCTTAGAAAACGATGTCAATAATTTGGCTAGTTTTATCAAAGACCAAGGTGACGCAATAAATCAAAAAGAGGTATCTAAGAAAATTGTAGATCTTACCAACGAAATATCACAAGCTCAGATATCCTATTGGAAAAAGGACGAGTTGAGAAACATGCTGAAAAATTTAAAGAAACAACTTGATGACAAGGAAAGAACTGCAAAGGCTGCTACTATTAACCAAGTCATTGAGAAAGCTAAAGAATTGTGTCTTGAAAATAAAAATGCCGAGGTTCTCGTATGTGAATTGAAAGCATACGCTAACACGAAAGCTTTAGATAGTGCCTTAAAACAAGTTAAACAGTTTTGTCCCACAACATCTGCTATGTTCTTCACTGTAGATGATGATACCAAGAAAATATTTTGTCTTGCCGCTGTGCCTAAAAATGCTAACGAAAAGGGATTACTGGCATCTGAATGGGTTCAATCTGTGGTAACTGTCATGGGGGGAAAGGGCGGCGGAAAAGCAGAATCCGGTCAAGCATCTGGAAACAATCCAAACAGCCTTAAAGAGGCATTAAAAATTGCTAAAGATTTTGCTACTGCTAAACTTTCTTAATGTTTACCTATGTAGGTACCTATGCCATTCTACATTTAATTAGATAGTTACGTATAAGCTACTTTATGTTAATACTTACATAGTAATAATAATTGTAATTGGCATTTATTTTCCATTGCTTTTATCCACAACTAACTTTTTTATTTATTAAATATTCAATGTAATTAAAGAGTATTGATTATTGTTTTACTCCACACCACACCCGTCATCATCATCATCATCATCAACCTATGGCAGTCCACTGCTGGACGTAGGTCTCTCCCAAGACGCGCCACTGAGCCCGGTCTTCGGCTCTTCTCATCCAGTGTTTGCCAGCTACATTACGCAGATCGTCGCTCCATCTCGCCGGAGGGCGTCCTACACTACGCTTGCCTTAACGCGGTCTCCACTCCAGTATCCGTTTGCTCCAACGGTTGTCGGTTCTTCGGCAAACATGGCCGGCCCACTGCCACTTCAGCTTGCTAATTCTTTGAGCTATATCGAACACTTTGGTTTTCTGACGAATAACTTCGTTGCGGATTCTGTCACGCAAAGAAATTCCGAGCATAGCTCTCTCCATAGCGCGCTGAGCGACTTTCAGCTTGTGGACCAACCCCACTGTCAGTGTCCACGTTTCAGAAGCATAGGTCATAACGGGTAGGACGCACTGGTTGAAAACTTTCGTTTTCAGACATTGAGGGATGGAGGACGAGAAGACTTGACGAAGTTTCCCAAACGCAGCCCAGCCTAGCTGAATTCTCCGGTCTAGCTCTCTCTCGAAGTTGTGTCTGCCCGAGGTAAACATACTCTTGCACAAATTCGAGAGGCATTCCGGCAACGGTTATTGGCTCTGGGATAATACGATCATTAATCATGACCTTCACACATGATCTTCACACCACACCCGTAATAAGAGAATTTTAAAAGTACCTTTACATAAGAGAAGTGAAATTAGTAGTAGTTAGCACCTTCGAGATCTCACGATGTTTCCAACAAAGAACCAAGCTAAATTAACTTTATAAATCTCAACTGCATCATCTAAACTACAAAATCATATGTGCAAGTCCCCAGAAAACACATCAAAGATACTTGATTTTGTAATATATAGTAAGTGCAAAAAAACACCTTAGTTATAGGCCAAAAACAGAAACTAAGAAAAGCTAATGTTACACTGGTTTACCAACATAACTACAGTGTAAACTCTTTATAACGAAACTCAAGGGACTGAGCACCTACTTTCAACTATTTTAAGTTTGCAAAACGTTGATGACACCTGAGTTTAGAGATTAAAAAATGTATTAAATTAAATTGATTTATTTAACTTCATCATATTAGGTACTTTTTAAATATATTTCAAACAAATACATCCTATACAACTGATAGTATAGTTCTAATGATATCTACAAAATAATAATGTATTTATTACATACAAAATATGAATTATATATTTGGTTGGTCTTTATTAAATTATAAAAGCACCACGGGAAGTTTCCGAAATATCAATTAGTCGTATAAAAAAAAAACTTGGGCTTTGATGTAAGTCGAAAATTGTTGTCATCTTTTTCGTTGCCATGCAAGTGACAATAACATAAATAATTATAAAATGACAAAGAGTTGTGATTAAGACCACTGCTAAACATATTCATGGTTACACATTTTAACATTTTCTAAATTAATTTATATCACTGAATGTAAATGCTTACTATACAATTAAATCGCAAACAACACCACAATCTGCAACACCCAATCGATTTTCCTACCAAACAATACCTACATATTTTTATGCAAAGTTTTATTTGGATCTCAAAATATACATATATTTATTCTACTTCCGATATCTCGACTGTTAGCGATTTTTAGTTAATTTTGAGAACAAACTTCATTCGCGATCTGAATATAATAAAAAAAAAAAGGTAGCACTCCGGGAGTGCCGGCAGAAGTGAAAACTTCAATATTAACGTTGTGTTTTCACTTTTAAGTTTTCACTTCAAAAATATAACCACAGACGTCATAATGACAATGACAATCACAATGACACAGACACATTCGCGCAAGCGCGAATGTGTCTGTGTGCCGCCTAAACAGAGCACACTCAGGCACGGTAGAAAGAGTGGGAGATACTAGTTCCTCTCCCTTTCCCTCGATCTTACGCTTTTTATCAACGTCACGTGACCCTGACGCGAGTTTGAAAGTTTTTACCCACCCAGCGCCGCTAAAGAAGTTTTCACTTCAAAAAAATGATATAAACGCTTATGCTCGTTCTGGGCACTGTTTTATGGCTGGATTTGATATAACTACCATAATATTAGTATGCAAAAAGATATTTTTATCCAAAAAATATTCAGCTTTCATTCTCTGTGTAACATCAAAATCTTACAGCCATATTCACAAATGTCATCGAAAAATAATATGATAAATAATGAACCCCTTATTTATAAAGTCTAATATCTACATGAACAACTTTTAAATTGCGGTAAATAATTTTTAAATACATTATTGCTTTGGAGAGTCATTTTATGCCACATTCCGAGCCAATATAAATTTACAGAAGAAAATTGTCTTTTTAGTTGTTCTCTAAACTGAATTATATATTTATGCGTTTTAGGAAACTTCCATATGTATTTCATTGGTGTTTTATACCTCAATTGAGGCGGTGCGATAAGATTAAGTGACATATAGTAAATAATAATAATTTACAATATTCAGCTAAAACTATGTAGAAACATTTTAAATTATTCTTGTCCAAATCCTTCTGTTTCTTCTATAGCATAATTTAATTTCTCACACAATTGTTCATAGCTTTTATAAGGTGGTAAATCGAGCCTGTTGAAGCAAGTGTGAGATCGAGGCAGCCAAGTGTCTTTGCCAACCTGAAATTTAAAAAACATAAAATAAATACATATTAACAAACACTATTTTACACTATGCATTCTAATATTTATTGGCCCAAAATATGCTAAGGAAAGGCTTTTTAATTCTTTTGATCAATCCCATTGAACCTATCAAATTATTATATTATTATTATTTATATTTATTTATGGACATTTGATACAACCGTATCTAGTTCCAAACGAAGCAAAACTTTTTGAAACTATAGAATATTAATAACATATGTACTTATATTTATCACATACGACCCAAAGCATGGTAGAGCTACAACCATCTAAGCTGTGACGCCTGTCGCAAGTAACAACAGAATAGGTCCCAATAGTTACCTTTTCTATACAAAATCGTTGAGGTCCATTTGAGCCCATCAACTCGGCAAAGCCTCCTACTGGAACTCTGCAGGTGCCGGTCACGAACTGAAGTAGTCTTGCACGTTTCTCATTATCCATTTGCCGAACGAACTGAAAATTATAACGATTCGATAAAGATAACCACAAGTAGATGGATAGATTTATCTAAGCCTTAGATTCTAAGGTTTCATGTTGGATTTTGACTGGGACTTTTTAGGGTTTCATACCCTAAAAAGTCCAAATATGTAATAAGAGTATAACGAGTCTTTCTCGACGACCCTGTCAGTCTGTCAACAGGCTGTATCTCATGAGCCGTGATAGTTAAAAATGAAATTTTAGATAATTTCTGTTGCCGCTATAACAATCAATATTAAAAAACAGAAAAAATAAATATTTCGAGGGCTCTCATAAAAAAGTGTGATTTTTTGATGGGACTCGGACTCGCACCCTACGAGTTCCGTAACAAAAATCTGCGGAGCCTGAAGTTCTTTATCACAAAAATAAGACGCTCAGGTTCTACTTACTTGCCAGAACCAAGCCACTTGTTTGCTGGTGCGTGTGTAATGCCTGTAGATAGTGTTTCGTTGCCAATCATCGACGTCTACTTCTTGCATACCACAAAGCATCAATTCTAATTCGCGTTCGTCGAAGTACTTCAACCATTCTAGCGGTACAACCTGTAATGATATTTAAATTCATTAACATTATTAGTCAGAAAAAATGTATTGTATAATACAATAACAAAAAAAATATTATGTAACACTTGTATATTAAAATAGCTAGCAAAGAAATTATAATGTTTTTTTTTTAACTTTTAACTTAAAGTTAGTCAAGCACTAAGTTTATACAAATCATATAAGTAGGTATATCTCGTATCAAATCAAATCTATATAGTGTGAAATGGTTGTATGTAATTAGACCAAATCTTACCTCATTGAAACCATCCAAAAATGCTGATGTTTGTTCTTCAATACCCCGGGTCATACGCCATTGTGTTACTAATTGTAAATATTGCTCTTTGTTGACCTATATAAAACAAAAATAACCATTTTGAATATCATGCCTGCATGCATGTGTATTTATGGACATGCCTTGAGAATAGATATTTTATAAATGAAATTGTTTGATTAAAATTATTATGAATACCTAGTAACAATTATTTGTGACTTGATTGAGGAAAATATTTACAGAGAAAGTGTAAATATTTTCCTTGTACTTTTTATTGCTATTCATTCACAATGAAGTTTCACTTAAAACTCTCATTTAAGTACTCTCATTTTTAAGAAAGAACAGCACCTGTGTAACTTTCATCAAAATAATTAATAAAATTAAATTTACCTCAGTGACGCGCTCCTTGTCCCCGGCAGGTTTCAGCTCGTGATGTATAACTTGACCCAGCACCTCAAAGTCTACGCTGAACCACATCTCCAAACCACACTCATCTATATTATTGTCTTTGATCCATACTAAGGAATTATAAAATTCCGGGTCTATCGATTCAATGTCTTTCATCGTCAACTTCTTGTTCAACATTCGTTTGTAGAACGGCATCGTGAATCCGGAGTATATAAATCTGCCGTGGTAAAGCGCCATGGCTATGAATCTGCCTATGAATTTGAAATAGAGTAGATGATCGGGGTTGACGTAACTGGCCGGGTTTATTTGCAAGCTGTAGTTGTTTTTGTTTGCGTATTCGAACAAACAGTACATGGGGTTTAGTACTTCGTGCGAGAGTAGGAAGAACCATTCGCGACTGACGCCGCCGTAGTCCAATCCTTCCTCGCCGCGGAATATTATGTACAGTCGTCGTCGTAACTCGTACGCGGGTAGCCTCATTATCTGAAATTAGTTGATACCTTTTATCTCGTGATACTACTAAGATAACAAATCTGAATTTAGTCTGTCTCTCAATCAAGTTGTAACTGCGTTCGTAACTTGGTTTAAAACAAAAAGCGGGCGAAGTTCGCTAGCGGAAAATAGTAGGGAATTTATACCTAAAAGTATGACCATTCGGTTTTTTGCTAAGTTTCTCTACAGTAAAGTCATGAAATGTGTTCATTCAATGAATCTCACTGACCACGTTGAGCGTCAATATGTAATGAAAAAATAAATCTTACCTGATGATAAGAATCTTCAAACAAAGTTTGTCTCGAGAGAGTAATCTTGATGTGGCTCGGCAGAGCGTTACTTTGACAGAGATACCTAAATTGACTAAGTTTCCACCTAAACGATCTCTCATATGCTCTTGGTACCCCATACGCCCCTTGGGGTCCTTTAGGAGCCCCGGGGCGGGGGTCTTGGAATGTAGTAGTTCTTGTGTTATGGTCTACGAAATAACGCGTGCCTTCTTCCGTGAATCGGATCTCCCATCCGGGTGGTAAAGCTTCCTCGAGAGCGCTCACTTCTTGACCCTGGAATATATAGAATTATGTAACAAAATCACATCAAAAATATTGCATGATATACCATTTAAATATCATGAAAGGTATCAAACGGCCAGCACTTATTTTACTTACTTACTACTTTACATTTATTTACTTTAATTCGTTTGTTTTCAATATAGTAAGGAACGTCAGGAAATATGACGAATTATAAATTTAAAAAAACGGAACGTATCTTGAATGGGTCGGTATCTGGATACCAATGTATCCGTTAGTATTGCGTGTTTTTTTGTTTTTTTTCCTGGTTCGCATATCTTGTACATTTGCGTGTGTGATATTTTCCATATTTGTTGTATACTTTATAAATGCAGAAAGATATACCTGTGTGCGTGGATCCTCCCACTGTGTAGTTCTGTTCTTATGATTGACGTAGTAGACTCGTCCGTCGGGCTGCACGCGTCGCTCCCAGCCCGCCGGGAGCGCGCCGGGCGACTCCTCTGTAGTCGTCGCACTCGCACCCGCGGCCGTCGCGCCTGTCGCGGTAGCACCTGTCGCACTCACACTCGTACTACTGCCACCTGGTATACCAAACAACTATTCAATAAAAGAACTTAATTACACACACATACGATTGGACTTTTCCTTTTTTCTTTTTACAGGATGTTTTCTAAATTAGCCTTTTTAAATTATTCATATAAGAAAAGAACTTCCCATTTAAAAGAAATAAGGAAAAAAGAAATCCTTTGTTTTTTATATACTTAATGTGTTCTTTTTTTAAACACACATCACGCTAGAAACCCGAAGATAGAAGACGAAGGAATTAATAAATTATGTAATATGGGAAGTAACAAAGTTTACTAATAAAATGGTCCATACTCATTTTATTATATGTACTTTTTTACTTCCCATATTACATAATGTAGGGAGAAATTAATTATGGTTTTTTTATTTTGTAGTATTTCTGGTATTGTACCATTAGTATTCTGCTATAGGGCGTATTACATGCGATTCTGTAGGTATACGTAATTACATATAGTGCATATGCATATGTTTGATGAGCATTAATCATTTATCTAAGGTCAAAGCGATCAGTTGAACACGCTACAGTTCAATTAATATTTTCTAAGACTTTCTTCAGAATATATATCGGTAGGTATACTTACTGAAAATTCGTCAGCTCGTTATTTTCTAATTTCATTCCGTACGTAGATATTGCTGCTATTAAATTCTCTTTCATTCAATTTCTAATCAATAAATAAAACAGCCAAGTAATTGGATTATTGAAGGTAATTATCCCACATACCGAGTATCATGTTTCAGTAGCATGTGGGTAAGTATAATTAAATTTATCAGTGACGTGCGTCTGCAAGAATATGCAGGATACGTAACAAGCATTGTTTACAAAATATCGTACGCATTCTGACGAATGGAATCTTTGTGGAACGTTTACTAATAAAACTAGTTGGTTTTTCGTCGAGCATTCAAACCATTCTTAACTGAGTTGCTACACTAATTGGATTATAATGTTAGTAGGTATTTGTTATGTGTCGCCGGCGGCGACACATAACATAACAAATGACGGCGGCGACTCGCCGCCGTCATTTTGACAGAAAAAATAGAGCATTGAAATATCACTTAAATAAATTGAAAGATTTTCCAAAATAATCCAATTATGTACTATTTATATACTTTTAAAACACAATGCTCGAATTCTCTTATCTTATAAATGATATAAGTACGTTGATAAGATAAAATTATTTGCAAGTTATGTAGATAACAGAATGTTGATAAAATACATATATACATGAACGCTACTATTGACGTTTTGGTATTATATAAGCGCTGCAATATGATACCATTTTTAGCCAATTTTCAATAAAACCTGTCTAACGTTACAACTGAAACTAATAAACAGTTGAATAAACTAGTGTACAACACAGCAAAATAATATAATATAATAAGCTCAGGTTGGTTAACATGTCAGGGCCGAGGAAAAAGTCAAGGTGTAAATTAATTTCTAGAGCTATAAGTGACCTTGATGGTTCATCAGCTGTTATTTACCGATTCGTTCATAACATGCCTTTAGCGAGGGCACTGGCCATACCATGTTTAGCGAAATTAAGGTTAAACGTATTTTCCAGACGTGAAAACCATATGTTTGAGGTATGAGTGTGTGTTGGCAGCGCAAGTTACGCGGGTTATGTAACGTTGATTGCATGAACAATAATCGGGTGTTCCCTGCACCACAAGCGCGGGGGAAGGTGGCACAAAAAAGTAGTTTCTCGCTCCACATGACATCGGAAGGGGCAGAAAATGTTAATTTCCTGTATTACATGACACCACTGTGAGTCACCAGCGTCACTGGTTGACTTCTGGTGGATGAAGGAAGAGAACGCAGAGAATTAGCAATAAACTGCAGTAGGAGAGAGCATGATGTGTTTGTTTTTTTACATCACGTCATTGGTTCCCTGCTGGTGGGGAAGGAGAACGCAGAGAGAAAGAGAGCAATAAAAAGTAGAGGCAGGGGACTGAAAATGTTGGTTTGTTGTACACGGTGTCGTTACCTGCGGGTGGGGTCAGAGAGAGACCAAAAAATGCAAAGGGGACAGAAAGTGTTGTTGTGTACATGAAGCTGGTTGGAAAAGGTTACAACACGAGTAATAATCTTTATAATGTTCTTTTGTGTAAGTAATTGAATATTTGACATGTTTATAATTAGTGTAATTATTAATAAATAAATAAACAATGCGAGAGGAGGTGTCGTTACCAGTAGGTGGGGGCGGGAGGGGCGCAGCGGCGGCGACGGCGGGCGCGGCGGCGGCGAGCGCGGCGTCGTGCTCGGCGTCGGAGTGGTGCGGCGGCGGCGGCAGCAGGAAGCGCTGGTTGCCCTGCGCCACCACGTGGCGGCGCTCGCCGCGCCAGTGCTGGAAGCGCGCGAGGCGCTCCGTGTCGGGCCGCTGCCACGTGGTGGTGCGCGAGTTGTGGTCCACGTAGTAGACGCGGCCGCGCGCGTCGCGCCGCACCTCCCAGCCCGCCGGTAGCGGCTGTGGACGCTCCCACGACGTCGAACGCGTGTTGTGGTCCACGTAGTACCTGCAAATGTGCTTACATTCAGGGTATAGTCGACATCAAATTTGACTCTTCTTTTGTATGGCATTGAGCGTCATGTAGTCAAGGGATAACACCCCCGGTAAATACATATTAAATTAAACTATTAGTTGAACCAAACGGTGCATGTTATACGCTAAAAATCCGTTAAGGATGGTTATGCTTAAAAACTTAGAAAGTTTATCGATCGGGTTGGTCGATATTGTGATGACGTATAGTAGGTATGAACTGACCGTCGTCCGTAGACATCGTATCGCATCTCCCACCCGGACGGGAGGGGCTCCTCGGCGGCGGGCGGGCTGGCGGGCGAGGTCGGGCCGGCGCCCCCCGCGTCGGGCGGCGGCTCCTGGTGCGAGGGGCCCGCGGCGCCCGCGCTCGCCTCCGCCGGCGCGCCGTGCGCCAGCCCGTTACTCATGGGCGGCGGGCCCGGCGGCGGCTAACACACAAATAAAAATAAAATAATAATAAATAATGCTGGACAATCCACAGAACATCATCTAGCCCCAAGCTAAGCAGAGCTTGTGTTATGGGTACTAGAAGACTGACATACTTAATACAATATATTACATAGATAGATATTTTTATTATACATATTAAACACCCAAATATAACTACATTGCGATTCTATATCCTACTAATATTATAAATGCGAATATGCGTTATTTATGAGGAGGAATGACAATCATATTACGAATTAATTTATGAATGTGAGTGTGGCTGGGCTTTCAAGATGATTATTATAAATACGAAAGTTTGTATGGATAGCAAAACTACTGAGTGGATTTTAATGAAACTTTACTGTTAGCTTAGCTAGTTACCTTTTTGTAGTTAATAATAATAACAACACATCTACGTCCAGCAATGAACCAACAAAGGTTGCTGATGATGATGAAGAAAGGGTATGCAAAGAGTCAGGGTTTCAATCTTACAAAGCAAATGTTATCAAATCACTTGTTGTGCCGATTAGTAACATCAGGATTATATAGCAAAAATGTTTTAAAACCCAAAACTCACCCTCAGAGATCGTGGCCGCAGCATTGCTCTTATGACGTCTGGGTTATTGCGCATCCGTATTCTCGCGCGAACCCCCTCGTTGAGCGGAGTCTGAGCATTGCTAGCTTCCCCCAAAAGTTCCCGGGATTGCAACAAACAGGTCGGGTCGATTCTGAGACCGTCCAGCAATATCACCAGTTCAGCTGATTTCACCTCAGTTGCCGCACTACTTGTATTTTCGTGAGATACAAGTTTCATCATATCTAAAACATTATTTGGTATTTATATTGCCTTGTAGAACAAGTGATAATGTATGTAACGTGCTAGCTATGCTTGAAAACACGCACACAACACATTTATGTTTTCTTTGTGGTTAAGGTATGGCTGAATAGTCTAAGACAATAGTGGCAATACAAATAACAATAAAATATATTTCTGATGCTCAAATTCAATTCCAATCGCTATTTAGGTGATTCATCCAAAAATCCCTGTATGTGTCATATAGATGGTTCAATCATCATAACACAATTATGCAAATATGACAATGCAATAATAAATAGTCTAATTATAGCTATGAGCTACAAACAGAAAAAAACTATCAAAACAATGTTGCTTACCAATAGATAATTCTACATTTTCACATTTTCCATTAAAATATAAAAGAATATTCAACAGATTTATCTTTTTCTCCCCGATGATGTTGTCTTTTCTAAAGCTGTGGTAGTCAGCGAGACGGAACAACAGCTGTGACTGTGGAGTCACCAGTACTGTGAGGTCTTCCTTCCATTTTGGATGCAATGTACTTTTAATAACTTCTGTTTTTCTTGACACATTATTGTCTATCACAACTTGTAAATATGGGTTGGGCCTAAACAACCCTGTGTTTTTGATAGTGGCTGATTCAACTGGAACAATGGTTTATATAACAATAATGTGGCCTGATTTGTAAATGTAAGTGCATGCATAGTAAAATATTTATCAATGAATAATTTGATTTGGTACAGTTATCACACCCTACATAGAGTGTAAAATTAACATATGAACCAAAATTTATTAAGAGTACTTAGTATATCCAATAGGATTATGACTTAAATAAACCTAAAGTACAAAATTTTATTCTATTCATCAGAATGGCTAAAATTACATAGTACAAGACATGTTTATAGCGAATAAAAATATTTCATTTCATGAAATAATTGTATAGTTGTGAACAATGACTACTACTGTAATTTAGTATGTACACAACAAGAGCTACAAAACTAAGATATACAATAAGATTTGCGACAATGTTGTAAATGCTGTTAATTACCTGTAAGGCTGAGTTGATGATATGTTGTGAGAGAAATAGGAGCAGTGAGTGTCTGGTTGTCAGTCATAATGATTATTTGACTTGGTTCTTAGGAAGGCATAATAGGTTCAATGATACATCACTGGGGAAACATAGCACCTGAAAACAAAAGAAATTGTTACTTATCCTTTTATTATCAGTGTTAGTAATTATGTATTAATCTTATCAGTCTTACTTTTAACTTATCTACAAAATTATGGATTTCTTAAATTTTACTATGTTTTCTAGATTTATACAGGTATGAGGGAAATAGAGCTTAAATTGATTAAATAGCTTTATAGTATTCTGTAGTATAGGCGACCAAGAAATTGGTTTACCACTTTTGATGACATCTCCCAATAACATAATTATTCGCTAAGGATTACAGATTCTGACGTAGCAGTTATTAATCTGTCAAGCGAAAATAGCCCTTGATGTTTTGTACGTGCAAATGATATTCAGCCTTAGAGTGGTAAACCAATTTCTTGGTCGCCTATACAACAAGGAGCAAGACAAATAATATAAGTACTTTCTTAGTATTGGTAAATTACTGTGTCTGAAGTTTATAATACAGATGTTCATATAAGTAGTATCTAATATCTATCTAGTACTTGAATTCAATTCAGATCACACATCCCCCCACAAACACACCCACACTCTTTCACTCTTCTCTTCTAGATTTTGTAATTACAGTTATGTTTATAACAATATTTTCATGTCAATTTAAGATATTTTCATATTGTTTGGAACCACACTTTAGCTTGGAAAGCGGGCATTAGTAGCTGCAACAGTCTCACCACAACTGCAGTTGCCATTCGAAAAAAAAGATTTTATTATTTGTTATTTTAGATACTTTATTACAGTTGGTGGCACATTTTAGGAGCTGAATTGTACTAAGCTAAACTCATCAAATTCGTAATTTAACAGTGTACATTACACTATGCTAGTTAAGTGTAGTGTAATAACTTGTCATAAATGGTATCTGATCACACCATGCCCAAAGAAAATTAATTTATTTATTTTTTTAAGTTATTAAAAAGGCTCTGTCAATAAGATTTTTCATTTAGTGAACTAAATAGTGGCCTGCTGCTATACTAAACATTATTCAAGTCAATATTGTTTTTTTTTCCTTGTTTTAGACCGATTTTTTCCTTGTTGTGTCATGATCACTTTATAACCAATTTCTTATTTAATTCATAGCTGATTAACTGTGATATACAGAAAAACTGAAGAGACGCAATTGTGAACAAACAAAAGTGTTTGTGTACTCACTACTTAGTTACTGGTTATTTATTCAAGGGCACATCAGTTACATAGTTATACATTCAATTTACCTGCAGTCTTTAGGAGCTAGCTGACTGTCCCCAACTCTTTACGCTGAACATTAACCTGTGATAACTACTTTAATAATACCTGATTAATAAAGCGAATGTGCATTCGTACATAATAGTTTATAATTCTTGCTACTGGAGGTAGAAATATTTTCAATGTTTTGTTTTTGGCAAAAGTAACTCACTTCAGTCTGATTAATCCAAATAGTGTTCTCAGGTATTTTTCGACACAATTCTTCAATTTATCTCATTATCAAGCCTCTTATCTGAGTAAAAGGAAGTAGACAAATAAATAGCACTACACCGTCATTCGCGATAATTCACTTTTTCAAGCACGAAGTGTGCTACACGAGAGCGAAACACGATAGAAAATAACACTGTCACTGTGCCAACTAAATCTTAGTATTTTGAACTAATTTGATCACAACATTAGGTAGCTGGAATAAATATACGTAAAAAAATGTTTCATTTCATTGATTTCGACATTTTCGTTTTCGACTCCGTCCGAGAAAAAATGAATGAATGATGAATGACTCCGATACTTTTCAATCCAATTTTTATTATCTTTGTTCGTTCGTTCGTTTTGTCTGCCTTTCTTCCAACATGTTGTACTTATACGTCATATATTAAATTATTTTCGCTTTCTTCACCTATCTTTTTATTGTCCTAGCTTTCTATCCAATACCAATTAATTAAAATTGATTAATAGCGGCAGGCATAAATGAAAACACTGAATGAACATGTTTTGTTTTCTTTTTTTTTTTTTTTTTTTTTGTGGCTCGCACTTTTTGTGCATTTGCCATTTTCAAGTATAATTTTTTTTTACATTTTTTTTTTTTTTATAAAAAATTAGGGAAACATATAATTTTAATGAATTACGCGGTATCTAATACGAGGAATCTAAAACGAGGATCAGTAGGATTAGGAATAAAGTTATAAATATATACAGGAATAAGGATATATGTACAAACTTAAATTTTAATATCATTCTCATAAATGAAGGATGCCAAACTATGATATATACAAGGATCAAGGGAAGAAAGAAGGGCAGTGATGCTTGTAGGAAGAGGAATACGGTAGGCAATCAAATCTTCAAAAAGTTTTCTGTGGTCGTGCTGAGGGCAGGCAAAAAATATATGATTAATGTCACCAAATTCATCTCCACAGGCACAAGATGGACTTGAAACAATTTTTATACGAGCTAAGTGAGCTGGAGTGCATAAGTGCCCCAAGCGCATTCTAATTAAAACTGTTGTAGCTCGTTTACCGAGTTTTAATTTAAAAAACCAAGGTTTTATTGGTATAGCAGGTTGTATTAATCTATAGTGTTTTGCTTTTCCAGAATGGTTCCAATCTTCACCCCAAGACTCCTTGAGATGTGATTTCGGAAGCGCAATCAGATCATGAACAAAGTTTTTGTAAGGAAAAAGGTCTCCACATTCTACGGCCTCATTTGCCAATTTGTCTGCTCGGATGTTACCCAAAATACCACAGTGACTGGGTATCCACGCAAAATTAACTATTAGTCCGAGGGATTTGCATTGAAAAACCATAGACCTAGCTTCCATAACTAACGGGTACACATTTTTAGAACGGAAAGGGTACTTTGCAAGCGTTTGTATCGAACTCAACGAGTCACTAAAAATAACAGATTTTTTAAGTTTCATTAATAAAACGTATTCTAGCGCTTTGACTATTCCAAAACACTCGCCTGTAAAAACAGAAGCCTCTGGAGGTAATTTAACTTTTTGTACAATGTTAAATTGTTTGTGAAAAACACCCACACCAACATGGCCTGTCTGTAAATGTTTAGAGGCATCAGTAAATATCTGATGCCAATGTGGCCATCTTTCATCAACAGCTGCTTTAAAATAATCATTAGCATTGTTGCGGTCAATATTTAGATTATAAAATGTATCCAAAGATACTACTAGAGCTTTATAGTTACATTGAAAAATAGGTAAAACAATAGAATTATGTGTTTGCGCTGACAATGTTTGATATTTACGTAAACTGGTAATAAAAAGAGGGGATGATTTATGACTCCAATAGGAAGATGAAACTACAAGTTCCGAAAGATGTAGAATTTTAGAATGAAGCGGGTGGTTCTGAAGTTGCAATGTACGAAAGAAAAATCGACTACACAGATATTTACGTCTGAGCTGTAAGGGTGGTTCTACACATTCTACCTGTAGTGCGTTAATTGGGCTAGACCTCATAGCTCCCATGACTATACGCATAGCACGAGCCTGTATAGAATCCAACTTTTTGAAAAATTGAACTCCACCAGGCTCTAATAAGAAAGTGCCATAGTCTAAGGTACTTCTGATTAGTGCATTGTAAACTAATTTAAGAGAGAAGGGGTGTGCACCCCACCAAACACCTGTTAAACACCTCAGAAGGTTAAGGTGTTTTTCACATTTTTCTACGATATATTCACAGTGTGGACCTCCATTAAGTTTTGAATCTAATATGACACCTAAAAATTTTGCGTGACTTTTTATAGGGATGGATATGCCATCATATTTAATGGTTATAGGAGATATATTAATTTTACGTGTAAAAGGAACAACAATGCTTTTAGAAGGAGACAGTTCTAACCCATGTTTATCCAACCATAACTTTAAAAACTTAAGAGCACTAGTAATATTGTAAGCTGCCATATCAATATTAACGTTAGAAGAATATAGTAACAAATCATCAGCATATTGTAATATATTAACCATATCATTTACAGACGTTTCTAGATCATAAGTGTAAATGTTATAGAGAAGAGGGCTTAGAACAGAACCTTGCGGTAATCCCTTCCATGCCACTCTTGAAAGATCAGAGTTATTCAAGATAATTTTTCTACCAGCTAACATATTCAGAATAAAATTAGACAAAATATGTGGAACACCTAGAGAGTGCAGTTTTTTAATTAATAATTCAATAAGGACATTATCATAGGCTGATTTAATATCTAAGAATGACGCCACAACAGACTCATTTTGTGAAAAGGCTATGCGAATATCCGTTGTAAATACACTCAAGCTATCCATCGAACTTCTGCCTTTTCTAAATCCATATTGACTGGTGGGTAAGATGTTATGATTTTCAATAAACCATTCTATTCTATTTTTAACCAAATGTTCGGCAATTTTTATTATAACTGGAGATAACGCAATAGGTCGATATGAAGTTGAATCAGAAGGATCCTTGGAGGGTTTTATAAATGGTAACACTATTTGTGTTTTCCATGTTGGGGGAATGAGACCTGTCAACATGACAGCATTGATAAGATCTAGTAAATATTGCATAGCGGTATCACCAAGATGTGAATAAAATGAGTATGGAATACCATCTTTACCTGGGGCTGTATCATGAACGTCTGATAACACACCTTTCAGCTCATCTATAGAGAAAGGAGCGTCAAGGCCATAGGGGCAAGTAGGAAGAACAAAGTGAAAGGGTGTAAACAGTTCCTTAGGTGGAACTGTTGGCGGAGCTAACCGATCTAAGAAACTATCACAGAGAGTAGGTGCCATAGTTGTAAAAGTAGTTGCACTGACTCCTGTTCTATATCGTCTAATATTCCTCCAGACTTCTGAAGGTTTTGTGTTTGGGGATATGGTTGAGCAAAAACTTCTCCAACCTTGGAGTTTCTTTTCCTTCAATAGTTTTTTTGTTTTTGTCATTATATCCATTAGATTATTGAAATTGGTCTCAGACATATCAGAATTATAAATCAACTCAGCCTGCTTTCTCTGAGTGACAGCTTCACTACATTCCATATCCCACCATGGTGGGGAAGATAATTTATCAGAAGCGCAATTTTTTAAAGGGAATGTTAAATCAGCAGCATCTTTCAGAACTTTTATAAAATTGTCTGCACAAAAACAAATATTTTGAGAAATATGGGGTAGTGAAGTTACATTATTTTCAACATGACATTTATAATCACTCCATTTCTCATTAATGATTTTATGCCTCATTCTAGGAGGAAGTTTAGGTAATTTATCTATTTTAAACTGAGTGAATTTTATTACAATAGGAAAATGATCACTGCCATGTGTAGAGGGCTGTGTTTGCCACATAACTGAAGAAGCTAAACTAGGTGATACTATGGTTAAGTCTACTGCACTATTATTTTCAGTTGGTTTTGTTCGGCGAGTTTGAGATCCATCATTAAGAATGCAAAGATTTTGTTTATCTATTATTTCCAATAAATCTCTACCATGAATATTGGACAAAGAGCTACCCCATGCCCTATGGTGGGCATTAAAGTCTCCCATGATCACACATGGTTTAGGAATGTTAGTTAAAAGATTATCTATTTCTGCGTTAATTTGAGAGGATGGATGAGGTATATATATTGAAACAAAACATACATTGTTAATAATGCATGCAACAGCTGAAAAATTATTACTGTCATGGGGAGGAAGAGATAAATTAGAAAAAGAAAAAGAATTATTTACAAGAAGAACGGCTCCTCCATACCCATCAGGTCTATCGTCCCTAAGGCAGGAGAAACCACTCAATTTGAACACAGAACCTGGTTTAAGCCAGGATTCTGTGATGGCGATTATAAAAGGGTTGTATACATTAATTAAATAGATAATTTCACATTTTTTGGAGACTACGCTCCTGCAGTTCCATTGAACTGCGGATCTGGTGTGATCCATTGTGGTTGCGAGTGTAATATGCTAATGATGTCAGTAATTTTGGCTGCGTTGGACGGTTCTACGGTATTAGACTGTATTAAAAAATTTAAAAGAGCAATTACATCAGATACATTAAGTTGCCTATCTTTAGATTGGCCCTCTGTAAGAGCGCAACCATTAGATGAGGTTGAGGATGGCCTACTTATTATATTGTTATGAGCTTTTTGATCATAGCCTTTGGTTAAAGTGGGTGTAGAACGTGGTTTTAAAAAGACAGATTTTTTGTAAGATGAAGAAGTGGAGGGGTGGTTGATTTTATGAGAATTGTAATTTGAAGGGCCGGAGGGCTGGTTAAATTTATGAGAATTGGCAGATGGTGTGCTTTGATCCTTGGGAGTGGCTAACATTTCAGCATAAGATCGAGACAGAGAAGGATGTAATCTGGAAGCTTCTGCATAGGAAATACACTTTTCTGACATTGAAAATTTAATCTTTTGTTGCCTTGTATATTCCGGACATGATTTACTGGTAGCAAAGTGAATTCCTCCGCATGAACAGCAAGAAACACACTCCTCATCAATATCACATGAATCACCTGAATGTTCTCTACCGCACTTAAAGCAGCGAGGCTTAGACCTACACTGAAGCTTTGTATGGCCAAAACGACAGCAGTTGTAACATTGGACGGTCGGGTACGTATATAATTGCACAGTTAGAGCTGTATAACACATATAAATACGATCAGGTAATACCTGACCATCAAATGTCACAACCACTGTCTGAGTTGGTTTCCATACTGGAGCTCCATTAACGATTTCTTTGAAGTTCATACGCCTTACTCTTAAAATTTTTCCGCAACCATTAGGCACCGCAGAACACTCCATCATCTCCTCTGGAGAGAGGTCTGTGGGTACTCCACGGATTACGCCCATTCGTGAAACATTGTAGGTTGGTATAAATGCTTTCAAGTTGTTACTACTGAGGCTATCATGGGTAAGGAACGCATTAGCGTCAACATGATTATTAAATGCCATGGAAACTCTATTTCTGCCTATTCTCTTTACACTACCATTAATAATATTGTAAATAGCATTGCGTTTCAAAAATTTACCAAAGATTATGGGATGAAGAGTCGAACCATCGTTGGGGGATTCTGTTATACGTTGGATATGAACTATGTAGGGAGCATTATCAATTGACTCATAATGAGTTCTTGTAACTGGTGGTTGTGGTGGTTGTGTCGGTGGAGAGGAATTTGGTGACTGAGTTTTGGGTATGGAACTTGAATTGGGATCAGAAATAGGAACGTCAGTAATTAGCGGCTCCGCATAAGGCGGTAGCTTATGCATATTTTCGTCGGTTTTATCAGAAACTAAGGAGGAATTCTCACAGGAACATCCTTTTGATTCATTTGAACCATGTCGCTTCCTCTTGTTACAATGTTTGCACAATTTGTGCAAGCGAGTGCGTTTGCGTTTCTTTCCCACAGAAGTATCTGTATCAATTTCAGATTCATTTGATACTAATTTTTCGAAACTATTTGAAAGTGTGACATAACAACCAACCGGCGGGACTGTACCCCCGCCGGGGTCAGGCGGCTCCTCCATCAAATATATCAATAAAAACTTACCAGATACTTTATATATACACTAAACTACTTTTAATACAATTAATAATGAAATAAATACTAAAATCTAACTCTACTGATCACTATTTCTTATAAAATTTAAATTTTAAAAATTGGTGGGAAAAAAAACGCGGCCTCCCTGTTCGCAGTTTCCCGCCTTTTTCTGTTTTGTTTTCATTTTGTAGTTTGACTACATGTGACTGATTTATGACAGTTCTAAAGACTTGACATGACAGTTCAAATTATATGACAATTGTTATAAAAATAAAAGCAAAAAATAGTTGTGAAATTGATTGCAGTGAGTGTGAACAAATTTTTATAAATAATTTTATTTTTAATGCATAGACTTCTAAATGAATTTGATTTAAAAAAAGGTAAATGAAGTATGTAAATACAATTATTTTCTTTAAAATAAATATCTACGTAACGCAAGGTAATAAACTAATTAATTACACATACTTTCTTCTCTTCCTTGTTTCCTTGATCAGCTTTGTATGTAATGTGCCTAATTAATGCCTAATTCAGAATGCTAAGAGTCACTTCATTGTATTCATCACAATCATAAAAAAATTACAATCGAATAACATGATGGAAAGTTTCATGTATGACCTCACCTAGAGATGTTGAAATGGCTTTGTATTAATCCACTCTAGACCTATTTTATAGCATAAAAAAAAATATTATATAAGACCCTCAACTACTTAGTAAAATTATAATCTATTGCATAATCTGAAAAAAAACCTTATGTATAATATTATAAGTTCTAGTTATTGTTAAATTATGTACTAATAAGTGTTATAAATGTGTTCTCAGGCAATTGTAATAGCAAACTAAGCACAAAAAGATAAAAATGAGCCCTGTTGAGAGTGCTCTAGTGGCTGTGCTGAGCAGCGTGGATGATTATGTTGAATTGCTGTATGACGACATTCCAGAAAAAATAAAGGGCTCTGCTCTTATCCTTCAACTTGCTAGAAACCCGGACAACTTATTGGAACTAGCTAGAAATGGTAATAACACCTCATTGATACCCATACATATTTATATAACAAATTTTAATTAAAAACTTAAATAACTGTAATGTTTTCAGAGGCCTTACTTAGTGCTCTTTCACGAGTGCTCAGAGAAGAATGGAAAAGGAGTATTGAATTGAGTACAAATATAGTATACACTTTCTTTTGTTTCTCAACATACAATGAATTTCACCCTGTGATAATACAATACAAGATTGGTTCATTATGCATGGATGTCATAGATTATGAACTGAAAAGATATGATCAATGGAAAGAAAAAGTAGAAGGAAAGAAGCAGCTACTTACACCTGACAAGGTAACTACCTAATGAACATTTATAGAACATTTTTATAAATCCTATTTAAAATAGAATAGAATCCTTTGAATGGAACATTATAGAAATCGTTGAATATGTAAGTGTTTTATCAGCAATCCAGTTCCCAATGTACAAGCTTTGCTTTGTTTGGGATTGGAAGATGGTGTGTAAACCCATGAATATTTAATATTATAGACTTTGTTACCAGAATTAATATAACCATGGTATATACATATATCCACAATAATTCCTCTTTTAATTACAATATTCTACCTAAGCTGTAGCTATATCTTTATTTTAGAGTGAACCACCAAAGAGTAGAATCCCAGAACCAAAGCGTCGTCCGAAATCAGGGACATGGGCAGTTGCTGATGTCACCATGCAGAAGTCTAGATCTCTTGTATCCAGCTACCATGAAGATCTCTGTAGTGCTTCCGATGAATGCTTGTCGAAAAATGATGAAGAGCAAATGAAGAGAAAACTCAGAACTTTATCTAAAAGACAAGAGCAGCTGCTCCGAGTCGCTTTCTACATGTTACTTAACATAGCAGACAATGTAAAGGTTGAAGAGAAAATGCATAGAAAAGACATTGTTGGATTACTCATTGGAGCTATGGAAAGACATTCCAATATAGATCTACTCATTCTTATAGTTTCATTTTTACAAAAGCTCTCTATATTTATTGAGAATAAAAATAGCATGGCGTCAAGAGGAGTTATAGAAAAGTTGGCGCCCTTATTGGATTCTCCTAATGCTGATCTGGTTAATGTTACACTCAAGCTGCTGTTCAATTTGACTTTTGATACAAAACTACGTAATAAAATGATCAAAATCGGGCTTTTGCCTAAAATGATCCAATTCACCAGTGAGTATAGTTATATTACAAATCATGAAGTACTCTGCTTAGTATCTATAGAACAGGGATTTAATATACAGTGTTTATTTTCAGGTGATGACAAACACATCAATTTGGCCATGAAAATCCTGTATCACTTGAGCATGGATGATAGAGTCAAAGTAATGTTCACACAATCTGACTGTGTGAAACTGGTAAGAAACTAACTTCTGAATGGAAATAATATGTTTTCGAATTCAGTATTACTAAAAACAAGGAAATGTTTCCGCTGATTTAATAAAACTCTAAATACTTACAAAAAACACCCTACAAAATTTGAAACATACCTAATGAAAAATTTGAAACATTTAAAGTATTCTGCCTATACATATAATTTTGCTTAATCCAGCTGACAGACATGCTCCTGCTAAACGTGAATGGCGAGACAAGCGGCAGTGGACAAGGCTCGACAGACGTATTACTAGCTCTGTGCATCAATTTGGCGTGGTGCGAGCGCGCCGGTCAACAGATGGCGGGGGAAGGAAGACTGCGGGAGTTACTCGGCAGAGCTTTCCGACATCGCAACACTATGATCATGAAATTAGTGCGGAACCTCTCGCATCATCCTCAAAACAAGCCGTTGTTTGTCGTGAGTATCTTCTTCTTCTGGGAAAGAAAATTTGGCACCCATTGCCTAAATGTAAAAGATGCTGCGAAATATCTCAAACAGATATTGAGAGGTTTCACAGCATCTTTCACATTCAATCCCAATTAAATCAAGTTTAATATAAAAAAAACCTATTTTTATTAACGAGAAATATGATGGCACATGCAGATTTAAAAAATATGTATTATTAGTACTTATGTGATTATGGTTACAAAGGCCATAATAATATGTTACATATTTTTTCTGAAAATAAATTTATTTATTTATCTTTATGTAAGTACACAAAAAATACAGATGCAATGTACCTATGTTATGCTGCAATATTTAATTAATAAATAAATAAAATAATAAATCTACTCGTATTGTTTTATAGTATTGGAACATGTAATTTAATGTTTTCAGGAGTTTGTAGGAGATATTGCTGGGGCAGTAACAGGCGGTGATTCATCTGATGAGTTCCTAGTGGAATGTATGGGAACTCTTAGCAACATCTTGGATTGCAACACCAGCATCGACACATTTGCCGTTGTGGAGCGATACAACTTGGTATCGTGTATCATGACTATTTTAGATCCAGGTATGAACCACTTGTCAAAGAGCATAGTCCATTTTGGTCCTGATACGTCACTTGTTTCGAACTTAGCAGCTACTAATAGAATAATATTATAACGACATATTCTGCGCTAGAACTATTCCTTTACCGAAACAGATTTAGTTTGTGTACGAGCCCTTTAACTAAAGACATGATAATCATACTTAGGATTTTTGTGAACAAAATTATGTTAACTATGTAATACCAGATCAGAATACCTAAAACTGATATATTTGAAATCGATTGTTTCATAAGCTACATAATATGTAATTAATTATTATTTAACTAAGATTTTTTTTTAAATTTACGTAGCCCATAAACTTGTTCTATACAATGTTTTTTCTCAATAAGTGTGTATTATATTCTTCTGAGAAATAAAGATCCATAAACCCGATATACATATTAGGAATCATACAATAAACAAATGGGTTACAGAACGCAGTCGCGACCCGGAACTATCCCTCGAAGGCGTAGTACTGGCGGGCGCGATCTGCGGCGAGGCGCGTTCTGCGACCGCGCTCGCGGCGGCCGGCGGCGGCGCGGCGCTCGTCGCTCTACTGCGCCTGCGCCAGGCCGATGACGATCACGTCCTGCAGACTGTGTTCGCATTCCGACAGATGTTATCGCACGCCTCCGCGGCTGAATGCCTCGTCGCCAACACAGGTGCGTCAACTAATAATGCACCAAGTACTTCCCGCAGGGAACCTACTCCCTTGGTCCACTTGGAAGTCTCTGAACTGACTTCGGAGCCAAGTGGGCCGCTGCAGGCATAATTTTAGTCAAATAGGGATACTCTAAACAAGCGCAATGTGACTGTGGAGACCCACAGACAATGCCTCATCTGTTATTTTGCTCAGACTGCATCAACACCTGCATTATAAGGTAGCTCTGCGAAGGCACAGAGAGTGCCATTGACGTGGCCCGTTTTTGGGCCAGACACATTTAACGGGAATGTCGACACGAAGAAGAAGAAGAGTGAACGTTATATTTTTGGTTCGCTAACAAATACCTTGATACCTACTGCTGGGCGGCTTTGCATTCCGGCACGTAACATAGAGCATTTACTAGTCGTGATAACTACCTATTTGTAAGCAAATGACTGGCATAAGACTCTGCTTAAATCCTGGTTTTTTCATAATTTTACAGAAGCACCAGCTTACCTAATCGACTTGATGCAAGATAAGAATGTAGAAATCAGAAAAATGTGCGACACATGTCTCGATGTTATCTCGCAAATGAAAAATGAATGGGCGGTACGAATAAAGGTATTTTTTTTATATTTAGTCATACCATAGGTCATACCATCATTGGTATGAACTTGCATTTAAATACTTACGACCTTAAGTGACCCTGCCTTTATTGTATTAAGACATAAAGTGAACAAGCATACTTACGACCTAAAGTGACCTTGCATTTAAATACCAACGACCTTTAGTGACCTGCCTTTAATTTCTTTTCAAATAAAGTGACCTTTAATTTAAATGCATAATTATGTTCTTGTCTATTTTCCTCTTTAGCTGACACAGAAATGCTGTGTGCATTACAGATGAACAGTTGTAGCTATTTGTTTTCATAATTGTATTTCAGGTGGAGCGTTTCCGATGCCACAACGGGCAATGGCTTTCAGTGGTGGAGACTTTGGGCGAGGGCGGCGCGGGAGACTCCACAGATGAGCTGCCGCCATACCTCTCTGCGGAGTACCTTACCACGCACCGTCTAACTACCTCTGGTAAACTATTGTAGTATTTTGTACTATTGTAGCTTAATTCAAGAGGCATTCGAATTTAAACAGATAGATAGCTATTCATTGCATAGCAGAAACACAGGAAACAAAAAACTTAAATTAATAACAATTGAGTTGTCAATCAATGGGCTGCCTTATACTAAGCACGATCTTTTCTAGGCAACCGAATTATTTCGCTTTAAGGGAAAAAAATTACAAATTACATTAGTTTTATTTGATTTCTAATATTTAAAATGTGAGTAAATAAAGGAGTTGTCCAGGCTGACCCACAATTTTAGATGTCATCGAATTTCTACACTTTTGTACCTAATAATTAGAATTATTTAGAATATGGCAACTCACATGTTCGCCATTCGTGTTGTAATTATAGCGAGTTCAAGGAAAATTTTCTTCCATTCCGTGCACCTCTGATGTCCTTTCAACAATATGCAATAAATATGGTAAATTTAAAATATTATTTTCAGATTCCCAGACATCTCTTAACGAAGATTCTGATGGCTTTTCTGGCGATGGTGATATAAATAATGGCACAAAGAGGTATGTAAATCAATGAAGACTATTACAAGAACATGCTTTGATTCGATAAAGTTATAGGTTTTGTTCATACATAACTTTTAATAAATTTCAATATTCACAGGCACAATGGACTCACCTTGGAGTTGTATGGGTCCACAGACTCATCAACAGGAAAGGCTGCAGAAACTGAATGCTTTGTTAGTGATCTCAGCGTGTATTCTTATAGCACAAAATAATAATTAATACTTTGTAGCTTTACTTTTGCATTGCATCTCAATATAAAGTAGCCTTATTACGTTTTTCAAAGAAACATTTATTTGATGTATGTTATCACACAAAAGTTATGTATTGAAGTACTAAAGTCATTGGTTACTATGTATTTATTGTATGTAATATTAAGTATGATATGAGCAATCTTGTTCCTTTTGTACCAGGTTTACATAGGACTAGATAGATTGAGGCTTCGTTTTAGTTGTGTGAAATATCCATGAATATTTATTTATTTATTGCACATGGACACCCAAAAAAGGCTAAGAAGTGGGAGAACAACTATATATCATTGCTTGTGCTGAAATAGTGGGTATGAATTAACATCACGATTTTGTAGTAATAAGTAATACAGTCACTCATTAAAATTATGTAGTAAATTATTCAATGTTT
Source organism: Ecliptopera silaceata (assembly GCA_932527185.1). Classification (NCBI taxonomy): domain Eukaryota; kingdom Metazoa; phylum Arthropoda; class Insecta; order Lepidoptera; family Geometridae; genus Ecliptopera; species Ecliptopera silaceata. The sequence goes on from OW052192.1 coordinate 5,978,127, forward strand.
TATTTTTATTCTCAAAAGTAAACGAATGGTACTAATTACAGGGACGCAATATTAACATTCTGATTTGGTTCTAGGTACCTAGAAACAAAATCGAGGTATGTACTTGATTAAAAATAAAATATTTACGGCCGGTTTCTCGAACAATGATCAACGAAAAAATCAAATAACAATGTGTCAAAACGTGATTTGGGTTGTTCATTACTTGTCATCTGAACTGTTGTTATATAGGTATTTCGCAGATGACAAGCAATGAACAACACAAATAAAGTTTTGACACATTGTTATTTGATTTTTTCGTTGATCATCGTTCGAGAAACCGGCCGTTAGAGTTCTAAATAAGTAGAAAACATCAAAGCATTATTTGAGCGAAGCGCAGAGAAGATTATCTCACTCAAGCCTTTTACAAAAAACGTTTATTTATGATTTTAATTTCAGCTCCATTTCAACCAATACAAGTTTTAATAGTAATGGAGAATAATGGTCACCCTAGAAATATTTTGACATTTGACAGAATTTTTTTTGACGTTGAGTAGTACTACAGGAAGGATGTCATGTCATGTCAGACATGACGTAAAGATGGCCGAATGTCATGTTCTTGTTTTGTCGGAATTATTTTCATAATTTAACTTTTTGATTGCTCTGATATCGTTGAGAGTAAAAACAAGAGCTCTGAATTGCATCAAAATGAGTAACTCATTATTAGCAAGAGTTTCTCCGGTTACTAAATCGTTACTGTGTAAAACTATACCCATTCAATTATGTCGCGCGTATTCTTGTAAACCAGACGACATTACCATTCATACAGGCCAAGTACGTGCAATGATTTTAGTTTTAGTTACCTAAGCACTATATTTAAACTAGATAATTCAATAGTATGTTCGTTAGTGCCTTGTGAAAGACCCACCAAATGCGGAGCTTACGTAATAGTATACTACGCATTTTCAGGCTCCATTGGTGTACTAGATCTTGAAATATTTATATTTTTCTGCCGCCTAAGGTCACACATTTATTACAGAATTGGGATAAAGACGACTACAGACTTGCTCGTTTTACAAATGCTCCGAAACAAGTAAACAGGAACTGGGCCATAAACTTGATTGCTGAAGTGCCACCAAGAGAGGTGACAGAGCGAGTGGTTTGGTGTGATGGAGGCAGTGGACCTGAGGGACACCCTAGAGTTTACATTAATGTGGTAAGCAAAATGACATTGGATAAAGCTTAATTATCTGTGAAAATAAGTACATCACTAGTAAACATCATTTTTGAAAAGAGAGATAAAAATGAGACATCTGTGATAAAAATATTAGATAGACCATCATTATAAAGTTCTAATAAAATTTAAATTGTTCCTATCTCTGTTATGTTACAGGATAATGGTGATCACTCATGTGGATATTGTGGATTACGCTTCGTCAAGAAAGATCACCACTAGTTGATTAACAAATTAAAACAATGGATATTGAGTGCAGTTATTTAAACATGTTTATTTAAACCAAAACAATAGAGATTTTTATTTTATAGAATAAATTGTTATAGCTTTTGATGATGAAATTATTTATTTCATTTATGTGACTAAGAGCTAGGTGATAAATATAATAGTATAAAGGCCATGTTTTTGAAAGAAGATTAGTTATTAGGGGGGGTGGTTACATTTTCTTTTTGCATCTCTTGCCTTATTTCAATATTGGACTGTAATAGTTCTTTAAGTTGTTCATGGATATTATCATTCTTTTGCTCCAAAAAATCCAGCGCTGTGTTTAGTTCATCTAGTCTGGAGTCCAACATATCATACTCTGAAATACATTGTATAAAATTATTTTATGTATCTCAACATGTTCGTAGTAGTTTAGTACTAGAGGTATTGATTGTCCACTTGGCACCTTCACTAATGGTTTGTTCTTCATTTTGGTTAGCTGGTTCTATACCATTGTTGGTAATTTCATTTTGGCTTCCGTCATTATGGTTTTGTCCAGCCATTATCTGATACGTGCAAATACTGGTTTACTTGCCCAGTTCACACTAATATCACTCACACAATAAACTTCCTCTGATTAAATAAAAATACAAAACAAAATTACACCTCGGATCTTAACAAAACAAAGTAAAGTCGAAGAAGTAAGTATCTCGCAATACAGAAAAAACACGCTTTGTATGAAACGTATTTCAAATTTTGACCTCAGTTTCATACATCATTTATTTTTCGCCAGTTTATGAGTTTAGCTTGGCTGGAATAGAGAATAAAGTCACAAGACTACAGTGTTGCCGTGCTAAAACATTAGGTAATCTGTGGGTTTTATTAACGACCGATCAATGAATTCTAAATCTGTGCTTTGGTTTTCCGTCAATTTATTTCATTCATTCTCATTCGTCGTTCAGTCAGATAGAAATATTTCAGCTGAGATATTCCTAGTGAAAAAATTAAAGAAAACATTAGAAAACACTAATTTGTCTCAAATAAGACATTATTTAGCGCTTGTTCTACATCTGTTTGGTAAATATATTCATTAAATAGCTAAACTTTTGTTTATTGGATGCTTGATTTACAACGTAAATACACAAATGAAAACCGTGCACTTTTGGAATTAGAATCTTTGTTGTTCAACAAAAACAACAGGACGGCCTTAAATTGATGTCCTTGTGTGTTCTTCTCGATTTAGTTAGTCTGGTACCTGAGGATCTAAACATTACAGTCGCTGTTCATCGATTATTTAGTTGTGAAGATAACTTCAGTTACGGGCGATTGGTGACTCATTCCGTCAAGTGAAATTGTTATTGTTTCTGACCCGGATTATCTAGAAAGCTTGCATAGCATTGAAATTCAATTAGGATTACTTAATACTTATTAATATGCGTTTATAGGCCTGTTACAAATGCATGCATCGATTTGTGATGTGAATCTGATGAACAAAAGCCTTTGTTATATTAAAATAATAACATTGTTTAATTTTCAGTTGTAAAGATGACTTCGGGTCCGTACAACTATTCATATATTTTTAAATACATCATAATTGGTGACATGGGAGTGGGTAAATCCTGCTTATTACACCAGTTCACTGATAAAAAATGTAAGTAAAATATCCAAATATGTTTAATGGTTTCACAATTTCAATATAAAATTGTGTATAAAAAAATTACATACAACAAAAAGTTGCCAGTACCAATCAGACAAGCTTATTTGTGTATGAAGGTAGTTTAACTGCTAAGCTCTGACTTAGATTCAGTTAGTTCCATTTATTAATGGCCCTTCATGTTTCAGTCATGGCAGATTGTCCTCACACAATTGGTGTTGAATTTGGAACTCGTATTATTGAAGTTGCCGGCCAAAAGATCAAGCTGCAGATCTGGGACACAGCCGGTCAAGAACGGTTTAGGGCAGTTACCCGATCATACTATAGAGGTGCCGCTGGTGCACTAATGGTTTATGACATCACGAGAAGGTAAACTAAACTTGCATTTATTACTTATTGTTGTTTTCCATTCAAATAGTCATCTAAAAATATAATGTTTTCAAGAAACACAAAATACGGATCTATTTTGTCAGTCATATTTTTTCTTATTATTTTATTTTAATGTTGATTACATTCTCCGGCTATGATATTTTGATAGTAGATAGTCAAAAAACATACACTGCCAATATAAAGGATACAAAATTTCAACATAAATTGATATAATACAAGATTTGTTGACTTATAGTGCTTTGTGTAACAACCACTTTTCTTATTTATTTTTGGCATATCAATAATATTCAGTGTTATGATAACCGAAAAGGATTAAGAATTTCATTGTCTCAGCACCAAACACAATTGATTTTTTAATTTAATCAGTGATTAGAATCTATACGTTCTATTCTGATGTTTTGAAGATATTTATATATTCATTGTCATAAGCAGATAAGCCGTTGTAGACAACCATTACAAAAACAATTCCAAACTGTGAAGTAGTATTGTACTGTTATCAGAGCACTGTGTTTTTATCAGACTATCCCATATTACTATTGTAGGTGGATTTGTTTGCTGCTATCATAGAAAAAAAACCTACACAAGAATTAAATGAAATATTTTTGCATAGATTTTGCATAAATCACAATCCTAGAAAAAGTATAAACTATACTTATCTCCTTCCTGTATAAATACCTATAAAACGGTAGACTTTTTTAATATATGTACATACTACATACTTCTAAGAGACTTACTAGACATAACCCTACAAATATTATAAATGTGTAAGCTTGTATGGATGGATGTGTGTTAGTTACTTTTTCGCGCACAAACTACTGAATGGATTTTTATGAAACTTTACAATAATGTAGTATCAGAATAACTAATTTATAAACACATTATGTGAATTATCTAAAATATAACAATAGTAAGAAGAAGTTGCGTGCATCAGCTAGAGCTTTGTCAAGATTTTTTCCTGAAAAAAACTGATCATAACAAACAGAAGAATAAATGATGTACTCTAAAGTTTTCTTTTACATGGTAGGTTTATGCCCAACAAAGTGGGCACGGGTCAGCTAGTTCCTTTATATGTATAAACATTAATATTTTCAGATCAACCTACAACCATTTGAGCAGTTGGCTTACAGATACACGCAACTTGACAAATCCCAGCACTGTGATATTTTTAATTGGGAATAAGTCAGATTTGGATGGACAGAGAGATGTTACATACGAAGAAGCCAAACAGTTTGCTGATGAAAATGGGTTGATGTTTGTTGAAGCAAGTGCTAAAACGTAAGAACACCTATTTTTATTATACCTATATTTTTTTATTTCAACCTATATTGTCCCACTGCAGGACAAAGGTCTCCCCCAAAGCCTTCCTATAACCTATACCTATCTAACAAAACAAAATCATACTAACAGCATCATCATTCCAATCATTCTCGTTAATAAGCAGTTATTTAGTCTATTAAAATTTCATCAAACTGTGCAGCCGTACTGTGCTGTAGATACTATAGCATTACAAATATTTCAATTCAGAACCTTTCATTTCTTTTCATTTATAAAAAAAAAATAAGTAAGATTTATAAAACAGACTATTTTTCAAAATTTACAATAAAAAAAAATGAGTTTCATCATCAAATACATGTATATATATATATATATTTTAGAGATAACATAAGCCTTAAAACATTTTGAATTTGATTGAGCTTGAAAAAAAATGTTTAGGTTAGTTTACTAGTCATAATATTTCTGTACCACATCACATGTGCCATTGTGAAATGAGTAGATAATAAAAATTAATGAAGGTGAGCATCTGTTTTTACCAGAATTTTTCATTATCATCATTCTTTGTTTGTATTTAATCTGATAATACCATATTAACAAATAACTTTATGAATGTGGGTCAAAGTCAAAATATTCTTTATTCCATAAAATCACAATTTTTTTTAGAATTGTTTTGAGTTTGATCCCCAGTTCTTATTCCATAAACAAAAAAAAGTTTATTATCATTACACATCACACTATAGTCCCAAACTAAGCAAAGTTTGTACTATACGAATTAGATTGCTGATAGAAAACTTACATATATTTTTTGTAAATATTTATGTTCATCATCCAAACATTTGCACTCGTTGGGGTACTTACGACTCACAGCATGGAAAGCAGAGCTACTACCAACAGAGCTGTGACACCTGTCCATTAATATTTATTACTAGCTGTCCCGGCGAACTTCGTACCGAGAGATTTTTTTTTGAGAGATTTTCTTAATTTTTTGTTCCGTAAAAGTAAGAACCTTCTCCTAATAATAACAAATACAACAAAAAAATAATTAGTGAAATCGGTCCAGCCATTCACGCGTGATGCCGTGACCAAGGAAAACGGGTTTCATTTTTATATATGTATAAGATTTAATTTTCCAGCGGTCAGAACGTAGAAGAGGCGTTCCTAGAAACAGCTAAGAAGATCTACCAGAGCATTCAGGACGGGCGACTGGACCTGAACGCGGCGGAGTCGGGCGTGCAGCACAAGCCCGCGTCGCCGGGCCGGCCGCTCGCCGCGCCGCCCGCCGCGCGCGACCACTGCGCCTGCTAACCACACACACACCGGCAAATCTACGACGGTCGTGCGATTGCGTGCGTACATACATTTTATAATACCTGAGGCGGATTTACAAACCTAGAGGCCGTACCCTCCAGTTGGACGCGCGAGCAGGCGCAATGCCTGCTAGCCGTACACATCGCTCTTATAAGGCATCGTCTTAATAGAATGCGACTATGCGATTATCGCGTGAGTTAGCGATGCGACCATCGTATGGTCGATCAAACATTCTAGTCGCGCGACCGCATCGCGCGAATGCCGGTTAGGACACCTACTCGACATCAGTATGTTTGATCGCGGATTCGTACGATCAAAATTCGCGCGAACTTGCGATGGTCGCGCAATCGCGTTGTATTAGGACGACGCCTTAGACAGTCGCGCGATTGCGTGCGTACACTTTACAAACCCTGAGGCCGTACCCTCCATTTGGATGCCCGACTACTGCGCCTGCTAACATACCCTCATCTCTGCTCTTAGTTAGTTACCCACTTAGAACGCGAATCCAATCTCGATTTCAGATGAATCGTGTTTTTAGTATATCTCCTACTTCTTTATATCTTTATCCCAATGTTATAAACTAAAAATACTTGACATCATCGATGCTAATTAGATTGGTAATGCTAAGACTAAGAAATACCATCAAAGTTGTGATTTCATGAAATGACTTTGGCATAGTAGAGGGTTCCGCTTCTTAACCTTAGGGTACGCCCTCTGGTTAGAAAACTTTTGTAATCCCGTCTAAATCCGGTCTTGTTGAATGTTAGCTTTTTAGACGAAACCAATTTAGACGGTTACGTGCTTTTACAGTATACATACATTCATTCTAATAGACTGGTCTATCTACTATGTAACCAGAATTAAAATCCTGTGCAAACTCACATTTATTACATTCAACAAGGTCGGGTTTAGGAACTCGTGCAATATCGTGTGGACTCACGATATTGCACGATATGGGACTATTTGGAACCCAAGTTTTAAATGATAATTACGCCTACTAGCCAGGTAGACCAGGATTAACGGTCGTACGACTCCTTGAGTATTGATTCCTTTGTTACATTCTGCAAGATCCTATTTAGAATATAAAGCGCGTATGCCTTTTCCACGCTTAACCAATATCTTTTTACTGAATTGTCGGCGTAGATCCTTAAACATATGTTCACGAAAATCACAAAATAACGTACGCACGAATCTTCGCGGCCATCTGAACAGATTATTCAAAGACTCCTGACATGCCGATTGTGGTTCAACTGAAACGTATCTCGTGAATAATTGTAATTCTAAACATTAACAATAATAGTACAATAACTTCAGAATCGATAGTGACTTGAATTTTCAATCTGTTTTCAGCCGGACCGCTTTTGGCGTGACGAGGCTTTTAAGAACTACTGTTTAAGTATTAAATCTATCTTAAATTATAATGAGTTTGACCTATGTATCTAATCTATGTATGTATAGTGTACATTCCACGTGAAGAATCAAATGTATAATAATGGTTAAGGTAATAGAATAAATAAAAATAATTGAAGGCAAATGTGTAGACACAATTTTTAACTAGTAGATCTGTAGAAATAGGAAGCTAATGACGACGCATATCATCTGATCGTGAGCGGAATGTGTTAGCTTTACCTTTTACCACAAATCATAAATTATGTAATCAACTCTTTATCTACTTACATTAAATTATTTGATTTATATTTGCTCTTTTGGTATAAGATTTATAAGATCTGGACTTTCCTGAAAATGTGTTTGTGTGTACCTCTCTGTAGAATATCGATATTTTATTATATATCTTATGATAGCTTAATTTGTTTTTGCAGTATTCACTAGTATGTTATTTACTCTGATTTATCAAGCCTCAAACTATTCCCAGAAACAGCATTTTATTATTCTAGCAAGTACTTCAAAGTTTTAATATAAAATAAATTTTATAAACAATGTCATTTGTTTATCAATAAGATCTTTGGAGCGGATACTAATTAGAAAGAAAAGATTGCATTACGTGTCGTGACAGAAAATTATAGGATTTCGAAAAGTGAACAAATCAATAGTAATCACTTCTGCAAACTTTAAAGTATTTGCTAGAAAACTTACGCGCTTCTGTCAGTGCAGCGAATTAAATGTACTACTATTTGCTTTCGATCATTAGTAAAATCTTTAAATGAAATGATAATTGTGACTTATAGGTCACATCAACACTTGATACAGGTAGGACTAATTATTGTTTTATTGCATAGGTAGTTAATAATGATTATTATTGCTTACTTTATAATAAGATTATTTATGTTTTAAATAAAGTAATATATTTGGGGAACCGATTTAATTTTTTTTACCTATTAGGGTCAGGTTTTCTTTCGTTTTAAAATTTTTAGGTATTTAGTGCAGAATAGGTCTAGATTTTCAGATAGCACATAATCAAAATTCAAGTATCTTAAATTTATTTGCAGGGGACATGCACATCAGGTTGTCAAAATCAATGAAAACAAGTTTTTTTAAAAATTCATTTATTTATTATAAAAAAGGCATTTAATATATTGATAGCTTTTCATTTTGCATATTTGTAGCACCACCACCATAATAATAATACAATTTTATCTCACTACAAGTACCTAGATTTTTATCAAATATCACATTTTTGAAGTGAAACTTAAAACAATATTGGCTTACAAATAAACATTCAAATATGTATTCTTTTACAAACAGAGAGCACAAGACAGGCTTTTATTATGACTGAGGTGTCTTTGTACCTTGTAATGATTTATCATATATAGTCCGGGGTAGATAGCTTGAAAAATGACAAAAAGATAAAGAAATTAATAGCAGGATGAAACCCATTAGAAAAGTAAGAGAATATTATAAAAACATAAGGAAAAATAATTTAGGGGCGATCTGACTTCGGGAAGGGGGTGGGGGTGAGCTTTTAAGGGTAAAAAACGCTTTTTCTCGATTTCCGGCAAAACTAAAAGTCCTATGCAAAAAAGTCAAATGGCAAAGTTGTAGGTAATTAAAAGATCTAAAACTTTTCTATACACACTTTTTCACATAACCTCAAGATGTATGTGAAAAATTCAAAAAACCAAGATTTTGGTTTTTTATTAATATCTTTTACAAACAATTATATTTTTTCACTAAATTCGGTGAAAACTTACCTCTTTATGTCCCAAATACGCTGTAATTTATTCGATTAGAAATATATATTCTTTTCACCTTATTTTGATTAAATATCGAAAAAATATCCTTATTTTCAATCGAAAATTCATCCGTCAAAATATCAGCTTTCTTAAAAAAATTGGTATGTTTTCTGTTTGTTGAAATCTCTTCTTTCCGATAGTGAAAAAAAATGTATATGTTACCATAGAAAATCTTCTCAGAAAATGCAAAAAAAAAAGTTAGTGAAAAAAAAAATTGTAGGATGAAAAGGAGGAGAATATTATAAAAATATAAGGAAAAATAATTTACGGGCGATCTGAGGTCGGGAAGGGGATGTGGGTGAGCTTTTAAGGGTAAAAAACGCTTTTTCTCGATTTCCGGCAAAACTAAAAGTTCTATGGAAAAAAGTCAAATGGCAATGTTGTAGGTAATTAAAAGATCTAAAACTTTTGTATACACACTTTTTTCACATATCTCAAAATTTATGTGAAAAATTGAATAAACCAGGGTTTTTTATTAATATCTTTTAAAAATCTGATTTTATATAAATAAAAATGTAAATCGTTCTATTAAATGTAGATACTTTATTCGAATTATGTTATTCATTACAATATTTTATAATTTTTTTATTTTATTCACTAAAATAAGGGGAAAAAAATATATATTTCTAATCAAACAAATTATAGCGTATTTGGGACGCAAAGAGGTAAGTATTCACCAAATTTCTTGAAAAAAACCCAAAACTTGGTTTTTTGAATTTTTCACATAAATTTTGAGATATGTGAAAAAAGTGTGTATACAAAAGTTTTAGATTTTTTAATTACCTACAACATTGTTATCAGTCTTTTTTCCATAGGACTTTTAGTTTTGCAGGAAATCGAGAAAAAGCGTTTTTTACCCTTAAAAGCTTACTCACATCCCCTTCCCGACCTCAGATCGCCCGTAAATTATTTTTCCTTATATTTTTATAATATTCTCCTCCTTTTCTAATGGGTTTCATCCTACAATTTTTTTTTTCACTAACTTTTTTTTTTGCATTTTCTGAGAAGATTTTCTATGGTAACATATACATTTTTTTTCACTATCGGAAAGAAGAGATTTCAACAAACAAAAAACATACCAATTTTTTTAAGAAAGCTGATATTTTGACGGATGAATTTTCGATTGAAAATAAGGATATTTTTTCGATATTTAATCAAAATAAGGTGAAAAGAATATATATTTCTAATCGAATAAATTACAGCGTATTTGGGACATAAAGAGGTAAGTTTTCACCGAATTTAGTGAAAAAATATAATTGTTTGTAAAAGATATTAATAAAAAACCAAAATCTTGGTTTTTTGAATTTTTCACATACATCTTGAGGTTATGTGAAAAAAGTGTGTATAGAAAAGTTTTAGATCTTTTAATTACCTACAACTTTGCCATTTGACTTTTTTGCATAGGACTTTTAGTTTTGCCGGAAATCGAGAAAAAGCGTTTTTTACCCTTAAAAGCTCACCCCCACCCCCTTCCCGAACTCAGATCGCCCCTAAATTATTTTTCCTTATGTTTTTATAATATTCTCTTCCTTTTCTAATGGGTTTCATCCTGCTATTAATTTCTTTGGTTTTAAAACCTATCGAGCCTGGTCTAATAGATTTGATTGACACCTGATAGAGAATTTTCACTTCACTCTAATTAAATAGTATACTACCCCCCTATCTTATAAAAAGTTAGCGTTGACATAATGTCACCATTACGTATGGTAATCAAGACGTAAAGTCAACGCTAACTTTTCATAAGATGACAGTACATCTATAATCTCTTTGCATAAATGCAATATTGTGACTTGTAAATACAGCAAAAGAACGACAATCGGTTTTACAGTTTCGATTGCACGTTTTGGACCAAGAGATTGTGCATATCTTGTAAGGAGTCTTCTAGAGCCGTTCTATATTTGTCGCAGCTTGTGTCTGGGTGGTCTTGGAAGGCTGACGTCGCGAAGTTCACGTCGTTGTCGCGAGGGTTGTAACATGTTGCGTAACCGTTCGGAACCAGCGGCCCATAGCACATAAAGCCGTCGCATTTGCATGCAACCTGAAAAACAACACATCTTAAGTAAAACTTAAGATTTTTACCAAATTAACAAGCAATTCTTAAAAATAATATCTAAGTAAGTATATATTACAATGATTCTTCAATCATTGATATAAAAGTAAAAATAATTGTAAATTGGTGTACAGATGAGAACTTACGCACTATAATAGTAAAGAATATAATAAGACCTAAAATAGTAAAAAAAATATTTTAAAAAAACGGAACCAATTTTGAAGCTAGTTAAAAAGTGTGGATCAAAAACAAAAATGAATTCTGTTGGCATTTTACATAATATATATACATTCTATAGATCAATAAACCTAAAAGTAACGAAATATCTGGTTCTGTGTAAACAATCATTTATGAATTAATTCACAAGGTCATGTGTAGATTGTCGTTGACCTTGAAGATAGATATTTGTATTTTCACTTGTATATAGGAACCAAGGAAAATATTTAAATATTACCTGACTAGTCGATATCCTCATGTGAGCGCTTTTCGTATATCCAGCGTCTGAATATAATTTGGGTAGTTCGATTCCATTTTCTAAGGCAGTTAGTTTCAATCCTAGGAGATGTCTGTCCACGCCATATCCTTGCAGAGCCTGAAACAATTATAAAGTTTATGAAACAAGCGTGCTCCATAAGTCGATGCAGTATTTAATACTACTAATATAAATAAAATGTTTATGGATCTCGAATTCTCGTTGCAATTAATGATCTTATTTTGGAATGTTAATTCTTATACTTCCTTGCCGTACTTGGGAAAATCTTATCCTAACTAAGGCTTAAAGACGCTACTAATTAAATCATGTTTATATTGTTGTCTAATAAATGTATCTTTATCTAACCTGGATTATTTTAATGACGGCTATCCCTACAAATCAGCGGGACGTATGAAATCTCAAATCATAATATATAGTGCTGCTTTTAATATAATAAATGTAAAATAAAAAAAAAGATATAGAATCAGCTACTTTTTAAAATAATCCATCATTATTTTGTCTTTTCATCCATAAAAACATTAACGAGGCCATATTTCATTATAAAATGTATACGTTTAGGTACATGAATAAATAAGCTTATGTTACATCAATAAATCAATACCTGCACTGTATAATCCTTATGCCCTTTTATGGCTTTCTGCAATGCGACAAACCTCTCTTTGCTAGAGCTCTTGTCGTTAAGCATGGCTTTAGCAAAGTCTACAGACTCTATGGAGCAAGAGCGGATGGTTTCAGTTCGACCGCCGATGTACATTCGAGTCGCAGCCGACTCGTAGTGAGCACCCGGAGTTTTGTGAAGTCTGAAATAAAAATAAAAATAATGCTGGGTGCCACAAAACATCATCTAGCCCCAAGCTAAGCAGAGCTTGTGTTATGGGTACTAGAAGACTTACATACTTAATACAATACATTACATAGATAGATATTTTTATTATAGGTACATATAAAATACCCAGAACACCCAATAGATAATGTATCTTTTCGCGAAACTGGAATGTTACACCAAAATGATTATGATTAATGGTCAATTTTGGTAGATTGCTAGGTATTTCTAAAACTAAGTAAATAAATAATGCTAGACAAACCACACAACATAATCTAGCCCCAAACTAAGCAGAGCTTGTCTTATGGGAACTAGAAGACTGACATACGTAATACAATACATTACATAGATATTTATTATCTTTATTATTATTTATTTGAATTAGTTACTTTATAAGTTTTTATAATCTTACCTATAAAAAGCAAACTGCATTGCCATCTGCAGGTAACTGTCGGGACTTAGCTTTTGCGACTTAATGAAGTTTTTGCCATATTTGTCGTACTTGAAGCAGTTCAACTCAAGATTAGAAACTAATCTGAAAAAAAAAGAATATAACTTTATTGTACACCAATTAAAGAAACACAAAGTAACAAACAATAAAAAATAACATAATGTAAAATAACATATTTTTTGACAGGCGTCTCAGCTCAGTTGGTAGTAGCTCTGCCTTCCATACTGTGGGTCGTGGGTTCGATTCCTACCCAGAGCAAATGTTTGTGTGATAAACATAAATATTTGTTCTGTCTGGGTGTTACTATGTATTTACAATTAAAAAAAAATGTAGCTTATTTTATCAGGTACTAAAAAAGGTCTTACTTGTCCAAGTTTCCTGCAGCTTTCTTTATGAAGCCAGATACCTCAGAGTTAACGTTAAATTTTAACTGTTTCGGATCTCTTGGTTTCGCTGACGGAATTGAGGTACTGATTTTGTTTTTATCACTGAAATAAATTTAATTAAATTAATTTTAATTGATAAACCGACTACAATTTGCAAAATCAAAGATTAGCACAATAATTTTAAAAGTTTAGTCAAATAGTTTAATTCGTTATTTTGTTATTCATGCAAATAAAAAATTTTATATTTAATTCAACACTTGAAACAAACACGCAGTGAAGGTTGATATAGGTAGTATGAAATAGACTAAAATATTATACGAGTATTTTTTTTATTTATTTAACGAAATTCAGATACCAATAGCAGTGGTATACCCCAGAAAATTCTTGAAAGAAAGAATTTATTTGCACCAACAAATAATCTTACATTAGCTTAGAACTATACATGCAATCTTAGACAGTACAACTAATTTTACAAAAGAACAAATGAAATGCATAAGTACATGTAATTAATGATGTAGTCCGTCATCACAGCAATGGGCTGTCCTTCGGCCGGGGAATGCTCGTACGTCAGTCCCGTGATCCCGTCAGCGCCCACTATGAACTGAAAACGAAGAGGGTTTTAAGCTATTGCATAGCTTCTATCGCGGGCCTTGAGCGTGGAGACCGAATCCAGAAATTCCGTAACGAAAGTAACCTAACACTGCGCATGCGTAATCCAAAAAATGCTATGCAATAGCTTTACCGCGGAAGTCCCCGAGTGCCACACGTCTTTTTTTTTCCTAACCTATCTCGTCCCACAGCTGAGCAAGGTTCTCCACCAAGTCATTAACAAGTAAAAAATAAGCACGATAATGAAATTCACATTCTTACAAATTATTATCTAATTTGATCTAAAGCGGAAATCTAAATCTAAAATTAAGATTTTTTTTAATTTCTTAAAAGGTCTTAGCGCTTATCGCAATTTCTTTTAGACAGGTATTTGAAATATACCTTGTACCTAATTTAGATTATAAATAGTTTAAGCCAATCAATAAATACTTTTATATGGAAGAAAACGAAACGAGCCATCTGATGGTTAGTTAGCTAAGTAACATTGCATTTTGAATTAACACTGATGTTAGTTCTGTGTCTGGGTATGTTTTCTATCTATGAATCTCCAATAAAAAGGTATATAAATATTCTTTCAGAAAACCAGTTCCTAGCTTACTGGAAAGCGTGATGTTTAAAAAAAAATAAGTAATTAAATACCTGTATAGTCTTATCGAACCACCGGTTAGCTCCGTTGGAGGTAGATCCACCGCCGTGTATGGTCTGTCCGGCGGCCATGTTGCTGCGCGCGTCCGGAGCCGGACACCGGGCCAGTCCGGCCGGACGGTCCAGGCACAGAATGGCTAGACTGCGCTCGATGTCTTCCAACGACTCTTTGTTCAACTTATCTTTAAATAAAACGTTAACATTGGTGACAACTCAACACGAATAATAACAATTTAAAGGTAATAAATGTTAAAGCACGGCCTATGTCATTAAAAGTAAGTGGCAGACGTAGCACCTACGACGTAGACTTCCCTACCGCGTAGCACCTACGACGTAGACTGCGCTTTCTCTACAGCGTAGCGTCTATGATGTAGACTTCTCTACAGCGTAGCACCTACGACGTAGACTTCCCTACTGCGTAGCGTCTATGATGTAGACTTCTCTACAGCGTAGCACCTACGACGTAGACTTTCCTACTGCGTAGCGTCTATGATGTAGACTTCTCTACAGCGTAGCACCTACGACGTAGACTTCCCTACTGCGTAGCGTCTATGATGTAGACTTCTCTACAGCGTAGCACCTACGACGTAGACTTCTCTACAGCGTAGCGTCTATGATGTAGACTTCTCTACAGCGTAGCACCTACGACGTAGACTTCTCTACAGCGTAGCGTCTATGATGTAGACTTCTCTACAGCGTAGCATCTACGACGTAGACTTCCCTACTGCGTAGCGTCTATGATGTAGACTTCGCTACAACGTAGCACCTACGTCGTAGACTTCGTTACAACGTCGCGTTTACGATGTAGACTTCTCTACAGCGTAGCACCTACGTCGTAGACTTCCCTACAGCGTAGCGTCCACGATGTAGACTTGTCTACCGCTAAGCAGACTACTTAGACGCTACGGTGGTGTAGGGAACTCTATGTCGTAGGTGCTACGCGGTAGACACTGTCTACATTTATTATTTGTTTTTTATACACACATTTTTTTTGTCTGTCTGAGTACATTTTAAAACTACGGCACGATCATTAAAAGTCTATCTACCAGAATAGGTTCCACAAAAAGATAAAATATACCTTTAATTAACACATTATAAGCTGCAGCCCAATTATCTCGATTGTCCGAAGTTAGGATGCCTACACACTCTTCATTTGGTTTCTGGGAACTATCCATTACTGTTTGAAGTTGTTGAAGAATTTGGTCCTCATTGAGCATGATATTATCTTCGCCCCACAAATCAACGTGAAATATCTAAAACAAAATAAAATGTGTTAAAATTTTTGTTGGCTCGACTCCCTCGCCCCTTTATGGGTCGTGTGCGCCCAGACAGGTGTCACAGCTCAGTCGGTTAGCTCTGCCTTCCATGTTATAGGTCGTGGGTTCGATTCCCACCCAGAGCAATTGGTGTGATGAACACAAACAATTGCTCTGGGTGGAAATCGAATCCACGACCCACAGCATGGTTTATAAGTAAAAGTTATTCAATTTATAAGTAAAAGAGTACATACGTGGTTGTTGTGCATAACTGTGATATGTTTGCTAGCACTGTTATACGATAAGGAGTCCCGTTTGTAGCCGGGCACTCGACACGTTCCGAATATTTTTTTATATTGCTGCATGTCTAGGGGGCTTTTTCCCATCATCTCTAATGGGATTTGATTGCTGAAAATTATATATTCATAATTATAATTTATATAATTATAATTTATATAATATATTTTATAAGATAAATACTAGCTTCCGTCCACGACTCTCCAATTGATAAGCCGATCAGCGTTTTCATTTTCGAGATTCGTTTGACCAAAACTTAGACTACGGGCTGTGTTAACCATGGTAGGTAGGTACTTTAGTTATACTTACTTATCGATTAAACTCTTGTAATCCATCGCCGCTAACAATGTTTTTGTTGCGTAAACTAACTGCTCATTTTGATTTTTGAAGTCGCGTAAAGGGAATACTAAGCCGGGGCTAGAATAAACTACGACCGGATCGCGGTATTCTAGATAGGCAGAATTCAACCACCACTGTTCCAGCCAGTTTGAATGTTTCTGCGCTCTTGTTTCCAATAAATCCTGGAACAGACGTAAGTAAATAGGATGATATAGTACCCTAATAAGTAGATACTGCAAGTACTGAAGTAAGTATACTTATGGCAACCCACGTTTCAAAAGATCAATTTGACTTCTAACCTATCTCTAACCTATCACGTCCCACTGCTGGCCAAAGGTCTCCCCCAAGTCCTTCCACTCGTCCCTCTTCTGCGCTTTTTTCCACCAATTGACCTCGGAAGTGTCTAGGTCGTCCAGCCATTGTCTCCTTGGTCAGCCTCGACGCCTTCTTCCGTCTCCAGGCATCCATGGTGTAACGGCTTTAGCCCATTTTCGGGAGTCTATGCGGCAAACATGACCTACCCAATCCCACTTAAGTTTCGCGGTTTTGTTAACTACATCTGCAATGCCAGTGAGTGAACGCAGCATTGTGTTTCGCACTCGGTCAATGCGCTTAAAACCAAGGATGCTGAGATCGA
Source organism: Ecliptopera silaceata (assembly GCA_932527185.1). NCBI lineage: Eukaryota > Metazoa > Arthropoda > Insecta > Lepidoptera > Geometridae > Ecliptopera > Ecliptopera silaceata. The sequence continues at coordinate 5,995,345 of OW052192.1, forward strand.
CTTACATATCAATTAAATATTAGCTTTATATGAAAAATCAATTAAATATTAGCTTTATATTAAAAATTTGCTAGAGTAAGAATACGGCTGACTCTACCAAATATTTCCTAGTTTGAAAAACATGAAGGTGGTGAAAAACAACTCACCTGTAATTTCCGGCCAACACTTCCATTTGCAGCAAATTCGTTGACTAATTTTGATGTGACATCATATTCTTGTTCGCTTAAATGCGGTTTTACAGTTTTAAGGTACTTCGACAGGGTGTCTTCGAGCTTAGGAACTGGGAGACGCGGCAGATTCTGAACATCTACATCTGGTTTCCCCATCGTGTAGTTGTTTTGGAGTTGATAGACCACTCGTGGTTGCAGAAATCCTCTTGCCCCGCACTGTAATTACAAATGGCAATCAACTATGATAGTCCAGTCATTTTAACTATTTAAAACCCCAATCTGCGGAAAAATTCCTAGTAAGCTGATTTTTTGTATACACCTTTATTACGGCATTGTAATGAAGATGTGAAAAATCGACATTGATATCGTGCCGGTTAAAAAAATTATAAACGTTCAATTGTTCAAGTTCATTGTTCAAGTTTATGAAGACACGGTCTGCTAAAGAAATAATAATAATAATAATAAATTTATTTATATCATTTCAATCACTTATACACATAACATATAGGTACAATATAATTAATTTAATTTAATACAATACATTATTTATACGGACATAATTAGTGTACATCGGCCTGATCCATATTTCATTTAGCAAAGTAGAACCTACACTAAGTCAAAATGACTTGTGTCGTTTTGACTCTGTTCCCTGAAGGTAAGTAGGGCCTACTTACCTTCAGGGAACAGAAACGATCCGTGTAGCCATACAGCATTTAAATAATTGGTTTTTCTTTTACAATCATAGTGTACCACGCCTTTTTTTTTTTTTTTTGAACAACAGTGTTTAAGTACATCATAACAGGAAAATCAAAAAGCAAAGTGATGACATGCAGATAAATTAAATTAATTCAAGATAACATAAATTAGGTATTAAAATATTTTAAATTTCATTTTTCTTTTTAATTAAAATATTTTACATAATTAAACGTCAAAACGTGTATACAAAAATTCAGCTCACTAGGAATTTTTCTGCAGATAAAACCTAAAATGACTGGACTATGAGTAGAGTAGCCATGGTAGGTATGTATTTTCAGTGCACCTATACAACTATAGGTATATTTTCCACACTTGCGGGGTTGAGAGAGAGAGAAAGAGAGAAAATATTGGGTTAAATATTGTCTGGGCTGAAATGGGATTGAGACTTACTACTTTCTGAATTCCACGTAACATGATCTTATGAGACAGGGCTAATTTCCTGTAACAAAATTACAACGTTACCTACAGTAGATAGATAACTCTTTATTGGTACACCACACAAAGAATACAGTAGGTATACATTATTTACAAGTAGGAGTATTGTAGTTTATTACAGGAAAGGTGATGAACGTTCACATAAAGCATTTGATTGAAGGGAATGAGGTTTTCTTAATCTACGATTAATACCTACAGGATTAGCTTTAGATAAGAAAAGTACTTAGGTAGGTACTTTCATATCAGGATCAGGATAATTTTTACTACGTTATGTTGATTGATGCTTGCAGTAAATAAAATGCAAGGAAATTAGGTACTTATTACGAAATGAAACTTAAGAAAAAATGTCTTCTTGAAAATTAAAAATATTTTAAAGCATATTTACGTGTATTTATTATTATTGTTGTTATATAATTTATGCTCGTTTTTGCTATAATATGGTAACAATATGCGATATAATTATTATGAATATATTTTTTTGTATCCAGGTCTGGTCTAGTTTTTATGTATTTGCTAACACGTCGTGGTTAGAGAGGTTCAATAGTGCGTCCCAGATATTATGTTCGGGCGTAGGTATCTTATTTTATTTATTTATCTTCCAGCTAATAAAATACAACGACTGACGAACGAAGTGAACGAATGACGAGTACATTGGCACTTTGACACCCCCAGGCCAGTCGTCGTTCGACATGGACTTTGCACTTGTGATAAGATTAGTTCAGGTTAATTTTATAAGTACCTACACGTTTCTTGGGATCTTAAGGAAATTACAACTCAGGAAGTGAATGGTGTATAAAAGTCCTTATTATTAAAAAAAAACTATCGTTCTCGTCTTTGTTTCTTGATCATTTCCGGAATAAAAAGTAGGTAGCCTATGTGATATCCAGATGAAAATAGATTAACTGATTACGAAGTGATAGTTACACAACCACCCAAAAAACTTTTTATAAGTACCATAATAGTAGGTACCTAATGGCATATCTCTCATGAACCTAATGCACTTAATTAATTATATTCTGCTAATAGGTCCTATTATTACCCTGGTACCTACCTACTATTAATAGATTATTAGAAATCGCTGTGTTAATAAGTGCATTGGAGTGGATAAACTAAGTAGAAATAGAAATAAGAAGGTACTTTTCTGTGATGTACTTACACATTTTGGTATAGGTACCTACTACTTATGATGACCGATTTTATAAAAAATAATTTAAGTAAGTACTGATAAATAACTTCACTATCTGTTGTCTTTCATTATATCTTTTTGGTTATTTAGTTAAGCGCAGTATGTATGAAATGCCTATAAAATGAATCAGAATTACATTTTAGGTTTTTAATTAAGATGACTTTGAACTTTAGGTAGGTATAGGTAGTGTGTAATTTGGCCTTTACTTTAGGATATTATGTAAATCAATGAGATTAGTGTAAGATATAAAACAATCGACGACGTGACTGCGTCGCTTACGCATAGGGTGACCAGATGTCAGGAATTTTCCTGACATGTCAGGAATTTTAGACATATGTCAGGAATGCGGCCGGAATAGGGATATGTCAGGAATTTCTCGGCAAATAAATGAAACAATATTTTTTTTTACACTATAAACTTTTATTTTTAGTCACAATAACAAAAAGGAAATTGTCATTAATCGTAATTAACTTTTTACGATTTTGACATCAAACAATCAACATTGACATATAATATTAAACAATTTAAATAATCATCAAAAAAAAAAACCTCTAAGTAAAAAAATAGACTCTTCGCTTCACAAGCCTTTCGCTCAACAATTTCTCGGCAAATAAATGAAACAATATTTTTTTTACACTTTAAACTATTATCTGTAGTCACAATAACAAAAAGGAAATTGTCATTAATCGTAATTAACTTTTTTTACGATTTTGACATCAAACAATCAACATTGATATACAGGGTGTAACAAATGAGGTGGACCAAAAGCAAAAGGGCGATAGGGGAGCTCAATGCCTATCGATATAACCCCCATGTATGTTCAGCGATATTCAGTCGTTCAAAAGTTATTCTCACTTTTATGTTTTTTTTTTATTAACATATTTTAGGTTAGATTTCCCAAGTATACCCAAACTATCAAGGCTACAACCGTATTTTTTTTACACCTTGTAGCTTAATAGTAGACCTTTCGTACTGCAATACCAGTTTGAGTCCTTATTTGATTGATTTCCAAATAAAAAATAATCTTTGCAGAAAAATCCGAAACCTGAACTTCCGCGAAAAACTTTAGTAGCAATTTAAAAAAAAACTTGCTGAATATTTTTTTCCACAACCTATTTTAAAAACTTCCTCCATTTATGGAGAAGTTACCCTGAAAATTTCATAAGGCTAGTACAGAAGGATCATGTTCAAATGTGAACTCAAGTGTTGTAAAAGTGCTGAAATCGACGGTTCAATCGACCAACACGATTTCGTAGTCGGGTTTTAGTTTATAAATCTTTATTTCGGAGTCAGGGGTAAAAAAGTGCGGCCACTCAGGAGTCTGAATTTGGATTATCTTTACTTTAGCGAAAACTGCGCGTTTACGGACTGTACAAACTTTGCGATTAGTGTATAATGCCATATTCTCCTCGTAGATATGCAGAAATGTGTTATTGTCATGTTTTAGCTCAAAGAAACGCTCGAGAGGTTTTTAGAATATACCAAGAGCAATTGATTAGAAGGGGTGGCAAACAATCTGAGACTTACTCGGACCATCGTGTTGGTCGATTGAACCGTCGATTTCAGCACTTTTACAACACTTGAGTTCACATTTTAACATGATCCTTCTGTACTAGCCTTATGAAATTTTCAGGGTAACTTCTCCATAAATGGAGGAAGTTTTTAAAATAGGTTGTGGAAAAAAATATTCAGCAAGTATTTTTTTTTTATTGTTACTAAAGTTTATCGCTGAAGTTCAGGTTGAGTATACCCAAACTGGGTATACTTGAGAAATCTAACCTAAAATATGTTAATGAAAAAAAAACATAAAAGTGAGAATAACTTTTGAACGACTGAATATCGCTGAACATACATGGGGGTTATATCGATAGGCATTGAGCTCCCCTATCGCCCTTTTGCTTTTGGTTCACCTCATTTGTTACACCCTGTATAATATTAAACGTACTGGATTCAATAATTAATTTTTATTTAAAAATAACTTTTGAATTATTGCGGAAAAATAGAATAAAATTAGTTTTGTTATACAACTTAAACACGATGTCAGGAATTTTGGCCGAAAATCAGGAATTTTGTCAGGACTTTTAAAATTTGCATCTGGTCACCCTACTTACGCAGGCGTTTTAAAATGCCAGCAACAAAGTTGCTACAGGGGACTATCTATCCTCTGTAGTAGGTCTGTTACCTATGTAGCTTAAGTTCTGTATAATACGAGCAATAGGTAGGGACATTATGCAGAATGCAAATTTAAGAGTGCTTATTCAATCTAGTGCGATTGTTTGGCCTCTGCCACGCCACGCTAGTTCATCTAGTGCGCTTAGATAGTGTATTAATTAAGAGTTCTGCAATTTGGATAGTGTAGTGCTCGCTTTAAATCATAACGTCATGCTGCTCACAAAACTGTTTACTAAACACTTCTTTACACTACCTATTTAAATAGTAGATTTATAGATATGAGCAAGATTCAGATTAATGATAATATACCTACTTATCTATAGGTTACTTAGTTGATAATTTATGAATTTATATAATGTACTTAAAATAGAATTTGTACTTACGGAAACTGAGATCCAGATGGTATCGAAATCCGGTGTATTCACAGTGTTTCTAAAGTAAATAGTCTACAATAAAACTACTAATATGTGTCAATCCAGCCACGATTTCATTTTACTGATTGTGAGGTAGTACTTTTATTGTTTTGTTCTACATTAAATAACTACACTTGACACGGACACCGAATTGTATAAGCAAAGTTATGTTGATTGACCTGTAAGTCAACTTTCACTATTTACGTTGCTTTAGCACGTCACATAACAGGGTTCGTTCGTTCGATTCGACCTTCGTTCGGCACAGACTAAAATATACTTACAACAACTTCGTTCCTTGTATGTTCCGTTCCGTCCGGCTATTCTTTTAAAACACGGCTCTTGGTTGTTTGATATAATATGTATTTACGGAGTAGGTACCTATGTTTTCTTAGTCAGACCATATTCAAACGTTTGTGCCGTGAATAGGAGAATGCTTTACAAACCAGAATTGGCAAAGATAAATCTAGTTACCTGTCACATGCTCTTTTAGGGTTATTTTTAATATTGATATTATCATACCTACTCTAATCAAAGGCCGGCCTCACACAGCCGGAATTCGTCTCTGAATTCATAATCTGAATTCATATTATTAATTAAGAAAGGCCGGAATCCCATACAAAGTCGTTATGATCCACATACATTCTGATTTTTTAAGATTATGAATTTCTCAGATCGATCTGTAAGAATGATTCTGATGTGCGTCCGGAATTCCTGGTCTGAATATTTAAGATTATGACTTCATAACGCACGTAATCCTATACATTTGCATAGAGCAACACACACATACTGAATTCAGATTATGAATTGCTCAGTATTGAGCCAATAGCAATGCGATTAGTATTAATTCCTCCTCCATTTCGAGACGTTTGCGTGTGTCGTGAAACAAGAGACTACTGATCTATCTCAATTTTTAAGATAATGTGAGTTGAGGGAGCCGGAATTAAGAGTCTAAATTAAGATTCTTAATTCAGATAGGTTTTCCGGCTGTGTGAGGCCAGCCAAAGAGTACCCATTTATGCAAAAACTCTTGAAACATCAACTTGGTGAAAAAGACACATAAATTAGCCCTGATGAAAGCAAACTGAAATAATTCGGTTTATAAGTTTAATTCAATCGAATGCGGAATTTGTTAAAATATTTGTTCTGAATGCAGGTAAAATAAAACAGTTTGTAAAATACACAATCAGTTCTATAATAATGATTTGTCACATAGTTCCATAAAATACATTTTTCATCGCTAAAGGACTGCAAAAAATACTTCGTAATAAATAATTTATCACATACAAGTCAACATATTATTTAGAAAAAAAAGTTAAAAGTAAAAAAAAGCTAAGTAGTAACAGGCATCGCTATCAAACCATTAACAAACTAACCGTTGACAGTATTATGTTTCTAAAAAAACTCTTACAGCTTATTACATTGATTACAATAATTACTTATTCTTAAGTAAGATCGTATTAAAAAGAGAAATACGTTTTAAAAATAAATCTATGATAAAACATAAAATCAATAACGAGATCTATAAAATATTTAATACAAGCCTAAATAAATTCTAAGTAGGTACCTAAATATAATTAAAACCAACTAAATTAATTTTTCATTTCATTTCGTATCATTTTATATAAAGTTAACCTCCTGATTTTATGCCTCTTGATTCTAAGCATCTAAAAATTAACATTTTAGAATTGCTTTAATATTATTTCATTTAGATATTTTTTCGTGACGATAAAAATATTTTGCATTTTTATAGTTGGAAAGATAAATGAAAAGTGGCTAGTTTTCAATTAATTATCTTTTCTGAAACATTGTGTCTCAGACATTTACAATGTAGTAGTAGTTATAGTAGTAGCAGTAATAGTATGCGTCAAGCGTAAGGCTCAACTGTTTAAATGCGTTCCAAGATCTTTAGGTATATTTGTAATGTTTGGTTGGCTTCGACGACAATACTGTCTGATTACAATTATACGGTTGTTACATAATAATTTCATCTTTGACATTGCTCTGCTAGGTACGTTTCAAATGTTTGTAAAATCACAGGGATTATTTTGCCCTTACTGTGGTGTACCCTTTTACTATTCAGGTAAAGTTGCATTATGCTATTTTTACTTACAACTTTGCTAATTACTATACTATCCTATACATATAATAATTGTGAAAATTTAGATGTTTGTGTTACAATTTCTGTGAACCAAACACACCATAACCATAGAATTAATTTAGTACTTTTCGCTTCGATAATGCAGTTTGCTAAAGATTGTTCAAATTTGAGTATAAATATTTATCTCAGCTACTTAAAACCTTTATTATAGTTTGCTAGAAAAGCTAAATAAGTATGCGAAACTACTAACTTTATTTTTTCAAAGTAACTATTTATGAATGAAACAAATGTCGATGTTTTTTTAGTTGATAAAATGTAGACCGTTTTAATTGAAAGATTGTAAAAATATAGTGTGGTGTAACACAAAACTATAGTGAAACATTAGGTTCTTGGTGTGTTTGGTCTCTAAACATGACATGTTGCATTCTGAAATAATGTGAACTATCTTGCCCAGTTTCTGTTTCAATTACAATACACAAGATTGTACCTACTCAGGAAGAATTAAAATAGATAGCTATTAACCAAAACAGCTTAACAATTACAGCTACCAATATCATACACAATACCGAAGGTGGATAAAGAGCATTGCCTTATCTCAAAAGATGTCCGTAAGAGCCCGACATGCACTTTGCACAAATGAAGCTAAGAAGGACTGTATAAAAACATAATAAAAACACTATTTTATTTATGTATTAGATACTTTTAGCCGTTCCCCGCATATTTGTACGCGTGTAAAAACAGTAAAACTATATGCTGCGTCACTGAACTTTTGAGATACAAGCTCTAAGAATCGTTCTTTTAATGTATCTTCAATTTAGAATTTTTTGATTTTTAAAATATTTGTCATAAATACATGTTACGAAGACTGTGTTGCATTATTCTCTGAAGTGACAAACATACGTGGAGTTATCAGTGACTACCGATGAACAAGAAACCACAAAATGTTTGTATACTTAAAACGCTGACTTATATTTCGGGCTCTCGAAACTTTAGCGTTATTCTGAACTCTGAATTTAAATAAGACAACATCTCTTAATGGATTGACGAGTATCACGATATACTCGTAACTAAATAATACATATTATTATAACAAAATGGTGCTAACAAAATTAAAGAATAATAATGTTAGTGAATGATTTTTACTACTACATACGTGATCATATTTAAATGTGATGTATTTACATATTGTATCGGAAATATTTAATGATTTAAAATATAAATATATAAAAAAACAGATGATTACAGATATAACTTACATTTACCACTGCACTGAAAGAGACAGAGAAATCTCTTGTTATTCTTATTGGTTCTTAACCTTAACATCGGCAACTTAAGACGACTGTCATTCACAGATCTTTGCCTGAATTTCGTAAAATAAGACAAAGTTAAGATTTTTTTCCTTCCCTCTAGGCTTTACTTATGATCAGCGCGTCAATGTTCAATCAACATGTTAGCGGTACCATTGTCATAATTTTTCTCATCATCACTAGTACCTATTATGATAGTCAGTTTTGAGGACCGACTTTTAGCCATCTATCGGCTTGATGTCGGCTCTTTCTAGTTTGATGACTTGTTGACCGAATATTTCCAACATACAGTTCATTTAAATTTTTGGTATTTTTATCATAATACTTTAAAGATTTGTCAGGCATCGAATAATTATACAACTTTTTGTTGATTGGTACACACTGCTAATCAATTTATTAGGGCAAACCACGGCGGTGATGTGAAAAACATTGATAACCCAATTTACCATAATGTTGACATAATGTACGTGTATGAGTATTAAGTTGTAACTTCACAAAACCAATTTGGCGACCCAAATGTAGTTAGTTCAGTTCATAGTGTCAGTAGATTGTCGTCCAGAGCTTGATCTCAATTCCCGTCTAGGACCAGCAGCTGCAAGTTCTTCAGTGGATTTGCGCGACTTTTTCTTGTTACCCCTGCGACCGGCATCATTTCCATCGGATATGCTACTTTCGTCTATGTTCATGTCTTTGCCATCAAAATCATTTTTGTTTGTTAAATCAACAGTTTGAGAGGTGTCATCGTTACCCTGAACAGTAAGCATATCATTCGCCGATTCTTCACGAATTGAACCTACTTGTGACTTTTCTTCACCAGCCGCCGAAACTAAATCATTGGGGTTAATTTTCGGAATGCTAGTTTCGAAGTCACTGGCTTTCATTCCAGTTTTTATTACTGTTGACGGTGCTATAAGATCTTCAAGATCCATTTCACCCGAATGATCAGCCTGTTTAGAAACACTCAACATATGGTCTGCGTTAGAATCTTTAGTTTTTTTAGCAGGATTCATTTCAGTCTGCTGTAATGCCAGATTTTCTGGTTCGCAGGATGTCATATCTTCATGAGTTCTTTTATGAGCTAAAGATATAGCCGAACTGCCTTCATCTGACAGTGTTCTAGTCATAAAGTCAGACGCATTTTTACTTAGTTTATCATAACATTCTTTTTCAATATCTTTAGCTTTTTTAATCTCATTTGAACTAACAAGACTGGCACTCAGAGCTCCTGACGCCATTTGCTCTAGTAACATTTTACTTATATCTATGTCTTTCTTGTCACCTTTCAATAACTTTTCTTGAACTGCGGCAAACTCTGGAGGAACATGAGATCGTAACGCGTCGTAAGGTATTTTCTTTTTGTCGGTTTTTGATAAGTCGGTGGCTGATAAATCGTGAGCCTCGCTTTCTCGAGATCTTTTATCCATTCGCATAAATGATTCATAACTCATTGCTTGTTTAGAAAGAGATTCTAATAAATAAGGGTCTGGGGGCATATGCATTTGAGACATTTGGCTCGTTTGTTGACGATCAGATACTTTTTGCTGTCGAGATGAGCTTGAATTGCTTACAACAGTTGAAGATCTAGGAGTAGTTGTTTTTGTGGATGCACGACCAGAGCTGTGGGAAGATCCTTGCATAGATGTAGCTCCTGAACTAGCTGCAATGTTGCTATTCAACAGACCAAGAGCATCATATGTCGAAGATACGCCCGAATGCATACCGAACGGATTTAATCCACTCAGCCCTAATTGGGGGTATAGCATATTTGGATTCGGAAATACGAATGGAAACTGTTGATTAGACTTAGAAGTCGATGGACTGGGAGTTTCTGAAGGTTTCCTAGATTTCGACTTATCTCCTGACATGGTAGAATTACTAAGGCTATTCATATCAAGTGACGAGAAGCCAGGAAGTCCCAAACCGGCTAAATTAGCAAATATATTGCCACCTGCCATATTACCCAACAAATTAGGCATACTACTAAAAGAATTGAGCAGTGGATTATTTTTAGGATCGAAACTCAGACTCGATAACAATTTAGGATCGAAAGAGTTTAGTAGTTTAGGGTCAAATCCTGTCAAATTAGATAAAGTGGCGGCAAGAGTTTTTGGGTCAAATGCACTTAAGCTAGATAAACTTGCCAACAATGCAGGATTTAATCCAGACAAACTTTGGTTCAGATGCGCACTAGAGCTTAACACATTAGCAGATGCCGAATCAAGCGTAGGAGGCCGACCTTTCTTACGTTCGCCGATAGAGGTGGCAGGCTGCATGGGAGAGTGCCTTTGACTGCGCACGTCCTGGGGCAGCTTGACATGTTCTTTAATACCTTCCGTCCATTTAGGATCGATGTCATACATTGGGTTCTCCGCTATCCACTGAGCCAGGTGCTTCAGTTGCGGCGCTTTGTGTCCGGCGAGCCGCTTGCCGGTGACGCGGTGCACGACGGGCACGTGCTCGTCCGGAGACAGCCGCGGCGGTGGTCCCCGACGCCGCGTGTCGACGCTGGCCTGCTCGGCTAACCACTTATTCACCTTTGCTTCGTGAGAGTAAGATTTCATTGGAGTCATAGTTGACGGTTTCTGTCCTTTTTGCTCCAAGGACTGTTGAAGGAACGATGACAATTCCTTGGAAGAGGCTTGCGGTGGAGGTACATTTGTAACGGTAACGGAGAACGGTTTTTGCGATGGCAAGGCAGACGACGTCGGTGGTGCTGCCGGAGTGACGGTCACGTCCGGGAGGATGCTAGAGCTTCTGCTCCGGGGAGGTTCTGGTGCTGGAGTGACAGTTAAACTCTTACCCTTAGCAGCAGACAAACCAAGCACTATTTCGTCAAGCTTCTTTCTTTTCTTCTCTTTTCCGACAATTTGTTCCGGTGCCGGCTGTAAGAAATGTAATTTAATATTAAAATTTCGTTCAATCTACTTATAAGGTCATGGTATTTAATGTTATAAAATACAGGTTATCATAAAAGGCAAGCTTCTTCTAAGGAAGGAAGTATTGTTTTTCGTCTTCACTAACAAATTGGGTGAATACTTCTACCGAAAACTTACCACATTTTTTCGCTTCATGAGCTTCGAAAGCGTGTCGTCCAGTTTACTGGACGAAGTTCCGGCGGAATGCGCGTCACCGTGCGGCGTGCGCCGTCCGACGGAAAAGTCGCTCGGCTCGCTAAGGTCGAGCGGCGCCGACAGGTCGACGGGCGCGGCGGAGCGAGCCTGCCCCGCGCTCGCGGTCGGCTGGCGCTGGTGCGCGGGCGGGGGGCCACCCTCCCCCTCGGAGGGGGCGGGGGCGGGCGTGCCCGAGTGCGCCGCCGCCGGGGACGAGAGGAGCGCGTGCAACTTGGCGCGGTCCGTCTCCACGTCGATCGCGATGTGCCGCTTCTGCGTGGAGTGCTTGCGGTCATCGTGTGCGTCGGCGGCGAGCGGCGCGGCGGCGAGTGGCGCGGCGGGCGCGGGCCACTCGCGGTTCTGCACGGCGTGCGCGATGTGGTGCAGGCGCGTCTCGAGCGCGCGCTCCGAGAACCAGCGCTCGGGGCCGGGCGCCTCCTCGACGCGGCCGAGCTTGGCGAGCGTCTCGAGCTCGGAGAGCGCGTCCGTGTCGTCGTCGTCGCGCTCGCACGCGTTCGACGTCCGCTTGCTGCGCCGGAGCGACATCCTGGACTCGGAAGCGGACTCCTCCAGGTTGTCTTCCTCGTCGGAGGAACCTTTTTGGGATTCGTTCTTGCCGCCGCTCTTATGATTGGGATACCACTTTTTGGCGCAGTCTGCGAAGGGTAGTTTCGGGTCGCAAAATATTTTATTGTACGTGTCGCCCAATCCGTGTCTAAAAAAAAAAGGCAAATGTGAGTTTCTCTAGTTACGCAAATGTATATAAATATATGGAACACAAACTGAAATGCGAGTTACTTACTTGCACACACCCAGTATCAGAAGTTTGTCATGTCGCGCTGGTTGCCACCAGGGCGGCGTGTCGGGCGAGCGTTCGCACAGCGCCAGGCGCGCGTCCAGGGACGGGTGCGGCGCTACCTCTTCGCGAAGGACGCGCAGTAGATCAATTCTACAACAAATAAATATATTTTATACACAACTTTTTATTATATTGCCTCGGAAGATTACATAAAGAACTATTTTACTTCACGTTCTTGAAAATTTAGTTTCTGTTTACATTATATTAATGAATTAACTTATACCTTTCCAATGTTGCGATAGCTCTTTCTTCCCCGATAGGTTCCGCTTTCAAATCTGCTCTCGTTGGCAGCTCAGCTTCTCCGACAGAAAGGCCGCACTGACGTTTACACATGGCCATGAACGCTTTGAGGTAATCAGTAAGGGCGTCATCACTTTTAGAATCGAGTCGAGCAAGTGTTCTGAAGCGGCTCCATCTCAAACTTTTAGTAGCCGGGTCGAACTCGACGCCATATGACGCTACTGTACGTCGAAAAGCTTCTTCGTCAGCGCGAGTCCATCGCCACTGAGATATCTCATCTCTCGCTAGTTGATCCATGCGCTCTCGCCGCTCCATCTTCTGGGTGAAATTTATGTTTTAAAACAAAGTCAATAATAGTTTTCATTATAAACGGGATATTTACCATGATTTTTGAGTTTGATTATTTCTCAAAAATCATGATAAATATCCCGTTTATAATGAAAACTATGTTCAAAACCATGATAGTTTCAAATAATATAAAGTCAATAATATTTCTACTAATCTGCATCAGCCGCAACGGACGGACTACAAGCAACATATTGCACAGATTTACTGATAGTATTTTACATTTTAATATATTATGTACTCACTAACTTCTAATTATATACAAAACTATCCAAAATCCTGTGAGCTCTACGACTGGTTGCGTCTAGTGAATATTCAGCTAAAATGACTAGGTACTTACACCAGAATCATAAGAATTAGAAAACTAGACGCTTTAACCATAGTGTCACCCACCTTAGCTTTTTGCTGCATTTTGAGTTCTTCTCGTTTGTAATTTCTCTGATAGGCCGTGATTAAGCGACGGAGCCTTGTATTCAGGTCTTGCATGGAAGGCCACAAGTGCCCACCGTTGCTGCTTTGAGTGCTGTCATCGTCGGGCCGGGGCGACGCAGCCGGAGAGGTAGCCCCGGCTCCGCTAGATACGTCATCAGTACAATCTTCATCACCAACAGTGCTTCCTCGAACTTTTCTTTCTTCACTCCTATTTTTATCAAATGAATCAGTTACAACTTGCGAAAAATTCTACATACCTATGATAAGATTAAAGTTGAATTAATAGGTTTTCATTTCTTACTAATATTATAAAGGCGAACGTTTGTATGGATGGATGGATGTGTAGATGTATGTTTGCTACTCTTTCACAAATGAATTGAATAGATTTTAATTTGGATATTCTGCAAATTGTCAAAAATATAACGGAAGCATGACGAAGTCGCGGGCATCAGCTTGTATTTTAATAAAACTTACTTTATATCGGTACACTCTGCGTCATCAGGTGGCCCTAATTTGTCTACAAAACAAAGTTGCGGGTCCGAGCGCATTGCAAGATAGTTCTCATAGCCATGCACATATGTGCCCACCAATAAAGACACGTCACACTCGCTATCCCACCACAGTCTCGGTGGCGTGCTGTCTACTCCGCGAGGTACTCTCATTCCGAGTGAGCTGAAACGATAAAAACTTTTCATTATCAATACATCAATTTCGAGGCAACTACTCAGATACACAATCATAATTTTTAAACCTAGGTACATATATGAAATATTCGTAATACTGTCGCTGTAATATGCGGTCGCCTGCATATCTAAAGAATTATGTGAAATATGGACTTACCTAGCATGTGTGCCACTCTCTATCTGTGTAGCATAGTCTCCAATAACCTCATGTTTGATATAATACATCATACGAACTCTCAATAAAACTCTGAAAATAAAATATGGATTGTGTTATGTGGATAGTAAGAATTTTAATTAACAATTAAAATTTTCCCAAATATAATTTATAGGTACCTGTATAATAATGTAAACCAACCTCGATTATAGTATACCACTAACGGCCGGTTTCTCGAACGATGATCAACGAAAAAATCAAATAATTACTATGTGTCAAACTCGGATCAATCGTGAATTGGGTTTCCAGAAACCGGCCGTAAGCGATGCAATAAGCGAAAGTAATAGATGCGAAGCTGTTTATTGCTATTACTTACTTATTGGCGTGTCTGTACAAATGTTTTTTGTAGCTGCTTTCTAAATATGCTTCACAATCATACTTTTCGATTGAGCTCCAGTGGTTAGAATCTTCCCATTTTTGAACGTCATTAAGTTTTGGTATATCTTTAGGCCTATTTTTCTTTTTAGCATTACGGCCACGTGGTACAGGATTATGTAATCCACTATGATTTCTTGATATTGTCACCTCGCCATTTTCACAAGGTTCAATTAGATCCCAGATAAAGTTCCGAATCTTTTCATCACCTTTATAGTAACGAAGACAAAACAGGACCTGTGAAAATATATACTTAAACATTGTTGTAACATTGTAATACAAAAAACTTTATTCATTAATTATAGTTTAAAAGCTTACAATAATGCGAGCGCAATCCTCGATCACCGGAATGGTCCACCCTTTTCTCAATTGATTTTTGTCAACAGTTTCTTCCCATCGTGCCCAACTGAAAATGTAATAGTATTATTTTATTATTAGTTACGCCGTGATTGACTTTGGCCCCTATGGAGCGTGGGCCATGACTAAAAATCTCTTCCCTTAGGGTATGTTTGAAAAGGCTTATTGCAGGCTTATTTTTTACTATTTTTATTTATGTTAATGTGATATGAAGATAATATCGTTGACTTACCCAAATGTCAATAGCCCCCGTTCGATTTTGAAGCATTCTGAACGAGTCCACGAACCGTAAACTACTTCTTCATCGATCGGAATGCCTTCATGTCGAGGAATGTAGTCATCGTTGGCATATTTGCGGCCTTTTTTACCAAATTTATCTTTCTTCTTTTTACTTCTTAGACTTATTCCTAGAACGAAGATGAAATATAATTTAAATCATACAAATAAACAAAATTTGCTTCAGCGTATAAAATTAATAATAGAACAAAGTTGCTAGTTATTGGTTATTGCTTACCTTCTTCATCTTCGTCGGAGTCTGGGGTTGCTTCCATATCTGACATTTCCATAGGTCCATCGTCGTGGCCGTATCTTTTTATCATAGTTCGTTTTCTAGGTTCGGTTACTATAAGATCTTCGTCTTCCTTCTTTTCTGTTGTATCAATTTCAGCTTTTTTTGCCCATTTATTCCAAAAGTCGGGGTCTCTTATGTCAATATCAGATCTTTGATTAGCGGCAGCAAAACTAGCCTTCGAAAACGTAGAACCTTTTTCTGATTCCATTTGAATGACTTGAGTTCTTCTTGCTAAAATCATTTCAATATCTTCTTCACAAAACTTGTCCCCTGCGTCTTCGTCCATCACAGCTCCGTACGCACCTTTCTTGAGTAAATCTTCAATTTCTTTCTTGGATAGCTGTTTTAATCCCGTTTCTTTGCCTTGTGTTGTGTTCATACTTTGTAAAATAGCCTTATCAAGACCTAACTTAAGCGAAGCTTTATCAAACATTTCCCGTTCGTAAGTATTACGGCAAATTAATCTGTATATTTTAACCATTTTCAGTTGTCCAATACGATGACACCGTGCCTGTGCTTGCAAATCGTTTTGCGGATTCCAATCACTATCATAAATTATAACAGTATCAGCCGCAGTCAAATTTATACCCAATCCTCCAGCTTTAGTACACAGCAAAAACACAAACCTATCAGAGTCTGGTTTAGAGAATCGATCAATAGCTTCTTGTCTCAAATTACCTCGAATGCGACCATCTATTCTCTCAAAAGGATATTTTCTGAATAAAAGATAATCTTCCAATATGTCCAAGCAACGCACCATTTGACTGAAAATTAATACACGATGACCGCCAGCTTTCAGCTTTGGTAGTAGTTTGTCAACTAATACCATTTTACCTGAAGATTGTATGAGCGCTTTATAATATGCTTCTTTGTCTTCGCCATAACTTTGCTTGTAGTCAAATTGAATTTGATCTTCAGCGCCGTTTAATAGATACGGATGGATGCAGCACTTGCGTAATTCCATCATGGTATTCATCAAATTCGGAATATTGGCAGCAGATGCAGTTCCTTTTTGCAGAAAACTGAAATTTCTTTCAAGAATAGCTCTATAATATTTTTTCTGTATATTTGTCAGTTCAACTTCTATAATAGTTTCCTCTTTTGGAGCTAGCGTCTTTTCAACATCTTCTTTTAACCGTCGAAGCATCATAGGTTTAAGAAGTGCTTGCAGTTTAACAACTTCGGATTCAGATTTCAGTTGACCAAATTCATTCAAAAAAGCGTCGCTGCTAGAAAACTGAGAGGGTTCCAAAAAGTTGAGCAACGAAAATAATTCATTTACATTATTTTGTAATGGTGTACCAGATAGCAGTACGCGATGTTCCAAATGAAGTTGACGTAGACCTTCCAATAATTTGCAATTACGATTTTTCAATCTATGAGCTTCATCGATTACACAGATTCTCCAATTAAACGACTTTAATTCCTGGAAATCAGTTACTATGATTTCAAATGTGGTTATAAGGACATTAAATTTCGTTATCTCTTTTATAGGTTCTAAATTTTCGTTTTTATAATAAAACTCATATTCTTGAAGCATGCTTTTACTTTGTTGAGAGCCATGGTATACCACCACATTCATGTCAGTCCATGCCTCGAACTCTCTCTGCCAATTAGGAATGGTCGAAAGCGGAGCTATTATTAGGAATGGACCTCGTATACCATTTTCCCATACTGAATTAACAAATGTTAAACTTTGAATAGTTTTACCAAGACCCATTTCATCGGCCAATATGCAATTTCGGTTATTATGCCACGAAAATAGTAACCAATTCAGTCCTTCTAGTTGGTAAGGTCGTAGTGTATTTCCGCCTTTATATAATGGAGATTCGTTTAATTGCACCCACAGATCTGTAGGTGGACGTTTCTTATATTTCCACTGTTCTTTTGGGGGAATTTCACTAAAAATTTTATACTGTTTAATTTTATCCACATCTATATCTTCTTCTAATTCCCATGTGCTATCTTCATATTGAAGACTTTTCCATTTTACTAAGTAATGTTTCACAACAGTGTTATTAGCAGGATCTTCATTTTCAGACATGTCTAATATTCTCTCAACTTCAATATAGTCCGGGTTAAATGGCTCATCATCTAAAAGTTCAAATATGTTGAGATGCTGAGCCTGTTTTTGTTTAAAACGTTTAATTTTTGAAAATATTCTTTTGTCCCCTTTATAGAGTTCTTCTTCAGTTTTCCACTCGCAATGCAGGTATGAAAAATTTCGATATTTCACGAAAAATTCTTCTACGTCTACAATAACAGGTTTTATATTAAGGTCTATATTTGTATCTTTAGAATCGGAGACAGAGTTGCTGTTTTCTATTTTCAACTCGTGGGTATCTTTTTCTGGAATAATTTCGACTTTTATTTCATTTATATTTTCACTGGCATTCCCCGGAACTGAATCTTCGGGCTGCAATGGTTTAGTTTCATCCGTCACTTGTGGTAAAACAGGAGAGTCTGTTATTGTGGATTCAGATTTTTCTAAATTTGGTACAGGTTCACTTATACTGGGCTGAATCTTCATTTCCCTTTTCCCCATTCGTGAAGCAAGGACATGATGTACTATCATGGAATCTTCGTCAGTTGTATTAACATACATGTAGTTGGGTTTCGGTGTGCCTTCTGGTTTTACAATTTCTTTGGTTTCCAATCTTATATCTTGCAGTTTCTGTTCTTTTTCTGTTTTGGGAGCAGACAAAGTAAATTCTTCGTCAGATAAACGTAACATTACATCATCTGTATATTTTTTACGCTGTGTGTTTCTAGCTGAACGTCGTTTCAAACTGTCATCTCCTTCAGGAGGTGGCGAAGGAGGAGGCGTTGACATCATATCATCTGGTTCACCGTCAGAATCAGGAACTATTCCACCACGTTTTTTTCTTCTTCCACCCAAAGTCTTCTTCAGTGATGCTTTTTTACAACTGCCACCTGCAGAAGACCTTTTCTTTGCAGAACGTTTTCTTGGATTCAAGGAATCCGTATCGTCATCGATATCTTCCAGATCTCTTTTGGCTTCTGCTTCTTCCAACAAATCTTTGATGGCAATTTTAGAAACTGGAATGTCATCAAAATCTGTAACATTAGATTCATCTAACGATTGTTCAGATATGTTTTTGGCTGTTTCTATATTAAAACTACTGTTAGTTAGCGAATCCTCCACTTTAAGATCTTTACTATCGCTTTCTGTAAAATCGTACATTGTAGTAGTATCTGCTTGAAATTCTGATCCATCCTTTTTCGAATTTCTCTTTTTTCTTGGCGTATTTGGGTCTTTTGGCTCACGCTTTTTACGTTCTTTTACAGGCTTCTCCCCTGGGGTTTTAGGTTCTTTCGGAGTTCGAGGTTTTCTTTCCTTACTCTTTCGAGGTCCTCTTTGTTTTCTAACTTTACCTCCACTGGTATCATCCAGTGATAATGCACTACTGTCTAAGTTTGTCATATCTTCACCTAACTCTAAATCTAGTTCAGAGTTACTTTGTATTCCAGTTCCTGCAGTAACACAATCTTCAGAAACTGGCAACTGATCTAAGGATTGGATTACACCTTTTTCTTTCTTTGCTCTTGGTTTTCTAGGCTTAGATGGACCTTTACCACGTCCTCTGCCTGTAGTACTAGTAACTTGAGGGCTCTCGACCATTTTAGTTCCATAAACTGGATTCTGAAGCATGCAATTAGAACCTCCCATACACTTATCACTGGTTTCATGTTGTTGTAAAATAGCTAATCTTTCCTGAAGACTTCGAACTTTTTCTTGATTTTCATTAGAAGGTGGCATGCAATATATTTCTTGTATTTGCTGTTGCAATACTATTCTTTCTTGATGATGCGAACTCTCGTATATATTTGGCATAGCATGCGGCATCGGAGCAGATCCAATTACCATCATATTAGGATTTATATTATGAGGCATAGTCGGTATCATAGCGTTCTGATTACTCTGGACTCCTACAGGAACAGGAGGGACGTTTGTAACTAAATTTGGTGGAACAACTGGTATATTTGAAGGAACAGGAGCCATACTTGGTGGAATATTACTTGACATAGATATCGAAGTTGGCATACAATTTAAGTTACTTTGCGGACTGTGATTAGGTACACTAGAGCCTTGGCCTGCAATGCCAGCAAGTGGTATTTTGTTCCCAGATTGCATATTTGAAACAGATAGCGGCACCGTTGCACTTTGGAAAGGTAAAGGACTACTGTTAGAAACATGTACAGGTGATGGTACATTTGTTGGATGATTTGGTGAGATTCCTTGAGGCATTACACTTGGAATACTTTTGGTTTGAATCGTGTTAGTTTGGAAGGAGTGATTTCTGTTCACTGCTAAAGCGTTCAAATTGTCAAACTGATTTGACGTGTTTGATGTAGAAGGTTGGCTCAAATTAATTCGAGGTTGCTCCATCTGCGGCGTACTTGCAGGTGGTGCTGAAGGCAAAGAAATTGATGGTTCTGGAGTGCTTGGGTTTTCTGATTTTTCTGTGACGTGCTTTGCAGTTTTATCAATATTATCAACCAGTTTGGTGCTCATGGGTACTGTAAGAGAATCATAAGGTTGACTTTCCGATGACTTGTTTTCTCTTTCTGTTTTGTCAATAACTGCTCGAACGTTATTAGCCTGTGGCATTGCAAGTGGGTGGTTTATAATGTTCTCTTTTGGCGCATTACTTGATATTGTCGGTGACAAAAATTTGTTAGAAACAGGGATATTATCACCGGCTCTTTCTTTGTCGAGTTCTGTTGTATCGGTTACTTTCGATTCTGTATTTACCATTAAAGGTATTTTTTTTTGTAATTCAGGTTTCATTGTCTGTGGAGTAACATTTGCATCCTTTGGTTTCACACTTTGATCAGTATTTTCTAGTGGCGATATACCACTATTAATAGACGTAGAAATCAAATTTTGATTCCATTGCGAGGGTGAAGATCCCACGTGTCCCCCGACAACAGGGGAGGCTGGATTACGTTGATACGAATATTCTGCTCCTGCAGGAACGACCATTTGCTCTAAAGCTTGAAGTGTATTTTGAGTGGTGAATGATGACGGGGCAGCAGTTGTGCCTGATGCTGCCGAAGGCTGTACCAAGTTCCTTGGACCGCCATGCGGCGAAGCAATAGGACCCTTGATAGGAGACATCATCGGTCTAGGAGAGAGCTGGGTTTGTTGCCGAGGCGAAATTTGTGCTCTCGGTGACATCTGAGGCGATAGTTGAGGAAATGGTGGTCGGTACTGTGGACTGCCCGTTTCAAGCCCGGTAGGTTTTACCGTATTGTACTGACTCGAAACATTGACATCGAGTGGATGTTGTATTTGATGTGGTTGATAGTTCATCGGCATCGAGTGATGAGCTGATGCGTAAGGTAGCTGGCTCTGTACGGAATGTGAGGATGGCGCCACCGAGGCGGGCGGCGCAGGCGACTGTCGAGGCACGTGGTGGAGCGGAGGTGCTCCTGGGTGGTGCAGGTGGACATTCGGGTGATTTTGAATTCCAGAAGTGAGTCCACCCGGGTGGTTTGCTATATTTTGATGAGGCTGATGTTGGGGTATAGGAGCATGACTTTGTTGGCCATGTGGTAACCCATATTGATGTGGATCTATTTGCTGATGATATGCTGGGTGTTGATTGATTCTGGATGCACTAGGAGGATGCATCTGTGTATAATTGGGATAGTTCTGAAAAAAAAACTAGCATTACCAAACAAGTCTATTTCAAACTGTTAACATAGAAAATTTTCTGTGGTTTTTATATACAGTTACAATAATCGCAAAAATAGAATGAAATAAAACGCAAAAAAAATATGCTTTAATTTTTTTGTCTCAGTTAATTAGTTAAAGTTAATTACTATTTATTTACTCCTCAATCAAATAAAACTTACTTGTTGTTGCCCATATATTTGTTGATTTGTTGGCTGTGGAAAATGAGGCTGACGTGGTAAGTATGGTCCATTTTGTGCTTGCAGTCCAATTCCACCACCCTACATAATAAAACAAAACAAAATATAACTACCTATTATATTTTTACAATTATATCTAACATAGTTGAAGATCAATTAAGTTTATATTAGTGTCAAATATTCATATTTTATGTAATAATAAGGAACTCAGTGGATTGCAATGAAAAATGCTAATGCAGATATGAATGCTTGTTACAAGATTACCTGTTGTGGAGGGTACTGGTGGAGTTTTTGTTGGTGCTCATAGGTATGCCTGTAACTGGATGTTACTGGATTATACCTATTAGCTCCAGGTGGACCTGGCCATCCACTCATGTCTCCAATACCTGTAATAGATCATTGAAACCAATTAATACACTTAAAAACAATCAGAACTTCATTAGATAGACAAATAAGTAGAAAATAAAGCCTTGCCTAGCCGACCTGGTTGTTCTGGCACCGCATACATAGGATCTGGTCCAGGATGGTAGCCGGGATAATGGGAGGGATGAACATGATGGGGCGGATGGAGCGGCGCGTGCGGCGGCTGCGGCATCCTCGGCCGCGGAGGATACCCTCCGTACTCATGGTACTCCGGCGCCGGAGGCCCACTACCTGGATTGGACACCGACTGTGTATTGCTACTTATACCACTAGGTGGACCTCCAAACGGGGCCAACTTTTGTATAGAGCTTTCTTGAGACACATTACTTTGACTGTATTGTTGTCTGTAGCTGAAACAAAGAAGAAAACATTTTTTTTATCACAATAAAGTTTTTTTTAATTTTATGTAAAACTAAGCAACTTTTTCTTAGAAAACTGACCTATTGTCTGCGCCATCTTGCTTTTCCCCAGCCACTCCTGCTGCAGAGCTGCTAGCAAAGTTATCTGATCCTCCAAGATCAGTAAGTCCTTCCAACATACCGCTGCCATCATCGCCAAATAAATTATATGAGTCCATCACTCAATTAAGAGTGAATGTTCATTATTTTTTTATCGTGTTTCCAGAGAGAATCTATTAGGCCCATTTTAATCTGTAAATAATAAATGATTTCATTGTTGATAACTGAAAAAAGTATTAACATAAAGTTTCTGCATATGATGTATCTTCTTCAATAACAACTTCAAGGTGCCAGAAATTGGTGAGTAGCATGTGCAACTAAGGGGAAAAGCTATACGCTTATGAAATTATTAAACATACAGCGCTACAACTTTTCCCGTTCAGATACACAGCATTTCTTCTTTGTTTCTTCTTTATTTTTACACATCTACTATCATAATTACTAGGTGTAAGTATAAGTAGGTTATAGAATCCTTAATCTGCAGATAACCTTGATAATACTGTTTTAGCTTGTTTTATGAAAACTAGAAACATTTTTTTAAATATTTCTAACAATCTTCTTCTCACAAACAATCAACCAACAATCTTTCTGATTACACTAACAAGACATAATATTTTCATAACTTTTATTTTTTATATTAATTTCAAAGCTGTTATTATTTAAATTGATTTGACATAAATGAACAAGAGTTGCACTCAAAGGTTGATTTTAAAATAATCCAGAAGAATCCAATTTATTACTAAAATGGGATAAATAAAAAAAAAGCTTAGTAACCTCAAACTTATGACTCTACATGATGTAGAGTCAAGGAGTTTAAATAAAAACTAAAAATACTTCTCACATATATGTTTATAAGCCTTTACTGCTTCATTAATTGATCATTACAAAATAATTTAGGTGAGTAAATTAAAAAACAAAGTAAATTTTATTAGGATAGCAGACAAATTGGATTCATAAAATAATAAAGAATCAAACAATATCAGTGTGTTTACCCCACACAAGTAATATGGGTTTATTAAGTGTAACAAATTCAACAAACTGAGTACCTCAACATACTCTACAAATGAAGTGACTCTTGAAGATGGATAGACATTATAAAGTTCAAAACAAATCACAATTTATTTGCTTTAGCAAAAGAACATAAAACACAATATTGCTTTACTAACTACAATAGTAAGTAAATTTCAATGTTTCTTTATATGAAATAAACATTGTTCTCAGTGACAACCACAGCAATGGAGTGATAGAGTAGACATAGATCTCTGAGCACATTTTTTTATGTTATACATACATATATAGATGTAAATAATTATAGGCATGTTCAACCAGATATACATACCTATTGAATAGGGTCAAAAACCTACCTATATCAGATTAAATAGTAAATTAGGGTAAGGCTTCTCGTCAGACTTTGTTGTGAACGTACGTTTAATTCGCGTCAGTTTCGAAAAACTATCACCACTTTAGTACACATTATGTACATACATCACATACATCGATTCAAAGCTGAACCTGCTGATCTTAGATAGAACGTTTTCTATTCGCTAACGGTACATTGCACTGCAGGCTTAGCATGTTCTTTGATCCTCTTTAGGTACGTATCAACTGATTTAATAGGGATATTACCAAAACACAGAATAACGAAATCAAATTTCCTAATAATATGTAGACAGTCACGCAAAACGAAAGATTACAGAATGATGGGCTACTTACTAATAACGCCACTCACTAAGTAGTTCACAAAATGGATACCATTCTCCACTTCAATTATTTGGATCCCCTAAAATAAGTTGCCGTAAAACTCGATACAAGTACCGTTCAATTGAATATCAATGTAGGAGCTAGATTTCTTTCACTGCAGTACGAAAATTATCAAACTCATCACCCGTTATAAAATTATTACGAGCTAACATAGCAAGCAGTCAAACACCATCCATTTTGTTTCACAAAATGATTTCTTTTCTTTCTTTTTTTTGTTTTCTTTCTTTCTATGTATATTTGTTGTCTGTAGTTATTTCTGAATGAATGATTTGAATAATGTTGCCAGCGTATTAATAAAAACGTGGAAATGTTGGTAGCTATTAAAATAATATTGATTTCTAGTTAACCCGCTAATTAATGCTAATGCTAACAGGCATCACAGCTCCATTGGTAAAAGCTCTGCCTCTCATGCTGTGGGTTCGATTCCCACCAAGAACAAACATCTTACTGTGTATTCCAAGCAAGTATTTCATTAAAAAAATACATAAAAAGTATTAAATCATTTAAATTCAGAAGCTAATGCTTATTTTGAAACTAGATTAGTCCAGATGATGAGATAAATATTTATTTATTACGACAGAGGTTAGGAGGTATCGTACGTAAATGCTTATTCATAGATGACAAACAGAACACTATCTACTATTATTGTCTGATCGAATAATTCGATTTGGATTGAACTAAGAATAGCTGTGTTAAAAAAAATACAATAGATACCTACTACTTTTAATCCCGAAAAATTTGATAGTTGACTAACAGGTTGTGGACCAGATGAAATAACAAATAAAAGCAGAAGCTTATAAGTATGTACCTAATTTATATTGCATTTTTTAGGTTACTACAAAAACTATTACAGCCATAGAAGTAATCATGAAATAGGTTACAGTTTAAATGACAACCCAAGAAAAAGATGAGTCATTTATTTTTTGAAAAAAGATTCACATCTGCACTTATATTTATACTTATACAATGTTTGAAAAAAATCATCTACAGATTTTGTTAAACAGATTACAAAAATTAGAATCTTAAAAGTAGTATGTGTATAATGGAAAGTTTTTACAATGTTTGAATACTAGTTACCTACATGGTCAGCAACAAGTTGCACTTTTTTATTATTTGTGTATCTAACAGCATTGAGATAAACTGAGGCTTGAACTTTTTTTTACATCAATGCATAGGAAAGATATAACATTAAGTTAAAAGCATCCTTATTAGCTGAAATTGATATCCTTAACCGTTTCGATGCGGGGGTCTCTTGGACAAACTTTAACGCCTGGCGGCGAACAAATATTTCGTGGCACCACAGAGGTGCTTAGCGCCAGGGACTTTGATGACACCTCTATGGTGTCCTCCGCCAGGAATTGTAACTTATCGCTTTTTTGCCTGTTTTCACGTGCTGAAAGTTTAGTCGCCACCCAAAACCGAACGTAAATTGTTTAACTTTTCGATTGGCGTGTATAAAAGTAACTATCTACATGTATTAACGGAAATAGAAGGTAAATCCCTTATTTCTATCAGAGGTTGTAAACATTTTTGTAGTTTTTTTGATGGATCGATTGATTTAATGTTACTGTAGAGTGAAATATGAACATTCGAGACATGCAGAGCGCTATGAGTCTTTTCTAGTGTTTCAAATTCATGATAAGTTTTTAATAGAATATTCTACTGGCTTACTAGTAACGTAATGTTCTATTATAGTAATACAACTATAGTAATTAGATATTTGGCTTTTGTTTATGGCAGATATTTAATATTATACAATAATATATTGTTTTGATTTAGAATTACGTAAAAAAAAATTATATTCTAGAATGAGTTTGGGGAAGATCCCTACTTCGAACAAAATTCCCAGACTTATGACGTCTGAGAACATAAGAAAATGAGGATGAAAAAAAATGTATGAAAAACGATCCAAAAAAAAACTACGAAGGGTTGTGCAACGTGCACAGAAATAATAACCAAAGATATTTCAATGTCCACTGAAAAGACTAGTAGAATAGTAGAAGATGAAGAACAGCCTTAGATATTCATGGCATTAATATTTTGGGCAATTTGTATCTAACGAATTACATTTCATATAATTTCTTTATGGAAAAGGTTGAGAATCCCTGAAGTGTGTGAAATCACGTGATTTCCTAAAACTGACACTGTAGGGAGGATCTGTGTGGCAAATAAAGACTCTTTTGTTTACGGAAAGTTTTTGAAAAACGTCAATTTATTAGATTTTTACGGGTTTCAAATTTGGCACCTCTCGGGTGCCACCCGCCATACGCAAAAGATATCCATGGCACCACTGTGGTGCCACCCGCACGGAAACGGTTAAACTTATTTAGTTGTCATCTATAGTAGGTAACCAAAAAGCCATATTAGTGCATGCAGATGCCAACATCATTAGTTTTGGATTGAATTGGACACATTGTATGGGAGCTGGATGATCTCCATTTAGCACGCAGACTTTATAGCCAGTATCAGCATTCCATACATGTACTCTTCCATCTGTTGATCCACTGAAAATGTACTGTGAATCCGGGCTGAAAGATGCTTCAATAGGAATACCCTTATTGTTTAGGTGACCTGTGAATGTTTGAAGTGGAGTCCCATGATATGCATCTACCAATCTTATGATTGATCCATTTGTACTTATCAGCATTGTTTTGCCATCACGGGAGAATTTTAAACCTGTCCAATCACATTCTTTCTCTTGGTTCAGCTTAAATGTTACAAAGGGGCCCTTGTCAAACGATCGTAAGTCATATAGCTTGATGCTCTCAGAATTGACACCAGCCGCAAATATGAGGCCTTCAGGATCATAGGCGGCAACAGGCCGGCCAGCTAAGTTCATTAAACCTTGACAATTTGGTGAACGAAGATCCCACAAGCGAAGTGTTTTATCTAAAGATCCTGATAAAAATGTATCTTCAACTGGGGACAGACAGAGTGTTACAACTTTCTTAGTGTGGCCTGGAAAGTACCTGATATATTTGTTATCATGAAGAGATAAGTATCTTATTGTATCATCTACTTTAGTTGAACTGTGTATTGCCGTATTCTTTGCGTGCGTGAAATGTATTAGATCAACTCCATATTTCTTGCTATTAACTGTTATCATTTGAGTGCCTTTTTCGCAATCATAGATAACAATTTGATCATCTTCACTGCAGGATATCAATGTCTCACCACTTGGAGAAAAGTCTATGCTGTTGATTTTGTCTGTATTTTCCCGAAAAACCTTCGCTACTTTAAAGCTGCGTACAACTTGATCAATTAACTTCATTCTAAATGTGAATTATAATTCTATATTTTAGCGATAGAATTCATTAGCTATTAAAACACATTCGGATTCACGTTTTACATGTGTATGTACAACAATAATCTTACAAAATTACAAAATGCAAGCAAAATGGCAAAACCAAACTCCAACAAACCCTTGGCAAAACACAACAGACCACAGAGCAAAAATACTCTCCAACCGTTCTCCAACAGGACAGACAAAAAATAATTGAGATACTGTAACATGACTACGCTGGGTTTTATCCCACAATTAAATTTTACTGTTTTTAAAATCTCAATTGCATAGCACACAGCATTTCTGTAGAGGTACAAATGCTATTTGGTTTTGGTTTCACAATAAATATTACTTTCATATTTTTGCTCACTTACGTATTATTTTATAATAATCTATCACTGATTTGGTTGGGTCGGATTGAATATCTTTATAGTCTGTGTGTTAATTTGATCTGTGGTTAAGTTTGAAATTTAAAAAAGAAAGGTGCCGTGATTACACAACCAAGGAAAACACAGCCACGGAATATACAGCCCGGAATTGGTGACCATTTTGGTATCCAATTCCGGGCTGTGCATCCCGTGGCTGTGTTTTCCATGGTTGTACATTCCGACACGTGTTGGGAATTTGATGCCAAATGACGTCATAGCATATGCTTCGTTTGCACTTACTCGAATTTTTCGTTTAGCCGATCTTGTACAAGTAGCTAACCATGCCACTGTCAAAATATTATTTTTAAACTTATTTTTTTTCACGTGTGATGCGTCACAGTAGGTGCGAGGAGCGAAGCGACGAGCGTTAGTTTGATATAGAAAACCGCGCCAGAACTATTGAATTGGATTGTTTTCTTTTCATATTATAATGTGTGCAGTTTATCTTTATCAAAATGGGATAGTAACATTTTAATCTTTGGTTTCATCTAAACGAAGCATAGGCTAGGCTTTCGACCAATCAGAGCAATGGTCGCCAATTCCATGGTCGTGTTTTCCACGGCTGTACGTACATTCCGTGGTTGGACATTCCCAAC
This sequence comes from Ecliptopera silaceata, assembly GCA_932527185.1. Classification (NCBI taxonomy): domain Eukaryota; kingdom Metazoa; phylum Arthropoda; class Insecta; order Lepidoptera; family Geometridae; genus Ecliptopera; species Ecliptopera silaceata. The sequence continues at coordinate 6,023,918 of OW052192.1, forward strand.
ACGTGTCAGGAATACGCAGCCAGGAATTGATAACCATTTTGGCTTCCAATTCCATGGTCGTGTTTTCCACGGCTGTACATTCCGTGGTTGGACATTCCGGGTCGTGCTTTCCATGGTTGTACATTAACCGGACCGGACCGGACCGGACCCGTAATTTTTAGTTGGATTGGGCTGAGTTGGTTTAGTGATTGTTTTTACATTAAAGTTTTGTGCATAAACTAAAATGGATATTGATGAGAGGGCAGCAAAGCTTGCCCTGGCTCGAAAGAAGGTTTGTATTTGAGCATAATCGTAGCTAAGAGTTATCAGTACATAAAGACACGTAATTTGCAATAAGCGCGACGAGCTGACTGAAAGTGAAACGTGTATTGATTCTTTTGTAAATACAATTTTTGCGCTAGGCAAGAAAGCTTAGCACTAAAATTTGATTGATGTGGATTATGATTTGATTTTGTCTAATTGGATTATTTTTCCGTGTCGCTGTAACCAAATGTTGTCTTCATATCTTTATTGTCTGGTTTCTGCTATGTATCGCGAATACATTAAAGCCTCGGTATTCTATCAGCAATCTGGTTTCCATAGTACATGCTTTGCTAGATATAGGAGTAGATGGAGTTGTCCCTATAAATTATTTTTAATATTTCAGCTAAAGGACCATCAGGACAAAAAGCATCAGGAAAGTTTTCAAAAATGTGATTTTGATTCTCATAATGCATGTGAAAATAATATCACAACTGAACAAGATTCTACAGTAGGACATGTACATGAAAATATAAATAATCACCAGAAACATTCAATTGAATACAAACAGAATGATAACACTTTGATAGAAAAAAGTGAAGCGGACACAACAGAATTTCTGGTATCAAGCAAAAGAAACCTTGAACTGCAAATTATAGATTTGCAAACAAAAAACATGGAATTTGAAAATAATCTTATTTCCACAACAAATCAATATGACATTATTTGTAAGAAAGTAAATATTTTGGAAAATGAGATTAAAAATATTAATTACAAGTATAATGCTGCTATTGAAGAACTGCAAGCAAAAGACATTTTAATAAAAGAACTTAATGATTGTAAAGCTTCTGTTTTAGAAGAAAAAACTGATTTACAAGACCAGTTAGAATTCACAAAATCAATTTTAACTGCTAAAGAAGCTAAAAATGATACATTACATAGTGAACTGTGCTATGTTCAAAGACAATTAGATTCCTCCCAACTCCAGTTACAGCAAGTAACTACTGGAGCACTCGATGCTGTAGGAAACCAAAAAGCTCAGGAAGTAATGCGTCATGAGAATGAAATATTGCTCCAAAAAGTCACCACCCTAGAGCTTCAACTTAAATCACTACAAAAGGACTATCAGCAAGTCAACTCTCATTATGAACTCTATGTTGGTGAGTTAAATGAACAATTAAAAACCGTAACACAAAAAAATGAAGAGCTGAACAAAGCAATACAAAGTTTATCGAACAGAGAAAATGGTCTTATTGAACAGATAAGTGAAATGGAAATACGTATACAGAAGTTTAACACAAAATCTATTGAGAATACTACAGTTAAAACTGATACCTGTGACCTACAGGAGTACAAAGAGTTACAAGACAAATATGAAAAAAACCTAGTAAGTACCATGTTATTGCTATTATGTACCAACTTTATTTACATACACTTCTTTTTGAATGAAACCTTTTTAACAAAAGTTTTTCTAATTTATTTACAGGTGTCTCTTCAACAGTTGAGCAGTAAATATGAAGAACTGCAAAAACTGTATGATGAGAGCAATATTAAAATAAAAGAATTATCTCAACCAAAAGAATTTGAGAGTCAACAAAACAACGAAGTTAGTTTGTTAAAACTCAATGCTGATATAACTAGTGATAAAATAGCTGCTCAACGAGCTACAGAACAGAATAAAAAACTAAAATATGATTTACAAGGTTTAGAAGAAGCAGTTGTTAAGATGGTAAGTTCAATGTTTAATTCACAAGTAACTAATGGACCAACTTGGATGAAACTTGATTCACACATCTTCTACTTATTTAATAATCGCACATACTACATTCATATTCTGAAAAATCAACAAGGAAACCCATTTCTTAGTATCCTTTTATCAATTTGTGTATCCATTATATGATTTACTAAGTTTATTTGTTACATTTTTTTTCGTTAATGCAACATCGCGATATTCGTTTGTTTATAGTGGAATACTAGCAAGTACATATTAATTGTTTCAGACAAAGGATAAACTAGAATTAACAGAAAAAATAACAGCCGAAAAATATTTAAACAGAGAACTTACTATCAAGTTGGCAGAAATAGATGAAAAAGCTAATATCCTTCAAACAACACTGAAAGCCAAAGATGAGGAAATGATTAGGTTATTAACCACTTATCGTGACCTTGAAAGAGATCAAGAAAAGATGAAGCTGGCTCTAAACAGCAAAGATAGTTTGGAACATTTAAACAACAATGATATTGAAGAACACAAATGTAACACAGAAGAAAATCAAGATATTAAAGATCATAAAACTTGTGAAAATCACCCTTTGATTGAAAGCCCCAAAGGCAGTGATTCAATCGCTAAGGGAGATGCCATGCTTAAACTACAAGAACGTTTTCTCAAAATAATGGGAGAAGTTGCTGATTTGTCTGATGAAAAACACAGGCTGGAGCACATTATAATGCAGCTACAAAACGAAACAGATACGATTTGTGAATATGTCGCTTTGTATCAACAGCAGCGCAGTTTATTGAAAAAACGTGATGAAGAGAGAAGTGCCCAGATAAAAGTTTTTCAATCTGAATGTAATAGTCTACAGAGCCAACTAGACGAACTGATAGACATACTCAAAAGATTTTCAGAAGATAAAGAGCTGTCCTCTTATTTCAAAATTCAAACAAAACATGATGATTTACAAAAAGTCATGACCTTATTATCGAACCTGAAAGCCAGTTCTTTGTTAGATCCTCATAAGTCTATAGAGTTTAACAACTTTTACCCATGTAGTTGTTGTTCTGGTCAGCTTATAGATGTTTAAAGTAAAAACACAGAAATCATGTAAACATTTTAGTTTAGTTTACACACATACCTATATATTTACAGAAATGTGAGGTTTGATTGACTTTTCTAGTCATGCACACCACACGACGTCGACGCGCCTGCACAATCAATTAAATATTTTTATTCAATAAAATCACAAGGATCATTTAAAATCGTCTTACATACTAAGTGATTCTAGCTGCCAGTTCCACGCGACCAGAGCCTAGAAGAACGAGCAAAACACACTCTCCTGTTACACTTATTAATAATATAAATAATATATAAATAATATAAATAAACGGTAACTAGTTAATTCAGAGTTTGATCGAGAGAAGATCAAATAATTCATATTTTGTATGCAATTAACCGGTTTTCGAGTCACCTTTATTTCGTAAAAGGGTGAAACAGGAAGGTGATTTTTCCCCATACAAAATTGTAATTAACGAAAACAGATTGATGCATATAGATAGGTATAGTTACATGTATATAACGATAGGTAAATGAATATATTGAAGTGAAGTTTTATAAGACTTTAATTTACCACCGACTGTAATAATAAATTATAGGTAAAAATTATAGGTAAAAAGTCGTTTTCAAACACAACGCAGGCATTTTGCGGCTGATGATCACGCTGATTTTTCTACTAGGTAGGTACTTAGTACCTACAAACATTTGAAAACTTACGTAGGTGAAAAGCATGATCTCTACTCCACCGCGATTACGGCGGTATAGTATTACAGCAGCGCCTCCTACCGCATTATTTGATACTACCATTCATTGCAATTAGTGTAGCGAAAGCGAACGCTGGGAAAGCACACTTTTTGTACAAAGATCACGATTTTGTTGGAAACGTCTGAGCTCCTAATTATTTGATAGGTGTAGGTAATATAATAAAAACAATATTGTTCAATTTTTTATTTTAAAGATAATAATCATAACATAACTTATATTTTATGACTAGCAATGTTATTCAAAATCATCTTGCTGTTATTCATAATCCACCTATCCATCAAATTGAATTACCAAAGTAGGCTAAGCACCTACTTGTGATGTGTGTTACTCTGTTCGAGCAACTCAAAGTAAATAAGTAGGCGTCCTTGATACCTACTTGAATTTTTTTTTATGGACCATAACTAGTTCCATAAAACTTTGTTCTTAAAAGCTGCTTGAGGACCGTTCAGATCTCTAAGACACGTCCGGAATGTGTTTGTATTCTCACATAGTATGTAATACCGCAACAGAGCAACACACATGAAAATACATAAAATAAACTAATTAGGCAACGACTCGTTGGCTCTTAATAATTAATTAAAATGGTTATCTTCTCACTAACAATTGCTAAAATTAATTTAAGATATAGGTACTGATACTGACAAACAAAACAGAATTACGCAATTGGTGTAGTATGTTTCGAAATCCCCACTAATGTGACCTATTACTTGGGATTAGAAAACAAGCTGGAAAGCGCGCATCCTACTAAAGCCACTAAAGTGGTAATGCGTAGTTTAAAACAAGACAGCTTATCTAGTGCCTTTTACACGCATTTTTGGTTGACTTAGTACCTATTAGTTAAAATTCTACACTATTAATTTACAGGAAATATTATTAACTAACTCAAGTTACAAATAACTTGGAAAGATTATAGCTCAAGCGCCTTGGAAGTGTTGACTTTTTTCTTCAGACTTCCGAAGAAAATCATATCTGAAAAACAAGACGCCTTATTTAAACTTTGACCACTTTTCCAGAAAATAACTACATTATAATCTTAATTTCCAGAATACAAAATATCTACTCTTATTAGAATATTATTTGGATAGACATGATCTACGGAACCAAACCAGGACAGTGGGAAATATTGAAATAATGTATAGTAGGTTCTAAAATATACAAATGTTTGAACGCTCCACTCCCTCACCTTTTTGTTCCACTTTGACTAGTTGTACTTAGATGAGTACGTTTAGTTTATGCTTAAGTTTGTAATATAAGTAACCTGCTTACCTATATAATATTCACACGCTTAGTCTTCTTTTGTAGTACTTTCTGTCAGCTGCACTTTATTTGGCTGGAACAACGTATTAATTGTTACTTATAGAGCGTTTAATAATAACATCTCGAGAAATAAGTATTCTACTCGTCATGGCGAACAACATTTGTTCAACGAGTAGAGATTTAAGTTATTTTTTTTATCAAAAAACACCTTTTAAAGTTTATTGAAAACTTAGGTACCTTAAAGTACTGATGATACAGCACGACACCATAGACGCATCCAACGGAAACCAATATTTGAATGACGAGCCACACAATGACATTGCACACCTGGGCTTGACCAAAGAGTTCTTTGCCATTTTTAATGCATAACATAGATTCGGTCACCATGATTGCTCCATAGACCCAACACTGAGTTCCCACACGTTTGCAATTTGGATCCGTCACGTAGGTGTAATACTGTCTGAAAATAAAGAATCTAATTACTGGTTGAAACAAAACCCGAAATCATTAAATACGAATAACTTTTACTATGGATCCAACACAACAGTGTCAAAAAAATTGCATTGATTCATTCTTACTAAGTTCACCAGCTAGTGGAGATAATGGGAAAAGTATCACGTAACTAGTGGAGATAATAAGAAAAGAAGCACGTAACTAGTGGAGATAATGGGAAAAGTAGCACGTAACTAGTGGAAATAATGGGAAAGTAGCACGTAACTAGTGGAGATAATGGGAAAAGATACCAGAATCACGCGCTAATACATCTTAACTTAAACCTATAATTTTCGTTTCGTTTATAGTTAAAGTAGGTAAGTACAATATGATTCCGTTAAGTATCGTAAGTAATAAAGGTATTTTGTAAATCCTTGCATCATGCTTACCTTACAGAAGGTGCAACTATAACTCCAATTAAGCAGAGACGCGCTATAACTAGTGGATGAGATGGAGGCATTTCAAATATGTGTTTAAGGAAAAATGTGTTCAGTTCTGACAATTGCCAGAAAACAACTAGTTGGCTCAAAGCGCAGAATCTCATATAAGTGCTTGTGGGATCTAGCCATCTCACAGGAGTCCACTGTACTGGCGTAAACTGTAGTATAGCCCTTTTAATTTTACCCGTTGTAGATGAAATATCCCTGCAAAAATGTTCACATTTAGTAAAATTCATTTATGTTAGTTTTGCTTCTTAGTGTCGCCAAAGATATGATTTTGAAGAATCAGTTACGTCTTACGTAGATTAGTCTTTATCAAACAAAGGTCAATACAAAAATCTAAAACTTAGTAAATGCAATCGGCGACTTTTTCCGGGCATTCGTAGGCGTAGCAATGTGGTAAATTGCGCATAGAAACAGATGAGGCAGAGTATGCGGTTTCATTTAGAGAAAGATAAATGATAGACAATTACTCTTTTAAATAAGAACTTTGTTTTTGTTTAGTAAATACAAGCACTTACCTAATACTAACCCATTTGTATTCTCTCATTTCCAAAGCCTTACATATCTTGAGGCCACACCATATGCCCAGTCCATTGCAAATCAAAACATCCAATATAACTGAATCCCACCAACATTCTAAGAAGTTAGGCAGTAGGTGTGCAAATGCTATTTCCGTTATTTCCCACATAATAGATATGGCCCATAGTAATCCAGCATGTCTAAATAAAATGGCTTTGAACATCCAACCAAAGAAATGGCCCCATGCAAAAACATCAACATGTGACCAAACTTTTCCAAAACTTATATCAGAGCAGTTCACAGCATATTCCTGTAAATATTCAATATTTATTTATTTCAAACAATATAAACTAAGGTAATAAGTACTTTCTATATTATATTCTATTACTAAATTAGGTACCTACTTATATATTTTAGTACATTTATCTACCACCTAACACCTACCTACTTTAGTTATTATTTAGGTTGTGGTTACTATAAGATTGGCAAAGATTAAATAGAAACATGATTTTTATCTGCGAATTGTTCAAGATAAATAAATATATATTCATGGACATTACACACACTGTCCCAAACTATGCAAAGCTTGTTTTATGAGATATTTAATCATGAAATGTGTTAATGTTTGTTATTAAATTAAAGAAAAAAATCTAAACCTATATTTATAATTAAATCAGTTCAACAAATAAACTCACAAAATTGAGTTATTTTTTTGTGAATAATCATCTAAATGAGAATTAGTGAAATGGAATTAATTAATGATATCATCTGATCTGTTTGGTCAGCTTTTATACAAAATTAATAAGCAAAGCAGTATAGTGCAACAACTTGCAAATATCTTGAAATAGTCTTTACTATTTAATTTCTGCAACGGTCATACACAAAACACTCATCAATAATTTACCTTATCCATGTCAATGTGGAAATTGCGTAGATTTGGATCAATCCAGTACATAATTTCATATACTGTGGAATAACTTTGAAATAACAGGAACAGAAGCGCAAGTAGGTACAACACTGACATTCCAAATACAATCCTCCATACAGCCGGGTGTGGTCGCGTGAATGGTCCATTAGGAAAGGTTAGTACTGATACTATAAGGAAAAAAAATACCACACAGCAGATTCCAGACCAAATGTTACCTTGAGTACTTGATTCGTCTCTGTAAAAGAATATCTACTATCAGCAAGATGTCTCTAATTCATTTACAATATTTCATGAAGTGTGAATGCCATTTTCAAATTCAAAGAATTAATCTGCTTAAGTTGAGGTGCATAAATGTTAATTATAATTATAGGCTAATGATTTGCAAACCATTTTCTATTATTTCTACCTTTTTCGACATTGTCACTCCCCTTTATTTAATAACTCTTCTAATTTTAACATTTTTAACTATTAATACGTTAAACAAGATAAAAAGAATAGAAATAATGTCAATAAGACTAGTTCTCAACTATTGTTTTTGGATTTGGCCTCAACTGGTAACCTGTATTTATATATAAATAGCCTTTAAACTGTAAGTAATAATAACACATAATAATAAGAATTATTATGTTGGTCTATTAAATAGTAAGTAAATATATAAATTGAAATAAACCATAGGAAATAGGTGTTATACAAAATAATTAAGTTATTACATCACTGCCTACTACTTTTATTTTATAAAAAAAACAAATGGTACTTACCGAACAAATGCTGTATAAATCACGGATGCTATTGAAACAGCTAGTAAAGTAATTGTATGCGGTTTATAGAAGAATTCTAGTGATATATCATCCACAGGTCTTTCATTTATTGAACTAAACGCATCTGCATAATCTGAACTAAGCAATGTACTACTGCTTCTTGAAACCATGTTTTCGCTTGCTTCTTTCATAATTTTTCAGATTTTGTTCTTCGAACATCAGCTTCATGTAATACGCAATACTCGCAAACAACCAGCGAAATAACCTTTACTTCATTTAAACTACGAGTAAATTATAATAGAATCGTAACGAAGATGATAGAGAGAGACTACCGTCCGGCCGTGGTCCTACCAATTGACCAATTTGACCGCGCTATCATGCCATGCCATGCCAATCTTGCCATCATCTATCCATAGAGGATAGAACAGAATCACAGACTAGAAGATGGACAGACAAGACTTAGTGCTGCCAAACTTGATTTCGGATATTCCCTAGTTAGTGGACGCTCATGATGTTTTTATTTTTGAATGGTTTAAAGATGGTCCCTTATTTTTATTATGCCCGCTCTACACTTAGCCCGCGGATCGCGCGCGATGGCCGCGAAAGGGCGCGAACGCTAAGTGTGGAGCCGTTTCGCATATTCTTCGCGGTTTCGCGCTTTGTTCCCCATTTTTTGTCGGTCTTTTGTTCCGCATCAAAGGGAGCGCAAAGCGCGAACGTGCATGACTCCACACTCGCAGTCCGCGACGGTCAGTATTGATTGATTATATCAAAAACGTATTAAAACGTAATTAAGTGCGCGCTAACGCTGCAACGTTCAACAGTAAAACTGATGTCGACGCGCAGTGTATCTCAAATACGTCACTGTCTCGCCGGTTCAATCGGTACGTGTGATCAAGGCATAAGTGTAGAGCGCCCATTAGATCTGAAAATTCTAGTGAACTTGTAGTTAGAGTAATCTTTAGGTATGGCTATTTATTGAGTATAACCTACTTGTATTTATTGTCGATCATAATCGAAGTATAATAATTATGTTAATAAATGTAATAATTATAATTTTATATACATATAAAATGCCACTGATCTTCTTTCAAGTCAAATTTGATAAAAATACAATTCATATTTGGTATCGTAGCCAGAGATTGGGTATATACAAATTCTGAATTGACAGGGCAGCACTCATTGACTTGACTCATACATAGCAACACTGAATTGATCGAACTTTAATTTTGTTTGTTGTTGTTGAATATTTTATTTATTTAATAGGTTACGTTTTTGTCATTGATTTATTATATCTAGACATGGATTATCTTATCTACGATATAAGAATATAGTGATGTAATACTGTATTTCTTAGAAATTTATTGTACGTGTACCTAGTACCTACAGTACATTAAATATTCTTTGCTCTGTGTTCGTAGCGCAGACAAAATCCGTCTAGAGGTATCATAGCGAGACTATTAACACATTATTTAAGTTCACACTTGCCGTTCATCGGGCGGATCGTTGAAGTAAAAATGGCATTACAACTTCCGATTCCTCCTTGTTCGAAAAGAGATGGTGCAAATGGCATTAGCTGTGAACAGTTTGAATACGCGAGCACTGTGGCTACAACGTTATTAGCCCCAGTGAAAACAGAGCGCCAAATCATGGAAGGTTCTATGTCTGAAGACGATCCTAATGGTAATACTCAACTACCTAATGATGTGGGTAAGCAGCTAAGATGGGGTCCACGACACAAAGGAGCCCAGGAACTTGCCGAACTGTACAGCCCAGGTAAGATATTAATATTCCACTAAAAGTATTAAGTAGAACTTTAAATACACATAATGGATATTGTTTTATCCACTCTTATTAATAATAAAAATATATTTTTTTTTCAACAATAGGTAAAATGAAATTTGCAATTATGTACTATTTATTGTTGTTTTACCCCAGATATAAGTGCTTATAAAGTACAATATAATCATTTAATATGGCATATTAAATGTTGGACCCTATAGGCACTTATATTTGGTTCATAATCAACAACACAGACAGAATACATGTAATAATCATACATAATTGAGATCAAGTTCTACAAATAGTTCAAGTAATTTTTTTAAATGTATGTTTTTATTTTTAGGCAAGAGAATGCAAGAACTAGTTTGTGTAATGGCCTGTTGCACATTATGTATCAGCGCTGGTATTTTGATGGCTCGGCATATTCATGCTGATGCGTCACTGCTACTAGCAGCATTGGCTGGGGTACTGACAGCTGATTTTGCATCTGGCGTTGTGCATTGGGCAGCCGATACCTGGGGAGCTGTTGACCTGCCAATTATAGGCAAGGTAAGTTTAAAAAAATAGTATCAAATAAAAATATAAATGTTCTTGGAAATTTCACACATCACACTCTAGTCTTGTCCAGAATTATTTATTTAAGTTCATCATACAAACATTTGCTCTAGGTGGGGAATCAAACCCACAGCATGGAAGGGTGAGCTACTACTACCACCAACTGAGCTGTGAAGCCTGCCAATATGCCATTACATCAGTGTATTGAAGTATTCTATGTATAGGAAGTCTTGTTGTGAATTTATTTTTGTTTTTCAGAATTTCCTGAGACCTTTCCGCGAACATCACATTGACCCAACTTCAATCACACGCCATGACTTTGTTGAGACAAATGGTGATAATTTTGCTATCACTGTCCCAGTATTAGCTCGTATAGTGTGGCAATTATGCACATATGATGATGAACTCATTATGCAAGAATTTCGCTGGATTGCATATTGGTACCTGTGTTGTATCTTTGTAGCTATGACTAATCAGGTAATACAGTAGTATAGTAGCTTACTTTGATAAATAATTCATGCCGTGGAAAGAATTGATTATTGGTAACTAAATGCTGAAACCACCTGTGTTGTCATTTTACATCAGTCTCAAACAATTTTTATAATAATTCAGTTTTGTTCAATAAACAACATGTCATATAAAGTAACATTTGTTACAGATTCATAAATGGTCGCATACATATTTTGGATTACCTTTTTGGGTAGTTTGGTTGCAAGAGTGGCACATAGTGCTGCCTCGCCGCCACCATCGCATCCACCATGTTGCGCCGCACGAGACTTACTTTTGTATAACTACTGGTTGGCTGAACTGGCCACTAGAGAAACTGCGATTTTGGTCCATATTAGAGGCCTTTATTGAAGGAATAACTGGATGTAAACCTCGAGCTGATGACATGAAATGGGCTCAAAAGCATTCATAGAATGCAAAAATGTCCACGATTTTAAGGTCACCCAATAAGTCTAATTATTATTAATAGGTAAGTGATTGTTCACCAACACAATAACAGGTATAACCTAAGATTATTGATAAATGATGCATTATCACCAGTTGAAATGACCAATGGTTATAGTAACCACTTGTTTGTGATGTTTACTGTAGCCGAAATCAATTATTTTTACGAGAAGGAAGCTGAAATGTTTTGCTACGAAAGTCAAGCTATTGTGATTTTTTGCTTATTGCTAGGTAATATTAATTAATATTTAAGAAATTTGTATACATACTTCGCTAAACATAATATTGACACCCATGGTTGACTGTTGGCCAGGTGTTTTGATGATAACTCTTGCTTAAACATGCCTAGGTACTATTTATTGTGATTTATGTGTATATACAGAATTTATGTACTAGATTTCGGTCAAAGGGTATTCAATTCAAGGAAGAAGAGATTTGATTGTTTTTATTAAACCAATAAGTTGGTACTTTTTATTATTATTATTTTCTTGACGCCCACGTGATGCCTTTTTGGATAAGTAAGTAGGCTAGGTAGGTATATAGTGTGTGTTGCAATGCATCGCGTTTTTTATACCAAAGAAACAACTTCATTAAATAAAATAAGGCAGGTATAGTCTGACCAAACTAAGTTTGCAATGATAATATAAATGTATCTTAAAAAGATTGAAATATGGTATTATTAAATTTATAAACTAGTAATCATTCGTAGACATAATATTGTCAAATCATCTTTGTGGTACAGACTGACGGCATTTTAAATTGTAGGTTTCTAAAAATCTGCCCTAATTTAAACGTTGCAAACGTGGCGTGGTCAGACTCTAAACGAGACAATAATATTGTGCTATTATGGTATCTGTATGGTTATCTATAATTTATTGACTTTTATGGGATCTATGTACTGCCCACCTCTGATGAAGCGATAAATTAAATCTTATTTATGTAAAGAAATGGTAGATAATTATGTAGAGTTCGACCATACTAGATATGGCAGAATTTGAGAACTATAGCTCGGTGCAACTATCGAACTAGACTTGCAATCTTAGAAAATACGAATGTCTAAGAAACCAGTCCAAATTTAAATTTACTCACATAAAATATTACATTTTCTTATTAAGTAAGTACACATTTTTTTGGTTAAATGTATCCAGATTCTTCTAACGTTATGTTACCTTATATTCATAGGAAGAATTTTAAAAATATAGGCTAAGTTTTTTATGCATTGTTTTATGTTTGACACTATTTCACTTAAACTAATGTATATGTATAACCTCATGCATTTATAGGTCACAAATTAGTTAATAGAATTTTGTTTTAACTTTTAAATTATAAAAACAATGTTGTATGTATTAAAAATTATAATGCTTTATTATTTTAAGTATTCTTTCATTTTCAATTTTTCCCAATTATATACTTGCTCGACGAATAGGTAGGTACGTATTAAAATAAATGTGAAACAAAAAGGTTGTATGCAGTTTGACATAGTTTTGTTTGGGACTAATAAATTAAATATTAATGTCCTCTATTTGACTGTGCAGTTTATTATAATTTAGATTACATTATTACGTTAGGATATTATTTTCCTTAGTATTATGCAATCCCTGATTACGAAATTATCATCTTCCATTAGAAAAAAAAAATTAGGCACCTATGCTATGTATCTAGAGTAAAAAGTTTCGTTGATTAAGCTTACTTAGATAATCATCAAATTAAGACGCTTTGTGCTTGAAAAAATAAGGCGTTAAAGATAAGTTTTATAACCAAAATATAAAATACAGTTGCTAGCCCCATAGAAAGCAATATTAATACGTAGTATAAATACGTAGGTACAGAGATTTCACATATTACGCTCTTAATATCAAGAAAGTAGGAAAGTTCAAAGAGTCTAACTAAACATTTACACTAGTGAGAAGACTACCTACATTCTAATATTCTCACTTCATTGCAGCATTCAATTCACGCACTTATTTACAGAATAAAATTTAGCTATACGTAGACAGCAAACAAAGACTGTTCGCGTGTAAGTAACCCACTAACCCTCAGCACAGCAGCGTTTGAGAGTTCTAAAATTAAAAATAGGTACAATACACTACACCACAAAGACGCAGCACTACGTGAACAAAGGTGGTGAACGCAATGACAATTGTGTAGTTCTTCCGGTAAATTCTTTACATCCTATAGGAAAAGCACCTTTGTAATAATAGATTAGGAAACTAATAATATTCTATTCAGCTTTTAGTACCCATGAGATTCATTGCGCATGCGCAAGCGCAACGCAACCAATAGACGTGTCAGTGCAATTGTGTTCTAGTAAAAAATATTAAAACCGTGATTTTGTTAAGATATATAGCAAAAACATAAGAAAGGTCAAGGGTATATAATATTTCAACAAGGTAAGTCCCTAAGTATTGATACCTACAGCATAAAATGATGGAAAACCGACAAAATAAATTATTCAAAAGTAGGCGTCGCCGCAGCCATCTTGACTTTCTCGTACATTTTATTTACTTTCCTATATCTAACTATAGATACTTAAATTAGGTAAGTACATGCTTTTAAATTATGAATGCTGATATTTAATTTAACCTACAAACAAAAGTAAATTTGTAATATATGAATTGAAATGTCGTTTGTTCGCGTAAATTAATTTTTAAAGAAATCAATTTAATTTCATTGTTTTTGTTTTATAGTTACCTAAGGATGCAACGTTACAAGCAGCCGTTAAAACTAGAAAAGATTGCGATGATAAAGCTTGGTGATTGGGTAGCGCTTCAAGCAGAACGATCAATGACACCAGTAGCAATATTATCTCAGCGAGATATGGCAGGGGCACACGCTAGGCTCTCTAGTCTAATCGATTACTTGCGTTTATATGTAGAATACAATGTACCTTGGATGCTTCATGATGCAGTAGTAATTGAAGCAATAAGAGCACTTACTGAACTTCTAGACAAAACGAAACGTTCGTTAGGATTTCGGGGTTCAATGGGAAAGTTTGTCAACCAAATGAACGTTATTGTCAGAATGGCTGAAGTATTGTTTACAAAGAATTTAACTATAGTTTCTATGGACACGATACCTAAAATGTTACGCTCCACATTTTATTCGAAACTGTTCATGCTGTCTGGAATAGTTCATCTTAACCTTGGATCTCTCTCAGGAGGATGGAAAACCGCCGATATGGAGACAGCAATCATATCATCTCTCAAAGAGCTGCATTCACTTAAATATTTGTTCATTAACTATGACTGTACCGATAACATTTTAAATTGTATAGCTCAAAATTGTAAAAATATTGAAAAACTAGATTTATCTTGTTCTAAATGTATAACCAACGACAGTGTCGATATACTAGCTAAACTAAACAATTTAAAAAGTGTCCAGCTTTACAGAACATTTGTTAATCTGGAAGGCTATGTGAAGTTGCTTTTATTATGTAAAAACATTGAAGACATTGGAAGGTATGATGACATAGGACGGGTTCTAGAATATATTGATTCAACTTATGTTTCCGATATGCAGTTTAATCTGAGGACGTTTGTGAGTCGCTACGCAACAGGAAATCAGTTACAGCTTACTGTTCAAATGTGCCCTTCAATTCGAAGCATTACTGTGTTCCATAATACTTTACAGAGTGATCTTATGGTTCTAGTTGGTCTTAAAGATTTACGTGAGCTAAAACTGCTTTCTTGCGAGTTCTACGCGGATCAAGTCAAACAAGTTTTAGAAGTAAAAGGTTGTAACTTAGCATCATTGCATTTAGAGCATGTGGACCAAATTGACCTTAACGCTCTTATGTATATCAGTCAGATGTGCCCATGCTTAGAATCTTTAACTTTATATAACTGTACATTAATACAACATACATCATTGTACACAAAAAAGTTGGAAATAACACCATTTAGAAATCTAAAACGTTTAACCTTAGTTTCGAAATGTACCGATGAACAATTGCTTTTCCTTATGACAAATTGTTTGAATATCGAATTTATTCATTTCGGTACTGCAGTGCATCTGACCGATGATTTTATAGTTAAAATTTTAGATACGAACCCTATGATTTATTTGAAAGAACTACGAGTCTTGCAAACGGATACATTGACAATGTTAACCATAGATAGACTAATTCAGAGTTGTATTAGTCTAGAAATATTAGTCGAACTAGAAAGTTGGTCCCTTTTAACAGAAACCGATCGGGATTATGTAAGAAATTACATAAAAATTAATAACTATAACATAGACACATCTCCGATTAGACGATACGACGCTTGATACTGACATTTAGGTATATTGGTCTAAGATCCGGCTGCAGGATTACTGCGCTCATCTGTTTTTTGGTGAAAACCAAATTTTTATGTATATTTATAATAAGGAGAATATATATTTATCAGGTTGCTTAGCAAAATTTGGCCGCCAGTATGTTTAATTAAATTATTTTTAATTATTTTTTGGGAAAAATATCGTTCACTTGTTTTTTAAATCAAATAACGTCTACATCATGGCAATTAATATGAAGACTCAAAAAAATCAGCAACCCTTATTTGCGGGTAGATTTAATTAAGCAAACATATATGATAATAAATGTAAAAAAAAAATAGCTTTAATTTGATATGCAATTAATAAATAAACGTTATGCACGTATAAATATATCGAAATCATACCTGTTTACACCTGGCTGCGAAGAGGTGCGGCCAAGTGCGCAACGGCAACCGTGATTTTTTTGAATCTTCATATAAATTGCCATGATGTAGACGTTATTTTATTTAAAAAACAAGTGAACGATATTTTTTCCCAAAAAACAAAAAAAAAAATTTAACTAAACATACTGGCGGCCAAATTTTGCTAGGCAACCTGATAAATATATATTCTTCTAATTATAAATATACATAAAAAATCGGTTTTCAGCAAAAAACAGATGAGCGCAGTAATCCTGCAGCCGGATCTCGTACTATATGTGGTAGGTACCTAACCGCATACACACATAAGCGAATGCACGGTAATTAGAAAGATTTGATTTTTACTAAATAGGCTTTCATATTTGAACCAATCACCAGCCCCAGCTGGATTATCATTCTTGCGAATATTCACGGCAGCCATTTTTTAGCTGAAACCTATTGGGACGTACACACAGGTAGTCTAAATTCAAAATGGCGACCAAATTCCGCCAGTACGTAACTATGTATGCGTGCGTATGGAGATCTCAGAGGGCTTAGTCCGAGCTTGTATTTTATAAACTCCCTAGACTCCCTACTCTCGAGCCGAGAGTCATCTCTCGGATAGCCATACAAAACTGTATGGACATCCGAGATACGACTGTCGGCTCGAGAGTAGGGAGTTTTAAAATACAAGCTCGGACTACGCCCTCAGAACATAATTGTACAATCAAATGTGTGCAAATAATATTTGACCACATCTTTCTCTAAATCAGCTTTACAAAGCAATATCGTAAGGACCATGTGTTCCTGCACATGCATGAATGTGTCTGTTTCTTTCAACTCCCTTATAAACCGCGCCCACATCCCTCAATGTCCACCGAGTTCACATTCAATACTTCATGAGGAAGATTTGATTGAGAAAAATATAACTTTATATGTAGTCAGTACTAAGAATGGAACAACACAAAGTTGGGAGTGCATATACTGAATGGCCAATTTATTTAAACTTTAAAAAACTCTGTTTTAAGAACCTTTTGGAACAAAGTTTTATCTGTACTAAAAGGCTGCCTTGCCTTTTTATTTTATGTTCTACAGAATAAAAAAAACACTTATCTTAATATAATTTATTCAACTATTACATATAGATTGTTTAATTACCACCAATGTAAAACATAACAGTGGTTGTTTTAGGTATTATTTTGTTTTCTATTTATGGTTGTTTTTGTAAATTGCTAACTTTAATACCTATTATATGATTTAGTCAATTGGCAGCATAGTCAAAGGCTCAAGGTAAAGGTACCAGTGCAAACATGTATACTGGATAAATACCATTAGGAAAGTTTGTTTGCTTGCATTGTTTAATTCTTTTTAAATTGCATTGCTTAAATATACTAATATATTGTTTTAGTGACCTTGTGATAGATGAATCTGTTTCATCTGATTCTGCTTTACCAGATGATGTTACATTTTCTTTGATGATTATTACACCATTTTCATTCAGGGCCTCTCTGAAAATTAATTATTTATTCTAATTTAATGTTTTATTACTTTTATAGATATTAAATATAAAAAATTTACACATATTTATTTGTTTTACTACAAGTTAAATTTTAATTAAAGGTGTCATAAGTTAAAAAAAATATAGGTATTCTGTATTTGTAGCAAAGATTGCGACTGGATATTGGGCTGGGCAGGAGAGGTAGAGTGAAAAAGGAATACGTATTATGATCATTTTTTGTTAACTAAAATATACATTATGGGAGTGTATTTTGACACATACTACAACCTCTGTTTAGGTTTCCTTAAGGTTAAATTTTCTTTCAGTCCAAAATGCAATATGTATTGGATGTGGCATACTTACTTGCACCGGTTGAGGTATGCTATTAAATCATCGTCTGTGAGATATCCTAAGACCCATTGATTCCATATCACATCATAGTTTCTGACTGGTTTGAACTCTTGTAGGCCAACTCTATACAGGTTACATATTTTAGAGTTTGATAATTCTCCAACAAATTCGCGAATGGAACTAATAAATTTTTCATCAGGTTCTACAATATCAACTTCTTTAAAATGCTGAGTCAACAGATATTTTGTTATTCTTCCAATACCAGCTCCACAGTCTATAGCTACACCAGCTGAAGGAGCGGGAGTAGAAGCAAACAAGGAGGTTAGGAACTTTTTTGAACCATCAATATCAACACTTGAGATGAAGCCGAATCCACCAAGAACTCCATCGACTGTTGGAGGTATATCAGCCCAGTATTCTAAGGACTTCTCGTAAGAAATTGAAAAAATATCATCACTAATACTTTTAACGGTTTTGCAACCAGAATTCAGAGAATTCATTTCTCTAGCAACAAGCCAAACAACCAAGAAAACAATATCATTTAAACTCACTTTTTTGGCTTGTCAATGCATAGTGACATTGTGTTCAAATTTATGTCAATGTAACATTGACAACTTGTCATTTGATCAGTGCTGCAAGCACAAAAACGGCCAAAACTGGTTGTTTAAAATTAAATAGCTACTTAACTTTTATGAAAAGGTTCTTGTACATTATTTTTGCTTCAACATAAAGCCCTGTGCACGACAATTATAAATCAGAAGATGGCATGATTATTTTGATTATTATGGTTCACACATACGAGCGTGTCCAACCATAATCGGCTACTAGTACTAGCGTCTTGTTTGTTTTGAATTTCCTTGCTGGCAGCACTGACTTGCATATTGTTTTTTTCTTTTCGAAACGTCATTTGTAAAGGGCTGAGCGTTTCAAAATGGTATGTGAATAATGTCCGAATTTCTCAATTTAATCCAAAGATTACTGGTTAATCCCTAGTGTTCAATGAAAAGTGCATCTATTACAATAAATTAGTGATACATTGGAAAACGTGAAAATATGTATTTTAGTGAACAAACGAAAGTTTAGATATCAACCATCAAAATAAAATAAATTGTCGGTTTTCTCATTATAATATTAGAATCTCATTGTATTGTGGAACCAGACAATTCATACAACTTCACCCAAATCTAATAACATACAATACTAACAATGAAAACAAACATAGTAAGGAATAATATTTGTGTGAGGTTAATTTTTCGAAACAGGACAAGAGTGTTAAAATCGATTTTGTAAATTACAGGGGAAAGTTAAGTGCTCCGAATTGCGGACTAAGGACAAGAAGGAGCTCTTCAAACAACTGGAAGAGCTCAAAACAGAGTTAACCAATCTACGAGTTGCGAAAGTAACCGGTGGAGTTGCCTCAAAGTTATCTAAAATGTAAGTCTAACTCTAAACCTACTTAAAAAGTTAAATAAGTAAAGAAGATAGAAAATAATATTTTCATAAATGTATTTTAAAAATTTATTTGATTCTTGAACTAAAAATATTGAATGCATTATGTGTTTTAAGTATATTCCATAATATCTAAACACTCTATTCTCTGGATTTAATACTAGCTAACTAGAGTTAATTATGGATTTATTTTTTACAGCCGAGTGGTACGTAAAGCGATAGCCCGTGTGTACATTGTCTATCACCAGAAAATGAAGGTGAATCTCAGAAATCACTACAAAAACAAGAAATATAAGCCCCTGGATCTGAGGACCAAGAAGACACGTGCTATGCGCAAAGCTTTGACCAAACATGAATCAAAAATAAAGACCATGAAGGAGATCAGAAAGAAGTCTCTATTCCCTCCTAGAGTGTACGCTGTTAAAGCATAATTAAACTTATAAACATTAATACTGTTTTTTTTTTCTAACTGGAACCAGGACTTCATCCACAACCATTCTCAGAATTACCTCCAAGTAATAAATGTGCGATATTAGTTTCATAACAGTCAGTACCTTGGCATCTACTAATTATAACATGTCAATTTAATATAATGACTAATGTCACATATATTTTCCCTAATATTTGCTATAATTATTCTGCAGGTTCCTATTAGTTAATTTTTACTTCTGGATGACTAATGTCTGAACTTTTTTAAACTGTTACAAAACAATCAATATTATGTATGCAACCTATCTTGTATCAGAGGTTGTCTGGAAGAGATTGCTTTCAGCCATGTATTTTTTTAACCCTACAAGGCTCAATTTTTTGTTAGTGCGTGACAAAAATATATAGGTTGTAATTAGTGATAAGAAGGTAGGAAACACTTATAAAAATAAAAATAGACCCATAATTTACTGAAAAATCAACTTTTTATTTTAGTTCCACATACGGTACATTGAGCCTTAACTATACTTTTTTTTATTAAACTCGACATATTTTCTTATTAATAATTATTAAAAAAATTCAATAACTTTTATATATTTTACTTCTTTTTATATTGCAATTTATAATAAACAAAATCATACAACGAATATAATAAATTTGACATTTTCTGGGCTTAATTTTTATTTTATATTAGGAACGAATCTAGGAAGTCCAGTAGAAGATTATTTTGGGGCAATCCACTTGCAAATACTCTTTCTGTTTCTTGCAGTGTCTTTTTGCTATTTCTATTGGCTCTTGATCTACAAAAAACGTTGATAAAACAACCGGTTTGCTATCGTACTACCTAACGGTGACAATATCTGTATTATCGCAATTTGCTACCCATTGCTCTGAATAATCTCTCTGAACCTCTTCCATTTTTAGGTCTTTTATGTATGGTATTTTGAGATATTTTTCTAAACGACCTTTGTTGACAGTTCCCAGCGACTGTATTCACTCTATGACCAAATAAGCAATAAACTCTGGTGACGTATAAAATCAAAGAATAATTTGTGATTTTGATTCTTTGGTATGAACCTAGCTAAGCGATTACGATATTTGAACTTACTCCTATTTCTGGCTCACTTGGATATCTTAGATCTGGATCTTTCTCCATTACAGAGTAAATTAATAAGGAATAATATTGAAGGGGAGTTTCCAATTCTATAATCGGTGACTGTAAATTTGTGTTTCCAGTAAATGTAAAAGGAGGTGATTGAAAAGACGTTTTCTGCCAAATAAATCTTCTCTTTTTTCTTTGGGTGACTGTCACAGAGCCAGAGACTCTAGATCTATGTCTGATTACGTTATTCATAGTCGATAATAGTCTAGGTGCCCAAGATTGTGTAATGGTACCTGGAGTTGCCCCTGAAAACATTCCTGATGTACTAGGTTGAGGGTCTGATATTTGTGGCTGACAATTTTCGATATTCCTAACAACTTCGTTGACGGGAGACGAACACTGATGTCTCTGCGGAGATAAGAAAGTTTCCACGTCGCCAAGTGTCTCTGATGAAAAGTTTTGGATGGACTGAATTTTTTCGATGTCTTCATCACTTTCAGCATCAGAAAAACCTTGTTCATCTTCACTCCCATAAGAAATATTCAATAAACCCTTCAATATCTCCATCACACAATCTTCTTCGTGACATTATCTGCAATAAAATCTGAATATTCATAAGGAAAGAAATCGTGAGAACTATAAGTAAAAACTGACACTAAAGCTCAACGTACCGTATGTGGAACTCAAATAAAAATGTGATTCACTAATATGTTTACTATAGTAATATAAAAAAAAAACTTACCGTTGCAAAATATACACTTTGGTATAACAGAAACTATTTTTTTTCCACCCAAAACTGTTCTA
Source organism: Ecliptopera silaceata (assembly GCA_932527185.1). Taxonomy (NCBI): domain Eukaryota; kingdom Metazoa; phylum Arthropoda; class Insecta; order Lepidoptera; family Geometridae; genus Ecliptopera; species Ecliptopera silaceata. The sequence continues at coordinate 6,045,663 of OW052192.1, forward strand.
TAACTATTTTTTATTTATTTTTGAATTCAGAAAAACGACTAACTTATCACTTTCATTCAAATTTTACACTTAGTGCACTAAAACAAAAATACGAACGACATCTTTAGATAAAGTTTCGTATTACTACATTGCTAAATGTCAGTAGCTTCTATCAAGATGCAAGAGATGACGCTACTAACAGTTTTATAGCAATAGGAACGATTTAAGTCGATGTTCCACTTATGGAACTGGGTGCCTTGTAGGGTTAATGTACCACTCTATTTTTCATTCATTCATTTCATTTCCTCTTATCTACTTTGTTTTCTAAAGAAAAACAGAATGCTCAGTTCCTTGTAAACTCATTGAAGCAAAAATATTTTGATCCCGAATATTATTACACTGAGCTCTATCGACCAGGGGAGCCAAGCTACACTCCTACTCCAGAAAAATTCATAAGCTCCTTAGTTATAAATCTGTGGAGAAACTATAGGAGCCAGGAGCCAGTGGGTTGTTTTTGTTATACTTTTAAAATTAGAGTGTATTTGAAACACATTCCAAATCACACGCGACTGGAAGGAAAACATTTGCTTGAATTTAGGGTATTTATTTATCAATGACGCTCGGGAAATATGTTCGTTAAGTACTGGCAGCACTGTTTGTTTATAGATGTAGCGGCACGGAAAACATGTTGGCGTTATTTCGATTATTTATTTGTTGTAATGCGTAAAGAATATTGGTTGAATGGAAGTCTGCATCGCAGAAAGAGTGTAATCATCCTAGATAGTATATATTCTCATAATCATGTATATTTTACATGTATGTGTTTTACTTTTAAAAGTTATAGTAGTCTTTTGTCAAGAAGGCTATGTTGCTTATTGTCCGTGCATGGGTGAGTGCAAATCTAGCTAATTTGTCTCGATTTGTGTGGATACTACGATACAATAAAGTAGTTGGGTTGAAAAATGCTTAGTTTGTCGCTATTTAGAATATTCATATACTTACTTATGGAACACTACAAAAGTATTCATCAAAATAAATCTTCTAAAATAATAAATAAGTATAGGCTATTTATTCTGAGCGGCATGCCTAGTAAGACTGAGAAAATGTACTCAATTCGATTCAACACCCCTGTAAATAATTTTCATACCTACTTATGATTTTCCAGGAAGATTTGGGAATCAAGCAGATCACTTCCTTGGTGTGTTAGCCTTCAGCAAAAGTATAAATCGGACTTTGCTCCTCCCTCCATGGGTAGAGTATCGGTATGGTGAACCTAAATCAATACAAGTGCCCTTTGATACATACTTTAAACCTGAAGTTATAAGCCAGTATCACAGAGTATTAACTATGGAACAATTTATGAACAAAGTGGCTCCATCCATATGGCCCGAAAACAAAAGAATATCATTTTGCTATACTCAAAGAACTGGTGAAATTGATAGAAGTTGTAATGCCAAATCGGGTAATCCATTTGGTCCATTTTGGAACAATTTTGACATTGATTTTGTTGATTCAGAATTTTATGGACCACTAAACTATGATGCACATAATGAAGTAATGACTAGTAAATGGAAACAAAAATACAACCCCATGCAATGGCCAGTTTTAGCATTTACAGGTACCTATGTCAGTCTAGTTTCAAGGTGACACCTAATACATTTTAACTACATTTACACAACACATAAACTATACTTAACAAAAACTACTTAACTAATGGCATCATGCATCAGTAACACAATTTTTTTTTTTATTAATTTTGTATGATTTTTACTGTCTCTCATTCAATACATCAAAAGAATATTATCTAATATCAGAGACTGACAAATATCTGTTCTACCATGACATAAATGTTTGAACCTTGGTGACAATCTAATACCAACTAATTGATAATCAAAATAAGTATTCAATGTTATTTCCAGGAGCTCCTGCAAGCTTTCCAGTTCAAAAAGAAAATCTTCACTTACATAAATACTTGGCTTGGAGTGATGCTATTATAAATACATCAAGATTGTTTATTAAGAAAAATATGAGCGGAGGAAGTTTTATTGGTATTCATCTTAGGAATGGCCAAGATTGGTTAAAGGCTTGTCGTCATGTACAAGACAGTCCCATGCTCTTTGCTGCTCCTCAATGTGTTGGCTACAAAAATGAACGAGGGCCTTTAAAAATGTCTATGTGTTTGCCGCAACCAGCAGACATTGTAAGGTAATTCTATCTACTCAATTGTTATTTTGCTAGCATTATACCATTTTGCAGTAACATTTATCTCGGGATATTGGTAGTAGCTCTGCCTTCCACGCTGTGGGTTGTGGGTTCAATTCCCACCCAGAGCTAATTATTGTGTGATGTGAATACAAAAATGCATTCACAAATCAATTTAAAATTGATGAAGTTTAGTTTTAGCTTTGATTTTAAAGTTCGTATTACATGACGATGGCGGGACGACCTAGACACTTTTGAGGTCAATTGGTGGAAAAAAGCGGAGAATAGGGATGAGTGGAAGGACTTGGGGGAGACCTTTACCCAGCAGTGGGACGAGATAGGTTAGAGAAAAAAAAAAAAAAAATTATATGACATCTCAATTCGGGGTGAATTATTGGTGAGAGTTAAGATCTACCTGCTGCTGCTACCTATCTATCTAGGCACATTACGTACCTATCAAAGTGATACCTAAATAATAATTCTATTTTATTATTTTCAGGCAGATCAAGAGAGCTCTAAAGAAACTCAATGATATAAAGTATATTTACGTAGCTTCCGATGCTAATCACATGTTAGACGAGTTAAAGACAGGACTGCACAACTTAGATGTAAATATAGTAAAATTACAACCATCAAATGTACATTTAGACTTAGCAATTTTAGGACAAGCTAATTATTTCATTGGGAATTGTGTTTCGTCTTACACGGCGTTCGTGAAGAGGGAAAGAGATGTCAAAGGTTTGCCATCTGAATTTTGGTCCTTTCCACATCGTAAAAAAGTTAAACATGAAGATTTATAGCCATCATTTTGAAATAAAGTAGCCTGAGCTAATTATGTTACTTGCCAATAATCATTTTTTGACACAAATATTAAGTGCATAGTTTGTTTAAGTAAATCAAGTTGTATTTTAAGTCCACATGTATGATCCTAAAAATGTAGAAAGGTAGGTAATCCTCACAAGGATTAAAAAAAAAAACAAGTTGGCAGCTACAGTGAAGGATCATTTTAATAAGAAAGTAGCTACTAAATAATGTGGCATTATTGTTTTTTAATATTGGTAACTGAATTGGCTGAAAAGGCGGGTTAAAATAAGCTTTCTCAATGTGGTTGTGTATAAAGTTAACTAACATCATAAAAAAATATAAATAAGCTTGTAAACCAAAAACTAAACACTTTGTGCATTATTTCTAGAGTTATTACCTAACATATATTCCAATCCTGATATGAGTAATAATCATAATTAACATATAATTAAAATGTTTGTTAGATGACTGGAAAATTAAGTTATTCTTCAAATATTTCAACAGTATAATTTCAAAATGGTTCAAAATCGAACTGAGGAATCTAGAGGCTTGTTTAATGAACCTACTATTATATTATATGCTTAGTTCAGACAAGTTCTTGAAGTATAATTTTTATTCAGCAGAAACAAGTTATACCATTCCAGAGAAGAAATCTGTAGCATTCTTAATACTGCTTGATGGTAGATTATTGCTCATATCTTTCTTCTTGTTTTGCTTTTTAGTGACGTCTATAATCTCATCGACTGATTCAAAATATGAAATATTCCAAAATTTTACATCATTGTCATGTGAACATGATGCAATGAATTGGCCATCATGGCTTATATCCAGATTTTCAACAGGCAATTTGTGTTGGCCCACTATACCCAGCTGGCGTTGAGGGAACATGTGTGATGCTCTTAATATACCATCTTCCCCTGAGGTGACCACAATATTTTGTGTTATTGGCACCATACATTGTATGGAATGTTTCTGGCCAATGTATTCATCACTGTGCAAACCAAATTCTTTCCAATTAAATAAATAAAACTTTCCAGATGATGACCCCACCAATAATTTTGAATCAGTTCGAAAAAGTCCCATGCAAGTTAATTCTGTATCATACTCTTCAGAAGTGGTGTAGATTTTGCTGAAAATATAAAAAATACATAACTTCAATCACAATGGTTACTATGTGCTTTATTACTATTCAATTTAAAAGATAAGCAATATGGGATGACCTCGTATCAAATGTTCTGCAGGTTTAGGTTATTCCTACCTTCCTTTCAGATCAATTGAAGTAAGCACTCCATCACCACCAGAGCAAACCAAATACTTTTGAGCATCATTTGTAATCATATCAGATACATGTTCTTCACCAATTTTAATTGAAAAAATAGGTTCTGGTCTTCTCATATCCCACAGTTTGACAGTTCCACTTTCATCACCTGAAACCAATGACCTATACTCAGAATATTGAGCCTCGGATAATCTAATTAAATGGTCAGAATAAATGATAGATCAAAGTAGAGGGTCCACCCGTTGAAAAGACTGAAAAGTTATGACCTCAGCTTCATAATTTTTACAGATCCAAACTTACCGAAGAAACATATTATTTTATTGATTTTTACAAAGAAAGTTGAGCAAAAAGGATGGATTATGTATAATTTAAGTATACCTGTAACTATTTTGTTGTTAGTGAGATATAGTAGCCTATAAACAGGATCTTCATGAGCAGACTCAATGCAGTGTTTCAGTTTGCCTGTTTCAACATCAGTAGCCATTATTGCTTTATCCTGTAAAACAATACAATAAGATGCTTTATATATTAGATCATACACTTGTTTACAAACAAGTGTACCTAGATCAAATTTAATCACACAGACAAACATGTTACTTAGGGCCTGCGCAGACCGGGACGGCATGGCAAGAGATTTTAATTTTTACTAATGGATATTCAACTGTACTATTACAGAAATACGACATAAATTGCTATGCTTTAAAATGATGTTGTTCCGTTCACGTTCAATGCCACGGCATCATTTAAAAGCATAGCAATTTATGTTGTATTTCTGTAACAGTACAGTTGAGAATGTCCATATTAGTAGCCTTTATGGTTGTATCTCTCACCTAGTTTTTGTTTATATGATCCAATATTAAATAATCAATTACCTTTGCTGTAGAAAAAATTGTAGTTCCATCATCATCAAATTCAATATCTCTTATTGCACTTAAATGCAACTCCAATGTATTAACTAGTTTAGTTTCTTCATTGGAGTACTCATAAAGCTGAACATCTCCACAAATATTTCCCAATGCTATTATGTTCCTTGAAGGGTGAAATGATATATCAACTACAAAATCATCACATATGATCGTTGGGGGATGGTCACGCATTTTGTTTTGTTCAGCTTTTATTGCTTTTACAACTTCATCTTCATCTTCCTCATTGTCTTCATCTTCTTTCACCATGTTGGTATCTGATGCTGTTTCATTTTCCCCTTCACTTATGTTATCATCATCATTTGCATTACTCTCTGAAAAACCCAACAGTTTTGTTTTTGATACAACACCACAGCAATACAAAACTATACACAACAAATTTGAGATATTATTGATTATGATTGAGATGCTCACTACTAACTAGGTTGCTCACTACTTATACTATCACAATGATATTTATTCTAAATTACAATAATTTTTACTCTATTGATATATTGTGAAATAATTGGAATATTTTTATAAAATGATTACTTTTCTATACTTAACTATTTTTGAATAGTAAATCATTTTGCAATTAATTTTATATGATATGTAAAAGTAATTAGCCGCGTCCAGACCAACCGAGCCAATTGCTCGGTCGGGTCGGTGTGGTGTGGACGGCGCTTGGGCTTCCTCGGGCACACGTTGGCTCGGCCGAGCGCGGCTCGACCCCGAGCCATGCGTTGTCGGTTTTTGGCGATGCTCAAAGGCGGCTCAGTCCGAGCCGCTCGCCCGGTGTGGACGGAAATAAAGACGCTCGCGAGCGAAGTGAATCAAAAATGGATAAAGAAGACAGTATTCGCTTAATACAACCTAAAGTCCCCAGTACACAATGGCGTATGCTGGCCCACGACAGGCCATCGCCATTGTGTACACGGGGCAATGGCGTATGATGGCGGACAATTGTCAACCGTGGCGCGCAATCGGAAAGTTGTCGGTTTTTCGGGCACACTTCAAAGGAATCGTGGCGTAGCGTGGCCTGTGGTGTTCACACAATGGGCCATTGTTTAGTTTGTCACCTACAACTTTCAAGTTTATTGATTTATATTAATTGTAGTATTTTAGGTACGATGTTTTCAGATGAATGATGCATTTAATCGTATAGTAGACTCCCTGAAAATACCTATTTAAAAGAAAGAGACATTTCTTCTACGTCCATCGCAAGTGGATTGCCAGGCAGCAATGAGACATGCGCCATTGTGTGAACACCAAGTGATCGTGGCCTACAGTGGTGCATTGCAAAGCGTGGCCCAGCATACGCCATTGTGTACTGGAGCCTTAACGGAAGTTACCGTAAAGTTGTATTAAGTTACCGTATTGGTTTCGGTTTTGGTACATTTTTTTAATCCTGAGTTTTCGTTTCTCTTTTCTTATGATAGGTATATCCAGACAACATAAGCGCCGTAGCAGCTAATAATACGTGGTTTTCCATCATTCTAAGGAGAGACACTGACTGAATGCTCAAACCGGCTCACCTTGGCTCGCGAGCCCGGCTCGGAACTTTCACAAATTGGCTCGGGTGCCACGGCTCGCGAGCCAGATGCTGCTGGTCTGGACGCGGCTATTGACTAAAATTGAAACGGTCACTGAAGCAGGGTATCAAAGAAAGAACATTATCAAGTAAATTATATGGAATTATATGGAAATAGAAAAAAATAAATATTATATGGAAAGGTTACTTGCCCGTCATGCTGTCATTATTTAGGTTAAGCTTTGCAGTACATACTCAAAGGCCTAGCAGTCCTCGATTGGATTAAAAGAGGCATGGACCCCAACGTTACTATTTTAAGCATCCTTTTCTCATATTACATACGTATCAATTCTAAATCCCAATTATAACCTAAAACCTACCGTTATCAGACGAGAAATCTGGCATTCCAGCATCATCCTCTGACATATCACTCTCATCATCAGATGAGTTTTTTTCGATACCACGAAAATCGTTGGTCATTTCGTTTACTACAAAAGAATTATGAATCTTTACTTTGCAAGCACCTTGTTCTCAACTCAACAAGATATTGTTTGTTTGTTTATTTTTCTTAATTTCCTTTATTTAACCGAAAGTGGTGCCAAGTTTGGAACTTGATATTCCCCAAGTATTCTTTAAAAAGTAGTGTTGCCAATAAGATTTTTTTCAAGTCAAGTTACTTTTGTATTTCCGTCAAAAATATTTATTCATTCGTTATTAAGGTGGTTCGTGACGCGTGTTCAAAAAATGAAATAACTGTGAAAAAAAGGCACCATCTGTGCGAAGCACTAGATATTAAGTTATAGCAAAAGTATCTAGAGCGCCATCTAGTTACTTGAACTAAATACTTGTGTAGAAAGAAATAGGAAATCTTTTTTCTCTTTTTCTTTTAGTTATTCTTTTATTTATCGTACTTTGTCATATTTACATTCGAAGCGGACTTGTCAGCGTAAAGATTGTAATATCTTGCACCCGTCTCCCGTGCAAAGAAGTTTGGTTGAACCAAACAGGTTTCTTTCTTATAATTTTAATGCATTCTACATAGCTTATGTGGATAATAACGTACAAAAAAAAATAGCTTTGGATTTTTTTCCACAGCTGTGGAAAAAAATCAATTTATTGTAAGAAAAGTAAATATATTTTTTACCATAATATAGTTGTAAAAATTTAAGTACTAAAATACTTATTTAAAAACGGCTCATAGATAAACCTTACTGACTAACACACTTTACAACAATAGTAAAGTATACTTTAGATGCTAGCATACACTTTTCTTATATAAAATGAAAATAACACTAGTACACAAAAGTAATACATATTGATCTTTCATCTGCGGCAATGGTCCCCTATCCTACTAATCCAGACGTCCAGAATACTAGAGCCAAGAACTGCCATTGTACTGGGTCACCATGGTAAGGATGTATGACTTGAAGTTGGTCGCCTTCTTCCTACTTCAATCCTTCATGATACGGCAACGGTCTCTTCACGAAGATGTTTTCTTATCACAAGGTGAATGTTGGTCACGGTGGTCTCAGCCTATGGTTCTTGTAGTACTTTCTTCGCGTCAAGGATTTCTGCCTGCGAGTAACTGAATGCCAGGATCTGGGCTAGACTGCCCAGACAGCTTCCATGAATTCTAGCTTACATTGCATTAAAAATAGGCACTATTTGAGATATATTACAAACTATTTGAGATTTTTTTAACAACAAAATGTTGGGTGTTTATGACTGACATATTTATTTACTTACTACTAGTTGTCATGACAACCAAGAAAAAAGTTAAATGTACCACGTAACAACAAAAAGTTTGCTACACATTGTATGAGTATAGTGAGTATAGTTTTGTTTACCTACTCATATTTCGTAGCTCAATCGTAAATGTAACGTATATGGGAGATATACTGTGCGCTAACGCGGCATTGTTTTTTTGCATCATTTTGTGCAGAATTAAATATTTGAAAAAAAATATATACAGGGTCTAACAGAAGGGGTGGACCAAAAGCAACAGGGCCGATGCAGGAGCTCTTAGCCTATCGATATTACCCCCATGTATGTTCAGCGATATTCAGTCGTTCAAAAGTTACTCGCTTTTTATGTTTTTTTTTTCATAATTTTATTTTAGGTTAGATTTCTCTTGTATACCCAAACTATTAGAGCTACAACCGTATTTTTTTACACCTTGTAGCTTCATAGTAGACCTTTCGTACTTGATAGTTTGGGAAAACTTGGGAAATCTAACCTAAAATATGTTAATGAAAAAAAACCATAAAAGTGCGAGTAACTTTTGAACGACTGAATATCGCTGAGCATACATGGGGGTTATTTCGATAGGTATTGAGCTCTTCCATCGCCCTTTTGCTTTTGGTCCACCCCTTCTGTTACACCCTGTATAATAAACCTCTTTTACCCTGTTCGGAACAGCGGCTATTGTAGCTGGATATTGTAGCATTATTAACTGTATAGTATGAAAATAAAGTTCGCATAATTCTACACCATAATAAAATCAATGTGTATGTACTTAGTATGAAACAAACCTAGCGGTAATTAAATATGTACTGTACACGTAATATATGAACCACCTGTGTTGTAATTTCTCGACAATACATTACATAGATAGATATTTTTTATTATATATATAAACACCCAGAACACCCGGAATAAATATTTGCAGATAGTACAAACATTTATCCCAAGGCGGGAATCGAACCGGCAACCTCCACGTCGTCAATGCCACCGCGCCACATCGGTCGTCAATGTTTAGGTATCTAGTAAGTATACGACTACGTCATTCGCTCGAATACTTACAATTATCTATCAAATACAAAATTCTAAGGTTTGTTGTCAGCTCTCCAGTCGTAGGAAAAGAAACAAGACAACAAAACTAAATCTATCCCTTTTCTTCTTGAAAATGCTACGTTGCCAATCTATTATCTAAACTAAAATTCTAGAAAGGATAAGATTTGTCTGTTTGTTGGTCACTATTTAATTCAAAAGTACACGTCCTATTTTAAAACTATTTCTACATAAGGATGTAATATCTTAACCGAGTAACATAGACTATTTTATGTACAAATTGCAATATGAAAAAAACGTTTCAATGTAAAATAAAGTGAACGCCAAAAACGTTGCCGAGCCGAAATATACAACGCGTGCCGTGTCACGGGTCACTAGTAGTCAGTCTCACTACTGCTAATAATAAATAACTGATAAATAACTGATAAATGTCACTGTTCATAAAGTTTGGTTATAAAAGTGTGGCCATAAATGTATTTCCTTGCAAACATTATTATCAAACTGTTCGTTTTTTAATGTTCTGTAATTATAAATATACTTAAAGAAAAATTATTTCATTAAAAAAAAACGTTTATATGTAAGAAAAATTACAAACTTCCAAATAATGCATTGAAATATAGGTAAATAAAACCTTTTTTTTTGTTGTCAAAGTAAATAAAACCTGTAGTAAGGCAACCTCGCTGACATAATTGTCATTGCTAGCTGTCTGTCAATTTAGTCGTACATAGTTGTTTTTGATGAAATTTTATCTTGTAAGTATAGTAATCAATTGTGCCAATTAGAAACTCATTGTGGTAACAGAAAGGATCCGAAGAAACATTCACGCTTTGCGATCACTCCGATCAAGCATTATGATGTAACTGCCCCACAAACAATCTATATCCTTTGTACGCAGGCAAGACAATGCACCAACAACTGCAATTGAAGAATCTTAGCGACGCCACAGAAAACGACATAAATAGCCCGTAGCCCGTTTTTGGGCAAAACATATTCATGTGTTTTATTTGTTTAATTTATAGAGCTGTAGAGAGTCTTACTATTGAAATATTAAATACATATAAACATATTCCTGAAGATATTAGCAGTTTTATTAGAAGGTAATCTATGTAATAGGTATCTACTGCATTTTATTGCATTTAAGTTCAAAAAAAATTCCAATAAAGTAGGTTTTATAGTAGTCTGTAAAAATTCTGCAGAGCCTCTGCTCTGCAGAAAGACACAGATAAATATCAAAAAAAGGAAGCAACAAAAAGTTATATTTCTGGTGATTTGAACTCGAATACTCTGATTGTCAGTCCACAGTACCTTGAACTGCGCTATTCGTTCTTATTACCTAACGTCGAAATTATGAAACGCTAGCGCATTTCAAATATCGGAAACATTTTTGCGTGTCAAAGTAGATAGCAAGCTTGAAATTCCTCGCCAGCCTCTGCACGTTTTTCCTACTAAAATTATAGTATTTTGTATTGATTAATTGGTATCTATTAATAAATTTTCGCAAAGGTGAATTTTGATAACTAAACGCAAAAAACCATTAACAAATCAGAAGAAAAACCGCAGTTTTTTAAACTAGCGACATCTTTTGTTGTTGGGCTACCGTCCTGACTGAGCGCTTGGGCCTTAAAATCCGTTAAATGTCTTAAAATATAAATGTACACATTTATAGAAATTTATTTTGGTAATTTATAAAATAAAATACCAAACAAGCTTGCTAAAATACAACAGTTTTGATTACTAGAGTATTCTCACGCGTCCTCGTAAGTATTTTAACGTAAACCTATATGTTACTAAAAAAATCTTTATTTAATTCAACTGCACTCATAACACTGAAAACTTTATCTAGAATCTTCTAATCTTTGAATGAAGTTCGAATGCTACTCGCATCCTACAAAAATATTTTTTATTTGAGCAAGACTCTTGCTGCAAGAGCCCACGAGCACGACACGACGCAGTGTTTTAAATGTCTCAAAAATCTAACATTTCGCGCTTTATTAAATTCTTAATTGACAGCATACGCTTTTGAAATTTTTGAATGGAAACATAGGATTCAATCGCGAAGAGTGGAAAGAGGCAAAGGAGGCCTTTGCCCTGCAGTGGGACGACAATGGCTGAATAATAAATAATAATAGCAATGCTCTGGGGACCTAGAAAAAATATATATATTAATATTCCTAAAAAGCCGGATAGTTTAAATTAAATGATTAAGTATGTTGAAATTCATAAGCGCAATAGGTCTTATAGATAGGTATTATACAGGGTGTCCCATGAATAAACGGAAACCTTACACCAATTATGGAGACACCCTGTATTGGATAGGTAGGGATAATAATGGTCGTAATCATATCGTAATATTCGTACGTCACACATTATCTATCTATACATAAACTTATAATAAAACTGTAGAGGTCAATTCTGTACATAAAATATATTTTCAAAATAACAATCAGGGGGTGTTTAGTGATCGATACCGATGCCAAAAATGCAATCAGTAAAATTTTTGTCTGTCTGTCTGTATGTTCCTTATGCTTCGGCTACATTAGCGGGCGAATATTCGTATCGTGTTGGCGCGACAAAAACATCGTGTTCGGGTATAGGCGATGTTCTTGTCTAAATACTACGCGATGACACGATGTACCCGGCCACATACATCGCGTTAACACGAATATTCGCCGTAGCCCGCTAATGTGGCCCCAGCATTATAGAAACAAAAACTACTCGACGGATTTTAACGAAACTTGGTACAATTATTCTTCATACTTCTGGGCAGGTTATAGGATACTTTTCATCACGCTACAATCAATAGGAGCAGAGTAGTGAAGGAAAATGTTGGCAAAACGGGAGAAGTTGCTCCATTTTTTAAGCTTCCGTCACGTGTACAGCCTTAATGGTTAAAGTTACATAGAAATCATGTATGACGGAAATATTCTACATAAAATTGTCTAAAAAATATCCCGTAACAGCATTTGTCTATCTTTTATGGTTGACTCACAATAACACGTGTAACTCCTGATAGCTTAGCAGTTCGGAGCATTCTGATTATATTTGTTTACTCTTGCGTTTATAATACTCTTACTCATCCCTAATTTAAAAAAAGTCATTATTACCTATTCAATAAAAAAAGAATTATAGAAATCGGTATAGAAACACCAAACTTATACATGAATTATGCCATCGCGCCGTCGCACGTGAATACTCAAGTCGAGTAAAGTTTGAAATTTGTTGTGTTTACCACTAGATGGCGCTAATGTGCACGAATCCTAGATCGCGCTATCGGTGCGTTTTAGTAATGTGTTATATGTCGGACGGTATTTAGCAATAGTTTCGTTAAATTGAGTTATCTTGAAAAGTTATTTAGGGTTGCGTACCCGATTACCGCTAAATATTTAAAAACAAAATGTTAAATAATCAAAGGGGCGCTCATAGTCTCATCCAAAAACATATAATTTACTTTAGATGGTTTGTTTTTTTTATTTATATGATATTTTATAAAAAATATACATAGGTACATATACTTACTTAGATCTATACTATACTAATATTACAAATAGGTAAAGTTTGTGTATTTGTTGAATTGTAAGGGGTAATCTCAGGATCTACAGAACCGATTTTAAAAATTCTTTACCCAATACAAAGTTACATTAGACTTTCACGTGGTAGTCCGTTTTGCTAAGTGAATCGGAGAAAAAACGGTCGAATGAAAGCGTTTCTTAAGAACGCTGCCTTAACTATGGAAGATATTTTTTTGTATTCTAGAGAAAAGATGTGGAGCTTGATAATGCCTACAAAAAAGTCAACGACAGCATATGTCTTACTTTTATATATAATAAAAAATATGCACAACGAAGTGGGCACGTGTCAGCTAGTCCAACATAATAGTTGCTCGCGTATTGCAAACGTTTAATATCACAATCAGTTTCTCTACGAATAATTTGATTTTAACACATCATATTTAATTTTGCCAACCGCACACAAATCACAATCAGGGTTGACGTCCAATAAGACGATACCTACAGTATTAAAAAAAAACATTTCATACTACTTAAGTACTTTATGTATTTTGTAAAAGTGTGAAACTGCTTCAGAATGGAATTCTGAATCTATGCTATAAATGAAATAAAATATTAGTGGAATCAAAATTTATCTTTTCTATAAGTCGACACATCGATCGATAGATCTATAAGTGTAGGCACTGGGCGAAGGCAGTGGACGACGGCGGCGGCGCGGCGGCGGAGGTGGCCGCAACGATGGAGCGAGGGAGGGCGGAGTAGGGGGAGCTCGATTCGCACGTGTAGTGTACACGCGACCCGCGTGAATGCGACCTACTATTGGCTCGATGAAGTAGTCACGTTGCGTGGTCCACAGTTCATAAAATAGTATTTTCCCTTGTATTCCATCAGTCTGGTGAACTGTGAAGTACGCGCGTATTAGGTTTTGGTTTAGTTTTGATTTTGACTTCTAGCGCAGTGGTCGCTTTTTAGATTCCTTGTTAAAATTGTTATGTGAAATGTTTAAAAACATTTTATATTAACTTATCTACCAATCTAGTTTGATTAAAGATGTTGTAGATTAGTAGTAAGTAAGTACTGTGAAATAATAATTGTTAGGAGTGCACAACAAGTGCATCACCTCGGGTATGTATTAAGAACTACTTATGTACCTATTTATTATTTTGTTACAATAAATTTGCTATTTATAAGTAGATTAAGTAGTACCTAGGAAATAATAGAGGGTGTATTAAGACTAGTACCGAAAACTGTTTTTTTAACTTTAAATAATATTAAATAAATAGGTAAAGTCTTTATTGATGACAAAAGAGTTTTCATTTGAATAAATTATTATGATTGAATTTATAAATACAATTAGAATCATCTTATAGAGGAACTAGATTTTAGGTGCCAATTCCTCGCGACTAAAGTGCAATTAATAAATGCAACCTAAATATAATTAATTGGATAATTAACATAAACTTAGTAGGTACCTAATATGTAGTTAGCTAAATAATTTATACATATTATGCTGTGGTTGCCCTCATTGGAAGTGGACATGAGGAGATACTAAGATACGTTTTAGTAGGTAGGTACATGTGTATTTTGTACATTCATTTAAAACTGCTGAATCGATCTCAGAGTAAGTATATGATACAATGTTTTTTACAGAACAAATATGGATTGGGTTCTTCGAAGCCCCCAAATACACAGCACTTTTAGTAACCTTGGATGTGTTAAAAACGATGGATATCACGTGAATGAAAACTGCAATTGTAAGTAATTTAAAATGCATAAAATTAAAACGAGTCTTGGAGTAAAAACTACCTACTTTATGCCTAGGTACTGTTAAGCTAAACGTATCTAGATTGAATAACCAATGTTGAGTAAGAACCTATTTTTGCCTTTGAGTTACCTATAACGTTACCTTTAATTTCAGCTGCTCTGGAAACGATCCTTAGCAATATTTTATCTGAAGACAAGTATTTGCGGGCTTACCGAAGAAGTCTTAGCCATGGTAATAACGTACAGAAAGACCTTATACCTCTGTTCATACACGCCAAGGAAGATAAAACAGTAGAACTACTTATACAGATTTTAGTAAACATAACTATTCCAATTGAATGTTTACTAAACGTTGATCTCATTTCAAGGACTGATTATGGTCGATACACTGTATTTGATATAAATAACTTACTGGCAACAGCCAAAGTTGCATTTACTGACCTAAGAGTTTCGAAAGCTTTATTTGACTTTCTAAAGAAGAACTCAGAAGTGGAACTGAAAGAAAATTTGTCGGAACAGCAACGCACAAATGTTAGCAACTGCCTGTTGTTGCTCAGGAATATATTACACATTCCGGAAGACAACGGCTACCTGCCTCAGACTTACGGTCCATCGACTCACTCGGTTCAAAACCAAATTTTATGGAATATTTTTAGCCAAAGCGTCGATAAGATAATCATTAAATTTATGACAATTTTAGATGCGGTAAGTATTTGTCCGATGAGGCAATTACATAAAGAACATTGCCCAAACCTTGTACCAGATTGCGTCACAAGCTAATTATCATCAAAATTAATATTTTATTTATACGTGTACTTTGTTAATTTTTAACCCTCTTATTTAACCGGGTTTAGAAAATTAAAATTAATTATACATAACATGATTATCAATTTCCTACTTCCGAGTGCTTAGTCCGAGCTTGCATTTTAAAACTCCCGACTCTCGAGTCGAGAGTCGTCTTTCGGATATCCATACAAAAATACAAGGACATCCGAGAGACGACTGTCGACTCGAGAGTCGGGAGTTAAAATGCAAGTTCGGACTAAGCCTTCCGCACGTCAACTATTTTGTTCCGATCCCAGCTGTCACCTATTTTCGTGAGTGGACATTGAGCATAAAAATCTTGTTTGTCAAGTAAGCTTTAGCTGAGAAGGCAAATATGATATAAAATAAAATACATTTTTAAATATTTTGAAATCCGGTTAAACATTGAAAAAAATATTGTTGGTAGCGAAAAGGTAAATAAAATTAGGGCTTTGAGAGTAAGTTCAAATTGATGCAAGTTGGTACAGATTCCCATAGCCCATTGGGCATTGTCCTTTATATTTGTTGTTAGTACCTACTTTATAAAATATGGACTTCTAATATAAGTACCTATATTAGGTACCTATTTTGCAGGGTTCTTGGGGAGTCACTATGGTGCAGTTGGTTGCCTTGTTATACAAAGACCAACATATCGTTAGTATTCAGAAACTTCTTAACAACTGGCTCGAAGCTGCCTCGTCTTCTGAAAGCTCGGAAGATAATGAGAGTAATACGACTCCTCCAGATAGAGGTAAGTACATAGATATTTACGCCAAAACTAAAGCAATGTAGTATTGTATTAAAATGATTATTTCATATAACCTTATTAGGCACTAACTTCAGCTTACATACCTAGTCTACTTTGATTTAGGTTAGGTACCTACTTACTTGCCTAACCTAAATCTCTTCAGTAAGTTTTACAAGCCATTGTGATTCTCGGAGTCAAATAACCTTTAGTTGCGGTTTAAAGTTTCAAATTCGTTTTACCTATAACCACTTTCATTGCAAACCAAGGAAAAATGTTCATCAATTACGGGTTCATGTTAGACTGGAAGGTACCTATTTAACCATTGCAGAGATACACTATTCATCGATTTCACGATCTATTTCTACCGTAACATATTTTAAGATTTGTACAATTTTCACCATTATAATATTAGGTAAGTATACATCTTAATTTTCGTATATTTTTAATGGTTAGTGTTAATTAATAAATCGGTGGCCTCATTTTATGATTTTACCTTAATGCAAATGATTTAACTGAACAACATTAAATAAAGCTGGCAGTGAAGATTCATCCGCGATGCTAACGTCGTCGGACTCAACGTCCGATTCTTGCGACAACAGCGGAGGCGATAAAAGTGGCGAAACAAAGGCTGCCGGCAACGAAACGGCGACACAAGAAAAACCTGAATCTGTTCCCGCGCCAGACACCCCCGACCAGACACTCCAGCTAATCACTTGCGAACAAGGCAACATCGACGAAACTAAGTCCGCTGAATCAATACCGGATACTCAAGACATCATTCCCCTGCCCTTATCCGAAACTCAAGACATCAATACAAATGATGAAGAACCATCACAATTAATATCAACTACTGAACAAACTAAACTAAACAATGTAAGAAGGTTTTGGTTCTTTGTTTCTAAAATTAAATTAAAGTTGCCAATTTTAAAGGTCATCTTATTAAAATTAATGATACGATCAACGGTTTTTTTTCAGGATACAAATACTACCTTAGTAGTCCCAAGCGATCAAAATATAAGCCAAAAACAAGTAATCGTATCTGAAGTATCTGATTGTGGATATGGCACTCACGTTGAAAACAGAGCATCCATTTCAACGTCTAGTAATGAAGACGACGTGCCAGCGAAGAAAAAACACAAAAAACCACATAACGCTAAACAGCGGCCAAATAATAAGCGTCGTCCAAGCACAAACAGCCAGGATCGAAAAAGAAGAAAGGTGGTGAAAAGAGGAAAAGCTAACATGTAAGTATGGAACTAATTATTTGTTTAATGCTGCAAATCTTCGATTAAGTTTTCCCCTATTGATTTATTCCTATGATTTCAGAATCAATGTGCAAGGTCTATCTCACAAAACTCCTACTGATGAAGACATAACAAATGTAATAAAAGAATTTACAGTGGATTTTCTCCTTAAGGGATATAACTCCCTGGTTCGAACACTTCACAGCGAGATTATTGCGAATCCTATGCTTGAAATCGACACGTCCCATTTTTTCTGGCTACTTTCATATTTTCTGAAATTTGCATCACAGATTGAGTTAGACTTGGAGCATATCGGCTCTGTGTTATCATACGAGATCGTGCTATATTTAACATCAGAAGGAGTTAGTTTATGTGAGCAATTTGAGGTTGCTATCAAATTGGACGGCATTGATTTGGAGCCTAACTTAAGGAGACAACATTTGGTAAATACAGAACATACCTAGATACCATAACTAAATTAATCGTCTAACTCGTGGTCATAAACCTTATTATTTTATTCACGCTCTTGAAATGCCCATGAATATTTGTATGCTTTGAAATTATTACAAGTAAATATAGGGTCTACAGTTTTACTGGCATATTTGAACTAGATATATATTAGCTGATCATGCTGATATTCGTCTAAGTCTTGAAGCAATTCTGGGATCATTTCCATCTCGAATAAAGAGTAACGATATTCATATGAAGCGGTTTTATTTAACGATGAATTAACGCGTATTGAATGGTTACACTCTTTACCTACAGGTAATTCTAATCATATGTTTTTACTCTTATAGGTTGTCACGGCCATTCGCGAATTTATACAAACCGTTGAACTGTACAAAAAGAGTACGCGTTTAAATAAAGACGGCTACGAGAATCTTGCAAAGCTGCAAATTAAAATATGCGAAACAGAGGATCTTCGGTCCATGTTTGTTCTTCTTCTGCGTCATTTTAATCCGAAGTACCACTCAAAACAGTACCTACAGGTATACCCACGTGTACTATTTTGTCGTTAAAATGTCACTGTTCTAAAATAGGCGGTCATGTCAAACTTTACTGGTTTGTGTCTTTGTATGTTTTTATATTTAAGTTTATTTAAGCTGTATTTGTTTCCCAAATAAAATAAAAATGTCATGTGCGAATTAAACCAGTTGATGCTTCCGAAAAAAAGCTTATAATTTTTCAAATGTTCTTTAACCAAATTAAGAAATATGACATTAAATTAAATGCATGGATGACATTACTACTGTATGAGATACCTAATACATGATAATTCTATTGTAGGATAAAGTAATAAGAATATACTGCTAGAAATCAATCGAAACATCTTCTTTTTACAGTTTTAAGCCCATTCCCGTCATCATTCAATGATGCACATTTTTATCAAATTATTGTGTTTTAGGACCTTATTGTTACAAACCACATGGTCTTAATGTTTCTGGATAAAGGAATGAAACTTCCGGAATACAACTCTACATCTAATCTCGTGGACCATCTACGACAGTAAGTTACTTTTAATAATTATTGAAGGATTTATTGTTCCACAGTAAATTATAAAAGATCGGAGAAGTGAAGTTATAGGGGTCAGAAGACCAGTAAAAAAATCTAACTGGACAAACATGCTAGTGGTGTATCATCATCATCATACGTAGCCAAAGCTCTCATATGTGGGGTGTCATATGACATTTATTTGAGACATCCAAAACACATTATAATTTTCTCCGACAACAGCGTAGCACTTACGGATGTATCATTCCCCAGATTTGCTACAACGGAAATAATGGCACAGTACGGCATGCTGCTCAACGATTACTTGGTGAACGGAGAGTACGTGAACAATTGTATTTTCACATTAATGCACCATGTCGGAGGAGAACTAGACAGTCTGATAACATTGTTTCAACCTAACATTCTTAAAACTTTTACCGCTATATGGAAATCGGACTTTGAAATATGTGACGTAAGTATTTTAAGAATATCATAATTGCTTGGTTCATCAGAATTGTATGTGTTTTCGGCTCGTTTAACGTAAGTGAATCAAAAATAACTTTGTTCCAGGACTGGACTGATCTCATAGAATACGTTATAAATACGTTTGTAAAGAAACCGTTTTCGCTCAACATTGCTTTATTGTTCCCGGAAGAGGACAACTCCGAGGAATCCAAAATGTTTGACAATCAAATTGAAATATCTTCGTTCTCCAATTATGACGTGAATCATGACGCACAGTCTGTCGAAAGTAATAAGATTGAAACACCAATGGAAAGGTACATTATATGTCTTGTTTGCATTATAGCTATAGAAGAGTTAACGCTTGCATTTGTTGGATAAAGTGGCAAAGGACTAAGTTTCAATTCTATAGTATGGTTCTGCTTGTTCAAAAATTGCTTCGAAACCGATCTCGCTATAAATGGAGACCTATGTAGCATGATCTCTCATTTATTTCGATTTCTAATAATCACACACATTTTTATATTAGCAGATGGACAGAAGACGAGATATCTGCACTCAGATGGTACTATCTACAAAACAACGACTCAATCGATATAATAAGCCAAACCAAAGCACAGTTCGAAGAGGATGGCATAGAAAAATCAAGAGAAGCTATAATTAGAGAGTTATTTAACCAAAGCTTAATTAGTAGAGACTTTTACGAAAATCAATTGAAAGGAGAAATATATTTGAACGCGAATGTAATGCACTTCAACGAAGAAAATGTAGACGAAGAGATAACCAAGATTTGCGAGCACCTGATAGAGGATGGCAAGGCAGCCGGTCTAATTTGGGTGCAGGAAGCTATACTTGAGATGTGTTTCGCGAAGATACATATACATAAAATAAATGTACAGAAAGCAATGCCTTTAAGCCTAACCGATCCCGCAAAAGATCCCGTAAATGAAGAAGCCAAAATTAAAATTGACGAATGGCCTGTTATGTCACCGGTAGCGTATCATTCATTGAGTAAGTGTGTTACACTCTAAGGCGAGTATTGGTTAGACTTTGAAATATAGGAAGACAGATCGTCCGAGTAACAAATCTCATTACAAAGCATTCTGTGCACTTGTGTTTAAAAATATTATCACCTACCTCCTCCTCCTCCTCGCGTCGTACTCCTCATGGCTGAGGGTCGTGATTCCCCTGCAGAATCTTACTTCGGACGATGTCACGCCAACCACTTCTGTCTTTGGCGGCGTGTAGAGCATCATGTAGGTATCTTGACATCCATGGTTGAGCGTATTTGGTCGGTCCAACGAAGTGGGCTGCGTCCTCTTGATCGCTTACCGTCAACCTTTCCGGTAACGATCAGTTGTTCCAGGTTCCCCCCATCCTTCCTGGCTGTGACCGAAGATGTTCTTCCTTGCGCTTGTATTTGTATCACCAGTAGCAGAAACTTTGTCCGGGACCTGGCGCGCCACCCCGGCAGAGTCTTCGGTAACCAATTTCACACCGCTCAGCCCGGTAACCGTGCGGCGCCGGTTGATAGTCGGGTCACTCATCAAAATCACTCTATTTCCTGTCCTTGTATTCATGGGGGTTTTTCTTGGGAAAGTACATCGTGGTGGGCTCCCATGTCCTTCCACGG
Source organism: Ecliptopera silaceata (assembly GCA_932527185.1). NCBI lineage: Eukaryota > Metazoa > Arthropoda > Insecta > Lepidoptera > Geometridae > Ecliptopera > Ecliptopera silaceata. The sequence continues at coordinate 6,066,802 of OW052192.1, forward strand.
TAGTTTTTCAGAGAGAATTTAGTTCTCTTGGCCACTGCAGACCATTCTACATTGTCGTAGATGGGTCGGGTTAGTTAACCGCCGCCCGAGACTCGGCGTTGTCTGTTTTACTGCTGGCTAGTTCTTCTCCAGACGAACCCTCCTCTTTTTTTCATCCGGGCTTGGGACCGGCAATGGCAGAGTTATCACCTACCTAATACATCTAGAACTACTTAGTAAAGCTTACTGTGAAAGAGCTCCTCTGGAGAAGTACTACAACCGTGCCTACTTCTGCCGCTCAGCAGGTTACCACTAACTCTGATTTAAATCTTAATTATGTTTCAGTCAAGAACCAATCTGTGCCACTAGTCGCGTGGAACTGCCAGCAATCAAGAATTTGTAACGACCTCAAGTTCTTGCAATTACTGCACAAGCTTGGGTTCAATCTGCCTGTCGACACTGGCAAGATTTTTATACGTATACCGCACTTTTGGACTCCAGATTGTTTGTTCAATATAGCTGGGAAAATTCGTCCAATAGATACAAGTAAGTTGTTTTTTTGCTATGTAATCTTCGAACCGCGCTAATGAGATATTTGCAGGTATGATAAGAATATTTCAATGCATAGACCAGACCATGGTCGTGACATTGTACGTTAATTTAATGTTTTTTTGTCAATAACAATGTTTGTAATTACAGCGAAACTGAAATTTCATGTAAGCGACTTGACAGACAGCGCCCACGCCACGAAATTGGACAATATATACCTACCATCGGGAATAATTGAAGAGGTGCCATTCATTGGAAGACATGATAGTGTATACCAAATACACGAACAAAACGTCGCTACGATGGTTAATTACACTCCTAGGTAAGAAACACTATCCAACTAGCCTGATAATCAAGATATTTTAGAGGAATGTTATCGTCATTTCGCAGACATCGATATTTTACAAAGGAATGTATTTCCAAAATAATTACAAAGTCACTTATTAAGATACTGAAAACTATTTTGTTATAGCTATGGTTATTGTCATAAAAAAAAACTTTGTTTCAGACCCGGCTAAATAATTACAAAGTCACTTAGTGAGATACTGAAAACTATTTTGTTATAGCTATGGTTATTGTCATAAAAAAAACTTTGTTTCAGACCCGGCCTTTCGTTTAAAAAACAAGTTGAGACACCAGAATATTCTTGGCTGGAATTTGTTCAAAAATCACAAAATCGCAAGATTGTACTGAATATGGACAGGTAAGGTTTTACAATTTTTCGAATCGTGTAAAATTGTGGTTTGTTAAGTCTCTATTTCAGAATCTATTTTGAGCTCTAGAAATTTTTATGCACAAGTAGATTATATGTCGAAGAATCAACAAATGACAAAATCCTACTTTCAGCATAAATACTTCTGAAGACGTAGACATGGAATTGCCGGATGGTGACGTTAAGATGAGTTAGCCGCCACTTGAGGCATCAAGCACTTTCATCACAGATACACCTCAACCGATGAATAGTCCCTACCTCTACCCGCTAGAAATACAACGAGCACTAGCCGATGTAAATTCCTTTCTTCAGCGTATAAATTCAGTCAATGTCAAATTTTCCAATCTTTTTAATTTACTGAAAGTATTCATAAACTGCACGTGTAACTTTAGCAACGTGACTTCGCCAGGCGGGATCGATACGAAACAGCGTTTACGTAAACGAACTTTTCCACGTGATGCTGCCCGTGACGCTTTCAACGGGTTGTACAGTACAGAAGTTAAGTTTCGCCATGTGACTGTCACATGGCTGAACATTTTTATTTTACAAACATTATTTTTCCTTTGTTGAAATACGTAAGTAAGGATTCTTTTTAAATTGTTTCACAGGACGAGAACAATGGAAAATTTTGATAGGTTATATCTACTTTATTAATATCGTAACTCTGGTAGCGCTTTGATTTCAATGCTATGATTTGTAAAAAAAACATGCGAACGAGAATATTTTTTCTGGGGTGGCTCATTTATAAAAATGGTTTTCTTAGATTTATAAGCTGAATAACTACAAAGCCAAGTAAACAAACACTTATATATTGTGGTCGGAATAAGCTCTTTTCTTACTCTCTTGACTAAGTAACGTAAGGTATGTAGAGTTCGAGCACGTTGTCTGAATTTTACTGAGAGATATAAATAATTAAATATTCATGGACTATATATTGTACTATATAGTCCTTAACTACGGGGACTACATTGCTGATAGAATACTTATATACTTTTTTTGTAAATACCTATATACATAGAATACATAGTAACATCCAGAACCAGAACAAATATGTTCATCACATAAAAATTTGCTCTGGATGGAAATCGAATCCGCGACCCACAGCATGGAAATGGAAGGCAAGTCGATTGTGACTATGTATTTGCGACAGACTCAGAGCTCAGTTCTACTACCAACTGAGCTGTGACGCCTGTCACAATCTAAAACTAAGACAAAAAAAGTAAAAAGTAAAATAATATTTCGAGGCGCAAATTGTCATTTCAGCTGCATTTTTTTCCATACAAAAATTGCGTTTTAGTTTTCGAAACATTCGCGTAAAATTCAGTCTACGGGCCTAATCTAGTCTCTGTACCTAACGCCATAGGGTACATAAATGACTAAGGGTAGGTATAGGTACGTAATAAGTCTATAGTTTTATTCCTCTATTTTATATTTAGTTAATAATATCAGTTCTGTATAAAATAAGACATTTTGTTGCCATACACGCATAAAAATATTGTTTAGCCCCAGCAGGGTCGTTTTAGGATCATATTGTAGGTTTATACCTTACTTACCTATTGGACAACCCTCCAGCCTAGTTACAAATATTAATGGACACTTCACACATCACAAACTAGCTATTTCAAAAGATATTGCAGATTCCGTCAAAACTGAACAATCTGGAGGAGGCCTTACCCGTCAGGGGTCCTACCTAGCTAAACATACCTATAAACCTAAACATATAGGAAAAAAAAAATAAAAATTTAAGTAATATTATTAAAAAAAAAAAAAAAAAAAAAAAAAATAGTTAATAATAGGTTAAATATCTACTTATATGATTTACGTAATCAGAAAATAAAATACATTACATACCTACAAGAAATAAAAATATAATTATGAAATTATAAATTTTAAAATAATTATGTGTAAATGCCTAATTATTTTTTCCTATGTCTTTTATAATGTAAATATCTAACTACTTATACGTTTTACCCAATGCATGAAGAGAAAAAAAAAAACATTATGTACCTTTATTTAATTAATTTAAGCTATGGAATAAACAGGCTTTTTTATTTTATTTATTTATTTACCTATTGGAACTAAAATGAAACAATAAATGAATCTGAATCTACTAGATGACATTATTCTGTACCTTTTTTATAGTATGTACCTATTTAAATGCTTTTTTTTAATGATCTAAGGATATAGATTGGCACATTGCCAAGGACCGAAATAAGTATAGAGTTACGGGGAGGCTTTTGCTCAGCAGTGGGACGATTCAGACTTTTATTAAGTATTATTATTTAGCCATTATCGTCCCACTGCAGGGCAAAGGCCTCCCTTCCCTCCTTCCACTCTTTGCGATCTAATGCAGTGACGGGCCACGTGCTCAGATGCGAGTCCAGCGAGTCCCGCCATCTCATCCTGGGTCTTCCACGCCGTCGCTTTGTATGTCGAGGGATCCACTCTGTGGTTTTCTTAGCCCATAAATCGTCGGGCATGCGACAGATGTGTCCGGCCCAGCTTTGTTGATGCTTTGTCATTTTTAATGACAAAGCATCAAAAATCCGCCCTCGGGGTTTGCCAACGAGCCATGGAGCGCAGTATATTAAACGTGAAACTGTCCGACCACGTGCGGAACAGTATCCTGCGCTCCAAAACACACATCGTTGACGTTGGTCAAAAAGCCGCCAGCCTAAAGTGGAACGATTCAGACTTAGATAATAAAAAAAGCTTTATACAGAATGCCGCTCAGGTAATTCCTTTTTGTAGTTTTAATCATAGAATATTAACTTATATACTTTTTTTACCGTGTGTATAATTAATGACATGTAATTTAGTTTTAGTGCAACAATTTGAAATTTTATTTGCATTCCGTAAAAATAAATGAACCGATGAGTACATCTTAGACTTTTATTTATATCTATTAAGTATTTGTAGTATGAAGTTCATATTGAAGTAGGTAATATATGTAGGTAATAATTTAATATCCTACTCTACCAAATAATAAATACAGAATAATTTCTATCTTGGTTCAAAGAACAAAGTATTGAAATAAAACTAAAAGTTTCGTTATATTTTTTTTTATATTAGTTATGTACAAAATTAACAATATTACATAAACTTAGGCACTTACAGATCTACACATCTAGTAACAATCATAAGTTAAAACATACATTCAACGAACTCGACACTGGCAGAATTGTGGCAACATGTCACAAAAGCCATAAACCAAGAAGTCAAGTCAAGTCAAGTTAAAACATTCACTATTCCTTACATAACGATTTGTAACAGTGTTGCTGAAGCAGCTATTAGTATGGCGAGGATCCGTGATAATGACCACTAGGCTCTCCGCTATAGCTTCCACTGCTTGGATTATGTTTTTGTAGATAGTTTTGAATAGCCTGGTCATAGCTTTGAGATTCTAACGAATTGATACCTTCGTGATTTCCGCCATTTCCGTAGTAACTGTTAGATGGGGCATCGTAGGAACTGCCACCGTATGACCCCTCTGAAGGGGTGTTCTGATTATGACCGGAGTTACCTCCGCTATAAGAATGTTCTTGAGATGGGCCGAAAGAATGTTCATCGGGCGAATCGTGAGATAATCCTTCTTGTACTTGATATGAATCTCCGCCATTTCCTTGGTTGAAGCTGTGGTCACTGGCGACATGTTGCGGGGCCGGCACGTGGACAATCTGAGGCACTGGCACGGGGTAGGGCTTGGATATATGAACAGGATAAGGCACCTTCTGTATCACCTTGACAGGATACGGTACTGGAACCTTCACGGCAATAGTTTTAGTAATTTTTATTATTTTGACGGGAGTCTCCGGTATCTCTACGTGTTGACCGAGGTCTTGCAGCTGAGTTTCATATCCTTCTACTGGTATAGTGTGAGAATGCTGATGATGTGATGCGTAGCTGAAGTAAATGCAGCTCAATAATATTATTAATTTCTGCAACAAATCATATCACCAATAAATTTCCATTTAATTAAATCAAAGCTATTATAAAAAGTATGTATTATTAATGTAGGTGCAAGTTTTGCAATGTTTTCCGGTAACGAATAAAGCGCAAAACAGGAAGTTAGCGGATTGAGGTTACATAAGTGAAACAAGTGATGTAAGTTTTGTTATTTCAACCTTCGATAAAAAACGTCGCAGTAATGCTACACTTGGAAAAAACACGAAAAAATGAATTGAGTTACTAACCGGTACTCCCATTGCTGTTGAGTGCGCGTCTACCTACAGCGGTGCAGTTAAAAAACTATCGAATACCAAGTGTCTTGAGGCTTTTATATTACAGTACATTCTCTCAGAAGCGAGAGGCGGGCTCTGTCGTCGGTTGGTAGTGATCCGATTACTTTCTTCGGCTTCATTTTATGCAGTCATCAAACAAATGACAGTGTAGGCGAGCACTTCAGCGTAACACAAGCTCCTGGTTTTCGAAGTATCTCATCAAATCTAGATACGTACGCACAATGTAATCTACCTACTATTGTTTACACAGCAACTAGACTTTTTATATTGCTACGGCCATCAAGAGGCAAATCCACATTGTAACGATTAAATTGTAGCTTTTTACCTCATTGTATGTGAACAATTATGTTTTATGCGAATAAATGTCTTTAAATAAATCTATTTACCGTCTCGTCATTGCTCATCGCATGTTAGGTAGAGCCATAAGATCGGCCACAGAAATAATTAATCAGATTCAATAATAAAAATATTGTTTTTTCTTGTGACGTGTATTTAATTTGCGCTAATTATCAACGACTTGACGAAATCAGGCCTTTCTTATTGTGACGTGTTCTTTTAGGAAGTGAATATGTAACTGGTGGGCACCCATCCACTTTACACTAGTATAAGCTACAAGTAGGTACTTAAAAAGTGCTCTACACTATAGGTACATGCTAATACTGACTATAAATACATTTTTTTACATATCACTTTACGGGGACTACTTAGTTTTTTTATTATTTATTTGTTAATTGATAATGTAACTGCCTACTTACATTATCAATTAACAAATTAGTTGTATCTCACATCACAGGTATAAAACTATTACTATACTTACTAAGACTTGTCCAAGATGCTTAATCACAGGGCTGATTATTTTCTGTTTAAAAATATAATATAAGTAACTAAAAAACCAACAGTATTTTATTTAACTTTATTAAAACACTGATACTTATTAATCAATTTATAATGGATAATTGGATAATACAATGTAAGTAGGTACTTACTGCTCAAAGAAGAGCCTAAACTTTCATTCTATCAGACAGGACTCTCACTATGGATCCAGATCCTCCGATGTTGTATGCTTTTTCATGCCACAGAAGTAGGTGGCCACTGGAACCTTCGGAAGGGTATTCAAACCCTCTGTAGATGTACTTCATGAGGATATCTATGTCGTCCAGTGAAAGACTTGCCACAGCTTCTTCAATCTGACCTGACTTTATAGCCAGGAGTACCTTAAGTGTGAGTGCCAGAGCATTGTCCTGTAACAAATTCAAAAAAAATTAGGTACATATTCTTATAAGTATTAGATATAATTTGATGAACAAATTAGAGTACCCATGGGGTGCATGTGCTGAATCTGTCACTGTCTAAACGGGCTAGTCTGCAATTCAACGCCGGACCTGGAGCCTATTGATGTTATTGTTACTGATTACCTGCTTTATCAATCACCCAACAGGCCAAATAGTTCAACACTCTTCTGCTAGACATTTGTTGGGCCATTCCATATTCAATATTTAGCTTATTTCATCCCACTTAGTACTGAGCAAAGCAAATACCACCCAAAACCTTCTATATCTAAACAATGTGGAGTTAAAATCAGTGAGATGTCTTGCTTACCTTCACTTGCTGATTAGATGATCCCATAGGAGCATTGTTTAGTACAAGTTGTAAGGCATCAATAAATCGACCTGTGTTTTGTCATTAAGAAAATTATATTGATGGAAGAACATTGTTTGTGTCTGAATGATATTCTATGTACCTACTTATGTAAAGTGTATATATGTAAGTATTCTATCAGCAATCTACTATCTATAGTACCTAGCTTTGTTTGGTTTGTGGTGTGGGAAATGTCTAAGACTATTATTTAATAATCTGTGAATTTCATGATAAATATAAATAATATGTAAATTTCAAGATAAAAATAAATATTCACAGACATTTAACTCAATTTAGTCACATACTAACTTGTTTTAAAGGAATAAGACAGCTGATAATAATTACCAGGCACAAAACATCAAATCATTTAGAAAAGGAACAAACAAATGAATCATCTTTTAAAGCCTTAATTCTAAAAGGATATTGATTCAGCATAGCACAAACTTCGCCTTCATCAGGTCCAACAGGCACAAGTTGTTCTGCTTCATCTTCTTTGAAGTTATCTTCATTGTATTGGTCAATATCTATTTTCCTGAACGCCGAACTAGACGTATTCTTGGCCATTTTAGTTTAGTATCTAGATAGATACTTATAACACGGTACAATATTTTCAGTAAACGTAAAATTACAAACACACTTTTTAGAACCGAATTGACAGACAGTTGACTGACAGTGACACACAAACCAAGAAAAACAGTGAAGGTGACAATGAAGCTAAATACACTGCGTTGGCGCTTGTGATTTTTCTGTAATAATACTGTTTTGCACTCCAACAAAACAGTGTGTGAGAAAAGTATAGTCTGTTGTCGTCGAAAGTAAAATCCACAAGAAGGTACACGAATGCGAAAAGAAACGCAAACAAAATTTATCAAAACGCTGAATACACCGAAACGGACGGGATGACAGCTACACGACAGAGAGAGCTAGAAGTCTGTCAAGCGAAAGATGGCCCTGATAAATCGCGGCAAATTCAAAAACTATTAGTATGGCAATACATGAAATAATAGGATAACTTGGAATTACATAATTTGATACTTTGATATTATTCTAAATAAATATACTTACATAATTTTTGATGATGATTTTGAATAAGTAGATGATATACTATTGCCATACTAATAGTTTTTGAATTTGCCGCGATTTATCAGGGCCATCTTTCGCTTGACAGACTCTACCAACCAATAGACTAAACAGATAAAAAAGAGAGGGATTTTGATAGGCACTAATGTATCAGCGCCATCTATCGACTCATTTCAAACTATTTTTTTTAAAAGCTATTTGGAAAATAGCTCATTTGATTGATCTGCGTTATCTGCCTACAACATAAAAGACAATACAGAGTTAAAATAATTAGTATTTACGAATAGTAATGTTGAGTTAAATAGTTTATAATTTAATCTTATTTAAGTACATAAATGAATAAACTGTTAACTAAAAATATTCTTTACAGTTGACGTCAATAATATTCGTTTATTTATTGTAACTGATTTTATTCGTTCCTACAGTACCTACATATCTACTTTAACTTAAACTTACATAATATATAATTTATCATAGGTGAAAAGGTAAGGGATAGAAGTCATTTGAGGGATATAGGGCGGGGGATTTCTGGAGGAAGGATATTGTAAAGAGAGCAGCGATGTTTCGGACAGTTAAAAAATATGTGGTTCACATTTCCTTCATCCAGGCCGCATTCACACATGGAATGGTCCCTAATGTTCTTTTATAAATTTCATTATGTCTTCCTCAAGAAGGACGTGTTTAAATAAAATAATCCTGATTGTTTTTGTGTTATTTGTGAAGAATATATGTTCCAAAAATTTCGTTTTAATGTGTCAGAAATTTGAATTTCCCGCTAGAGCGAGAGGTATATGTACCTACTATGTTATAGTTATTGTAACACAAGTGAATATTTGTAAAAATATTTTTTAACATAATTATACTTGTAGTCATAAAATAGTTTCTTTGCGAAAACGCAACATATACACCAATATTTTATAACTACCAAAAAAAAAAACCCCTACACTCAGTGTCTGTTACTAATCACATTTCGACCGTTAAAACTAAAAAAAAATAATTAAAAAAAATATCCTTACAAAAACATAATATTGAGTTACCTTTTATTCGTACCGTCCTACTACATAGCTACTTAAGTTTTCACACGATAAAAATCCATTCATAAATAGCTTCCGTCTCACTCTTCGCTAAAGCCTTCTCGCCCGCCGCCCGATTATACAAACTACCCGGCGCGGCGGCGCGGGCGGCGGGTAGTTTGTGAGATGACACTGCGCTGCGTGCACGCAATATCATTATCACTCGTGTTATTTATCGTTAATCGTGTAATCGTGTTGCGATGGCATATCAATACACGTCGAGAGAGTATGTGTACATGTTACGCGCGTACTTTTTGTCAACACAATGAACATTGGTGGTCAACTCGGAACCCGAAACTTACAAAGCAGCATTCGTTCCCACATAGGTTTAGTGTAAATGTGTGGGCAGGAATACTCAATGATAAATTGATCAGACCATTTTTCATCGAAAGACGCCTCACAGGTGAATCGTACCTAAACCCTACGGCGGGCGCGCCGCCGCACTATTCTCGCGCTGTGCGCGAGTACTTGACTGAGGAGTTTGACAACCATTGGATCGCCCGCAGCGGCCCTGTTCCATGGCTCCATGGACTTCTTTTTGTGGAGCGAAATAAAAAGACTAGTGTATGTGAGTGAGCCTACCAGTGCGCAGGAATTAAAACAGTGCATAATAGACGCATTTGATAAAGTTAAACGACAAGACGTAATTTTGCCGGTCCTAAGCCCGTGAAAGTATGAAGGGGAAGTTGCAATTGATTACAAATAAAATTATTTTAAAAACAAAATGTCTTCTGTAGGTACCTACATAACCCCTTGAATTAGTTAGACGAGCGAGAATAGAGTAGACAGGGCGATGACGTAGTTAGGTAGGAAGGAGATGGAATGAGATCTTGAATGAAGTGCGTATGAAATAGGCTCGTGTAAATACTACGAGTAGTTTCTAGTATTGTGACCATAAAGTGCCAGTTTTCGGTTAAAAAGAAAGTACGATAACTTTGTGCTAGTGCAATAATTAATACTTTTGACAGTGCCATTTTCATTAGTAGCCTCTGCTGCAGCTATCATTAATTTTTTTTTGGTAATTAAAAAATAGTGGTGTATAACGCAACATTTGCTGCATGAATAAGCCCTGACCCCTGAATGATTCAGCAAATGATTTCGCAAATAATTCTTTAGTGCAAATGTTTTATAACCGGTTATATGGTTTTTGAAGTGAAAACTTCTTTAGCGGCGCTGGGTAAAAACTTTCAAACTTGCGTCAGGGTCACGTGATGCTGATCGAAAAAGCGTAAGATCGAGGGGAAGGGAGAGGAACTAGTATCTCCCACTCTTTCTACCGTGCCTAAGTGTGCTGCTCTGTTTAGGCGGCACAGGGCGAAAAATAAAAAATAATAAAAACATAAACATTGTATTCTACCTCATAAATGATAGTACTTTTATACTTATAATTAAACACAACGTTAATATTGAAGTTTTCACTTCTGCCGGCACTCCCGGAGTGCTACCTTTTTTCTTTTGTGTGAATCCGCATATGGGAGATTAATGTATGTTTTTGCGAGAATGATTTTACACATATAACGCATTTATACGGTTTTTCCTCTAAGTGAATCCGCTTATGGGTGATTAAAGTATATTTTTGCGCAAATGATTTTACACATATATCGCATTTATATGGTTTTTCTTTTGTGTGGATCCACATATGACGAGATAAACTGTTCTTTAAAGTAAATGCTTTGTTACATATATCGCATTTATATGGTTTTTCTTTTGTGTGAATCCGCATATGGGAGATTAAAGTATATTTTTGAGCGAATGATTTTACACATAATCGCATCTATATGGTTTTTCTTTTGTGTGAATCCGCATAATATGACAAGATAAAATTTTCTTTAAATTAAATGCTTTGTTACATATATCGCATTTATATGGTTTTTCCTTTGTGTGAATCCGCATATGAGAGATTAAACCATGTTTTTGCGTGAATGATTTTACACATATATCGCATTTATATGGTTTTTCTTTCATGTGAATCCGCATATGACAAGATAAAGTGTACTTTAAAGTAAATGCTTTGTTACATATATCGCATTTATATGGTTTTTCTTTCATGTGAATCCGCATATGACAAAATAAAGTGTTCTTTAAAGGAAATGCTTTGTTACATATATCGCATTTATATGGTTTATCTTTTGTGTGAATCCACATATGGTAGGTTAAACCATGTTTATACGTGAATGATTTTACACATATATCGCATTTATATGGTTTTTCTTTCATGTGAATCCGCATATGGGTGATTAAAGTATGTCTTTGCGCGAATGATTTTACACATATATCGCATTTATATGGTTTTTCTTTCGTATGAATCCGCATATGACAAGATAAAGTTTTCTTTAAAGTAAATGCTTTGTTACATATATCGCATTTATATGGTTTTTCTTTTGTGTGAATCCACATAATGGTAGGTTAAACCATATTTTTGCGCGAATGATTTTACACATATATCGCATTTATATGGTTTTTCTTTCGTGTGAATCCGCATATGACAAGATAAAGTGTTCTTTAAAGTAAATGCTTTGTTACATATATCACATTTATATGGTTTTTCTTTTGTGTGAATCCGCATATGGGAGATTAAAGTATATTTTCGCATGAATGATTTTACACATATATCGCATTTATATGGTTTTTCTTTTGTGTGAATCCTCATATGACCAGATAAAGTGCTCTTTAAAGCAAATGCTTTGTTACATATATCACATTTGTATGGTTTTTCCTTTGTGTGAATCCGCATATGGGAGATTAAAGTATATTTTCGCGCGAATGATTTTACACATATATCACATGAGTATAATTTCGTGTTATGCTTTTTCAAATGATTGGTTAGACTAGATTTGAGGTTAAAGGACTTATGACAAGTATTGCACGAATATTTTTTTTCATTGGTGTGCACTCGTCTATCCTTTTCTTTATGTAAGTTCATATGTTTTACTAAAAAACCTTCGCTGATAAACTTTTTATCACAAACATTACAGCAGAAACGTGTATCCCAGTCTTGAGTTTGCTGTATAATACTTTCATTGTCTGGAGTTGTTTTAGACACATTTGTGCTTAGAATTGTATGTACTGTATCATTACTTTCATCTTTAGTTAGATTAAACTCGCACTCTTCATTGTCAACATCAATGTGATTATGTATAACTTCATTTTTAACAATTGTTTGTTCCTTTTCATGTTTTATTGATATTTCTTCTGTGTTTATAAATATTGGATGGCTGTTTAAGAGAGTCTGATCTTCATTTATTTCTTCTTTTATGAATTCATGTTCTAGTTTAATGTCGATCTCGGTATGTAGATCATCAGTTGATTGCATCGTCGCTGAGTTGTGTGTCCTGAAAATTTTAAAAGTCTTTTAATATTTAAAACCCCAAAACTTTGTTATAACTTTAACATTTCTTTTAACTAAGTAAATAATTGTAATAAAATTTGTTTTGACCTTCAACTAAACCTGACCTGACCTTTGACCAACAAATAAATAAAAAACACTATCAAGTCATTAACTTAGCAAAGCTAATGAAACTAGACTTGTGCAAGAATAATTAAGTTGATTTCTTGGTTATTACATACTTACATAAACAAAATAAATATTAGGTAGGTACAGCACCCAGACACATAACAAACAAAAAGTTTGGTCTAAGGGGAAATATTTGAGCCCTTACTTCAGTTCAGTTGTGTCGTATAACACAGAATTTTGATTGAAGTTTTTTTACTTAATAACTAGATTTTATCGAATGTTTAAGCTAGGAATGTGAAAAAATGTAATGTGACATGGTAACACTTTGTCTAGATCTCATCTCATGCATGTCGCTTTATTTTTCTCTCTTACGCTAGCTATCTAGTACGAGGCTAGATTTTTACGGCGGCGTTGGGAGAGTTAAAAATCTTCTACTTTCAGACTACAAACCTTTTTTAACACGTTTGTAACACTTATTTTGGCAAAATAAACTACCTACCACAAACTTGAGAGAAAACAATTACAGTTAACAATGTTGCATTGCATTTTTTTTTGTAAGTACTGCTTGGCTTGGCTTATGTCATGTGGCAACATGTCATAATTCTGCCAGTGTCGAGTTGGTTGAATGTCTTATAAATTGGGGGGGAGTTCGGAATATTAGGGTCAGTTTTCAGTTCAGTTCAGAGGTTGACTTTACCAAAATTTTGTCAATGAGCGATTTTCCAGGGAGTGTTCTTAGAATACATGATAGATGGCGCTTAACGAATGTTGCTTGTCAATGTCAATTATCAAAACAAAAAGTTTTTTATTTTATCTGTGGTGTGAAATTTTTGTCCTAGAAAAAATTCAAAACTGTTTGACAAAAGCAAAAAGTCTTCAATCGTAGCTGAAATCATAAACCAATAAACAGTCTGTTGTCGTCAAAAATAAAATCCACAATAAGGTACACGAATGCGGAAAGAAACGCAAACAAAATTTATCAAAACGCTAAATACACCGAAACGGACGTGACAGGATGATAATGACAGCTACACGACAGAGCTACCAATAGATTATACAGATAAAAAAAGAGAGGGATTTTGATAGGCACTAATGTGTCAGCGCCATCTATCGACTCATTTTGAACTATTTTTTTTTTAAAGCTATTTGGATATCATTTTAAAAAAGTATCTTGGTGTTGGCAACACTTTTAAATATTATTAGTCTGTGGATTTAACCCGTATTTTATTTCCCTGTGACATTTTCATATTTTTCATATTTTGTGTTCTGATTCTGAATTTAATTCCAAAATACAGCTGCGAAATAAGAAATAATAACTGCAACCACAATGACAATGGGTGATGAATTACCTGTTACTTCATTGGTTTTACCTGTTCTTATACGACCTGTGTTGAGCCAGGTAAGTGAATTTGGTTGAGAACTCTTGTGAAATTCGCTCCCATAAATGAAATCCGTCCTTGTAAGGCACTGGTTCTTATCTTTGTCATTATTTCGTATCTGAGATTAAATTTTTTGGTTCTGAATGAAGACCACAAACGTCTACTTAGTTTTATGTGATATGAGGTCACTAGTTTATACATATCATATACCTGCCTAGTCCCATACTGTACTTGTTTCAGCTTGAAAAATATGACCTGGGAGCCTCCCAGACACTTCGAGCTGCTCTTACGAAGGCGGAAGCTGCAGTTCCAGGGCTTAACTATGATCTGGTGGCTGGCATCATGCGACGAGCTGATATACCTGTGAACATGAATGAGAGTTTACTTCGTTTGCAAGGAACTCTTACTGAGTCTGAGTGTATGTTGTTGTATATGTGTCAAAATTTTTGTTCATAATGAATGTGTAAAAAAAAATGTACATATCGCAGAATATGATAAAATTATGAAAAGTATTCTATTATTCCCAGTATAACTATCATGTCAATTAAACTGATTGTCTTCATTCCAGGTTCTGACCTTCGCTTGAATAGATCTGAGGAAGCTTTCCAAGAGCTTAACAAAAAGTCTGCGGCTTTGAAAAAGATCCTAAGCCGCATTCCTGATGAAATCACTGACAGGAAAACATTCTTGGAAACTATCAAGTATGTAAAAACATTAGCTAAATATAACTACATCAATTAATGGTTATAAGTTTATTACATTAAAAATCCATCACAAAAATAGGAATTAATTAGCATCTAGTTGCATAGTACAAGCTTTTATTATTTTGGTATCCTGATTCTATTGTACTAAATGTCAGAGTATTTAAAAAAAATATAAAAACAATTTGTATCTTCTCAGGGAAATAGCATCAGCTATCAAGAAACTGCTGGATGCAGTCAATGAAGTGTCTACATACACTCCTGGACCGGGCAAGCAGGTTCTGGAACAAAGGAAGCGAGAGTTCGTCAAATATTCCAAAAGATTCTCTAACACCCTGAAGGAATACTTTAAGGAGGGACAGTAAGTCTATGCATAATACTTTATTAATTAAAAGCATATTTGACCAAGCATTACAATGAAATTGAGGGACAAAGTGCAGACATATAATTTTTTTGTTACAAATACATTTAACCATTCATGGGCCACTTAAATTTAATAATATATTGAATTAATAATAATAATTAAAATTAATATATTGAAGCTGAAGCTATAGAATAGTGTAGGCTTGCCCAGAACCTTTCTGTTTCTGTTATTCTCTTGTCTGGGTTTTTTTCAAATTGCTTCTTCAAAACTGCCATGCAAATTTTGTGATGAGACTATGAGCTCAGCTCCTTTTTCATTATCTCAGCTAATACTAAGCTTACTAATACATGATATTCCTTACGATATTTGAAACTCTCGGTAATTAATCATTTTGTACTTGTTTCAGAGCCAATGCGGTGTTTGTGAGTGCACTCTACTTGATTCATCAAACTAATCAAATACTGTACACTGTCAAGAGCAAATCTGAGTAACATTCCGCTATTTGATGTCAGTATTATGGTATTTCAAAGATTTATTGATTGTTGTTTCCATTTAAATTAACTGTAGGTAGGTAGTGGCCTTTAGTTAAGTTGTACTCTGTGAAGTTAGCCTAAAGTATGATCTACATAACGTCAATGTGAAATGAGACATTACAATGACAATTGATGAACTAGTTTGACAGACTTTAACTTATTTACAGGCTCCTTCATAGGAATATAGGTAGTTTAATGTTGTAGAGCTGATTGTTATTAGCTAATTATAGACCATCCTAGCATTCTTAGCTCAAGATCTTGTAATATAAATGAATAAATAATAATTATGCTGCATAAGTATTATAAAACATCAAAACAACATTCTATTTCAAAAACATAGTTGTTGTAATCTACCAAATTTATGGCAAGGGTATGTTGTAAAATCTAGAGTTATATCATTTAAAAAAAAATTGTAATAAATATGGCAATACTTTATTAGAAATGGAGGAACTTGGGTGAGATCTTAGCCCAGCAATAGGACGAAATAGGTTTAAAAAAAAATGGCAATGTATACATACTTAGAAAGATTTATTGAATCTTTAAATTGATATAGACAGAGGTCAGAGTTTGGGTTCAAATACTACCTTTACACGTAGATCGAGATCTATTATCGTTGATCCAATGAAAGCGTGGCTATTGAGTCATCAGGTTCGGTTAGGGGGCGTCCATAAATTACGTGAGATGATTAAGGGGGGGAGGGGGTCGATTCAAATCTCATCTAATCTTACGTTGGGGAGAGGGGGGGTCTCGGCAAATATCACGTAATTTTTTTTCTGATTGAAATAAAAAATAATTATACAATTTTCGTCAATATAATCATTTTTTTTCTTTTTACAATAACACTCCAACGTGTGTACGTCAGAAACCTACATTTTAAAAAATCTCACGTGAGATTGGGGGATGGGGGAGGGGGTTGAATAAAATCTCACGACATCTCACCAGGAGGGGAGGGAGTGTCAGAAAATTGGAAAAAACACCTCACGTAATTTATGGACGCCCCCTTAGACCACGGTTAGATTTTCCTTTGTACCCATTCCAGACCTAGTCTGTACAAAAATCTCGTCCTTTCCCGTAGCAACAGGTCAAGCCAAGGTCATACCATAATGGTGCTTATGTGTTAGCTACCCTAATCTAACCCTATAAGCTCCGTCTGTGCTTACCATTGTTTTGCACTACTATGACGTTAGACCACAACGTTTAATCAATTAAAATAAAGGGGCTCGTAAATGTAAGGAATCTGTAATTGGTTAGAAACATTAGCATTTAATTTTGTATTACATAGTATATAAATAATTTGGTACACAGGTACATTGTAACGTTATAACTTTAGTTACTAAAGTTATAAGTTATAAGACATGGGTTGAGTTTTAAGATGATTGAGGTGTACGCAGCGATATTGCAGAAATAGGATAAACCGATATTGTCTATATTTTTAGATTTATGGCTCTTAATGTTGTCTTATTATTTTAATATTGATTTATTTAGATACTTTGTTTTTTAAATTGTTGTAGCATATTCTAATATTACTGTATATCTAACATGATTTAATACAATTATAAATATAACCATAACCGAAAACTCATTAATTGGATGTTTTCATCTAGATATAAAAAATACCTTTGCAGCTAGCGAGTAGATAGGTACTTCGCACTGCTATCGACAAGTTAACTTTTTTATTTTCGAGATTCCGTGGGAACAAATAAAATATCACGCTTAGATTTGTTGAAGAAATTTTGATTTGGAATCCGCCGGTGCGGTCATCGGAGATAGATTGGTAGTAGTAGAATGATTTCGTGACCGCATTAATGGGTCATGATGCCTGTGTGGATTCGTCTCGTCGTGAGTCCGGACAATGCCGGGTCGTGCCTTCCCTGCCTACGGCCCGTGACACTTGACACGGGAACCCACGACCTCCAAATATTTCCGCGTACCACATCATGTTCCTCTCTGTAAACGTGTTCGAGGTAAAAACTAAATTGACTTTAAAATGTCGAATCAGATCAATTCAGTTAATTTATTTGTTTTTTACTTGAATCACTTTAAATTATTTGGTTGGCTTGTGGTAATTTGTAGTGCTTAGTTTTTAACTAGTGTTTTAATTTATGTACGAGTACATAAAATATCTTATAAAGTAATGTTTATCAATGTTTCTATCAACTTACAAATACATATCACTCAACAATAGGCCACTTTCTTTCCGGACCAAAAACGAATAATATAGGTACCGTTACGTACGTAATCATACTCGTATGACACCAAATTTCAACAATGAGTCAATCATACAGATCAGTTAAAATATTCATAGCTACAATGCGGAGGCGTAATCGATTTTAACATATGCCCTGCGCCGGCGCCGATGCCGCCGATGAAAGCATGTGAT
Source organism: Ecliptopera silaceata (assembly GCA_932527185.1). Lineage (NCBI taxonomy): Eukaryota > Metazoa > Arthropoda > Insecta > Lepidoptera > Geometridae > Ecliptopera > Ecliptopera silaceata. Next base: position 6,084,885 of record OW052192.1, read on the forward strand.
AGGTCTGTGTGTGAGAAATATCATGCATGCCTTCTCGGTAGTGACATTGCTCAGCGAATTTTGTTATAAGATTATTTTGAAAGCGATCTGAAATACTGTGCTTTACATGCGCCTAATTTATATTCACGTGTCCGAGCTTAAAGCAGGTCATTGTAAGGTTGCGATTAGAAGTAGCACCAATAAAAGTAAAGAAATATGTTAATCATTATTGTTATCTTTACAATTTATCAGACAAAAGTACCTACCAACATTTAGGCTCGTGAGACGCCATCAATCAATGACTAGGTCCGAGTAGGTGACCGACGAAATTTAAAGTAGAACGATGAATGTCTGAAAGCTCCATTTATTTCCAAGCTAGCAGATTAGCATCCCAGACTTCAAAAAACTTAGTTGTCAATGCAACACATTTTGAATGGATGATAGGGAGTATCCTATAATTGTTGCACATCAATCTCCGGTCACGCAAAAACAATACATTTGTTATTGAAGATATTACCATTTGATGACCGATACTCTTCATGATTTATACAGAAGATACAGTGTTACATTATGCAGACTGCATAAAAGTTCAACGATGATTTGTGCATTATTCAAGACAAAATGATCTTAACTTTTAAGTGTTTCTTTATAGTGTTCTATTTTATATCTTTATTTGTAAACTATTTTTACTATGCGATACTAGTACTAAGAAGTAGAAAAACTTAAGTTGACACCTGGGTGTTTGTGTTAGCATACCTACCTACTAAAAAGACAGATGTCCGTGATTTGTTTTCGTATTTTAATTTCTAATACCATCGTTGGTACTCTTTCTGTTTATTTAAGATTTTATAAGAACTCTCACTGATTCTCAGTTACTGAATGTAAAAAAGTAGGGCATGGGTTCATCCAACTACATGTGATTAAAGCTAGTTGCATAAAATGTACCTACCTATTTCAAAATAGCAAGACATAATACGCCTTAATAAAGTACAGCTCTTTTTTAGCTTTAAAACATTGTATTATTTAGTAATGTATAGATAATAATATCGTCTACAAACTAAATAAAACATTGTAAGTCATAATCATTTGTCGTATGATGTGACTATACTTAGGTACCTACCTACGGAAGAAACGCCAAATCTTCCGTGACTGGTTTCATTCAACTGTTAGGTAAATCCAGACGTTTAAGAATATATAAATAATGCCCGGCTAGATTACCAATACATTCGATATATATTCTAGGAAGATATTGATAAACACCATCAATGATATATTACCCTAAATGTTTTCAGATTTAAGAATTTCCATTTTCCGGAGACAGATGGTTTGAAAAACGATGGTATAGCAACTGGATTACAAATCGTGGTCAATTTATGTGTGATAGAATATTTATAGAGCATCTGCCCAATGTCTGAAGGTGTGCGGTGAGGGTGCGGGCCGAGGGAATAGGTAGCTAAGTGTCTTGTGCAAGTGTTATGTCCGGAGACCATGCCAGAAGTGAGATGCTAATCCAATACACGCTGAATAATGATCTGTTTTGACGGGTCAAGTGTATGTTTGGCATCACAATTCAACGCAAACTTTTTGCGCGTCGTTAATAACTTTAAAATCAAGTGTTGAAAACGCTGTGTCAAATGATAACTGAATCATTTTATCAATAAGTTGGATTATGGTTATGTGTGGGTCTATTTCCATTCTTTTCAACAAAATTATAGATTTTTTATTTTTAAAAAACAAGCCTATATAGGCTGAACGAAATCAGACAGGACATGGTGGCGTATTTCGGTGGAGTTTTTTGTATTTTCAAAACTAGCTAAAATGTTGAAAATGTGCGAAATTAATCGAATTGATCTTTCTCAAATTTTTGGAGGAAGAAACGAAACAAAATACCAACATTGACACTTTTACAATACCTAAGTAGGTACCTATTGATTCAAAGCTGTTTAAAGTCCACAAAAATTGCAACCTCAGTAGCGCGTTGATGTCTTTTGTTGGAAGTTATCTATACTAGAGTGTAAATCCGTTGATACTATGTATTTGTCGTTTAAATTTATGACAAACTACCATCCCAACAAGTACATATCATGTTAGAAATCCCACATGTCGCCAACATAAATTTTATAATGTTACATCAATTACCAGCAACAAAGCATTAATGTAAGTGACGTATTGATTACAAAGAGCATTGTACAATATTTGTAGGAGCGGCTTTATTCCCATGCGGGAGTGTATTCCCACAGGTCCCCCGAGGGTCACTGGTGAGACAATATTGTGAGTGACAGTGGTTGCGGCGGCGCAGGCGCCGGCATCTGCTCCCTGTCGTGGGAGTGCGCGCGGAAACGGATCGCACCGACCGACGCCAACAATAACACCCAAATCAACAGTCGACGACCGTGCTAGTCCACCACTCACCCCTCTGGAAGCTGTGGGAACCAACCAATTAATAATATCATTCGCAAATCCCTTTCCGAATCTAAATAAACGGTACTCGAGATGGGGTGGGATAATGGGTAAACTTTCAATAGAAGCACAATGACCGGAAGCAGTGATGAACTGTTATATTTATCATGCAGTTTTTGAGTTGCTCTTTTCGCATTGTGCATAATTTCTACTTTTTAAATGAAGTTTAGTTTGCTTAGTTCTGGCTCTTGACAAATTGTCATAACGAGTGATCACAGTTTCACAGCTACAAGCTACAACTCTAGAGTTGTAGAGTAGCAGTAATAGAGTTTTGGTCAAGATAATATTATCTTGACGAAGGCGATGTACCAAAACTCTATTACTGCTACTCTACTATCTATTATTGTTATTCTCAATAAGTAAAAAGTTAGATGCGCTGTATAATTGTATGTAGTAGTTTAGGTGATAGTTATCGTTGTTGCTAACTGTAGTTTCAGAAATTAATTTATTAGATGACGTAATTCCATTCGTATTATACATTTACTCCCCCTACAGTAGGGGTGGCACCACCTGACGCCGCACTGATGAACTCTGCGTGACCACTGACAACAAGTATTACGAACGCATGACCGTAACCAAAATACCAATTTATAAAATTATAGGTATAGAGCCAGAGACTTAAAAAACTACGGTCAGGTCAATCGACGACAGGTCAAATATCAAGCGACTTGACACATGATTATCATTTCAAATTCGTTTTTTCCAACATGACAACATGATGGGTGGATGTAGGTAGATATTTTGTTTTACAAATGATGTAGGTGCCGAACTTCATGTTTTGGGTCTTACCGACACAAAAGAGGGTCAGGAGTTTTAAATGTGTTGCGCTGTCTAGACGATTATGTGGTTCTTTCTAATACGTAAGTATTGTTATCGAATCAGCTCAAAACCATGAAATAAATTACATACAGCTTTCTATGTAAAGCACTTAAAAGTAATGAAAATCGCACCTAATAAAATAAGTGGGCATGTAAAGTAAATGTTTTGATGTGCCTCATACTAGATACCTTTTTTTTTATTTTACCTTTTATTTATATTTTTGAAATTATGTGAGGTATGACTCTACTGAAGCAATGAATGATTGCTAGTTGTAAGTATTTCGCAAATTTCGTTCCATCTTGCTAGTTGCGTTGCTATTAAATGTAAAGCGATTTCTTACAAAACACTACTTGAAGTCACAAAAGATGGTCACTTATTAGATGGGTAGTGAATAAACTCAATCGGAGTTACGGACCATAAGTTTTTCGATAGTATCGCAAACGCGTGCCTGTTGCGTCGGCGCAACTGTCGCTGCCTGCCGGTCGCGTGCCCGCTTAATAAGCTCTTAATGAAATTAACGACTGCGACGTGCCATATTGATGGGGATGACCAACAAAAACGTAACAATTATAAATTCCGTATGTTGTCTGATAGCTACCCTCGTTTTGTCGAATAAATTACCTGCGCCATACGTGGAATATGCCTCTAATTAAAAAAAATATACACATTGCCAGGTTTTGATAACTACCTAAATTGCGTGTCGGAAACCTACCATCCGATTTTACATTATTTTTACATTATTCTTTATTGGTCTCATGAGCTATGAGACCAATAAAGATCTTAAAATGTTAATTTTTACCTCCAGAATCTGCTAAATATCTGAGACAAACTCATATTTGAGCACGATTGCTTTTTTTCATACCTAATAGGTACAATGATATTTTGGTTTATACGTAACTTTTTAGTAAGATGTATACCTACCTGCTCTATATTTAGCTGCAAAAGTGAATTAAAGATGATGATTAAGCATACTTTCCTAAATTAAGATTAACAGGAACTTACATAAATAGGTACCAATTTACGCAAAATATGTATGGAATTGGTTGAACATGAACACATGCTTAAGCTATCGTAAATAACTAAAAAATGCACAAATAAGGGCCTTCATTGTAAACATTATCAGCACCATGACATACATCGATGTTTACTAATGGATTGCAGAATGGTATTTCAAGGAGATCCCTTCAAGACGTGTGGATATGGGAATGAACACGTGCTCGTGCGCAAACACATGTGCTTCGAGCACACCGGCTCCTTTTAAAACTTGATTAGATAGGAAGGGGTGTAGGATAATTAGTTTACTTGATTTTAATACTCATTAAGTATGATGTACTATCTCCTGTACCTGAACATTCTGCTACTGAAAACTATACACTGCGAAGTAAATTTGAACACGCTAAGGCTTTCTAAACCTGGATTGTTATATTTTCAAGAATTCGATTCAAAGTTGTTGAGATAAACTGATTAGTCTTGATTTCTGGTAATGGGCAAGAAAATGTATTTTGTATAATCATTACGAGATGGTACGGAGAAATATCAATTTACAGTTGATATAGAAAAATAACTTATTTCAGTACAGCCCAGTAAGTTCACTCGCATTGATAAACTCTACACAAACACAAGTCTATTTAAAACTTAGGGGAAGCATTTCTATATTTATCAACGAGTAGGTATAAGGGTCGCTAAATAATCAGATAGAGTCGTGGTGTAAACATAAAACGTTTGATACATCTTCGTATCATTTTTGTTACGAATGCGTTATGATATGAGGGACACAGTTATACCACCAATAACAAACATTTGTGTGATGGCTAACAGTGACGTTTATTCTATGTTTGGATATCACTTTGTATTTTTGTTTGCTTTGCTTAGTTTCGAATTATATAGCGTGAAATGTCCATATTATTTTAATTGTAACTGAAAATGACTTTGCAGATTGTAACCAAAACAAAAATGTAGGTATAAATACTTTCGAAGCCATAATGCCGTTGCTTATTCGTGACCTATTTTGTTTTTTTACCTTATTTACTCTCTGCGATATGCTTTTACCCTATTTTAAACATACAATAATTTTGTTGTGCACACTACATGTGATAAAAATATCGTGAGAATGTTTTTATCGAAGTATCTATGAATATTCAATGCGTGTTGTGATTTATTGAATAATTTTGGTAATTAATGTAACGTACGAAGTGCTCTACAATTCTTCATACCTGGTGCATTATGTACCTATAGCGCACACCTGCCCTCAGCTTCCGATTGCATTGACTTCCAAAATAGAGACCATTCATAACTTCTTATATATTTTATACCCAATAAAATGAAATACTGGTTTATAATTAATTCCACGATAAATATGCACTACTTCGTTGATCCGGTTCCTTTTGTCCATCTACCGTTCCGACATACAGTCTGATCGAATTCTATTAGTAGCACACAATAAATATTCGTTATTGAATTACATTAGGTATGGTGATAAGTTTTGATGCCAGCGGTGGTGAATAAATTGCATTGAGATTAATATTTATCATCTTCAGGAACTGGAGCCACTTTCATAATAGGTTAAATACTCACATGTAAGTATTTATGGAGATAATAAAATATATCTAGCATGTTCCATACAAATTGATGATTTAGCTTATATTTAATCACGCAACCGGTTCCAACGATACTTGTAAAAGCTATGGTCATGCAGGTAATCGTATATCAACATCTTTTTTTTAATTAAACACAGACGCGGTATGAAGCAGATCACATTGCTAAGTCAACAATCAATCGGATGTGGAAGGCAGGTGTGTTTAATAGGATACTTCATTGGTTCCCACATCACCAGCCGCAGGTCGCTCTGGTTATCTCTAAGGTGCCCCGACGACGGGTTTTGTGTAGTGGCCTCGATTGTACCTATATGCAAATAAAGTCCAGCCATGAGCCACATTAGTCGACACGGTGCGGCACTCCGTTCCGAATCCGGATGTGAGGACTTCAAACACAAATCTTATTTACCCAAGACGACGAAACGAGGGTACATATAACACGTGCTTATTACATGAGTAGATGCTCAGGTAAAGGGGAGCATTCAGCTGTTTCCACAAGAGTAACGCTATAGGCCACGCCTGCTTAGCACTGAACATGCCTTTGATATTTATCACCTTTATTCAGAAATATCAGTAGATTGGTATTGAACGCATTATTTTGTATTTCTCTGTTAAAAACTGCACCGTATATACCTAGGTATGTTGATCTCATACTTCTTTCAGTTCCCAATAACCGCCAATTTCTTTGTCCACAACCAGCCGTTTTATTTAAACACTGAGTTGAGACACAATGGAGTCATGCAGTCGTCCGAGGGGTCTGCACCGTACAGATTGAAGGTGAATTTCTTTGAAAGTGAGATCATTTCGCGGAGGTAACAACCTGCAAAGTTCCTATTGTCAAGGGTCGTTCGCAGCTGCCGTATCCATGCATAGTTGCGTAACCTTTCCATACATCATGCTCGCTGTATGTATATACCTATATATATTATAACAGGTATTATCTCTATGTTGCGTTTCTAAAATATACATGAACGTAAAATTCGAGTTAAAATTGTACAAATCGTAATAGTTTTTCTCTCTGATCTATCGATATTGATTTAGGTACTTCCTTCTATGCATAAAAGTTGCGCAAACTTGGCTAGATAGCTGGGTGGAGATAGGAGCGCCTGCAACTCAAACTCAGTCCCTGAACTCAGCCAGCCTAATTGACAAGCGGTGCCCGCGCACGCGCACACATCATCGATCAACTTGACCACCTCACAATCGAATTACGAAATTCACATTCGTCTAAGATATTGATCCTAGACAATTACCGTAACAGCTGAAACCTAGCCAGTTCTCTTTATGCGGAAACAGAAACCCGAACCTCGACGCAAATTCGTTTTCGTCTGGCCGAACCTGCTGTACTAGGTACCTATGGTGATGCTGTTTCCCTAATGAGCAGATCGATACAGATTAGCTCCGTAAACCGATTTAAATATCACGTCGTGAAATAATTTCAACTGTTATAACAACCTCGTAGTAAACGATAAAGCAAGAGTGAAGCTGGATATAGAAATTTCCGCAATTTTCTATGGGTTGTGAACAATGGAACAAGTGGCAGGGAGGTGCGCTGAGCGGGTGTTTAGTTTGAATTATACCAGAACTAGTTATTAGTACCAGTAGTTGCGGAGCTGGACTGGTTTGTTGTGTCAATTTTTCATGAGCCACATTAGTGTCTCACTATCTCTGGTCCTGTTACATATGTATACGTCTGTATAAAGTATAGTCCGTTCATCACGACACGAGCGACTAGTAATTGGATCGAGACGAATAAAGATCGACACACACGATGTTTAAGTGGAGATTTTAGGAATATGTTCCAGACCTGTGTATATTCATTTATTCTCGTGTATCAAACAAAACTCTTCTTATTTCATGTTTTGCTCAAAAAAACATTCTAAAAATAATATTAAACGAAGGCACAAGAAAATACTAGAATACATTTTTCAATCTTTTTGTTGTCGATCGTCTACTTATAAAAATAATCTTGTAATTCTGTTCAGTAAAATTGCTTTAGTAAAAGTTGAGATTAAGAGTGAATGACGTGAAAATTATACCAAATTCCCATTAGTATACTTGGCCGCGTCCGACATTGCCGACTGTAGAACAATCGACGGTCGGCGGCGCCCGCCTCTTCGCCCGCGCATCGCGGCTCGATCAATTCTTGTATAGCTTCAAGTTATGACCGAATGCGTTCAACTTGTATTGCACGATCTAACTATTTTAAAACGAAAGTGAAACACAACGCGTATAGAACCATCTCATACAGTTACGTACAATTAGCTCAGATTCGCCCATAGAACCAAAATTAAGAGTGAATTTGACACTCTACTTTTTTCATCATTGATACAAGTGCCGCTCGTGTATACCTAAAATTTTTGTGTACGTGGCTACTGCTACAGTTTATAACTTGAGCTTTTCTTTCCAGAGCGCTGTAGTATTGCATAAAATCGTTTTGTACACGCAATGCCCCCGTATTTATACGTACATCATTATTTCTCGTTACTGACAGCCGAGATAACTGAGTAAAGATGTTAACTGGCGCCTTCTTGTTATAGATATTGTATAAATAAACAAACTTTTACATTTATCAACTTAACAGCTTAGATTATGTTTTTGTGGCATTTTAGTTGGCTCGTGCGCAATTATTGTCCCGTTGTAGCCGAGAAATGTTGTTTAGCTTTCATAAGCCGTTTGAGTTTTCCCGCTAATGAACCGTTTAGGTTGTCGTACGTCGCATGTATGTTGTGTAATTACTCGTATATTACTGTTATTGTGGACTTGTAAACTATATACTCAGTCTTATTATGTATCTAACTTATGTGTAGGTAATTTCGAGATTATTTGATAAATGTTTAATTTCGTTTCATTCCTTGTAAATAACAGTTACAATTACAATACGTATGGTTACAAAGATAACTTACCGAAGATTCCGTACTTTGTCTGTACCTAATACTAGATACTACCTAGTGCTCATAAAATCTCAAAGACCGTCTTAGGTTAACTGTTCAGCAGGTGTGACATTAATTTGATTCATTCATATTATTGTATAGCAACACAAATCCGCAGTGCATTGCTTGTGGATATCGGATCAGCCTATCGACAGATAGTGCTGTAAACACGTCGTCTGTATCGCAACAATCTATTTATAATCGCGGCCAGGCTAGACCACTACTGTGTTAAATGTCCGATATTTACGATTACGACCATGAGACGCCGACTAGTGATGTTGGGACGTCTATCGATGTGGTTAAAGAGAATGGTGTAAGAAATATAATTTATACAATTCAAATCTAAATTCGCGGTCCCAGTGAAGGTTCAAAATTTACAAGTGATTGATAAGCGATAAAAAACCATCATTATCGATCAGTGTCTTGTACCTTATAATTACTTACGTTTTATTAGGATTATTAGTATGTATTAAAAACCTATGATAAAAATAAAAGATAATCAACGATGAAAATGTTGAATTTTTATAAACAATTATTTATGTTAGTATGCAGTTTAATAAATAATTTTGAATTTTGAATGTGAACACCGAAGAAATCTCGCGCCGAGAATACCAATTTTTGTGTAGTAAAAATCTGAGTCAGTGTGCAACGAACTTGCACTCGCGGCTCGTTGAAGTCTTTTGTATGAAAACACGCGTAGACCACGTAGCACTGCCACTACGGAATAGTAAGTTCGTGGTTAGGTACCAAAGTAATAAAATTCGCGATTTGTGTATAATTTCTCGGAGTTATCGACATGATTGTAAGGCACTAATCTCTGAACGATTAGCGCACCCGCGAACCGGAGCGCACGTGCGCGCCGGTGAGTAAGCTCCTTGCTACCACTTTGAACAGAAAGCTTCTTATTCCTCAAACCGTCTGAACTCATATTTTAAACCTTATTTATATGATATTAAAGCACAGTTTAGAATAATATTGGATTGAGACATGCAAACAAGAAATGGTTAAACTTGGTAACTGCTTGAGTGTCACGCAAACAAAATCTAAGAAAACACCGCTTGCTATTTACTTAATAGTAGTAAGTAGGTACATAATGTAAGTTGGTTAACTTTCATTAGGTACTTTAAAAGGTTCACATAGTGTACTATGTAAACCCGAGTTGCCTACCACTACTGTAACATTAAATAATTACCTATGAAACCCATTTATCTGGTGATTATACTCGTATAATAATTAGTTAAAAAAGCTTGTTTTATAACGTTTTCATTTAACATCACGTACGGTGTTATGTTCGTAACGTACATAATAAATGAACATGCATTATTTATAAAGAGACTTACCGATCTATTTACGAGATGAAACCCCGAGCCGCCGGGTGTTTGAAACCGTTACAATTTTTAATTTACACAATGTATCAATAGTTCATAGAAAAAACCGTGGGTACAAAGTTTGAAGGCGCGCAGTGTATAGATCCTCACCTGCTTGCGCGCACGTGCACATCTGGACAGACGGCTGTGATTGTGACGTCACTATTGCAAAGTACACGTATGAGCTTGAACGTAAATAGAAGTTCACAAAAGGCTGTAAATGTATGGCAATGTGTGCTGTTATCGAGTATGGTGGTGTGGGTAGTGCGATACCTGCGTGGCCCATGGCTGCGTACTGCGCAGGGGCATTATCTACATTAGCAACGCTCATCACATCACTGTTCCCGACCACCCCTTCGTTGCGCCTCATGATGCGCGCCCTTCTTAATTAATTTTCATTAACCGATATCCATTTACATTCAGTAATGAGTTTGAGATGATTCTCCGGTATTTGATTACAAACGCAGTCAGAGTAACGTTGGAATAAAATGTTAACGTTTTTATCTGGGTCTTGAGATCTCACTCACTCATTGTGAAATGAAGCAATTAACTAGCTCGATACTGCTATTAATCCCTTGTTGAGTTAAAGTGGTTTATTTGCTTTGTATTTATTCTTAGATGGTTTGTGCGAACTATTATTATGTTGTAAACCAAACCTTTCATTATTTAGTGTAACCGTTACTAACTAACAAAGAAAGAAAGGTACATTGCTCTAAATTACGGACTAAGTTACCAAATCACTTAAAATATTGTTAGTTCAAAAAAACATGTTTAGTGTAGTTCAACCCGTTATTATATTTTGATCCCCTTATTAGACGACAATAATGAATTTGAATAATAATAGAGAAATAAAAGTGTTCTCATGAGTCAACCGCTTTCCTGATTGCATCGGCTGTTCTCAGCAGTTCTCAGGGGAGTCATTAGCTATCGACAATATATTCGCTCAACTAAGAATGGAATCATATCACACCCATTCATTAGAATATTTAAATTTGAATTGTAATACAGTTCGTATTAAAATTGTTGTTCGTTGTTCATTGTATTGATTAAACAATCCACAAAAAAAATGTGATTATGTAAAATGCCGCAGCTTAAAATACCTAGTTCGTATGTAAATTTTATCGGGTTTTAATGAAATTCTCAGCGTAGCACGAATGGCAATTACCCGCCTCTTTGTCAAGTGCGATAAAGCGGGAGCCAGTGCCACAATAAATAAAAGATAGAAAGTGGCTTTATTTTAGTACCAGAATAGATTCAAGGGGCTCGCCGCCGATACATTTCTAATTTACTTACCTATTTACTAAGCCAATGTATCTTTATTAGGTTGAAAGTTAAAAATCAATAATGTTAATTTTAAAACTCTTTATTTAAAAGTTTTAACAGTAGGTAAGGTCAATTTATTTATGGCAATGTTCGATATTGATGATTGCTCGTAAACATTCACATAAAATATAAAAAGATGAGTTGTACCAAGCGCGAAAGTGCACACTCGAAGACTCGGGCAGGCAGCGCGGCGCTTGCGATAAAGTGCGCCAAGTTAGCACTAAGTGAGGCCCGATAGCGCTGACGAGTCAATCGCGCCCACGCATCCTGTCGCCGTTGAAACCTTCCTGATACTGGCCAATACAATCACTTATTGTCGTAAAATAAAGAAGAGCTTTAGAATTTTTTTACAACTTATTCAATCGACTAAATATTTATTACTTAATTCTTATACTCGTAGTAAGGATCATACATTGAGAGGTATTTTCTGAAATATTATTGTAAAGTCGCTTTATTTACAGGTTGTTCGAATGCACATCGTATTGTGGCATTAAATTATTGAGTGGCTTTTAAGATATTCTTCAGCTCTTAGTTAGCACAAAAGAGAAATGCAAACGCGATTACACATTGAATGCCCTTATGGTGGCAAAGGAGCCGCCGCGGGCCGGCGTAGGAGCCCTAATGCAGTGTCTATGTACGTGGATAGCCGACGGCTATCGCGGCGAGCCGCCTGCCTCCACGCCGCTACTCACGCAGAATTACAATCGATAACGCACAAGAAGATGTTTAAAGGTCTCATTTAAAAGGTTCACTAATCAGCACCACTTGCTGAAGGCGTGTTTTCGTACTCTCATTTTATAAAACCCACTTCAGAAATAGCTTTGTCTGACTAACACGATTTGACTTTGTACAAGTTAAGACAATCGCATTATGAAAAGATTTCATCAAGTAGTTTCTCAATGCAGTGATAGGTAATGTACTCTATGGTATTGTGCCGAAATGGGTACCTAGGCCTACGTAGGTACTTCTAAATTAATTGAAATCCCGAGAGCAGCGTGACGTGTGGCAATATCGCAAGTGAGCCACAATTATCTCGTCATAGTTTCGAGATCAATCAAACCATATCACGTTATGTGGGTCATTAATTACTGTAAACAGTAATTAGTTTAATTATTCCTGACAGTCTTTGTGTGAAGTCGTGAAGTCGCCGCACGCTGCTGAAGGTCGGAGCGCTGTCTATTACAAAGAGGAAGACTATCATGCAGTTGCCCCCGTAAAGTTCAGTGAATTTGATAAAAGCATAGCTCTTTGTGATACCTAAACTAAAGAACGAACTGGTTAATACAACAACAGTAATATAATGTAAAAACAACAATAGTGGAATCATGGTCATGTATCGCTACTGTTTTATTGCTGTTTTATATTTTATCTCTTTAGATAAGTATTATTCATTTCCTTTATTTAAGTACATGTTTGTTTTATCAGTTGCAGTTTGGTGGTGAGTGAAAATTCTGAAGGTTTAGTTACGAATAACGAGAAATACTTACGTTGGTATAGTTTTGTTTTTTTGACGTTTTTATGGAGCAATTTTCTACTCGGGCAAATTGCTTCTCTGTTTTTTATTTTAGCGAGTAAATATTAAATGGCTACCCTTGAGATTATAGAGGTGGTTAACCATAACAAGGTGTGAAGTTTCGAGTTCAATAAGTTTTTTATATATTGCGGTTATTAATTATTAGATAAAGACTTGTGTTCTAACACGTTATTCAATAAGCAAAGCTGTCGGCACCAAGAAGAAGAATCCGCTGCTTAAACTACATAATTATTCGGTTTTATTTTGACTCTTTTCCATAGAAACGACTGTTTTGACATTTGTTATGCAGCGGACGTCAGGCATACACTAACCTAATAACGATTTCAGCATAGTGCTTGATGGCAATGCGTGCGTGATTCATTGGACACTGTCAGCATCAGCTCGTCAGGTGATCTCCGTGACTCAACAGTTACCTACACTATACTAACGAACCGGTGTCTGCGCCTGCGCAGAGCAGCGCGTGCTTCATTGTCTCTATTATCTATCATTATCTTTCTTAGCCTACATATAGACGTATTCAATAATGCATTGTACGCAATAGCAAATGTAAAACAATAAACTTTTAATAAAGAGAATGCTTACCGCAACTTCTTGTATTGAACCGGATTAATAAGTTGTGCAACTCAATAATGTATCAAAGGTTGCCGAGCGCTCCTATGGGTCAATGTTACACTGATCACTTCAGCGATTTGTCTTTTTGTTTTAAGGAGCTATAATTACGCAAATCATTCTGATTAAGATTGTCACGATCTGAATATAGGAACAAACTTTGTATGGTACTTACATAAAAGGTAGATAGGTAGCGATATCGATGTTAATAAAATCATTTTATTTAGGTTTACGACGGAGATAATTAATCTAAACTTTTAGTTCTACATAAACGTCATATTAAGCTGTGGTTACTCTCTCAGATCGAAGAGCCGGTCGTTGTAGTATCTCCGCCTAGATACAGTGGCTATACAAGGCTCGTAGCAGGTGGAAATAAATCACGGACAAAGATTAAAGATACTCACCTAGCTAACCGCTAAACGTTTACGGCCGATGATTAATTCCATTATGTTCACTTTACGATACTTATCAACAGTTATTATGTTTCATTAGCGTTTTAAACTATGTGTGTGCCGGGACGATCCATCAAGGTGTTAAGTAGAATCGTTGGTTTCGGCTATGAGGTTCATCAAGTCTATTTATTAAATGTCGAACCTGCACCTGCCATATCGATCCAATCATAACGTATGAGGTGTCAGCATATTCACCGCTTCGGTAAATCATTGGTGAATCGACAGGATGATCTGATGTGCCTATTACATCTAATAATTTCTGCCTATTATATTAGATTTAAAATAGGAAAACTACTGAATTATTTAATTTAATAAAACTGAGGAGAAAATTAAGAGTAGGTAATAAATAAATGTGGGCGTTACCCAGCTTTATGGTTTTTTTTGCTAACGCTAATGTAAAGTATACAGAAAACTAAAAACAGACCATGTACAACGGTTACCCTTAACCCTTTCTCTATTCATATACGGTATTACTTCTCTTCCAGAAAACTTTCCAAGATAGACGATAGAAGAATAGTAGGTATAGATAGAAGCTGAAAAAATGAGAAGATTGTATTGCTGTAGTTATTCGTGATTATAATAATAATAAATGGTATGCAGATATATTTATATACATACTTATATAAAATGTACATTGTCATATAAAATACATAAGAAACAGGTGAGCTATCTACAGACCGTTGCAAACGATCTATAGATAGTTCAACTGATCCAAATCAGTACCAATCGGAAGCGTACCCAAGACACTGGCTGAATAGCAATGCTGATACGCTGGGCCAGATACTCACCAGCCCTCCTCAATGGTATGCATATAATGGTACTCTCACAATATTATTTATTTGATAAAATAATTTCTATAATTGAACCATCCTGTAGAAGAGTTCAAAAGCGCTATCATGACGCGATGAAATGTTGATCTAATAAACGATAAGTATTCAAATATAAATAAAGGAAAACTATGTATATATTGCAGTCGGATTTATTAGAATTGATTAAGCAAGTATCAAATAAAACTTGCGGAAGTAAACAGAAATAAAAGAATCAAAGAGACGATGTGTAAAATACTAAAAAAATTCTAGAACTTTGTCATTTCTATTTAAATTCAGGTTATTATCTCAATTATATATTATTTAATTATCACTATTTTAGAATTCTATTATACCAGTTATATGGCTTATTAAATTTTATTTTATAACTGAACCTAATAATTGATTAACCATGAAACGAAAAATAAACGTCTCGTGATATAAATTTGAGTTCAAAGTGTGCCTGTTTATCTGTGATCTCTTACATCCGAAACGAATGATTTTAGACTGTGAGTTTTTTTTAAGACGAATTGGTTCTTCTAAGATTATACCTACTCTTGAAACGATTTAGAGCATTCTTTTTTCGTTCAAATTTCATTTACAATCGATACTCAGTATACCTTCGAGGCTGATTCTGGTATAGGTGAAGAGAATTCATGAAGTTCTTCAAACTTATTCAATAATTAATTATTGAATAAGTTTAAAGTTATATAATTAATTATAATGAATATAATTAATCATAAATTGCTTAGAGCAGACAAATCGGACTAGCATCAGTCAGGTATAGTAAACTACAGTTAGATCCGGGAGCTTTTATGGTCCATCAACGACTTCGACATTTGAAAGCCTTCGCAAAATAATTGGTTCAATATTAATCTACTCAGAACCACTCCAGTAAACGATACGATGTACCGAAAACGTTAGTCACGATCGAGAGATTAATAATTTGTTTTTATGCGATGTCGCAGTCGTTATCGAGACGCGACGTGCCTTTTTCACAACACGCTGAGGACCGGTGCGAGTGCCGAGGAAGGAGGCTAAGTTCACCATCACGACGTTGCTACTCAACTTTCGACTGCGACTGTCGATTAAAAATCACTTGCGACAATACTGGGTTGATCGATGTAGCCCTTGTCATATAGAGATATAGCTCTAGCTCTCAATTACTTACAATTTGATGCCTCAGCTTTTTTTTTTTAATTAACTCGATGTATGGAGTAATATGAAGGAATAAGTATAGATGGAAAAATCTGGAGGAGGCTTTTACTCTTGAGGGATCTTAATCACGTAACACAAAAATATACATAGGTTACATAATGTTTTGTAAGATGATATAAAAACTTTATAAAAAAATATCAAAAATGTAAAGAACTTAAATTATTATAACTGCGTAAAAAACTCCTAGAATTTAGAATCACAAGCAACATTCCTGCTAAATCTGCGACGTGAAAGTATTTTTTTGTTGTAACAACCATAAAACGAGTAGCCTCTTCTTAATAAGCTAAACATGAGAACGGGTTGAGGCGACCGCACGTGGATAGCCTTTGCGGTCGGCACATCAAAGCAAACACTCGTTTAAGCCAATTGTGCGTGCCTGCGCGCGCGCAACTACAACGTGTAATTATACGGTTAGAGGGCGCACCCCCGCGAGCCCTCAGCGCCCCATCACCGATAGTAAAAAACCACCATCTGTTGAACCACGACCGGGATAACGCCCGCTGGGTCAGTAATTGACCGCCAACACACTGTTTTCTAAATTAACTTTTTTCATGTTACAAACTGTTTCGAACGAGTAAATAATTATGGTAGAGTAGGTTAATGGGCGATTTATACTTTTTAAAATATCAATGACGATGTGTGTTGATATCTTCTTTAGCTCTATCTTGCATGATTGTTTTTTTTTAATTTATGACCACAAATAAAAAATAGTTTTAGTGTTTTCAAATCGATAGAGCTGCAATATGTAAATACACAGAACACTGTAAACAGTGGCAGCCTATCAAAGTTTTTTTTTATTATTTCCCAACTACTCGCTTTAAAAAAAAGGAGGTTCCCTAACATATTTCCCATTTATTATACTTCACAATAGATATTTTTATCGGTAAAGAAATAAAACATAAATCAATGCATAAACCCATAATATTCAGCCACAAAGTAAATAAATATGCAGGACACCTATTATTATATCTGATTCAAATAATAGGATTCGAAAACAATAGTCGAAACAAAAAAATATGGCTCCTTCTTAATTTTATATTAATAGCGTAATTTAAATCAATTTCCTTCTCGGCACGGGTTAACCCTTTTACGAGGGCGTTACAAGCATTTATTATTTCATAATAGTGTGTAATCGAGTTTTGATCTTGTCTAGCACCAGCTGGGATGGAAATGATTTGTATATCTTCCACCTTGATACAGGTTATGAACCGTACAAATTATGAAATGGTCCTCTTTGATGCGGCTATCATAGTGAATACCCTCGGAATGAGGAGTGATGCAGAGAAAGCATTTAAATTTGATACGTGTAACACCGGTGTAGGCGATCGTCACGAATGCATTTTATTTTTATGACGGGCATAGAGTCGTAAACATAATTACATTAGAATTAAATGAGATTGTATCTAACTTATTATCTACCTAGTAATGATCAAAAGAAAAACCACAAACCACAAACTTTACACTGATTGTAAAATACCATTTAATTTTGTGGAAGAAGCTTTTAAACCTACTGACACATTGTTTACTAAAAACATTATCCCGGAAATTAACAAACCACATGGTGACAAACATTTTTTAAAGTCATTTAACTTTACCGTTTAACTACAACATCCTTTCTGTCGGTGTCGTGTGAACCAGCAGCATCCTGCAGCGTCCTTCAAAGATGTTTTGGGGTAATTTAAATCAGGTGTGAGACTTGTCCCAAGCATTGTGGATAGTGCAGACATTGTAGCTAGTGTTTGCACCACGTGCGAGAATTCCACAATGCAGTTGGTGCTTGTCCATTGTTTCATTCGGCAGTAAAGTACCGCACCTCCAGACGCGGCTGCGGCGCAGGTGGCGCAGATCCTTGCTACAAATGAACTCTCGATTGTTTCCGTTTTACGGTTATTACTCAAGATTTTACAACTCCAGTATTATTTGTGAGAAAAAATGTGGGAATTTTGTACACCGATTTAAAATGTTGAATAAACGTTTACTTATAAAAACTAAATATGCACGCAAATTGTGTTCATCACCCAAAAATATAAAGATGACATTGTAAGCTGGCCGATTTTAACTTTTATCATCTATTATTATGGATAAACCATTAATTTGATGCATCATGAATCATTAATCATGGTAAGGTTAAAGCTGTGCGCAGAAACAAAACGGTCAATACTAGATGTTTTTATTAATACTTTTTGTATTTACGCTCTGACCTACGTTGGTGGGCGCCACAGTGAGTGACTTGTAGCATCGGATTATTTCGATGGACCATATAAACGCGAGGCTCGCAGACGCGGACGATGGAATCTGCTCCTTTGTCATTGGAGCAACCTGTTCTCTCGGGTCGGAACTCACAGCGAGCACAATGTATTGTAACGGGCCACCTGATTAACCACCATTCCATCCGGGCTATGCAGATATCGGCCGCCAGCCGCGCCGCGCCCCGTCGATCACTGATCATTATTAATTTCAAATGATAGATTGCTTTTATGTCGTTAATACCTTATTATGATAGAGATAAGAGCATCAGGGTTACTGAACTTTCCATGGCTTAAGTGGAGTCAATAGTGATATTCATAGCCAAAGCCGATGCTGCTTTGATCGATTAAGCAGTGTGGGAACGAGCTCATAAGTGCGCGAGACTAAATATTTTTTGTTGGATCATACCAACGTGTATATCCAACGTGGTTTATATTTCTCTTCCTTCGCGTGTTTTTGTTAGAGTTTTTAAGCTATTTTTTACAGGTGGAGTAGAATATTTCTAACCTTTAACAATCGAGATTGCTCGAAATATATTATTGTTGAAAATTAATAGATAAATATTTCATAACATTTGACTCGTCAAAAATATTAAGCGTATCTACTAATTACTTTATCGCAGTTTGTGTGAAATAACGTTTTGAGAAGTGCTGACTGATAACGGTCTAATCGACATATCTTTTGGCATTGGATTTATTTTATTCATTAGTCTTCGCTTTATCTATTAAAGTGATGAGGTTAGCCAAATGCGTGTTTTTAGAGATGATTTCTGAAAAAGTCATAGCATCATAGTTAACACATTTTAACGCACTATTATAATAAAGTTGCATCTGCATATTCAGATATTCGAGATGTGTCTCCAAATAGGCGGACCTGTTGAGTGGAACAGGAGTCAATAGAGTTCCTCCTTAAATAACCGGGTAAAAAACGGACACCTTTCGCAACATCCGCTGTCAATTCTCACGAGACAGGTAGCTGGTTTCCGCTGAATCTTTTATTTAAATCATAAATTGGGATAAGCATTACAATGTGCTCCCTCGCGTACAAAAACTAAGTTACTGTTATAGTTCCATTACAATGAGCGTGAAGGGGTTGCCTTGAATTAATTTAGGGCATTAACATTAAATGATAATTTAAAGTTCCAATTTTTTAGTACCTGATCCAATGGGTTGGCAATGGATTGGCATTTTTTTTAATAGAGATTCTTATGTTTAGTAGTGATTATGGTTGTAATAGATACTAAAAGTAATATAATGATCAGATTTACTACAACAGTGACCTTTATAACGATTCCATTTCCTGATTGATAACGTAACGTATGAAGTCAAATTAATTCAAATATTTAAAATTACATCTCTTTAACTGTTCTTCATACCTAAAAGATAATCAATTACTGCTAAATAAATAACTTCATGAAACAATTATGATAATATAGAATTATTAAATATATACTATACCTCTATATATACTATACTATATATCTGTGTAACGTGAGAAAATATAAAAAAATAGCATTTGTATTTGTAACAAAAGTGCTACAATATCCTCATTGAATTTCATAATAAATTTAAATATTTAGCAGATTGTTGTGTAAAAAACAGAAATAGATATGTAAAATATTTTGCGCGAGCTATTCAGGAAGTAGTTCTCATTATAATTATAAATAATTTTATTCATCAAAAATGTAATAAATAAATACACGTACTTACTAGGCTTTTTATATTTATTCTATGTAGATGCAAAAATGTGGGTAGGTAGTGTTTCAAAAAATTGGGATCACTGTCTGTTCAAAAACGAGTGATATGAAAACGATACATTTATTTATATTTGTATTATGAATATTATATGTTTTCTATCAGTTTTATAAGTAAAGCACGTGTTTCTTAAATACTACTGAGCATTAATTATTTCAGTAGTATTTTGCAACATTTTAATCTGAGACTATTTATAAAAATAAAATATTTATATTATTATTAAATAAAAAACGACAAGTTTCTAAATTTAGTTCGAGATGACGAGCGTGTGAATAATATCAAAATATACAATTTGTTTCTTTATCCTCCATCTGCAATAAATTTAAATATTTGCTTGTACTTATGTGGTGCAGTATGGTAATGCAGTGAACATTCGCATGGGTTCAGGAAGTTCCTTACTCGACAGGTTCGGAACTGGTTCAGCGACAAGTTGCGGGAACCGGGAGCGCATGGGATCCGTATCCGACCCCGCACCGTGTACTCTATATCACGCGTATTGGCTGTTGCGCTTACTCGATACTATTCAAATAATTTCATTTCATTATTTGAATTTTTGGAACGTAATTTTATTAAGTTAAATATTTTTTTAAGATTTTCTAAGTAATTTTTGTAAAATAAATTTCCTTTCCGTAATCATAGATGTATTTTGAAAAACTACCTTTATTACACCATTATGTACAAACGAACATTTAATTTAAAAAAATTAAATACTTACTAAAATTAAGCAGTTTCAGTGTAACCTTGTTAATATTATGATCAGATACAATTGCTAACTGTCGCTAAGTAAAATTCTATACTGATTAAAACTTAAAATAGTTTTGTATGACAATGTAAAGGCCAATTCAGTCCGGTGCGACGCAATGTGTCCGCGGTGCAGTGCAGCACTTCCAACCCTCCATCATCCGCGTGATCTATTGTTTGTGGAGAGAAATGAAACGAGAAAAAACGTTCCCAAACTACCGTGAGAATCATAAAATGTGCTCCGAATTCATTAAGCACCGCTCACCAGCTCCAGAATCGATAAGTATCGTGTTACAATTGGTTGGCCGTAAGCTTTGTTGTAGCAGAGGTACAATGTGTAAAAGTGATTTCGGTCAGTTTATTTTTTAATGCTAAAAGACCCGTCTTGATAAGGGTTTCTTTTGATATGATCGCCGTTCGTGAGAGTTATGTTTCATTATGATTCGCACTCTGCCAAGCTTGCGGCTGTATGACATCTGACGTGACTGTGGATGTTTCCTTTCACTAAGCATGCCACTATATCCACCATATTACTTGAAACCCTAGTAAAACGTGAACGACGTTAGTATTAACTAACCTTAAAAAGTAACAAGTAGCTTTGCTTTCTTATCAGAATGACAAGTATGTGAAATTGGTACCCAAAATCCCAAAGGCGAATCTTAAATTAAAACTTACAATAAAAATATCATAATTTGTAATGATGTCTCCAAGTACATTTGTATTACGATATCCTACTTCCTACTAACATTATAAACGATATTGTGCTAATTGACAAAAATATAATGATAGCAAGACGAAATCGCGTGCACCAGCTAGTATTACATAAATATAACTTAACGTTTTGTATTTGTTCCCGGTATGATTTCTGATAATAGGTAAATGCAATAGGTTTGTTTTGATGAGTGATTGATGGCAAGTCTGTGTTGATAGCACGTGGTTGCGCCAGCGGCCGTCAAACAGCACGGTGCAGCGACTTCGCGTCGCCACCGTTCGCCTGACTCACGCCTCAGGACTCCCGCTCCATAACTAACCAGCGTTCCACGTTACAGTACCATAGATCACAGAACTATAATTGAGGTCGCATTTTAAACAAACGATGGGCTTACAAGTGTTGCAACCGTTAACTGAGCTGTCTTCCACGTTCGTCTTTGTTTGGTAGCGCTGCAAAAATTATCCATCAACATTATGTACTTGAGATTTAAGGACATATACTTACTTATACAAAGTATGGGTCGGGCAGGGCATAAAGGAGTTAATTGAAAGATCTTGCTATACAACCGTTTCATATCATACTTAGTAAACGTCGTCTTTGTGTCATCTTCTTTAGGCATATCATCTGAAAATGTGCAACATTGATGATGTTGGACATTTTCAGCATAAATAAGATACATCCAACGGTACATTAATATATAAATGTGAAAGGTTTTGGTAAACTTAAATTGTCACAAAAATACTACCTTAATATAGAATAAACACTACCTGAAAATCACTGTGAAACACCGCAAATCTCATAAAATTGGTAAATCGATTCTTAATTCTGTGGCCACACTACTTACCTACCTTTAAATTATGTCCAAACGATCTACCAACGCATTGTCTTTGAACTTACTGCTCGGCGATAAATGTCATTGGTGATTTACAACTAATCCCGCTAGTTTACTATGAGACTTCTCTAAGAATAGACATAACTAATTGTAATTATTATTTTTATCACTGATTGATACTGTTAAACTAAGATTTTAATAAGCTTGTCTAGAGGTTAATTAGGTACATACGAATATTTCTTTCATGTTATAGCAAAGCTTATATTCTCTTTCTCAATTTCTAGTATAATGAGGCATCTAAATTATACTTTCTTATCATATACCAAGTTGCAAGTCGCAAGTACCAACTGTTTTTGAACTGTTAAGCTATAAATTATGTTATGTGTAAATAGCCCTCAGTCAAATTCAAACTACTACAATTAATTTTATATATCTAGGTATCAGAGGTCGGGATCGCTAGCCGGCAATAGACAACCCACACACGGTTTTGTAAATGTCGAGAGCTTCTGTTTTTCTAGTCAGTCCAGTCATGTTTCTTGACTGTTCATTTGTAACCATTATAGCATTCACACCTATAGTCATTGCATTTGTTATGTCAGGTTCTCATAAAATTTATTAATGAATAAACGTTTCTGGGTCAGAGCCTCGTCATAGTCTTGTCGCAGCGTAGAGACCGTTGAGTGGTTATGAATCCACAATGTAGTACGAGTTATATTATTATCTTGATTAATATTTATGATCGATTCTTTATCTGAATGGTGAATTACATGCGGCAGCGACCCGTGCTGGCTGTTCAGCGACGTGATTAATCGGTTTAGGCGAATTCCGTATTATCAGTGATTCGAAACGCATCTCCACAGTTGATGTAGGTGATTAAGAAATGTAAAACCAATATGAATCACAATTAAGATCCACCTTTCAGCGACATGTAGCGATGTGGTATGTAATTACAGACTATTTTTGCATTTCAGCTACTCTTTACTCAGATCTGCAATAAGATTTTACTTCAGATTTAACAGTTCACATGTTTTGTCTTAATTTCTTTGAATCAAGTATTGTAACTAACAGGCTTATACTATCTACGTCCCTCTGCAAGTTTGTCTACTCTCAATCCACTGACAGGAAAGTGACAATTGAAGAGGCGGCTTTAGCAGCACAGAGCCCACCCACTCGGAGTGAACAACTTTCTATGTTTTTTTGTTCGATTTTTAAAGGGTAATCTGACATGCACGAATGGTTTGCGACAATTGTCAATCATGTACTAGGTACTTAGAAATGAATTCGAGATGCGAATAATTACCTAAATATTTATGCAAATTATATTTTGAGTTGTATTAGAAAGCTTGTTGAAAACATTTTGATGTGTGACGATGGACAGATGATTTGTTGTCATGTCAGTAAGAGGAAACTTGCTTCATTGCGGACGGCTGACGACAGTCTCGTCGCTCGTCTCGTCTCTCGTCCGTCACAAACACAAGCTCCTGTTTGGCAGCTCTGAGTTTGATAGATACGATCAGTGCCCGTGCGCCTTCATCGCACCACTCGTTCTATTGTGACAGTTACTATCTGTGTCAAAAAGAAAAGTAACGGTTAACCGGTCACATAATTAGTTCACTGATTAAATTTATCCCAGATAGTTCATTAAAGATTTATAGAGATACCTAAATATTATCCTGTCAGTGTGTAGAGTACGATGCGTGTACATCAGTGAAATGTATCTATAGAAAGGTAAAAAAATCTAACTGCACTTAGAAGATGCGGTTGAATCGCGTCGCAAAACGATTTATTGAATTTATATCGATGGAAACGACAATTTCGATGCGATTGACCGTGCCTTTTGTGTTGTGGTTGTGTGTTCGTTCATCACTTTGATGAACAAATATTTTGAGGCTTAACTTTAAACAAAATAAAACTTGTTACTCATTATAAAACCCGACAGAACCTACGGTAACTCATGAAATTATATATACAGTCTAACATGGTAACTAACGGTACCTAGCATTTTTTTAAATTGCTCTTATCAGTCACTTTGTTTTCAAAATGAAAAAACCTAATTAAATAAAGCCATGACATTAACAATGATTTATCAGTAGTTTATTGTGTGTAATGTACTCTAACTGTAGGTAGTTATTTTTAATTAACAATGGCAGCAATTGGGTACAATGATACATGTAATCGGTACGTGAATTAGAAGGTCCCGCTACTCCGTTATTTATGAATTGATTGACTACTGTTCGCGGTGACGAAAGCAGACCACTTCGTGATCAACGGTGCTCCCAAATCAATGCTAAACACAGTTGTCTCAAGATTATCTTTCCAACTGGATTCTGTACAAGCAACAATGGAATTTTAATTCGGCATAAATTCTTAGCTAACGGTAAATTGCTTCCCAGAAGTATAGGACCGATTCGTAAATGATTGCAGAAAAATTATAGACAAGTGAGTTGATTGTTAATCTACTGAACCTGCGCCCCGAAATACTTAGATTATGCAGTGAAAACCAATTTGTGGAGTAAATTAAACAATATTAAAATGGTTCCTTCCATTTTCAGTATGCTTATATAGATTTGTGCCCAAAGCATAGATAGCTAGGTATATTTTACGGGCTCGGTAGACTACATTATTGCTGATCGGGAATGATGATATACCCGGCAGAGTCTTATCTTTATTGCCTTTCTATCTTTGTTCATGTTTGCTTTCTATCTGTATGTCAATTTGAAATCAAAATATACGCACATTAGATCGAATCAATTGTATGGCAATTGTACCTATTATTATTTTTCCTATCTTGACTTCCGTTTGTCCTTGTCTCTAAACTTTGTCATTCAATTAAATATAACTTTTATTTCTATCTACAATTAATTGATTTCAATTACCTTCTGTTAAGAACAACATCGTTGATGTTTTTTACTCGATTTGATGTAAATTAAACTGAACTTTAACTTCCTCAAAAGCAATGGTCATCAAGCATATTGTCATCGGATACGCACGTATCAGTGCGTGCCCGAATAGTTTCTCGTAGGTGTAAGTATGAAAAAATCTAATGGATTTTCAATTGAAATGGCATTCGACTATCGAAGGGGTAGTTCGCGCACGGTCATCGATTTACATTCCTCACGAGCGCGAGGTCGGTATGTCTCGGGTCGGGTCGATTTTTATTATCTAAGTTGTAAAGAATCGTGACCGTAGAAAACATAAGGAATCCACAAAAACCTGCATGTTTTTGTAGGACTGGTTAAGTATTTGTTATGAGAAAGAAGTTTTGCAAAGTAGCTCGAAGCAAAAGGCGCGGTCCCGCTCTCGTAATCTGATGAGAGCACACGTTTAACAAATAGGTGGTAGGTGAGGCAGTGCTCGGTAGCGGAGGACAGCGGGGTGGGGGGCGGAAGGGCTTCAGGTCAGGATCAGGAGGTCGAGCGTCGTGCAGCGCTCGCCAGATTGTCAGTATTATTGCTACCGAAGTGTTACATTGAGAAAGCAAAAAAGTTTGGTATATTTGTCATTTTACTAGTTATTTAATCTAAATCATGACAACACGCCAAAAAAACATACAAAAGAAAATATATCTACAATTTTAAAATCCAAATTAAATAAAACAATATAACCTACATCTCGTCGACTTGACTTTGTTTCTTCAATATAGTTGTCATATTTATTGCTTCGAAATCGACATATTGTAATAAATCGCAGGATCAAAAATATGCTCCAGGTGAGGCTCGAACTCACAACCCCGGCATCGCTCACGAACACTGTCTTATAAGTACCGTGCGCTAACCAATTGCGCCACTGGAGCGTCGGGCTGAGCGACGAAATTACGATACAGGCTCTGATATCCCCTCCCGCCTCAGCCCTCGTCCCTTGCTACTTTACTATACGCAGTGACGTAATTGTTGGTAGGAAGCATTTAAATGCGATGACATCATCCTAACACTATCACAGCTGTAAATTGTTCATAAACATTAATTTGTCGTTACCGAATTAATAAAGTGTTAAAACAATTGTTAAGAATATTTTAAAATGATTTAGTTTTTAATCAGCTTAGTAACTCATTAATATGTCCGGTCTGCAGATAGTTCAACTGTTTTTATGTAGGTATTTTATGAATATGTAGGTACATTTTGTGAATAAATGACAAAACAGTTTAAAAAAACATGTAGGCACGTTTCTATAGGCAGTGTATGTATCAGGACTTGTTTCATCATTTAGTTGTAAATACAAATAATTTAAATTGATTGAAATAGGCAGACATACCTACTTATATAGTTACTTTAGCAAGGCTTGTATTGGTCTCTGTAGGTATTATCCTAAAATCATAAATACATATAAGTAAAAAAATACTGTTTGAAGTACTGCGTTAAAATGTTTATTTAGCTTTAAATAGCTTAAGATTACTTCGATAAATGACTTTTAAACCGTACAATCCGTAATTTAAATATTATTTATCCCTCCTGACATACATACATGAATAACTATAAAGTAGCAAACGTTAAACTTTAACTAGTGTTACGTTTAGTACTATGTTCTAGTACTACGTTTGCTACGCAACAGCTACGGGGCTCTACGCAAGTTACGCAAACGTTTGGATTCTCGCATTTATTGAGGGTACTGCGCATTTCCGAAGTTAAGTTATTCATTATTCCTAATGAGGTTTTTTTTTTATAAGTTATAGGCAAGCGTTTGAAAGCAGATACAGGTAGTT
This sequence comes from Ecliptopera silaceata, assembly GCA_932527185.1. Classification (NCBI taxonomy): domain Eukaryota; kingdom Metazoa; phylum Arthropoda; class Insecta; order Lepidoptera; family Geometridae; genus Ecliptopera; species Ecliptopera silaceata. The sequence continues at coordinate 6,111,964 of OW052192.1, forward strand.
AAGATAATATACACGCAACTAAAAATGGGATGGCTAAAAGTGATAGTAGGTGCATACTTTGATTAGTTTGGGACTAATGCATGTGAAATATTCAAAAATATCAATTCCTTTATAGTCGCAATAATAAAAACGAAAAACACAAATTATTTTAACATACTTGCCCAATTACTTATTTTCTTGCTAAAAGTTAAGGACGATTGTAGAATAACTATTATTTTATTTTATTTAAATATTCAATAAAACATGAAGCGAAATCTTTTTGTATGTATTACAATTGAAACTTATAATAAATCAAGTATATCGTAATGGCTTTTTACTAGGCTATAAAGCAAAACAGGTGAGTGTTAACGGTATTTATAGCGTAGATAATGAAATACCGGGTTTAGCAGTGAAGTAAATACCTAACGTACCTAGTTATTGTACCAAATAAGTAGTGCACTGCACACCAAGCGCGCAGCCGACTGACTCAGACACAAACGTGTTAGTATTTTGAAACTAATTCGAGCAGGTGCAAAACTCTCTGCAGCAAGCAGCACAATACGCTCTTGACCCACATTACAGCATTAACATTCATTTTAATGTTACAAATTATGTCTATTATTTTATTATCAGCGTACTGATAAGAAGCAGGAATGGGCCACGTGGTCGAGGCGCGCCACGGCAGCCCGCGGCCACTGGAGCCAGCCAGTAAATGATATGTTAATGGACTTTATGAGATATAGTTTATTGTTTCACCTAGCCGAGGTAACCTACTTACTTAGTGCCGTTGGCTAGAATCTGAAAGAGAAAATTGTATACTTACATATCACATGATTTAGCAAGCTTTGAATTTTTTTATATATTTAGTTTGGTACATCTTCTAAAATATTCAAACTATTTTCCTCATCTATCATAACATCTCGATTGATAGTTTTTAAACTGTCATTCAGCTATAGGTGAAATTATGAAGCGGCGGCAAACAAACTGATCAGCGTGACGAGCAGGACAATTGCCCTAATGAAAGTAATTAACACGACGCGATCAACCGATACCGATAGTGTAGTGGCCACCGAGCCTGCGCAAGCGCAATCAGACACCACAATATACGCCTAAATCAACCTACACACTCAACATAATTGGAGCTTAAATCAATCCATTCTCTAACTTCCAAGGAGACAAAATATTCACCAGTCCTGTTTCTATACCCATGGGAACTTTATGATCGTGCAAAAAATAAAGGTGTTTTGCCAAGATCAGCTGAGAACCTACGCAACGACAGGGAGACAAGTAAACTATGGAAATCAACAAGCCTTTATTTTTTTGTGCATCATTGAAATTAGGCTTCTATAGAAATGTTGAAAATCAGCTGATGGCAGGTACGCAACTCAATGTGCATTCGGGCAGATAGTGAGAAAGTCTTTCATGCTATACGTGAGAAATGTGAGGATTGACCGATGGGAAAAGTAACCTAGTGAGCCGAGGTAATATCCGTTTTAAAGGATGATTATACTTTATAATCATTGGTTTTTAACTCAAATAAAATATTCGTAGAATAAGCCTACGATCGACCCACCTTTATTTGCTTACATATCAAGATGTGTTTAGATCAAGGTTACGACTGCATTTATCTTTTATGGGCACTGTAAATCAAGAACAAATTCATCGATAACATGGTATAAAGCTAACAGTGCGACTTGTTGGTATATTTGTTTATGATATTTTACAGATATCTAGGTAAATGTCAATAACGTAAAATCAACATTTCCTATCTCGTCCGAATTATTCAAGGTTAGTCGGTGGATTAACTTACCTAACAATTAGGTATACCTAATACGAAGGTTAGGTAGTTGTTTTTGTTAGGTGCTAAGGGCTAAGCACGAAATGTTATGTGAATATGTGTTATGCCCTCATACAGGGTTTATACCAATGTTTATTGTTACAGCATAACTTTACCATATGAGAGCAATAAATGAATTGAGTATTGAAGACAATCGTAAACGCAACGTATGGTAAAGTAGATGTTGACGGGCAGAATTAAATACATCATTGCTTAGATACGTTTCGGTACGATTGTCACATTTATTATATATTCCTAAAATGTTTAAGTATGTTAATTATAAGTAATGAGTACCTAAAATAAATAAATAAACTTTCATTAGATTTAAAGTATAGCTAACCAGGTATAGCGCGATGAATGCAAGTCAGAGCGAGACAGTAAAAATGAGATCGAGTTCGATCAACAAACATAAAGGCATTCCATGTCGAACGATGAATGAATCGGGCCATCATCCTGAACGAGCCAGTCGCTTTGTTTGTTCGTATGTCCGTAATGAAAAAGCTTGTCTGCGCTCAGGTGCGCACCTGTTAAGGCGCCGAGGCCGTGAGACCTCATCATGCAGGCATAAGCAGGTAAAGAGATGCGCAAAAACCAACATTGTACTTGCTCATGTGAACTTGAATTGACCGAATTGGTAACTTCTTGGAAATTTCACAACATCGACGTTAGCTGGGATTCGAATCCTGGCACTACCTGTATCGTCACGAAATTATACGAAAAGCAATAAAATCTGGCTGTGATGTAAATGCACCATGCATAATTCTGTGGATATCGCGATCTTTCGAAACGGACATCATAAATACCTGTAGCCTTATTGTTTGTTCAGAAGATTAAAAAGTTGATAACAACATTGAAAGTTTTGATACCTAGTAACCGGTAAGGTATTCAGATCGTGGACACGATTTTATTTCCTTAACCATACAGGGGCAGAACATAAAGAAAGCACAAACGAAACGCTTTATGTGTAGGCAGAGGCCCACTCAGATATGTGCGTTCCGTGTTTCAATTTTTGCCCATATCTGGCGGCGCTGGAGTGCCGCCGCCGCGTGTACACAGATTCAGATATGCTAAGAACGTGCAGATCCCAGAGCCTGCGCCTGCGCCTGCTCCAACGACGACGACGTAGGCGTGAACACACAGCTCCGCCACTTCCTGCGCCTGCGCATACCACCTTAGATTTATGCCCGTGTCTTTTCACCCTAGGTGCCATAAACCCACTGCGATTTGCAAAAATACCTACTCGTCTACCTACACACCTTTACTGCACTATTCAAATTCATCCGCAAGAATAAATTTTAGTTATCTCGCTCTTAAGCTGCAGGCAAGAATATTTTTTTTACACGACAATTGAAAAATCGGGTGTGTGATTTAGTGCGATGTTGATTTTATCCACATTCTTCGTCGTTGTACAATACACCGACTGGCGCAATGTGAAATTCCATTAAGCTTTTTGAATGCGAATAAAAGAAGACTTTGGAAAAAATGCGTCGCCGCTCTCTCGAACAGGTCATTGTTCAAGCTTTTTGGTATAAAGAGGAACAATCGTAATGTTTTGTTACCTGTTAACCGTGACAAACCACGCTTTAAGCTTACTTATTTTATTTTTGTTGCAAATTATATAAATAAAACGTTTTCCTTAAGAGATTTAAAAAGATTGATACATTTTAACCTGTTTTACGATACAGATTAATATGTTCATAGTTCACAAGTAGCAAAATATAGTGATATATAGTATTTTATCTAAAATGAATAACAAAAATAAATCGAAAGTCAATCCGTGACTTTTTGAAAAGTCATGACTGGATACTCCATTTATAAAATCAAGTAATTCACTATGATCAAGATAAAGGAACAGAAAAAGTGAGAGCATTTTGTCACGTATTTATCCATATAAAGCTGATAATAATCAGGCTTCAGGGTGCGCTTGATAATAAATATGTGTTAGTCGGATAGCGCACGTTTTGTTCACAAAGTAAGTATAAGTTCGAAGGAGTAGTGGAGACCGCGGATGTCCGCGCCACGAGATAAGGCCCAACCTGTCCATTATATCACAATCCCCAAAGTTCTGTCAATAGCACTAATGCAAATATGATGGTGATAAAACCAGCGGTCGCTGGTGTTATAAATGTAGGTCCTTATACTCTACATACACAAACTTTATTTATTGCAAAACATACGGAAATCTAGGTAAAGATTACACTGTTTGAGATTATTAGCACAATTGGGTTAGTCAGAAAAATGACATGAAATTCTCATATTCCTCCTCAATTATAGGAAAGAAATAGTAATTCATTATTCAGCAAATACCTATTGTATGGCAATCTATTTCTGACCAGTATATAAACCTAGTATTTAAGACGATTCTGATTTTTGTGATATTTTTTTGTTTTTTTTTTCCGAGTTAGTTTGTAAGTGCATGGGTGCCGGTGCAGCAAGCCACGTCCATCTCAACGTCTTTTCGTCATCCAGAGTATATGAGAGCGATGGACGCATTGTAATGTGTCACACGTATAATATAACAAGAATACTTGAATCGTATTCATAGCGATACGTAAGGAATGCTATTTTAGGTACCAAGCAAGCTCTACCTGCCATGATAATACATTGTAATACCTGACCGCATATAGGAGGATAAACGTGTGAAACCTGCAGCAACGACGTATGTACTAAACTTAAGCCCGAGGTAAATATTTGCGGACCAACTACGGGAATCACACCTCTCTTCGTTTCAGCCTGTTTAATCGCACCGAGGTCATCAGATACGAGTTGTTATTTTCTGGAATTGAGAAAATATATCGGTGAAGGTCGCGATAAGTGGTTCGTTGGCAGAGCACTTCCGGCCGCGTGTACGGCACGTGCGGTGCAGGATGCACATGCGACTAGGACACCCTCTGCCACACTAAATATATACATTGCACCCATATAAAGAATTGCTACGACAATCACTGTTGATTTCCTGTAACAAAATATCTTATTCATTAAATACCTTAAATTATGCACTCCGAAACGCACGCTTCCTTGCAGCATCTGCATTTCCTCGTGTCGACGAGGTCGACGATGATGTATTCATAAAGCATTCTATTTAAGGCGCATGAGACAGTCGTAAAACATTACAATTTACAATTGAGAAGCTGTTGCGACAGTGCACCTTAAGAAGAAATAATTCTTTTTCTCGTGTGATAAATGATGACACTCATGAAGGTAAGAAAAAAAAATAATTCGTGAATTCCTTAAGTTATTGGCACAAAAAGGGAAAATTTAAGACGTGCCAAGACAGACAATGCGGAGTGGTGTTAATCTCGCGCGATCAATAAACTCTCTGATTACACATTCATGGAATACTTCGTGGCTTGCGCCTCTTGCAGGTATTGTGCGTATGCGTATACGACTACTTTGTAAGTTTATTCAAGTACAGTTTTACTTCAAAGGTGTGTTTTTTATTATTTGGCATTACTGTTTTTTGCCGACAGGAAAATGGTAAAATAAGTAAAGGGTTGTCGTAGTAGACTTTTTTATAGTTGTACTTAACCAATATACTCGTATACTTAGACTTATAGTATCATTATATAATGTTTCAGAAAACATACTGTTTTTTTTATTAGTGACCTACATTTTCTAATACAAAAGTATTCATTTTGTTAATAAAAGCGCAGCGCCTTTTTTTTTATTGCTCTTTTCAAACCTGCTGCCAGGTTAGTAACAGTAAAGTGTGCCATAATTCGTTAGAACTCAGAGACATGTGGGTCAGCAGACGAATAAGGCCAACAGATCTGAAACTACAAAAAAATGTGCCAGCTGACCGTTTCCTACGCTGACGTAGTTAATAGTTAAACTAACACACGTAGTGATATCTCGCAGCTAACACTGTAAATAGGACGCTTGCGTCCAGGTTGATAACACCGGTACGATGCCGATATTTTGAGTTTCTAACATCTGAAACTACGATCAGATTGAAGTAGAAACAGATCACATACAATTTGGTATCAGATCTTGAAAACAGTTTCGAAAAGAAAATAATCAAAATTATTGTCAATGCCACATCATTGAAGTGTCCTGTCTTCAGCGACACGGAAACAGTTATAGATTGATTCTTATTATCGGTAATATGTAAACCGCATTATAGCAAAACGTAGCTCCGAAGTTAGCGCAGTTTCAAATGCAATATCAATTAAGCAATAGCAATTAAGTTGCATTATGAAACGCGTGTTATTGTTAAACTGATATCGATCTCAACATTCAAAACGATAGTATTTTGATCGTATTACTCTAAATTTTATGGCATAAATATAAATACTGCAATGGTTAAAATATACCTATTTGAGTAGTGTTTTAGAACTTTACCGTGCTATATTTTAGTTTGATGGATGTTTTTTTTATTTTAATAATATGTACAATATGTTACTAAAGATGACTTTGGTAACCGCAGCTTCTTTGTATGAATATCGCGTCGTCTGTTTACAGACCCGAAAGGAAGGAGGTGACACGAATTAAATTGGCGCATCTGTTAGACACACCTAGCCGTGGCCGATGGCTACGCTCGTCATCTGCGTTTTATCTTTACTATCCTATTAATTATTAAAATAAAACGAAGATAATGATCTCATTCTTAGAATACAAACTTTAGCACTTCGTTGTCTGATAATCGCCTGTCTGTTGCATTTTAGTTTATATTTTAATCATCGTTTGAGTTTACTTAAAACTAAAATTGTTTAGAAACACTGAATCAACGATAGACATCATTTTAATCTTGATTGTGGGAAATACCTATTATTGAATCAACCAGCAACATTGTTATGATAATTGTAAGGAAAGATTGAGCAAGACTAAAAAAATCAATAGACGTAAAGCCTTATTCATCTTTGTGACTTGAATGATGTGTGATAAATAAGCCTTTATTTAGATGCGTGTTCACGAAAAGCGGCCAAGATCTCACAGAACAAAGTCACGCTACTCCCGCCGCTGCACATTCTATGTCTTGTAAAGTCTTATGGGTGACCGGACTTATACTTATGATAATCTTCACCGGTATTTTATACTTTTATATTTCACAATAGCCCACTAACTCTTTAAAAATCAACCAGCAACCGACAGTGTGATTTTCGTACAATAGTGTTGTTAATTTGATCCTGATTTACAATACAGTGACAGACGGGTACATTAAATTAACTTGTAATTTAAATTATAATTTTCAATGATGTTTTATAGCTAGAATTAAAACATTAAAAAAAAATGCATAATATATTGTAGTTAAAAATAAAATAAAGTTTGACTTATTGGATCTGCCAACTTGGATAAATTAGTGCAATCTTATAGTTTGGGTCAAATTACTAGTAATAATATGTTGATATGATAATTAATCTCCATCAGCATTGATTAAAAAAGTTGTTATCATATTAAATCTAAGCACATTTAATATGATAAAAACTTTTTCAATCAACTCTGAACTAACTCACACGGACTAAACTACCTACGATAACTTTGGCAGAGATCAGCGACCGAAAACGTAAAGACACACCTGCTTGCTATTCAGATCTCCAAACACCGAGCACAATATAAGTCCTATTCAAATCTTAAACAATAATGGCGTTCGATAGACAGGCAGCATTTTTATATTGAATTATCTCGAAGGCAGAACAATGCTTTACATCGATATCTCTACCGACTTTCTTTTGGAGAAAGACAACAAAGTTCCTTCTTGTGATGAGGCTGACAAGTAAGCCGCGACACAAAGACGATCTGCGGTGGTTGCCCGGAGCTCGGAGCGCACAAAGGTCAACGCAGCTCGGGATCACCTTACATCATAGCGCTCGCAGAGCCGCTGCGCTCTTCGCCCATCCGCAGTGCTGTGTATGCATATATAGTGAGCCGAGCCAGTACCAGCGCCGCGGTGTACCTCGAACCACTTTTGTGACTCGACGACGAGCATTATCGCGCGATCAGGGAGCGGAGATGCTCCTCATAATGCGACCAGATAAAACTCGCTTTGTGTCGTGTTTATAATAAGAAGAATATTCCTTGAAAGGAGCACGCAACGCAACAGGTACATGCCCCCGCGATTATCTTCTAGTATAGGTGACGCGTGTTCGCCTCTATTATTTACCTTGAATGGAATTGAAAAGATACCTAACCTTCCATCTGTATCTTGTAGGTTCACAGTTTGCATGATGCTTGAATAAGAATGATGTAATAAACTCTGTATCTACCTACATAAATGTGCATGCATAATATGAATCAAAGTTGTTGTGACTGCGGGCATGCGCCACAATCCACGACACGTTTAGGACCATTGAATTAAACAATCACGGCTGACTCATAGTACCGGTTGCCTATAGAGACAACTAAAATTATCTTTGTCTAGTTTATTTTACAGACAAAACGCCATGTTACCACGATAGTATAATTCACAATACTTAGTTTAATCTTTACTACGCTATTTCTAAAACTATATCTACTATTGCTTTTCGCTGATTCATGGATCGGAGTAGGTTCTACTTAAGGTGACGGGTATAGCCAAATGCGTGTTTTTGGGGAAACCGAAAACTGTTTTCAGAAAAAGTGATAGCATGTGGAGTTGTGAAACTTATTATTTCCTATAACACATATATTGAACTAGTGTATTGTTACTCAAAATTTGTGCTCTTGGATATAGTTTACTTTTAAATGTAAGTTTAGTACCAACACCTTTTGCAAAAGTGTGGTTTAAGATCCCATTTTTTATGGGTTTGGCAGATTTGTTTGGTACCAAACTCAGCACAGCTATTCTTATGGTTCGTATCTTGTGACTCTAAAGAAAACATTTCTACATTAAGGTGTTTAAAGAAGAAGAAGAGTAGCGCCTTAGGAATTATAAGTGTTTGATTGCTGTGTGCTCGCAAATATACATAAGGCACTGCTTTAGAGTTTGACTATCCGAACTGTGCGCGGCTCATTATGTGTTTTGCGCCGTTGTCAGCATTTTTGTTGAAATTGAAATTGTGACGTTGCCACGCTGACTGTCTAGAGTTTAACCACCACGGCAAAAACTATGCCGTGTTACAAGTTTAACGTGTGTATAGATATAATAAATAAATAATAAACTTGGAAGTTATTGACATTTTTATTTATTATGAAAAATTTCACCCTACCCGTCGCCTTAAAGGAATAAATAATAAAATTACAATGCACAGCTAATATTTAGTTAATTAAAACTCTTTGTAATCAAATAAATAATGACAAAAAAACGATAAGAACATTTAAAAATATATGTTAAAAAAACGAAAGAAAAGGATTCGTGATCATCTGCTGTAATCTCTTAACCAAACAGACACAAGAAAGCGTAGCAAATTGCGCAAAATGTATTGTGCTCGTGTTTATGTACTGGTATGGTATGTTCGTTGTGTGCGGTGCGGTGTGTACTGTACCTGCGGCGTGCAATGTGGAGCATGCGGCGCGCGACACGCGGCCACCCAGCGCGGCTCCACAAAGCCCGCGACCCTGAACTGGACGCATTCACGCAATCTGCGAACCAACCCTAATAACTTACCTACCCGCGCTGTCTGCTGCCGGACTTCAGACTGCCGGACTTGTCCGACACCGACATATTACCTCCATCATACTTATTTTGCACACTTTACTCAAAACTACAAGCAATCCTGATCTATATTATCAACATGTAAGTGTAATGCTACATTATGACTGGAAGATGCTGAGATAACAAAATGAACCTCTTATAATCGATACACGCGAGGCAGTATCTCCTGCATGTTTGGAATTTATTTGATAGCTTGCTGTATGGTAGTCATAAACACGAAGTGGAGATTGCTGCAGTGTCTCAATTAGTACTCTATCTTAACTGGGTATTGCGAGCCGATAGATAGTAGCTTCTTACTAGAGAGATGGTTCTTCATTATCATTATTTGGCCTTTAGTATAAATTTCAGGAAAACTATTGTAACTGTCGTTTTCGCGTAATGTGAACAATGCAATCATTAGTCCAACAAAACCTTTGGTACAGCTTGCATGTAAAGATTTACAATATGGAGAATAATGATTTTACAGTCATCATCTGAACTGAGCAGATAAGATCATCCGACAAATCGATCTCTATTGCTTTTAAAACCCTTTTGAGTCACTTGCACTATTAATATCTTTTTAAATGTGCTTGTAATATACTGCCAATAAAATTAATCGCCTCAAAGGTATTGATCCAATTATCTCTAATGGCAGTTCAAGCAAGCGGCTGTACCGTACGTAACTAGTGAAGTGATTGAATGTGACATGTAAATAGTGTGGGTTTGTGTACACTTGTAACTATTAGGTGATGAAATTGTGCAGTGATTTTATAGTACAACATCATCATCGGCAGCAGTATCTGGAATTTGCCTACTACAAAGAATAATTATCAACCTGCTTCATACACATACTTTTAGATATTGAAACAAATATCTGTAAAACATACATATTTATGGGACAAAATTTTCACTGAGTGCTGGACATGACCCAAAAGAGAATGGGCAATTCTCTATTGAACGTAGGCTATGGCTAAAAAAATCGTCCTTCAGAATCTCCGTTTGTAAGGGATTTTACAGGTCTACCATTCAATTTTTATTGAAAAATAAAAATGTTAAACAGTTTTTTTCAAAATAGCTCGATTTCCATGGGACGGTTTTTTTTGTAATCATAATAAAATGTAGACCTGTACAAGCTCTTTTAAACCTACTAAGTGGCAACACTGAGGGACTTTTTTGTCGTGGCCTAAAATGCCAATTCTCCTTTGTGGAAACTTATTTTAATGCTGAGCTCAGTACGTAATTTATAAACCTACACATTTGCGTACGTCCTCACTTTTCGTTATACATATTATGATCGGAACGTCTTATTAGTCCTCATAAAAAATTGCCACTTACTTTTATGTCGTCCCCTCGGCCATGGCACATGGCAATGTTTTGGCGAGAAGGATGCTGATTATCGTAAAACAAATATTATCACACGATTACTGATATTAAATTGAGATGTAAATCGGTGCTGTAATATGATGGCGCTGCTAGCGGGGCATTGATTTCATCGTTCATCGGCGGAGCATCGATTAATGCGATTGTGCAAGAGCCTTGATGCCGCCCGCGCCCGTGCCCGCTGCAGCCACTGTGCAAATTGGTCCAATTATGCAAGTGGCTCGATTAGAAAATGAGATGGCCTGTGCGATATTTGAACTCGATTGATCCACTTACGTAATAGATGCCGGAAACAATGTCACTGCATTCCGGTAATTTAAACGTAAATAATTGATTTGAAGTAGGTAAAGTGACCGCGCTTTGTTTGATTATGCTATCAATGATATTTAGTGTAACCAATTGACAACGATTCGGAGATTACTGAGAAATCTTTCGTAGTTCATTTCGTTTGCTCTGTAGATGCGTAATATTTTTTTATATCGTCTATCATCAAGGTTTACTAGTATAGGTATCTCTAAAACGATCGTAGAGTCTCTGAGTTGAGAGCCGCCAGTATTTGAGATTAGTATACCTACCTACTCAAGTGAGATATATAGGAGCTAAGTAGGTAATGTATGGTATATTTACCTACGTAGTGTACCGAGGCAGCAATATACAATACATGTTATATTGTGGATGCTATTAATTAAAACTGGCACAGTAATTTGTCTGCTGTGCAATCGCTAGCAGCCCGTGCTCAGAGTCACGCGTGATCATCGAAATAGGTGGCTTTCATATTTTTGCTGCGTTGATTACAAGTAGGTACTTAGTTAATGATAGGATAATTAAAAATTGACTTATACACAAGGAATATGATTAAAATTGTTACAGTCCCAGATATTTTTTCGAATCACAATCACATAGCAGTGTAGGTATCGGCATCAGCCAATGTGCAGTCGTTTCAATGCCTTTCAATGTTCGTACATTGGCTTTTATTTTATTGAAACTGAAGTAGATTTACACTCTTGAAGAGCTTTGATATCGGAATTTTAATTGATAAGTAGGTATTATCTCTGTTGGCATTGTTTTAATTCGTTATTATTGTTTTTGATATTTATTATGATTATTTTTTTTTTATCATATCTACACGGTTTTTTTTCCAAATAGAAGAGATAACGTAATTACTATGAAGTCTGCGTGGTCAGTATAGAGGACTTACTAATTTCGGCTATTGTGTTTATCCAATAAAAATAATTTGAAGTAGGTAGTTAAATTAGGATTTATGGTTCCTTTAATCACAAAATTGCTGAGTTGGTAACATCTTAATTTGAACATCAAGTGATCCAAAAATTGTAGAGGTTTTTAAATTGAAAGATGATCTTAAAAAGATAACTAGAAGCTTTAATTAAATATACAGCCAAAATAAACTAGCAAGTAAGTGTCTTAGTGGATTTCTAATCCTGAAAGACAAAAAAATATAAATATCTTCAGCCGGCACCATTTTAAGCATATGTTAGAACTCTCGTTCACCCTTACCAATTGTACATCAATTCCTCCCCTGCAACCTTGCCATCTGATCGACATACCTACCTCAAAATGGATAGGAAGAGAACATTACTCTCGACTTATAAAAAAGTATGAGGAAGGTCAAGAACATGTGGTTCCGATATTTTCGAGCTTTGTGAGGGGAGCAAGCTGCGTCGGGGTCATTGTCCTATTTGGGGCGGAGGAGGGATGTCGCGACGTGAGATGTGGAGAGGAAGGTCGATTTACGTCTCACACCGGGAAGCGACGGCGCAGGTGACAACCGAGTAGCGACTCCCCTCGTTTTGTCTCGCCAACAATAGTTCAACAAATGGGTTAGAATCTTTATTCACAAACAAACTTACGACTATACAGTATTTACAAAAAGTACATTGTCATATAAAATACATAAGAAACAGTTGAGCTATCTACAGACCGTTGCAAACGATCTATAGATAGTTCAACTGATCCAAATCAGTACCAATCGGAAGCGTACCCAAGACACTGGCTGCATTGGCGCGCTGTAGCAATGCTGATACGAATTGTTCCTAAGTGTCTAATATTTTAACGTAGAACAAACAACACTGTTTTGTTTGTTATTAAAAGTGGCATTTATTATTTTAAAAGGGTCAGACTGCGCCAAAATAATTGTAAGAAATATACGGTAGGTACAAGCGAAAATTTGATGGTTTCCTGGCAATACTAGATTAAAAATAAATTTTGGTATTCCAGTAACTAGTCCTGCACATCTTCTGGTTACTTTAAGAATAATTAATTTACTTAGTACGCTCAATTATCTGGCTAAATATGTTTTTGTTTTAGAACAAGACTTTTAGTTTCTTATTTCATCCCATCGTGTTGTCGGTGCTATCAGTTCAACATGCTATGTTTTACTTACCTACTGTTGGTTTTCGAAAATGATATACATAGTTACAAAACCTCACAAACTAAACAGCAAATCGTATTTGCTATAATAATCGTTTTTCGTTTACAACCACAGCAGAGCAATGTTCACAACTAAACTAGTCCTGAACAGGTTACAGGCTGGCTCCGATCGAAGTGCCTTTGATGTTATCTCATCGTGTGTAGTGTTACAATATTATGTTTTATTGCATTTATTGACAGCATTATGATGATGATTTATCGCGTTTTCACATTTAACGATAGTAACTATTGATGTCCTAGGTTTATTCGAGGGATGGTAATAAAATTAACAATAAACTGAACGATATGAGTGGCAGATCAACTCATATTGTTTTATTGAGTTGTCTGTTGATTTTATGTAATATCGGCTTTTAATAAGGAGGATTTAGTTCTATTGGATTCTTGATTTACTAAAATATAGATCACAAGGTTCTGTGTTGAAATAACTAAATGTAGTAAGGTTTTATTGTTATTGGTAATGACTGGAATCTTATCATTCAAAAGTATTTCCGCACTTCACTATGTGAGGTACCCTGGTGAGGTGGATGTCGTTACAAGTGGCTCTAAGCCATTAGCCTCCTCGGTCGGCGCCGCCGCCGGCCGCTCCTTGCTTGTCTCATGCGAACGCCATAACCTGCGCTTGACTGCACTTTATAATCGCTCAGTATTGTTCCTGACTCCATTATATTGTCAGAAAATACTCCTTCAATAAATTTAGCCGTCGTGAAGCAATATCTTGTCTGATTGAGCGTAACTGCATAGCTCCTTAATTTCCTGTGATTTTTACATTCATAATTATCTTGAGTTCTCACATTAGTTATTTGTTTTAAAAGTCTGACTCATGGATGTTGTATTCGAGGCCAATTATTAGTAAGTATATTACTTTGTGCGCGATATCAAGGAAGTACGACTTATGGCTTGGAAAGTTTTATCACGTACCGAGGCGTCCGTATAGCAAACATGGTCCAATTATGTTCATGAAAGGATACTGGACATTGAGCAAGCATTAGTAAGTAAAAGATGTCGTGGCTGGTATTGTAAAATCACAGCTTGTCAGCAAGGCGAGCTATTCGCTGTATGGGCGAGATTCAGAATGATGGACTCGGCGAGTTTATCAGCGCAGACAGACGGTTCAGGCGCGGAGATAGTTGAGGGTGACAGTAATTGACAGGTCGGCGGGCGCAGGCGCAGGACACTTGACGCACGTGCGAGAGCGGACCACGGCCCCCGCACTAAGCAGGATGTCTTTAAATAGACTAAATGCCTTTGTGAAGGCATGCCCTTCGAAGGGTGGCGGCATCCGGCTCCGATCGCGCACACGAATCGCTTCTAAGGAGGAAACTTATAAATAACTTCTTCAATTATTCTGAAGCATTCAACTATAAACATGAATTTATCGATAGTATGAGTCATTGCGGCCCCGGCTGCGTGGCGTCGATCGAGGCGAGGAGTTGTTTGCACTTCTGTGTCAGTACTACGGGCTACCGGAGTACCGGATCTCTTATCTACCATCTCACCGACACACTATATTCAAGCGTGCCTATTGTTTGATTAATAGCCTCTGCACAAATATCTACAAACTGTTAGATTAGGTTTGGTACTTAATTTGTGTTCTAGATTTACCAGTTAGCTAACATGCTTGTATTTAAAGTCAAGTTTTTAAAAACTTTTGCCTCCTTGCTACAATATACCGATTCAAGCCAAAATTCTTTACACTCCAATGACCTCTCTTTATCCATTGAATTTTAAAATGAGGTTACCTACCATCGAATGAAATAAGTGCTGAACATCAACGAACGACGCAATATAATCATGTTCCACTGAAAGGATTAGTAATGCGTAAGTAAGGTGAGTACACAGTCTTGCACGTGTTCAACGAAAGGGTCCCAGGCCCCGTCAGTCCTCACGTGTTTCTGAAGATTTGTCTCACCAATGGGAACATCTTACCTGCGAGTATTGCGCATCGCGATCAAACAAGTGTTTCCGGTCAGGAAACATCCGGTGTTGAGCAACTTCTCAGGATTTCTATCTATACAGATTTATTTGAGCATGATCAATTTAAGAAACTTAAGGCAAAGCGTAATAATGTTGCATTGCAAGTTACATAATATTTATCTAGGTAGATGAATTTGCAGATTCATGATCGTTTAGCCTACGGTTGCATTGCATAAATATAATTTAAACTATTTAATGGTAAACAAACGTTACATAACAGCAAATTTTGAGACAACAGCAATGAAAGGTCAAAAAACTGTCTTCATCATCTTATTCGTCTGACCCATAGACATCATTTCATTGACGCCTAAAACCTAAGCAATTTGCTAAAGTTAATCGTTAAGGCCAATGACTTTTCCATCGTGCATCGTTGTATCATCGTTGTTTCATGGTACTTAATATTGGTACTTAACATAGTTTTATGATTAAGCAACACAACGAAATAATGTTAGGTATATGCGTTTACAGGTCCTGCTGAATAACTGAAAAGCAAAAAACATATTTTTTTTCTTTTCTTTAGGTTTTTATAACTCGTATTTTTAAGTCAAACTAGTTCCCACAGTACAAACTTTGCTTAGTTTGGGCCTAGAGTGTGATGTGTGAATTGGTCAAATATTTATTTATGTTCTGTAATTAAAGATTAGTGCTAGAATGCCAGAATAGTACATTTTTACATATAATATATTTTCAACTTTTCATGCATCGAATGGGTTGGGTTGGGGTGCAACGGACATTAGCTTAGAGCAGCGATAAAGTCGAATATTTAAACTATGCAAAAGCCGGAAAAATATAATGTAGTTCGTCTTATGCAATAATATTGAATGATGCAAAATAAATTTGCATCGTCAAGATAAAGTTATTTATTCAATAGGTGTAAAATAAAAAAAAAAATAAAAAAGCTAGCACTCCGGGAGTGCCGGCAGAAGTGAAAACTTCAATATTAACGTTGTGTTTTCACTTTTAAGTTTTCACTTCAAAAATATAACCACAGTCGTGATTGTGTCATGTCATTGTGTCACATTCGCGCGCGCGAATGTGACACAACGACGAAGACAACGAAGACACGAAGACACAGACACATTCGCGCAAGCGCGAATGTGTCTGTGTCTTCGTTGGCTTCGTCGTCATCGTCACGTCACGTCATGTCGCCACGTCATCGTCACGTCATGTCGCCACAACACTATTTAATTGTTTGAGTCATACGTCGCGTGACCGCAAGTGTGTTCTTTTGTCGTCTCTTGTTTTACGAGCAATGTATAAAAATTAAATAAGATCTTACGCTTTTTCGACGTCACGTGACCCTGACGCGAGTTTGAAAGTTTTTACCCACCCAGCGCCGCTAAAGAAGTTTTCACTTCAAAAACACTTACGCTAAACTTTTTAGTACGAGTGAGAACAAAATCCAAGCATGGAAAAACAAACGAAGTAATATAATTTGGAGACTGACCATTACGCGTAATAAGTATAACGAAACTATGATCCGGCAAAACCAGCTCAGCGGTAGGTATAACAAAAGCCGGACATCTAGATGGCCGGACCCATGTCTGCTTCGGTAGGCAGTACTACCCGCGGGCCCCGCGGCGTCATTCAATCGACCAAGAATGGCCACAATAACAACAAGTTCTGCAGGTGACGACTCGGCTCAATAGCGCTGATTACACCTCCATTCAACTCGAACCTTACCTGGACAACCTGTTCCTATTTCAATATGAAATCATGTTATAAATGATCAAATTCAATTCTAATTAAATCCGTTACCGGTTTAACAGAGGTGTGTTTATTTTTACAGATATCACAACTGCCTGTCAATGTGATACGTCTTCTTTAAAACGTATTGGTAAAAAGAATCAAACCTTTCATAGAAAGATAAATAAATAATGCTGGACAATCCACACAACATCATCTAGTCCGAAGCTAAGCAGAGCTTGTGTTAAGGGTACTAGAAGACTGACATACTTAATACATTACAATACATAGATAGATATTTTTTATTATACATATAAAATACCCAGAACACCCGGAATAAATATTTGCAGATCGTACAAACATTTATCCCAAGCGGGAATCGAACCCGCAACCTCCGCGTCGCAGACGGACCTTTAGCCGCCGCGCCACATCGGTAGTCACACAATTTTTTTATAAAAATCTTTTTTCGAGAGAGCTTTAATCATTTTAAATATACCTAATGTAAAACTAGATTGTAGTCTATGTTGTAATACAATACGCACATATGGTTGTGATAATTACAGTGAGAGTAATAAAAGCGCTACGTTGAATATTCAGTTGCAGTGAGCATTGAATGCAACTGCAATATCCGCTTCCTACTTTTTGTTGCATGCACGCGCCGCCCTGCAGCCACTCTGTACGTACACGCTCCGACCTCCTTCCAATCTCTGACATTTTTATCAAAGTGAATATTATTAATCTGACAATACACAAAATTTCCCTTTCGATTCTTCTATGTTTTTTCTGTTTAATTTTAAAAAAATATTCATACACACTGTGATAAGCGTCACAGTTGGTATAAGCTTTGCCTTCCGAGCTGTGGGTCTAGCCCTTCATTTTTGTATGATAACAAACATTGATATTGGTTCTGTGGCTGCGTATTACTCTGTATGAACAAAACAAAGTAAGTATAAAAGAGTTCTATCGATGTAGTTCCCACAGCTTTGCTTAGTTTAGGACTAGAGCGCAATATGTAAACTATCTGAGAATATGTATATTTTTTTTAATATTCTAGGTAAAACACTTAATGAAAACTGATTGAGGACTTCTAACAAAGCATTTAATCTCCTAAAATTCTGCTCTACTTCGTGAATATTCTATGTGGACCTATGTTATTATGCAAATGAAAATTAGAATAAATCACCGATGTCACAGTAACAAAGATAGGAGATTTGTATGCACGAGCGTGGTGTCTATCCGAGCGAGTCAAGTTCCAGTCAAGTGGTAACGCGTAAGTGCTGCTGCGCCTGCGTCGCGCCTTCAGGAACCCCATTGTCTTTCATATCATTAAGGCCATTATATTTGCTTGTTCAAGCGTGCTTTTATCGTTTGTTATTATAACTCTGATCAGTAGCTGACATCTTCATAATGATTTTGAATAATCATTGTTTCATGAATCACAAACAATAGCTGCAATCACAATGCCAATAATACTCTTGGATGATTTTTAAATGGAATTGATTTGATATGTAGGTAGTGAATAGAAAGTAAGGTATACCTTTGTAGGTTTCATGTTACTTTCCATTGTTACATATTGATAAAGATAAGTAAAATAAGTATAATGTTTATTTCTGTACTAAACACAGTATTCCGAGCTTCTATGTAAGTTTGTGATGGTTGCATTCATTGTCCGTGATCAAGTCCTCGTCAAATCACGAATTTAAGTTCAAGACACGTCAAAGTGATTTACTTTCTTTTGGCACTTAAAATTCGAAGGCCATTAAACGGAACAAGATTTCGGCAGAGACGATAGCCCGTAAAGTTTCGCAAGAGTCGGTCGTAAGTCGTAACCCATTTCGGTTATAACTCGCCGTGACGCGAGCTTTTACACGGCGGCGGCGGACGGAGAAAATAGGGAGACGGGCATCGCCGAAAACAACAATGAGGTACTGTTACCATAATGACACTTTATGAGCGCAAACATCGGCCGCGGCCGAACACGGCACGGCCGCGGTCGCGATGCACGAATGTGGACCGTGCATTGTTTCCGCATCATGCCAGCGCGAGGACGACAGTGATGCCTCGCGGACAAAGGCACCCATTGCAACACAACAGCGGCTCGCCGGAGCCCGCAGCCGACCTCCGCTCACATTCAGTACGGTTCTGTGAAATCGATTCGATTACTGAACTTATAATTTCCTGTTTCAAATGTTTGTGACTTATCTAAAAGTATAAGAAGTCTTTGATTAGACTTTAGCTTTAGTTAAATCTATATGATCCTAATAATCTATTCGAGGATAGTGAATAGATGCGTGAATATTCTCAGTTGAAATAAACGCGAGTCAAAAATAAAAGTGTAGTGATTTGGTCGACAAATGAGCAAATATTGTTTTTCAATAAGTATTTACTATCCACATTATTTAAGAGGTTTATTTCGAAGAGTATCGTAAAACAGTTCTCTGAAACAATTGTTAAGTACGACCGCATTTTTAAGAGCAAAATATTGTTACCTCTTCCATGTACCGTAACCCACCTCACGTCTGCGTTTTCATGTTCCACAAGATGAAGTTGTAAGGTCTTCCATACCCACAAAAAGTTAGTCATTCACCGTAATAGCTTGAAATTAAGATATAAACTTTCTTTTCATGCTTTCTGTTCTGTCTGTTGATGATTTTCACTGCTAACCGCAGAGTATAAAATAGGGTAGAGAAAATTGAGTATTTCGTACGTATCTACATACAACTAGCTGTGTTATTTATCTTGCCTAAAGTATGTTGTCTATAAAATGATGTTTAGCAGACCACATAGACAGAGCTCGGTGGGCGGTCGATAGCATGACACGTATCAATACAGCACTACACAAGGACCGCAGTGCTGTATACCAAAGTCAAAAGTCCCGAACACGCGATGTTCGGTGCACAGAGACGGACGCAGTGTAACCGCATGCTGAACACTTGGACACAACCGCCACTGTGTGGTCTCAGTACATCTAAATCCATACAGCATATTAACTACTGGAATTTGGTCCAACAACCAATATAAATTTACTACTTGAGAAGCTTTGCTTATAAATAAAACGCTTAGTTTGATTAAACAAGCACTAATATTTTTACATTACTACTAAAGTAGGTACATTATGGAATGTCGTAAAGCAACTGTATAAGTTAGCGCACAAACTTTGCAGCAAAATTCAGTGCTTAAGAACCGCACATATATCATATAATATAAGTATGATAATATATAAAACTATGCACATGCATTAGGAAAGTAACAATAGATGACAGTGTATCAGTACATCACATATGCGAGTAGAGCAAACCGACGCGGGTCGCGGCCAGGTGCGGGCAATCTCGGCAGTTGTCGCTGCGCACGCGCACCCTTACTGCGCTTTTAATAAATTTCAATACCTATAAAAAAGGATCTATCAAAAGATGGCGACGCCAAATAACCGGTGTTCGGGTGCAATGCTACTCCGGTGCGCCCTACACGAACTAAACACCGTTTGTTGGGTGTGCAAACAAGTTTTGATTAAATGAAAAGGTGTCCCGGAACGGGTGTGTCAGACGTTTGCTTACACTGAGTAATTAACATTTTATTTACTAGTAACTTTTCGAACAAAGGTAAAATAAGTAACTTTTTACAAAAGGTGCGGAAACGTTACTTAACATTCATATTTTTTTGTTATACCTACTCAGCTCACAGCTAAAACCTATATACATACGTCGAAATCTGTATAAAATACGAAACAGCGCTGTTCATTTCAAAGAAATGCACGCCCACAAATAGCTGTTTAAAACTGATATGTGTAGTGAGAGGTTTAGGTTTTCCTAATTTTGGTTAATAAGGAAAACCAATTACATCTTTAGATAAACCGTTTAGATATTTATCAAAATAAATTACAGATGAGGACAGAAGTTACACAATTTCCTCCAATTTAGTAACTAAGTCAAATCCATTTAATTTTAATATCATCACATAAATCATTAAATTTGCTGACAATTAGATCAATATTAAGTGTTATTGCTCATAGTTGAGGTTCAAATCACTGTTCTATTGAAAACTTATTGAAATCTTCAAGGTATTTTTCAACAATTTCAGAGATAAATATAACCGTTACTTGTCACTTACGGATCTTTTAAACCCGGTGTCGAACGATCTACTGGTCTCAGCTTGCTCTACGCTATGGATGCAGCTGCCCTCGAGTCGACCCCAGGTCTCTCTTCCCCTTCAATACACTATAAATACCTTTCGGTAGTTAAGAATGCAAAAAATATCTAATAACGGTGAGATTCTCCAAAAAAACGAATGTGGGAAACGAACGGTTCTCGTTTCCCTGGATCGCAAGTTTATTGTAACTCTCTCTCCGCTGTGACCCGGATCGAAATCCTATCTATGGCTAAACATCTATCTGTAAAGTTCCGAGTAAATTTCGGCATTTGGATGCCGCGCATTCCTGTTCCTTTTTCTAGTTAAGAAACCTAATATTACTAAATCAGTCTGGGTCGGAAATGTTTGTTATCTATTGTTTTGAAACTCGAATAGTTTGAAGTTAATAGTCAAAACATCTAGCCGCAAATCCTGTCCAAGAAGGCAGGGTTTACGATAGCGAGCTTTCGAAGCTTTTGGAGTCAGGTTACAGTTGGAGAGAAGCGGTCTTGTCCCATAGATATCCATAGGAGACGTCACGGCGATACTAACGAGCCCGGGCATGGTGCACTGCTGTCCTCGCACATTATACTGAGGTGAATAACTGCAGTAATTAATATAAGAGCTTGTTAAACACAGTTTATCAAGCCGTAGTCGATAGGTGCAATATTATGAATCATTTGATTTAAATGTATATAAGTATTCTATCAGCAATCTAGTTACCATATTTCAAGCTTTGCTTAGTTGGGGCTAGACAGAAATGTGTGAAATGTCCGCAAATATTTTTTCTTTATTTTATTAGAAAGTCATCCTGTACGGTATTCTATATTTCAGTGGTATTTTGGTATAACTTCGTTTATTCTCTAGAACAATTTACCCGGTATGTAACGAATGAAGAACTGCACCTTAGTCTACATTTCTTTAAACTATCGTAAAATACTTTATGTAGATTTATTAAGTAAAACGTCTAAAAGGTATTTTCTATCATATACTTAAGTACTCAACTACTAAGAACTCATGGTCCAACTTCAACTCCATATCAATCAGTAAAAATATATATATTTATTTTTTCCTAACCTATCTCGTCCCACTGCTGGACAAAAATGTCTCCCCCAAATCCTTCCACTCCTTTTTTCGTAATTAATAATAAAAATATATTAACTAAATCAATCTTTAGGTATCTAAAAGTACACCCGTCGACTAAAATAAAAAAACCTATTCATAGCAGTGCAGTCGGTGAGGTACAGTCGTGCAGTATGTGGCTGTGGAAGTAAGGGAATGCACGAGGGGTGAAAGGTGGTCGGTGACGGCGCGGTGACGCACCGGCCGAGTAGCGTGTGCCGAAATCTCAGCTGTTGCTTGCCTATACCGCTATACAGGGTGATTTAGTTCTAAATATATTATTTTTGTATGACCATACAAAAAACATGGTTATAGACTAGTTACCTACACTGAATATATTTAAAGTATGTCTACCGTGATAAGGAGTGGCAGCTGTGATAAGTCGATTTATTTAAAATCGAGAATCGAAATAAATATGTGTTGAGCACAGCATAAGTTGTGATTATTTGAGCAATTTCAAATCTACATTAGCGAGCTTAGTATTAGCGGTGATTACCTATAATGCAAATATATCGCGTGGAATGACCACAGAAAATAAAAAATAAATCTAATACGCACTAACATAACCACCACGTAGAGCTACGGTAGGTAATGCACATAACTTATATCTAGGACAATAAATATAACCAAAATTTTAAATTCATATCATCCTGTATCACACTCAATCCATCTGTATTAAAAGTGTTTATAAAAGCGTTGAATGCCCCTGTGTGCTTTATATAGAAAACTCTACAGCTATGCCATTATTTAAAATTAAACTACTCACCTACCTGCAGGTTTAACCACCGAGTTTTAAAATGTCCTAAATCCACTCCATATTTTAATGACAAATATCTACCATAAGGGGGAACACCGAATTGCGCAAATATAAAAGTCAACCATATTTGGATGTCTGTAGGGTTCTGTTTCATTTTCAGACGGTTTTACTGATGTAACCGAAATAAAATGTATGCTTCGTTTACAAAATGACTGTGGTTCCTTTTAGGAATCCGTCAGTTACGACGTTTCTCTGATAAGTTTATGGAACAATGAATGGGGGAGACCCTAATCGTGATGCTCATGCCTGAAAGGGAACAAGTTCAACGAAGTCGTGGGGGTTTTGTAGAGGTTGGCTGCGGCGGTTAGTGCGTTTGGGACCGCGAGGGTAGGTCGGTGCAGATGTGCGATTCGGGTACAGACATGTGATTCTGCACGCGCAGCCAGCTGCGAGCATAGCTGTGCACTGATTCAATACAAATGCAGGGTCGGACTCACCTCGTGGGTGCCTTCTCTTTGTGTTACATTTTATGTGTAGGTAAGCTCAGCAAACAATGATACAAATCCACGCAGCAACAAAAGCATCTCAGGTGTGCCATGATCTCTCCGTCCTATATGTAATAATAATATTATTAATTGATGACGTAGACATTGCAGGTAAAATTTTGCCTCAGTATGCTGTCTAAGACGCAAGTAAAAGCGTAAAATATATTAGACAAACTTCTTGAACTATTATTTCAAAAAACGAGAATAGTGAATTCACCAAGATAAACCACTGGATATTCATGAATAAAGCAAATCCTCAATCCACAAAATATACCTACTGCTCGTATAAAGGATGCGTAACAGGGAGGTGTGCGAGATATGCGTAAACAGAATTAGTTCAAACTACTTATGTCACATAGTTTGAACTAATTATGGTAATACACATAGTCTATGTGTAAAAGATTGTGTGCAAGGAATACGTAACAGAAATACGTATAAAAGGTGCGTAAAAGAAATGCGCAAAGGACATGTGTAAGAAGAATGTGTGCAAAAATACGTAATTAAGAGAAATTACGAGTTTGCTATGCATCATTTTTAAATGCATTCTAGCATTCGTTGCACATGTAGTACTTATTGTGTTAAGTACTTATTGTCACATAGTTATATACTAGGTGACCTTTGATAGACATTTTGATACCGTACCTACCGTACATTTTACTCGCAAATTTATTAGGGGAAACGAATGACAAAAAAAAATTAAAATCGAAACCAGTAAAATCACTACGATTATTTGGAATAATTTTATATACTAGGTGTAATCGCCTTCTAAACGCTGATTAAGCTACGAATTCCCCTCTTTACAACTCTCTACTCAAACCAAGAAACATAAGCTCTCCATTCAGAATCAAGAAATCAGAATAAAAACAATTCAAATAAAGCTGGTTATTAAAGATATATCAATAAAATGATAACCAAACTAAGCGTAAATAAACCTTAACATTTATTAAAAATTTTGCCATCATCATAAAATTCAAGAATCTTCCAGATTTTGTAGACTAATGCATTATCATATTTCCACAGCAGTATTATTTTGTATAAAACGGTCATTCATTTCGGCAATGGTAAACCAAATTAATTCCATATATTTCATCCTTTATCATTCTAATACTGTAAACTAATTCGATGATTTCCATAAAACGCTATAGGAACGTCGCATAATGTATGCAGAAAATTACCCGGCAATTGTGCGACATTGAGGGCTGTTGGTTTGGTAGCACCTGCCCGCGGTGGCGGCGCCCCTGTCCATCGCTATTTCCGCCATAGCGCACGGGGCCGCTCGTGCCGCGACCGTTACGCACGCGCTGGCGCAGGCGCAGCCCCCGCGCCGGCGCACCTGGCCGCCCGACCCCGACAACCCGCCGTCACCCCACCGCACCCCTACCCCCCGCCACATCGCACTTGCATGATAACTACGCTCTGATGACACCCCATAAAGCTATCCCATTAACACCACAAATAGCTCGCACCTTTACTTTTCTAACGTGATTTCTCTGGGATACCTTTAATTTGAATAGTTCCTTTTTATAGTTTTATTACTACTTAGATACGTACTTATTTTTTTGGATACATTCGATATTTGATCGAATCGTACAAAAGATTCAAAAAACATTGCATGGTCTGACTGAATGTCCGTTATGTTTCCGTTCAATTCAAACACACGTACAGTAATCTTTTAACATCGAAAAAAATATCAAGCACTCAGCGAGTCTACTAACCAAATATAAAATGATTTTGATGTACAAAATACAAAAGCTATTAAAATTGTTTGTAAACAAAATAATTACATAAGTAGATAATTTTTTTTGGTCAGAGTATGTAATGTACTAATCAACTATCTAATTAATTACTGACTGTAGGTACTTATCAACTAGTATCGGAATGTCATGTCATTCATTTCGATAAATCGATTTGTCTAATGTTGTTTACCATCAACCATCCTCTACTGAATTATGTTTACCTTTCCCAGGCACAAATTGAGATAAGGCATTCATTCATGTCCCCAAAGTAATTAGGTAATGACATTCTCTTTGTTTATTTTATTTTAGTATCAATAACACCCACTTAATAAGGTGTTGAAAGCCATAAATGACACGATTATCGAGATATATCATTTACAACTTGAATTATGGCTGACCGTTGATCGGTTCTATTAGTCACACACAGTCTTACCTAATGTATAATCGAGTTGTTGATGTCAATTATATGTCAAGCTATGGGTATAGGTATAAAAGATTGGCTGACTCATAAAATGCATTTCACCAGACGTCCACGTCACCGTGATGGTCACTTCGATGAGCAACTCGACCGTTGAATTCGCTGACTGCTGCAAAAGTATAATGATTAATAACATTGTGTACGTGCTAAATAGTTCATGCATATCCAGTTTTCTAAGCAATCTTGTCATTGTTACATTGCGTCATAGTTCCTAATCTTGAGATGAGAAACTTCAGATGTTTCTGTCAACAATAAACGTTGCAAACTGGACTGGTTCTGTGTGAAACCTAAATAGCCCTGAGAACAGCGTGACCTGTGGGAATTAGCGACGGTCACACAAAAAATATAACAAAGACTCTATGGACGTTATATTTCCGCGTTGGGAAGGGGTTGCTCGTATCTTGTTTGGTTTGATACACACAAGGAAATCTTTTTGTTCACCTTTTGCAACACCGAGAACGGGTTCCTGTCCTTCCGGTTTCAGATTATTATTACTAAACTCGACAATCCGTTAGAAACGTGAGACTTCAGCTTGGACAATATTTTAAGATTGAGTTAGGTATTTAGGTTGCGCCGGCGCCGATACAATTTTGCCAAATACATCGATCATTTACTCACTAAGTAGGTATGTACTTACATTTTTGTAGAGGCAATCTATTTGCTAAACCGATAATTTTGTAGGTATGTTGATATTATACTATAAAAGATTTGAATTTATATATAAGTAAGACGAAAACAGTTTTGTTTTATTTCTAATACAATATACCTTCATTATTAATGTTTTCTATATACTTATTGATTTCCGTAAGTAGGTACCTAACAATTATTTACTGATTCAGCAAGTACGATAAAGTGCACAAGATAACAAAGAAAGGACAAAGGTGATACAAACACGTACGTTACTAGTGGACGTGTGACATCGATCAGCTCAAAATATTAATGCTGATTCTGCTTGCACTTGCACCTACTTGCAAAATACGATAATTCAAGTTAAGCCCACGGTATGCACATTTTACACTCTTCGTCTTTGAAGTAGGTACAAATTAGAAGAAAAATAAATAAGATACGTATCCAATATTCGTATACTTATGTATCCAGTAGACAAAGTGAAGGTAAAAAAATTGTTTATGCCGCTTTTGAAAGTAGTTTTGATTTTAGTTAATTACAAAACGTCTCATTTATCCCTATACAAAAGTAGTATAATTAGAGAACATTGTCAATTTCTTTGTTCCTTACCTAAAAAGGAATAGTGAAACTACGGTGAGACTTAATTGGTTATCTGTCACCAGCGGGATTTGTTCGAGCTCTACCGGAAGGAGAGCAAGGTCACAATATACGATGGCATGACTGAAAGTTTGTTTTACATTCGATTTGTGTCATCATCGTGGTTTCAAATAACGCACCTTATTAGTTCTTCTAAGTGGGTCAAATAATCAATTACCTCGATCGATTCAGGGTGATACCAATTTATTGATATGAGTAACCGTTATTTTTCCTGTCTAAATCAGCTTCATTCAGAGTAACAGAACATCAGATTTACCATATCTGTCTAATCAAAGGAAATATGTGGAGCTATTCCTAAATGGCAATCATATTTTCACATCTGTAGGTACCTAAGTCTTACAGCTGTTGATCTCGATTCCGAATTACAAATGGAAACGAACAAAGATGTCGAGACCGTTTCAAAAAGAAGAAAGAAATGGCTCAGTTCAAAGGTGCTTAACCCCAAGAGCTGTGCAAAAAATCGGTTCATTTACAGAGACGAGACGGTTTGAACCGGTGCGATGGTGAAGCTGGGCATATCGCACTGAGAGGCAGCGGTTCCGGCGGGTGCGGAGGCGCAGGTGCCGCCGCCGCCCCGCGCCGCGCCGCCTTGCCATTGGTCGGCTCCCCGCGCCCTCCACCGATTGGGTATGGCGCACGTGCGAGACCTACCCGCGCCGCCACCTGGCCGCCGTTTAACGGGGAGCCTTATAAAAGCCCTGGCCTTCCCCGGCCGCACCACTCGAGCTCCGGACGCCGACGAGTAAGCGTACACGTCAGCAGCGTCTTAAACACGAACTCCGTTAACACGTCTTCGGCGTATCATTGTGATTTTATTGGACTTACATAAACTAGTGATCTTGTGATTGAAGATACATTGGAAAACTATTTCGTAATTTTAGTGATTGTGAGAACTGTGATTCAAGATGCTCGTGGAGGATTCCCAGATTTCCCGAGCGATGTTGTCGAAGAAGTATGCGCACTGTCCGCTGAAGAAGCGGCCGGTGCCGGTGCTGGTGCGGGAGGAGCGGCCGGCGACGCCGCCCACCACGCCGCCGCACCCCGCCCACCTCGCCACGCGACTCTATTACGATTACCAATGTAAGTATTCTTAATAATATCAACAGTTAATTTAGATACTCTGATCAATCTCACATATTTTGAAAGTCATTCGAAAGAATCTAATATTCAGGTGCGTGAATGGTTTTCGTAAAAAAAAATACCATTTTCCATTAGCCTCTATCGTTGTCTAAAAATAGTTCTCTACTTATATTAATCTTTGTTTTTTTTGTTCTCAGGTAAAACTGAAAATGAAATTGACGAACCGGAAAATCTTAGCACGAAGCCTGAAGATCTATCCAAAACTGGAAACTACCCCAGCAAAGCATCTTCGCCTGTGGCGACGACTGCTATTAAAATTGAACCCAAAGCTGAGTGGCCTCCGCAGCAGTATGAATACATGGCTGCATGTCACGCCCGATTCGAGCCCTCGCCCACCGAGCTCGCACGGCCCACTCCGCAATACGCCTATTTACCAACATTGTACGCACCTTACGGACACCTAGAAGAGATGTACCCTGCCGCACCAGCACTGTCACCTCCTGCGCACCCATCGATGTACTCCCACTACTCGCCCGCGTCGCCACCATCCTCTTGTTCACCACCGCCGTGTCCTGAAGATTTACGATCCCCGGGCTCCGTGTCGTCAGATTCTAGTTTATCACTTTCGGCACCTAGACGCCCTCGCTATCAATGCCCCGATTGTGCTAAGTCTTACTCTACCTACTCCGGTCTCTCCAAGCATCAACAATACCATTGCGCAGCGGCTGAAGGTAGTCTTGCAAGAAAATCATTTAGCTGCAAATATTGCGCGAAGGTCTACACTTCTCTGGGTGCACTGAAAATGCATATTCGGACTCACACACTCCCTTGCAAGTGCCATCTGTGCGGCAAAGCATTCTCCAGGCCGTGGTTGCTGCAGGGACACATCCGCACTCACACGGGTGAAAAGCCGTTTTCGTGCCACCACTGCCGCAGAGCTTTCGCCGACCGCTCCAATCTCCGAGCTCATCTTCAAACCCATTCCGATGTCAAAAAGTACTCGTGCACCGGCTGTGGCAAGACATTTTCCCGGATGTCTCTCCTCAGCAAACACTTAGAAGGTGGTTGCGCTGCCCCCGGTATGTCCCCTTACGAGTACCGACCGGAGTCTGGTGCCGGGATGGCAGTGGCCCCTCACCAAGCCCTGTTACCGACGGCTCCCGTGCACGCCTACTGAAAAGACTGAAAACTCAGGATCCACGATCTCTTACTTAGCGTAGACAAACAACTTACGTTGCTAACGATCTACGGTACTATTTTCACTTTTGTATAAATTGCTCTAAATTATTATTGTAAACTATTAAGTACGTATTTTGTGTGTTTGTAGTGTATACTAAAAATGTATGCTCGACTTTATAAGTAGTGGTACTTATATGTACTTGTAAGTAGCATTAGGGTAAGTTTAAGTTTATGTCAATCGCGATTTCCGCGATGTTACTAGTCAAATGGCGTTTGCCAAGTGTTATACACGATTAAGTAAAGTATAATATAAATTCATATCTTATGCCTAAATTTCAGCAAAATTTAACGGTTTTTGATATATAAACTTATTGAAATCGAAATAAAACTTTAAGTTAAATTTTGATGAACTTGGGGTAAGCCATGTACAAAGTGCCTTAGTATAATAAAAATAATTAATATATTCTTCGAAAATGTTAGCAGTAAAAGACTTGTAATATATTCTAAGATTGTATTCTATACAAGAGGCTATAATTTAAGCCAATTGCTGAATTGCGTTCCTTTTTGTTACCTCCGTTACGAAAAAATAAAACAAAACATGATTTGATTTTAAATTGACGTATTATTCAAACCTTTAAACCTGGTCTAGGAATTAAATGAAGTAGTAAAGAAAACATGAAGATAATTAACTACATCTTGAATATTTTAGATTATTATCAAATTAGAAAAACATAAAATATTAAACAAAACAGAACAACGATAATAAAATCATGGTTACATAATATAATTTTATTCAAACGTCAAATGTTTCACTTTACCTTTTATTACCTTTTATTATTTATTAATAAAATACAGTTTATCAGCATAGCGGCGCACGCGCTGGTATTATGTGGGTCGTAGGCAACCGCTGGTGTTTTGGTCACGGGGTCGCAACCGGGGAGCTACACCCGGTGCCGTCCATAGCATGATTACATACCCATTGTCTAATAACTTGCTCTTAGACCTACGAACGCATAGGGTATTCTATTAAACGAAACAAGTATTGAACCAAACCAATTAGAATCAAACTAGGAATCTATTTGGTCCCACTGAAAACTAGCGCTATAGGAACGATTGACTAAGTTGTGACCTTCTTACACATATTTTTATGATGTGTTATGGTGTAAAAAAATATCTTCTCTTACTAATATTGGCTTAAGGCTAACCATAGTTTTTTTATCTTGAGAACAAAGATACATAAACATTTATTGCGATTGAAAAAAGTAGTTTTGGTCCAATAACGATAATTGTTTTTCATAATTTATTTATGCTGCTTGCCCGAGACTGACATCGGAATTTCCATAATCTACAAACCAAGAAAGTACCTACTGTTTCGGGGATTTTTTATCTTTTATGAGCAGTTACAGATGAGTCAACGTCATTCACAGAAACAACTTGCAATATCGTAAACATTATATGTACACCAAAGGAGCAGTAAGTAGGTTCTAGAATACACAATAGTACTTTGTAAGTTCCTGTGAAGACTACATAAAGGCAAAGTATATTAAGGTAATTTAAGTATTTTAGTAGTAATAAAATAAATATTACCACAATAGTTCCAAAATAAGCTAAGCTTGTGCTATGGGAACTAGACTGCTGATAGTGTGCTTTTAAACTTTTTTTTTGTAAATACATACATAGTAACACCCAGACACAGAACAAATATTTATGTTCATCATACAAACATTTGCTCTGGGTGGGAATCGAACCCACGACTCGCAGCATGAATCGCAGAGCTCCTACCAATTGAGCTGTGACGCCTGTCGATATTTAGGTAAAGTAACTACTTTAGAAGTAGTAGTAAACCTTTTTGCAAATGTTGCAGGTAAATACTACCACACGTATGACGTAGCTGATTTGAAATGTATGGGTGCAGCTTAAGGTGACGGGTATAGCCAAATGCGTGTTTTTGGGAGTGTTTTCTGAAGAAGTCATAGCATGTGGAGTTGTGAAACTTATTATTTCCCATAACACATATATTGAACTAGTCAGGTAGGGAACAAAATGTGTGCTCTTGGTTATAGTTTACTTTAAAATGTAAGTTTAGTACCAACACCTTTTGCAAAAGTGTGATTTTTGATCCCATTTTTTATGGGTTTGGCAGATTTGTTTGGTACCAAACTCAGCACAGCTATTCTTATGGTTGATATCTATACATCCAAGGAAAAAAAATTCTACATTAAGGTGTTTAAAGAAGAAGAAGAGTAGCGCCTTAGGAACTATAAGTGTTCTATTGCTGTGTGCTCGCAAATATTCATAAGGCGCTGCTTAAGAGTTGGACAATCCAAACTGTGCGCGGCTCACTATGTGTTTTGCGTCGTTATCAGCATTCTTACTGAAGTTGAAAATGCGACGTTGCCACGCTGACTATCTAGAGTTTAACCACTGCGGCAAAAACTATGCCGTGTTACAAGTTTAACGTGTGTGTAGATATAATAAATAAATAATAAAGTTGGAAGTTATTGACATTTTTATTTATTATGAAAAATTTCACCCTACCCGTCGCCTTAACATTAGTTAGCGGGGGTCATCAGCTTGTTCCATGGTATCATAAAAAAGCCCCAGAAAACCAGTGATAAAACATTCTGAATACCTGACATTGTCATGTAATACAGTTGTATTCAAACGTTGTGCTACCATGTCACGGGCTAATAGGAAAGTGGTCCAATAAGATATAGATCTCCAGAGTAACCTCTGACCCTGTCAGGCAAGTGCACGTTTCTAAAACGATACCGGGCGGGCTATTGGCACTTTTTAACGAATTGTTTCCAATCGAATTAAGATATTATCAAAAAGTTACGCAACACAAAGATATGATTATTTAGGTCAAATAACTCAGGGGTCAGTTAACAGACTTTTCGTAGCATTTTTTTCTGTATTAGTATTAAAAACTATTTTTTTAATGTTGTGATAACTATGTTATTAAAAAAAATTATCATCGTCATTTTAATATAATCAATGTAAAACGCGAAAATAATGATTGTATTTGTCAATTAATTGGAAAAGTAAAGCTGGTGCCCGAAGCACTGTTGCGATTTATGTATTTATAACCCCGAGGCCCTACATTTAATTACTGGTGACCAGCAGATAACACACAATCAACCTACATGAATGCCAATTAGTGGTAGAAGGTGAAGATGTGTAATGCCTTGATCACACGTACCGAGGAAACCGGCGAGACAGTGACGTATTTGAGATACACTGCGCGTCGACATCAGTTTTACTGTTGAACGTTGCAGCGTTAGCGCTCAGTGTATCTTAAATACGTCACTGTCTCGCCGGTTTACTCGGTACGTGTGATCAAGGCATTAGAGAAGGCGAGTGCGTGCGATTGGCCAGGCCGCGGCGCGTGCGCACCGCCGCCAATCCAACGCATTCTCATTAATTAATTCTGTTCCTATTTGCATCGTGATTATCTAATCCGATATCAATCGCCGATAATGCGGTACCAATTAGAGTTCACACCTAATAGTCTAATAGAACTTTGAACTTTTCTAATACTTATTATAAGCGATCGCCTTTCAGATATCGCCAGCAGTTTCGACACTAATTTGACCTCGTTCGAGAAGAGGTTTCGGTATTGTTATGTTTAATTATTAAACACGAAATATTATTAATGTGGAGCAAAGATAATCTTAACTAGGAGAGTCGAGGTTGTTGCAAGCTTATTAGTTGAATTATGTGACGTGTGAAAGAGAGTTATGAGTATTATTTTTATTTTTCAGTGCTGTAGCAGTTTGCGGGTTAATGTCTAGATCCGAGGTGATCTAGAGGTGGTGGAGGCAATGGACCAGCCGGCTGGCGATAAGCATGATTTGTAACGCCCGGCGTCGGCGCGTGCTCACAAATAAATGTGATTTCAATGCGCACCTTACAATAAATTATGTAGCCCACTCTTGATATGACATTTCGCAGATTTATGATCTCTTCACATATTGAGAGCACTTCTATTCGATTGTGAATTTCTTCGATCTTGTTATTATAAACACCTACATCTAGCATTGTCTACATAGATACTATCCGTTGGTATCAAACATATTATCATTTAATTACAATGAACACTTCGACATTTACAGACTTGCAATAGATAAGCAATACAATTATATTTATTATGCTCGCGTAAA
Source organism: Ecliptopera silaceata (assembly GCA_932527185.1). Classification (NCBI taxonomy): domain Eukaryota; kingdom Metazoa; phylum Arthropoda; class Insecta; order Lepidoptera; family Geometridae; genus Ecliptopera; species Ecliptopera silaceata. Next base: position 6,145,286 of record OW052192.1, read on the forward strand.
GTTAAGATTTTAAATGTTCATGTGTTTCCTTATGAGGACAATGGTTTGTTGGATTTGCATTTTTATTTTTTAGATTTCAATAATGTGTATTTTGTTTTGAATGTTATATGATGTCGTAGTCATTTGCTATGACGGAAAATAAAGGGATATAGGTATATATATGGTGTACGTAGTCAGGCTGTACAAAGCTAGATTTACCTTGTTTGTCATAATAATTGTTATTTAATTAATAATCAGGGAATATTAAAATTATCGTAACTTTTATGTTGAGCTTCTGTTCTAATATTCAAAAATAATTGTGAATCAAAGCGAAGACTACTCAAGTGTTAAGACAGTCAAGTGGCTTCATATAGGTCGTACAGAAACACACCTATTTGCAATTCCACTAATTTAGAGTCTAGACCTAGAAAACAGTCTAGTCTTAAATAAGTTAAGTTGCGAATGCAATTTGAAGATGTGGCAACTAAAATGCATTGTAATGGAATCTCTAAGCTATTTATATAAACTTAATAACTTCCTAAGCTATTTTACTACATTATATTATTATGAAATAACAATTAAACGTACGCACGCAGGTATCGAGATGTGTACAATCGTAGAAAAAAGGTTTTTAATGCCAGTGTTTATCTTAAATTTAAAACAACGCTAATAAACTTTAACTTTATAATAAAATAAATACAACGTATACTAGATTTACAGATAATTACATAACTACATACATACCTACGTAGTAACCGTTAAGTGAAGACCGTCACCATACAAAATTTAAAGGCAATCGTTTTGTAGTTTAGTATCCCTTTACTTAAGGCTCGTTGAAGAATACACGGCGGTGCGAGTTTAGGTATTTTCAGACGCGCGACGCGGCTCAAAGCGCTCGCGACTCGCGAACGTACCGTCCACGCGATATTGAAAGACTTACGAATTTGATATTTTCACAGTACTTCATTACTTCCAACATTGTACAGGGTGGCGCAAAAGAAATGACCCTATTTGGTTTAGCTATAACTTTTTTTCTAAATTAGAAAAATGGATTTAGGTTTTTTTAAATGTATATTTGGTTCATTAAATTTTGTACCAGTAGGATTTAAAAATTATGTCTTTTAAATAGTGACCTCCAGAGTTGATGCAAGCTTGAGCCCTTTTTATGACATTTTGCATAACTTGCCGTAACACTTCCTGCGATATGTTCCTTTTTTCTTGATGAATGATTTATTTTAGAGTTGCGATATTCTGTGGCTTGTTCACATACACCCGAGATTTCAAAAAACCCCAAAGAAAGAAGTCTGGACTGGTCAGATCGGGTGATCTTGCAGGCCAAGGCAAATCGCCAAAACGAGAGATAACTCGGCCTGGAAAAGCGTCCCTAACTAAGTCCATATTGTCGCGCGCTGTGTGTGCCGTAGCGCCGTCTTGTTGAAACCAGATGTGCTCCAGCCTCAATTCGTACAAACTGGGTATCAAAAACTTACATAACATGGTTCTGTAGCGTTCTCCAGTGACGCAATTGCGTGGCACGTTGCCTCGTTGATGTTTCTGGACACTCTTCCACATATTCGCGCACAGCATCGATATTTTCAGCTGAACGGTCTGTTCTTGGTCTCCCAGACTTAGGTCTATCCAATGTTGAATCCGAATTGAGCGACCAATCGGTGCCGGACGGTGGGGAAATCGTTGACGAAATTCACGTTGTGTTTTTATCACTGATGAATTATTCCGTAAGAACATTGACACGATTATTCCACGTTCTTGAGGAGTAAAACGGTCCATGTTTATTTTCAGTGTATTTTACATTTGTTCACTACACAATTTTCAACAATAGAATGACAGGAAATGTCATATAAAAAAATAAACAGTGTTTTCTTTAGTGCCCTTACTTTTGCGCCACCCGTTATATCAATGATATTATTCATCACTATTTAATTTTGGAAGTATGAAATTATGTGTATGTCGTATCAAGAAACAAATGTTTAAAAAAAAGATAAGATTTGTAAGTAGGTATAATTTGTGAATTTGAAAAAAATAGCTAAACCGATTAATTTTTGTTGTCGTAATTTGTTGTAGAATATCAATATGACAAATTTAAATTAAATTGATTGCGAATATGGCAACCATTTTGGATTCCAAGATGGCGCATACTAGTTATTGTCAATTTAGCGATATGAGTGTCATTTTCGGGTTTTTTTGGGATGCTGATTACGAATATGGCAACCATTTCGGGATCAAGATGGCGCACCCTGGTTTTGGTCAATTTAGCGATATGGGTGTTACTTTCGGTGTTTTTTGGGATGCTAATTACGAATATGGCCACCATTTTGGAATCCAAGATGGCGCGCACTAGTTTTGGTCAAATTAGCGATATGGGTGTCATTTTCAGGGTTTTTTGGGATGCTGATTACGAATATGGCAACCATTTTGGAATCCAATATGGCGCGCACTAGTTTTGGTCAAATTAGCGATATGGGTGTCATTTTCGGGGTTTTTTTGGATGCTGATTACGAATATGGCAACCATTTTGGAATCCAAGATGGCGCGCACTAGTTTTGGTCAATTTAGCGATATGGGTGTCATTTTCGGGGTTTTTTGGGATGCTGATTACGAATATGGCAACCATTTTGAAATCCAAGATGGCGCACACTTGTTTTGGTCAATTTAGCGATATGGGTGTCATTTTCGGGGTTTTTTGGGATGCTGATTACGAATATGGCAACTATTTTGGAATCCAAGATGGCGCGCACTTGTTTTGGTCAAATTAGTGATATGGGTGTCATTTTCGGGGTTTTTTGGGATGACGATTACGAATATAGCAACCATTTTGGAATTCAAGATGCGAATATGGCAACCATTTTGCCATAATCGTAATCAGCATCCTAAAAAACCCAGAAAATGACACCCATATCGCTAATTTGACCAAAATTAATGCGCGCCATCTTGATCCCAAAATGGTTGCCATATTCGTAATCAGCATCCCAAAAAACCCCGAAAATGACACCCATATCGTTAATTTGACCAAAACTAGTGCGCGCCATCTTGATCCCAAAATGGTTGCCATATTCGTAATCAGCATCCCAAAAAACCCCGAAAATGACACCCATATCGTTAATTTGACCAAAACTAGTGCGCGCCATCTTGGATTCCAAAATGGTTGCCATATTCGTAATCAGCATCCCAAAAAACCCCGAAAATGATACCCATATCGCTAATTTGACCAAAACTAGTGCGCGCCATCTTGGATTCCAAAATGGTTGCCATATTCGTAATCAGCATCCTAAAAAACCCCGAAAATGACACCCATATTGCTAATTTGACCAAAACTAGTGCGCGCCATCTTGGATTTCAAAATGGTTGCCATATTCGTAATCAGCATCACAAAAAACCCCGAAAATGATACCCATATTGCTAATTTGACCAAAACTAGTGCGCGCCATCTTGGATTTCAAAATGGTTGCCATATTCGTAATCAGCATCCCAAAAAACCCCGAAAATGATACCCATATCGCTAATTTGACCAAAACTAGTGCGCGCCATCTTGGATTCCAAAATGGTTGCCATATTCGTATTCAGCATCCTAAAAAACCCCGAAAATGACACCCATATTGCTAATTTGACCAAAACTAGTGCGCGCCATCTTGGATTCCAAAATGGTTGCCATATTCGTAATCAGCATCCTAAAAAACCCCGAAAATGACACCCATATTGCTAATTTGACCAAAACTAGTGCGCGCCATCTTGGATTCCAAAATGGTTGCCATATTCGTAATCAGCATTCCAAAAAACCCCGAAAATGACACCCATATCGCTAAATTGACCAAAACTAGTGCGCGCCCTCTTGGATTCCAAAATGGTTGCTATATTCGTAATCAGCATCCCCAAAAACCCCGAAAATGATACCCATATCGCTAATTTGACCAAAACAAGTGCGCGCCATCTTGGATTCCAAAATGGTTGCCATATTCGTAATCAGCATCCCAAAAAACCCTGAAAATGACACCCATATCGCTAATTTGACCAAAACAAGTTCGCGCCATCTTGGATTCCAAAATGGTTGCCATATTCGTAATCAGCATCCCAAAAAACCCCGAAAATGACACCCATATCGCTAATTTGACCAAAACTAGTGCGCGCCATATTGGATTCCAAAATGGTTGCCATATTCGTAATCAGCATCCCAAAAAACCCTGAAAATGACACCCATATCGCTAATTTGACCAAAACTAGTGCGCGCCATCTTGGATTCCAAAATGGTGGCCATATTCGTAAACAGCATCCTGAAAAACCCCGAGAATGACACCCATATCGCATAATTGACCAAAACCAGTGTGCGCCATCTTGGATTTCAAATCAAAGTGGATATACAATTGGAATATTTATATCCGTATGATCCTAAGTATAGAAAAATTCTAAAATCGTTTTTGATTTCACAAAGACTCAAATCTATAAAAGTTGCCCTTCAAAGGTGGTTACGAAGAGAACGCTCGTAGCGAAAAGGCCGCCCAATTGTCTGTTACTAACAATAATATGAACTTTGTTCAATACGGAACGTCATTGTGGCATCAATAAAAAAAAATCGTTTTTGTACTAAGGATCGAAACCACACGGTCCCACTATATTTGATGTCGATTTTGGTTTTATAATTATTTACGTAATACTTGTAGCTCGCGACGAAGACCGACATGACCGCTCTCTCTGACCGCTCGAGGCGGACTGATTTACGACGCGGTGCGCTCCTCGATTTATAGGTTGTTTTCAAAAAATTGTATAAAAATAAGTAATAGCTACAAGCTTCCAATTTTTTTTTATTATTATCAGAAAAGCCTGAATTTTTATATAGTTGGTATATTTCAGCTGTAGTCTCTATAATCATCGTAGAAATAACGGTTATATTGAAGGGTAAAATTTTATAATATGCTTTTTTTCATACCGTCTTTTCAATATGACATTGTATGAACGTATGATATTTTTTTTTGTACTTTCTACTCACGGCAAAGTGTTCTTTTATACCTCATTTTTTATATTACTTTCTTATTATTATTTTGACCACAATCACGATCGAAAGTACGCTATTTTTGCTCATTTTCGAAAACCTTGTCTACAAATTAATTAATTTCTCAGTTGTTAATTAATAAATCCAAATTTTGCTTCCTACATACAACTTTTGAAGAATCATTCTTTGATATGCATATCTTTTTATAACCGTGAAACTTTTCAGTTAATAAAAACCTTATTCGAAACCTCGCCAATTTCACAGAACGCAATGAAGGGACCCTTAAGATTTATATATACATATTAATATTAATAACTTCAGCCATCATTCAAAGTACTTACACTAAAAATGTTTATATACTTTTCTCATAGACTGTACCACTGTACTAGCGGTTAATAATCGTAAACATGGCCAATAAAGTCTGTGACTGTCACACGCGCTAATCACATTTATATAAATTACGCCACATACAGCTCAGATTAATAATAGGTTACTTGTACAGCACAGCGAGCGTGCATGTAGTACGATAAGTACCTTTAGATAAGTACTAAGATTAACATACCTAACTAAAAGGTACGATCAATATTCCATCTGGTATCTAACTTCGTTATGCTGCTAGAAAATATTGATGGTTTGGGTTCCCCTACTATAATCAATTTGTAATGATCATAAGTGTGAAAACTTTATAGGTTTTGCAAACTGAATTAAAAGCAATTTCATTGCCTGTGGCTTGCGGTAGTAATCTGAAAAGATACCAATTTATTGCATGTCAATCAACACAACAATCTGACTGTAGTGTACACACTAATAAAACTGTTTGAAAAAACTTACTAAACTACATTGTAAAAATAGTTGTGTAAACAAGCCATTAGTACAATAAAATGGTCGTAAAAATACTAAGTTGGTCACGGATGACAAATGATTCGATCATAAAGCACATGGATATATCCGTAGGAAGAGTTATCATATGTTTATCCATAAAAACAACAGCCCACAATAGTGATCGTATTGGTAACATCATCCGGCAAGCGCCAAGTCGATGGCGGTACGAGTGAGGATGGTGATAAATCTCGAGGGCCGGTGCCAATAACCACGACAGTGCGGCCAGTGAAGTGAGGTATAGCCTGCGAGCTGCGTAGGCGCCTGGCAGCGCAGCACACTGCGTCGCGCTTCAACAACTCTGAAAAGATTATTCCACTGGTAGCGAAACCTAGGCTTGTATTGTAGATTCACGTAAATGGATTCTGATGCTTTATACCCTCGAGCTTTCTGCCGTGATTTTGTAATATCGCCTTTGTAATGTGATAAGTTAAACAAAGCGAATGTTTATGGCGAGGAAGTTGATCCGTCTAGAGTGTCTAGACTGACTCGTTTCAGCCGTTCTAATATCGAAGAAAAGTGAAATCGATATTGTTGTCTGAGTTTTCGACATTGGGCGTACTGCAATAGTCATAATCATAATTCACAGAAATAGAGATACCTAAGATTGTCACATTAGTGTATTGGCTTGGAAGCTCACTATCACGAATATTGAGAAAGAACGAAGTTAAATTCCGTTACCTAAAAGAGTAGACACTATACTTATTTTGTAAACTATGCAAGTTGATGGAAAACATTTTTAACGCATATCTGATTAAATAAATAGATATTTAATCAGTCTCCTTCACTTAACTTATAAGTTGTTGAATAAATAAAATTGAAGATATATTAAATGTATTTTTTTCATTTTTTAAACAATATAAAAAAATATTAATATAATACCGAAAAATAATACATTTCATTATATATAATGGAATATATTGTTGATTAATAAGGAATAGTCTCAGGAAGTGCTACGCAGTACGCATTACTCTCGACCGCTGCTGTTAGTTGCTACGCACGCACTATGAACTCATCTTTATACAAAAGACTTCAACGAGATCAAGTGCTTTTGTACCGACCGCACTTAAGTATAGTAATTTACATGTCTAGTATTTATTCAGTAGTCAATTTACATGATGTTATGCTGCAGGCTGCACAGAATTCTAGCCACGTGCTAGCATATTACGCTCTCATGTCAAAAGATATGCTATATCAAAGATTCAGTTCTTTGTTTATTTCTTTGACGTTTGACGTTAATTTCCTAGTTAACCACGTAGGCCTTAAAACGATGTTATTTTTAGTAACGATTTATTTTGAACATTGTATTAATTTATTACATTGTATTAATGAAATTAAAATAAAAAATATAGCTTTCTATGTTTATGTATGATATTTTTTGTGGATTTACCGATTCTTACTCGAACCGATAGTTGTGTTACATATAGTTACATCTACATTTTCAATAAGACACAATAATCGTATACTAAAATTATTAAGCAGTTATTGTTTAAACCGGTGAATATTTTAACATTTACATTATGTATTGGACAAGTCTTTCATAACTCATTTGCAAAAATTAAGTAAACCTCAGTGCCGCGTAGGCTGTACTTGTGAGTCACAAGCACAACTTGTATTTCAAACTGGGGGGTAAGAGTAAGTAAAACTGACAATCGTCGCGTTACCTTAATTTGTTTACGTTACACTGTGTCTCAAGTAGAGTTTCAATGCTGGATATGTAGTGCTACCGCGTAATGTAATCTGATACGCTACCGTTACGATACAATCGCGGTTATCTCTATTTGTGTCTACTTCTTTGTAGGTACAATCAAAACTACTTGATTGGTCGCGGTGCGCAGTCGCAGACATTAGCATCCAATGTTAATTACCTACTGTCATCGTGTCACCGCATAAACTTTATACAGCTACGAGACAATAAAACCTTCTTAATTATACCTGTCATGTTCAATGTCTTTACGAAATAATGACAAGGTGCTGAGTTTGGTTTCTACTATATATTAAATAGGTACAATTTCGTTAGTACCTACTGTAGATTAATTTGTGGTTGCAAATTTTGCTAACTTCATGATATTTAGATTATGTCACATAATCTGATGATAATGTTAAATTTGATTGACCTTACTCATGATTATGAATCTCTTTATATGAAGTGCAGTGTATTAAATTGTTTACCTATATTACATCAATTATAATTCAGTCTAATAAAATTACAAAAAAAGTTCAAGCCTAAAAAACTAGGTACATAGATACTTAGCTTTGTAGGTTACTCACAAAAACATTGATAAATTACTTCGACCAAAACAATTAAGTATCACTGAGTTATAATCTACGCATACATAAACAAAACAACGTAGACTTTTGTTTGCGATGGTCGTTTCCTTGTAGTTGGAGGGCGCGGGCGTTAATACAATAATCTCTGTCTGCATAAAAATGAACCGCTGGGTAACGGGACCGCGCGTAGGCGGCGCGGGCAGACCGCCGGCGTTCACCTCCGACCCGCCAAGTCAATCACAACATGTGCATCTATACCAACTGATAACTAATCACCCACAACATTGCACATATCATATTATACAATATATCTATATCTGACTTACATAATCACCGAACGATGAAAAGTTTTCACTGCGTCATAAACTTAAATTAAAAGGATCATCAATTTCAACGGAAGGATGAAGAACATTTATTATAAGAAAGTTAAACATTTAATGGTAATTCTCTTTTACTTTCATTTTTACATTGTGTATCTGGACTGAAGTAACATTAAAAACTTAATCATATCAATTAAATCGGCACCGTTCACTATAAGATGAGATCGTTACAAGTGTGCTTTTATAAGGAGAAATCAGCACGAAGATATACTCTCATCATTAAGAGCCATTCGTTAAAACCTACAGACAGTAAAATCTGTAACAAGCAACGTAATAAATGCAATAACAATGAATAAAATGGTAATAATAGCAGGTGAAATCGCGACAGGTCCGGGTCTCGGGTCGTCGTCCGTAATTATAAATAAAATACGGCAACAGAGTGGCCGCCGCCGGCGCCGCGCCGCCGCCTCCGCAAGCCTGCGTCTGCGCAGCCAAATCTCATCACCAGCATCCCGCCTCCTTGCCCAGAGCCTGCTGTCTCCTGCTTACTAAAAAGGTTTCGTGCCCGCTACTTTCAGAATAGGGTGCTTTTGTCGAGCACCATTAGGTAATGTAACCTACCATACTTTTGAGAATTTCAATCTATAAAGAAGACCATGCGCAACGTAAAGTCTGTGCAGTGATGCTCTGCAGCAAACTCTATACGGCATCATTAGAAGGCTCAGTTCCACGGATCGCATTTTATATTACTTCATTGGCCACTTTTAGAGTACAATAGACCATTATAGTGCTTTTAAGGATTTTTTACAATTTAAAGTTGCTCCGAGCTTTATTAGGCAATACGAAGGGAAACACTAGTGTGAGAATAAAAGCGGCTGTCTGTGTATTAACAAAAGGTTTTTCTTGCGAGTTACTTTAGAACCTTAAATTAATTTAAACGTAAAAATAAAATGAAAAAAAATATAGGAATATTGTAAAAAAGATACTATAGCTAACAAAAATAAATTTCCTGTAAGCATTTTAGTAAAATTCTAAAAATAACATTTGATGTTTCTTGGCAAATATAAATTCTTTATAAACTATGTTGCTTTATTAAGATTCATTTCTGTATTATTATTTGTGGGTGCACAGCAGAGTTACGCTATTGTAGACATACTCATCAATTGTTTTAATTACACGGGCATGTTGGTGCACGGTGTTGATGACGTTATCTATGTCTAAGTCCAACTGTCGTGCACATGACGGTTAGAAGAGTGTTAGCATTGTAAAAAGTAATGTCATGTCGATAGGGGTAGAGGGTGAGGTGCGCCGGAGCGTGGCAACACTGCGTCGGCGTACTCTGCGCACGCGTCCAACGACACACGACCGACACACGCCGAAAACATAAATAATGAGCTATAACGTTTTCTGCAAACAAACACTCGACCAACTCTATATAAAAGCTTATATATTACCATGACTAATATACATGTGACAGTTGTCACAACTCAGTTGGTAGTAGCTCTGCTTTCCATGCTGTGGGTCGTGGGTTCGATTCCCACCCAGAGCAAATAAATAAATAATGCTGGACAATTCACACAACATCATCTAGCCCCAAGCTAAGCAGAGCTTGTGTTATGGGCACTAGAAGACTGACATACTTAATACAATAACATTACATAGATATATATTTTTATTATACATATAAATACCCAGAATACCCGGAATAAATACCCAGAACACCCGGAATATTTGCTGATCGTACAAACATTTATCCCAAGGCGGGAATCGAACTCGCACCCTTCCGTGTCGCAGGCGGACCTTCGCGCACCGCGCCACATCGGTCGTCTAAATGTTTGTGTGATGAACATAAATATTTTATTCTGTGTCTAGGTCGTTACTCTGTATTCGATGTATGTATTTACAAATAAAAAGTATATAGGTATTCTATCAGCAATCTATGTAGTTCCTATAGTATACAAGCTTTGTTTAGTTTGGAACTAGAGTGTGCTGTGCAAATTGTCCTTGAATATTTATTTATTTGTGTAATACCTATATGAGCTTTAATATATATATATAGATCTTAGAGAAAGAAGTCAACGAACAAAGTAGCACTTCCAGAGTTACCTTAGTCTAAGGAAATATATCGAATTCTTTGTTGTAAATGTAAACGTGTTCTTTATGTTATCGTTGCAAGTCCATAAAACCAAAAATTGAATCTCCTATTTGTAAAGCAGAAGCGAGAAGCACTTGCATCAAATGGTATTAAATTACAGTAAAATCGAAGCACAACCATGATTCTGTGATAGTTGACAATATTCAGGGTGATTCAGGTAAAGATCGCTGACCATAATTTAGTTTACGTAATATCTTTCGCGTGGTCTCTGATAACCTTTGGCTGAATAAAGAAGGCGTAGGCGATCTAGTTGTTTATTCGCTGCAGGCCACCCAGCGTGCAAATATTGTCCTTCATATTTTCGTATCTTTCACTACTTCTATCGCAAATAACAATGTGCATGTTGTTAAATCAATGCTTTTCCGTATTTAACAAGACTTATTATTATTATAATAATAGTAAGTTTATTCAGTAAGGTCTTACAAAACATGTAACATCGTAAAATGTTGTGGAATTGATTTTGGACCTGAGTTTAAAACTGAATCATTTCGAAAAAAATCAAAATTCAATAAAATCACAAAGATCAATTAAAATAGCTCTAACTAAGCTTGGGGCTTGTATGACTTGTACGTGGTACTTATTATTGAACAGAAATTTAAATTACGACTTTGTTATGATGGTTGTTTTTGCTTCATACTTCATAAAGAATAGATACAAAAACACCATTTGTAAGATAAGGATTATTTTATTGTTAGCATTATTTATTACTATTAACTTGTAAAATCACTTGATACTATCAACTCTTTTTTTTATAACAAGTAAGTGTCGTGGACAGGTGTTCTTAACAGGTACCCGCATGATTTCATAATACGATTAAGTAGATGATTTTTATTGCATAAAGATGCGTAACATATAACCAGTTCTGATAGATCATTGGAATGTGTATCCTTTCAGCTAAATGTCCATAAGAACTCAATACAATGATATGGCGAAAAATTATATGGTTCATAACATAGTGTGGTTAATAACTATAAAGTGTATAACAAATTGTTTGACTGTTAGGAACTATTTTGTAATAACTTTAAATATTTCACAGTAAGTTAATAAAATGTATTATTTTTCTAAGAAAATAAATTCTTGGACCTTAATATTTTTTATTTTAAAGTGCTTCCTGCAAAGGAAGTTCGCGGGTGTACCCTCAATAACTTTTGGGATTTTCTAGTCATTGTGATTTTAGGTACAATTGAGGTCTTCTTTCTTGAGTGTCCGGTAGTCACTTAGGTACCTAGATACATGGGTGCAATGTAACGGCGCGTAACGTCCACCTGTCGCGATGTTGGCGCGTGGCCACCAACTGCCAACGGCGTCGCGGCTCAACCGTGGCGGCGCACTTGCTGTGGCCACCGCACCGTGGAGACACTGCACCTGACGCCGAGCTCATATCGCATGATGCCTAGTTGCTATGACAATACTGTTGCTACGAACTTACACTTCTAATTGCCGGACAACCGCAAAGTGGCTTTTGAATTTTGACTCTGACATATTCGCTCGCAGAACTTCTAACCCACAAAAAAGCAGGGTTTAATGAAATCAAATTTAAAAAGACTTTTGACCCTAGGGTTCTTTTCATGTGTATCAGAACTAGCAAAAAACGTATCTACCAACGTCTTGCTTGGGATCGGTGCAGATTTCGAAAATGTTATCCGGTTGCGGAATTCGAACCCAAACAGTATATCTCAGGCTTCTCGTTCGTTTAACTTTACGTTTATGAGTCCGCGAAAGTGTATCGAAATTCGAAACACGCTGGAATCTTAAAAGTCATGTTCAAGAAATCAATAAATAACAGCTACTGAAAGCTTTCTTGAGAAGTAGATCAGTCGTGCCACCCTTTGACAAATTAGTCCATCGTTTAATGTTTTGAGTCCAATAACCATCAGCATCAGCCGCCAGAGCAGGACCTCCAATTTACAGCTTTATCACCCGTTATTATTCTTAATAACATGCCGCATGTATCGCGACAACGCATTAACCTCATCAAAATTCGTGAAGTTTTATTATCATACCATTTTGCATCAGAAACATGAAGCGAGTAAAGTGTTCTCGATGAACCTATTCAGCGTCGGCGTCGGCGTTGGCTACCTATCGAAGATAATTTAATTTTTAAATATTTTCGGAATACGGACATAAATCACGCGTTCGTGAAGAATGTTTCGTGGAAAATAAGTAAGCTAAGAGAAAATACTTATCTTCGATAAACGAGTTGGGCGCCGTATCTGCACTGTAGATCTTGAATCTTCAGATTAAGATCCTGTCTGTTTACAAAGATTTTAAATTCCATCGGTGAAAAAACTCTTTAAAACTCATTACATCACCGTTATGGGTCCGATAAGAGCGTGAAATTTTGGTAATTGGTAATATCGAGGTACCTGCTTGACCGTTTTCATATAATATTTTGAGTGAAATGAAGTCAGTAATATAAATTGTAAAGATGTGCCGGGTATTTTGTTCCATCACAATATTTTGAGTTGATGATCATTAAAGCTGACGGCTTTTGACATAATTAATTGGCTGGAACGGGACCTTGTATATGATATTTTTATTCACTAATTTAACTATCGTTTTGAAAAAAAATGAACTTAATATTGAGAAAAATGAATGGTTTTTGTTTTCTATTAGGTAGTATGCATCGTGCATGCTTAATAACTCGTATAGTTTTACAAGTTCAATTTAAGTAATTTTATGCGTAGGATTATTTAGATTTTGATTCATATTAATCACTGAACCATAACGTTAACCGTTTGAAAACCTCATTCCACAGCATTAAAAGCAATCTCAGTAAGTATGCAATAAAAACAAATTCATCTGCGATTTCTCGATATTGTCCTGCGATGTCTGACATCAATGATCGAGTTAAATTCAGCATTACATTGTCGAACGAAATGATATTTAAAATACCGTATATTGGACGATTTGGGCAGGCGTCAGTGTCCATTACGCGGTAATCAATCATCGTATACGTTCAGGTTTCAATCTGCGCCGCTTTTGGCCTGGTGCGGCTTTCGACACGGGCGCAATCAATATTGCAGATAACAAAGATAAGATCTCGAGCAGCCTCGCACTCAGATACACTGCTGTGAAAACACCTAGAGTACTGCTCTGAACAGTGTCAACAGCTCCTTTAAACTTAGTAGGCTACAATTGCTAGAGTATAACTAGTATTTTTTTTCTTGTAAGCAATAACTTTTAGTGATTTTTGTACTAATCGTTTCATAATCTGTCGCAAATTGATGTTAAACTTACATGTAAATACATTGTACATTCAGTATGTAAGTAGGTAGCATGACGGATGACGGTGTCGCTCCCAACCGATAATTACATTCGTTAAACCAGTTTTAAAAACACTGAACTTCAAACTAAGCACTTTTAAGTAGTTACACACTGTGATTTTTTGTCGGGTTTCAATTTCAGTAGTGATAATTTTTGTCACTTCTTCTTATCGTGTCGATGCTACAACTGTATTTTGTTGTAGCATCGTGTTGGAAAGATTAGCCAGACTAGACACTGCTTTACCGTGCCTAGCTGTTACCGGTGTGCGCCACGAGGAGGCTCTTTCCATGCACCCTACTACATTTTTGTCACTACTAATACTACACGTACCTACACCGCGCTAAAAAGTCTTTAAAAAGCTTTCTAAAAGCTTAAAGTTTGTGTGTTTACAGCGTACTTAGCATTTCAAATCAATTAAAATACTGTTGAATGCCCACCGCAGTAGAAAGGTTACTTTACGATTTCTAATATTATATATCAATACCAAATATTTTCATTAAGTATTTATGAGTCAAAAATAAAGATTTAAAAAAAAATTTGAACATTTGGCAGTAACCGCTATTTTACTGCCGTCAAATAATATCAGTTGCAGACTTGCAGTGCTCCGATAAATCAAAGCCAACGAGATCGCTTTTCCTCTAATTGGCTCATCCTCACAAAAAACAAGTGGTGTAGTTATATCAAAAATACCAATTACCGGTGGATCCGTGACTCGACATCTAAAAATATATCACTGTGCGTGTCAGTAGCGCGTGCGCAGTAATGTGAAGTACCCTTAACTACTTAAGTGTTGATGCACGGGAGTGGTATAATTTGCAATATTTTATCGCATTCATTCATTTTATTTATTTTTTTATTTTAAATTGACTAGAAATACTATGATACCTAGGTTTTGCATAGAAGGCGTCGCAGCTCAGCAGGTGGTAGTAGCTCTGCCTTCATAGCCATGCTGAGGTTCGTGGGTTCGATCCCCACCCAAATGTTTGTGTGACGCACATAAATATTTGTTCTGTGCTTAGGTTTTATATATCTCTATTCTACATATAAGTATTCTATCAGCAATGTAGTTCATGGTAAAAGCTTTGCTTATTTTGGGACGGCGTGTGATGAGTAAATTGTCCATGAATATTTATTTGTTTATAATATATATTGGTTGTGTAGGCATCACTTAGACCTAAGTACTCATTTATTGGTAAACTTATTATAGAATTCCAGTTCTAAAGATGGATCGCATTACTTCATCGCATGGCACGATCCCTAATAAGTAGGTATGCTAAAGGTTTAATGAGATTGACAGTGTAGTGATACGTGATTATTGTTTATTTGTGCGGGCATGCGGGCACAGGTGCGCGCGCCATTCCATTCCACACAGGTCCAGGTACCCTCGTCTCTCCACCTGTGTCCATCTCTGACCATCAACGCTAAAAACCGTACCCTCGAAAAAACAATAACGACTACAACATATGCTGCTGATTAACACTTTCAATCTGCGGGTGTTAGAAAAACTTAGATTGTAATCTTTAAGGATGGTTTAATAAGCCCACCGTCGTATTGGATGTTTTTTTTATGTAAAAAAGTATTGAAACATGATGATTTTAAACGACCTCTGTATTTCGCACAGTAACTCAATTGAGGTGCTCAGCAAGACAATGTTAAGATGTAAATAATAATAATAATGTTAATTTGCTTGTATTTGTACGTAGCTTGTGAGGAGCTTCAAGCTCAATCAAATAATATGAGCATGTATTTCATGTAAAATCAATGCATCTGTACTTTTGAAATTGATAAAATTTTATTCATACAATTTCAATTCTTGGAAGCTAAGGGAGGTTGGTAAATTAGCTTATTAAGTAAGTTTATTTTTGAGAAACCGACTACAGTGTGAGCGCGTTTAAATCAGCTTTTCTAAAATATACTCAACTTAAAAGTAAAGAGCACCGTCTGTGGTCATACTACACCCTTTTAGATACTATTGGTTAATAGTTGGAACCATAAGTTTGGTTGCATACTTTTAATATTATTTTCATACAAAAGCTCACAAACTTGCAAGTAACACTCAGTCAATAAGATAATTAGGTGGTCACCTCTTAAATAACAGTGTGAAATGTTGTCTGAAGTCGATTAGTAATGGAAACTATCCATTAATGAGCGACACGAGACGGCCACTATCGCCGGCAATAAGTAACACAAGCATTAGTTAGTTACTAATTGCGGAGGCGGACCAATTTCCCAGCTAGTGCTGCAGCAATTAATACTCAACGTGATCAACTGTGCGCCGGCTCACTCTTCACTACCTTATTCGTCGAGAAGACCTCAATACTTGGAGACATTATGTTAAATATGCCTTCGATTAGAATGAAATGAAAGCTCGCAATGTTACCTAATCGTACTGGAATTGTTTTGTACTTAGTCATTATAAATATTTATAACATGCTTGGTAGTAATTAAGTGATATGACAAGTTGAAAAATATCAACACATAGCATACAGTTTTAAGATGCCTGTGGAAATAAATAAACTTGTCCATACGTAATGCAAATTTTGGCTAGAGCATAATTCTAACACACTGTTATATTGTTTATATAATATTTTTTTTATGTTATTTGCCATATAAAAGAAATCATATTAAGTATTCGATACGCATTTTACTACATTGATGAAAAGTTTTCATCTTTCTTTGATTTATATTTTATTTGAAGATATTTTGTGTATTATTGAATCCTTAATTAAAATTAAGTTTTAATTTAAGTTTTTCGTATTACAAAACAATGCAAGCCCTGAATTGGAGGTCGCAGAGTCCTTAACACTTTCATAAGCTCCACGTGACGCCTTTCTCGAAGTATCATTTATTTTATAAAATAAAAAGATACAGGAACTAAGGTGATGAGATGACTTGACACATTATTTAAATTTAAAACAGGTTGGCACGTTTTTTGTTCCTATTGCATTGTTTTGTCGGCTCGATATATCCAGCTTATTTTGTTTTGCACGTTTAAAAAAATATATTGCACCATATGGGGCCTGATCGTCGCTAAAAGAGGCTGGTTAATGAACAACGTTATGAAAACATATGGCCAATTTAGTTCTGCTAGTTCTGTTAAATGGGCACAGTTGGAACAAAAAGGTACAATTAAAATATAGATCTGCCCGCCTCGTGATAAACATTAATAATCCGTTGTTTAATTTGAACATGAAACCGAATTGTGCCTAAACTTAATAAGTACCTGTGGAATTGTGTATAGGTATGTTTTAAGACCAGTTATTATGACAGTGAACTAAGTAAAAAACCTGCGCTAGTCTTAACTGTTTTTTTTGTAGATAATATAGTATGAACTAGCAAATGGCCTGCCTAATTTATTTTAACATTAAATGGTTGCCGCACATAACAATGTATTGTCTCAAACAGTATGTCCATTGAGGGCATAGTCGAAAGATCATACTGCTTTCACCATTCCGAGATATTTATATGTTAAGCTTCCTGTAATGAACTAACAATAAAATAGTCAGCTTCTTCGTTAGTATGTAATAAAATAAGTTGACCGCACAAGACCGATCTGACGCTATGCTCGTGTAGAGTACCAATGTTGGTAATTATCCATCCATTGATATCTCTCTATTCGGCGGCTAGTCGTAGTTGGGTGCGATTCTTATTTGTTATTCAATTTTCTCTACATTCAAAAGCGCAAATGAATATGCGTGGTAAGTCACAACCTGCTCAAAAGCGGGTTTCTCGACACGTCGAGGCGACCATCTGGTGGGCGAGAACTTTTTTTATTTTCCAAACGTGTCGTCTTGGATTCTCGTTTTTTGCAATGGCTGGCGCTCGCTCCTTTTCTTTTTTATTTATATAGCCAAGTTGCACTTAACAGGTGGCTTGCCGTGTGCAGGTGAGACCTGAGATTTTAACTCGCATCAAGTTCACCTTGGTGTGAAATATTACGCATTTCGCACTACCGTATTTTCAAGTTTTGGTAACCAAAACTGGATACAAAATTGTGCAGTGAAACACGATGACGTCCTGTTTCGAAATCAAATTTTATCTCAGCAAGAGCCTAAAGTTGACTTGTTCTCCTAGTTGTCTGTAGAACTTATCTATTTCTCACGTATTCGTATTTTGACAAAAGACAACAGGTATTACCGAGGCATTAGTGTGAACTTATGTGAAAGCTTGAAAAATTGTTCCTATTACTGAGCGCACTCAATAGGCAGTCTGCACCGTTAGACTCCAGATCACGACGCAGCGGATTATTTGAGAACACAAAGAGATCGAGTGCTTACGACGACGGACGGACACAATCACTCATACTACTTACTCATAGCGTTTGGTTTGACAAAGAAGCGGCTACACGAAGAACTTGAATAGAACTTACTGTCAGTCAAACAAATGTCACCGATATCGTTTAGTAAAAGAACGTATAAAAATTCGTCTCGATGTTTTTTTTCAAGCCATATCATATATCAAAATATTTGCTAAACAGTCTGGACGTTCGTTTATCTCAAGTGCCATGCGACAACGAAGCGCGTCTATCACCGGCGGACACGCTTTATCAGCCTCTCATACTGCTTTGCCGTGCAATGACAACCGTACGTAAACATCTTAGCCCAATAAACCAATAGACTCACTAATATGAGTTTATACTGCCACAAATATGGATCGTCTTTACTGAGTTTCTGTAACAAGTGCAGTGAAATGAATTTCAGCATCGTTGACATTTGTTTGTATTCTCATTAGTTTTCTGGGTAATTAGAAACATTACGAAGTTTACTTAGAAATTACGATCCTAATCCCACATTTAGAAGAGTTGTTTATTATACCGGTTTAATAATATTACCCAAATAGTTGCACCTATATTTTTTTAATTAAGTATGAGCCTACTCTTACTCTAAGTGAACCCAGTCACCCAGAACTAGAGAAATGGATGGAAATTCATTATCCACCCAATAATGAAGACTTTCGTTGAATGGACATATAAATGGAACAGAAATGCGGAACTGTCGGCATTCTCTCCGGGAATCTAACTGGCAACTGAATGAAAGTTTTTAATTTGAACAAAAGGTTAAATAAGGAAAAGCAGACGGACAATCGATTTCGTAACAGTTTCAGAAACTTTCTACAGATCAGCCGTAGTAATCAGTTGGACTGTCCGCGAGAAGGCTGTAAAAATCGTTCACCCATAAAGTGAAATATAGGTTAAGACGGTCTCTCGAAAATTCATTCAAAGTACCGTAATCTCGTCCTTTTATTTTGTAATTTCTTCTTACCACCAATTTTGAGTAGTCGTTTAACATTTTAGGGCTCGTTTTATGATCTTGCGTCTGATGAACATCCACTTTTATGTTTTGACTGTTAGGTTACGAATGTTGACCGCTATGCAATTCTGTAGGCAGTGCATGTTTTTCCTCAGTTTACGAGTGTCAGTGGTAGTATTTTATATTGTTATCTGGAAAAATCGTTAAGTTGTAAGTGTGATATTGTCTTCTGTGCAGATTTTATGTAGATGGCTTTTTTCAGACTTCATTATTGTATGTGTGTGTGTTTGTCTGAGTCGATGAAATATGATAAACATTGCTTGTGTAAGATATAATAGAATAGCCGGAAATCAAATTGTCTTCTAAATGTTATAAGTTTACAATAGGTTTGTTAGATAGGTGAAGACGAGGCGCGGCAGTGGAGGCAGTACATGGGTGCCGTATGCCGGTGTATTGTCGGGGCGGAGTACGGGAGCCGCGGCGGCGCCCACGCCGACCCAGCGCCTTGTCCGTGTCAACGGTACAACGCTCCACCGGTTAAATATCTTACTTTCACAATTGTAATAAGCCAACGTCAAGAACTCATCATGTACCACAACAATAAGGCACGCGTCTCGCCCGCCACGGGCCACATGCTCGGCTCCAACTAGTTATGAATATCGACCGAAGCCTTTATGCCGTGATCTCATTACCTACAACTGTCGTGATACATTATGTTTTATGGATCATCGCAGATAAGCAAATATTTCACTACTGATTCAGTTTTGCTAAATTAAGGGATTTGTTATGATTTTGTAAATTATGCGTTAAAAAGTTCAAAAAGCCGAACTAATTTGAGTGTCTGAATTTGTGTGTAAAGCAATTTAGCACGCATTCAGATGAGTTGAATTTGACATTGATGAACAAAAAAAAAAACAAGAAATAAACCAAAAGAAAGAGCTGAACTGAATAATGAACATTATTGGTGCTGTAAACAGATTGGTGCATGATGCCTGGCCTGATAATCGGAGCGTTTAATATTATGCAAATAAAACTTTCATTTCGTTGCCCGAACAATGGTGATGAATTTGCAGGGGTTCGTCTAGTTATCAGCAGATAATGTTATGATGAATAATAAGTGTGAAAGCTTATTGAACAGTCATCTGTACTTTATTATCAATTGTACCTGTGTAGTTAGGTATGTACGGCTGCGTGGGTCATAACTTTAACAATGAACTTCGAGTAGGTTATTGTTTTTAGTGTAGCTCTCTTTAAAATGAACTTTCTCTTTTTATTAAGAGAAAATAATAGACGTTTAAGCTGCTATTTACATTATACAACGGGTTCTTTGAATACGTGTGTTATAGTAAGAAAGAAATTTCGATAATAAATAAAATAGTTGTGCCAAGTAAATTAAATTCTGATGAACACTATACACTATTGATATCTTATAAAAAGTTAGTACAGACTTGATGTTTTAGTTTTTTATAAGATAGGGGGTATACATATTTCACTTTTTGATTAACAAAAGATTACAAACAGCCTTAAGATAATTTGAGTCGATTAAATATTATATCGACACGTCGCAAACGACACGTGAAACGTTACTTGCAATTTCTAGTATTATCCAAATGAACTGATATTATTCGAATAAACTAATATTCCATCGATACGTCCATCGGCGCTGCTCGAGTATGATGACTAGCATCATACCGCCACGCCCGCTTCCTTCAAACAAGTGAGTACACTAATGAACCACAACTACATATTCATGCACTTAGTGCATGTATCAGAATACATTAAGTTAAAGCTACTCGAATGAGAATAAACTTCAACAATACTGGTAACAAGCATTAGTATATTTTTGATTATATACCTATATTAAATAAAATACATAAATTAAATACCTACTTTGTAAAATTAACTTTGATTGGTACACTGCCAAGGAGAGAGAGAAGTGGAAATGTTTGGGGAAGGCCTTTGCCCAGCAGTGGGACAATGTAGGCTAAGATAAGACAAAAATTAAAACAAAATGTCCTATGGGTGGTCTTATCGCTAAAAATATCTTCCAGACGAGGCGCGTAGTATTCTACCTGTTATTACACCAGTAACCTTTAATCCGGACATTAATGCGAGCATCACCGTTTAACTACTGAAAACGTACAGCGGTGTTACTTTTCCGACTGATTACTAAGATAACGAATGATAAGGAAGAGTGGATAACTTGTTGTGCCAATCCCACCTAGTGGGATAAGAGCAAGAAGAAGAACAAGATTAGACTACCCGTACGAGTTTTTATAACAAAATGTTCTACTACATACTTACATCTTAAAAATTTTCGGTATTATGATCATATCATGTGCATCTTAAACTGGAAGTTGTTATAGCAATCTATCGCGCAAAAGAACCATGGCGAATGAGAGAACAAAGATCTATTCATGAGGTGACTGAGACATCGACTTCTTAATTGCCCACTCCATAGATGAGATGCAATTAAAGATCTCAGTTTTATGGAGTTCACTATACAGGTTAATTAATATTAATTTATATTTAAGTCACTTTTAGTATCATTTCACTTGTTTACATGTTTACAAATATACTTCTAACTGTTAGATAAAATGATGACTGAACTAACCAAAATTAGTACATTTAGTACCAATAAGATATCGACTTTGCTGTGCTCCCTTTTACTCAAAAGCTTGTTGCTTAGTTTGGGACTAGAGTGTGATGTGTAAAATATCCATAAATATTTACAAATATATAATTACTATGCGTCGACTTTAAACTAGTATTATATATTAGTAGAACTTATTGTGAAAATTGCAAATGAGTGCGGAGGTTTCATCTCGTGCAGTCTCGCGTGGCACGACTCCAATGACTCATAAACATCATGATTTAGTGAAGGCGCGCAAGATTTGTTGGTATCAATTCCGGTGTCACCGACCGGAAGACATCTAGCCCACAGCGCGTGTAAAACACGTTTACACTCAATTACACAATTTTATGTATGTCGGTTACCTGCGGCTGCAGCACACATCAAACGCTCCAAACAATAAGCCAACACCGACGTGACTGGCATGCAACATCAATATAACATGGGTGGCACGAGCTCTCCCGATCGACATAAAAACTCTTATCTTTATTATCTCATTGAGGAAAGAATTTGAGTAGGTAATACATCTATAAAAAGACGATATTTATTACCATGATTTATGAATGAAATATCTTTTCGTGTCATACTTTTGTGTAATCCATCGTAAATGTTTTAAGTTGTTCTATTCAATTGGTTAATACGATATCACACAGGTGACTGCTGGTTGTAAATTCCAAATTCCAAAAGATTTACAAAACATTATTATTATGGTACGCCTGTGGTGTCCTAAATAGGATACATACTTAAACTATAAAAAATAACGAGATAACCAGAGTACTCTATATACTGTGTTCTACGTATAGAACACACTAACTTAACAGCTTAAGCAGAGCACTTTTAAATTGTAGGTAATATCAAAAAAGATAAAAAGAAGTTTTATACTTGCTTGCAATTTAGCTCGCCAAACGATATCGAATGATTCAGTTCATTCGAGATCTCGCCGCAAATCAACGATTGTAGATGCAAACATAAAGAGAGCACGGCCGGGGCATCGCTCGAGACATCGCAGGTACCCACCGCCACCACTTCGTCGTCTTATTGTCGTCAGTGCGTTACACTGCAACATTTTTATACGACACCATCAATCTACATTAATAAACGCACCTTAACTTTCCTTAACCCGTTACCCGGGTAATTAATAGAGTTGGTGCTCTAGTAAATTTACAAGACTGATTTACAAGAACTGCTACCATTAAGCAACTAAGCATCGACAACAATGTTGTTTATTTTCGTAGTGCTTGTTTCGATCGCATTTAATATTTAAGTTTGTATAGTACGTTTAATAGCGATTTTAATAAAGGAGGCACTTTGTGTTAAACAACATCTAAATCACATATCGCGGGGCTCACAACGGTATGTCGTTGCTTTATTTCTTTGTTTCTAGTAATATTTTTCAAAGATTATTTGAATAGTGTTTCTATAACTTAGTTATCAATTGATAATGATGATGAACATCATTATCAATTCTGGAACATAATCAAATATTTAAACAACACACGAAATTTAAATACTTAAATATTTTAATTTCGACAAATTAGTCGCCACAAAAAGTAAGTACAATTAAATATGTCACACAATCAGAAATTGTAAGGATAATAATTTTAATTTGACATAAAAACTCACACAAACTACACTCAAAGACATGGTAAATAAATTTACGAATCGCAGTGTCGCTCTCCAACGCAAGTTGAACTTGTGAATTATGCAATGTTTTCCCTCGGTGCATAATGATGTCCCATCAAAACATGATGCAACTTGCGTTAAATATCAATGAATGCGTATTATTCGCGTATAAAGGAATACGCATAAATTAATATACATATTTTCCCTTTAATAACTGTAGAGGAAAGTCACCAAATATGGAATACCATTTTGTTTTTGGGATATAAAAGAAAAACTACGTATAAATTAAAACATTTTAATGTTTTTTCTAATCAGTCATACATTTATTTGTAGTAATTAACAGCCTTTAATCAAAAATATCACTTGTCAAATTAAAATCTAACACAAAAATCAAAATCACAAAAAAGTAACCAAATATGGAATAGGTACCCATATATGGAATATAAGCATATATCAACATAACAATAACAAAAATGGATATTAAAATCTTTTAGATCAATTAAATGAATATAACATATTGTGATAAATGAAAGAAATTACATAATTACTTACTTGGAAAGTCACAGATCCAAGTATCAAACTCTGGACCAGCATAATCATAATGTGCCCAGAGCCCACACATCAAGCATTTAATCCAGCTTTCTCCACTTTTATCCATGGAAAAAAGCCTTGAACAGAACATACATTCTGCATCAGCAGAGTCAGGAGGTACTTGGTCCATCAACTCATCATGCTCGCTACCATTATTAATGTCCCATAATTAGACACCGACGACTGTCCATATTTGGATTTTTATACTAGTTCAAACTTTTCTAAATATTTTTTCAAGTCATAATATTTTAAATAAAAAAAAACATAAAATGGTGAAATAAACATAATACCGATACACTAAATAGTATAACACTTATGCATACAAACATAACAGCTGGTAATACTCATTTATTACTTACCTTTAAAAGTTTCTGCATGACAACAAAACAAAACACGCATGCCACACGTGAAGCGTTAGCGCAACCGACTCGATGGTGTCAGTGTGATAGTTAGTAGACCAAATGAAACAGAAGATGGTCAAGTGTTGCGTTTAATACTTATAGTCTTAGAGAAATGAAGGGATTCCATATTTGGATACTATTCCATATTTGGTGACTTTCCTCTATGATGATTAATTATGATCGATTGCGGTGCTATATCACAATACATAATGTATATTCGGCCAATTTTCCTTAAAATATCGGATGCAAGATAACTTTACATAACTTTGGATTACACAATAACTTTTGACAAGCGTAACAGCTTATTTTGTATTAGCTCTGTTTTCCATGATCTAGGGCGCAGCTTCAAACCATACTAAGAAGAAACATTTATATGACAAGAAACATAAATGTTTGTTTCTGTCCCGTTTGTATCTGGGTATTACTATTTTAAAAAAAAAATGTCTATAACTATTCAATTGCCAATGACATTTCCAAAGTACAAGCTTTGCTTAATTTGGAACTAGATGACGTTGTTTGTATACATGAATATTTATGTATGCTACTTGCCGGTCGTTTGTGTTAAGACACGGATAACAATAAAAACAACTAGAATGCAACAAGTGAAGGTCTCTCGTTAGTTTCTGCAGATGGCTTCATTCGATATTGGAATATTTGTTAGTTATTCAAAAATATTCGCCCTCGTTATTGATTGCGGCAGCGCGGGCGGCGTGAGTCATTACAGCCAGCTAAAGGAATTCACTATAGTGCTATGATCGACATCTATTTGAGCTCCTTGCGCCAGGGTTTCAATATACCTGGGGGGGTATCCTGACAACTGAAATGTTTTTGAACTGTTATTTGATCAAATTGCAGTTCAGTTTCTTCTTCGTCTTTTATTGATATTTTGAATGATCGATTTTCATACCGTTTGATAGAATTAACGAAAATCAGGTAGGCCATGCTCAAATCAGGTAGGTCATGCTTAAATCAGGTAGGTCATACTCAAACCGCGG
This sequence comes from Ecliptopera silaceata, assembly GCA_932527185.1. Lineage (NCBI taxonomy): Eukaryota > Metazoa > Arthropoda > Insecta > Lepidoptera > Geometridae > Ecliptopera > Ecliptopera silaceata. The sequence continues at coordinate 6,170,650 of OW052192.1, forward strand.
CATTGACGTCATTTTTAACAGCTCAGTCACGTCAGTACACAAAAATGCCACGGAATACTGATGAGTTACTATAGTAAAATCGTCGAAAACTGAACTGCAACTGAAAGGAAATTCGGTCACTCAAGTTTCCCTTTGCTGGATAGCTCCCCTGGGTAAATACACCAACGTTACATGACGGCTTCTGCAATAGTAACACCCAGCCACAGAAATTCATCACACAAACATAAGCTCTGGGTGGGAATAACGCCTGTGGTGCCGTAGCTTCCAAACTACCTACTTACCTAATCAGAAATCTTTGAACAATTATAATATTATTAAATCAAATTAAAAAAGAAGTGTTTATTTTTGGTTTGAAATATGCAGAAGTAAGAATTACATTAACAACTTTTTCAGGCATGGTATGCATTCTCTCTTTTAGTAAGTTATAAAAATAAAATGGAAAATAATATTTATGATATTGGCGAGCTACGGTTGAATAATAAATAAAATGATATTTATCATCGTCAAGTAAGTACTTACATAAACATTAAATAGATAAAGTATGCGTAAAAGTTCTTAATACTTTCTTATTACGAACGTCAATAAACGGTCACCACACTAAGAAAACAATAGCTTAACTCAAGAACACAGTAAACAAGCATTATTATATCAACGTGTTCTAAAAACAAAGTCGTGAACTCTGTACGAGACCGACCGTTATGAAGATCACAGTCATTTGTCCGAAATATCAAGTATCTATTATATATTTGGTACCAGTTCACAGAAAATTAAAGGGTTTTTTTATTCAACCTATGCTGTCCCACTGCTGGGCAACTCCTCCCTCTTTTTCCATCTTGCTCCATCCCTGGCTAACTCTGCCCATTTCCGGTCAAAAGGAGGTTGTCGCACCAACGCTTCCTCGGGCGTCCACGACGTCTTCTAAACCTCCTAAGGGTATCATGCCTGAGACTCCTTGAGCCCTTGAGGTGGGCTCAGTAGTGTTTTATTTTGAGGACTCTTGAATTGCTAGGACTCGACAGGTACTAAAGCTAACCCTCTAGACTAGAACATATCAAGGAGGTGACAGGAAGTGGATTAATACATAGGATTCAAGCTCGCCCTAAGCTTTAGATAATTCTTAACTTGTACATGTCCTGCACAAGAAATGACTAGTTGATAAAAAATATTCATCATCATCATCATCATCATCGACCTATATTAGTCCACTGCTGGACGTAGGTCTCTCCCAAGACGCGCCACTGAGCCCGGTCTTCGGCTCCTCTCATCCAGTGTTTGCCAGCTACACTCCGCAGATCGTCGCTCCATCTCGCCGGAGGGCGTCCTACACTACGCTTTCCTAAACGCGGTCTCCACTCCAGTATCCGTTTGCTCCAACGGTTGTCCGTTCTTCGGCAAACATGGCCGGCCCACTGCCACTTCAGCTTGCTAATTCTTTGAGCTATGTCGAACATTTTGGTTTTCTGACGAATCACTTCGTTGCGGATTCTGTCTCGCAAAGAAATTCCGAGCATAGCTCTCTCCATAGCGCGCTGAGCGACTTTCAGCTTGTGGACCAACCCCACTGTCAGTGTCCACGTTTCAGAAGCATAGGTCATAACAGGTAGGACGCACTGGTTGAAAACTTTCGTTTTCAGACATTGCGGGATGGATGACGAGAAGACTTGACGAAGTTTCCCAAACGCAGCCCAGCCCAGCTGAATTCTCCGGTCTAGCTCTCTCTCGAAGTTGTGTCTACCTAACCGCAGAATCTGCCCGAGGTAAACATACTCCTGCACAAATTCGAGAGGCATTCCGGCAACGGTTATTGAAAGAAAAAAATATTCAATATAAAAATAAAATACATTATTTTCATAATCCATTTGTTTTTATTATTAAAACAATAGTAAAGCGAATAGTGCGCGTTGACGTCTATTGTATGAAATAAGTGAAAAGTGTTTTTTAGAAACTCTTTTTAAGTGTTGGTCTAATACATATTATTAATATCCCACAACGATTTTATTAATATGTTTGTATTGATATTATAGATTTGTCTGTATTACACTGAACTACAAGCAGTAGCCTAAATACATCCAAGTAAGTAAAGATAAAGTTTCTGAAGTTTCAAGACAAACGTTCTTACAATACATTAAAATAATAATGAAATCGTTGCTATTAACCAGCTAATATTTTCACTGTAACGTTGAAAAGCGTTAAAACCAATTGCGCTTTCATTCTTACGCATGTATTTACGGCTGTGATTTCGAGATATTGACTTTCGATAGCATTATCGCCGTTAATATGATGTAAGGGCGACTTTCATGTTGTTCAGTGACGGTTAGTACGCGACTCTACAAAATATCGACTCGTATATTCAGATTAGTGACAATTACTGATACGGCACACCCCTGTAATGTAACGCATCCGATTACACGAATCATTAAATTAAATAAGTAATACGAACTCTACGACTTATCGAAAGTGTAAAATTTATACGACTACAACTGCGTAGATAAAAAGCAATTTTTTTACAACACTTTTTTGTGTATTACAATTTACAATGTATGTACACGAAAATTTGTCTAAAGAAAAAAAATGTCCAAGATAAGCGAACCTACTGGATAAGCATTTTATTTCTGAAATAAATATAGTTTGTAAATATAAATTGTAATGGCTATGATTAATTTAAAAACACAACTCTAGTCCTACTTACAATAAAATAAGCTTTATTGACTTTACTTGAGAGGCTTGGGTCAGTTATCTGAGATCGTAGTGAAATACCTTGCAATCTCGTATATCAGGAGAAAGCAGTGCACAATACGAACTCTACCCGTGTCAATAGTCGTCAATTAGTATAGGGTGTCCGTGGTCTAGCAGCAACCGCAGAAACGGTCCGTCAGACCCCGGCACAAGCCGGAACGTAATTTGAGAACCACCCGCTACTTGATTTGCTTACATTACATACCTCACTAGACATCGTGCACCCTTCCGCACTGCTATTTTTTATTTGGGCACGTAGCCCATCTGTGACACCTGTTTTTTAACTAGCACAGTGTAGAGATGAATGATGAGACATTACGGGATTCGATTTGTTAAATTTAGTGTATATAATTTTTTTTAAATTTATTTAATCGTATGATTTTAAATAGGCGTTACAAAAACAAAATAAATTATTACATAAAAACAAGTCAACTTATGGCAAACTAAATAAACAAAACAAAATTAACTCCTTACACACAACAATAAAAATTAATTTATCATCAACATTAATCAATCAGAATAATATACATAAAACTATTCTTAAACTTAGTATATTTTTTTTTAATTTTTAATTTTTTAATTAAATTAAGTACTTATAAGCAAAAATAAATAAAAAACGTTTCAAATCAATGTTCAGATTCCCAAGCCAAGCTATTACATTGGAAGGGAGATTTATTAGGTCACTCCAAGGTCCCGAGTACGAGTGTATGGGGCAGTACATGATATGATATTCTGACCCATGATCTGGTCCTCTTCACCGCAGTCACAGAGCGCCGGATCGGTCAAATCCCATAAAGAGTTAATTTAATTTAAATAATAAAATTACATAGAGTTAGGAATTAGATTGTTCCGTTCCATCACAAAGTTGAACAAAGCTCCCAGTGACGCGCAATTCATTAACTTAACTAAGAGCTATGTTCATTAAATCATATCTATAATATTAATAGGGTACGGAATGAGTTATTATAAGTTGAGTACATCTTCTTTTGTTAAAGCCGTGTATCGTGTTAAGTAACATCGTTGGCTAAGTCACGTTTATTTGTATCGGTGGAGCATCGCAAAAATTACGCAAGAACAAAACAATTATGTGGCATTGCTATCGAGATGCGAGCGATGTAAATCACATCGTTAATGGATTGCTGCATCTTATTTTGTAAACGTCAATGAACCGACACAGCTCAAACAGAAAACCTTACCAAGAAGAGTCAATAAATATCCCTTAGGTAGCTTTAAGCCTTAACGACACAAAGAAGAAGAAGAAGATACCTTAAGTACCACAAGCATAATTCGTGTTTTTCGTTATTTTAGATATCCTACATAAATTAATTTAAATGATTTCATATTTAATTTGATATTTAAATGCTATGCTACATTATTAAATGCCTTGACATTATTATTTTTTTTTTAAATTAAGCTCAACTGATATCACTATAGGTATGAGTGAGTGAATACCTGTCAATACATCTAAATTTAACAAAAAACGGTCTCCGTAAAATGTCTCAGTAAGCCCGAATGATCTGGCTGTCCTCTCAAAAGCTCGTGAGAGAGCCGTAGAATTACCTCTAATCAGATGCCTGTAACAACACTATTATGACAGTTTAGCGTTAGTAGTTAAAATTAAGCGAGGTAATAAAATGTTTTGTGGCGGTGGTATCACTTCGGATCTCCCAAGTATTTGGTTACAGTTAGTGATGCATTATTTATTGCATCGGAACAAAGATGCCTGTAGAGGCATTAATTGTTACTCATAAATTAAGATTCGGTCTCCTTTGTTCGACTTTATTCACCTTAAATGTCAAAATTTGAAAAACGAGTCTTTGCTAATTAACTTTTCCGTTGAAAAGTGGAGCAAGCGGCGATTAACCAACTATGTTAAGATAATGGTTTCGAATACATATTCGACAACCTTTATACAACTCATCTCCTCATATTTTAATTTAATGTAAGATATTTACTTTATTTGCTGTTTTTAAAACCTAAGTTTGTATATGTCCTAACAATTGCAATCAATAATCACATCCTTGCATAAAATACGATAGGTTTATAAAGAGTACTGAGATTATCATCTAATTCAAAAGTAATGTAATATCGATCTACTCAACGTTCCAATAGTCCATTTCCCACATAGTTGGAGGTCCGTTTGAAGAAATCGAAGGTGCTTCGGCATAAATCGTGGGAAGATCTACATTAAACGGCGCGTGTTGCGCGGGCGCGGGGTTAACGCTCGTCTGCCGCGGCCTGCACCTGAGACGATGGACACAATCATTATGACAATATCTTATTAAACGTCAAATTGGGTTGAATACCTGAATACTTGTCAATATCTTTACCTAACAGTACTCTAAAGCTTAAAGCCTTTTTGGTGCGGGAAAAAGATCTTATAAACCAGATTTGATAATTAAAGTGAGAAGTTCCTTAGGTGATGTGATAAAAACAAAACAAAAATCATGCTATAAAAAAGTTTTGAGCAAAAATTATGGATAGAAAGAACGCCTTTTTAAATGTTTTTTATTCAATGTCTACAATAATAATAAAACAGAAAGTAAAATGCAAAACTAATTAAATCTCTCTATAACTAATTAAAACTAATTAAATCGCTCCATAAACGGACTGTGGTAGCCTGTGTCTTCCAGTAAACTCTAAAGAACCTGTCCTCAGTCTCAGCTCTGAGAATTCAAATTAATGATAGATCCTTACGCTTAGAATTTCGAAGAAATATTATTATAGATATAAAGTCGGCGCGACAGTAGCAACGGCGTCTTTGAGGTGGCATTCCGACAATATTTCTTCCAAATATTCTTTAATGACCATACGTCACAGATTTACGAATAATTACAAAATACACTTGAGTAGGTACAAAAATGCGATGAATATCACAAGACGGGAAATTTGTTTTGATGGTTTTAAGCAAGTCTTAGGCGTTGTTCTAATAGAAATTAATTAGGTATACTTACATGACGATTGGTTTTTGCGAGTTTGCATTCATTAGTTCCAATTTATATTAAACTAGCGATCAAGAACGAAAGAACGAAACGATCAATGTGATACCGAAGAGGTATCACATTTTTCGCGGTCCCCCGTGAATGTTCACATAAGCTCGCGATGCTCATGGAAATTTATTTCCATTATAACAATGCTTTATTAAACTTAAAAACGAGTTTTTGTCTAAGTTCTCAGAATCTTTAACCAGATGACAGTAGTTTTATTCGAATACTTGATTGCCATGTTTTACAATGTCCCCAAAATTGCTACCTAATTTATGATTATTCTGCTGTCATGACACCGAGGTTTTAATTAAAAGGTATGCATCTTTAAACACTTCTGGTTTATTATAATTAGATTCCCATATAAACTAGATATTTACCTTGTATTGTTTACCGACTTTCAATTTAAGAGATAATAATTTGATCACAATGTCACCTTCGCATTTATGGAATTATAAAAGTCCCTAAGATCTAAATAAGATTAGATTGATTTGGTTTGAAACATTAAGTAACAAAGATGTTTTTTCTTGAATTTATAAGGTTGTATACTACTCGTACCTACAACTTTACAAATGTTGAGTGTACGCAACATAAAAGAAGGAATCTATTCCTAGGCAAGAATTTTGTACTGACAAGGCATGTAGTTGTGAAGCATGCAAATGAAGCGAATTGTAGATCGATTGGAAATAGATCGTGTGTCAGCGGTCGGGAGGCTTCGGGGCATGATCATCGGTCCACGAGCGAGGGCGCACGACCCGCCGCACCAGCCTGCGGCGACACTCGCTACACTACCAATGGATTTTTGAACCAAAAAAAAATAGGTATAATTCACTTAATCTTTCTGACTTTTCTTAATGTTTTTGACCAGTGTTAAGCAACTGCGTAGGTACGCTAATGTAGGTGTCAGAACACGAGTCTGAGTCTTGTTTGTTTTACGCCATCTTCATCGTTCATTTATAAATGGTTTGCCACATGTATTTATCTATTTTTGTACCTAATTGAGAGTTCAGTAAAAAATAAATAACACCCAACTTATAGAAGTACAATCGTTTATAAGGTACTCGTAGGTAATGTTACGAAAACTTTCTAGTCATTCTATAAAAACGTTTTGATATATTTTCCAATTTTTTAAATTGACGTCATTGGACCGCACTTAAAGCAGTGAAAGCGTATTTAAAAAACCAAACCAAAAATGTTAAACGATAACAAATTGACTTTTCTATTGTTCGTGTTCTAAAACTAGGATATCGATCTCACAGATATTAAACGAGCAATTAGTGATTTCTAATGTTGTAATTTATAAGTTTTAATTTTAAACAGTCAAAATTTCGTTCTATCGATCCCTTAATAAGCTGTTCTTAGATTGTATCGTGTTTTATGATTCGCCGAACTGGCGGTGGGTAATTTATTGCCAAAAGTTCAAAACATACTTTGCTATAAAGAACTTATAGTCAATACTTTACAATTTAAGTTAACAATAAAACATATTGAAACGTATATTTATATACTTAAATAAAAATTACAAGATCATTATGTTTGTTTAAGTAGATTAGTGCATAGAATTGTTTGCATGATGATGATAGTTAAATTTTCAAGGAAGACTTTTTTAAACAATATGATTTTAAAATCTCACAGTCTACTATAGCCATATTACATTGTCGAACAATAATAATTACATACAACATGATAATAGACAGAAATTTCGTAACGGCATTACCATCTACGACACGAATTTTAAATAAGCAAGTCTCTAGTACAATACTTATTGTGATGAAACATAATAATTGGCTATTTCATCTAAATGTCCGTCTAAGGTGTCCAAATGTAATTACCAAAAGTCAAAATGGCCACGCCCACGAGTACTCTCACGCTGAGGTCACTATTTCTGACAACCTGCTCACAAAAGCAAATTACACCACTATACTTAGTGGTCCGCTTTTTGACTATTATCTTTATTATAGGTTTGAGACGTAATGGCTCATTTTTGTTAGCATTGGCAATAAACACCAAAAGCTGCGGCCACAATGCGAGAACACAATTAATTTTGTTATGTGTAATGTAACAAAAACTGAAATAAAAACCAACTTATTTTTTCGAAAAACAGTTTATCATTTATTGTACTATCTGTAACAAGCTATGCATAGTAGTAAATTGGCATTAAGATAAGAATTACAGACGTGTAACAAGTGACCCCGGAAGTGCCACAAAGATTGAAGAATCCTGGAAAAGTCTCGCTTTTCAAGAACTGAAAGAGTGTTTTAGCTACGAACAAAAAAAACTGATGTGAAAAATAGACGGTGCTGTATTTTCATGTCTTAAGGAAAATGTAAAAAAACAATACTAACAATTAAAATCTAAAGATTACAAGCCTCAATCAAGCTTGTATTGTGTAGATCAAAAAACATTAAGTTACTATTAAGCTCTCTTATTAGTGATAATAATTACAATGATAGTTTTTTCACTGTTTTTATAAGAGTTTGTTATAAATAAACATTGAAGACGCAGCCTTAGTTGATCGTGGTGAACTTTTGTACTATTGGATTTGAGTTTGAATATTAAGTGGAAAAAGTTTTTGATTGGAAAGTAGAATTACCTCTAGTTATTTGGATTTTATGTCAATGTCACCAATAACAAGGTTATCATTTCAACATCTAGACAATATAAAATATATTAAACTGAAAAAGATTACTTTAGATTTTTTTATGCAACGTAGAATATTTATTTCAACGCCTTTATAGTTTGATTTTCTTTTTAATCAATATTTTAAGATTGTAGAATACAAACTGGGTTAGTATCAGAATCTGACACTTTAGTCCCGAAATTTTCACTGAATCCAAATTTTTAAATCATGATAATCTTAAAACTAACTAAAATCCCGGGATATTTTGTGCACAACTCAAGAATATACAAAGTGAAGCGCGTAATTCGATCCGAGTGACAAGACAATATTTGTATACCAAGACCGGACGACCGCTACATATCACCGTAGACAAATTTACGTTAGCACTGATGATAGACAAACAATTCTACCGCGGACCTCACTATCCAAAGGAACATGGCTCCTGGTATAATAAAACTTCATTTGTCGATCCGCGATCACATTATTCTTAGTAAAGAGATTTGAATCTGCACCGGACATTTGAGATTAATCGGTAATATAGAAAATTTATCAGCTATATCAGTGAAACGATATTTTATTAATCTAGTAAAAATATTTGTATGAAGTGTGTCCAAAAGATTTATTCAAAATATTTCTTAGCTTTATATTATTTCTACAACTTTGACTATAATCTAAAACTGCTCTAGTTAGGCACATTCCATCAATTACATGTTACCAAGTTAATCGGATAATGATGACAGATACGTAATAATCTTGGGACCGTTAAAAAATCTGAGCGTTTTAAAATAATAATAGCTGACATTAGTCTTCAAGTCTTGTTGTAAGTAAAGCAAATTATTATTTATTGTTGTAGGTATTTTAATCCTCAGATTACCTAGTTCGTTATTTACTGTTCGTTTGTTAAGCTCATATGTATTTAATTTATTTATAGCTAATAAGCATTGCTGCTAAGCATTTTTGGCAGAAATAAGAATGTATTGTTTAATAGTATAAAAAATATATACTTTTACTTTGAAGACTCACCTTTTATCAAAACGGTTATCAACAAGATCAATGCCTACTGCTTGTATCTCTCCATTATCTTTAGTTTGGCAGTTTTATTTTTCTAATATCTTCTAATCCCAACAATAAAGGTCGATTAATGGTAATGGCGGCATAAAACATCGGCCATTTGCTTTTTTAGATCAGAGCTTAAAAGTTTAAAGCATCACGACATTGTCTCGGTTGAAAAGTAGATCGTATCGTGGTCGACCGTAAAGTGGCTTACACACTTGATGTGCAAGATTATCAGCAAAGTAAGACATCAAACCTTGCAGATGAGTCGCATAATACATTGTATAGTGGCGTAGTTGAAACGTAGCATCTCTTTTCGAGTTGTAAAAGGTGTATCTGAAGTATTTTGAATACTAGTAAAGCTCAGCATGCGCAGATAGCGCTTAGCTATTGTGTGAATTACTTACAATACAACGATAATAATAAGACGAAGTCGCGGGCATATGCTAGTTATTTATTAATTTAGCAAACTGTCGCAAAGTTTGCTCTGAAGCTGCAGATTTAAAATACTAATCAAATTCAGCATTCTAACCGTCTATCTTATAAAAAGTTAGCGCAGGCTTGATGTCTTGATTACCATACGTAATGGTGACATAATATCAACGCTAACTTTTTATAAGATAAATAAAAAAAAATGCTGGACAATCCACACAACATCATCTAGCCCCAAGCTAAGCAGAGCTTGTGTTAGATACTACTCTAGATACTACTCGACCAGGTTTTTTAAGCGTCCTACACACTTACCCCCGTAAGTGTGTAGGATGCTTAAAAAACCTGGTCGAGTACAAGCAGTGTCGGCGTGTCCGGTGCCTCACTGCAACCTGCGACAAGTGAACGCAATCACTAATTGAATCAGTCGCCAGTCATCGCCACTGCCACTTTACGTAGGATCACCATTTGGTTTACAAATTCAAGGGACAAATAATAATTTTAAATGCTTTGACGTCTGGAATAATTGATGCATGATGCATTTGTATACTGAAGATGGTAAAAACAAGCTTGTTTTTAAAATAACATTTACCGATAGCAATATCATAACAGTATAATATTCATTTACCTAGCATCAAAGTGAAAAATAAAATGACTTTTTTCCCAGATGGTAGACGCAGACACTTTCTCAGGTTTCTGAGTACTAATAGTACCGAAGATTATTTTGACATTTGACACATGCCCATATTTTGCAGTAGTTTGTATTCCATATGTAGTAGGCAACCATCCTATTAACGCTGCTAGACTACGAACTGTTTCTAAGTAGTTAATGTAGCTTGACGAAAGCTGCCATATTGCATGAAATTGTGGCAAATGACCACCCGCAATCGTGATATCCTGATTTTTTTTATGAAAATGATCTAAAATGTATAGTATTATGGTTACAGTAGCCCCATCACTTTCAGTTGACGAAATTAAGATTTGTTCCGTGTTATCTCTCCTCCAGATTCCGAGGAATCCCCGATGAAACTGAGATATCGACAACTCGAGCTTACCCAAAGCCGGTTCGTAGTCACTCGATAAGTAATTTCGAGATAATCTGTCAGACAAATGAAGTTGAATTTCATTGGGCTTAGAATCATCTGAGTGCAAGTGAAATCCTCAGATCTCTTGATATGGATAAATAATTTACCATTTACATATACCAACATGGTTGAAAAACTCGTAAATTATTGTGGCTCAAAATAAAAATATTCTGCTAAAAACCTGCCAAAAAATAGGTACGTATATGTCCAGGATAAAACAAAAATAAAAATCAATATAACGAAAAAATGTACCAAAAAATTCTACCTAGGACGGTGTAATGTTGTGGTACTTCCTCGTTTATGTTTAAGTAACTTAGTCTGGACTAGTCTATGTAATTGTTCCACAGGTGTTCCGCTCCTTCTCTAACAAAAACAATTATCATTCAATTCTGTTCCGCTTTTAGAAACGAGAAAGAATTACCATACAAACCCACACTTCATTTGAGTTGATAAGTAGATGCCTATGTACCTACAAGCCTGATAATTATTATTGGCCGACAAATCTTCACTTAAGGGAACCGTTATTCGTGTTTTGTTGCAGTGAAAACATTCATTACTTCATTTGCATACAATGGGCTGGTGCCAAAAAATATTGGACTGTAAACGCTTACTGCGAACGCATTTATGAAAGTTCTCTTTTGCTTTATTATTATTTTAATGCATGTGTTAAGGTTATTCTAACAATGGATGGACTGATTCTGGGTTCTTTGTGACTTACAACTAAATTATCGGAGCAAAATTATGTGTTATAGAGAATACCGATTATGAAAAGATTATCGGTATTGCCAAGTACCGAACCAGATAGTAGGTACCAGTATGAAACTCGTGTCCTAAAAAGTCTCCAAAAAACTGCAGCTCGATTCTCATTAAGGAGAAAGCTTTAGTGATAGTTTTAATAAAGCAAATTTCTGATAGTTTTACATAACAAATCTTTTAGTAGGTATAAACATGTCTTGGTAAATAGGTAAGGATGTTTTTTCATTATCAAATATGTAGTATGGACCAAAATCATTCCTTACTGTAACTATATGACTGGTAATAAAAACAGCTCTAGTACGAGCTAGAGTTTCGCTGTTCACAGTCGGTCTACGCTAGGTACACCATAAAACCAACTGTCAAACTATTGTCGTCAGAATTTAACAGAGAAATCGGATAATATAACGGGAACCGTGTCAAAGCCGGCTTTGAACAAAATACTATTTGAACCACGCTCATAAACATTCACAACAAGTTAAATAAACGCGTATTTGATGTAACCTATAATCGTTCTAGATAACTAAGTATTAGGTATATAAACACAGTAATCACCAGCATTAAATTGTTATAAATAGATCTTTATAATAGACGAAGCAACATAACGAATAGAGCGCACTAAATTGCGCTAGTTTAACGAAAGTAGACTACACATTTGGCATTTAAATGTCATTGGGAAAGTACCACAACAACAGTGTCTTCAACTCGTCGACAAGTCGGACGTCAGCCCTCGCATTTAGACCTGCTATTAATTCATACAAAAAATGAACTGTAATTAAATCGACCATTGTGATTCTACGAGTGTATGCAAATGTTCTTTTTGTAAATTCTTCAAAGGTATAACAATATGGAGAGCGCTTCGTAAAATTACCTAAATCGCCCACGCTTGAATATTTCAATATCGTAATCTATAAAAACGATATCTCTACATTATTTGCATAATTAAATGACAAATCACCTTAAAGCCACATAAAAATATCTATAGTGAAGACATTTTTCTACATTAGCTTCAATTTTGTCACGCTTTTATGTTATTAAATTAATAACTGACATTTCTGGCTTATTGTTATGAATAATTATTGTCTCGAAACCCACTTTATGATACATCATTGAGAACACTTTGTTTAAAATATACTTTTCTCAAGGATTTTATTTAAGGATCTTCTCATATTTTTATATAAAGGTGATTTTTTAGACTTTGAAACTTTTAAATATAAAATAAAATATAAATAAAAACGCCAATTCCATTAAGCACAGCTTCTCAGGACTTCCAAAATGTTCGATCCGACGATGGCTGATAAACATATTTCGGCACAGAGCTTGACGCAGATGGAGCGACCTAACGGAGCTTTTGTTAACGCAATTGTTTTAAACTATTAATTGTACAGATAGTGCCTCGAAACAATGCACGCACTAACTAACAATTAAACCGGAAAAATCTTTCACATTTTATGTAAGGCTCTGTATTCTCTTCCGAAATAAATTATAGCCATTCGTAGGTTTCCGACAATGCACTCGGTCCGGCTCACTTCAAACGGAACGAAATCGCTCAATACGATGTAAGTATGATAAATAATAAATACGATCTTCTTTTCCCCACTGTGTTCTGCCCACTTATAGAACAGTCTGCTAAAGTGGACGACATCGTCAACCCAGACCTACTTAGTATAGGTACATATCCAAAAACATAGATCTCAAGTGTATAAGCATAACAAAGCAATTTTATCTATTTCTTCAATCCATTACTTCGTAGCCATCAACGGGTAGTAGATACAGTTAGAAACATAAGTACAAATTGTTAGACTACCTCATTTATCAGAATGACCTATTCAATCCAATCCAACTAACCAAAATTTTGTAGTTGGCATCAGATAACATTTATACAAACTCACAATTGTTATGACAAATCGTAGCTGTCCTATGATAGGACCATTAATTAATGTCGTAAAGGTAACACTCTACAATTTATAATTCTCGAATAAACTTTCAACATTCGTAATAAAATCATAAATTCATGAGAGCAATCAGTGAGTGGTTGTCGTGTGTTGTGACTTGTGCGTGAAGGTGCTATATCGTCGGAGATTAGAAGTGTGGGGCGCAATGATTTGGTTTCGCGGGCGGAAACGGGCGCGCCCACGCGCAGGTCAGAGCAGTGACCCCGGAGCTCACCTCGCAGGCTCCGCGGCTCTTGCACGCGCTGCACTGCACTGCACTGCACTGCACTGCACTGCATGCGGCTGAGGCAGGCCTTATTGTTCCACCAGCCGGCAGGTGGCAACCACATAATGTCACTCAATGTCTGGGACATTAGCCTTTTTGACATTCTGCAATCGATAAACTATAGAAAATCTACTAAATGTATTATTATCACACAGATCATTTTGAGTATAACGGCTACTTTTATTAATAAGACATCGAAGATCTAGTGAAGACCCCCCATGATATAGGCAAGGACACAATAATCATCTATTAATCACGTAATGTTCGGAATTGTTTGGTGACAAATCACGTAAGTATATTTAGAGCTTTTATGAATAGTACCTACGTTGTAATAGTTTTATTATTTTTTTACGACTCTTACATCTAACCACGCGATAGTCTTTCATTTGCAGTTCCGAAATAAAGTCAATTTTATTGAGTTGTAGAGAAAAGAAGATAACATAGTGAATTAACTTTGTTAATTAGAAACACCAATAAGGCAGAACACCCATTAAAACAAATTACACCTGCGTCACTAATTGTGGCAGACGTGGATATTTCTCAAATGTAAATTCTTTTCTCGTAATGCCAGAGTCTTCTTGTAAAATCCAGTATCTTAAAATGCTGTGGCCGTAATAAGATACATGTGGTTCAAAACCCCACCGATCTTCTCCGCTATATTACGATTGCCACGATGGCGGTGACTCACGTTTAGGAAACCTTGGATATAACTATAACCGTGTTAAAATTGTATTTATTGCATCCATCTGTCACTGCGGTAATGACTACCGCTCTTGATACACGCCTAGCGCATCAAACAATCAATTAGTCGAACCTGAGTGGAAATTAAACGCTTGTGCCAAAAAAAGCATGCGGATGAGAGCTTTTACTAACTTAAATATTTATAGTCAGATGTCCGTTATGTTAAGTGTGATTGTTAAGAAACCATTTAGAATGTACCTAGGTACATGTATTATAAATGAGAATGAATTAAGACTTAAATTGTCTACTAACTATGATCATATAATTGGGTAACTAGCTGACAGGCATTGGTTCTGCCCGACTAAATACTGTTGAACTGTTAGAAACCGGAATCAAATTAGGCAGTTATACGGAAAAGACTTGGTGTGAAGTGATGATTATGCCTTTTCACATAAGTATATATAATTGCTCTTTGTAATTCATAGTAAGTACCTACGAGATGAGTAAATATTACAGTACTAACAAACCGTTACATCATAAAATCTACTCCATGCAAAAATCAGTTATCCGTAAAGTCAACGTAAACCAGGGCATTACAATCAATATTTTCGTATAAGCTACAGTTCAGATCTTGATTTATGTGTGTGCGGTTCATACTCGCAGTATTATTAACAAGTTGTAAATCACTGTTCGGAATTAAGACCACGGTGAATCGCCTCCTTGAGATTTGTTGACGAAGTCCTTAATAATAGTCAGAGATTGTGAATCTCACGAGTACCTACTACGATTTACGATGTACTTAAGTGCACTTAAAATATGAAATTCACAAAGCGCCTGCCAAAATGTGTATATAAAACATATATGTCAAAAAATAAGAGCAGGATTATGCACGTGGGTTTGTTTTTCCAGTATAATCTAATTTAGTGTTTTTAAAATATTTACCTACGCAGTTTGTGGAGGTACACGTGTTTACTACGATCGTATACCATTTTCCTCATTCATTACAATGTGTCAAATTTAGCATTGAAAAATATGTTGCAGAAGAACTCGAAAATATAAAAACAACATTAAGGATGGCTCTATAAGTTGATTTTAAGATTATGTGATTAAAATAATAGGTTGTTTTTTAAACGAAAAAACATATTTAATTAGTTTTTTCAGGAATCAATAATAAGACACGTTAGGTCTAAACAAGCTAGAAAACCAGCTTACAAAATAGGTACTACGGTAAAAGGTTTGGTATTTAGTTTAAAGTAAAAAAGTATTTTAATGGAATTATAAAAATACAAATAATGACCTACTATTATGTTTAAAACATACTTTAAATATATTTGTTCAGGCTTAGTCGAGCTCGTCCAACTGAGATTTAAAGAATATTTATATACCTATTCTAAGTTATATTATTAATATATTATTTTGTTAAGGTAAGTATTTTTTACCTTTGGTTTAATTGAAAATAGTAAATTAGGACAACCCTATTTCGAACGGACAAACATCTCAACCTGTCATAAACAACATGGCACCTAAACACATCTGTGATAATACTTGATATGATAAAGGAAATAGTTTACTTCATAGTGTCATGTTTTGAATCTTTACGAAGTTATTATAATATCTACTTAAGAGCGCGGCCGAGCCGAGCTTTACACTTATTATGGAGTTTTCCTATTAGGCAAACGAAGGTGCCTAGTTACTGCGGCCTTTCCGTGCAATAAACAAGATGTTTGCATTTGCGCTGTGTCTATTTAACATCATAATGCCAAGTGTGGAAGGTGTACACGAAATCAGCATTGATTTAGTTGTATCGAGCGGGCGAGGGTGGGCGGCGGGCGCGGATGCATCACGCGCGATAATGAACTGACTCGTGTGCACGACTGCGCTTGCGCACTCACACGTAATACACTATCCTCGGAGAGTCGTGCAACACTTACCAGTCGCCTTAAAACACCCCTACTTATAATATTTGACTTTAGAATGTTACATAATACACTACCTGACATTTTGTAGGATCTATTCTAGAGCGATTGTTTCGAATAACGGAGAAATTTTTTTTCTTTTGTTCTTTCTTTGGGTTGACGTTGCTTAACAAATATTACCATTTTATTTTTTTTGAGCTTTATGCTGAACAAAATACATGGATAAACAACTGAAATACTGAGAACATGAAATAAAAAAATATTATATCATAGACTAGAATAGAATCTAAAGTGGCCGTAGATTCCTCGCGACATTCTGTCCTAGAAAACATTTCTATGTTTTAGTAGTATGTATTAAATGTAGAATGCAACGGTAAAGAACACATAAAGTAAACTAAAGTACCTAGGTACCTGCTTAATGCACTTCCAGGACAAAGTTGCAGTGAAAATGGACGCCATTTGTGAACAAGACAGGATCTCAGGTTTCTTAAACTGGCACCTCCCACGTGGTGTCTTGTGCCCTTAACCTCTCCGGCGGTAGAATCGCGGTTTATGTGCCTTATAATGCGCTCTCCATACACGTTACACGGCGGCTTTTGTCTAAATTTGGAGCAATGGCTACACAATTAAGGAAAAATGTGCCTGCTGGGCATTCAGGGACCGCTCGACAACTTCTAAGGTACCGTTCACTGTTAACTTTTATAAACTTGACCCCTATGATTGTATTAACCTCGAATGACTTGGGTGTTTATCGATAAGACAAATTCGAGCGTATAAAGTGGTCAAGTAAAACATTCTCGAGGTAAAACAATAACTAAACGTAAAGACATTTACAGATAAATTGCCCGGCAATTTTACGAGCAATCAGTTGCAATAGCATAGTGCACAAGTGTTCGCAGTTTGATCTTGTATTTAAGTTTAATGTGTTGTAGGTACTGCCAACTCATTGTTGGTTAGTTATTTATATTTCTGCTTTTTAAGTTATATGCAAACTTACAAGTTTATGCTGTAGTTTGTGTCTTTTGTTATTTTAGCCACTTCAATTAATTAGCTAAAACGTAATTTTCATACCGGGTTTATAGTGCTCAAGTAAAACATAGGTAATCTTAAAAAAATAATATGGACTTTCCAAACTCCAATATTTATTTCAAATTAGATTATTTTTTAATATTTATAGCTAATACCGACTATTGTTCCGTAAACACTGGCATGTCTCCACTTATAGACATAGTTTCAGATTTAGGTGAATCTAGTTGGAAAAATCTACAGTAGTTGGCAACACTAGTACTATAATGGCGTTATCGGTGTTCGATCCGCGACAATCGTGCGCACCTGCACCGGCGCCGGCGCCGACGCCGACGCACTTTCAAAAAAGGCTTATAAACCAAGTTATAAGCCGAACTAACTTATCTATCCGGCTGCTAGGATTATGGACCCATTTATGGCATTAACACTAATATGGATGTAGGCGATATCATTGTTCGAGCTTCTCTGATGCAACCTAAACAAAAGTCAGAACAGCAAGTATAGTTTGGCACAGTTTACAAAAAAAATACGATGTATACTTACGTCCGTAATAAACCGTTTGAAGATGTTAGGTATACAAGGTAAATGCGTCGGGGCATGGGTAAGAAGTGACCCAGGACGCTGTAAAAATTAGGGATGGGCAAATAAAAAAAAAAAATATCGATATTTATCGTATCGATATTTTTCAAATATATCGATTATATTTTTCAGAAAAAATATCGATATGATTTGATATACTTATCGATATTTTTTGCCCATCCCTAGTAAAAATTTCACCGACAAACTACAACATAAATAAGGCAAGAAGCGTTAATTTTCGTGCATCGCTGAGGGCATTGTCATAGACCATGAAAAAGTTAAACAGATAGTATTAAAATACCAGAGTTACGATAATCACTTCGACAAGATTAACAATTGCAGAGATAAATATGGAATATTTTATTTGTCCGTGTCGAGTCTCCCACGCCATTGGATTCAATTATGGAGTAAAGGCAGATAGGTCGGCGTGCGAGTGGTCCGCTCGTGACCCGTAAATTGGAACGGTCCGTCGTCGCACGCCCTGTCGCATCTCAGCCGCCGTTGTTGTCCTGTACCATACCACTCCACTATCGCAATCTACACGATACACATTGTAACGGTACCCACACCGACTACAACATACTAGGCTCTACCTCCTCACGCACGTCCAATTTAAAAGCACGCTGCAAGTGTAGACGCTCCTTTTCTGGATCGAACCTATATTGGATTCGGACGATTCGGCTTGCTCTGGTGTGGTACAGTTCGCAAGACAGTCTTCCATTTTTATTTGTGTACTTTTACTTCTATTTTTCGTTGCAATTGCTCAATTTAAATAATTAATTTTTTTAACCAAAAAGGTATATTCCGTGAACCATATTGTCTTTAATGGCAGGTAACAGCAGACTATTACGTCTAATCTGAAACCACTTCCGCCGTTTACGTCACAGCAATTAGTTAAAACTCACACCTTTAAATGAGTTAGGCACCAAGAACCAAATAAGAATACATAACTAAGTAGATCTCGAAATATGCGTTGCATAGTGTCATAGTGAATTTGGTTCCAACCGTATTCCAACTGTCGTAGTTCCATTGTTAGTAGGTATCAACCGGTGTTGAACTAGGCCTTCTCGCTTATGAGAGCACAATAAGCCAAATTAGCACTTCGACGCGTGTAATTTCAAATTATTACTTACACAAAGTCGTTGAATGAAAGTTTGCCGCCACCCAAAGCAATAAGAGAAAATCGCAGGTTTATGATATCTCGCCAAATAAAGTCAATTTGGACAAAAACCTGATTTTTATATCTCAATCAGCTTGTTGAATATGTTTATCCAATGTTTGTGTATTTATTTATGCTCCATGTGTTTCTACCTTATACTTAGTCTTTATAACCATTTTCGAAATATACAAAGTTATTTCTTTTGCAAAGAATCAAAATAGGTGTCGGTCGACCCGTCAACCGGTTCTGAGAATCTGGTGTGGTTACCTAACGTGTGGGCCCAGGCTAAGTTGGTAAGCTATCGGATAGCTAACAGGTGTGCGCGCCGTATTTGGGCCATAATGTCTGAAACAATAGCTGGTTAGCAGAGACGGTGGCTTAACGAAATCATAACCGTTATTTAAATAAACGAGTCGTCGGATTTGTTACTTTAAACATAAACAATAGCTACTTGCTAAGCATCCGTAGGTCAACCGTATAAAGCTTCATACTAGACGCCAATTTATTTAACTTAAATAAGAACTTAGTTTCTATAAATAGAATATAATGAGTCGAATTAAGAAATACTTTTCTTAGCTATTTAGGCGAGCGCAATCTGAAGTAGCTTAATGAGTGCATTAACAAAGCAAAGCTATCTCTGGTTATCTCATTGTTTTGTGTCAATTAGCCATACATAACTCGGTGTAAAGTATTTAGCTTCGGGAGATAACATCTCACCTTTAACATGGCCGTAATGCTGCAGCGTACCTATTTACCTACCTATCTAAATATGCCTATTTGTTATAGGACATGTGAGTACTCTGTTAGTTCGTTGTATTTACGGAAATGTCGCATGGTTATTATTATAGTGTTTAAATGTTAGTATTTAAGTTTAAGTAGACATTATTCTCGTTTCGTTTAAGAATTATGATTGCTTTAATTGCCCTCTTGGACGGTCAGCTGCATGCTTCTAAGCTAATTTACCAAGTACGCTAATCGCACTCGATTATTTGAGAATGCGACAGGTCTCGGCTGCACTGCGGCTGCTGGTACTGAATAGAGGCTGCATTATCCAGGTTTAAACTACGTAAGAAGTACCAAGAAAATCTGTAGTCAAAAAAAAAAAACCTAAGCTACATTTTGAGGTGTTCCACAAGGATCAGTTAAGCATCGGACACTAGAGCTCCTTATGATAATGAAATGTAAATATATGACCTGTATTTTCAAATTGTAAATTCTAACATCTCTAATCTAATTCTACTCATATTACTTAGATGTTTGGTCCTAAAACATTTTGAAGTGTAAGTAAAACGTATACAACGTATTTCTTAACCTGAATTAGCTACCTAAAAGGTATTGTCCTGAAAAATCAACACGAGATAAACGGAAAGCTCAAGGGCCGTAAACTAGTATATCCTCTATAAAGCTCTGAACAAATGCAAACTATGATAGATAAAAATAATAGTAGTACTAAAAAGAATATAAGTTTTTGATCAACTTAGAAAGTAAGTTTGTCACAGTAAGAGCGGCGCGACGCAACTTCGCGTGCTTGGCTGCAATTAACGTGCTTGTTTGCTACTGCACCACATCTCAAGAAAGTGTAAACAAATTAAGACCCTTTTACGCAGATACCACCTATTTGTTTAATTAGATAAAGGGAAAAAGTATTACTGGGAAACGGAAAAGGACAAATTGAAGACTAGAGTTAGATTGAAACCTTACATAATGACATCCAGACAATTAATGGAATAGGTACACTACGATTTGACGCAAAAATAACTGCATGGTCGTACATGGTTAAACAAAATTGGTCATAATTAGATTGATTAGGGCTGGCTATTACCGTGAAGGTGAAGAAGGATTCGATTTTAGTGTAGCTGCCAGATATACTAAGTACTAATATATCTCAAAAGAAGTATGTATACTCTTAAGCTTATTAAAACAGCTTCGTCATCATAGAAAACGCCTGCAAAGCTTGCCTGCATAATAATCACTGTCTGCATGTCTTAATTATGTTATAATTCAATGACGAGGTACCGAATGGGTCGTATTCATAAATATTTAAAAGGTACACGTTTATCAAAGCCGTCAAGTTGTTCGCGGAAAGCGACAGGCGTGGCCGCGACTCGACTGCGAGAGCTTGTATTGTACATTCTTACTATTGTTCCTCTGCTCGTAGCTGACAGAACATTAGACAGTAACTTAGAACATTTATATGACTGTTTTCACTTAGGTACATCAAAACACCAACTTGTGCTACCAACACAATTACCTGACCATCTCTCGTATCGTTTACGAAATTAAAGCCGTTGAGATTTTAAATCGAAGTCATAAGTATGATACTTAAGATGATTAATGGAAACGAAAAATAAGAATCACAGTAATTGAAAGTAAAGTATTACTCAAAACGCTGCTTACAACGTATATTGTCAAAATAAGGGACGTAATTTATGGAAGGCGAATCTTGAATAATAAATGAATCGACGCAATAAAAAATTATTCACATCGTCAGCTTTCCCTTAAATACTCGTGTCATATATTAAAAAACTGAATTTTGTATAGCATGCTTTTACATCATACATTGCAGCATCTCCCAAGTTATATGTGTAAGTATTTGTGTAGTGTATTTCTAAGCTGTGATCCAATTTAAAACGAGGGATTACAAAAAAAACAATGAGTACAGTCGAATAAGTAATTGAAAATAGTAACGGTGTTATTTATGCAAATCGATAGCTTGACGTTCAATTTAAACTGTGTGGCACGTTGCGCCTGAGGCGGTGTTGGCCATTAGGCTCTTTGCAGGACACGAGCCTCCGTCTTATCGGAATGATTCGTCCTCCGAACACTGGCACTGGTTTTATAATATACGGAGTTATGTTCGATTGTGCCGGTAACATGTGGAAGCTCGAATTGTGAATGAAATGTTAATTAAGACTACAAGTTCTATACAAAAGACATAAACGGGCGCGCTTTGTAAAGTGAACTACTTAAAATGATCTAAATAAAAAGCTTTAGCAAAGTTACGTCTACAAAAAAATCTAACTATTAGTTAATAAGCGTATCTATTAAAAATTAATCTATCAAGTATTTTTTTTCATTAGATAAATAACGCGCATCACGAAATATGACCCAAGAGTTGTTCCTATCAAATATGTTCTGCCTCTACTTGATTATGTAAGCCCTGCGCTCTCAATTTAGCATGTCCCATTTTGTACGACTATTTACGTTTACCTATTGCCATATTGGTTTGCTAACTTGCTTAGCACAATACATTTTAATAGATGAATCATCAAGTCGAGTGAAAGTTCCATTCAGGCGTTCGAGCTTCGATCGAGACACTAAAATCGATACCACCTGACAATGTATGATTATTACCAGTCACAAAAGGATTCGTACAATCCAAAAAAGAAGTTATGTTTTGTAGCATTTTTATAAATAAAAAAGTCCGAAGATTTATAGGTTTTCCTCTCTTTAAATGGAGTGTTTTCTAATAGAATTAGATTAGATTACATTCATCCAAGTCACGATGGTATAATATACGTAGTACCTACCTATACGTTTTTTTTTACTTTGGGACCCTAAAAACCTGCATTGTCATTTGCAAATTACATCGTAATTTAATCTAAAAACTAATTCAGTCGCGGTCATACACTTTTGTTGCCGACTGTGCGTGCATATCACATATCAAGACTGCGAGTGAAGTACTCTGTAGAGCACTTATTTAAGCTCGGAAAGCACTTGAAACGCTAGAAGAAGAGACACTTAAACCCATCACAATAGTCTATTTGGTGACTAGCACGTGGACAAAAGGTTAAGTGTTTTCTAAACCCACATAGTGGTTAGAACCTGCCTCGTTACTTGTCGCTCTTAGAGGTTCCAAGTTATTATTGTTAAGTATAGTTTGAACTTTGAAGGCTACTGATCTCTGTCAGTGCCGCTCGACTCATAATTATAACTGTCTATTGTCAAATGATCCACAAATGTTTTATTTGCAAGGCTCGATGTTTATAACCTACTAAAAATATTTAACAATCTCATTTCGCATCGTACATTTCATCACTACCGCTCAAAGGAATAATATTTGAATGGATACGCTTTGATAATGCTTTCCACAGTTGACCTTGCCTTTAATTGAGAGCTACTCAAAGACAGTTATTAAAATATGCTGATACCTTGACACTTGGGGTCACTTACTGAGTTTTGCTTACATACTTACAAAGAAATATCTCAAAAGCCGATTGCCACAAAACCGTAGCAACGCTCACCTTTGATCTTTAAAAATGTGAATGATAAAGATATTTATTTTTATCGACTGCCATCAAATCAAATACATTTCGTCAGATAACTTTGAACTCGTTTAGACAAAAACGAACATTAATTTTAAATTGATAAGCTCTGGACATTTAAGAGTCACTTCAAACTTTCATCACAGCATACTTTATTTGTATAGATCCTATGATTTTTAATTGATTGGCCAAAGATTAGTTACAATAAAACTGATTAACCACCTTTTTATTCAAAAAAAGTTTACTACTATCGTGATCAATAGAAAGGGAAAACTTGTAAAATAAATGAATGAAATTATAATCGTGAACAGAATATCATAGCAAGTGTGCCGGTGTGGTGTAAACTTATGAATAATCGCTTACTTAATTGATTAACGACTCCGAGTAATGTTTAGCTTACCCTGGATACTTTAATCATTGTTTGACTCCTAAATAAGCGTTTCGCTATTTTTATTCGATACGCATTATTATAAATTTCAACACAAGATAACACAACCTTTGCAGTAGTGAACAAAACACATGTCTCACTGAATTAGGCAGGTCGACGTTTGGTTGCAACACGGAGAGACATCTCGAGTCACACTTTTCAATGAACCTCATTACCTTTTCAACGTCAAGTTACTAACAAGTTCTTGGCTACATGTCAGTGTCTACCATCACAATAAACAAATTCTTATGAAACTGTAAAATTGCGTTGTTTTTATTTCCACATCTGCGTTTTCACGTGACCTTGCGATTAGCCAATTGGATAAGCATTTCATTGACAACCTGCACTGACGTACTTAAACTAACCTACCTATGGGCACATATACATTAGATTCAAACAAGGTATTACAAAGATCATAAAAATTTTAATGTCAACATGTCGACTCTATCTAAGGGTTAAATGCGTTGGTAAGCTAAGCGCTACATATAATGTTTGTTAGGTATTGTAGTTTACTTCTTATGTGTAATTATCAAGCACAAGCACCCATGTGATGTTTGCATTTTCTTTTTAGAGCTCCGGGTTGCTCATGCAAAATAGGTGTTCAATAGGTGTGCGCAATATTGTCCGTGTCACATGTTGGGTAACAGATGACTAAAGACAGGTAGGTAAGCATGAAGTTATCGAAAGTGACTAGGAGAGCAGTGTCTCGGCTAATAGCGAGTGGTGGGCTGGCGGGATTGCGGGCGGGAGAGCTCCGCGTCGCAGCCGCCACCCGCTCCAATGCATCGTGTCGCCGCTATCGCTTTCACGTCGTGGTTATCGCCCCAGTGATAATCTGCATAGTACGAACCGTTATTGAAAGCCACGGTACTAGTTTGTGCGTGAAGGCTACAATAGCGGCACTTTAATCTGATATTTATTGACCGAGCGATCGAATGAGACTGTACTGAGAGGCGACCTAAATCTGGAAGCTAATAATGTGTGCGGATATCTCGCACCTAACTCGGAGCTTCGCACGACATCCGATGAGAATGTTCTTTGAATTTGCTTACGCGGTTCCAAGGCGGATCTTATTAGTTTCCAATAGGAACGGATCACCTCTTTTCATCGAAAGATAAAATTAATTGCCAATTTTATAAAACAAAGTTCGTGAAATTAAAAAGTGATATAAATATTAACGCTGGGCGTGGGCTGGTGGCAGGATGGCGGGGCGCATGCGAGGGCGCTCGCGCCTCCTACTATCAATGATCAATTTTGGTTCCGGAGAGATTATCTTTTGATCGGAGCAATTTCTCTTCGGCCTTGTTCTTGATAACATCGGGAGAACAACGGTATACATCGTTTTGCATAATTATTAACCGAGACTTAAATCCGCGGGTATGCATTATGCAGCTGAGTATAGGCAAGATTTCATTCGAGATGTAAGATAACAAGATGTATAACGCATGAAGAAATTGCAGCAACAATGACGAACAACAATTCTTCTTCTGATCGTTATTTACGATTAGGTAATCAATTGAAAATGAGCAATCCTACAGAAACGAGGACGCGAACTGAGACAGGCGACTAGTGTAAGTAGAGAGCAAAGCAATCAGAAACAATTTTCTATTAGTATTTCTCGTTGGACATATTCCGACAACAAACACGATCGTCCCGAGAGCCGTGGGAATGCCCAGCCGAGTAACGGACGGACGGACAAATGATGTTGGGCGATCTATTGCCTGTAATTGATGACGACTATTGTATGTCTTTGAAAGAGCCACGAATGTTTGTCTTCTTTCTGTTACCTTCTGTTTGTTGTTGCTATTGTTAATCAAAGGCTTGTTGCCTTAATTCGCGGAGCTATTATACAGATAAATGTTCGTAGACATAAGATTAATTCTTTCTGTTGTCTGGCATTCTCAGGTGCCGTTAATCCACTTGACACAGTAAACATGCTTCAATTCGTTGTGTAACTGGCTCGAGATAGTTTCAATTTATCGTCCCGCTCTAGGTATAGTAGAGGTACTTTGGCTGGTGAAATTGAATTGTTTGCCGGTTACAAGCTTCATTGTTATTACGACTCAAGAAAGATAGGCACGGTTCTTATTATTTTAAACGCTCTTTAGTTATATTTTTTTGACTCTCATACATATTACTAAAATTATTTCACCTATTTCATAGTAAGTTAATTTGGTGAGAACTACCGCTAAATGGCTGATGAATCAGCAATGATTTCTTATCAGTACATAATATTACCTATCGGATAATCGCAAGCACGCACGTTTTTCTAATAATACTTTACTGATAAAGTATCTCAAGGCAATCTTAAATCGCTAATAAATCTGTAGCAAGTATTCGTGCTCTATCTAAAATCATCGCGCTAATAAAGTGATTAATATCCTTTACAGACAGCTATTTGACTGGACATTGCGTATTAAGAGTTTGGTTTAATTCAAAGGTGTGCGGTGCAAATGGTGATAAATATAGAAAATAGCGGTGGGCGCCGGCGCCTGCGATCGCAATCTCGACATGAATCAGAGGCGTCGTCGCATCGACCACCGGGCTCGGCCAGCCACCGGCCTTGCTCGCCCTACGACTACGCGTAGCCTACGGACTACGGCCTATGACGTATCAACCATTGGACAAGGCTACTAGCTAACCCAACTTCACAGGCATCTCAGCTTAGTTAGTATTAGCTTTGACTTTCATACTGGATTATTTAAAGGGCTGAATCTCCAACGAAAACAAACAAATATCTGTGTGATAGTAAACTGTTTGTTTTGGGTGTTAAACACGATTAAATATTTTTGTATTTTACAATTACTCAAGCAACCGGCTAAAAGATTTCAGAAAGGTTCTATTAGATTGGGTCAGTGAGCTTACAAAACGCTGATACAAAACTATGAAGTAGAAGGCCGCTTACGATTTCAGTTGGTGATAGGTCCCGATAAAATCAAATTAAAAGTATAGCACAATTACTATACAATTTATCCATGGTAATAAAAGTAAATGAGATATTGCAATTTTATCACATGTTACCGTCCAGTGTTTGAATCATTCAAGTTTATGGTCTAGCTAGTGCTTGCATCTAAACACCGACACGCCTCTGCAATACCCATAAAAAGATAACGATCGTAGGTGCATTTCACATTTGATTTAATAGAAATTGTGATCTGCGTATAATAAAGTTATTCAGGAGCCAAATGTCAGTGTTTAGTCACTCAATTGACTTTTATGTACACCCTGAGGATAGGCAAATTGCACAACTATAAAAAATTTAACGTCGTACTCGTACAAGATGTTGGCAAAAGATATCTTAGGCCTCCCAGTCCTTAGTTCTCAGCCTCATAGCATTCATAATACTTACATTGAAAATAATGACATTATTGATCTATCGTTAGTGTTTTGTAATGCATTTGTTTTAGAGGTTTTTGTAAGTTGCCTAAAGAAATTAAAAATTAAAAAAATTATATGACTATTTTTAAAATTACATTTGGTTTTGTACGTATTATTTACGTACAAAATACTTCAAATATTTGCAAAATTTCATAAACGAAAATACACAAATACGAGGCCCTCTCATCAATACTGTTTAAATTAATTAGGTTTCAACTCTGAAAAAAACAAGAAATAATATGAGAAAAAATGTTTATTAATTTAATAAAAAGACACTTATCTATTAGCCTGGAATGTTTAAGATTATAAAGACTATTAAATAATACGAAAAAGTATTTAACAATGTTATTTGCTTTTTAAGCTTGAAACGAGATATTTCAAGTGTTTCATTTTACAAATGCAACAATTGTACTTGAAAAATTAAACTAGAGTAAGTCAAGTACATATTAATCACTTACATATTTCATTCGTTAGATTAGATCCGTTACAAATTAATTATTATTATAAGTAACACCCTTCACCTTTAAATACTGACAAAAGCTTCATAAAGGACATACAATGTATCAGATAATTAATTTTAATGTACTATGAAACGACACGATATCAGTTTAATTGTTATTTATAATACAATCTTACTTTACCAAAATATATGAAATCCATAGATCATGTAATAACAAAGTCATGAGTATAAGTTTGTAGGTACAATATTTCACAGCATTTTAAACCTAAAAGCAGTATTTTAAACTTTAAACAGCTTCGCAAGTCTATGGATGCAATAACCGTCTTTATTCAAAACAATATCTGTAATAATTTAGTATTTGTAAAAAAAAGATATCGTAAAAAGTGAGATAGAAATAAAATCAAAATGACAATATCAATTAAAAATCAAAACCTTATTGATTGTTAGAAAAACTTTTAAATATTTGAAAACGCAAAACCCTGAGCTGAAAGTTACCAGATATTTGCATATATTCCCCACGTCTTCGTTAAGTGACACAATAACTTACGCGTGTACATTCCAAATTAAATTAAATATACAGGCGTCTTAAAACAATTTCAATTACTGGTGTGATTGTTATTCGCGCGATACAATCTCGTTTTGCCGAAAGATATGCGCTTACGGCCCGGGGCGGCCAGGGGAACCTCATTAATTTCCCTCTGTAAATATTGCTCCCATAATATGTGATTGCTTAAAGATTTAATACCGTCTTGCGCTTTCAACACATAAAAAAATATTGGTTGTTTTTAATGTTGTTTTTTCCTTTTATTATTATGTTTTCGACAGCTCATGTTTCTTATGGTTTTTATAAATATGCACATTATGTAAATATTGTAATAGTCGTCAGTTTGTTTGTGAATATTGAGACTTCTGTTTTCAAATGTATTGGAATTATAAAAAGGATTTTTCTTTGAAATATTTATGTTTTAAATACACAATTATACTAAGTTATTCATATTGGTATTAGTCCAACTAAAAATCTTCTAAATTAAGCTTTATAATAATTACTTAGATAAGATTATTATATTTTCTTTTATTATAGCAGCTAACTGAATAAGCTCGAAGCCACTTAGGTAGCGCCTTATTTGAGATAAATATTATCAATTTCAACATTTCTAATATCTATCATGCGACATCATTAAACTATTTTTATGAACATACATAACAAAAAAACTGTTTTGTACAAATACCTATCCTACAAAGCTGCGTGCCACGTAAGTATACATTCGGAATGATGAAACAGCTAACCCAAATACAAGGAATATCCATCGAAAACAATCATTACAGTTATTGTTCAACATTCTCCAAGATTAACGGACAATAACTCAGTCTCAGGGATCCAGGCCGATCTTTTAAACAATTTATCTGAATATCGCAAACTGTTATTACGGAGGACTCGGCGACGCTACAATTAAACTAGCGGTGCTTTCCACGAAATAAATTATGGTAGATTGCATCAATATTTATAATCATTAGTTAAAAGCGACCGGCTTGAAGCAAGGATGCTTAGATTCCTAAACCAGGACAAATGCATTATTTATATTTTTCGTTTAGGAATGGTTATTATATAACGGACTACTTATAAACTTCGGAAATATATGTAGTATTCATACGTGCAAGATACGTCAGGTATCTAGTGTATGTTGTAGTGAATATTGTAAATGTCCTGACAACCCTAAATACGGGTAAACTACGACCACACGTTGGATAAAATAATTGTTGATAAAGTTAAGGTTGTCACTTTTGATGAAACTTTTTCTGAAGAATATATAAAATAAAAATATAAAATAAATATTCATTTCACTCATCGCTCTCAAGATCTAAACTAAGCAAAGCTTGTACCATGGAAACTAGATTACCGATAGTATACTTATATAGTTTTTTTTTTACATAGAATACAAAGTATATGTGTTCGGTATATTTTTTGTACTCATTGTATACTGTATGTATTGCATTACGAGATTCAACGTTCAAACTTCAATTTTGA
The DNA here is from genome assembly GCA_932527185.1 of Ecliptopera silaceata. Lineage (NCBI taxonomy): Eukaryota > Metazoa > Arthropoda > Insecta > Lepidoptera > Geometridae > Ecliptopera > Ecliptopera silaceata. The sequence continues at coordinate 6,200,447 of OW052192.1, forward strand.
AATATACAAAAATATAAAAATCACAGCACATCAGCATCACAATGGAACACAAGTATAACAAAACAAAATTATTAACAAGATAAACTACTAACTATTTGTACATAGATTAATTATAAATAATATAGATTCATAATTATTGATCACGAATATTTTCTTTAAAGTATTAGTAAATTAATTAATCTTCTAGACATACACATGAGCGTTGATAAATAAAATGGATGTAGTTTTACCAAAAAATATAAATTAGGATCAAATTAAATCAGGCGTTAATTAATCGTTACGTTTAAAATGTTATGTAAGTAATGGCTTACATACCTACATCCAATTTATATATAATAATACCTACAATAATACCACATTTGAGATTACTGTAAATTAGAAAATAACTCACAGATAATTCTAGTTATAGTTCTTCGCGTTGTGTTTTAACTCCAGAATTTTCTATGAAATCATTGAATGCTTTTTGTCTCCGGACATGATCAGCGCATTGCTTGACTAGCTTCAGGAACTCTTTGACGTCAAATGAATAGTTTGTGAACTTCGCGTGTGATGCACCTCCAGGACCATGACCCTTAAAAAATCATAATATATTTATTTTAAATAACCTATGCAGTCCCACTGCTGGGCAAAGGTCTTCCCTCTCTACTAGATCGTCATCCCATGGGTGCCGGAGGTCGAAAGGCGACGGCGGGGTCAGCCGAAGAGGCGTTGGAAGGATGATCTGGACGCTCAGGAGAGGGATTGGTGAAGTATCGCCAAAGACCGGGATAAGTGGAAGGCTTTGGGGGAGACCTTTGCCCAGCAGTGGGACAGTATGGGTTAAAAAAAAATTATAATTATATTGCAACCATAAGAGACAATACCTCATCTTGTTGGATTAGTTTAGTTTTGTCTTCCCATGTCACATATTTGAGTCCACGGAGCCTCGACAGATCTTTGTAGCAATTAGGATCGTCGCAGTTGTAACTGTGAAATAAATAAGCATTAACACCATTGATTGAGAACTAACTAGAATACATTATTGACACAAGTTGAAGTAACCGGTAGCAGTTTATTCTCACAATAGGAGAAAAAAATTCTTAAATCATGGTTTACTTTAGCGGTAAGCTCAAGAATGACGGACCTATAATACAGAATTGAAGAAGAAATCTATTTCTTTTGTCGGAAACCAATCCCAATGATTTAAAAACGAATGAAACATGTAGGTACATATTATTGAACCAATAGATTTAGTTACTAATAAGGATCAATCTTTGCAAATATACGTAAACTGTCGTAGTTTTTTAGACATCATCCTTCTCAAAAAACAATTCTGTATTTTCTTTTTGATTTTACTAAATTGCAAACAAGACTTTTGCATATCAATTGGTATGTTGTATATATAAACTTACACTTCAAAAACAGCCGCCCAGTCAGGCAAGAAAAGTAAATGCGTCAATCCAGCACCATGCATGCCGATAAACACATCACTATTGTGAGTTATTTCCAGTTGCTTAGTAAACGGCATAGTTCTGTCATACACCACTCTTTGTACGTCATAGCTCTCTTCTTTCATCAACGCATCGAGAATCTCATTCTCATTCAATATTCCTCTGTAAGTTGTCCCGCGGGATAGTAACGTTACTTTGACCCTGTCATCTTTACGAGGGTGAAGCTTGATGTTCAAGGAATGGATAATGTGCTCGGAAAACGCATGGAACAGGCCACTTTTTTCGCATCCATAAATCTGAAACAAAAGAAAGTAGGATTATAAAAAAATATTTGGGTGTACTTGATAAGTTTTTAATGTGAGTTAGTAAAGATCTCATCTTATCTTATCTTATCTTATTATAGAAGAGGTTGATTGAACTTTTTTTACCTGTTCTAAATCGGTTAAGGTATATGTATCTAATACAAATTGACTACTGAAATTGTATTACAATGTAAGTAAATAAATCAATTTTATGTCTTATTGCGCATAAACAATAAATTATTTGATTCAATAAAATAATAGCTGTTGGATTTTATCAACAAAAAATATTTCTTTTAATGGACTTTTAAAAATCCAGCAGTATGTCTAAGATTGTGGATATTTTTGTAAATTCAGCTTCATTATCTTTTAGGAAACTTTTACTTTTGTACATGCTTATAACTTATTTGATACAAAGCTACTTACCAAAGGTGTATTATAGTAAAGTCCAAATATCATTCTTGGCAAAAGCGGTAGTACAACATTCTTAAAACACACCACTTTTCCTCTAAATGTTTTCAAGTCCCAAACAGGATTCTTAGTAAATGCTTTAAAAGTCTCTTTAAAGGCTGAATCATATGTAAAGGTTTCCCAAACTAAGATGTGATTATCTCGGGAAAAAGTACTGGGATGTGTTGAGTTCACATGAAGAGACGCATACAGGTTAAAGAAATCGCAGAAATGGTGGTACATATTTACAGCTGGAACAGAAACAATTACACTTATAATGTTTGTTTTTTTAAACACAAACTATAAAGAATCAGCAATATTAGGTAGGGGTATTAAAATGGCTAAATGGAGTTAAACTTTTTTATCTAAAATTTCGATTAGAGAAAGCTTAGTTAAATCATGATTTAGATTCTAAATCATGATCTAACTAAGCTTATATACAGTTTGAGTATATGACCATTGAGAATGTAAAATGGTCATATACTCAAATTTCATCTCAACTTGGTAAACTTTAGTACATATTTAAATTGAGAAGAAATCTGACTATATTGTGGTATATTATTATACTATAGCACAAGTCATTTAAATATGAATAATTTATTTTAAGATTTTACTCGGGAGTACTAATTATTAATAAATAAATTTATATTATTAAAAAGGTAACTTACTGGCATCTAACTTCATGATATATGTTGGTTTATCAATAACAATATCACACATTCCATTAGATATTGGAGGTTGTGGTGTTTTCACAAAATGAATGAGTTCAGGTGCCCATGACTGTAAGGCACTCATATGTTCAGCTTCATCCATTAGCCTCTTTTGATGGAAATTGCAATATCCACCTGTAAAATATTTTTTTACTATAAGTTATTTTTTTGGGTGTGGGAGGATTAATGGTGCCCGCAGATGGACGACGAAACCAGGGCAGACCTAGGAAACGTTGGCGTGACGACTTGGACACATTTCAGGTATCCTGGTGGGAGGCGGCGGCAGACCAGAAATACTGGAAGAGTAGGAGGGAGACCTTTGCCCAGCAGTGGGAAAGTAAAGGTAATAAAAAAAAGTTATTTTTTTGTTACAACTATGTGGAAGGCCTAGGAGGTGGCATGATGAATTTATGCACACCCAATATCTTGGCCTGTAATAGCGTTAAATGCAAAGAGTCTCTCACTGCAGGGGAGGCCTTTCCCATACAGTGAGAGACTCTTTGCAATTTACAACTCTTAGAAAAATTATTGACATCACATTCTCTTGTTCAACTATTATTTACTAAGACACCAATAGGACAGGTGTTTTTCGTAAGCATTTATTCATCATGTCAAGGGTTCATCCTCAAACTATTTTATTCCAGTTGCAACTTCAATGGCCTTATTGGATGCCCTCGAGTTTTCATCAGTCAGTTTTTGTAAGCAAAGTTAAAATATGACTCATAAACCATACCTATTTGTCCAGGACCAAGGATATCCATTTTGTAGCGTAAGTTATTACCTCTTCCCACAAGACCAGTGAAATTCATCATCATGTTTCTGCCACGACAGAATCTGAAAACAAAATGCAAGACTTTTACTGAAATGTAATTTTGAGTAGTGAGTTACATTTGGGTTTGAGTTTGGTATAATTTAGTTTTTTTTATTATAATTCTAACTTAATAATGTAACTTCACATTGTACAAGTTTTGCTTAGTTTAGGACTAGAAGTATGTGTGTAATGATTAATTGTATATTAACCAATCAATTTATAATTTTTGTTTTTTTTTTATTTATTGATAGGACATTGTCTATCTACAGCAAACACAATAAACATTTAAAATAATCTCTTCTATATACTATAAAATGTGTGTCAATTAAAAATATTAAATGGAGAGATGATTATTATAGTAGACTGTGGTAATTAGAAGATTAAGTAGTTAGAAGAGAATTGCAACTGTCTAACCTTAGATATTTAGAACATTCTAGAGATGTATCATCTGAGTATGAAGCTTCACACATGACCATCAGTTCACTGATTTGTTCTTTGACGTAACCTGAAAATAATACAATAAGGTATTAGATAAGTGGGTAACGACATCGAGTTAATAAATAGTACATTGTTCACCGAGAGGAGAAAGTGACCGATTACCGTCGAGGGTGTCGTTTGAAGCCCGAGCCGCAGGCGAGGGCTTTAAAACACCCGAGATCGGGAATCGCACTTTCTCTTGAGTGATACATAGTGCTTTATACTACACCTATGAGGAAAATAAAAAACTAAAATTTTTACATGTTCTTTTTTCAAATTGTTTGACACCATCCAACACACAGCTAGTGGCCAGTGTCATTTTGCGAACTTGGAGATAAAAACTCACTGTAAAAACTTTTTGGCTTTTGATATTTAGGTTACCAGCGCATAGTCTTACCCAAAATTAAAAAAGAAAAACCACGTAAGAAATGGATTTTCATACACTTTTCTCTCCCGCTCAGATGCGTTTTCTCGCCGCATATTTGTTCGATATGCAATGACGTACTTTCTACCGTAAATTTGATAAAGTATCAAGGTACTTTCCGAGCAGGTGTAGTATAAAGAAAATTACTTAAAGCTCACCAAAATCAGCTTGAGTATAAAATGTATCGAGCTGAGCTTCTTTAGTTTTGACCCAGCCGCGATGATCGCCAGGACACGTCGGTCGGACTGGATAGGAGTCCTCCACATTACAATTTTCTTCATATCCCCAACATGCTTTTAGACCAACTTGATCTTTAAATGGACATTGAACATCATCAATACAAAATTTCGCGACATCCTCAAACTTATTGAAGACGTATTTCAAGTGCTGAGTAGGTACATTTATTTGACTGAAATCTATTGACATTGTTTTAGTAATTGCTAGTAAGATACAGAAAATAAGCTGTTTCACTAACATTTTGTCGAGTTAAGCCGGTTTTCTCTCAAATTCATAAAAATAAGGACCAAGGAAAACTCAGCAAAAGCAAAACAAACACCACATGTGTTTTGAGTGAGTGAAGTGAACAAGCTGCACCTACCACAGATCACTAATATACTGAATGAATTAGAACAAGTATAAGTTTAAAACCTCGACTTTTAAATTTTCATTGTAATAATCAGGCTCTTACATTTGATATGCATACTGAAAGAATTGTGAAAAAAATGTAATTTGCCATTTGAGTGGGAGAAAGTAAACCTATCACGCCCCCTATTGGATTTTCAAGTTAAGCCGGCTTTTTTTCGGTCACAGTACAAATGGCCCCTTAAACCACAGACTAATTTCGAGCATTGACAGGTGATACCACGTGAGCAAATTCAACCAATCACAATTTTATCAGCTGGTCGCTGGTAAACCTTGGAGCCCGCCATAATTCGTTAACGATAGTTTTGCTTTTATATTCCATCTCTAATTGTGAAACCTTGTGAATTTGCTTTGTTCAGCACGAAAACAAATGTTTGCCGAGATTCCTGGTGTATAATTATTATAGTCCTCTTCAAATAGCACTAGAATTCATAGGTTTAAAAGTGTCGCCATTTTGACCTGTGAATTTGTGACCATACAATTTTTGAGTAGGTATTTTTGATTTGTTTGGTCGTCAATCAATTTGAAAAGCAATACTATTTACTGCCTAATAAATGGATAATAGATTACACCAAATTCAGAAGCAATGTCTCAGACAGATAGTACTGTAAATTTCCTTATCCGCGACGCTAATGGTTAGTAGTGACGCTACTTTACGTGGATGTAGTTTCGTAGATATTTTTATTGTACGTACAATCTCATTTATTTCCTAGTTACTTTCGTATTTATTTCATTTACTCATCACAAATAGTCATTCTTGATTTTGTATAAGTTGTACATTTCTTTGTGAATTTATGGCGCGGGCGTTGCTACTTGGGCGTGTAGGTTATGATGGCGAAGAAGTTCGTCTATCGTTGTCCTGGAATGTTTAATTAACGAAATCACACAGTTCATTCATCATCACGCTGCTCATAGTAGTAAACTAGACAGTATTGTAGTGTAGCTATACACCAAAATAGTCCATAATTTTTATTATTCCATTTTAGGGAAGCCCCAAGTTGTGAAAGTAGTGCAGAATTCTAACAATCAAGCTATCCCTCAAATTAAAATTAAACCTAATCCTGTGAAGGTGATTAGAATTCCAAGTTCACAAGAAGGAAAGGTAAGAACTCTACTGTTATGTAAACCACTAATAAATAAATTTAACTATAAAACTACACTTCTGCTAAATATTTAGTTAATCTCTTTGTTTATATTTGATAGGTATTAGCTTTATTTAATAATGAAGTATCTTCTCATTATGAAAATATAGGACAGAACAGTACAATGCAAGAGGTTTTGGTAAAAAAATAAATTATTCTAGGTATGTAACTAGAGACATCCATTAGAATATTTTGTATATATTGTCAATAAAAATGAACTTCTAAAACATGTCCAAGTTGTAGGTTCCTGTATGCTTTTTAATAATGTCCTATTTTATAAAAAAAAACTGGTTTTAATTACTTCTTATTAGAAAAAAGATGTTCAAAAGTTATGTTTGTCTTGTGGACAATCAAAACTTTTGGACATCTTTTTTCTTTTGAAGATTAATAGTAATTTTGTATGTGATGATGAAACAAGGTGTTGTAAACTTACATTACTTTTTAACAGTCTAGACTGTTAATAAGTAATGTAAACAATTATGGTCTATCTAGACTCTAATTGTTAGGACTTAGTGCATAACATAATAATATATTGACTTTTCCCACAATGACTAAAACAGTTTGATTTTATAAAAAGTTTTGTCCTCAAAATTAAAAAAAAGATTTGAATGAAAGTTAAACTACAGATTATAGTGAGGATATTTATTAATTATTTTCATTTTAAATTTTTATTTTAAATAAAAATAATTTGCTTCAGGGTCCTGTGCTTAGAGCTGTTAAATTAAGCAGTCTGAAAAACTTGACAAGTAAGTTATTGCAAAACCTATTTTTCCATAAGTTTAAAAAAAATATTGTTGGGTTAAGTTACTAACTCTGCATATTATAGGGTTTCTACTTTTTGTAAGATGCTTCCTGCACCATGACTTCAATTTTTTTTTAAATTATATAAATGGAATTGAATATGGTTCATATCCTGAAGTTGCAAACATTCCTAAAAAAATGTTTGAAAACATTCAATACAAATATTTTGAGGTTTTGTATACCCATTCAAAACATTGATTTTTGCCAAATAAAAAGGATTATATTTTCTTAAAAAAACATTATATTATACTTATACAGTTTTAGGATATATTGGAATAATAAATAAATAGCTTGTTGTATGGAAACTAGATTGCTGATACAATATATGTGTCCATTTTCATTTATTATATTTGCTATAATGTTATTTTAATTATATTCCTTTTCAGAAGTAGTAAAAGTAACTTCAGCCCAGCCAGCATTCACACCTATTGCTCCTAAAGTTGAACCAGGTTCTCCTGAGGAAGCAGCATTTTTAAGAGATGTGAGTACCTTTACCAACAATCTGTTGTATTTGTAATTACTACTCTAATTGACTGCACTAGTGAATTAGTTATCACTATGTGTGTAGATTCTTGATTGATTGATGGTTTATACATAGTACCATCTTTTACATTACCTTGTACCAAACATTTGTTGAATTTCTATTTGCTACTCTAATTGACTGCACTAGTTAGCGAATTAGTTATCACTATGTGTGTAGATTCTTGATTGATTGATGGTTTATACATAGTACCATTTTTTACATTACCTTGTACCAACAATTTGTTGAATATCTATTTGCTACTCTAATTGACTGCACTAGTGAATTAATAATCACTATTGGAGATAAAGTTGTGTGTAGATTCTTGATTGATTGATGATTTATACATACCATCTTTTACATGTAAAACCTCTATTAATGAAGTTTTCAATACCTATAAGTATATTAGCATTGTGAGGAAGCCTGCAGCATAGTTGTATTCCACTTATAACTACCGGCAGCTTGCTTTGCCTACCTAAATATGCTAAGTTTGTTTTCAATGTTCTTGCATTTATATCCGTGGACTGGGGGCACTGGTGACCTGTAGCACAGGTTTACAACCTTTAACAGGCACCAGTCTCATACAAAATAGGTACTCGCATCATAAACATAAAAGTAACAAACTATTCTTATTCTGCCATATTCTTCTCACATTTAAGTACTATAATACTGACCACTGTAAATAATGTAATACCTTTGTATGAGAAAAATAAACGTTATTATTATTATTATAGTTAGCTCTGCACCTAACCAAGGATGAAATGTTAACCCATAGCTTCATTAATTAGATATGATCTTCAAGAAATGGAAAAGCACTCACTGAAGCTCTTATCCTACACACCAGACTACTATCACCTAACTGGTTTTGTCTGAAGACAGATTGCAGATAAAAAAATAAAAAATACTCTGCAGTAAAAGAGGACACGCATACATATTGCATTTGTGTGTGTGCATGTAATCTTAGATAGGGATAAGTCTGTTTTATTAATGTTTTAACTCCTTCAATATTGTAAATGTTATAGTAATAGAGTACAAGGACCTTATCTACATAAATTATCACCCGACATTATCTAATTAATCTAATTATTTTTTTCTAGCTGATACCCAAAAAGGAGCCCCAAATAGACAAATCAAAGTTGAAAGTTTTGGAACCTTTTGTGAACATAGCTCCCGGTCCAGCCCCTGAGATTAGAGTCACCAGTTCAAACTCTCCACCCAGTAAAACAAAAGAACCGCCTACCAGCATGTCTCATGGCACAAGGAGGAGACATGACTCGGATAATGATGTTTCAGTTGTTTAGTAAGTATTATTATATTTGTGAATTAACAATGGAATCATATAGATGGAGCCTGATCCAAATATAATTTTGCTAGTGAGTCCATTAAAAAATACATAATGTAGCAAAACAAATATTAACATTCTTAATGATATTTAATAGCTAAGAAAAAAAAGTATAAGTTTTACTATTACTAAGATATTATTATTTTTTACAAAGATCGAGTAACACATAAAATGTTAATACCTTCAGCACGACTAAACGCCGTAAGCACGCTGACAAAGTTGGAAAAGGGCTGAGGCATTTCTCTATGAAAGTTTGTGAAAAAGTCAGGAACAAAGGTTTCACATCCTACAACGAGGTTGCTGATGAGCTCGTGCTGGAATTCGCAGCTGGAATCCACGGTTCTGGCGACAGTCAAGTATGCTATCCATATATAAAAAAACATTAATTATTTATTATACTAAACACAACTTACTAACCAAATATTTAGAATGCTGCAAACAAAAACAAAACAGACATCGACATTGATAGGTACTAATACGTATTATAGAGGATATCTCAAAACGTACTAGTTAAGTAATTCATACAAATGAACCTCAACCAGTTTTTTTACTTTTCGAAGGTAAAAAGCAGCCCATAGTACTCAACTCACAGAAATTTTAACTCTCGTTTTGAACTATTTTTCAAGATTTAGATGTATAAAAAACATTCGAGTTATTAAAAGTCGAATATAGGTTGTTTGCTGTGACCTGTAGAATATACCTCCTGTTCTGAATATAATGTAACACCATGTCTAACGACATGACTAACGACTTTAAACTTAAATCTAATGCTAAATAATATAAAACAATAATACAACAGTCACTACTTAAAACAAAATATTTGCTCAGCTCTCTCATACATAATTATTAATCTAATCCAAACAAAATAAAATTCAGATCTGTTTAACCTTACAGCAATATGATCAAAAGAACATTCGACGGCGAGTGTACGACGCGCTAAACGTACTAATGGCGATGAACATAATATCTAAGGAAAAGAAAGAGATTCGATGGTTGGGCCTTCCCACAAACAGTGTACAAGAATGCAACTCTCTGGAGAAGGAAAAACAAGCCAAATTGATTCAGATACAGAAGAAAACGCAACAGTTACAAGAATTAATTCTGCAGGTATACATGAACTTTTTTTTTATTGAATCTATTGTGTCCCACTGCAGGTAAAAGGTCTCCCCCAAACTATTCCATTCATCTCGATCTCCTGCGGTTATCCACCACTCCGTCGCGTATGAGTCGAGATCGTCTCTCCAACGTCTTCTCGGCCGGCCCGGTCGTCATACATGAACTATAGTATAGTTTACATGAATATTATAACTGAATGGTTTTCATACGCATTATTTGCTATTAAAACCACCATAAGCAAGTGTAATATAAATCCAAAACTTTAGATAAATAATTATTCACGGATAATTCATACATCGCGCTCTAGCCCGGCGAAGTTTGTTCTATGCCATATTACTACACGCTAGACGTATTCAATTAGCAATCTAGTACGATTGTAACTATAGGAACTAATTTGCTGATAGAATACCAGTAACACTCAGACAGAGAACAAACATCATTTTTGCAAAGTGAAATGTAATGTGTAAGTGTACCCTGAAAATTGCAAACATTTTGTACCTTATTATCGGCAAATATTATCCATACTATAAAGTACAGAGATGATGATTCTTAGACATAAACAGGACAAATAAATGTAGCTTACTAAAAGAAAATAATATTATTACTTTCAGCACATCTCATTCAAAAGTCTGATAGAAAGAAATAAGGATGCAGAGAACAAAGGAATAAAACCGTCTCCATCTTCAGCCATACATTTGCCATTTATTGTGGTAAATACGAGTGACAAGGCGTTAATCGACTGCAGTATTTCTAATGATAAGTAAGTGTGTTTTATTATTTCGTGAATTTATTTATAACAAGTTGTCTGTAACAAGAACTAACGGCCGGTTTCTCGAACGATGATCAACGAAAATAACAAATAAATTACTATGTGTCAAACTTGGATCAATCGTGATTTGGGTTTCCAGAAACCGGACGTAAATGAAGCAAACAATCATCAAAGTTTAGTTTTCTTTATAAACGGGATATTTACCATGATTTGTGAGTTTGATTATTTGCCGATATTTCGGCACAGTTGCATGCGACATTAATTAGCCCGGTCAAATTAGACCAAAAAATAAGAGTAAAGTTACATAAATTCCCACCAAGCTGAAAATCGGTAAGATTGTTTAAAATACCATTAAAAACAAAATTTGAAAGTTCCCCATCTTTCCCGTGTAAGGAAAAAGTTTTATTCAAGGTCAAAGGTTTTGATCCTGTTTAATTTGAAACTATTGAAAAATATTGGATATTAGCAGATATTGAAAAGGTAAAAGCAATTTAAGTTAAAAAAAAGTAGTAAAATTTAATCGTCCGAGTCGTAACTTTCAAAATGTTTTTCTTGTTCTTGTTCGACTTGTTCTTCTTTATCTTCATCCTGAGTGCATGTAAACTGCATTAATAGCGATGTATCGCATGTTGCCTTGGAACTATAGAGATGTATATGTACGTGGCGTATTCGAGCATATTATGACGATTACAACTTTTTGAATCGTTAGATCTCTAAAATGGTGGCTCGTAGAAAAAAAAGTATAAATAAATTTTTTGTAGATAACTTTATGATCTACAATTTTGTCACAGATATTTTTATGATAAAACTTACCGTTTTGCTAAAAATTGCGAAAAACTCATTTTTTGGATTTTTGAACGTGAATAAAAAAAATTCCTTACAGGGGAAAGATGGGGAACTTTCAAATTTTGTTTTTAATTATATTTTAAACAATCTTACCGATTTTCAGCTTGGTGGGAATTTATGTAACTTCGAATGTCTAAATTGACCAGACTATAATATCTACTTGTAAAGACTTTTCGACATGTAATCATATTCAAAACCGTGATAGTTTCAAATATTAAATCATCGAAGTAATTTAACAATTGGTAAAAAGTAAAATACAACATTTTTTACAAAATCCATTTTGAAATTTTTCAGGACCGAGTACATGTTTAACTTTAACAAGAGGTTCCAAATTCACGACGATATCGACATTCTCAAGAGGATGGGGCTATTATTTGGTATGTATTGTCATAAGTCAAAACAAAGTAAAAACAATACTAATGAGAGTAAATAAGTTTCATTAGATGCATGGGTACTTTTACATGTAATTAAAACGTGATACAAATAGTTCTTCATATTTGACAAATTGAGTGGCTAGTGTGGATTTTGGGTAGTTTGTTCTCAAAATCCCCATCCCCAATTATTCAAATCTTGGGTATCTATTTTTGTACAAAAAGTCACTAAATCATAATTAGGTTTATGAGACGCGATTTAGCTAACTCAATTATTTTTTCCTTAGATATTGTGTGATACACACTAATCTATTTATAACATTCCAGGTTTAGACAAGGGTGAATGCACAGAAGAAGACATTGAGAGAGCTAAAAGCATGGTGCCGAAATCATTAGAAAACTACGTTGAGCGTAAGTATTTATTATACTACATTTTTCACTACATTGCGCATTAGTGTACATTTTGACAGAGTTTACGCACATAAAACCAATTTTGGCAGATTTGTATAAATGAATTAAATATGCATGAAAATTTGTATGTCAAATGTATTTAAGTTTAATTTTAAACATTATTTTACACTAGTAGTACGCCCCGGGCTTCGCACGGGTAGCCTATGTAAAAAATATAGATAATATTAATATAGCCTACTTTTTCTTAACTTTCAAACCTTCCCTAGACCTCCACGAACATTTCAAGACCAAGATAAGATAAATCCGTTCTGCAGTTCTCAAGTTTTAGCGAGACTAACGAAAAGAAATTCATTTTTATATATACCGAAGATTTGATATAGCTGTCTCATTTCTGGTTTTTTACACTAACTGACACAGCAAAACCAGATTTGTAAATACTTACGCACTTGCATCCTATTGTTCCAGAAATGGCGAAAGGCGATCTTAGTAGTATCAATGCTATCATTGATGAAGTCGAGGACGACGAAGAAGAAGAGAATGATAATTTAGAAGAGAATGATACTCTAGAAGAGCAGGATACTCTTGAGAATGATACTTTAGAAGAGGAACAAGGGTTGGAGAATGAGGACCAAGAGGAACCAGAGGCAAATGATTATAGTGACGACAGCAGCGATGTTGACGTCTAACATGACATCACTAGTTAGGAATTTAAGAGACTCCAGTCTTGGAGTGGTGGCTTTATCAGTGAATTTTTTGTAGATTCTGTTGATTTAAGAGATGAAAAGCTCTGATCCAGAAAATAATCAGATTCAAACTTTGACAGATCACTTCTAGCATTTAAACAAACTTGCAAATAATTTTAGTAAAATTTGACATTAAAGAAATAAAATATTAAGAAATATTTTTAATGAATCTATGATGAGTACGCCACTCCAAGACTCAAGCCGCAAACGGGCTACTTGCAACAGTATTCATTGACGGCAAATTTTTCATACATTTTGTAGATGCTTGGTCATCATAAGGTGTAAACATCTCAAACGGGACAGTGAATGTTGTAAGTAGCTCGCGTGCGTCTAGGCGACAACACTTATAGAATTGCAAATTAGATGACATTTTACACTGATGAGCTAAATCCAACTTAGCAAGTATACAACCTATAAATGATCTTTTCTCATAACACTCACATAATGTCCAGTTCAGCATCACACAAGTATTATAAGGTTCTGGTAACATTTGTAAAACATATACATATAAAATATATTTTTAGTCATGAATTTTTTTGAGACTTGTAGTTGTTAGAATGGCTTCATTCAATCAGTTGCTTTCTTCACCACTACTTGTGTTAGTCAGATAAGCCTAAACAAAACAGGAAGCCCAATGCAGTTGCTATTTGCACAATTTAATATTCATGATGAACATGTTTTTCAGCAAGTTTAAAAATGAATCCTACAAGTAATATGAGTAGTTTATGGTTTTTCAAAATTGAGTCTTCCTTTAAAAATAATAAATTATCTCATACTATGAAAAAATGTATTCGATAATTATTATAATTCTTATTTAGATAAGTTAGTTTTTTTGGGCTTTGATGAATAGTACTTATGTATATTGTTTTGTAATTTAAGTATAAATCATTGCAATGAATTTTTTTAGGTATAACAGTTCAAAACCCTGTTGATGTCTTATTTTAGAGATGTTGGTTACAAAGTTTCTGACTTTGTGCTGTTATATATTCAAGGGTGTTTGAGCTATGTAATATTTTTTTCTATTTTATGCAACTTATGTCCTGAACATTGCAGAGTATTTTTTATATCTTTAGATAAATAATTTGAGGTCTATTGCACAGTATTGCTGAACAGTCTTATAAATTATTAAATAAAGCGCTAACACCTATTTTTCCTATTCTGTGTATAAAGTCAGTAAGAGAGTTGTTATTACATATTGATGATCAACATCATTAGATGCATTTCGAAGTTACATCAACAAAGTTGCTGCATCACTTGTAAAAGGCCCTAAATATTGAGAGCATTTGACTAAATATCATTTAGGGAATTGTATATACAATATTTTTTAATGTTAAATAGATGTAAAAATAAATAAAATTCATTAAGATCTTTACATATTGTTTTATTACATAAATTAAATAGGTACCTAATTGTTACATTATACTTACTTTAGATCATCATCATCAAACAGGTCTTCAAAATCTGAAAATAAAATATGATATTTCATGATCTGATAGTCAAATTGATCACCTAGTAGCATATGATGCAAACTACTAAAAAAACAAGTCAATCAATACTCCATAGATTTGTTTACTAATTTTCAGTGTGAATTCTCAAAAAAGCTGATAAGCTAAAATAGTACCATTGAAAAAGTCAGCATGTACAGCTTTTTCATTTGCAGCTAAATCCATAAGTAGGTTAGATGGTCCTCCAGCCTGTAATTATATTTTAAAAGTTAATTAGGGTGTTCAATAAAACATTTAAGAGCAGAACTGGTACATGTTCTGTAAGTGAATTATACGGAGCTAGTGGTAGTTATTAAAAAAGCATCAAAATAGCAACTTTATTCACATCTGCTTCATGTGGATTTTTGGGATTAGAGGCAGCATGGTTTTAATCTACTATGGTTACGTGGTTCTAGTCTACAAACAACAAACAGCTATTTCATTCCAATCCAACCTAATAATTTGTGAATAAGACCGTGCTGCTTAAAAATGTTTATAAGTGAGGTAGTTATTGCTAGTGGTAGTGACTGACGTGCAAAATAAACAATAACTGGCCAAATGAAGATGATATTCTTTTAATGGATAACAGACCTCCTCCATGTCCATATATGGCCCAACTCCCTCCGGAAACATTTCATCAGCAGCCACAGTTGGTTTCATTATTAGTAAAAAGAAAAGATTTTGAATAAAGATTTCCAGACTCAACTCAAATCTGCGTAGATTACAGTTAACATGAACAAAAACAACAAATTATGACAAAACAAACAAATATTGTGAAGACTTTTTTGTCTGTCATATTGTCAAAGAATTATACTTGCCACTGTTCTATTCAGTCAGCAATCAATGTCATATTGTATTGTCTCATACATTCAATTTCAATTCATTCATTCATTGAAACTCGTGTTTTGCAGTTTTTGCACGCCGTGCCGTGCGTGTTTAGTTTTATTCAAGTTCGGCAATTTGGATGTTTTACGTGAAAATGTTAAGCTATGAGAATAAAATAGTGCTCGCACCAATGGTCCGAATTGGTACACTACCTATGCGTCTGTTAGCACTAAAATACGGAGCCGATATAGTTTACACAGAGGAATTAATAGATTGGAAATTCCTAAGATCTAAACGAAGATTTAATGGTTAGTTTTTATCTTCGCTGTAAATCATTTATCTTCACAAACTTGGTTGTTCAGATATCACATTAAATGAACTTATACTTTCTTCCTTGGATTTAGATATTCTCAATACAGTGGATTACGTGGATCAAACAGATGGAACAATAATATTTAGAACTTGTTCAATTGAAAAACAGCAGGTTGTCTTACAACTTGGAACATGTGATGCAGAGCGGGCACTGAAAGTAGCGAAACTTGTGTAAGGAAACCCACTATCTCTTAAGGTACTGACAGACGTGCTCAAAAAAAGCATGCTGATAAGCTTGCTTAAAATTAGCATGCTCTGCAAACTGTTCACATTTGCCAGAAATAAGCATGCTTTATTTAAAGCATAGTACTCCTAAATAGGCATGCAAACATGTTCAGACGTGCTCCGAGCAGTCCGAGCACGCCCCCACCTACCCGCGCCTCAGGTAGCATGCTCGAAAATCAAACGTCGTTTGATTTTTGAGCACGCTCGAAATAAGCATGCTCATTACATTACACACGTGCTACTAATGAGCACTTGCTCAATAAAAGCATGCTTTCGTGCTAGTAATGAGCACGTCTGTCAGTACCTTTATACTTCTAATTACACTGTAGATTTATAAATAAGTATTTTAATTTATTTATAGAGAAAATGATGTAGCTGCAATTGACATCAATATGGGCTGTCCTAAAGAGTTTTCTATCAAAGGTGGCATGGGTGTTGCCTTGATGGGACAACCAGAAAAGGCATGTAACATCCTCAAAACTTTGGTATCAAACCTGTCTATACCTGTGAGTTGTAAAATTAGAATTCTAAATACTGCTGAAGAAACATTAAATCTAGTAGAAAAACTAGTTAGTACTGGAATAAAAGCTATTGCGATTCACGGCAGGACTAAAGATGAGAGACCACAGCATCCAGTGCATCCAGATATCATCAAATATGTGTCCGAAAGAATATCAATTCCAGTTATAGCTAAGTATGTATTTTACAGATGTGTTTTATATCATGAAATTAAAAAAAAAGAAATATATTACAATAATAATGATAGTTTTGTTTTACAGTGGAGGATCAAAAGAGATAGAGAAATACAATGATGTGCTCAAATTTAGAGATGTCACTGGATGTTCAAGTGTGATGTTGGCTCGGGCCGCTGAATGGAACTGTTCAATATTTAGGAAAGAAGGCATGTTGCCAATGGACACTGTTATTGAAGAGTATCTGAAGCTTGCAGTTGATTATGATAATTCTCCTTCAAACTCAAAGTACTGTATCCAAAATATATTGAGGGAATTGCAAGAGACACCAAGAGGCAGGCAATTTTTAGAATGTCAAACCTTAGAGCAAATATGGTAAGAATTTTATATTACTATGATAATGTTATTGATATAGGCTAATAGGCATAGGTTTTTCTGTGTAATATTTAATATGATAATATTTTAAAAGATAAAAAAAATATCTAAGTATTCTATCAGCAATCTACACTCATGGACAAAATTAGAGGAACGGTACAAAAAAGAGACAGATCGGACGTAAAAAGTTTTTTTTTGTATGAAGCATAAACATTTTATTAAGCACTTTATGCATTTTAATATTTTCAATGAAAATAAAACAAACTTCAGTAAAAAAACTCAAGAATAATCAATAGAAATCACAAAAATGATGTTTTGAAGAATGAACCCTTCAATCATCACATTGAAAATACCAGGGTTTTATGCCATTATGGGGACTTTTTGTCGAGTGTTTGGGCACATTCAGTATTTAGTGGTACCCCCTCTAGCCGTTAAAACTACCAGCAATCTTCTTGGCATGCTTTTGATTAAGTTATCAATGAAATCTTGTGGTATTTGATTCCACGTTTCTTCCAGTGCTCTTTTGAGATCTCCTATGTTTCTTGGTGATGGATCCCGCTGTTTTTTTTGTTTTCCGAGCTTATCCCAAACATGTTCGATGAGGTTTAAGTCTGGCGAGCATGCTGGCCACGGCAAAACGTCAATTTCAACCTCTTGAAGATACCGCCAAACTACCGCTGCTGTGTGGGGCCGGGCATTGTCCTGCATTAATTGAAAATTCTCTCCGATGTACGGGGCAATGAGCATGACAATTGGTTCTACGATGTCATTTACGTATAGAGCCGCAGTCAGGGATCCATTTTCTACAATGTGCAACTCCGTACGTGCCCCTATGCAAATACCGCCCCATACCATTACTGACCCTCTTCATGTGACTCTCTTCCGACAATGTTACACTGAGCGTATCTTTCTCCGGGTCGTCTCCAAACTTTAATTCTTCTATCATCTGGCTGTCGACAAAACCTAGACTCGTCAGTGAACAATATTTTTCCCCCAGTCATCATCATTCCAGTTTTGGTATGAGCGAGCAAAGTTAGCCCGAGCTACTCGATGTTCGGTGGTAAGGTCCTCTGGCTGGCAAGTACGTCTTTATTCCAGCTTCTTTAACTCTTCTTCTTATCGTTTTAGTGCTAACAGTCACATGTCGGATGTCTTGGAGCATAGATTTGACCTCAGAAGAAGTCAAAGTGCGGTTTCTCTGAACTGGGGGTATCTTCGAGAGGTTGAAATTGACGTTTTGCCGTGGCCAGCACGCTCGCCAGACTTAAACCCCAACGAACATGTTTGGGATAAGCTCGGAAAACAAAAAAAACAGCGGGATCCATCACCAAGAAACATAGGAGATCTCAAAAGAGCACTGGAAGAAACGTGGAACCAAGTACCACAAGATTTCATTGATAACTTAATCAAAAGCATGCCGAGAAGATTGCTGGCAGTTTTAACGGCTAGAGGGGGTACCACTAAATGCTGAATGTGCCCAAACACTCGACAAAAAGTCCCCATAATGGCATAAAACCCTGGTATTTTCAATGTGATGATTGAAGGGTTAATTCTTCAAAACATCATTTTTGTGATTTCTATTGATTATTCTTGAGTTTTTTTACTGAAGTTAGTTTTATTTTCATTGAAAATATTAAAATCAATAAAGTGCTTAATAAAATGTTTATGCTTCATACAAAAAAAACTTTTTACGTCCGATCTGTCTCTTTTTTGTACCGTTCCTCTAATTTTGTCCATGAGTGTAGATCCCATACTTACTCTGCTTAGTTTGGGACTAGGATGTGAAATGTCTGAATATTTATTTATTTCAAGTAACAATAAAATCTAAATTTATTCTAGCGATATCTGGAGCTTAGGAGATTACTGTAAAGAAAAACAGGCGAGTTACCAAAAGAAAGGGATACAAGGTAGATGGCAGGTCACTCCGGATAATCTAGAACCACCACATAAGAAAAGCAAGCTTATTGATACAGAACTTGTGGATGTTCAACAAATGAAGGTGAATTTTTAATTACTGTGAAGGATTCTAAATTGTAACTGTATATCAAATTTGTATTAAAATACTACCACTGCTAGTTTTCGTTATAAAAATAAAATATCTATACTTACTGTCAGTTAAAGTTGTCAATAATTGCTATTCAATTTTGGATATAATTTTTCACATATTTTTTAAAAATCTATATAAATTTTTACAATAAAGACAAACATATTATGTTATACAAGATTTATAAAATAGCAGGGCAAAGCCCAAGCTGATGGTCAGGGCTGCAGAGTGAGGATTCTACAAACAGTGTGTCTGTAGATGGTGTATCCAGGATCACTTCCTTCTGCATCTGATCATATTATTTTTATTACAGGTATGTTTCATCAGAGCTAATTTCAATGACCTCAATTTACCCAAAGCAAGACTTCATGCATGGGCTGGTAAAAATGGCATTAGACTTCCAGTTTATGAAACCCAACAAATAGCTAAACTGTTTCGCTGCATTTTATCATTCAATGGTAAAAAATATACATCAACTTTTTGGGAGAAGAATAAAAAATTCGCGGAACAAGGAGCTGCATTAGTATGCATGTATTACTTAGGAATTGTATCGGAAGATGATTTAGTCCAATTTGGAAGTATAATTAAGTAAATATATACTATTTTAGAATCAGAGTTTAATTTTCCACACACTATTTGCCCCTAAACATCATATATCATATCGTAAATCAATAAATATTCACACTATATAATTGTACACATAACAAAGTTTAATGCTCAATTCATCTTCGATTGAGCCTTTAGATTAGCTATATTTTTAACGAGCTTCTGATTTAGCTCCTTTAATTTACAGTTAAAATTACTATGCTGTTTTATATCTTTATCCAGTTGTCTGATGTTCAAAAAGCAGCTGTATGCAGTCTGCAATTCTTCGTCCTGTAGTGATAGTTCCTTTGAGTATTTTTGAGGATCACTGGAGTCTGAAAAATCTTCCAGTAACTGTTTTGTAGTTGGAAAGCTCGGCGATGAGTATTTCTCCATTTTTATTCAAATTTACTGCAGTCTTTTAACTAAAAAAACACTTCAGTGAAATTATTTATCTCAGGTTTTTGAATTTTTTTTTTTTGTAACTTGACCACAGAGTATGCTATCCAACTTGACGTTGACGGATTTATGACAGCTCTTAAAATAAGCAAAAGCAAGAGCGATTGCAACTGAATGAAAATAACAAATCAGTTCTGCTATTCATCACTAGATGGACAAAGCGATAGGCCAGTTTTGCTATCCATCACTAGATGTCGCGTAACGTAAACCAATAAAATACTAAACGAATAATGAGTAGTGAGAGTACTCATTATTCGGTATATGTTATTATTATTATAACATATTATGTTGAGTAAGACAATTACCTGTACTTAATTACCTACAATCAACCAAACTCTTTTCTTTCTCATAGAATTCCATTCCATAGCAATTTTTTCATAAGCCGTATATTATATTAGTTTATATATTATCATATGTACCATGTACCGGCCGTTCAGTGCTTTCCTGTACATGATCTATCTCTATTCGAAAAGTTACTCTTGGCTATTATGACCCTAAAACTGTGTTGTGTGAATGTTTGTTATTTATGCTTAAAACCTAAGCAAAGCTTGCATTGTTGGGACTATACCTATTGCAGATAGAATATGTACTTAGGTACGTTCAAATTCTTTATATAAATACGTAGAAACACCAAGAAACAAAAATGTTTATTTTTGGAGGAAATCGAACTGAACTGTGACGCTTGTATGCTCCAGTTTATCTATCTATACTCTGAGCTACCTAGTATGTAGGTACGTAGTTATATAGATGGATCGTTTGTGGTTTCCTGCAAGCTGTGCCTGCTAACCTACCAGTAACCACAGCTTTATCCTCGATTTCATGATATTGCATTCTATTTTTAGTTGTTATGTAGGTACCTACTACTACGTAGTGGTTTAGGTAAGTGTAACACACAGAGTATTGTATCCCTTCTTCTAAGGTGTAGGAACAGTAACAAAATATATTTCTAACAGTCAGTTTCATCCCGTGGTAGAGTAGTTGCTACCTCTACTTACCATAGGTAACTAATGCACATCACTGGATGCTACTTAGATTCTTTTAAAGGTAATTATTATTCCTACTTAAGTTTACTTTATCTGAGCCCTTAGTCCGAAGACACATTTTAAAACTCCCTACTCTCGAGCCGAGAGTCGTCTCTCGGATCTCTCTCTCTCTACTTCTTACAAAAATATAAGGACATCCGAGAGACGACTCTCGGCTCGAGAGTAGGGAGTTCTAAAATGTACCTTCAGACTACGGGCTCAGAAAAAAACATTCGTAGAGGATGTTATATCACTAAGTTATTTACTACAAAGTTCTGAAAATGCAGGCCTACTTAGGTAGACGCAACGTAACAAAAAAAAAACAAATGTTATATAATTTTTTGTACGTACCTACCTACCACGCTGTCTAAGTAAGTACCTACCTGTACTAGTATCTACAAACTTCATTCAAATATGGAGACTATAACGGCCGGTTTCTCGAACGATGATCAACGATAAAATCAAATAATTGCTATGTGTCAAACTCGAATCAATCGTGATTTGGGTTTCCAGAAACCGGCAGTTACACGAATCGTTATATTATGTTTTTGGTTGTCAAATCAAAACTGAGACATAAATTAAAAAGCGGAGGTGAGGCAGTGACGAGATGAAGTTTTACTTTGTATCTGCGGTGATGACATCTCGGCTATAGAGGTGGCTCTAATGAGTTTTTTTGATTTACAACCACATTCCCACAGAAGAATAATGTCTTGTCAGATGGAAACCGCGAAATTACGGAACAGCATCGGCCGTCGCCACGTCCCATCAGACGCCATTGAGGCTGAGCGTTCACAAACCGCAAGAGTTTCTTATCCAACATTCCTTGGAAGAACCACAGACCCGCATGTTTTTTAATATACCTAAGTAGTTACCCTAGCTACATGTGCTTATAAACAAAGCTTAAAATACCACTCCTGAAAAAGCACACCTTCAAGGCACCTTCGATTCAAAATAGAACCTATCCCGCAACCAGATTGCTGATGTATTAAGTACTTATAAACGTTACATGTTGACTATACTTAGGTAAAAAATCATTTTTTTTTACTAAATCGGTACCTATCGCTATAGGTAAGTATACCTGCCTACTACCAAGATACAATATAAACTGATATTATGTATGTTTGCCCACACATAAATTCATGGTGTGGAGCAAACCTAAAGAGTAAAAGGTAGAGCTATACCAAACTGAGCTGACTGAGTGTGTCCTTAATTTTTTACCATTATTATAACCATTTGGTTTACTATTCTCTGAACATTAGGTAGGTACATAAGTTGTCAAAAACTGTCATTTTTTATAACACAGTTTTACCTAAGTTACCTATACCAACATCGATGGAAAGCATTTTACTGCCAACCGATTTAAATATGTAGATACAAAAATCTCCTATTGCACCCTTACTGAACTGATAAAATAAAATTATCTGAAGTGTAAACAAATAAATTCGCTTATATTTTTCAATTTAAACTCGGACCCTTCGGTAATGAGATGCTACATGTTGAGATTTGAAGAGGCGTCTATTGAATTGACGAAATATGCATTTCACGTACATCGAATACTTGTACGAGTGTCGCATTGCTTGTCATTTAAATATTGCAAATACAAAACAGGGTGACACATCGTGACGGGCTATTGTTACTGTCATCGAACAATAAAACTTGGTGCAGTACAAAGCCCTTGGAGCTACGTCATAGCATGTCCTTATATAAAAATATCCAGGATACAAAAATACCACTTCCAAGAACTTCTGAATAATTCTTGCAAAAAAATAATTATTAAATGAATTTTACTTTATTTACTGAACTTATTAAATAAAAAGGTTTCAAGATAACCATTTTTTGTTTTCTAACAAAATATTTTTTATTCTAGTGCACATCAGTTTTCATTTTCTGTTTCTTCATTTGTCCAGATTTATTCTACTACTCAGCCAAAAGCACAATTTTGATAATAATGTTGAATTTAATGTACCTACAGTGCTGTTCAAAAGTTTATATCACTAAGTACCAACATAAATAAAAATAAAACGATTAGTACGAGATCCGGCTGCAGAATTACTGCGCTCATCTGTTTTTTGCTGGAAACCGATTTTTTATGTATATTTATAATTAGGAGAATATATATTTATCAGGTTGCCTAGCAAAATTTGGCCGCCAGTATGTTTAATTAAATTTTTTTTTTTGTTTTTTGGGAAAAAATATCGTTCACTTGTTTTTTAAATAAAATAACGTCTACATCATGGCAATTTATATGAAGATTCAAAAAAATCACGGTTGCCGTTGCGTACTTGGCCGCACTTCTTCGCAGCCAGGTGTAAACAGGTATGATTTCGATATATTTATACGTGCATAACGTTTATTTATTAATTGCATATCAAATTAAAGCTATGTTTTTTTCCATTTTTTATCATATTGTCTGCTTAATTAAATCTACCCGCAAATAAGGGTTGCTGATTTTTTTGAGTCTTCATATTAATTGCCATGATGTAGACGTTATTTGATTTAAAAAAACAAGTGAACGCTATTTTTCCCAAAAATTATTTAAAAATAATTTAATTAAACACACTGGCGGCCAAATTTTGCTAGGCAACCTGATAAATATATATTCTCCTAATTATAAATATACATAAAAATTTGGTTTTCAGCAAAAAACAGATGAGCGCAGTAATCCTGCAGCCGGATCTTAGACTAGATGAAAGAGATTCCAAATCAAAGATACAGAAGGATCCTGGAGCTATTATATCGAGCGAGCTCGTGTCACGGCATAATCGGTAGATCTCGTAAATAAGCTGAGAGCTTCGGGTGCAAAAACAAAAGGGGGTTAAGTTATTAGCGTGGAGATGTAGAGACGCGCGGGTGGCACGTTCCTTGCCGCCTCGTGATATATCGCCTACAGACTGACACAGGGAATGTTTTTATAACTAAAGCTATTTCCTTTTGTTGATACTATTTGGCAGTTTTAAACACTCAATAAAGATTTTCTTTATATTTTAGGTATATTTCTGTATGGACCAGTTTCCGAAATAAAGAAATTTTTTTATTTAAGTAATTATATGAAATGACGTAGGCAATCGTCGTCCAAATATAAATGTTTTTAAAATACTTGATTAAATACGCTTTATCTTATATTATAGTTAGAGTTTATGATACACCAAATTACCAAACCATAATAATTACCATACCATACTTACCATACTAATAAGTACGTAGGTAATAGTGACATATTGTCGATTCTACTTTTTATAAAATGTGTGACTATACAACTCATTGAGTGGCACAATTGTAAAATAAAACAAATCAATTTTCCTAAATGGAAATAAAAATGATTGAAAGAAGTTCGTTCGAACTTCTAAAGACATTTACTGAGCGTTCACTAAAACATGTTTGGACAATTTTAAACTGATTGATATACGTTTAACGACGACAAGAGCCAACTGCTCCAGTTGTCAGGATTTACGAGCGAACCTTAACACGGCAAATACATTTGTTAATAGACACATTAGCCGTTAAATGTCTGCTACGGCCCTTAATTGCCGACACATTGTCGTGCGTGTGCCTGTCGTCAATAGACTTGACATAAAATTAAACAGTTTGCTTACTAATTGTACTACTATTGATACGAAACTTAAGTACCTACATACCTCATAGCTATGCTTGAAGTTAAGAGGTGAATACTGTAAATAATCGTTAGAAATAGGCCTAAAGTTAATTCCGACGGAAAATGAAGTTCTGAAAAAATCGAATCCAATGAAGTTGTGAGCTTTACGCTAGTATTTTTTAAAATCGCGCGTTCATGTCTTTTGGTAGTAAATTAATGTTTTACTATGTTTTTTTAGATCCACTGAAACTTATAAGTGATATCATCAATCTTTTGATATGATAAGTAGTTAATTTAATTACCCTATCAACGCCACAGATAGTGGGATACTAGTAGCAAAGTTCTACTTTAACTTTGTTTAAAATTATTGCCGTTGTACAATTGACACGCTAGAAGAATAAGAAGTTATAATTAATGCAATCTTGCAAACAAAGATTAACAAGTATTTTAAGTAAGTATGTAGGTATATTTTTTAGCTTTATGCACATATTTTGAGTAATTCTGTATGTTGGTATATATTACCACTGTGTTCTAACTAAAAACAAAGTATGTATAAGTAGGAAACGCATGCAGTGCTATAGCATAATGGCAACGTACTGTTGTATTGTTTTACTGTATTGTGTAGATAGGGGAGTAAAGTACTAACTAGAGACGGGACAGAATTCAAAAGAGGTTTTATTTGAATTAGAAGTATCAACGTCAGTAATATTAAAGTTATCTAAAACTCAGAAATCGTTTAAATTTTAATCGGCAATATTCTGACGAAAAGTAAAAAATAACCTCTAATCTAAATCGAATTCAGAGTTCACGACGTTCCTGAAAAATAATATAAAGCACTAAATACAATTCTCTGCTAATCTGAACTGATCTCTAAAAATTACTTATACCGTGTTCAAGTTGCGCGCCATTTTAACTATGTTAGTTATCAAATGATCTTTATCAAAATCATTTGAATTTTATGAAACAAAAGCTCACGTTATAATGGTTTCACTAAATTTATCTATTAGGTAGGTACCTATATCTACATAGGTTATTATCAGCTGTAAAAAAATGATTGATTTTGTTAGTGCCTCTTTTGAATATAAAAACTTAGGTACCTAGTTACCACACCAGGAGCAAGGAAACACGATGAAGATTTTTCGAAAAAAAAAGCTCGATTACCAAACCAAAAAGGTTGTTCATTTAGATAACTTCCGCGATGTACCGACAAGGCTCAAATACTTACACAAATAAAAATAAAGCGCTACGATGCGATATCCATCATCGGAATTGAAAATATGTAGTTTTTTTTTATTTCTCTCATGTTCTTTATTATGTCATCTTTAGGATCAAGGCACAATCGGATAACTTTCATAATAAAAAAAAATACTTTCCGAAAACTTTCCCTAAACACACTTACACCATTTTATGTTAAGTATTTGTGTTATATCAATGAGTTATAAAGCAAGAGTATTACGGGAGTCAAGGAGTATTATTATTTAAATAAAAAACCTTAATTAAAAACCTTCAGAAAATCAAAAATAACTATCACATTACATTAACATTTTCAAAATTTAGGTTTATAAAACTGTAAAATGTAAGCCAGAGCTGTTTGCTGTGTGTTTTATTTTAATACTATAATATGTAGTTAGATTGTACTACTGAATTTATTATTAAATTAGATTAATGTGTGCACATTTCATATTTTTCCGGTCGTGATGTAACGGACGCTGCGCTGCATAGGAAGCCTGTAGTGCGTCACTAACGAGTATCAAGTGGCGCGTGCCTCGGGCTGTGACTTTGTTCTCCGCCCTCGCCTTTCCACGTCACCTTTGATTGTTTTAAACTCCAGCTCATTATTTTAATGGGCGTTTTGAGAGTTTAAACAATTCAAGTGTCTATCTAAAGCTGGTTACGGGTATGAAGGAGCTTTGTCATTGCAGTCACAACCAAGTTTAAATTGTAAACCCTTTCCAATATCTTACTTATTTAGCATTTTTATTACAAGAAGGACATCATGTATGACATTGCGCATCGTTTAATGGGGCGTCTAAACGGGCAATTTTTTACGGCAATTTGTGGCTGAAATACTGTGGCCGGCAACATTGCTACCAATACCAGCCACACTATGCAATATTTTAAGGATGGCCCGGCATTATAGCCACATATTTTTTGATATGTCAAAATGTTTTTATGTGTAGCCAGCGTGTGGCCGAACGATCGCTTCGCAATCGAAAATACTGCCAAATCCACATTCGTGTCCTTTTTTTTCGTTTTTCTGCGAAAACAATGTAAGCGGCTGCGATGAGCGTCATTTCGTCGGCCATTTTTGCTGGATTGTGTGGCTTAAAGGGTTCTGAATCAAAGGCCACACTATTGCAGCCATATTGCAACATGTTGCCTGCAATTGATTGCTCAGCCATAAAAATGTTTTATTGATGGCTGGGCAATGTTTGTCAATAATTGCAGCCACAAATTGCCGTAAAATATAGCCCGTTTAGACGCCCCATTAGACAAACGATTATCGCCACTACTACCTACTTTTTCTTTAATATAACTTCTGCCCGTCAGTACTACAGTTTTCCTTTAAAACAAATGACAGCTTACATGATAAAATAAACTGACATGTGTAGAAATTATTTATAAAAAATGTCACACGGACAGAGACCATGTATAAAAGAAGATGAGAAATTCCATATATAAACCAAAATAGTACATTTTTAACCTCGTCGGTAAGTAAGCAACTTCGCCAACAAAACTATCTTCCATCGTCTGTAATTCTACTACTGAATGGGACTTTAATACTTCATCAAACGTCTTTAAATCTGAACAAATACTCCAGCAAATCCCTTTAAAACATCTTTATAGTGGACAATTCGAACAAACACGCAACAAAGGTCCGACGTCGAAATGTCTGCCGGACTGGAGCATACCTTTCGGTAGAATGCACTCGATTGAGATGAAGATAACTTCGTTACAATGAGTGTATCTTTCATTGATTGTTTAGTTGAAGGAGGTTTATCGAAGAAGGTTTATTTTGAGGATGGTGATGACATTGAAGGGTAGCGAGCGCGAAGACCACCGGAGTAGACGGCGGCTTTGCGAGTCGCTGGACCATACTCTACGCAGTGAATCCACGCTATAGTGTCTTGAAATTATCGGTAGGTGGTTCATTGAACAGGATAGTATCCTATCTATCTAAAGATGTTATGGAATAGGTAGGTACTTATGTGAATCGGTTATCAAAGGAGATGCCGTGAAGAGTCAACTTTTACCTGAAATCAAAATGAAACAATTATTATAGACACTTTTTTGCAACGTATATCTACGCAAAAAAATGAAGCGTTGTCCCGTATAAGCACATGTTATTGCTAGTCATAAGCTAGTAGAGTCGTACGCTACTAAAACTACCTTCGTTCTATATAAACATACTTAGAAAAGAAATCGTTAATAATATTAGCTCAAAATGCTTTTATGTTTGTAATAAAATGCATAAGCTGCAGATCTTATTGTCAAAAGGCCATTCATGGCACTGCTATTGAATACCAATCAATACTTGTCTGAAGATCTCTTGTTCACGCATACTTTAACAAACAACAAACAATATTGCAACTTGCGCATCGCACCTCAGCCTTTCCTGTGCTATACAAAAACAAACTTTATTTCAAATGGTTAGAGTTGGTAATATTTTACTCAAATTATTGAAAACTGGAGGCGGCGCGGCGTATCATAACACAAGGTTATGTTACTTTTCCATTCTTAGCTAATCTTTTGTACAAGTTCAAGTTTTATTGAAATGTTTAGTCCTGTCAGTAATTCGATAAAAGGGAAAAAAAGTTGAAATAGAGTACGCTCACAATAGGTCTTTATTCGAAACGTAATTGAGAATTCGATTTTTGGATACTTCTATTTTTACCTACTCTCTACTTTGTATCATTTGACTTAAAATATACATTAAGTTTTTTTTATAAAAAATATTTTGCCTTATCACCAGGTCCTACTTGAATTTAAATTGAATGAGTGAAAAAAACACAAATAAGATGCGTCTGTGCTTGACTCTAAAAAAATAAAAACATTCATCGTCTAATTTATTTTATTATGAAATTGATATCGATGGTAGAGCAACAAAATCTGGCATTACAATATGCATTCAGGTGAATGAATCTAATGAGGGAGGACCAGTAATATTCGGCTGCCAGTTTACGCTTCATAATTTTGTGAGCAATATAAAACGTGATCACAAGTTAAATAAGAACCAGTATCTCAGATCAGAATACCTACTCCTAAGTACCTATTATTAAGTCCTTAGTATATTTGCTCTTAGAAATTTTTAATGTAGGTATTCAAATAGTTTGTTTAAACTGATTGAATTAAAATGAAATTTTCGAAAGAGATTTTTTTTATTCGTTGCGTATCATAAGAAACACATCCTTGTTAAGGTTGTCTGGAAGAAATCACTCACTTAGCGATTAGAAAGCTCATTGTACATTTTGTTCTATTTTATAAATTTCAATTAGTCATAAGGAATTTTCATTCATTCATTCATTCATACATCTTTCAAGTTTCCAGAAGTTTCTTAGTAATTTTAGATTTATTCTTAGTTGGTTAAACTGCTTACATCAAACTAAAATTTTGGTTAACTTAAATCTGTGTAATTTCTTAGTACACATATCTGTATGTGGGCTATTCAAAATTGTATTTTTTTTCGATGAGTTGTTGTACTGTTTATATGTTTAATGTAAAACGGCTCGCGAGACACCCGGCTCCTCCCGGTCACGTCTCACTCGGCTCGGTGCCGACTGCCGAGCCCAGCTTCTGTTACCACAACATTATCTGTAATACAAATCCCGCTGAAATTAGCGTCTACAATATTGTTTGTAAATTGAAGTTATTTCCCGTCTCAGTTTTTAAACCATTATTGTTGTACCAGCTGACCAGCTGCATGTTTTGATGGTGTTTTGAAGTTTAGTTTTTCCTACAGGAAATGAACGCTTTGTTCTAGTTAATTGCGTTCGCGTCATATGTTTAAGTTAATAAACAAGGTAAGAGAGTCATTAATGATCGCTTAGAGTGTCTCCGAGGCGCCCTCGCGGCCCAGGGCTCAGTATATCATCGCATCGGTCACGCGCGCCTCGTTCCAATTCCATCCCTCCATAAAAACGCCCAACAGGAAGGGTTGTATTTTAATTACGATATTTTTCTATTATTTCCTCCGCTGTCTTAGTTTCGGGGCAAGGGTCGTGAGATGTAATAAATTCCGCTTTTTATGAGGTCACGGTTAACCCTCTTGATAACGTTTATCGCACATCTGGTGGAAATGAAAAAGCAATTGTTTTTCATGCATTAATATCTAGCAATTCTATTTCGTATCGTCATTTATTATCCCATTTTCAGTGTCAAGTCAACTATAACCCGAGCACACAGCATAAGGCATAGTGATGCAGCCCCAGCGAAATCAAAGTTCATTCTTGTCTTATGGATTTACAGTAAATGGTTTTCGAAGTAAATATTTGAGTCTCATCTGATAATGTAATGAATGGCATGTCATGCAAAAATCAGTAACTTAAGCGAACTATTTTTTCAATTCTCTATTTCTTTATCACATGTAAACAAAGCATTTTGCAACTACTATCATATCATATATCTTTTCACTAAAAACTTTCAAAGTCCTCACTGTTCCGCTATGAAAAGTTTTTATCCTCCAAAATCGAAGAGCTTTTCGAAGCACGACAATCGTTATAACATTGATTGACACTTTTTAGGAAATCTTGTGTGATGCTCATAGAAATGAGTGATAGGTGTAATGACGCGTGAGGTGCCTAGCCCGGGCGTGTCACACGAGAACACGTCACGGCGAGCCGCGCGGCCGCGCGTGAAACGAACCCGATTTACATTCACAGTCGATTGCACTCGCGAAGCGTAAATACAGATCATTTTATTGATCACATAATAGTCATGCCTGTTTCATTCAATAAAAAACGTAATTGAAAAGGGTTAATCGTTATTTAGCGCACTGTTTTTGCAGTTATTGAAAACCAGCTTTCCGTGAATGATATATTGTTTTTTTTCATTCTGTGAAATCTCGCGCGATCTCAAACAATTCTTTATATGTCTAAAATATAAGGAAAATAATTTGTTAGTTTTAAAATTAAAAATCTGCATGAATAAAAGCAATATTTCATACTTTGAGCCGTATATCAATGAACAGTCCATTATGCAAACATGGTCTATAGATGGAAAGGATTGCGTTGTCGTCGCCTATGAATAATTATAATTTGTTAGTAGCGAGAATGGATTTGTGTACTTAGGCGATTAAAGTTATTTGAATACGGCTTTAGATCAATAGTCGCCGGAGTGGGAGCGAAATACGCAAATACAGATGTTCACACTTAGGGCTGGAGAATGCAATGCTATAGATCGATGTAAGCTCGCTAAGCTTCAAATGGAATCTAATGGGATGAATGATTACGACGACACTTTAA
The DNA here is from genome assembly GCA_932527185.1 of Ecliptopera silaceata. Classification (NCBI taxonomy): domain Eukaryota; kingdom Metazoa; phylum Arthropoda; class Insecta; order Lepidoptera; family Geometridae; genus Ecliptopera; species Ecliptopera silaceata. Next base: position 6,231,887 of record OW052192.1, read on the forward strand.
ATAAGGGAACTCTATCAACACTAAAATATTCATTGAACCAAGAAATTAACAGTTGACCAATGCTTAAAATACTCTTATTGTAAACGTATCGTCTTTTCTTCTGCCCTGTGTAAGTTGCCCTTAATCGTTATAAGCGGTACGTACACTAACTCAGGCTCAAGATTCAGGATTCAAACCTCTACTATTCTCAGCATTTCTAAGACGTTGGCAACATTGACACATTTACCACGCTAAATTTTGCTGATACATTGACCTGAAGATCAAATACCTCAGGAGCACTTGGATTATTTACAAATACTGCCAATCACTTGTAGCATCAGTTCATTATTAGCATTTATATGATTCAATTTATAAATTCGTGGCCAATTCACATATCTCACTCAATAAGCAAAGCTTGTAGTAATTTGAGGAAGCAAGCAGCTTCACTGCCCTTTGCACTATATAATGTTCCCAATATAATGCTTTTTGTATATAACTTGGGTATTTTATAGAAACGCAGCAAAATGATCGATCACTCGACACGTGCTTGTGCCAAAAACATTTTTATGATAAAAAAGCCGTTTGCCTCAAAAAATAAGCACAATTTTTAACAAAAGCTGTTCGGATAAATCGCGATAAAAGTAGGTAAGCAAAAGATAAACAAATATTTGAGCGAGGGCGTAGCGGAGCATGAAAATGTCGAACAAAAGCATTATCATCGGATTAGGATGGGCATTAATGTTATTTGATTACTTAGACATACACACGAATATGAGAAAGAAGAAGGATACGAGTTCCTTGCAACAATAGCTCTACGTTTTTTAGTTAAGAGGATTTGAGTGTGTTGAACCAACATGAAACCGACCTTAACATACTTTATTTAATCAAAACAGTACAATACAAAAGCTTTTTGATATGAAAATAAGTTCATAAGTATCACTACTTGTTTATTTTATAATTGTCTATTCGTTGTTATTAATTTTGTTCAAATAATATTTTCTTCGTTTATCACAAACATGCATTTTGGTTTTATGTTTAAGTACATTGCAGATAAAAATTTTGCGATGTAGGTAGGTACTCCCAGTTTGTAGTCCTTTATTTTCGATTACGTTTTTTAAACTATTTTAAGGCTTAAAAGGCTCTTACTTGTATTATTATACCTATTTCTATCAAATTTAGGCAATTTTGTTTACTATCGTGCTTACATAGGTACGTATTATGTTTTTCTTTATCTATAGCGTTTTATTGGATTGTATTTATATTTCTGTACATTTACGCATGCGCTGTGAGTGCTACGAGTGCTACGCATGTGCGCTACGCGGCGTCTCATTGAAGCTTGCGATCAATATACGGAAGAGGCAGCACACCAAGAATAAGAATGTGATAATCATATCGTATCGTACCGGCAGCATATCTGAGATACATTGCGCGGTGATGCTTCAAGGTTCGAGAATCATACTTGTGTTGACGAGCAGTGTGATTCGATTATTGTATTAGGTTTTATTAGCTCGCCCAGATGATACAATACGGTTTACGTTAAATGGCGATTTATAAGTGCCTCCTCCCAGATGAGACATCGCACAATCTCTATATTCTTATGGATCATGCTAGCTTAGTGAATAGGTATTTACTTTACGAAGTTTACGTTAAACTTTTGCTTTGCCCGTACTGAGATCTCGAGATTTCTTGCTTCTGCAATCGAATGAAAACACAACAAGTTTTAAATTTGTTCATGACTCTTTGTTTTATTTTTATTTGATTAACAAAGCTTATGGTCTACAAAGCGGCACGTGTCCCTCTTTGAATTTAAATATTTTAATCACCTTTTAATATTATCTTAAATATTCATCTTTGTTTGCTGCCAATTAACCCTTCGTTGTTGACTATATTTAGCATTCATAATGAGATTGTTTTTGCCGCAATTATTTTTATAGTTATTGTTTTGTACTTATTTCAAACTATCGGTTCTATCACGCGTCACGTGTCATGTAAGATAGGAGTAACAAGAACTTGTTACAACAATAGGACTTGCCCGCTCATAAAAGAGCTGGCAATGTTTAAACTAGGCATTAAGCCGTGTTCACACGTAGTAAAGGGACGACATAAAAGAGCATCAGACTAAATCGGTAAAATATGGAGCGATAAGGCAAAGGCATTAATCATTAGACGAGCGTGAAATCAAATTATCGTCTACCAGTCACAGCTTAAACGAAAGGGTTGTTATTACTTTGCGATACTCTAAGTCCCATAGCATAACTCTGATTTCTCTTTCACTCCCATTGGATTACACTCTAGCCAAAAAGAGATGAAAGAGTATGTAGGTATAATAAAGACGTATACCACAAATCAAGACTTGTGCAAATCGAAAATGCAAACAAATTCGGACATGAAATTGGTTTTGTGCGGCATAATAATGTGACGCATTAAGATACAAATGAAAATGTTTCACCACGGTTTACTATATTCCCCTATAAAATCTTTTGTTAATACAATAGTGAAATGCATGTAAATATTGATTTGCTAAAAATATGTGGGAAAATTTGAGAGAAAGTTAAAATTAACGATACGTAATATTTTTGTTAAGTTTTGGTCTTCATTTATATAAGACGATTCTAAATGATCCTTGTGATTTTATTGAATAAAGAAATATTTGACTTTGATTTTGACTAAAAATTCACAGCTCATAATATATCCTACTCTCAATTCCATAATCTAAAGGTGTTTTTAATATCAGTTTAAATTTGATGCCGGAATTTCAATGCCCATTCTATAAATAAGCGAACAAAATAGATCTTTTACAGATTGACGTCGTAATAGCAGGCCTACGGAAAGCACAAAAGTGCAATCTGGGAATGGAGCCCGTCAAACATTAATCCCGCGATTGACTTTGTGCACAAGGGCCCCGTTTTAATTAGGGCAAATGGTTTAGCGAAGGCGGACGTGGACAACACAATGCTAACATGTGATTGACACAAATTACCTCTAATCGAGGACCGTTCAAAACGAGCTCCGATCCCATAAATCCAAACCTTTTGTCGAAGTTTGCGCAATAACTTATTACTTCCTAAGTATTGATGATGAAAATAACTTGGAAGATTTTGTGATACATAGCACCGTAGTTTGCTGTAGTAAATGCAAAAGGGTTAAAAAACTTTTGTGCACCATTTAAAAATAAATTTTAATTGTATTTTAATCCGAGCGATAAACGTCAATCAAGTCTCTATTGCGATACTGTGATACTGTATCCAGAGAGCTCGTCACGTCACCTCGCGCCCCCATCGCCATTCAAAACGGATTTTGAGCAAGGGTGAAATTAAAATGTCAAAATAGTAGCGACGCAGTGCGAGGTATTTGTCTCCAGCTTTATCAAACGCCTTTTGTACCCTTCATTCTTTACAGCTTGCATGAAAAACGATACTGTTTAAGCTCTTTATTCATTTAAAAAATGTAAACTGGTAAACAACTGGCTTCGACTACCTGACTCCTTTTATTCTGCTGGATTTTTCTTAGGCCGTTAAATAAATGTTTGTAGGACGGTACAGTTAGTTACATCTCACTTTGTTTGCGAGATCTTAAAAATAAAGGCTTTGTTAAATTGCTTTTGTTTGCAAGAAATAATTAAGAAAAACGTAAACATTGCTTTGTTTTGAATTTATGCCGTGAACAGTCGCAATAGACGTTCCTAGAGCTGAATACCAACGAGTGAACATTCCTTGAATTTCGTTCTTCTATTGTATTCTCTTTGCATTTGTTTGTTTGGCTGTTGAACCGGTGGAGTGAGCTCGGCGAGGGCTCGGAGGGCAAATAAATAATTACACGCATTCTGCAGATATATGCCGCCGGCATCCGTGGGGCGCTGACAATCACCGGACAAGGGTGCTTTTCATAAAAATATACTCAGTTATTACGCTTTTAAAATATTTCTTTTCTAATTACGTTAAATTAAATATCTAAGGCATAATCAAGCACAAATAATTGATATAATTATTTTGTTGGATTTTAAGAAAAATGGTAACGTATGTTAGTTATCTTACCGATTTGTGCTTTAGAACGTTGTGTTCTTTAAAATGATCCATTTTGCCAATTTATTTTAGAAAAATAAAAAATTACTCTGTAATATCATTAAATTTTTTATCCAAGCTCGCAGTTTGTTCAAACAGAAACCTATTTTCAGCACAATTAGAAATTAACGTGTAGTGAGGGGTTGCTAAAAATGTCAGAAAATCAAAGGGCATCGGGAATAAACGCTTTTATGTGACATGACGTATTTTAGTGTGTCAATTAGAGTTCTGTATGCCGACGACGCAGCGTGAGGCGACGCGCGCGGCGGGCCCGCTGCGACCCCACGCCCGCCTCATTGCATATTCTGACAAATTGTTCGCTTGTTTTCAAACGAAAATCATTTCGAAAGATGTATAGCAAGCAACGTATTGTTTATGTCCGTATGTTTCCAAAAGTTGACGGTTTTTAATGGTTCGTTCCATTTTTGACATAACGAAATACTTTTTTGGTCAAAAAGAGCTAGCAGACGAGTCTGCTAGTCTGTCGCACTTTATAATTGATCGACCAAGTGTAATTTTAATGTTAACGATACAATACTAACTCTAACGGCCGGTTTCTCGAACGATGATCAACGAAAAAATCAAATAATTACTATGTGTCAAACTCGGATCAATCGTGATTTGGGTTTCCAGAAACCGTCCATAAGGTGTTAACTTGGGCAAATCGGGTTTTATGTTTGTTAGAATAACTCTTGTATGACTTGTCCGCTGTGATATAATTTGGTAAGTAAACAATCAGTTTCACTTGCATCATAAAAGCTATCATAAAAAAAATATGTGTATTTCTAAAATATTTTTCTTGAAATATCTCCTTATTAGTAGGTAATAAACAGAAATAACTTGACTAAACTACATAAATACAACCAAATACGCTCTAAGAACATCCTGTTTATCACCAGTTAATTACCTAATTCTACTATTTACTGTGCTGAGTTTTATGAGTGTTAACAACAAAAGGTGTTCACAAAACAGTTTTTACGGGCCTACGCTTAGAAGGAACGGCAATTACGATTTTGTTCGCGTTCGTTACTTTAGTCTGGAGCTACCTGCTGCGCCGCTCTATAATTACGCCGTGAGTGACATTTCTAAAGGCATTGAGAACGATAACGCGGAAGCTGCAACGAAAATTTTAAAAAACTAAGTTAGTATTGTTACAGTAATGTATTTGGGAGTAAATATTGAGTAGGCACAATACCGGTACCGACAACCCTTAACTATGAACCACGGGGTGCCATTAAAGCGGTTCAAAGAGTTGGGTGTCGCCGACAGAGCTGCGCGATTCGACTTTGTAAATCTAATTAAAATATCAATATGTTATGTTCGCTACCGTCCCGTTCGCGTCGCCAATTGGATTTCACGCCTCGGCATTCATACGAGGAACGCTACATTAATATTTAAATCAATATTTAAAATTTTGAGCATCTAAATTTTTAACACAACTTTAACATGTTATTTCAAGAGAATTTTGAGTCCTCAACACATTAGTTCACTTGAAATCGTATAGACATGTTTTAAATTCTGCGAAAATATATCGATTATTCGCCTGTCATGATATGTTTTGGAACACAATAAAGTCAACGACTTCTATGAAACTGTCATATATCCTCGTCGATCGGTGTAAAAGGCCGGGACTGTCGTCGCACTGACAAACCCTTATTTTTGTCGTTATAAAAGATCCAGGTAGCAATACAAACAGCAATAAAAACGTGACATATCAATCGATTTTTTTTCCGATGTCGCAAATTCGCCCAAATCAAACATTGAAGTGTTAGAAATATTCGATGACAAAGAGTTTGAATGGCTCCACGGGGCGAGCAGGAGCATTGTGACACGGGATCATTAGTTAGCAAATGTCAAGCGACATTCTATTACATCTCCAACTCAAACATTTACCTTCACAAGAAGTTAAACTAGTCAAGTAAACAACTTAAATCCTGATTTATGATAGCTGATTTTAGTGCAGGTCGATAATTTATTTGTGTATTTACCTAAGAAGGATGAAAAAAGGCACAGGTTTGAACGTCTGAAATATATTATTTTGTATTTTATTTGCTGCTTATATAAATGTCGGTAGTGCCAATAAAGAGTCTACAGTTCATCTTTAAAGAAGTCTGTTAAATTTTCGACAGGCAGTAGGTATTTGCTGTGTTTGATAAAAAAAGAGAAATCTTTTTGTCTTCTATGACTAAGCAGTTTGTCAAACTGATCACTAAAACTAGTTTTACATATTTGAGCGTTAGGTACTCATTTTCGCACGTATGCTAAAGTCAAGCATAAAGAACAACTGTTACAATGCACGGCTGGCGCAATATTTCATCGCCTTGTCGCTAAAAAACAACCCTTTTTGTTTTCTATTACAATTGTCACCCTTTTACTTCCATTTCAATTAAATAATGTCTGGTCATTTGGGGCGGGCGGGTCCAGGAACAAGATTATGAACCAGGCCAATGCCATTTCGGATAACCATTCAATTTAAAATGAGCTCTATTGCGTTGGGCTTTGATTCAAAGTCATTCTATAGATCTTTCAAATCTATGCCGCAGCCGATCGAATTTAATGAAATGGAATAAAGGTCATCGCTCTATGACAATAAGTTTTAATATCGCTTGTGCGTATATCACAGATTCAGTAGTAGTAACAATTTGTGACGTCAAAGTGTGTTGCTTGCCTTTGCACGTTGCGTCGGCACGGCAGTGTATTTTCCTGTGCGTGGAGCAACAAGGATGCAACATTTTGCAGTGTCGTGTTCGCGCCTCCCTTGGCCCTCGGCGCAAAGTGCGCGTCATCCTGCTAACACATTAATCATATCCATTATTAAACTTGTTATTGTGCTCATTTGAAGATAACGTTTTATAAACGGTGCCGTCCGACAAAATAAGCTTCTGTAATAACGTGTAAGCGACCCGCGCCGGGCGAGGAGAGTTAAAAAGAATTGATTAATGATTTTCTGTTTTAAAAAATCCGCTTATGTTACTTCATTAGTCTTAGTATGAATGTAATATAAAGCGGGAAATCCTATTATCTGTCTTATTTGCTAGGAGGTGGAAAAGCCAGGTGTGGATAGTTGAGCCAGTTTTAAGGCACCTTGCGCGCCGAAATAGTCACGATCAGGAATTTCCGATGTCAATGACGCAAGACGCAACCTCTCACGGCGCGACATGACTACATTTTCTTAGAAATAGGTAGAGGTTTGTTTTCCTTATTTAACTTATATGTTCGTAAGTGGGTTAACTGTATTCGAAGTTTTATTCACCTTTTTTTCAATAACTACCTGAACATGTGCTACTGATAAAAACTTCTCGGTATGAATAAGGAAGGTACTTATTAATGGTACTTATCAACAACCTGTTTATTTATATTATTTATTTATAACAACATCAAAATGTCCTTGGTTTTTTCTAAAAAGTTGTGTTTATTGTTTGCTATTTTGATTTATTTTCCATGCTGATTCCGCAATACCAATACTTAGTTAAGTTAGTTTAAGCATTATATACCAACCACCTATCCTACCCACCTTTTTAGTACAGAAGCTTTTACTGTCTCTAGTAACAAAACCACGATTGCTAAACTCGATTGCAAATGCGCTAATTATACCGCGTAATATTTCGTAATTTTCGGTCCTCAATAAATATAAAATAGATATCTTAATAATAATGCAATTTTTATACAAACATTGTAAACGGACACTTTTTGATAATTTTCGGCCAGTAAACCTGACCTTCTAAAACTTTTAAGAGATTGATGTTCTTCCTGCACGGAAAAATCAGAGAAGTGTTCACAAAACTTGTTCGGAGGGTTCTGTATTTTAATAGATGTACGGCACGAAATTTTTCAAATTAGCTTAGCTACAGTTTCAACTAAGATTATCACTATTTAGTAAAAACTACCTTAAATTAAATAGCCCATATCTTGTTCTAAAAGAAAAATAGTCGAGCTTTGGATCTAGGTTGTCTTCGACGTATACAAACGTCAACCCCTATCTTATAAAAAGTTAGAGTTGACTTTATGTCATCATTACGCCAACTTTTTATAAGATAGACCGTAAGACTAAATGAACACAACATTCATTTTATATTTTTTAAATAAATAAATATAGCTGCACAATCCACACATCATCTAGCCCTAAGTTAAGCAGAGCTTGTGTTATGGGTAGGTACTAAAAGAAACACATACTTAATACAATACATTACTGAGATAGATATTTTTATTATACATATAAAATACCACCCGGAATAAATCATTTCATAATTATGTATTTAATATGGGCTTCGGGTTTTATGTTGATATAAGGAACTTTAAACGTACACCATGGTAAACGCGTAGGTAAGCACATGTTACGAGATCATTGACATACACACGAACACACGTAATGTGTTGACATTACGTAGGTCGATGTTTGTATTCAAAGGGCTTAGCACGAATAAATTGTGACAATCGTAAATGTTATGTATTTAAGATACACTGTGCGCTAACGTTGCAACGTTCGACAGTAAATATCAAGTACGTCACTGTTATATTTACGATCGTCACATTTATTCATGCTCACCTGGCAGAAGTACCAGCATACAATACAGCCTGCAATAGTGGTCAGTGACTACTGACTAAGCGTACCTTTACTACTTTTGAAGAGGAAATGCCTCTTATGCGGCCAATTTTGAGCGGCACGTGTGAATATTTGTCGTTATGCAATTTGTCATGTATTGTTACTATGATCACTAATGTTTTTGGGACAAACCGATAGCTTGAGGCACATATCTACTTAAAATAAACAAATAATGCTGGACAATCCACACAACATCATTCAGCCACAGGCAAACAGAGCTTGTGTTATGGGTACTAGAAGACTGACAAACTTCATTCAATACATTACATAGATAGATATTTTTTATATTTTATTATAAGTACATATAAAATACCAAGAATAAAATATCAGCCTTTTATGTCTTTGAGGACGTGCTCTGCGATGCGTTGTCTTTTACTTTGAGGTGACAAAGTCGCATGGTACCTTCAAACCGAAATACAGCAATGTTTTGCAGTAGAAATAAATAAAAAACTTACCACATTGGTATATAGGTAAATAAATTAAAAACAATTATTTTTATTCTTTATTTCACAAAAATCACAGAAGAACAAGGAAATTAGAAATAAGTAGGTCATGTATAGGCGACAAAGAAATTGGTTTACCACTTTTGATGACATCTCCCAGTAACATAATTATTCGCTAAGGATTACAGATTGACAGATTCTGACGTAGCAGTCATTAATATGTCAAGCGAAAATAGCCCTTGATGTTTTGTACGTGCAAATGATATTCAGCCTTAGAGTGGTAAACCAATTTTTTTGTCGCCTATACAAAGGTGAGTTTCTTACAATTTTTCATAGAAACTCTTGTCCTAATAATGTCTCGTCAGATTTTTTTTGTTAAGCATTATTCTAGTTATACATAGTTAAAGGTACAACAATTCTAACATGCATTAAATACAGTGCTATTATTAGGATTTATCTCAAAAGTCAAATATTCATAATACGATAGCACCACAGAATACTGTGAAGTTATTATATTTTAAGTATTCAATAATTTCATATTGAAAAATGCATTATGTATTAAGTTATTTGCATAGCAACAAAAAGGAATTTACACTAATGTTTTGGTTACTTATCATGTTGTAAAAAACAAAAAAAAATGTTGAATCGAGTTGAGTAAACAAATTAGTCGATAGTTCGGAAACGGTAACTTCCCGATCACCGGCTGTAATGACGAGGATTGACGTCAAAACCAGTTTTGTAGTACTTATTAATATTCTATACGCTACATCGCGAGCGATTGTTCGATAACAAGGTGTTGGAAAATACGTAATGATGCTGTAGGTATTTTTTTATACAAATCACCGCGACAAAAAATAATTCCGGGAAATTAGGAGATTAACATATTAATTTTATGTAATTAGTATCTTGGGCACATTTCCGATAGATATTGATTTTAATTAGTTGGGTTATCTTAGGTTTTTTCTAAACAGATATTTCAACGATTAAGTATTTTATAAATATGCAAATTTTAAATGACCTATATTTAGTTACTGTTAATTACCGGTATAGTTTAATCACTAATATGATTATGATACACCCATACCTAATAACTAAAAAAAGATATTTTTATTCAAAATAATAAATGTAGTAGGGTTCACAAATGTTCATAATCTAGTTACCTACTTGTTAACGAATAAATAATGATTTCAAACAAAGATTTTGTTTCCGTTGATTGTAAACAAAACCTTTACCTGCCCCTAAAATGTTTCGGCGCGGATCGATGCTATAAAACAGGATTGTGTACATTTGCAATGTTACCTGAAAATTGCGCTGAACAATACTAAGTATTAGAGGTACAAGTTACGCCCATAAAACAATACAATTTATACCTTTTCAAAAATTAAAGCCGCTCCGACCTGTCAGTAACTGGACGTTTACAGTTCTAAACATGAACAAAAGCTAATTTTGTTGCATTTTATTGCCTTGAAATAGGATCAGCAGCTATTAGGGCCCTTTTTGCCACGCCTTTTATTAGGGTGTCGTCCGAAGGCCGCGCGGCAAAGACAAAGCGATGACCGGAATCACTCGCATAAACAACGTTTGACGGCAATTTGACGGCTTCTTTGTTTACGAGCGAAGCGATCCGGCTCAACTTAGGTTGCCGCCACCCATTTATAGCTGGAGAGCTAGTGAACCCTGCGAGTAACGGTCTTCCTGTAAGGCTAGAAATTTGTACACTTACGATTTATAGCATGCTAAGAGCACTAGCCATGATCTGGCAGGCTTCAGCCCTGTACTTCATCAGCCACTTAATTTTTTAATTGTAAAATAATTTGAGTTTCAAAACTTGTTTCTGTAAGCTTAAAAATTTAATAGGATAGAGTTTATTTATTGTAAATCTTGAAAAAAAAGTTACAGACGATTACAATCAGCAATAGTATATGCCAGATCAATTAGAAAATGCACAGTTGATGAGGTAAAATAAACTTTATCCTGTATACTTAAAATTTTTATATGTTTTCAAGTAAACGTCTCAGAGTAAATATGTACAATGCCAGACGGTTTTGAACAGCATAAGACCTTGCCAGGCGAGGGGACAGCTGCTAAAGGCGTGCGAGTCAGAGGTGTTGCGTGAATGCCTATCTTTCAGTTTTAGTTCAGTTTCAGTGATTTTACTTATTTTTTATGACATATCTGGCAAGCTAGCTTGCGGGCCACCTGATGAGAAGTGGTCACCGCCGCCCATGGACACTTGCGAACACCAGAGGCGTTGTCGGTGCACTACCGGCCTTTGAGATAAAGATATACTCTTCTTTTGAAGGCTCCCATGTCGAAGCTCCAAATGTATGGTTTGAAATGTTTAAAATTAAATAATGCTCCTTAAGTTCCTTACTACGTACAACTACGTACAAAAATAAAATAAGTGGTGTGCAATAAAGTGTTTTCTATCTATCTATCTATCTACAACACAAATAATCCTAAAGTGCTTATGAAAAAGTAGTAAGCTATGATTCATCGAATTCACCACCCTGCCAACGTGAACTACATCAACAATTATTGAGAACTGCCTACATTACCTACAAATATATGGCGAAATTGTAATTTTAAAGAACCATTCTTATTCCTGAAAATAACGGTTGGAACTTAATTGATAGTTCTTACGATTTTAATTGGTTTGAGAGGAATAAAGTTCCATCTTCTTTGCATAAAACCCAATAAAATACATTGCATTTACTGTATGCTAATAAATATGTTCATAAAATTGAAACATTAACATTTCTTATTTGCACTCGCTTAGCAGCTGTCCCCTCGCCTGGCAAGGTCTTATGCTGTTCAAAACCGTCTGGCATTGTACATATTTACTCTGAGACGTTTACTTGAAAACATATAAAAAATTTAAGTATACAGGATAAAGTTTATTTTACCTCATCAACTGTGCATTTTCTAATTGATCTGGCATATTATACTATTGCTGATTGTAATCGTCTGTAACTTTTTTTTCAAGATTTACAATAAATAAACTCTATCCTATTAAATTTTTAAGCTTACAGAAACAAGTTTTGAAACTCAAATTATTTTACAATTAAAAAATTAAGTGGCTGATGAAGTACAGGGCTGAAGCCTGCCAGATCATGGCTAGTGCTCTTAGCATGCTATAAATCGTAAGTGTACAAATTTCTAGCCTTACAGGAAGACCGTTACTCGCAGGGTTCACTAGCTCTTGGACTATTATAAGGTCTTGCCGCTACCGACTACAAACAACATCACTAAAATCCTTAAAGCTATAATAATTCACAGTAACCATTAATTTTTATCAAAAACAGATTTTGCAGAACTTACGAAAATGAAGTTATAAACAACACAAAACAAATAAAAATAAATAATAAGAGTTTCTCAAAGATTCTATTCAATCTCAAACAAAAAAGGAGTAAAATTACAAAAACAAAACAGTAGAGACTATAGAAATTAGGGAACGAACAACTGTTCAAAGGGTAGCGATAAAATAAAAGATCGTAACAAATGACTCAACTGGCCGCCGAACGCGTCTCATATTTAAATGGGAACATGTTGTAACCCTTTCTGTGTGCATTTATTTTATTGTTTTATTCGGGGGTCAATGTGTACTTTTTGCTCTACAACATTAGGAAAGGTTTATGCGTCAATTAATTAAATGTCTGCACGGTCATTGTCATGAGTTAATATGGTAATGCAGGAGCAAGTAACAATGCTTTGATTTATTGGCTTGTGACAAAAAGCAAGGTGAGAATCGGTATTATGAACCTGATTGTTTACTTAGCAGCCCCCAAGCAATATAATGTAGAGAATAAAAAGCGATCAGATAAAAATATATTTTGATTTGACTATCAGAATCCGTTTCGTAACTAACGGTTTTGGAAAATCAATATGTTAACAAAAACGCGGTAAAATAGCTTGGTATTTTTTTTTATTATCTATACAGGTTGTTCTGTTAATTTTTGAAATGTTATCTTATTATTGTGAACCGCATGATTCTTGTCCATTTTATAATCTGTCGAATCATTTTCTGAAATTATAATTTCTCGGTATAAGCAACCATTTATAGGATTTTAATTGAAGAAAACTCGATTTATAAAATTAACACAACTAATATCGAAAATTATATACGCAAAACACAATTTACTTTAATCTATTTTTGAATAAAATTTGCGATATAGCGCTGTTAAATTTTATATTAAATATTTAATTAAATACTTACGTACAAAACTGTGTTATCTAAGTATACTGATCATAGAGTTATCACAGGATGTGGTAAAATACATAATAATGTAGTGTGCCCTATCAGTACAACATCAACAGAATTTTTTTGATATTGAATTAATTGCTAAAAATAATAATAAAAATCATGAACATATCAAACATCACACTCTAGTATTTGAAACTATCACGGCTTTTAACATAGTTTTCTTTATAAACGGGCTATTTACCATGATTTGTGAGTCTGATTAATTCCCGATTGATAAATAGCATGTTTATAAAGAAAACTATGACACTCTAGTCCCAAACGAAGCAAAGCTTTTATTATGGGAACTAGATTGCTCATATTATATATATTTTTTTTTAATACATACCCACATTTTACACCCAGAACATATATTAACATAGAACAATATAGTAGGTAGGTACCTAGCAACCGTATTTAGTATCCCTTTTTTTCAAATTTTCTCATCGTTTAAACCTTCTTAGGAGCATTCCTAAGAAGGTTTAATAATTTTGGTTTTTTGTTTATTTATATTGATTTGAAAAGTTTATCGTAGCATAAACTTTTCAAAACCATAATCAGATAAATCGGCCCGGCCATTTCAGAGAGACAAACGAACAGAAATTTATTTTTATACTAGCTGTTCCCGCCGCGGCTTCGTCCGCGTGCCGTTTTAAGAGATTTTGCTATAACCCATTACTATCTTCTTAGGAAGGAAATTGATGGTAAAGAGCAGTCTATGACGGAAAACTTAATAGTTTGGTTTGGTGTTTCTATACCGATTGCTGTAATTATTTTTTTATTGAATAGGTAGGTAATAATGTTAACTTTTTAAAATTAGGGATGAATGAGAGTATTATAAATGTAAGAGTAAACAAATATAATCAGAATGCTCCGAACTGCTAAGCTATCAGGAGTTACACGTGTTATTGTGAGACAACCACAAAAGATACGACATATGCTGTAGCGAGATATTTTTTAGACAATTTTATGTAGAATATTTCCGTCATACGTGATTTCTATGTAACCATTAAGGCTGCACACGCGACGGAAGCTTAAAAAATGGAGTAACTGTTAAAGTAGATATAAGTACTGTAGGATCGAATATAACCAGTTACAATAAATAAACGAATATTATTAACGTATACTGTAAAGAATATATTTAGTCAAGTGAAGATAGTGACATTGATGACAATCAACAACGTTTAGGTTGCTATGGTAACATCTAAGGCTGGTGATAGATATTAAAGGAGTATCTATTCCTAACATCCACCTCTCTTTATAATGCCAGCCATCTTCTTGAGACTTTCAATTCTAGGCCCATAAAGTGGTTTGGTGAGCATTACAGCAATCTGCCTGGTTGCTGGCACATGGCAGATGGTAATGCTTCCATCTTGAACACATTCTCGTATAAAGAATGATCGTATCCTTATGTTTTTGGTCATCAACACATAGGGATGCTGGACATTCACCAATGATATCTTTCATGATCTTTCGAAGCCAAATAATTTCTCTAGCAGTTTCACTTGCTGCCACTATTTCTGCCTCGGTGGATGAAATCGCTACTGTGCTCTGGCGTTTACTATTCCAGGATATTAGACCTCCAGCATACATGCAAAGAATGCCTGAGGTAGACCTTCCAGTTTCATGATCACCTCCGTGGTCAGCGTCACTGTAACATTTTAAATTATGACTATTTCCTGACTTGTAAACGATGCCTTCTTCTGTAGTCCCTTTCAAGTAACGCATTATCCTCTTGATATTGATGATGTTCTCCCTTGTAGGTTTATATAAATTTCGAGATACAACACTGACAGTAAAGGCTATGTCAGGCCTCGTGCTTGTCATCAAATAAGCTAGTGATCCAACAGCTTCACGGTACGGGAAGTTCATTGAAACTTGATTAACATCTTGAGCATTATTTGCTTTTAAAATTGGTGTTGGCACTGGCTTACATTTCTCCATGCCAAACCTTTGCAATATGCGAGCGATGTACGATTTCTGATGCAGTAAAATAGAACCATCAGGGTACCTTAACCGCGCTCTGCTACCATGTTAAAGCAGATATAAGTACTGTAGAATCGAATAAAACCGGTTACAATAAATAAACGAATATTATTAACGTATACTGTAAAGAATATATTTTGTCAAGTGAAGATAGTGACATTGATGACAATCAACAACGTTTGGTTGCTATGGTAACATCTAAGGCTGGTTATAGATATTAAAGGAGTATCTATTCCTAACAGTAACTTCTCCCGTTTTCCCAACATTTCCCTTCACTACTCCGCTCCTATTGATTGTAGCGTGATGAAAAGTATCCTATAAGTTGCTCAGGAGTATGAAGAATAATTGTACCAAGTTTCATTAAAATCCGTCGAGTAGTTTTTGTTTCTATAAGGAACATACATACAGACAGACAGACAGACAGACAGACAGACAGACAAAAATTTTACTGATTGCATTTTTGGCATCAGTATCGATCACTAATCACCCCCTGATAGTTTTTTTGAAAATATATTTAATGTACAGAATTGACCTCTCTACAGTTTTATTATAAGTATAGATAGCAAATGAAGATAGAAAAAACGAATATGCCTATATAGGCATAGTAAGGTTTACTCAAAAATTAGTAAAATCTTGATCTATAAATGGGACCACATGGAAAGTATAGGTACTTACCTACTTCTAAATAAAGACATTTTTTAACGATTTAAAAACCTTCTCTTTTTCAGGAGAATGTTAAAAATAAACGGGACGTGAGAAAAAGTGAATAAAATTCTCATAGGTTCAGGATAAAGTCAGTTCCTGTACTGATACTGAAACATCCGGGCAAGCACGGCGGCGTGAGAACTGTCGTGTGGGAAAGCTTCAGCTATGGATTCAAATTATTCTGTAACAAAATAATTTGTCAATAAAACCATTTTTGCTTTACTTTTTTTTTACTTTTACTTTAAATACACAGACAGGAATATTTAGAAAAGTGTAAGAAAACTCCCTAGAGTTGAAGTCTATGTACTTCTTCTTCTTATCGTGTCGATGCTTTCTAGATAAGTTTTGAGAGGTGTTTTGCCAGCTCTACAGCATTCACATCCTCTTAGTACTTACATATAGGTAATAATTTACCAAATTAGGCCTCATCATTGATCTGTTTCATTTTAGGAATATTTTTGGTTAATTTTAAGAATATTACATACCAAAAAGTTACCTTAAAGACAATACTATCGCTAATTGAAGGTATCTAGGGAGGTTTATGGGGTTTTAGATGAAAATATCTTACGGGCAGCTATTGTAGTGGTCCAGCGGGATCATATTTGGCTCTAATCTTAATTTAAGACCTATAATTGTTTACAACGTGATTCAATAAATAAATCTAGGTATCTATCTAAATAACATACTCGTTTAAATATTTAACAGATGTAAAATATATTCCTGAATAGTTGCAAGCAGGGTTAACTGGGTTCCAAGCAGGGTGTAGTAACATTCTGTATTTATGGTTGCTCATTTATTTTTGGAGATTAAATAAAATAATTTAAATAAATAATAAAAAAAACTTTACTCATAAGGTTTTCTACAATGTGATTGTTTAATTGATATTCAAGCCGTTATCTTTTGAAATAAATTGTGTGCTGTCATTTTCTTACAGCTGCATAAAATCTAAACTAATACCTATTATAAAGAGGAAAGATTTGATTGTTTGTTTGTTTGCATCGAATAGGCTCCGAAACTACTGGACCGATTTCAAAAAAAAAAGCTACATTATCTGCGCTGAACATAGGGTATATTATAATTATATTTTTTATATAGGCTACCCGTGCGAAGCCGGGGCGTACTACTAGTTCAATATAAAATAAGAAAAGTATGCATTAATATTACAGTGAATATTAGTTTCGTCACGTATTTTTTGTTATTTGAAGTGATGCGCACGTGGCCTCTAAGCGGCGGCGTTTGATCTCAGAACTTTGCAAATAGAGACCCTTTTATGAGGATAGCGAGTGATACAATTTAGTTTAAATCACGTACCCGCACTAGATGATTTTATGCACAACTACTCTGTAAGACTTACAAATATACGCAAATCCCTATAAAGAATTTGATTCCATAAGCAAACAAATACATCACGAACAAAATCGTACTTGTAACTTGTATAGGAAAAAGAAATACTTAAAGGAAAACGCACTCAACAATCAATTTTACCCAAAACATACTCTGTAAAAATAAATAGTTAGGTAAACAGGATGAAAAGTGTAAGTAGATTGAAGAATCATCGGGATTTGCTGGAACTCTATTCCCATTGGCTTTGAAAATGCATGCCATTATAAAAAAGAAGAAGAAGTCAAAATTGGATTCTTTTTTTTCTAATGATATGTTGAGTTTTGCTAACTTATTTTATTGAAACAACAATACCAGAGGCTGCAGCTTAATAAATAAACCCTTGAAATAAAAGTGTAGGTATCTACCTATTACGTGATATTGTATTAAGTCTAGGTTTGTGGAATACTCTACTCCTTGATATAAAAATGACTTAGTCAAACTTTAAAGCACCTTACTCTAATTTTAAGTTATTTGTTCTACTTTTTTGTTTCTGGCACGCCAAGCTTTCTGTCTTCACCTTTCAACGATGGCTGGCATATATCATTTCTTTCGAATAATTCTGATTTCGTGCAATGAAGTATTAAATAAATAAATAATAATCCTGTAGTTTTTCACAATGAATTTACTTTCCTGACTTTTTTTCTTACACTTAGGGCGTCTAACTTCTTCGTCGGCTGATCACAGCCATTCTATGGAGTTAAATAAATGTCAATGACAAAAGCTTATGTTATCTTCAGTATCGATTACAGATACTTTTAACAACACTTGATACATTGCACAAGATGTTTCACCTTTTTGTTTGGGTATAATAAAGATACATTAGGCACCCGGATCTTACTGATAAATTGAATAAGTTGTATCTTTTCTTTTGATCCGCACGATCTTATCGCTAATTGAAGGTATCTAGGGAGGTTTTCGGGCTTTAAGACGAAAATATATTATGGGCAGATTTCGGCATTTACCTACCTAATTTACTTTAATATTGTTGGGTTTCTTAAGAACCTTTAAAAGTTTTAAATATGCGACTTGATTATTCAGATCGATACAATATATAATGAACTCATAATATAGGTGATAAAATAAATTAGTACTTACTTATACAAAATAATTAACAAATAGATATTATCTAATAACAACATATAACTAGAAACTTCAGCACCTACGTACCTACATACACGTAGCTGCTGAAGTTTCTAGTTAAATGTTTTTTTTTCAATAAACAATAATTACCAAGGTATACTTTGTGCTACTGGGACGCTGCTCAAATCTTCAATAGCTATATTTGAATTCGAACTTTGTAGCAGGCAAGTATGAGTACATATACATATCACAAAGATTACACTCCTAGCTAATCTCGTTGTAAAAAAGTTTAAGAAATTTTCAAACTGATCCGTGTGATTTCACAAGTTTCGCAACATAAATCTTTTTTTCACAGTGATGTAAGTACTATTTCTACTGACAGAAAAGTACAGTAACGAAGTTTTAACGAAACTATCTTAGGGTTATTAAATTGAATACAATATCTATCAATAATAAAAAATATGAACCGTATAACCAGTCTGCTACGACATGACGTTATGTATGAGTAGATACAATCAAACCGTCCAATAAATGCAGCTTTTAATGTGTACAAAAATATCATATTTCAATCTCTAAATCACATCCTGGGAGTATAACTCCCCTTTATAAAATATTGTTAGGTATATAACGTGCACTTTGTCCCGATACAATGGAACAAAAGCTGATACATTACATAAAACACTCCAGACGTCAAAGAGGATAATGCCCATCATTATACATTCATGTGCTTTGTCGTTTACAGTATTTATTTTAAAAACATTTCGAGGGGGTAAACCCTTCTTTCGCTTGAAAGCTCCCGAAAGCATTCGAGAAGGCGTCGCGTTGACGCTCGGGCGGCGCTAAAGGGCTTCGTCATTGGTCGCCTGCTCCCCTCCAAGTAGCGACTCCGCCCTGATGGAAAGTCTCCCCGAGCCAGAGACAGCCCGTATTGACCTGATCATTCAGTTGACGATTGTCGCAGTGGAAGGTGGTCGTGTCGCCGCCGTGTTCAATTCTAACGATTCTGAATCATCGATAGCTGAGTCAGTGTAGTGCGTGTACAAAGTGATGGTGGACTGTATCCTTGTTCGTATCAAATAATCGTGTAATGCAAGCAATGAGTGACCCCGCGTCGTTGGCAGGCATGCTTCCCTTCGATTCCATTGGACTCTATGAACAGCCAAAGCCCCGATTTATCTTCAAGATGCCTCGGGTGGTTCCCGACCAAAAAGCCAAATTTGAATCAGAGGATCTCTTCAAGAGGTTGAGCCGTGAAAGTGAGGTAAATAGAGTATGTCCATTTTTGTATGTTTTTCGGTTTACCTTCAAATAGATATATATTAGATCGTTAATTTTAAATTATTATGTTTTTTCGTTTTTACGTTGTTAATACAGTTGTACATTATAGGAAAGACAACTTATTCCAAATTGATTAGAGCATTTAAACCATTGTTGTTGAGTTTGTTAATTAACAGGAAAATGTTGAATCATTAAACTATCTCTAATATTACTTGTTTGTTTGTTAAACGTTATAAAGCGAACATCATACAGTAGGTAAGTTATTAAAAAAAACTATTTAAAACAAATTGTTTTATTTGGAAGTTTGAGCTGTTTTCGCCAGGTTGAGGAGGCGTTAAAAATAATTATTTTATTTACTTTACTAAAATTATCTGATTTCTAAAGACTAAACGTCAACCAATGCTATTAACCAATGTATTTATTTACAGGTGAGGTACACAGGGTACCGTGACCGTCCCCCAGAAGAGCGTCAGATGCGCTTCACAAGCGGCTGTCGAGAGGGCCATACGGAAGTCGCCTTCACTGCCACCGGGACCAACCTGCAGCTCGTCTTCGACCACTCCCCCTACAACAACCGAGGATGTGACTTTCAGAAAGAAAATGGCAAGGTAATATTTCCATTGCTCATCGGGCGATTCACAGCATCGCAGGAAATTGATGCATGAAAGTTTCACATATTTCTCTTAAATATCCATTAGGTAACCTTTGAGATGTAGTGGAATTCTGCAGGCTGTTGTGATTACAATGATTTTCTTTATAAGTTGGCACCATAATGAAGGTAGAAGGTTCAGTGGGTACTCTACCTACTCATTTATCAAGTACTTAGTATATTTTTATGTTCCGATTCCACAAAAACCACTTGTGAAGTAGTTTTTATGACAAATCAAATATCCTAAGCCCGTAGTTATCTACCTATTTGTACATTTAAAATGTATGAAGATCATTAACTATTTGATGTTCTAAGAAGCGAAAAAAAATAAGGAAAAGGCTTGAAGTTCACAATCATTCTTAGAAAAGGCTTTGTACACGCTAAACCTCTTGTATGATGATGTTGTCTACCAACGCGATGCAAAACCTTGAAAATACCAAATAACGTGCGCTGTATTGTAGTAAATTTGACCTTACCAATTTTGACAGTCTACAACAAAACTAGGTCACAAGTTTAACTTGACGCACTGTGACTCAATACTTAATATATTTATTGCATTCATAATGGCTGTGCATATTATTTAAAGAATCAATTGCGCAAGCTAAATGTTAACTACAGGGCTACACTACACCTAACAGGAAAACAGCAAATAATTTTGTTAATGACGTTGTACTTCGTCGGAACTATTTGTTCGGATCTCCTTTCACTTTTGGCAGTGACGCGCCTTCTAGTTTCCACGTCAACAAAAAAAACTCTTTGCTTAATGATTAAGCGACTTGACAGATATACCTATGTCAAATGAACACATGACACTGACAGAATTGACTGTCGTATTGGCGGACAGAAGCCATATAAAAAAAAGAAGAACATCTATTTGATCTCTGATAAATAAGCAAGATGTATTTGTTGTAAAAGGTAGATATTATGAACTTGAACGTAGGGGATTACCCGCTGCGCTAGCATGACGTTTCAAACAATCATAGCATACTTCAAACCAAACCTGCCAGACTAATGTCAATATCATCGAAATAATAGTCAATATTATCAAAATGATAAATCACGCATGCGTTTCATATGTTGCGAAATCTTTATACATGTACTAGTTAGGTATATTTTTTAAATTAAAAATTAAAAATGATAAAATTAATTCACTAAGCTAAATTGATGATTATTTTATACAGGTCAAATAATTTTAACTCTTATTAAACCTACGTTTGTTAAATTGTTAAAAGTTATCATAATTCTATATCAAAAAATATTGTATGTTATTCACAAAAAAATTAGTCTTTCTATACTCATAAATAAAAAAATGTTGAAAAAAAACGCGCTTCATCAAAGCAGGGTTTTAAAAAATCTAGAAAAAACAAAGAAATTACTAATTAAACATGATGACTGGTTTTGTCACATTTTAACTAAGTATAACATTTACCCTGGAAAAGTTTTCAAAGTATCTGTAGTGCCTCTAAAGGTGACTGAAACTTTAATACACAGACGGACAGACAGACGAACCGGATTTGGCTGAGTCTCGAAATAGTTTCTAAATATTTTCAATACCAAGATGAATTCGGAATTAATTTTCTGCGGACAATTATTCAATTTATGTATTTCCAACTTGGTCGGTCTAGGTATTTTCCTTCCTGTTAGTTTGATACTATTACCAAATATAAATATGGACATTTAACACAACACCGTTTTGTCCTGAACTGAGGTTGTACTATGGGAATCACGTTAATCAATATAAATATAATAAATAAATAATACATATTCTGTGTAGGTATGTATTTACAAAAAAAAGTAAGTATCAGCAATCTAGTCTCATCGTACAAGCTTTGCTTAGTTTGAGACTAGAGTGCGATGTCTGAAATGTCCATGAATATTTATAATTTATAAAGTAGCGCAAACATAATAATATCAACTGACAATTTCTTTTTTAAGCTGTATGTTATTAATAGTTTCACAACGTTTATTAATTTATTTATTTACAAATGCTCAACAGACTTACAGTAAGAAACCAAAGCGTTTTTTGAGCCAAATGGAATCGTTAGATGGAATCGAGTTCGTTCATCATCGAAATCTCGGTGTGTTCTATCAGACACGTCATCAACGCGCAATGCATCCGGCACATTTCACAACAGAAATTAAGACATAAATAACATGTAAGCTAATGAAAGAACATATTCGTAAAGGCGTAACACCACGAATAACGCGTTCGTCACGCTTAATGCCGGCTTAATGCAAGCGACGAAATCGAATGACATCTTTTTCAACACAGAATACATTATTACATTCGTATACTGACCATGTTACTGAGTTTTTTGAAGACATGTTGATGCATTAATTAGGTGGTCATTATAGACAAAAAGAATGCTGGTGGTCGTCTTAAAATGATATCACTCTAAGCAAGATTGTACGTTCGCGAATGAATTTAGATATGAAAATGTGATCAAGTTATATAAAAATCTCACAATATTGTATCGTTAAAAAATGATATTACACTTAGTTGCAAAGTCGTACGTTCACGAATGAATTTAGATAACAAAATGTGATCATCATCAAGCTATATAAAAATCTCAGAGTATTGTATCGTAAAAATGTAACATCGTAGCTAATCAATAAATCAATTTGTTCAACAAGTGATAGAAAATCGTGTGCGTATAAATTAATTCCTCTGAACTAAAGCATATCCAATAGAGAAACCCATTTGGCTGTCTGCTTATTGAATCCAGCCCCTTCGTACAGAAGCCGCCCGCTGCGCAGCCGTATGAATACTTATATTTATTTACACTCGGTTCATTTAACAATACATTCGAGTGCGCTCGAGTGCTCATCTTGTAACGATGTTTTATATTACAATTGGATATTCTAGCCGAAGTGTTTTCGATCAAAAACTTGACTGTGATTGTAAAAACGAATAAGTATATTTTGGGCTTACAGGATTTATAAATTTAAGTTGAATACATAAATTCTAAAATTAACGGAAAACTGATATTGATTCACAGTCGTAAATTTTCAAAGTTTTCGTGAAGATTCTCCAATTTCCTTTTGTCTGACTTACTTAAATGGGACCCCTCTGATACAATTCTATTAAGGCACTCTTGTCAATAATAATAGCACGTTGCAAATGAAGCACAAAGGAACTCTCGCGGGATCCATTTTGGAAAAGGGAGAAAACCATTTCCCCCTAAAATCGATAGCTGAAAAGCGCTCTAGATTGGAGGGCGGCGTCACGACGCGCCGCCCCGCATCATGGCCGCCGAGGCTCCCTCTGCCTTCTCTCTGAGTAATTGCAATTATGATACATCTCTACGTACATGCATAATAGGTACGTCACCCGACCATCGCACTCGAACTACTTAATTGATGATTCAGCGCTCAAAGCTCGTAAAATAATATTAGACTAAATAATCAATTATTTAGTCAGTCAGTCGCTGCTTTTGTCCTTTGGATTTTGAAGAATAGATCTAATTAACACTTAGAAGCATTGCTATTAAGCCTGACAATGCAACCAGGGTAACTTCTCGGCTATGATTTTAACTTGACATTCATAGTAGTTCGTAGAATGCCGATAAAGCGATAGCGAATGGACAAACCAGCATATTTTGATTCAATATTTTGCCTTTGATTGAAACAAATGACAGCCGAGCGTGACTAAAATAAAAAACTTGGCACTTGACACTCGTTTTGTCAGAATCCATATGAAAAGAAAAAGTAAATAAACAAATTCTCAAAGTGTTCTTCTTATGATGCTGACTGTGCAAGTCATATTATAACTTAGTTGAGGTTTTTGTAATTGCACACTATTTTTATTCGAAACATACGGCAAGCGAAGGACTGTTGTGGTACAAAAACCGTAAAGGGTGGTTATTAGTAAAATTGCATGTTCGATGTTTCGAATGAGTGTCTGGCACAATTAAAGGTTCTTTTGAAGCGGATGCCGGAACAAAGCAGCACGCGATCTGGCAGCCTCGTCTGCCGCCTGTTGTCCTGTTTCTGTTAAAGGTCTTGCCCGAAATGCGAAAAAACATTGAATTTTAAACGTAAAATATTTAGCTCCAGTTTAAAACTATGCGCTTTGTATATTTATTAGAATAACAATCTATTTTTAAAACAATGGCTATTGTTTTTCTTTATCTCGTTTGCGTTATAAAAGTTTGTATACCTGCTATTTTGAAAGATTACTTCCGTACCAAATGCCATCTTTAAACCGACCCTTGCATCGCCACCTACAGCGTGGGCGCTCTTATTTTTTGCTGATCCCATTTTTTTAACGACTGTTTTTTTTTTGTCTACAGGTCCACATAATTTCCCGGTTTATAATGAACGGCGTGTGCGTTAGATGGCGAGGTTGGATCGATTTGGAACGGTTGGACGGGGCTGGCTGCTTGGAGCTGGACGAGGAACGCGCAGCCATTGAGGATGCTGCTCTGCGCGATCAAATCGAGAGGTACAACCAGCGGCTGCGGGATTTTGAGGATAAGCAGCGCGCGTACCGAGAGCACGGCGAGGAGCTGCGTGCGCACTCGCACGCGCATGCGCAGCGCTGCCACCAGGCGCGCCAGGCGCCGCACGCTGCGCATCCCACCCACCAGCATCCCTCGCACCAGGTCCACATCAAACCTCACTCTCAGGGAGCACTTATCTCATAAGCATCAAGACTTTGACTCCAAAATACGCCAACAATCGCTGATTGTGATCGGAAATCCCGTCACGACCCACGTAACTAAATTCAAGTAGTCATTCCTAAGCAATATAAAATGGCAGTCGCACGTCATGTCGATTACGTGTATTACACGTCAAACTATGCGTCAGACCTCAAACCATACTCATGCTTACGCCAGACAAATTGTATAACTTGGTAATCTATAACCCGCATTATTGTTTGCGTAGTTAGGTAACGTGCTGTTGCTACGCATGTACGTAACGTAGCACTGCTACGCGGACAGATAGGAGCGATAGAAGATTTCAACGCGTTTTTAAGACAGGTGTTGTAAGGTCTCCAAATTCTTTGCACTTTATAGACCTCACCATCTATAATATTGATTTCTTCAAATCTCCCAAGAGATTACCAAGTATCAAAAATAGTTAACATTTAGAAATATTCTCATTTTAATTTCTACGTATATTGGACCTCCAAATAGCAGTAGTCAGTTCGTGGTTTTGCAGCTAGGCAGGCGGTCTAGCTCGGTCAAGAAACGGATCGTTGTATTGTAGTTAGTAACATTGATGTAGCTCAGAGTGAACTTTCAAGCCGGTCACAGTACATCTGTACATATAGCTACTCGTATAGAGCCAGCGACACTCAACCCAGCATGGCAATTGGCAGCATAGCTACTTCGTATTCTCCTAAAAAAGACGCGTTATGTACATATATATCATCTGGGAGTCTGATGGGATTAGGTTGAGTGTCGCCGTTCTATTACTAATTTATAAACATAATAATCACCTAACTACACCACTACTTAATGTAAATAGATTTGAAGCTTTTGGGCTTTCTTTGGAGGTTTTAAATCTGGGAATTAGTACAGATTGTAATCTTATAACACACAGGGTGTTATAAGATTATAAACTATACTGTATTATATTAAATAAGTGTTGAAACAAAATGTGTTTCACGTTCTTCATTTCTAGTTGCAATGTTAGTTCGTAATTTGTAATTTAATGTAGGTATAGCTATCCACCATAGTCAATACGATCATTATTCTAGCTATTATAATACTCATATGTATATATTTTCATTTGTATTAATAACAATTCAAAAATGGTATGGACTTAGTTATTTCGTTTTGTTGTGTATTAACTTCAACAAGCAATAGGTATGTATAAAGAATATGCATAAAGATATTAATGACATGATAAGTTATATCAAACTTTTTTTTACCTTTTATCTTTTTAAGTGAATGTAATATAGCGTAAATCATAAAATCTCAATGTATCAGTCAAAATACTCACCCTACGTGTTATTTAATTTTAAGTTTGATATTTTTATGTAACAAATTATTGTGTAATAAAAGATATTGTGATAAAGTGTAAATTAAAATGTTTACCTCTTTTTAAACTACGAATTTTATTTTATTTTTAACTTAATTGTACTTATACATCTTTTCTATACTGATGTATAGAAACCCGGACATAGGACAAGTATTTATGTTCAGCACAATATGCAATATAATGGCAATGGTCGCATAAACTTTTCCCGAGTAGGTAAAGAGTTATCCCAAAAAAAATAACTCTAGAGGTTTTAGGTTCCTTAGGTTTCAGTGATATCAGTATTTGATAAAGATAAATAAACTACATAAGCTGCTTACTCGTGTTGGTTAGAGTTTATATGCCTCGAAGTTCAGTAATAAAGGAAGTGCGTTGTAGTTATCACTAACCAACGGATGTTGTGGTCAGCAAATCAGCAAACGCATTTTCTTTCACTCGTTACAAAAAAATATATACTCGTAGTTGGGTAGCACAATCATAGTATCTACCTAGTGTAACTAAGTACTTGTTTAGGTGCTACTTGGTATTTATGAAACACCATGTTTTCAATTATATTGAAGTCACTGATTTTAAAATGACCTTTAATTAAAAGCATAATAGGCGTTAGGTTAGTTATAACATTTATTCACAAACAAACTTACGACTATAACAATATTTACAAAATGTACATAGGTATAAATAAAATACATAAGAAACATTTGAGCTATCTACAGACCGTTGCAAACGATTTATAGGGGTTAGTTACAAAACGATAAAAATAATTTATTGACAACAAACATGGGTAATTACATGAATATCAAAAGAATATAAATTTAGTTGTTATTCATGGTTGGAGAACCACAGGTAGGTACCTACGCAAAAAAACCCTGTATGATGGCATAAGTATATATCCCTTCGCTAGTGTAAATGAAAGTTATAGACATTCAGACATAAAACATTATATGTAGCTGTACCTACCTACTGGCTAACGAATTGAAGACATCATTTCAGTTTCCCACATAAACTTTAATTTTAAACGTATTATAACAAAAAGGCTTCGATGCACTGATGTGTGTAAAAGGGGGTGAAACACACCCTCGTCAATATAATAAGTACTAGTCAAATTAAATGTAATTAAATTGTCTTTCATATTATTATTCATTTGAAAATACTACTAGGTACTTATCATTCGGTACGTAACCTAAAGCTAGTCAGAAAGTAAAAATGAAACGTGAAATTACATTACATGAATAAGATAAGATTTTCTATGATAGCACTCTGAATAATTGAATAAAATAAATGAATTGTTATTCAATTCAATTTATTCAGAAACAATTGCAATCCAATTGTATTTGAAATATTACATACTAGTAGTAGGTACGCCCCGGCTTCGCACGGGTAGCCTATATAAAAAAATGGTAGCACTCCGGGAGTGCCGGCAGAAGTGAAAACTTCAATATTAACGTTGTGTTTTCACTTTTAAGTTTTCACTTCAAAAATATAACCACAGTCGTCATAATGACAATGACAATCACAATGACACAGACACATTCGCGCAAGCGCGAATGTGTTTTCACTTTTAAGTTTTCACTTCAAAAATATAACCACAGTCGTCATAATGACAATGACAATCACAATGACACTTTTAAGTTGTTTTCACTTTTAAGTTTTCACTTCAAAAATATAACCACAGTCGTCATAATGACAATGACAATCACAATGACACAGACACATTCGCGCAAGCGCGAATGTGTCTGTGTCATTGTGATTGTGTCATGTCGACACAACGACAATGACAATGACAATGACAATCACAATGACATTACAACGACGAAGACAACGAAGACACACTGACACAGACACATTCGCGCAAGCGCGAATGTATCTGTGTCAGTGTGATTGTGTCATGTCGACACAACGACAATGACAATGACAATGACAATCACAATGACACAGACACATTCGCGCAAGCGCGAATGTGTCTGTGTCATTGTGATTGTGTCATGTCATTGTGTCACATTCGCGCAAGCGCGAATGTGACACAACGACGAAGACAACGAAGACACACTGACACAGACACATTCGCGCTTGCGCGAATGTGTCTGTGTCATGTCGACACAACGACAATGACAATGACAATCACAATGACACAGACACATTCGCGCTTGCGCGAATGTGAAATTGCGTGATTGTGTCATGTCATTGACATTGACACAACGACGAAGACAACGAATGATGAACGTCACGTTCGATGAACGTCACGAGTCACGTGACCCTGACTGAGTTTTCACTTCAATAAGATGGAAGCGATACAGTTAAATACAAGTTAGGCGAAACGATTCGTACGATATAATAGCGTCTATCTGGTTATGCGCGCGCGGCGAGCGATACGTGTTTCCCGTGCGAGGGTGCTCAGAGCGTCTGTCGGCTGCCGGCGCGCGAGTGCCGCTCCTCGGTCCTCCGCCCCCGCGCTCCGCACCGCACCGCGTGTTGGCAGCGCCTTGTACTCGCCTTGTGCGATGTCGCCACAACACTATTTAATTGTTTGAGTCATACGTCGCGTGACCGCAAGTGTGTTCTTTTGTCGTCTCTTGTTTTACGAGCAATGTATAAAAATTAAATAAGATCTTACGCTTTTTCGACGTCACGTGACCCTGACGCGAGTTTGAAAGTTTTTACCCACCCAGCGCCGCTAAAGAAGTTTTCACTTCAAAAATATAATTATAATATCTATAGCCTATGTTCAGCACATATAATGTAGCTTCACAACAGTGAAAGAATTTTTGAAATCGGTCCAGTAGTTTCCGAGCCTATTCGATGCAAACAAACAAACAATAACAATCAAATCTTTCCTCTTTATAATACACTCGAGAGCAATGAATCCGGGTCACTTAAAGAATGTTAAAAATCTCGGAAACTAAAAATGATAGGTTAATGCAATAAATTGTATTTAATAGACAATGTAATACTCCTTAAATGAAAGTAAAAAAAATATGAGTCACCATACATTTTATTAACACAAAATTACATAAAGAAAAAAACTGCTGATCTCTCCTTAAAACAAAAATAGGAAACATGAAATTTTTGAACTTTATTACGATTTTCTTGAATTTTAATACTTCGTATTGCCTCCTCGTGCTTCCATTACTGCGTTTACGCGGTTTGGCATGCTGTACACCAAGTTCCTTATACGATTTTGGGGAATATTCTCCCATTCCTCTGTGAGAGCAATTTTGAGCTCACGAAGCGTGATTGGGGGAGGGTTTCGTTGTTTTACGCATCTGCCTAGCTCGTCCCAAGCATGCTCGATCGGGTTGATATCCGGGCTGCGCGCTGGCCACTCCATACGAGTAATGTTCATCTCTTGAAGGTAGTCATTCACAATCCTACCTGTATGAGGTCGGGCATTGTCATGCATAAATATAGCATCCTCACCTAAATTGACCATAAATGGACCAACGTGATCATTGAGGATTTCTTCCACATATCTTACGCTAGTTAAAGAGCCGTTTTCTATGATCACCAGCTCTGTGCGACTTTCAGAAGAAATTCCGGCCCACACAAGTACAGACCCACCACCGTAGGCTACTTTTTCTTCGATGCATGCTTGCTTGAATCTTTCCCCTGGTCTTCGATACACTCTGTGTCTTCCATCGTGCTTGTAGAGCATAAATTTTGATTCGTCGGAGAACATAACTTTTGACCAATCTTCAATACTCCAATTTACGTGGCTCTGGGCATATCTTAGTCTCGAAATACGATGCCCACGCTCCAGTTTAGGGCCGTTTGCAGGTCTAAGGGGTTTTAAGTTAGATTCAGCAAGCCGACGTCTTACTGTCCATGCACTTGGGTTACTTCCTCCGAGGCGTCGAAACTGATTGGTTAGTTCAGTTCCTGTGAGAAAGCGATTTCGAAGCATGGTGTTCACCAAGTATCGGTCTTCTCGTGCTGTGGTACACCTGGTTCTGCCCGTTCCTGGTCTGCGTAGGTTAGAACCAGTTTCTTCGTAACGTCGGAGAACTCTTTGTACTGTTGACAGCGACACACCGACAGTCCTGGCTGTATCGCGCTGACTCCGGCCGGTTTCCAGCATTGTAAGTATTCTGGTGCATTCTTCAGGCGTAAGCGACATAATTTCAGCTTGAATAATGAATATAGAGCACTATCAACATGGTTTATGTACCCACATAAATGACAGATTACAAACAAAAGCAAAACCAAATGCTGTAATTTCGTAGTTCCATCTTCGAAAGTGGCCCTTTTTCAAATTTGATTTTTTTATGATATAACTTTACAATAACTAAGAAGTTTTAATACCTTCATTTAAGGAGTATTACATTGTCTATTAAATACAATTTATTGCATTAACCTAGCATTTTTAGTTTCCGAGATTTTTAGGATTCTTTAAGTGACCCGGATTCATTGCTCTCGAGTGTATTAGTTTAGACAATTTATAAATAATTAAAAAATAATAGGTAATTAATAATAGAAAATCAATCAATCCAAACAGTCAATATTCGTAAAATGTCAATTGTGCTCCTATTTACTTATTATTAAGGCGAAGTCAAAGATTAATTAAATATTGAGATTGATCACAGCAGTGTTGGTGCGTTGATATCTTGTGGTCAATACCACAGGACCGAGATAGATATCCAGCTCGATGTCAGGATCCAAGTTGACGGAAAGGAAGCCGCAAGCATGCATCTAATGCAGTCAAGTGTGGTATGAGCGTACGCGACACAGATCACGTGTCTCGAGGAAACCTTATGACTCTGAGATGGACTGGTATTCAGGCCACTTTCTTTACTTCACCCTTCTCCGGTTCGATGTCATGTCACTATTTTTACGGCCGGTTTCTGGAAACCCAAATCACGATTGATCCGAGTTTGACACATACTTAGTAATTATTTGATTTTTTCGTTGATCATCGTTCGAGAAACCGGCCGTAAATTTGTTTGGTAGTAGTTTTTTGTAATAGGTTCCATAAAAAAAGTATAAGATAGGTAAGGTAATAAATATAAGTAGGTATACTTACTTACTGACACTATCAAGCAAGAATAAATTTTGAAAAAATATATGCTCTATAAAGTAACTAGCATGTTCGATTCAGATTTTTTGATAGTACTACCTGCCTAGAACATTGACAGGTATTATTAGCCAAATTAATTTTATATCGGTAGATAGGTACAGGATGTAAAAAGTTACTCAAGAAAACGTAATCCTTCCTTCCTTTAAACCTTTTACAAAATTATAGTGTGTTTTGTAGGTGTGAAAGGCCTTAAACAGTGATTTAAGATAAGCAGACAACTACATATAAATATAACTACAACACAAGCTATAGGCACACTAGGTAGTGGTATACAGAATGATGCGTTCGTTCCCACGCTCTGCGCGGATTACACGAAATGCCCTTTTGGTGCTTCGCTCCTACACTGACCTGGGCTTTTTGCGCAAAAAGAATGCTCCGATAAATCACAAGCTCATTGTATACAGGATCCTGGATAGCCTTCTCCGATTTATGCATTGTTAAAGTTTTTTGTGGTATCGATCAGAAATGATGTCCAATAAAGGTACCTGCTCAATTTTGACCGTCAAGGTGCCGTACGTCACAATAAAAGTAAGATAACATCGTCCCAATCGCATCGCATGACATCGTTATCCACAGTTCCGCATACAAATATCCTGGAACTGTTATCTGATTGTATTTTCTTTATTTGAAAAGGTAGTTTCAGCATATTTTGCACAGGTCAGTGATTTTTTTGAAATTCCATGTTTGGCATTATACAAATCTTACAAATAATCACGTGCAACTTTGACAGTTTACACTCTCTTTGGTTAACAAAATGCAAGCACAAAGTCCTTCGGTTATTTCATTTCATTTATCTACTTCTTGATCATTATAGGTAATAACCACTTCAATATAAAGTAAACGCTCGTGAAAAAGCGGCCAAAGTGTATCTATCAAATTGCACATGATTATTTGATAGGCTATTGATCACTGCTACGCATAGGTAGGTACGCAGCTACCTATATCGTTGCGATTGGATCACATTATGAATTGACGAGCTTAGGAAATAACTATTAGCAGATAATTTGTGCTTATAAATTTTACAACCCTATTAAAAGCAGTAATCATCGTCGTGTCCAGTGAGCATGAATTTGAACGTTTCCTTTCGGGTAAATTGCGTATAATGAGGGCGTGTGAGGGCGGCAGAGGGCACAGGTGCGCCGCGCGTGCGTCCGTCGGCTTTTTGTTAGCCTTTACCTACTACAAGTATCGACTCAGTAAAACTAACAGTAAGGTACGCGAGCTTTTTACGCGATTTTTAGTTTTGTTCTGACTCATAATAAAACTTACAATTAGATACCCATAAAAGCCCGTGTAATTAATAATTTGCAATGTGATATTGACAGACCAGAAAAGCCAAACGTAATGAAGACCCGTCCGTACCTACCCGTCCAGGAAATAAGTATATGGGCACGTCCACAAATTATGTTTTCATGAAATTATTGTAGGTAAATAGACAGTGATTAACACTTATAATCAGATAGGTTTTTAAAATATATTCGTTTAAAAATAAAATGAATAAATATAAAAAAAAATCAATAAAATTATCGTGTCAAAGACGTTTTCAGATCAGTAAAATACCAGTGCCATTGCGAAATTAGCTGCAAACCTCTTTCAAATAGTTTGTAGAGGGTCTCCATTTGGTATCACTAAATATAGTATACCTAGTAGGTACCTAGGTAAAGAAAACTTCCAAAATCAAACGAAAAGTGCAGTATTGCAACAGTGCAACTATGTTTGTACAGAGGATACTAGAATTGACTAATTTTATTTTGATTACTCGACTGCAGAAACATACATCAAAGTTTTGAGTTTTATGAGCAGCAGCGGCACTTTGAAACCGAGTAGCGCCATTACGTCCACATGTTTCCTCGAATAAACGTCTGTTTTCTACGAAGAAAACGGCTGTCATAAAACTCGTTATAGATCCAGCTACATAAAACATTTATTGACCTTTTGTTTGTAATAAAAATCATCATGGGGCTTTCAGTCCTGCGCCGTGTCGTGATAGGATGTGGCGTTTAACGCTGCAAGTGCCTACGTAGGTACCTTACCTTGGTTGCCAAGATGGCCGTTATCTTATTCTATAAAACCCCGACACTATTGTGAATTTTAATCTAGTCCATCCAAAGGTTGTCTAGAAGAGATTGCTCAGAGCGATAAGGATGCCCATTGTACTTTACTTTTCTGTTTTTTGTAAATTCTGATATTTCCTTGTGGTGTGTAGGTACCTACAATAAAAAGTTTTCTATCTATGTATCGATTATTATTACAACTTTGATATAGTCAGAGATTGTATTATAGACTCGCACTTTGCATTTATTGGGCCATCTATGTATACCTATGCTCTATTCTACTTTGAAGCATAGATTTAAAAAATCTATGCTTTGAAGTATCTTCCTAATCACAAAGTAAGTTCTTTATTAAATGACATGTGCTTAGTTTTCCTAATTAAATTGATTAAGCAGCACCTTATTAGTATCTAAGTAGGTACTTGTTACTCGTTAGTTTTGTTACCTACGAACTTTTGTCATAAATTATTTTTTATATACATACCTTGATGTTGAGATTGCTTTATATTCTAATTATAATTTGAATCTACAGTATCGCATCAATGTAGGTACTAAAGGTACTTCAATGGAAATTATTTTCTCAAATCCTCCTGGATTGAAGAAAATAATCCTGCGACACGTGTGGGATAATCCTGGCTAATTGAGAGCGTGCGCCCTTAATCCAGAGATCATCAGGTGCTCATCCCACCCTTCGCATCTCACTCAGCGCAAATCCATAGATACTTTTGCAGAGCAGTTACCTACTTCAGTATGAAGATACTAATTACATCATAAAAATGAACAAAAGCGACCTAGTAACCGAAGAAATTCTAAAAAAACAAATTTTTGAATATTACTCAAAAAGTAGATAATTAGTTAATTACCTACATCCTAATGAAATTTTGGTCACTATTAATCATCAAAATCGGTAGGTAAGTACACAATTGGCGGAGTAGGTAGGTATCGCGTAACAAACATACAAAATAACGTAGGTACAGTTGAATTAAATAAATAAATAAATAAACAATGCTGGACAATCCACACAACATCATCTAGCCCCAAGCTAAGCAGAGCTTGTGTTATGGGTACTAAAAGACTGACATATCTACACATAACATAGATAGATATATTTTATTAAGTATAAGTACTTACATAATATAAAATACCCAGAACACGCGGAATAAATATTTGCAGATCGTACAAACATTTATCCCAAGGCGGGACTCGAACCCGCAACCGCCGCGTCGCAGGCGGATCTTCACCCGCCGCGCCACATCAGTCGTCAAGTGAAACCTCCATTTAGGATTTCGAACACAAAGAATAAAATGGGACTAAGACTACGCTGTCCATCTGTCACCTATTATATCTGGTACCTATTATAGGTAATTAATTACTTATAATAGGTAGATACCTATTAGGTATCTACTTGCTTTGATCTACATAGTACCACGAGTTTGGTATACCTACTGCGAGTTTCGTGAACCAATGATTATTATCTACAATGATGTTAGATGATCTTTGATTATTTCAAATCTTATATGACTTCTACTTCTAGTTAGAACAAGAGTTTGTCTACTAGTAGGTAGATACTATTATATTATTGATCCAGTGGCTTGAAAGACACAAAATACATCTAAAAATTCTATATAGCGCCATCTAACGGTAAGTAGCATTTTTGAAGCTTCGTTCTAATTTAAATCATTCATTCGTTTTGCTAACTGTGTTTGACTTGATAGATCAATTGCCAGCTGATTTATGTCAAAACAAACTGTCAAAAACATATTTTTTAATTGTTGCTTTGTGTTGTTAATTTTGTAGTGTTCGCCAAACTATTGTAAAACTGTAATTTAACAAGCTAACAAGATAACTTTTATCAATGTTTCCTAACTGAATGCTTTAAAAAATTCAAAATGAGTGAAGAAAACGGCAGCAATGTTAAAGAAACCAAAGAAATGTATGACATGTACCACCAAGAGTACATTATTATGGCGGAATAGTGAGTTACAAAAGTTATAAAAAGCAATAATTGTGTATGAATAAAATACAAAATAACATAAAACTCATCTTTTTCCGCAGCCGAATGTTACAAACAGAAAATTTGGAAGGAATCTATGTGATACCAGCCTATGAAAATTCATTTTGTGAGTCTTTATACTAGCAAAACAAGATGTCATACTTGCTGTGTAATTTAACAAGCTTAAAAGGAATTACTGGTATGGTAGATTATGTATGACTGAAAAGTGTATAGAATACTTACATGATAAGTGTGTTTTCTCTGTTTTCAGTGTGGTATGGTGTTATTTTTGTTCGATCGGGCTTTTATGAAGGAGGTATCTTCAGATTCACATTGACACTGCCTGATAAGTTCCCAGATGAGGAAGTTCCTGTAAGTTGCAAAAACCTAACTTACAATCAACCTGATGATATATCAACAAATTTTTTATTCTTTATTTTCAGATTCTTACATTTTCATCTCATGTGTACCACCCAGCAATAGATAGCAACACCGGTGTCTTTAATCTGAGTCAAATTTTTCCTCAATGGGATAGAAAGAAAGACCATATTTGGCAAATATTCAAATATTTGTTGTGCGTCTTTCATAACCCTAATGTAAAAGTGCCTGTCAATCTAGAAGCATCTACAGCGTAAGTTCTTTAATGATTAACTTTTATGATTGAGGATTATATAATTTTATGAGTTTTATAATCTGTGATGCACTTTTCATACTGAATTCATATTATATTTGAAACTATCATGGTTTTGAAGATAGTTTTCATTATCGAAAAATAATCAAACTCACAGATCATGGTAAATATCCCATTTATAATGAAAACTGAATTCATATTGTTCCAGATTTAAAACAAATAAAAAGTTGTTTATGGATAAAGTGAGGGAGTGTATTGTGTCAAGTATTGACCATGTCTATGATGATCCACCAACAGAAGACAAACACTACATTACATTTATGCCTTATGATCCCAGTATACATGATGCTGCAAAAGAAATGATGCTCAAACCGTCTAAGCCAAGTGAAGGCATGAACCAAGGAATATCTTGGATACAACAAGGATCCTTTCAACCGTTCTCTAAAGATGAAACATCATGAATTAATCATTTATTCTATACAATAATTAACAGGTAGGTATCTACCAAGGTACCTACCAATATTTAAGTTTTAGTTTAATTTAATGTTTAATTAAAGTACAAAATGTTTATCAAAAACAATAATCAAGCTAGGTACCTATCTGATTGTATTGTTTTGGCCATATTTACAGTATAATAATAATTGATCTATACTAACATTACATTAACATATGTATCAAATACATTTATATAACTAAATTAGACAATAAGTACATATAATTCTAATCTAATCAGACAAAGTGTTTATTTTTAATTTAAATTCTTTAACTTTTTCACTAAACCAAAACTGATCTAATTCATATTTTTTATTGTTCCAATTGAAATGTGTAGGTCCTTCTAAATTAGTACTGTTGAATTCAAAACTTTTACTGAATTCTATGGCAAGTTTGGACTTCACCAGACCCACTCCTCCGTATTTATCATCAGCAGGATGGTACACTCTGCCAGTTAGAGGTAACATGTAAATTTTATCCGGCTTAAACTCTGTAGTTAGGCGATCACCAGCATATCCAAAACTTAAATGATCTGTATCATTTTTCTTCAGAACATTTGTATAAACAATTGGAACATCATCACATCTTATAAAGTTTCTTTCTCTTCCACATAAGGATATGAATGGGAATTCTTCTTGATACCTTTGAGTTGTGTTCAGCCGAATTCTCTTGAAAAAGAAATCCAGAAACTTCTGTTCTTTGAAGCATGAAGTAAAATTTTTCATTTTGGAATCATCTAGGAATAGCTGAAAAATTATGGCATTTTAAATAGACTGGGTAAATGTATTATTTTCTTGGACAGTTTCACCTATCTACTTTATCAGGATTAGACGGTACAAAATTATTGAAGCAAACAAGATTATTGGTTGACCTTCTTTTCCTAGGTCGGTTAAAAAAGTAAACAAATAAGCACTCCGGTTACTTACCATTCCTTGATGATCTATGTAATAAAAATACTCTCTAATTTTAGGCTCTGGTTCTTGGCCTTGGACGTAATGCAATAGTCTTGCATAATTATTGAACTTTGAAATGCTGCTCGTAGTGAGTATGCGTGAATTTATTATTCTAGCCATTTTTGCACCTACTGACTGATATGATGCATTGCATTTTCCGTCTGCCTGCTGACCAGAGTGTAAACAGAATAGCATAGCAAATCATATGATTAAGGTAATCACATCTGCTACTGTCATTAAAATAATCTGCATAATACATTCTAGATAATGAGCGATTTTCCAGGGAGTGTTCTTATAATACACGATAGATGGCGCTCAACGTCAAATGCATTTCAATGTCAATTGTCAACACAAAAAGTTTTCATATTTTATCTGTGGTGTGAAATTTTTGTCCTAGAAAAAATTCAAAACTGTTTGACAAAAGCTAAAAGTCTTCAATCGTGGCAGAAATCAGAAACCAGTATACAGTCTGTTGTCGTCAAAAGTAAAATCCACAAGAAGGTACACGAATGCTAAAATAAAAGCAAACAAAATTTATCAAAACGCTGAATACACCGAAACGGACGTGACAGGATGATAATGACAGCTACACGACAGAGCTACCAATAGATTATACAGATAAAAAAGAGAGGGATTTTGATACACTATTTGTCTACTGCCATCTATCGACTATTTTTGAACTATTTTTTTTTTTTAAAAGCCATTTGGAAAATCGCTCATTGAGTAAAAATCTTTCAGATCATTACCTATGGATAGAGTTAATAGAAATATCTCAAGACAGCAACATACACTAAATACCCACTAGTGTTATTAGCGAATAGAAAATCATTATTTGTGATTTTTTTACTATACCCTCTCCATATACATAGTAAGTCAATGGAAAAATCTAAAAGCCTTTGTAAATTTGACATTGACAGCGACGTAATTTAATTTGACAGAAAGGCGACAACCAACCAGCTGTCCATATCCATTTTATTGTTTGTTTTTACATTACAGGAACTTCATTCAATAAAAATAATCTAAATTAAAAATATTCATGACCGACCGCAATCAACAGTTAATGCTTCTTTATCCAAATCTACCCACTTGTACAAAATTAAATGGATGTGTTATGTGTTTGATGGCATTGCCCAACTAAAGTCTTGAAACCCACAAGGCTGCATTGTTTTACCATACATGGAATAAACTATCAAGATTTCAACATTTAAATATATAAAATGGACAACATCAGAAGATCATGGAAATTACGTATGTGATTGACATTCCAGAAAACCTATACGTGATTATCCAAAAAACAGGTTGTACCAACTTACTATTGACTAATCCTTCAATATTTATTGCAGAAGAATTTGTGGCCCACAAGGCAAACGTCAACTGTTTGGCCATGGGACATAAGTCCAATCAAGTTTTAGCCACTGGAGGAGATGATAAAAAGGTTAATCTATGGGCTATTGGACGACAAAGCTGCCTTATGGTTGGTACCTACAACTTATTTACTATAACAGGCCTTGTTAGAGATGTGATATAGATTGATATCCATGTTGTCCTAATTTCAGAGTTTGAGTGGACACACTACACCTGTAGTATGTGTTTGTTTTGGTCACTCTGAGGATTTAGTTTGTGCAGGCTCACAAACTGGTGCATTAAAAATTTGGGACTTAGAAGCAGCAAAATTGCTAAGAACATTCACAGGCCATAAAGGTGCTATAAAATGCATGGACTTTCACCCATATGGTGATTATTTGACTACAGGATCTTGTGATAGCACTGTGAAATTATGGGATACAAGAAAGAGAGGGTGTATTGTAACATATTCCAGCCATAGACTTGCTGTAAACAGTATTCAGTTTAGTCCAGATGGCCAATGGATTGCTTCTGCATGTGATGATGGTAAGAAGATATTCATTATGTATGTTTTATTGAAGGTTACTATCAATTTATTGAACCTTTTATGCACAGGTATAGTAAAAGTGTGGGATGTAAGAGTGGGCAAAGTGTTGCAAGAGTTTGTAGAACACACATCAGCAGTGACATGTGTCAAGTTCCACCCCCATGAATTCCTACTTGCCAGCTGCGGTTCTGACAGAACTGTCAACTTCTGGGATATGGAGAAGTTCCAACTGGTATCCAAGTTTGAAAAAGAAAATACATCTATTAGGTATGTTACAAACAAAGTTTGAGAGCCTTGAGAAATATGTTTTCTTAACTCTTCTCTTCCATTCCATTCATTTTTAGATTGGTTTTACCCAAATCTGGATTGGGTTAACTCTGGTTAAACTCACTTAACATAAGTACACTGCTTAAGTTACAGTAAAGTTAGTTTAATTTATATGGACTAGGCAACTATTATGTGTATTATTACTAAGTTAAATTGACACAGCACTGGAACTTCGGTATTTAATTTAATTGTAATTCTTAGTAAGAAGGATCACAGAAAAAAACGGTAGGAACCAAACCGTAAGTTTCTTGCCCATTATTCAAGGCTCTGGTCGCATGGAACTGGCACCTAGAATCACGTAGTATGTAAGACTATACTATTCCAAATGATCCTTGTGATTTTATTGAATAAAGTAATTCTGACTTTGAACTAGTTATCAATCTATGAACATTTTAAACATGGGCTTACAATTTGTAAATCTTATTAAATTTATTTACTGCTTATTTTATAGGCACATGGTGTTCAGTGATGATGGTGCCACATTACTAGGATGTGCCAATGACGGGCTACATGTGATTGGCTGGGAGCCGGCCCGGGTTTTAGACACCGTTCCTGGTCACTGGGGTAATACCCATGACTTAACTGTTGCACAAACACAACTTGTGAGTACAGATATAGAATGAGAACATCTCAAATAAATACTTTTTACTAATAAATATTTTGAAGCCATTAAAAAATCCTAAATATCATAAAAGACCCCTAAATACAATATCCTAATGTAAACAACATTTAGATAAATTTGCAAATATTTTTGTAGAGTTTAAAATTTTATATGATATCTAGATAAAGTCAGGTAATAACAGGTTAATGTACGAATTTCTTTCTGCTCCGCGACCGGACATTATGATATAATTAAAAAAAGAAACTGTAGCTCAGACATAAGACACAACTAGATTTACAATCTTTTTTCAGATTGCTGGTTCTTTCCACTCAACTTATGTAGTATTATCGGTGGTCGATCTCAATAAGGTGCATCCATACGGTGGACCGCCGCCGACGTCACCGCCAGTCGTTAGAGACCTCTCGCCTTTCCAGAGAGGACATTCAGTCCGCAAGAGCTTTTCTAAAGAGAAACCTCCCAAAGAAGGTAATGAATATAATTTCTATAAGTCATTTTTCTCATCTTTAACCAGGTAAAGACTTCTAAAAGAAGGCAAAGTAGAGTAGAGAAGAAAATTACTTTTTATAGAAATTTCACTGTAAAAATATTTTTTGTTATGTTCAGTTTTGCACCGGCCAACACTACTCGATGAAAAGACTGCAGAAGAATCGACGTCTGGAACGGAAGCGGATGAGGACTCAGGTGCCATTATATCAAATTTTAATGACTACACAGAAATATTCAGCCCTTCTAGAGCATGTGAGTAGTTTGAAATACCCGATGATGTAAAAGAACCCTCTTAAAAATATTGAAATTAATGACAAAATTCGTTTAAAAAATTACAGTAAATCGTACACCGCCGCCAGCCACTAGCTTGTCTTCTGAAGATTTTTCTCTCTCAGGTATATAATGGACTTCACCCCTCCCTCTTTGTCTTCGCCTACCTTCAAAGTAACATCCGATCGGCATGCCACAAACCTTACGCGAAACACCTTTTCTTACACTATCTCACAAATAACACCGTTTCAAACTAAACCATGCTTTACCTTCCACACTTTTGATTAAACATTAACGGTCTATCTTATAAAAAGTTAGCGCAGACTTGATGTATTGATTACCATACGTAATGACGACATAAAGTCAACGTTAACTTTTAATAAGATAGGGAGTAAACCAATAACAGAGGTTCAGTGTTTGAGTTCGATTTTGATTGTTGT
This sequence comes from Ecliptopera silaceata, assembly GCA_932527185.1. Classification (NCBI taxonomy): domain Eukaryota; kingdom Metazoa; phylum Arthropoda; class Insecta; order Lepidoptera; family Geometridae; genus Ecliptopera; species Ecliptopera silaceata. The sequence goes on from OW052192.1 coordinate 6,273,503, forward strand.
TTTGGTCCTAAAGTGCAAGAGCCGGTCGAGAATGTTGAGCCGATGGTAAGCACGTCACTGCGAGACTTGATGTTGGATCAGCAACAGATGACGAGGCCTCAGCCGCAGCCGTCGCCGCCGCAGCGTCAGCGTCCGGAGTACTCGAAAATACCCACATCGACTAAGGAACACTATAGTGCTACTGAGAAGAAGACAGAGTCATTTACAAGTAAGTTTTTTTTTCCGTGGCCTTTCATTATTATACGAGACCAAAAATAATAAATACCTAAGTAAGGCTTAACTAAATATAGGCTTTGCTTAGTTTGGGATTACAGATGGCGTAATATAAAATATCCGTGAACATTAATTTATATGAACGTAGAAAATGAAGTCACGACTTTATCCACAGCTATCCGCGTCCTCGCAATCATTATTTTACTTATAAATATATTTATAACTTATACAAACACCTAGATGTATAAGGAGGAATGATGTTTGTATTATTATTATTTTAATGATGTAGGCTCTGCATGATTATAATACATACTCAAAATCAATCTGATTAATTGATTTTCTGTAGTTTGATAAATATTAAATTAATTAATAATACAAACATCATTCCATCATCAGCCAACGTCACTAGAATACAAACTTGTTGCCAAAACTCATGATTGCTTTCATAACTAACAGTGGTGGTGGACAAACAAGATGCCGTTTTCGCCGCAGCGCCGACGCCGGCTATAAGAGACTACGCAGCCGGCTCACTGAATCGACACAACTCTTATAAAGAAACTAAATCTACCACCGACCTAAGTAAGTTTCAAAACACTTCTTCCATACCTAATAGTATTAGTGAAATTCGCAATATTTTAAACCATCTACAATCCTCGGGTTATTAGTAGACACTAGGTATTAATGTTAGTTCTTAGTCTAGATTTTAGTTACGGTTTGTTTGAAAGAAATCGTTTCATGCGAAAAGACCGCCTTTTGAAGGAATTCGTGTTACCTTATATAAACGTACCAAGTATCTGTAAAATTCAATGAAGTTTTTATTATTATTATTAGTTTAATGTGTGTTTGTCTGTCTGTATCAGTTTGTGTCTGTAGCTCATCAACTCTATGTACAGATTATTGATGCGATTTTTTGTTTGAAAGCTAACACAAGATCGCTTTTTACTACTTGTAAATATTTTCAGCAACAAGCAATCTTCGACAAAGTTACAGTGAAATATCATTAGGACCACCGTCTCTGGGACCAAGATCGTTATCATTCACCAGGACTACAGAGAGTGCTAGGTAAGAAAACCTTTTCCAGAAAACCATCGTCTATACATTTGCTATCATCTATCGTTGAGATCGTTGCGTGTAATTTGAAAATGGCACCTCTAGTTTATAAATTTGTCGTTTGTTTTTTCGTTGTAAATCAATCTTGTTACCTTTGTAACAACTTTCGGTGTGAGCACCTGGTGACTTGTATTGTACTACAAGTTTCCTAACCATCCACCTAATCCCTCGGGATTAGGTGTGACTGGTACTCGCACCAGTCTGAGGTTAAAACTGTGACATATCTTATAATATGTACCTAAATCTAATTTTGTAAATAATCCTATTGTGATTTTTACTTTTCAGACGTAGAGTAGAACCAGTAGTAGCTCGTGATCACGTGACTGTGAACCGAAGCGTGGATGCGGCAGACCCGGAGCCTGAATTCGTCCCCTGCCTGACTGACCGACCCGTTGGATTAGATCTCGATGAGTTTTTACCTGTGAGTGGCATACGTTTTTCAACTTGTGTTAAACTCTTTCTGTGGTCATTGAAGAACACACTTATGAATATTAAGCGATTGCATAGCTTCTATCGCGGGCCTTGGGCGTGGAGATCGATTCCAGAAATTCCGTAACGAAATGACCTAACACTGCGCATGCGTAATCTAGCAAAAAATGCTATGCAATAGCCTTACCGCGGCAGTCCCGAGTGGCACACGTCTTTTTTATTTATTTTGTTAATATCTCAATTTTATTTATCTTTTTGAGCATATAATGTTCTACTGATTAAAATGGTATAATAATGTTAACAGCGCGGTGGTTTGACGGGTGCGATGGCACGACGCGGCGGCCGCGGCGTCAGCGCCGAGCCGAGCGAGCAAGAAGTACTCGGCGTTATGATGCGCGGACATGACTCCATGATGGCCGTGCTTACTGCGAGACTGAGGGTACTACATGTAAGTATATCTATACAAACGTCTAAGTTACTTTATTCAATAAAATCACAAGGATTATTTAGAATCGTCTTACATACTAGGTGATTCTAAGTGCGATTATAATACATACTTACATTCTTTAATTATAATACTTTTATTATAAAGAGGCAAAGTTTGCGAAGTTGTAATATTATTACTATGTACTAAAGTGAGGTTGTAGCGGATAATCTCTGGATCTACAGAACCGATTTTAAAAGCTCTGGTAAATAAAACGGCAAATTCAGTTCAGCTTGTCAGTAAAAAAATAACATTATTTGTGAGTGATACTCACATAAATATTATGAGCCTTAGAAGCTCTTGAGAAAAGTTTTAGTTTTGCTGTGATGACAGAATTTAAACTTTGTATCTGACAAACCTATATAAAGTTATGGTGAAATGTTTTTCTAGATTTATTTATCCACCACCAATTAAAAAAATCATTTATTGTAGATTTTCCACTCAGTGAAGATGAACAAAAACCTAAAAACTGCCTTGGAATCTGTGATTGAGCTGGAGGATACATCAGTTATACTAGACATCTTAAATGTGATGGCACACAAACCGTAAGTATTCATATAATATGAACTGTATTAACAAGGAAGATACATTTCATTCCGGCACTAACTCATAAAGACTCAAACCCATTGACAAGAACTGTTGAGTTGTGAATACTCTATTTCAGTCTTCATAAATTAAGTGTTGTAACAGCTCTATATAATAAATAATGTAGCATGTTATATTTCCGACATTTACAGAGTCTCATAAGTTCTTATACATTCCTAGAAAATGGGACAAAAAAAACATATTCTTCAATTTTTTGTTACAGGTCACTGTGGAATTTAGATATCTGTTTGTTGATGCTTCCAAAAATATATGAACTGCTGCAAAGCAAATATGAATCGTAAGTAACTTATACTTTTAACTTTAAGATTTATTTAAAAACATGCATCTATTAACTACCTCTGTAGTCTCAATTTTTTTCACTTTGTATTCAATTAATTACTTAGTCAGAGCTAGGTTAATTATTATAACTTTCTTACAGAAATTGTTCGATAGAACTTTTTTACTTTACTTGCCATGAATGGCCAGTTTATTGTAACTACATTAAACGTGGCAGATGCTTACAAGTTATAACTCAGTCTCAGAGAAGAGAAATATCCTTAGATAACCCTCTTTAGAGATTTTTAACATTGTAGAATACTACTTTGTTTTCAAAAGGCAAAAACCAACAGAGAATATGTTTTGCAGGTATATGCAATGCGGCTGCATCGCGCTAAGACTGATAGTACGCAATTTCTCGTCAGTGGTGCGAGCCAACGTGAGCGCGCCCGTGAGAACACTCGGCGTGGACATTCCTCGCGAAGAACGCTACGCTAAATGCGTTCAAATACACAGACTGCTCATCGACGTGCGAGCATTCCTTCTCAAACGACAAACTCTCCAAGGAAGACTCGGGGCAGCCTTCCGTGATCTACACAATCTCATGCAACAAGGCCTCGACTGAAAAACTTTAATCATATAACCAACTTATCCTAGTATTAAGTTATTTACAGAGAACTGATAAATTATTTAACATTTTCATTTTAATATTTTAGCCGCAAGTAATATTCAATCAAATTGATTGTCTCACCAATATCACATTTTTGTTGTGAAATAAGTAATGTTTAGATTTATTAACAAAATATAAGATTAAAATGTTTTTTTATACTGGTTTCAATTGTTTCCTACTTAGCTTTTAGGTGCTTACTATACAGAAATATAAAAAACATATTTTACTTTAAAATAACTTTATTTACACTGATAACACTATCTTAGATTTCAGCATGCTAATTGAAGTTCTCCATAAATTGATTGTAAAACTATAAGTGGTCTGTGTCTATGCAGATCACTTATACCTGTAATCCTAATTAAAAGATGCTTTAAAATTGATTTGTTTACAAGTAATTTATTCTATAAAAATGTGATATTTAAAAAAAAATGATAGTTTTAATAATGTTGTTTAAATAAAATTAATTATCATTATAAAAAGATGTTATTTGGCAGCCAATAAAAATATCATACATTTTGAAAATCTTAAAACAGTGGGCACTTAGTTGCCCCATTTAATAAAGTAACATGCAGACCATCTCTAAAAACAATCTTAGAAATACCTTAAAGGAAATTTACCTATCTATATCTGGCATCACATTATATAAGACTAACCCCCTATTTTATAAAAACTTACATAAGGAAAATATCATGTATGCACGTTGTTTTTTATAAGATAGACCATAAGCTAGTGTTTTTTCTTTTTTATAGTAGTGGTACTTGGACTACTATTGGGCATTTTTCTCTTTTTGTATGCTTCCATTTTCTTGAACAATATTTCATCAGATACATCTTTTTTCATTTCCTGTTCTGGAATTATTGGGTTCTGCAGTTCCATTAGTCTCTCAATCTCAGGATTCATGCCTTTGAATGAGAGTCTGCCCTCCATCAAGTCCTCACAATATATGAAACTCGATTGAGATATATAATTGCCAAGAGAATCACCGTGAATAGTATTTGAATTTGTAATGCCACCATGATCTTCTATATTTTCTAATTCCTTTTCTAGGCGCTCTTTTGATTTTTTCATGAACTTCATATCTAAGATAGATTTCGGTAATTGGGGCTTTTTATTAGCCATCGTATAATATAAATTTGTATAAAATCAAGAATTAACTACTATTTTGGCTATGTATTCTTCACAGAACAATATTGTTTTGTTTGTAAGGTTAGATAATTTCTTCTTCTTCTTTTTTCTTTTGTTTGTATGCAAACTGTCACATAGATTTTTTTTTTTTTTTTTTCTTTTTTTTTTCGCTCATCGGAGCAGGCTATAGTTAAGAACCATACCGCCTAGTCTTACGTTATGTTTTTCTCGTATGTTAGTTTGTTTGTAAGTGTATGTCTTGCGTAAATATTTTTGAAGTGAAAACTTCTTTAGCGGCGCTGGGTGGGTAAAAACTTTCAAACTCGCGTCAGGGTCACGTGACGTCGAAAAAGCGTAAGATCTTATTTAATTTTTATACATTGCTCGTAAAACAAGAGACGACAAAAGAACACACTTGCGGTCACGCGACGTATGACTCAAACAATTAAATAGTGTTGTGGCGACATGACGTGACGATGACGTGGCGACATGACGTGACGTGACGATGACGACGAAGCCAACGAAGACACAGACACATTCGCGCTTGCGCGATGACGTGACGATGACGTGGCGACATGACGTGACGTGACGATGACGACGCGCTTGCGCGATGTGACGATGTGACACAACGACATGACACAATCACAATGACACAGACACATTCGCGCTTGCGCGAATGTGTCTGTGTCTTCGTTGGCTTCATCGTCATCGTCACGTCACGTCATGTCGCCACGTCATCGTCACGTCATGTCGCCACGTCATCGTCACGTGACGATGACGTGGCGACATGACGTGACGTGACGATGACGACGAAGCAAACGAAGACACAGACACATTCGCGCTTGCGCGAATGTGTCTGTGTGTGACACAATCACGACTGTGGTTATATTTTTGAAGTGAAAACTTAAAAGTGAAAACACAACGTTAATATTGAAGTTTTCACTTCTGCCGGCACTCCCGGAGTGCTAGCTTTTTTTTTTTATAAGTAGAGATCATATCAGTTACTGATACACATCTGAATGAAAAACATAGATCTTATTAAAAAATTGTATTCAGAACAGTGCACCATTTCTAAATTAGCGTCGATGAGACCGCAAAAGTTAATAAATCGTTTAGATCAATATAAAAATCTTATGTGACATTGACATATTTAAAATCGATGTAGTCCATCCTAGGGATGGGCAAACCGAAAAAAAATATCGATATTTATCGTATCGATATATTTCAAATATATCGATTATATCGTCCAAGAAATATCGATATTTCGATACATCGATATTTTTTGCCCAATATGCAATTTTTTATAAAAATTGCCAAAATACTAGAAATTTTAAAGCAAATACACATCTGGCTGTTTTGACATCAGTTTTTATTATAAAAAAAACAGGGTTTTCATTGCTTGACTTAAAAAAAAACAAATTAAACATAACATTACTCAAAACAGAATTTGTCTGATATTAACATCAGGAGCACTCGTTGTTTAGAGCTTTAAAAATATATCAATTTTGATATCCGAAAATAAATATCGAAAATCGATATATCGCTGGAAAAAATATCGCCGATATATATCGATATTTTTCAGAAAAAATATCGATATTTTGATATATCGATATTTTTTGCCCATCCCTAGTCCATCCAGTCTATTGATAACCTCAAAAATTTGTAAACAATCCTCATAATGTTGACTCAGTTGACTGTTTAAAATAGGTAATTTCTTATAGTTCAAGAGTGTGCGAAACGTGTATGAAATGTTTATGTGCTACTAAACGAAAAGATGCAGGTTTCAGAAATTGATAATGTTAAAATATACAACCTCAGTGTTGGAAAATCACTTCCAGACGTAAGTTTCACATACCTACTAACCTCAAACCTTTTGTATTTTAGTAGGCTGGTGGTAAAATCAATTTCTTTGGTGTTTTTATTTGAACATATATCTTAGTATTAGGTATTCCAAATCACACTACTAAACCACATTCAACAAACGCCAAATTTGCATAAGGTAGGTTCTATAAACATATCTTGAGTAGGTAAAGTTTTTCTAATCATGCCTATTTTATTTATTTATAGTGGCTGACAGAAAGGAAGAAAAGAGCTCTACTTAAAAAGAATGTTGACTTGAGAAGAAGAATAGAACTCATTCAAGAGTTTGATATGCCAGGAGTCAGCACAAGTCTACGTGTTTCAAAAGATGGACAGTACATTATGGCCACAGGCATTTACAAACCAAGAATCAAATGTTTCGATGTCAATAACTTATCCCTAAAGTTTGAGAGGTGTTTGGATTCTGAAGTTGTTACATTTGAGATATTGAGTGAAGATTATTCAAAAGTGAGTAGATGCTTCAATGTTAAATCTTGAGGTATTTATCTGAGTTCTACTCTCACCTCCAAGATGTTTCCTTTTTCAGATTGTATTTCTACAATGTGATCGTTATGTGGAGTTTCATGTTGGTCATGGAAGACATTACCGACTTAGAGTTCCTCGTTTCGGTAGAGATATATCATATCACAAGCCCTCATGTGATTTATTTGTTGTTGGTGCATCTTCTGTAAGTTTTATTTCATCATAAATTATATTCTATATTTTTTTGTGATATAAGAATTTGACTTGAACATTCTGTTTTCTAGGAAGTGTACAGACTCAATTTGGAATTAGGTCAATTTTTAGCACCATATGTAACAAAAGCTACGGAAGTCAACTGTTGTGATGTCAATGAAGACCATGGGCTGCTAGTTCTAGGGACTGCGTCTGGACACGTTGAGGCATGGGATCCACGGACTAAGACTAGACAAGGAATACTTGACTGTGCTTTACACTGTACCGACTCAGAATACAAGTAAGGGTAACTTTTTAACTTAATTTGTATTATATAAACTAATTGAAGAAAATAACATGTTGTGACGACCTTACCTAGTGGGATTAGGATTGTATGAAAAAGAAAAAGTATTATGTAGACTTGCCATTATGCTAGTGTCTATTTGGATAATACTATGTTTATCTTTATCTCACTTGTTTATGAATGAAAAAAAAATATTTCAGAAATATCACTAACAACTCAATGATAATCACAATTTACTAAATTGTTTTCAGAAATGATGGCTTACCTTCCATTACTGCTATAAAGTTTGATGGTGCCTTACAAATGGGTGTGGGGACATCAACAGGCCATGTTCTACTGTATGACATAAGATCGAGCAAACCCCTTTTAGTAAAAGATCACATGAACGAGCTACCCATCAAAAAGTTAGAGTTCCACAAACAAATGAATTATGTATATTCTATGGATTCATCCGTTGTAAAGATTTGGGATAAAAATAATGTATGTTTTTAACTAATAAATGAATTCATAATTCAATGTTATCAATAACTTCACAAGGTTGTTTAATATCTGTTATGTTTTTTAGGGCAAACAATACACAAGTATTGAGTCATCAGCAGACTTCAATGACCTGTGTGTTATTCCAAACACTGGCTTGAATTTGATGGCAGTTGAAGATCAAAAAATGCAAATTTATTACATACCATCACTAGGTATGTTTTATTATTTTTTATGTACAAGATTTTTCTACTAATTTTGGTAACATAGTATTAAATAATGTGTGCCATAATTAGGTGCCATTTCTAAGTTTAACTCATAATAATAATAATGTTAGTAAATATTTTAAAATATAGTATTTATTCAGGTCCTGCTCCCAGATGGTGTGCATTCTTAGATAACTTGACTGAGGAACTGGAAAGCTCTGCATCCCAAACAGTGTATGACGACTACAAGTTTGTAACTAAACAAGAACTTGAATCATTGGGATTGGACCATTTGCTAGGAACAAATCTCTTGAGAGCATACATGCATGGGTAAGACTTGTTTACACATCCTGCATTCAATAAAATGTGGTATAGAAGTATTATTCATATTTACTATTCTATTTCAGATATTTCGTAGATGTAAGATTATACAAGAGAGCAAAATCAATAGCAGATCCATTTGCGTTTGAACAGTACAAGAAGAAGAAAATAAGGGAAAAGATTGAACAAGAAAGACCATCCAGAATTAAAATTGAAGATAATTTGCCAAAAGTCAACAGAGACTTGGCCTCAAAACTTATGGATGCTGAAGGAAAGAAGAAGAAAAAACAAACTGGCGACTTGCTTAAAGATAATCGATTCAAGGTACATATTATACAGATAATGGCTGTTAAAAACATCTTACTAATATGATAAATGTTTAATATCAATCACATCATACAAGCATATCAATTTGAACGAAATTTGGAAATTTATGGTTTAGTAATCTAGATTACTTTTTTGTCGAATATAGGAGAGAATCGCGGATGAATACGCAGGCGGAAATGTTTAATAATTTGTTTTTTTAAAGGCTCTATTTGAGAATCCAGACTTCGAAGTGGACAAGCAAGCTGAAGAATATCGTCTCCTCAATCCAGTTCTATCACGACTTGATGATAAGAAGAGCAAAGAAAATAAGAAAGCAGAGCCTAGTCTTATGGAGGTCAGTTTGTTTAAAATTCCAGTATCATATACATAATCTTAGTGAAATATTGTTGAATTATATTTTTTCACTTATCTAATCATTGTTTTTAGGTCGAAGAACCAGAAGATAAAGATTCTGATGCAGAACTTTATGAATCAACTGAAGAAGAGAGTTCAGACGACGAAAGGGGCTGGGTGAAAGAAGTTAAAAAACAACACAAAATTATCAATAGAAATAAACGAGACGATGACAATACTGAGAGAGAAAATGGAGAAAAAGTCTACGAGTTTGACAAGGCACCTAGAAATACCAGCGTAATCAAGGGTATAACCAGAGTTAGTAAAGCCAGCTTGGGCGATCGACTAGCTAGCGAAGGATTAACGACGACGGTTACTGGGACTGGTGGCAACAGAGAGATGCGGTTCCGAATGGGTTACAAAAAGACTAGAGAAGAATCAGACAATTATAAGAAAATGAGAAAACACCATCAAGAGAGGAAAGAGATCGCAAGGAAAACTGGTTTCCTATCAAGAAAGAAACTGCCTAAAAGATTATGATGACTTTTGCAATAAAGCTTATTTTACAACAGTTAATCTAGATATTTCATTTTGTGTAAAAATCTAATTTTTATTGGCCTGTCATCATTTTTATCGTTTACTTTGATTAGGTAAGTAGGTATGATTTTGTTTCGTTTTATCAAAAGTTCAATGCAGTTTAGAAGTAGGTAGGTACCAATTAGCTAGTAAGATTAGACCATACCGTTTAACATTATAACGAATTCAAAACAATGTATGAAAAGATCAAAATTTGTGTAGCTAAGAAGCTATATACGAGAAAAATGGTTGCAATGCAACGTGAACATTAGATATTTCACTAATTATTTCGATAAAAAAGTGCAGGTAGTCTTGTAGCCGGCATAGTATATGCTTTTAATTCGTGTGATCAAAATCAATTATAAATAAGTAGGCAAATCAATGTTCTGACGAATTTTTATCTGTTCGACTGTCTGGACCGAGTGACTTGATGCCCTATGTAGGTAGGTGTCGGTATAGTGTAGTGGTATAGGTATAGTGTCGGTGGGAGCATTGTAATGAACTTTAAAAACACAGCAGTGCATTGTTATCTCTAGTTCGTGCGACAACCTTTTAAAGTTTTGATCAAGTCAACATTTTATGTTTATTCTGTGAAAAATGTAGCATGCTCTAACGACAGTTTCTTTTATTTGATTGTTAATTTATTTTACAATGCAGAACGACAATGGATCCTACGGTAGCGGTAAGTTGTTAACTTTTTAAATACCTACCTACCGTCGTTATTTAGAACTGTGTTGTTTGCATCAACGTACTATTTATTGTGATAACGTAGTGAATAATGGACAAAAAGTCAATTAAAACATAGATATGGGCAATAAAGTGAATAATGTGCATTTTTTAAATGATTTTGTAGCCAGCGATCTGCTGGATAGCCATGTTCTCGGGATCGACAAGCACTGTGAGCCAGCGATGCCGCGCTCGCACAGGTCAAGTCTCGATGCCAATAGCGTTGATGTGAGTTCAAGTTTTACTATAATGTGATGACCTCTCCTGTTTTAAGTGCCTATTGTTGAAATTGAAACACTTGTTCAATTATAGATCGGGGAGATAACAGAATCGCCAGACACGGAATACATGAGCACTTCAGCAATTTTACACTATTGTAAATCAAAGGTGAGTGCTGTTTTGATAAATAAATCACTAACAAGTGGGAAGGTGCATATCTGCGCCCACATAGGTCACCAAACCAAACCTACCAAGTTAAATGTATATGTTTATATATGTTTTTTTCAGATACTTCTTCCGTACCTAAAACTTTTGACGATAATGGGCCTGGGGCCTGTAGTGGACGTCTCAAATTCATCAAAATGTGCTATTTTCTGCTCACATTTACATTCTGCGCAGGTCGCAATTCTTATGTTCATAGGATATATCTTACAGTATATGGCTTGTTTCAGGTATGTTATTGTTTTGTTTATGTAATACACATAAGAAATAGATACACCTACCTACTAACACCTACCATAAAGTAGTTTTCTGTAATAGACAGCATTGACTTCTAAACTAGCCCTTCTCATTAGTCCTAGAAAATACTTAATGAAGCTTATGTAGGTATTTTTTATTACAGACGCGATCGAGGTTTCTGTTACAAGCTAGTTCCACTTGCTTTAACGTCATCCTTAGAGTATGACGCATATAAGCAAGTGTGCTACGGAAACGTAGCCTTCACGTACATAGGACCCAGCATACTGCATTTTGTTGGGTTCCTTTACGCACTGTACTTGTTTCGGATATCCGATAATGAACAACTACAGAATTTAATGGAGAGGGTGAGCGAACACCTTATACTATGCTAATTAATATATTTTATGGGAATACATCTTAGATTTATTGGAAGCTATGGAGCCCTTAGGTACAAGATTGGTTGCTGGAAATTTGGCAGAATATCTGCGGTCCAGCTTACAACAAAATATCTAACAATATTTTCCTTAACTTCAATACTATTCATACTAGTCTATTTTACAATTCAATAAATTTATTTTATTATTACATTTGTTATCTTTCGTTTCAGGTATTTTTATTGTCATCATACGCGCCGCAAGGCACGCCCACAAACAAGCCGAAGCGCCTGTTACGAATGCTGTGGTTCTTTATAATCCTCAGCGTTATTTGGATGGGATTGTCGCTGTGTTCTGTCAACCTTATGATGGCTAAAGGAACTGTTATGTTTCGATGGGTCGAAAATAGGTACAGTTTTATATTTAAGGCTTCTTTTAGAAATAAACTTATGTATAAATCAACGCCTATGATAGATAGATAAATCACTTATGTATAAAACAATGCCTATGATAGATAGATAGTCTAATAGTTTACGATTAGGCGATGCATTGTTATAGGCAGAAGTTACCGTTTAAAATCAACTCAACGCGATTCTCATTGTTTCAGTTCCTACGAAATAAACCTAACATTAAAGATATTGTTGATAATCTGCACGTTGATTCACGACATGGTGCAGGCCACGATAATTACGAGTTATTGTTTGCAAGCACAGTTATTGCAGGCACATCTCATGTTCCTGAAAGAACGTCTTCTTAATCGGACCATAACACCTTTGAATTGGATGAGGGTATGTATCTTAACTGTTTGGTGAAGGTTTTTACTTGTACGTAGGTATTCTATGTATTTACAAAAAAAACGTATATAAGTATTCTTATATTATATGGTTACCTCAAGTATATTTATTCTAAAATAGTAGTCTAAAATAGTTAATACAGTAACAGGTATTGTGTAGGTTTTCTTATTGCTGTAGTTTGTATTAAGTAACTTAATATGTTGTGTATTGTCAACAGGAAATAGCCGAATTCCACAAGTTATTGAAGTATTTAAACGACGATTTGGCCCCGGCAGTGTGTCTATTCACAATCGTGAACATATCCTGGGCTACTTCCGGAGTACTGTGGTTATTAAGCCTGGACAGGGTGGATACGGAAACGGAACCGATACTGGGTATCAGTATTCTGAACCAACTTCTATGGATATCAGCTGTTATAGTACCGTTTGTACAGGTAAGCTACTCAACTTTTATTAAAATCGGATTATAATCTTTTACTAAACCAAAAGTTTTTGAATAACAAATAACTCGAAATTTCAATTCAACGAATTTAAAATACGTTTTGTATACAAAAATTGCGTGTTCTTATTCTTAGATCTCACTTTTTGATAGGACGAAAGTTTTCCAATAGCAGATAACTCGAAATTTCTATAAGTAATCGTTTTTGAATCATAGGTACTAGAAATTTATTTTTTAAGTTGTTTCGAACCGAATAAGATATATATAGATACAGGCTAAGTACGAATAAATGTCTAAAACACGTTTTTTCTTACTTCCAGGCGGCACGTTTATCGCGTGAATGTCGTAAAACCCAAGCCGTGGGACACGAGCTATGTGTGCGACCATTCCTGCACCAAGACACGACACAAGAAGACATCGCTACTATTCTAATGTACGCGTCCACATTACAACTAAACGCTAAGTTATTTCAATACCCCGTAGCAGGACGATATATTTGCCTATTACTAACATTGACAGTAATCGTACTGTTCTCTTTAGGAATGTGTCACTATTTACAATAATTGTATTTATAAATCTAATTGAATGAATAATAAAAGTTGATTATTTTATTCATGTTTTTATTTTTAACCATACCTTTGGCACTACCTTAGTAAACACACAAGACACTTCTAAAATAAATATCTATTTTCATCTAAAAACTTAACGGTGCGTATATTTTCCTATTATTTGCCATTACATATACCGTTAGACTGCTATTGGTTTTTATCCCGAGTATTCCTATGGCAGTGCAATGCGACATTCAATATCATAATCTATTCCTCTTGTAAAAAGATCCTGTTTTCTAAGTCCACATTTTTCAAAAGAAGAGAAAAATCTAGTTATGAAATAGAATATCTTACTATGAAAGCCCTAATCGAAGTCCACGGGCAGATGCGTGGAAAGTTGCGCCCCCCACCACGACCGCACATCATGCAAGGCGGGCTGCTCTCGCATTATATTGATGTTGCTGTGATTATGCGAAGTACGATGACTTTTCACAGCTGCTGGAAAAAAAGTACAATAATTACTCCCTAATCGAAAAAGTACCGGTGGTCGATCCTAAGGATATGCACTTATAGCTTCACGTTTTTCACTTTTTATTTATATGTTTTCTAAAAATTTTTTACAGAGCATGAATTTGGTAGAATAGTATGTAAGACTGTTTACAATCTAGTTTTTTCTAGTTTCAGTTCATTTATTTCTCATAGGCACAATATTGCACTTAAGAATGTCCAAATTGGATACAGGTTTTCAAAAAATAAGTCTATAATAGCGGGTTATTTTTTAAATGCTAGATTTTGATGACTATCACTAATTAGATATTTTTTGATAACATACGAGGTGACTTCTTGTTGAGGGCTGGATGAGGGTCGCTCAAAGTAGGCTGCAGATATTTCTTCACTGGACTTTCTGGCCTAAAATAAAAATAAATACATTTTGCGCTAATAAATAAATCATAAATTAATAAAATAATTTGATTGAAAATCACTCCAATAAAACAAGTTTTTTTTAATTCTGAAAACGGGATCAATTTCAAATGACTCTACCATTGTTTGATGTTATGTTAGCTCGTTTTATTTACCTTGGAATGGTGACAGATGGTAAACCTGGTTTCTTGAATTGGCCTTTAGTAGACGCTCGTTTTGATTGCGAGTCAAATGATGATGCAACATCTGAAAACAATCATCAAGTTAAAACTAATTAACGTCCACAATAAACAGCACAACTTAGTATAAGATCGCTCTGGTTTAGGCTCACGGTTGTCACTTCTTCTTTGCAAAATGATGTCTACGCTAACTGAAGTCTAGTCTAACGCTTGGCTCGCGTTTAATTGGAGTATGATCGATGATCGAGGCTCGACAACACGATGACTTATTTGAAAAACACTGCATGTCATCGTCAGCTTTACTGTTGAACGTTCCAGCGTTAATGTGCAGTGTATCTCAAATAAGTTACGATTGTCACATTGATTCGTGTTTAGAGCATAATTACACTCAATTAGACTACTTACTCGATATAACGGGTTGGGAAGTAGATTCAGTGATTTCTGCACGGCCTTGATTCGCTACTGCTTGCTGAAAACGTGTGAATTTGGTTACAGTTAAATCTTGTATAATTGTATAATATGGTATGAGTATTTAAAAGAGTATGGTAAATAACTGTAAGTACTTGTGTTTCCGATTCCGTTTTTTCCTTTTCAGTTTTCTCAGTGTTCATATCGACAGGTTGTTCGTTCGTCTTTCTAAGGCCAGCGATGAGGCTCGTTTGTTGTTTCTGTAAACCAAATAAAGAATAATAATGCAATATAGAGTTTCTAGAAATACAGTAGGTACGGAATAAATGAATAGTGTTATTTAAATAAACGTACGCTAGTATTGGCTCGTATTTTCTTCAAGCAGCCTTCAAGCCACGTCCGGATGGTTTGTTTAGCTACTTCTTCTTCGACGAGAAATTCAAATTCCTCTCTCGCTAGAAGCTCTTCCATTTGAAGTGCCTTGCGGATATCCACGGTGCGGTATGACAGCATGCTGTCAATTAATATGATTTTTATAGATTTATTAACTTCAAAATAAACTTTTATAACGCATGCCATTTTACTAGTGAAAACGCTCGTGAAATGATATTTAATAAGTACATAATACGATTTTATAATTGTTTGAGAATTAATGAATTGAATTGAATTTGTTGAAATTGATGAGCAATAAATGAAAATGCACCGAATAAATAATGTTTTGAACATAGTGAACGAAATCCTGAGAAATCAGAGCATCGAAAATAAACACACAGGAAGTACAAAGTCTCTACTTTATTCTAATTAACGAATCATAAAAATTAAACAATGGAATTATCATTCTTCTCTCCTTATCTTCTTCCACTCACGCCATCCATCAACTCTGGATCTACTCCTCTAACATTCATATCATCTTTCAGATTAAGAATTAAATTCAAAAATTACAAAACGGTTTATTAAAAAAGGTTGTACATACTTGATAACGTCATGGAATGTGACATCTTCGCCGTTATGAAGTCTCTCAAGTTCGTAGCACATGTATTTGAATAGCAACCTTTCTTTGTGCGTATCACATTCCAACCTTCCTCGTAAAAGTCGAAGTATGAATTTCACCTATTAAAAAAACATTTAATAATATAATACTGGTGTAAGAAATGCCTTTGCTATACAGTGGGACAAGATAGGCTGAATAATAATAATTACAAATAAATAAATATTGCCGGACAATCTACACAATATCATCTAGCCTCAAGCTAAGCTGAGCTTGTGTTATGGGTACTAGAAGACTGACATACTTAATACAATACATTACATAGATATATGTATATATATTTTATTATACATATCAAATACCCAGAACACACAAAAAGGCTGAATAATAATAATAAAAACTGGTAAAAATATATGTTTTACGTACTTTTCTCACTGGGATAACTCCTTTTTGATGAACGTCAACAATGTTCCAAGTGTTCTGGAAATTTCTTATGTCAGCATAAGACAACAAAGCGTCTTCTTCGTTAGAGTAGAACAAGGAAAAGTTTTCCATGATAATAGCTGTAAGGAAAAAAATATTATTTTGGTGTACCATTCCAGCTCCTTGCGCTAGTTAAAAGTCAACGTAAACTTGGGATGAACAGACCTGTGAATTGCTACTCGACAAATAAAGTACAGATAAAAAAAATATTGTATTTTATGTGTTTTTTGGGGACGAATAAACAATTATCTCATTTTATCTTCAACTCTCTTTTCTCTTAAAATATTAATAATAAATGCACCCAAATACAAAATGTGCCAAGAGACGCAAGCAATTTAGCGATAAACGTCTATCGCCAACTTTCTGACGGATTTAATAATAAACTATAAAATGATGTACCCCGTTTCCTTACCTACTAGTAGATTAAGCACGATGTATGTAATGATGACGTAAAAAGTACAGAAATAAGCCAGCGATGCGGTAAAGTTTCCGCAATCCGTCTCCCAGTAGTTATCAGCGGGCGTACAATATGGGGGTGCGACCATACAATCATGCATTATCTTATTCCAGTCTTCCCCTGTCACTATACGGAATAGCATTGCTACGCTGTGTATTGGCGAGTTGAAATTTGCACGTCTGAAACAAATATGGATCAGTAAATAAACATACTCGAATGTAATATTTAGTTCATTATCCTTGCTAATTAAGCTATTTTGATTAATAAGTTATTTCATAATGAGCATCTATTGCTTAGCGAAGCATTTCCATCGTACTTTATATAATTTGAATTGAGAACATCTATAAGTTACTCTCCAAATTGCTATATGTAAATAGTAAAAAAGTAAGATCATAGAATTATCAAATAAAATACAACTTGATTGCACACCAAAAAATAATAAAATAAAAAACAATTCAGGGTAATATATTGGTCTTATACCATCGATGAGTTTTGTCTCGCTAAAGATATGATAGAAGAATTTTACCTTCCAATGCCCTCTCCGTATTTGACGTTTCCAAACACAATAGTACCAGCCAGTGCATAGAAGAAGACCAGTAGAAACATGCCGAATATGATGAAGAAACTCTTACAAACGCTCACTCCGACCGTAAGCATTAACATCTTGAGCGTGGTGTGTTTGCCCGTGATCGTGAAAAATCGGAGAATCACCACCATGAAGCCAACGAAGTAGGATAAGTCGTTCTGAAACATAAATAATTTCATATAAAATGCTTATCAAAGAAGTACAGTATTTAATTTAATTTTGATAAGCACTGCACCTGTTAATAAAAAAATTATATGTTGTGCTATTATTCTGCACAAGCGCATTTTTTTATTAAACTGAAGGATGGAAGAAAGATCCTCAACGGATGTCAAGTGAAAACTGTATGAACCAAACACGTTCTCAGTAATTTTGAAAACTTTATCCATCGTCTCGAAACACGTTCTCAGTGATTTTGCACCGCGCTGATGACTCTTATTTGCCTTGCATTAAGGTATGTTTTACCTTGAGTGTGAAATGCATGAATATCCATATACATCCGGCCACAGTTACCAACAGATCGTATCTGTTCCGACGACTCTGCCAGTACCCGCGCGGTGTGAATGCGATCGTTTTCAATAGCACTTCTACTACGAACACTAGTGTGAGTAGAGCTGACGTTAGCGCTAGCTGTTCTGTATGTGGAGAGTATTTTGACCACTGAAACAATAGTATAATTTTGAACAGACTAAAAAATATCATAATACATCTTTGGGTCTCATTTCGGTACATATTTTTAAACTTGTTATGACTTAAATCTTTGGTTCTCAGTTCGATATATTTCTTGTATTTTATGCGTACAGTGTTTGTCCCTCATAACTTTTTAAGGTTGATGCTGTTGATGTTTTTTTAATTTAATTCAAAAAATATTTAAAAATTAGTTAATCATTTAAAAAATGCAAGAATATTTGTAATATTCTTGCGTGACTTCTAGTTTCGACAAACAAATAGACCTTAAAATCAGATATTTAGACGTGGTTTTAACAGCTGTCTTGCTCGATTAATTACATATAAAATATTTAATTAAATTACATATCAGATGACGATTTTGGTCTGCACAGCAGTTGTCAAATATTTATTACATTATTTTGAAAATACTTACGGTTACAGCCAGAAGACCGCTGTTGATTAACACCACAATAGCAATAACCCGCTTGAATGTTAGGTTTTGTGTGACGTCATATGCAAACGCACGAACTTTCCTTTTGTTCGGACGAGGGGGCAGGTGTAGCGGCTGGGCAATTTTCAATCTCTTTTTTAGATCACACCTATCAAATAAAAGTAACATTGGGTTTATTTATAAGTAAAAAAAAACATATATATAAAATACACAATATTATCTATCTATTTAGCTAACCAGATCTTAAATTTAAATGAGACGTCGAAATGTGATGCTTGTTGCATCACATTTCAAACAAAAAGTATTATCAAAGTCCACTAGGAAAAAATAAATAAAACATCATTCTTTTAAAAAAAATTGAAACTAAGCTTTCTTCTTAATCTTTTTTAAAAAAATTGTGTCATTTTGGAAGTCAATAAATAATAGATAATATTAGTTATTAGTTACCATTTTTATATTAACATCTAGTCCAATCTCATATCATAGCTTCGAATCTGTTCCAAAACATTTCATGAACATGAAATACCTTAAACAACCGTATAACAATAGTAAAATAACATTCTTACCATCTCCTTTGGTCGACAGTCAATAGTGCAGTGCCTTTATTCTCGGAATAGTTCGCAATGACAACGCCGACAAATAATGTGAGTCCAATCATGCATCCCAAGAATATGTACACGTGTATGTAAATTGCGTGCACCTTTAACAATATAATATTATATTAAAAAAAATATGGCTTATTAATCTTACGGCCGGTTTCTCGAACGATGATCAACGAAAAAATCTAATAATTACTATGTGTCAAACTCGGATCAATCGTGATTTGGGTTTCCAGAAACCGGCCGTTAGTGTAAGATAATTAAAAAACACACTAATATTATGGATGTGTGAAGAGCCCAGATTTGAAATGGCTAAAAAACGTAAATATCTTACCGGTCCCAAAGCTTTGATCAACACATCACGAACGTCCAGCCAACCTTTGAATGATAGCACTTCGAATAACGTGAGTAAGGCATCGCCGATGTTATCAAAGTTGAACCGTTTTGGGTTAGCCCTGAAAGATATAAAATACATTTATTTATGAAACTGAAGACAGACAAAAGACAATCAAATTATTATCAACGACTTTAGTGGTGGTTAGTAATTGATACAATTAGCTATCTATGTCTATTTAAAATATCAATATAAAAATATTTTTATTTTCATTTTATACAGAATATAAAAATAATTTTTATAAATTTGAAAAAAATTTGAAATATGACTAAGACGTAACAAACTAGGTGCTCTGCTACAAAAGGAGAAAATATTTACGCTTCAAGCTACTTTTGTCCCGGGGTTCTTAGACCAATGGGTAGTATTAGGTAATATCAATTGAAAACCGCTTGCGCCCGCTTGTCTAATTTCTACAGACGAGAGCCATCTGTTGACCGATGAGCTGTGTTTCATGTAGCATGCTAGATGAAACACAGCTCAAAATAAAGCTAGAAAACTGATGAGATAATTACCAAACTCTAGGCACCAGCATCGAAGGAAACGTCTCGTTGAGTCCGGGCCTCAGTTTCATTTTGGTGACGAACACACGTCGCATAAACACACCCACGCAATCCTCTCTTCTTTGTATAGTGGGATCGTTGCAACGTGCTAATCTAGAATTACATTTTCAAATACAATTACCAAACAATTCAAATCAAATACAATTACAATTAACGTATTAAAATAAAAGGACAGAGAAAACTCACCTTCCACCGTATAACTGTACACCATAACTAGCAAATACGAACATCAGTAATATCAGCAGTGTTGATACCTAGAACAAAATCAATCAATAAAATTAAGAAATAAATGAGCTGAGCTGCAATCAAGCCAAATTGTATAAAACAAAAGTAAAACTTTACCTCTTTCTTTAACTTGACGAAAAAAGAAGTTGACAAATCTGTAGTCCAACACATTTATACAACAATTTGTCTACTTATATAATTTGTTGTTATATTACTCTACTATGCAAATATAAATTAAATATAAATACTACGTATAATTATATACCAATAGAATCTCCTTGAAGCCCCGACATAGCTCGTAGACAACTTTGCGCATGTGTGGAACCAACGTGAAGATACGAAGAGGACGCACACAACGAAGGATCATCAACATTTGTGCGAGTGAACCGGGGGGCACTCGACGCGGCATCCAAACCAGAAATGTAAGGGAGACCTGAGTAAATACATTGTAAGGTTACGACATGTGTAGCTGGCAAACACTGGATGAGAAGAGCCGAAGACCGGGCTCAGTGGCGCGTCTTGGGAAACACCTACGTCCAGCAGTGGACTGCTATAGGTTGATGATGATGATGAAGGTTACGACGATTCTAAAAGAAATACTACACAAGAAGAAATCAAATAACAAAGCTACATTAGTCACGCTACGCACGTGGCAAAGCTACACTAGTCACGCTACGCACGTAGCAATGCTACACTAGTCACGCTACGCACGTAGCAAAGCTACACTAGTCACGCTACGCACGTAGCAATGCTACACTAGTCACGCTACGCACGTAGCAAAGCTACACTAGTCACGCTACGCACGTAGCAAAGCTACAATAGTTATGCTACGCGTGTAGCGAGTCTACTCAATTCTTATAGTTCTGTAATCTTACTAAAACTTTACCACGTGCGATGTACGTGGTAAAGTTTTAGTAAGATTACAGTACTTACTAACTAGTTCGGCTCAGTTAATTAAGCAGATGCAACACACGTTGTTATACTACATAACAAAGTCTTGGTTTGCGTGTAGAGATCTACTTTTACTAAGTGATGCGTAGCTGTGCTACACCAGTATGCTACGTCCGTAGCAGTACTACAAGAGTATTGCTACGCGCGTAGTACAATTACATCGGATTACTTAGTAATACTAATACCACGCGCGTGCATAACAATGCTACAATTTTCATATTGACTTACAATGTAAATGAATACATCCAAGACTGCAGCGGCATCTTTTAAATAGGCTTTCGGTGTGAAGAAAAGACCATCGGCTAATATCTTCAATGCAAGTTCCAAACTCATGAAAATAACGAATCCGTATTCAGCAATCTGAAACAAAACATTATTACATTCCAATATCACTGTAGAATGTCACAAGATGATAATAATATTGAAGTATTATGTTAATTGTACCTGTAAGACGAAATTCTCCATTACTCTGTAAGTGGGTGTTTCAAACATCATAGAGAGACATGATAGAGTGGTGACCATGATCATAACCCAGTCCATGTAGGTAACGAGACCAAGGAAGTTACTGAAACAACGAGAAAGATTTGAAAACTACGATGTACCAACATTTATTACAGAGCCACCGTCAAACTCAAACTACGTACTTTAATTTAGTAAAATCGTATATTTTTGTATTGTCATTTTATTTTTCGTATGAAGATTTAATCATATATTTAATTAAAAAAGTTGAGAGTTATCAGACATTTTAATAATCTTTTTAATGATCTTCTAAAACACATTATATAAGAGTATTCGTTTCAAAGGGTTTATAAAATTTACTTATTAGAGAAATATCCTTAGCTATTAAAGCGCCCATAACATCGACATTAAAAAAAAATCTTATTTAATTGATCGAATTAAAAAAAATTTAAAAAAAAATGCTTATTTAATTGATATGAAATCGATCGAATTAGTAGGAACAGTGTCAAATAACTATCAAAACTTACTGAAAGCTCTTGTAGTGCACTTTCCTCTCATTGCCAGTGACCGGATCCCGTAACCTCGCGTCATACCGCGCGTCGACAATGGCGCGACAAATCTTACGGAAGCGAGATTCGCGCGGCACTATCAGTAATGGCGTGTCAAATAATGGATGGTTTTCACGTAGATCTTCTTCTCGTTGATTTCTGAAAACACACCAGATGTATAAATTAGATGTTACTTTGTATTATAGATATATTTGACAGGTACAGCTCGGTGTGAATTCTGCCTTTTACTCTGGGTCACGAGTTTTACTTGTGTTTTTTATTAAATACATATACGAATATTTTATCAGCATTACTCTCCATAGTGTAATGTTAGCTTAGTTTGAGATTATGCATATTTATTACTACTACAGACTGCATGTGTACAACGTCTACTAATATTTGTTTATTAATCGTCTATTAATTTTTGTTCGCCGTTGGTGGATAATCCAAGGGAAGCATCATAATAATGCATTTAAATATTCCATTCTATTTGGTCTTCAACATATTACTGCTACGGACTGCATGTGTACAATGCCTACTAGTATTAAACACTACATATTATTCAGTTAAGTACCGTCTCATCTCAGCCTGTTGTCGTTTAGCTTGTAACAGTCTTATGTCGAGATACGGCGGTCGGGCTCTCGATGAAGGCACGACGCGCGACGCGGCGCCGATGTCGCCGTTCTCGAGTAAATGCTCATACGTTTGCTTCAGTTTGATTGAGCCGCTGCGCACTGAGCGGCGGATCGAACGGGAACCAAACCTGTGGAAAATAAATTATATGTTTTTTTTATTGATTAAATCATTCATTTCTATGATTGAATGTAGTAGTTTGTAGCTCATTTATATCGCAGAGTATTCAATGTCCAATCTTCAGTTTCAATTCAAGCTAACGAATAGTTGGCTTAAGTAGCTCAATTTAAATTGAATTTTGGTCCTCACAACATAAAATTTTGAAAAAATAAAAAATCTTTCTTCCCTAGAATAAAAATACATGTTTTTTAAATGACTTGTTTAACAATTTTTGGTCAAGAATGAGCCGACTTTAGCTCCTCCAATGATCGTCACGTGTTTCTTTTTTATTACCTTATGTAATAAAAATTGTAGTAGAAAACAAATGATGATACATAATTCTTACTTTTTCTGGTCTACGCGCAGTTGTTTAGCACTCGAAATAGTCCCCTGGGGTTTCAGTCCTTTGCCTCCGGTCGCCAACATTGCAGAATCTCCCAACAGAGGTCGGTGATTGTTAGAATCTCTGAAAACATAATAACAGATGTGACAGCTAAGTAAGAATAGCTTCCATCATCTGTTCCATCTCTAATCAGAAAAAATATGAAAAATAGATTGTATATGTTCGATAAATAAGAAAAAAATAAGAAAACATAAAATAACCTCGTTTACACGGCCACATGTCCATAACCATTATCTGGAAAGAAATAAAAGAAAAAGTAACTAAACAAAATCTCATGAAAACTAAATATGTTTACTTCAATCATGCTGAAACACGTTAAAAAACTGCAAAAAAAAAAATGTAATTATATTTTGAGAAAAATGCTCATAAATATTGGAACCTGCAACAAAAGCAAATAATATAAAAAACTCACTCGATAATAGAGCTAACAACATGTCTCCTCAGCGCAGAGCTCGGTCGTTGCGACGGTGGCGCCACCACTAGAGTTTTCACCAAACATCGCTTGCGGTACGGAAAAGCTATCTTAGCCACGCCGATGTATTCAAATGCTCTACGAGACACATCACCCGCGGATCGATTACTTGATCCCGCGTTTACTCCGTCCCGTAAATCCTCTTCGCCTTCTACTTCGCAGACGAACTGACGCATGAACGATTCGCGGACCTGCAAGGAGTTTGATTTATGCTTAAAATAATTTGAACTTTATTTGTAAGAAGCTATGGTTGAATATTGAGTATATTTCGTCAAAGTTTTACCTACACAAAACATTTTCTTTCGATTTTTGAATTAATGACATAATCGGAGCGTGCAAGGAGTTTGTAAGTGCTCGATTTACGCTCAAAACAGTTTAACTTTATTGTAAGTCGCTATGGTTGAAAATTTCGTACACCGTCAAAAGTATTGAGTTTTACATACCTACACTAAAACCGAATTCATAACCGAAGTTCGATTTATGAATTGATAGCAGAATCGCTTTTTGTGCAACAATTTTATGCTAACACCACCACTAACACCGCCGAGCTTTTTGCCTGTTTGTTTCGTACCTTTGGAAGGTTAAAGTCACCAGGAACTTTATGAAGCCTCGTCATCTGAGGACTGTCTGGAAACTTCTCGAATATTCTGAGCCTGAAGGGCAGACTTTCTTTGATCTCTGCACTCTGTTGCCTATATCTCAGCTGCTTCAACTTCTTTATATCCTCATCCAACTCCAAGTTGTCCAAGATTACTGCGACGAAAAGCGAGAGCACGATCTGTAATTAGACTAAAATAATTAACCTGAGAGCAAATAGCGAGGTAGCCACACAATACCTACAGGATATTCAAGAAACCGGTTACGAAATCTTAAATAAAATAGATAGGAAGTTCAGCACGCGTGAAACTACAGCAACAAACACCCTATTGGACCATGTATGTACCAATGTAAAGAACCATTCTTTTAGTATGTCAATTATTGATTCTTCTTTGTCGGACCATAAACATATATATCTTGAAATCGGAAAGTTGGCTCCAAAAATAATTAAAAAAATTCTATATAAATCACTTAACTACGAGACTCTTTACAAAAGTACACTAAACTCAATATACCTAAACAATAATAACGACTACGACGTCTTTGAAACTTTTTTATTACAACATATACAAAAAAATAAAATCGATAAAATAAAAATTTTAAATCCACCTCAAGACGACTGGATAAATAAAGATATACTTAACTCAATCAACTTAAGAAATAATTTATGGGAACAGACAAAAGCTTATCCAGAAAATAAATCTATTAAAAACTCGTTTTACACGGAACAAAACAAAGCCAGATATATGATAAGAACACATAAAAATAATTACTTTTGTAAACTGTTTCAAGATAATCACAATAATACGAAAAAAATGTGGGAGGTAATTAATAACTTAGCACAAAATAAAAATAAATTAAACAGTATTCCCTCAAAACTATTGTCGGTCTCTGGACCTATTACGGATGGTAATGCAATCTGCGACTTATTTAATTCTTTTTTTACGTCAATAGGTGAAGACTTAGCAAACAAAATACCGAAACACTATCACGAAAGCGTAGGCAATATTTTAATGTATGAGGATACCTACCAACATATAAATACGCTTAGTAGTTTTACACCGTGTACCGACGACGAGGTACTAAAAATCATTGAAGGTCTGGATAGTAACACTAGTACAGGATTGGACGGGATTAGTACGAAAGCGATTAAATGTTTAAAACCTGTGATTTCAGAAAGACTATCTAATTGTATTAACTCGTGCTTAATTCAAGGCGTTTTCCCTGATACACTCAAAATAGCAAAGGTGAGTCCTATCTACAAGTCGGGAACTAAAACCGATCCAAGTAACTACAGGCCGATTTCAGTCTTGCCGGTTTTGTCAAAGGTATTTGAGCGTGTGTTATATAACCGTCTAAATAACTACCTTGAGGAAAAAAAGTTTTTTATTGACCAGCAATACGGTTTCAGACCAAAATCGAGTACCCTAACAGCAACTATCGATTTAGTGACTAAAATTAAAACATATATAGATAAAAAAAGCATTGCTTTAGGTATATTTGTTGATTTGAAAAAAGCGTTCGATACTGTGAGTCATAAGAAGCTAATTCAAAAATTATGTAACATTGGTGTGACAGGGACAGCCCTCAATATGTTCGTATCATACTTACAAAACAGAAAACAAGTAGTAAAAATAGATAACTTCGAAAGTACTCCCCAAAACGTGACATGCGGCATTCCTCAAGGTTCCATAATTGGCCCCCTAATTTTTTTAATTTATTTAAATAACATAAATTCAATTGGACTTACAGGACACCTAACACTATACGCGGACGACACATGCCTTTTTTACTTTGATAAATCTATCCATGATATAATAATTGATGCACAGAATGACCTAAACATCCTCAATGAATGGTTTAAATATAACCTACTTACTGTCAACACATTAAAAACATCATTTATGATATTTGCAGCCAAAAACAAGACGATACCGGTTTTCACTCCACTTACCATTAATAATGAGGTACTAAAACAATCAAAAAAAGAAAAATATCTTGGACTGTGGGTAGACGACAAACTAACTTGGAACTATCATATTGATCACGTAAAAACAAAACTATCCGCATTACTCGGAGCATTACGAAAAATAACGAACTTAATCCCAAATAAAGTACGCTCCATTATATATAATTCTTTAGTAAAATCGCACCTAGACTACTTAATCGAGGTATGGGGTTCCGCCGCACCAACCAATCTTATCCCATTGCAAAGAACCCAGAACAAAATAATTAAAATACTGCATTGTTATCATTATCTAACGCCAACTAAAACACTATATGAAAAAACTAAACTTTTGAATCTCCATCAACTTTATATATATTCAACTTGTCTTCTTATAAGAAACATTACAACTAACTCAATTAAATCCAATATACAAATACACAAAAAAGAAAATACGCACAATTTAAGAAATAAACACAAACTAAATTTAACTACAGTACGAACTAATTACGGGAAAAAAACAATATTATTTGAGGGAGTACAACTTTACAATAATTTACCTAATAGCATTAAAGAAAGTGAGTCCATAAAAGTATATAAATTAAAATTAAAGGAATATGTAAGCACATTGTCTAAGTAAATAATATAATCTAAGTAAAAATTACAATAGCGCCATCAAGAGGCAAACAAATAAATAGTTTTAAGATTTCATTGTAATCTCATTATAAGTGAACTATGTGTTTTTATGAGAAAATAAAAAATGTCTTTAAACCTAACCTCGATTCTATTACCTAATATTCGAACAAAAATTTAAATGAAAATGAGAAAATTGCAAAGTTTCGAACGAGATAGTGTTTTCTTTTGTTTCTCTATTTATTTGTTTCATAATGCTTTGCCGAAGAAAGTGCACGTACCTATGTACTAACTACGTGTACGAACATAGGTATCTGGTAAACAAATGTTTGAATGTCTAGTAAATATTTTTGTACGTATAGTTTATTATTCTTACCAAAGTTACAAACAAGTGGTATGATATAAAGTAGACGGCGACTAGCGGTGTTAAAGTTTGACTCGTACGGACCATTGTTTCGTCCATTACTTCGACCCACGCTTCTTGAGTCAATATTTGGAACATAGACATAAAAGCCTGGAATAAAAAAACATATTAGAATACCATACTAATTATAATTCTAAGTAACTGTTTATTAGTATTAAGTTAGCACGCCAACCATTTTCTCGACCTTTAAGGTCGGCAGGCAGAAAATGCTTATAGCATTAAGCCCACCTTTTGTACATTATTGATATAATTTGTGCAATAAAGTGTTAAATAAATAAATAAAATAATTCTAGTTTAGGGGATACGATCTGGATTGACGACCTTTAGTGGGAATTATGCATTGTTCCTCTGCTAACCTCATCCCAGCCAGCAAACCCTTAAAGTTACCGAGAAGGACTTTAGGTTGGAGCAGCATACGACCATTTATAAATACCTATTTTTTTTTTACAGTGAGAAACTGGATTGGAAAAAAAAAGCTACGTTACCTCGTCAAATGTTTCGAATTTAGTAAACTCGCAAAGGAAACAAAACAACTGCATTGAGATCGATGAGCTGATGATGAGCAAGCACATTGTGAAAATTATCAGACTTCCGAGCTTCTTTCCAGGTCCAAATATTTTGTAGACGAATCCTTCAAGCAGAGGCGATGCTTTGATCAATCTTACTATGCGAAGGACCTGAAATATAATCATAGACATCTTATATCCAAGATCTCTCTTAACTATTAAATTAGTCAATGAGATTTAAGATTATCAAACAATCATGAGCGATTAGATTTTGCGATTACTTGTTTTGATGATAGCTCATAGAATATACAAATTATGCTACAGGTATACAGAGACACCTATAATTTTGTAACATACTCGTTTACTTCATCGAAAAGAACAAGTAGAAATATTTTTAGTTTTTTTTATGAATCATTAAAGAGACACTAAATCTGAGTACAAAATTAGATGATAGAATAAGAAAAATGAAACCAATTTTTTTTTAACTAGTCAGTATAGAATATTTTTTACCTGAAAGTAAGTAAAGCCAGACATGTAGAACTGCGGTATAATGTGGATGGTGGTTCCGATCGCTAGAAGCAATTCAAACTTGTGCACAGAATGTTTAAAGTATCCTTTCAATCCCAAGCACCAGATCTTGACCAATGCTTCTAGATCCAAAAATATTGTGAACGCTATCTGAAATTTTTAATATACATTTTACAGCTGTTAACCTAAATAGGTCAAGAAACTATATAAGTGTAGGTATACGCCTCGAGTTGGGAACCTCCTCCGTTTATTTGTCGGTAGAAAATCAATGAAATCCTTTAATTTTTAGTAGTTAGTAATAAATACATTTTGCAGAAGGGTGACTCTTCATACCTTCGACTAAATGTCTATTTTGCGACTTTTCTCTAACTCTCGTGGTATGGGACATGGCCCTTCTTTTAAAAAAACACGTCGCATATCTATTTTAAGTAGATTAAGGATTATCTGTATTCATAAATAATTTACCTCAATGTAGTAATATTTCTGATAAAAGAATCGCCGTGGGTTTCCATCGTGTTTGAAATTCATTGTTGCTGTGATGATCCCATTCGCCAAAACAACGCCCATCACCAAAAGGCGGAAGTAAGCTGAGCGTAACATTGTATGGAATATTTCAGGAGCACTTCCTGCAACATTTCAATAGGTATAAACTAGGTGCAATGTAATTTGACCGGTTTATAAATACTTTATAATATGTATATACAATAGCTGTGCTGAGGTTAAAGAAAGCTTTTTTAGGGTTCCGTACATAAAGGTTTAGATTACTAAAATTTCGCTGTCCGTTTGTGATAGTTAGAGAGTTGGAATTTTCACAGATGATGTATTTCTATTGCTATAATAAGTTAGTTTTCCACTGCAGGGTAAAATTCTCTCTATTCACCCTCCACTGATCTCAATGACCAATACTTATCGTACGAATCGAGCTAGTCTATAAAAAATAAAAGATTACTTTACTTACCAGAATGCTTATTTTCATCAATAGTAACCAATTTCCATCCATTGTCGTCGCCAGTAAAGAATTGCGTCGTACTGCCTTTCGTGATAGGGTTCCTTACACCCCACATCTGTTGGAACTGAACGCGTATTTCGTTGAACGTTTCCGTGATCACGGCTATGAACACATTCTTTACTAGCCAGGCGAGGAAGAATATCATTGTGCTGTAAACATATATTAATTAATTTTTTTTAACATTACCTTTCTACATTACATTACAATACAAAAAAAAATACGACTGAGAATATTCATAGTCCATAAAATCTTTGTTATTATTTTTCATAAAAGCTTGTGTTTCTAAATACTAGATACCTACCTAAAGTATAGTGCAGATCTCCATGTAGGTAAAGAGTCTATTGCTCTGTACATAATGAAGACCCAACCTTCTTGCGAGGATGCTTGATACACCGTAAAAATACTTGTGGCTGTGAAAAATAAAAACAATATTCTGGCCAATGTTTACAAAAAAAAACTTAATATGAAAGAGACAATAAAACAGATGATGTCTTCAGCCCGGATCTTGGATCATTGTCCCTAAACATATTGCCAACCAAGTAGCAGGATATATAAAAAAAAATATGTAAGAGGTATTATCAACTCACAGAATTCTTCAAAACCATTGAAACCCATTATGTACTTGGATAAATTGAGTTTCATACATTTCATTCCAGGTGGACACTGATACCCTGAACCGGGATCAGGGGAACAGAATGTATCAGGAATCGCTAATGAGTTTATTGTAATGTGTCTGAAAAAAAAACAAAGATAACCAGGGGAAATACTAGGCGTCTATGCTTAGTATTAATACGGGAATGTACTAGACTTTGCTCAATTTTAAACATGGTTTTTAGTATCAAAGATATGATACACTGGTTGTATAGACTACTGACCCTTGTCTGGTGCTATTCCGAACGCAATGATGTGTGAGTTCACCAAAAAATTGTACTCCCAACAAACTGTATAGAGACATGAAGAACAAGAAGAATAGAGTCACATTGTAGATTTGTTGGCTTGATCTCCTGCAAAGATAAAATAATTTTTAGTTAAGTTCTATTGCAACTATATACCTACTAACTACCTACATTATTTATGAGAATATAAAAATATCCATATTTTTTTTTATAAAGGAGTTTATCAAACATGATATGCCGGCCCTAGATATAAGCATTTACAAAAATATAAACAAAAATTTTAAATAGTAGATTGAAGATTGATGACTGACAGCAAGTTTAAAAAGAGTTAAAGTATGTTGTGCCGACACTAACGGTGTAGGATAATAGCTGGGAAATGGTGAATAAATAGTACAAGAATTAAAATGTTTACAGTAGGTAAATATCTTACTTAAAAATTTGGTTGATCCTAGACTTTGGCATGGAGAATTTCAGGAAGACTCTGAGGAACCTTATCATAATCAGAGGTCTTGGAGCTCTCAATATACTCAGGTAGCTGTATCTTGGCACAATTCCAGTTAATTCAAACATTTGCAGAAGGACTGACACCCAGAGAAAGAATACCATTGATGCATCAAATTGGCACCAGTGATCTTTTAGATATGCCACTTCTCCCTGAAAAATAATAAATTGTTAATAATATTTTCAAGCACTGATAGAATAAGACTAGTAATGGAGTAATAATTGGTAGGATAAATTATTGGCACCTATTAGAAGACTGATTTGATTATCAAGCAAACATGGTAAATTATTATGCTGAATATAGTCACTAATCTAAAACTGGCACATTCACAGTACTCACTTCTTCTCACTCACACTAACACAATTTATCATTTCTTCTCACTCACACTAATACAATTTCTTCACTTCTTCTCCCTCACCTAGTACTGTAAACATGCCAGCTGACCTATACTGTTAGGATGACCAGGTTGTAGGTACAAGATCAAGCTTACCTTTAATATTCCTCTTATATGCATTTTGGCTATCATCTCAGCAGTGAAAAGCAGTGTAACGCTGCAGTCCACAACAAATGTGAGTGTTTGCAAATAAGGATACTTTTCAAATGATTTTGGAGTGTTTAAAGAAACTGATAACAAACTTAAAAGGGCGCAAAGCCTTAATATTCTTCTAACCCATAGCTGAAATGAAATATACAGGGTACATTATGTTACTATAACACATTCTGTGCTATTCTAACTTTCTGCTAGTGAATTTTAAACCATAAACAATGTTAATGTAAGTACATAGGTCTTTCTATAATATTGCACTGAAAGAACTATCTTTAAGCACTTGAACTGGACTTGCGCTGTGGTGTGCAGGTTTTGTACCGCACCTTTATTTGAAACATATAAAAATAAAACCACCCGCGTCGGTAATCGAACCCAAACTACTCTTACGAATTTTACGATTACTGTGCTTAACGCTTTAAAAAAATGTTCACTGCAGAAAGAAAAAGTTTTTACCTTATTTACCCATTCTATGTCAGCGCTTTCATTTAGCGATTCTTCGGGGCCATAGTCTGCAAGAACCTGCTCTCCTTTTAGGCTTTGCTTTCGCCCTAACATTCTAATGCGTTTAAAAAGAATTTTTGAAACAAATTTGTCCAGATTCAGAATAAAAAACAGCTGACGCTGCAGTGCTAGCTATCCAATAGTCCAGCAGAACCACACATAGAACCTGCTGTTGGTTCGTATAGCTCTATTCTTACTCTTAGTAGCATCTGGTTTGTTTGAATTTCTTTTGTAGCTTCTCGCAATAAATGTTGTATAATGACTTTACCTATTAAATTATTGATTTCTCACGCTCATTTCACAAACTTCAAACTTCAGCGCAATTTTTTAAGGGCTGCCAGTACACATTTAAAACTACCTATACTACCATGTCCAAAAAATGATAGAAAAATCCAGTACCTATTAGTAAAAATATGTATGTAACTAAAATGCTAAAATTATTGGAATATTAACGAAAAAATTTCAGGTTCTTTGTAGGAACTTTTGATCGGAAATATCGTACGTTTTATGTAAAAACTGATAATGATTGGCCTTTACCTAATGGGGAAAAGTCAAATTTCAGCGTTGGCAATACTTTTTGTTTGTTGTGTTGTGTTGATTTGTTTCGTTTCGATTTAATTTGAAAAAAAACAATATCTTTTAAAATTCAATATTTAATCACAGAGTACTATTGTATTTAATACTGAAATAATTGGAAACTATGAAGAACCGATGAAATGTGAAAATAAAGTAGGTCAACAATAGACCTTATGGGCCAATGATCACAACAAGACAATATTTGCCCATGCCAAAAAGCAAATATTTTTATTTATTAACTTTTGCAACTGTATCATAAGACTTTGGTGTAGGATCTACATAACACCACATTTCTACATTAACACCACAATGTTCATTTATATGAGCAAAAAGGTAAAATATATGCCATTCTTATTGTTTGTGTTATGTTTCTATAGAAACTTCTACGGCATTCACAGTCAGCACAATTAACTTTTGTATTATTTTTCAGATTGCTATACCAAAGCACTCAAACGTATCTTGCATATCATGGAATCACTCTTCAGGGTACATTGCTGTTGGAGGCGAAGAGGGGATGTTAAAAGTTTTGAAGTTAGAATCAGGTAACAAAATCTTAGATACTATAATGCTTTATTTATTTTTGTTGCCTCGGTGTTAGGTACCTCTGTTTGGGTTGTTCCTAGTATATAGGTTCATTTTGTTTTTTGCTTTAAAGAAAAAAAACTGCATTTCTCTAGTTCCCATCGTCTTCTTCATGTCGATGTTCCCCGTTGTTAGATATGTTTGGCCCAATTTGTAGTTCCCATTATACAAGCTTTGCTTAGTTTGGCACTAAAGTGTCATGTGTGAATTGTACATGAATATTTATTTAATTAATTATCCAAGAAAAAAAATTAATATGTAGGTATCTAAAGATTTTATCTATGCTTAGCTCAGTTCTAAAATGTGTAGTGTTAGTGCCTATGAATATCTATTTATAATGTGTATATGGCAATCTAGGTGGTGGAGGAAATCTTTCCATGAACCTCAGCCTGGAAGGTCATACTGGCCAGCTCTGCGTGGCAGTTTGGAATGAAGTGTTCCAGAAGCTTACTACAAGCGATGAACATGGAGTTATCATTGTATGGATGTTGTATAAGGTATAATAAAGAGATCTTATAAATGCATAATTAAACTTTTGTGTCCTGCTCTCAAGAAATAAACCTGATTTATAAGTAACTGGCAGGACCATATAGCTTATTTGCTGTAATGATAGAGACTAATGGAGACACCACTGGGTGTTGCACCATAAATTAGTAGAAATGGACCAAACTCTAGCTCAATGCTGGTAACTGGCACAAGTTAGTAAAAAGTGCAAGTTTTTTTACAATACTGTTTTTTTGTTTTCAGGGCTCCTGGTATGAAGAAATGATAAACAATAGAAATAAATCAACAGTTACAAGTATGGCTTGGGGTTCTGATGGTCAGAAAATTTGCATTGCTTATGAAGATGGTTAGTAGGTATTATCTAAATATTTCCAAAGTGCAGAAATTACTTATAATCAGAATGCCTTAATTTTTTTCAAATCTTTATGTTTTATTTTCTCCTAAACTAAAAAAAAATATGAAAAAATCTTTCACAATATTTCTTAACTTTAACTCTTGTGGTTTCAGACTTGACAATCAACACCCTTCTTAAAAAACTACCCTTTATATCAAAAATTGAATCATGCAACATCCTAGGAAAAAGTTCAAAATGTTTTTATATTATGCACAGGTGCAGTTATTGTTGGTTCAGTGGATGGATCTCGAGTTTGGGGCAAAGATATTAAAGGTTCAGGATTGGCAGCTGTTCAGTGGTCACCGGATAATTCAATGCTGCTATTTGCACTCTCCAATGGAGAGCTGCACCTTTACGATGACCAAGGAAACTTTACAGTATGTACATTATGAAAATTGTTGATCCTTATTTCTAGCGATTAGTGATAATGATCCTTATTACCTACAAATAGAGGTCATTTGGATGTGTTTGAAAGACATGTGCATATGGGAATTTTCGTTGAACGTAAATTGCCTAGTTTACGTCAGAAATCATAATTGTAATAAGTTGAATACCCATGATGAGTGATAACTAATTCATCTGCCGATCGTAAGGTCGTGTGTCCTATATTTTTTTCTGTTCAACAAATGTATTATGCAACATTCAAGTTTACTCAGTTCCACTAAAATGTATCAAGATATCCTTGAGAGACTAAAGCTGAGAGATGAAGAAATAATACACGCGTCAACTTAATTCCTCCATTTATTCTTCAGTTAAAAATAGATGGTATATTGGTTTTAGATGCCAGTAGCAGTTCATGGAATATCAGGTTCCATGGAAGTTATATCAATGGATTGGTTCTCTGGTAGTGCTCCATCTAACAGACCTGTGCTGGCAATATGTTGTAAAAGCGGCATACTACTTTTGATGAAGAATTGTATTGAAGAAGGTAACGGCCTATTTGTCGTATCATTTCACTCTTAGGCCACCATATTGTATGAAATGATATAGTACATTGTTCACCGAGAAGAGAAAGTGACCGATTACCGTCGAGGGTGTCGTTTGAAGCCCGAGCCGCAGGCGAGGGCTTTAAAACACCCGAGATCGGGAATCGCACTTTCTCTTGAGTGATACATAGTGCTTTATACTACACCTACGAGGAAAATAAAAAACTAAAATTTTCACATGTTCTTTTTTCAAATTGTTTGACACCATCCAACACACAGCTAGTGGCCAAGTGTCATTTTGCGAACTTGGAGATAAAAACTCACTGTAAAAACTTTTTGGCTTTTGATATTTAGGTTACCAGCGCATAGTCTTACCCAAAATTAAAAAAGAAAAACCACGTAAGAAATGGATTTTCATACACTTTTCTCTCCCGCTCAGATGCGTTTTCTCGCCGCATATTTGTTCGATATGCAATTACGTACTTTCTACCGTAAATTTGATAAAGTATCAAGGTACTTTCCGAGCAGGTGTAGTATAAACAATATTGTATAACAAAATATCCGTATCTATTCCCGCCAAGCAGTTATGTACACATGCAGTGTTCCGGTTTGAAAGAAATGTAATTGACCTAATAGAGAATGGTTTCAATGTTATACTGTCCATTACTACATAGAGACGATCTACAGAGTGTAGCTAGCAAAAATTTGGATGAGACGAGCCAAAGACCAGGCTCAGTAGCGCGTCTTGGGAGAGACCTACGTCCAGCAGTGGACTGATATAGGATGATGATGATACCTCATAGGGAATCTCTTCAATGGAGTAACTCTGAGGGGCAATGCATTATTGTATGTAGTGATATCTGTTTAACAATTTTTTTTTTGACGTGACAACGTCTTATAATTCGATAGAGCCGGCTGCACGCACGAAAAAACATGACTCATGAGGCGTTCTGAGGCGTTCCATGAAGTGACGTTGTCACGTTCAATTATCATCAGTAAACTGACTTTACAGACAACCATTTTTTTAGATAGTGTAGTGGTTGAGACAAACATGACTGCTATAGATTGCCACTGGAACCATAATGGATCCGTATTAGCGGTAGCAGGCTGCACGTCTGATAAAACCAATGTTGTGCAGTTCTTCAATGCCTATGGAGAGGTATGTACACACATATACATACAGGTCTTTTTAAAAGAAAAAGTAGTGACATCAATTTAAATAATTCTCTTTATTTTTATTTTAATACTGGTGTTTTTATTAACGCCCCATTTCAATTTGATCTGGATCTATTTAATTTATCCTTAATAATGCTTATTAATATTACTAGTCGAAGTCTCGGTCTTATTTTCAATCAACTTCAACAATAGAGTATGTTTTTTATTGTATGTCTATTTCGCGGTTACTCCACTTATTGTTAACCGATTTTGATGTTATTTTTTCATTGAGATCGGACGAGTCTTTTTGAGTAATCTTTAATAATGTGTTTTAATATTAATTGTCGGGGCGATTAAAGTAGGTTCTGTTTATTTTTGGAAAAATTATAATTATAATTATTTCCGTACTTGATTTCAGCATATAAGAACCTTACGTGTTCCCGGCGGTTCAATGCGAGCTCTGTCGTGGGAGAAGCGGTCACTGAGACTAGCTATAGCCATCGATTCGTTCATTTACTTTGCGAACGTGAAACCGGATCACAAATATGCGTTCTATGGCAACACGCTTGCATTTGTTTCTAGTACCGATACTGTGACGTTTTGGGATTCCGTAACTCATCAGGTGAGAAATAAGAATTACTAGGTCAGGATGTATAAGCAACGCTAATGAGATGGATATATTTATAAAAAAAAATATATCTAAGTAAAGTCTCGGTAAAGTATTTACAAAATACATAAACGTCAGGCTTAAAGCACGATGTGTATAAATTATGACCAAAAAAATTACCGCTAAAAAATTGAAAAGCAAAAAATAATACTCAAACCTTTTTTATTTTACCCTGATTACTGCATTAACGAGTGTATAAATGCCTACTGATCTAAATCTAACAACATACTAAGTCTAAATAATGAAAAATAATATCATAGTCTATTTATTTTACAGTCATGGCTAAATAATATACCAGATGTCGTAGATATGTGCGGCGTTGACGAATACTGCATCATAGCAACCCTCACATCGCTCATCATATCGAACCAGCAAGGAATACAATGTGATGGTTAGTTGCTACTAGATTATAGTCGATGCTACGCTAATTCAAATAATATTTCGGAAATAACCGTAATAACATAACCGTAAATCGTAAAAAAAAATTATTACCAAAAAGTAGAGCGTACAATAACATTGCAGTTGATGAACTAAAACTAACGACATTATTTTGTACATAAAAATAACAATATGGGCTCCTTAGTTTTCCAAACTAAGTATTAACTAATAATCCTTTGATTTTGGAACTTGCTTCTATATTATGATAATGGTTATAATTTTCAGCTAAAATGGTCAGTATACCTGTCATGTACGTGACTATCAATAGTCAAGCAATCGTCGTTGCTGCTTCTAAAGAATCCTTTGTAGTTTGGAAGTTTTCCACGCCTTCTAGACCGCGTAAGTAACCACGCAATTTTGGTCCCTAGACTACTAGTAGATATGATTTAAATTCGGTTGTTTTCCACGCATACAAAACATGTTATTCTAATCGCAGATTACTTTTACGATTTTTTTTTTAATTTATTAAGGCATACAAAACAAAGCACAATCACATACAATTTTGAAAAAGTGAGTTAAAACATAAATTTTGAGTCAGATAGCACTCTAAAACATGTGTACACAGCATGACTATATAAGCAGTAGGTAAAGAACTACAAAATAATTTAAATATTGAAAAACCAGAAGGTACATTAAGCAATAGTTACAAAAGAATAAGTTAACGCGATTACAAATCACATATGCTTTTTATGCCATTAGTCCGCGTAAGTGACTTTGATTCTAGAGAACATATAGCTAGAGATTAGATTCGGTTACACATGTTTTATTTTTTGTAGGTTCGTCTGAACATCTGTATCACGCTGATGGGTCACCAATGTCGTCGGGTGACGGCGGTTTTAATGATGATACTATTTGCTGTGTCACTTCTTCGGATAACTATTTACTGATTGGTAGAGATTCTGGAACGATACTGCTGTTCTCATTAGTAAATTTCAAGAAAATCACATCAATTAACATGAACTCGAAACCTTATAAATTGGGATTGAATTCTAATTCGAGGTTTGTTCTTTGATTAATTATTTCATTAGCTTTCGTCATATTTGTGATTTTACTATTTATTTTTGATTGAGCGATTTAGTTCGCCCCTTTTGCCATGTTGATTTTTGGTATGAAAGGTAATTATCAGCATCTTTATGCATATAGATTCATTAAAATCAGTTTTCTCGTTGTGATGTGAATGCGATTTAACAACATACATCCAATATCAAAAATAATTAGATATTTAAAATTTTATACCTAAGCTACGACATATCTGACATTTCAGCCGTAGGATTATCTACCACATGTAATGTAGTAGCAGCTCAATTTTTAAATGTTGCAGCAAATTCTACGTCATCGACCAACCTGGCGCTCTATACCTGCTTGATACAGACATGTCGAATAACATAAGTATTGGACAAGCTCTTCGTAAAGACGTATGGAGTGCGCAATGGGCGTCTGACAACCCACAGATGTTGGCCGTCGCTGAGAAAGCAAGACTTTATGTAATGAGAGATGGCGAACCAGAGGAACCGTTGACTATGCAAGGATATTTGTGTAAATTTAAGGTAAAGGTAGATAAAAATCATTGTGAAATGTTCGACTAAAGTACACAAATCTACCTTTTCGCAATCGTAACTTCTCCTTAGTCTCAAAGGTTTGCTGGAAGAATACTCTTAGTAGGGTTAAGCTCGCCTTTGCACATATCTTTCTTCATTCTAGTTTGTAAGCTTTTATATTGGTATAATAAAGAATTTAAGACTATTAGTGCTCTAATTGGCCTACAGATCCAGCCATTATTAATGGTAACGTGTCTAGACGGTGACTGAAAAACCAATGACCAAGACTAATTTATTTGCTTGTATTGTATCATCTGTATACCATTTTTGCAAGTGTAAGCGCGGTGGAGGCGCGTGCATTTTTATAATGGTTTATCTATACATGTTTTATTTAAAACGGGATATTTGTGTGTTTAAATGATTTCCATTTTATTTATTTCCATAAAAAAAACGTTGTTCTTATCCGTGATAGTTTCATAAAGTAATTTGTAAAGCTATATGTGCACTGTGATTCAATAAACATATTTTTTACTATCTATTGCAATATCGTAGTCGTTGATTTATTTAATTAATTACTTAATTATTTTTAGGAACTGGAAATAACTACTGCTCTACTAGACAGTATAACTGACAAATGCACTGCCCAACACATCGTGCAAGTTGAAGTTAAGTCGTTGAGAGATACGCGACAACTTATCGAAAAAGTCGGCTTGAAAGAAGCAGAGAGCTTTATTAAAGACAATCCTCATCCACAACTATGGTAACTTTATTTTTAAAACTCTTGAAAAGTAAAAAAAAGGAAAAAAAAAAGTTAAAGGTTAAGTTAAGGAAAAGTTAAAAGTTAAGTAAAAGTTTATACCTTTAACTTTTTTTAAAAAGTTGCACTCACAGCTACGACAACGTACGCCAATAAACGTAACAGCGTTGATATTAAACTTAAAAAAATAATGACGTAGAATTTACGCAAATAAACATTCCATCTATCTACTTTTGTGGGGCTTTTAGTGAAATATCTCGTTCGGAGAACCTATTTCAGCCGCAAAGAAATGTTGCTCGTAGCACTGCGTAACGGTTTAGTGTTTTGGGTATTTAATTGCAATGTTGGTGCAATTAGATACCTAATACCGGAACGTTGGATGCCTAATATTATTATTATTCTCAGGTTGCTTTTAGCCGAAGCCGCATTGAAAAACTTCGAGCTAGAATCAGCGTTAGAAACAGCTGAAGCCGCGTTTGTAAGACGAAACGATTACGCGGGAATAAGATTCGTATCTCGTCTCAACGCGTTACACTCGAACGCATTGAAAAAAGCTGAGGTATTGGCATATTTCAAAGACTTTGATGGTGCTGAAAAAATATACCACGATGAAGATAGACGGTGAGAATTACTTTGATATTAGTCCGTCAGCAGACCTTGCGAAAATCTTATATGTTTAATAGGATAGAGCCTCGAAGGTTTCTTCTTTACCAAGAGTAAATAACTCCCCAGGAGTTATTTACTCTTGGAAAACTTGTCTCGGTGTTTCACCATTTTAGGGCAGCTTCTTAAATCTGACTCAAAATAGTTATTCCTATGTTTCAGTGATTTGGCGATAGCCTTGCGCAAGCGTTTAGGCCATTGGTTCAGAGTTGTGGAATTAATGAAAATGTCTGCGAGCACCACCGACGCACAAATCAAACAGGCTTACAACAACATTGGCGATTACTACATTGATAGACAAAACTGGTGACTACAATTTTGTTTACCTACTTTAAATAAATAATGCTGGACAATCCACACAACATCATCTAGCCCCAAGCTAAGCAGAGCTTGTGTTATGGGTACTAGAAGACTGACATACTTAATACAATACATTAAATAGATAGATATTTTTATTATACATATACAATACCCAGAACACCCAGAATAAATATTTGCAGATCATACAAACATTTATCCCAAGGCGGGAATCGAACCCGCAACCTTACGCGTCGCAGGCGGACCTTCGCCCGCCGCGCCACATCGGTCATCAATCACGAAGACTTACCCCTTATCTTATAAAAAGTTAGCACAGACTTGTTTTGATTACCATACGTAAAAGTGACATAATGTCAACGCTATTTTTTATAAGATAGGGGGGGTAAGATGTGATAGAGATAAGTAATATCAGAAACAATTCTATAATATGTAATTTTCAAATTTAAAATTGTATGGTACAAAATCTAAAAGTATACAGGGTGGAATTTTGTAATGCCACCTGAAGGGGAAGTACTCTTAATACTTTAGATAGAACATTTTACTCAAAGAAAACATTCCTTTATTTTTGAAAAGAAAGAAAACGGCATTCAAAGATTTTTAAAAATTCGCTTACCGCACACGGTAATCGAACCGACTAAAATCTGTAAAAGTTGCACCCTTTACTTTTATTGCATTGATCGTTAGGGTCAATAAGGATTATGAAATCTCTATAACAAACTTCATAAGTTACATGTCTTAACAATTTATTGGTGTGATTTTAACATAACCAAAAACTAGTTTTGTATTTATTTTAACTTAGTTTGAAAAAACTTGTAAGAAGTGCTTAGTGACAGCTGTGATAGGACTGTGATATTTAATTTGATAATAGTTATTATTATTTTGTTTAGGAATGGTGCTCGTGAGTACTACGCAATGTGTAACAATACTGAAGGTTTGAAGAAATGTT
This sequence comes from Ecliptopera silaceata, assembly GCA_932527185.1. Taxonomy (NCBI): domain Eukaryota; kingdom Metazoa; phylum Arthropoda; class Insecta; order Lepidoptera; family Geometridae; genus Ecliptopera; species Ecliptopera silaceata. The sequence goes on from OW052192.1 coordinate 6,315,126, forward strand.
ACATGGCTCTGGAGGATAATGAAACACTTTATAAGATTTATTCTGGTTCACCTCGACTTTCTAAGGTAAATTATGGAATAACCAGATTGCAGAGAGCATTAACTGCATACTAAACCGAACAAAGTTCCAACGGCATATCGTGTTAAAAATCAACTTAAAATGAACCTTAACACATCTACAAACGCTTGATATCTAGAGCTTAAATTAGGCTGGCAAATAAGTATCAACCAGCCTAGTATGGAGCTTTCTGTGAAACACAAATCGGAAACGACCTATGGACATTACGACGATTTTTTGTAATACGCAGTAGAACCATTTTTTGAATGGTTACGTTGTTTTGCAGGAAATTTCGGGAAAACAAAGCGTAGCAGATGAAATCAACGATACAATACTAGCGCCCTCTATACATGGTATATTACAACTGAGAGAAAACGGTAGAATGTTGCAAGCTGCTGCTATGGCTTTTCAGGTAAAGCAATTTTAATCTAATACATATTACATATTATTTAATTATTTTAATACTTATACATTACAAACTAAAAGTTTTACCCTACCCTACAGATATAATTTATTTTATTTTTTCACAGTTGGCAAACATCGAGGCATCTAAGAATGCGTCGCCGATGAGAATCAAGAAGCTTTATATTTTAGCTGGTCATCTTTACAGTCAAAACTCTGTAGGTAAGGTAAACCAGCTTTTTGCTCAATGTTAGTTTTAGTTCAGTTTGAAAAGCGCATCTTTATCTTTTAAAATATTTCTAGCTAAGTATGAAGTTGCAATTATCACACATCATCATGTGTATGGTACCTAAGCGTTTGAGAGCATGTGAGATGTCAAATGCTCTCAAACGCTTACCATACGTTTAAGATCGGCGCGCATTACACCATGCTAGTTTCGCGTTAGCATGCTTGTTTAGTGTGTGACACTATCAGGCTTTTGAACGTGACGCGTGGTATAACCACTCTAGTTAACTTGCTAGTTTAGTGTGTAGGTGTAGTGGCCATCATACTAAACAAGCATATTTTTTATTAAACGGTATATTTACCATGATTTGTGGAATTGTTATTTCCCGATACCCGATTACATGCACCAAAATATTGAGAAATAATCAATTCACATGGCCAAAATTACTCACTGGGGCGAGCGAGCTAGGACACATTCCAACGAGGTCCAGTTAAGTTGCACGTGCTGTACAATAATTTACCATGATTTGTGGATTTGGTTATTTCCCGATACCCGATTACATGCACCTAAATATTGGGAAATAATCAATTCACAAAATTACTCGCTGGTGCGAGCGAGCTAGGACGCATTCCAACGAGGTCCAGTTAAGTTGCACGTGCTGTACAATATACAATACTAGTAGTACGCCCCGGCTTCGCACGGGTAGGGTGGCATATAATATAGCATAGGTTCAACGCAGATAATGTAGCTTCACAACAGTGAAAGAATTTTTGAAATAAGTAGGTCCAGTAGTTTCGGTGCCTATTCGATGCAAACAAACAATCAATCAAATCTTTCCTCTTTATAATAGATATTAGTTTAGATAAGTGAGAGTGCATTCAAGAGATTAAAGCGAAGAGCCCCACAAGACCTCTTATAGTTGGTGTTAGTCTAAATTCACATGGAGACACTGCTGGGTGTTTACCATTCATGCCGAATGCGACGAGAAACAAAGAAACCAAACTCTAGCTCAATGCCCGTATAGGCAGATTGCAAGAAATAGAGATAAAAAAACAAAAAAAAAGATTAGTGAGGTTTTACAGAGGGTAGTCGCAGTCGCGAAGCTGTTCGTTGTTGGCGCGCGGGCGCGGCGCAGGCGTGGGGGGCGCGCGCCGCCGCCGCCCTCTCGCCCTCCGCCGGCGCCGCGCCCGCTCCCGCCCCCGCGCCGCGCCTCGCCGCCGCGCTGCGAGCCGCCGCACGACTTTTAGACGCAGTGCCGCTGCTGCACGCCGCACAACACGTTCAGGTACTCACACACTTGTGACTTATGGAAAACCCAACAGCAATGTTATCTTGTATCTAAGTAAAAAAATAAAGAGGCCAATTAAAAGCCTCTTGTTTTACTTTAATTGACCTAGTTTTTCTTACTAGGATTATTATATTATGTGTATAAATCTACCTTTATTTTCAGGCATGGTGTACTATTGCAGCAATAGCAATACAAGCTAAGTCGTTTGATCTCTGCTCAAAAGCTTTTATAAAATTGGAAGCGTTGAACGTGAGTACCTATCAATTTCCACCATAGCATTATAAATAAATAAAAATTAATAACAAGCATAGCATATTGTATGGCCTAGAGGACATACAAGAGGCCTTGGCAGACCAACAGCCAGATGGATGGACGATATCGTTGCCGTACTGGGTAGAACCTGGATGCAAAAGGCCCAATTAAGAAAAGAGTGGCGTTTGAGGGAGGGGGCTTATACCCAGCAGTGGGCTAGTACGGGCTGCCGATGATGATGATGATAGCACATTACTTCATTTCCTAAGTTCAGTGTTTAAATATCCTAAATTTACCGAAAATCGTTTTTTTTCAGCCTGAAGTATTCGAGAGCTTAGCTGTCGAAGTATTTACGAGACACAGGCCTAAAGATGTAAAAGGCGAAAAAATCGAATGTCCACATTGCGAAGTCAGCATGCCTGAATGGTGAGATTATTTAGCTTATACAAATGAGTCGTAACGTTATCTATAAAATATCTACTGCTACTGATAGTGCCATTCTCCTAAAAATAATAATAACCGCGTGATAGACTACACACCTTATCACGTATATACATAGGTATGTTACATAATCAGCGTAGTGACGCAAAAAGTCCTTGTTCGGTTCCCGCTAGGTACATACTTTTCACCAGGATACTCGGATGTTTGATGATACATGACAAGTTCAGTTTTGCTGTCAATTTAATCTTGTTATTGACGACCGATGTGGCGCGGCGGGCGAAAGGTCTGCCTGCGACGCGGAGGTTGCGGGTTCGATTTCCGCCTTGGGTAAATGTTTGTACGATCTGCAAATATTTATTCCGGGTGTTCTGGGTATTTTATATGTATAATAAAAAATATCTATCTATGTATTGTATTATGTATGTCAGTCTTCTAGTACCAAATAACACAAGGTCTGCTTAGCTTGGGGCTAGATGAAGTTGTGTGGATTATCCAGCATTATTTATTTCTTTTATTTACATATATGAAAAGTAGTCTCTCAATCCTTGTATTTTGCCAGGATGTCAACATGCCCCGGATGTTCGAGCCAGTTTCCAGTATGTGCGGTGTCCGGACGTGCGTTAATAGTCGCGAGTACTGCCTGGCGCTGCCACACTTGCGGCGCGGGCGCACAACAACACGAACTAGTGCTGAGGCATTCTTGCCCCATGTGCCATACCCAACTCTCATAACATGTTGCAACCCACTTTGAAACACAAACAAAAACAACATTTAAATCGGTTAATCTGTTCGGGAGCTATGATTCCACAAACAAACAAACACACCCTCACACACACAGATACCCCAAACTTATAACACCCCGTCGTATTTTGCATTGGGGGTTAAAACTAACAAAAAGCGTAGGGAGCGTGTTTAAACATAAGTCTGTATGTAGTATGACCTAATTAATTATTATTAAGTAACTTGTGTGATAATGATAAATCATACATTTGTTGAGTTGATACTTAGTCATAACTTTTACTTTTAATTAAAAAATGAATCCGTCCATTATTTTGTCTTTAATTTGCTTAGGGTTTCCTCAGTAAATATTTTATTCCTAGATATTTATGTTGTATAGGAAAGTAGGTATGTAAGATTTGTTGGCGTGCTTATTTTTGATCTGCTTACAAAATAGGATTAGTTAGACCATCAAGACATGTAGGTTGTAAATAGGTAATTTCATTCAAATGAGATTAGTGAGTGTACCTGCCAACTCAGTTTTCTAACTAACAAGACTTATCTATAATATAATCTTGTTACAAACTTTTAATAGGATAACATTTGTCTTGTTGCTTAGCACAGTTATTTTGGGTCGAAATTAGGATATATTACAAAATAAACATTACTTCCTTGCAACAAGGTAACAAATTACTACCTTCCTAATTAGAACATTAATAAATCTAAACCTGAAAATGTTAACATTTTTACCAATAAAATTTAAACAGTAATTGTGTTTATTATATCTATGTCTTTATTATATTTTATCAAAGAGGGTTTGACAAAAATGTTTTTTGATTTGTTCCTGACTAGATGTTAGAACATGCATTGCTTTAATTGTGTGCATTACCGGCAATCTGTATAGTCCAGCGTTCTTCATGACTAATAGCTAACTGTATAAAATAAATTTTATACTGTACCTAGACATTATATTGAACAACTAATGTACACAAAGTTACAAATATATCTAGGCATTCTATAGAATTGCCGTCATTATACACATAGCTGGTAACATACATTATACAATGGTCTAAATAACAATGAGTAACTTACAAATTAGTTGAAAGTAAAATCAGGGTTTTTTGTTCAGTAAAAATCCACTACTTTGATATAAATGCTAAGGTATGCATGGAACACCTATAAGATAAGGCATTAATAATTTAACATGACAAGATAATTAATGAGAGTAAGTACCTACTATGAATGAAAACTTGAATCCTATTGGAGTATTTCAAATGCCAACTGGTTTAGGATCCATAAAAACAGATGATACAATGTAAGACTTATAAAATGATATCTTAGTTTTTTTTTATCTAAATACCACAGTCCCCCTTACCATCACTTTTACTAAATGATTTCCTAATATAATTATTGGGCAAAGTTTGCGTTGGGCACATCCATTTTTGAGAATTGCAAAGTGTTATCAATTATTTGGAATAGCTCTGGTGGTTGTGGAATTCTTCCAGTTTCCAACTTGGACCATAAGGGAATGTTGTTGAGTGATATTTCAAATGCACCAGATGAGACCAGCTGACCTTCTATCATGTTGGCCACAAAGAACATCATCATGCATGCATACAACTTATTTTCGAGACACCAACTCCACCATGTAGGTTGAGGTTTGTTCAGCCAGGCAAAAATGTTCACTCCACTCAGTATGCACATAATCAGTATCATCTTACCGAAGCCCTGAAAGTTTAATCAGTATTAAAACATAAATAAGTTGTGAATTTATAAGAAATCATTCGAAGTAATTATTGTAGCATTCATTCAGAGTTAAAAATATGCCAGATTTGTTTAGTGCATTATTTAAGAACCAATTAATTTAATTACTTGGGCTTGGAAAATTCCTAAGAAAATATATAGTTAAAATGAAGTAAGTAAAGAACTCACTATAACTCTTGACAAGTACATGTTGAAGCCAGGTGGATCATAGTTGGAACCAAGTACAGAAATTTCTGGATACTTCTGCTGTATTATTCCGGCATAGTCTTCAAATACTTTCCGGTATCCACAAGAGTAACTGCAACATGAAATATATTAATATCTAGAAGAGCAAATGAGCATTATTCAATAGGTTATACTTAGATTATAAAAATAATAGAAGATGTAAAACACACATCCTTCAAGTACTAGAACCTTTCAGTAGGTAGGTACATACCAGTAGTAAATATTCATGATGTGACCAACACCTTGGCCAATTTTTGAAAGACTTTCGCCATCATTTTCATTGGCATTCGCGTAGTTATCAGTGGATAGCACAAAACAAGTTAGTAAAACTGCAATAGATCCTAGGACTACACAATAATTAGATGACAAGGCCATGTTTTATAAAGGTTATGATAATACGACAAATCCCGTATTACCAAGGCTACAAAATTAGAGTTGATAAACTTTGTATTCTAGCTGCTTGTAAGAATTGAATGAAATCTCCAGCACAAAATCAAACAAAGCAGAGCAAAAATCACAAAATTTTATCGTTTTGTTTGTCAGTCACCGTCGGTGCTGCCAACTATGAAACTATGAAGTACGATTTCCATTTATTAGCCTAGCGACAGGATGAGTGCGGGTGGGTCGATGAGTTGCAAAGTTGCAATGAGTGGGCGTTGAATCAACGATCAATACGCGATTTATTTATTGTTCTCTTTAAAGGTATACAATATAAAAGAAAAAGACCAGACTCTGGATGTGATAGGCGTCACAGCTTAATTGGTATTTGGAAGTAACATTACACCTTCCATGCTGAGTCGTGGGTTCGATTCCCACTCAGTGCGAATATTTGTTCTGTGTCTGGGTGTGTCTACGTATATAAATTTGTTGATAAATAAGATTATACCGTCAAAATTGCAAATTATTGTATTTGTAAATTTTTGTATATGTATTTATTTACGTTGTATTTATTGACGATTTAAACTATATCTATCCTAAAAATTATGTATCATGATGCAATAAATGAATCTAATCGATTGAGTATGGTATGACTTCAAAATGGACTTGGCATTGATAAGTGCAAAAGTGTGACAATGACAAGCAAGTTGATGTGCAAGTTCATTGTTTACCTACTTCTGTAAATTATATTTTTCGAAACTTCCCTATATTCTACTCTGAACCTGAAACCTAAATTTTTATTGTTTTCAATAACTGTGGGCTGGCTAAATAAAACTATTAGAAATGTCGAATCATCATTGCCACCACCACAATTGTGACCATGGATCAAATGATGAAGAAATAGGACTTCAGTATAATCTTTTTGAAAAAATTGATAAAGATAATGTCGAATGTCTCAATGAAAGTACTGAAGGATCTGGAAAAACTGTGTTCAAGACCTGGGAGAATAGAATGGACACAACCAATGTAAGTGTATATTATTTACTTGATTTGGTTGTACCCCTCACTCAGTAGGTAATGATAGAATACAAAAACGAGTTTCATTTATTTTCTCTGTAAAAAACTGATACTGATAACTACTATAAAACCGCTTATAAACTGTATTTCCCAGGTATTTTCTGTTTCTGACTTCAAATAAGCTTTTGTTTCATAGTAGGCATGTGAGATATACTTTACATTTCACATTTATATGATACAACATGCTCTTTGATAATGTTAGCTTATCTTTTTGTTGATATTATCTTTTTGTTCAAATTCAAATGTTTTTTAGTATGTTGAAAGTGATGCAGATGAAGAATTATTATTCAATATTCCATTTACTGGCAATGTTAAACTGAAGGGTATAAAAATATTATCAGAAGACTCAGATTCACACCCATCAAAGCTAAGATTGTGAGTATTGATATTTCTGGATTATTTGAATTTTGGAATTAATCCAGGATATAATGTGCTAATCCAGATTACAAACTAAAGATATTCCAAAATTAATAAAATGTAATTAATAATGTAGTTGTTGACCAAACAATGAATATCTTTCAAAACTACTTCCCCTTTTATGGGATAATATGATTAAATTGAATCCAATAATACAGGAAGCCTTCTTATGGTTTTTGCAGATTTAAAAATAAACCACACATGACTTTTGATGATGTTTCTATGGAACCTGATCAGATATTTGAGCTGCAGAGAGATAACCAAGGAGTCCTGGAATATTTTCCAAAGTAAGTATATCTAAGTATATTTTACTATAAGCTATTACATAAATAACAATAACAATCAAGACACTATGATGTCTACTATACTACCAAGATAGATGATAAGTTTGTGAAAAACAACATTTGTTTCAGGATAGTAACATTTTCGTCTGTCACACATTTAACAATGCATTTTCCAAGTAACTTTGGGGCAGAGAATACAAAGATTTATTACATTGGGCTTAGAGGAGAATGGACCCAGGGGCACAAACATGGTGTTACAATATGCACTTATGAAGCTCGGCCAAATCTTGATGATCACAAACTAAAGCATTTGGATTCTGTCTCTAAGTCAATAGATTAAAGTAGGTTTTATAAAATATACTGATTTTGATACTTTTTATATCAATAAGTGACTGCAAATATTGGTGTGAGTTTCATACCATAATGAAATGCAACATTATGATTACATATTTGGTTACCTATGTATATAATACCTACTATAATATATTATTTATGTATTATAAATAAAAGTATCAAATTATTGGTTTATCTTTTTTTATTTAGATAGGAGTTAAACTTACACTTTATTTACATTATTTATTGTCTACTTCTATATCGTTTTCACTATATTCTGGCTGATGATAGATTCTATTGCAGATTCTAAGTACGTGTGAATATTCATAGTTTATTACAAAAAATATTGAAGCATAGTATAAAGCTTATTGGGAGCATAAAACTAAGTACTTGTACTTAAACATTTTATCCATTGAACATAAAAAAACAAGTAGTAAGATACTTATAATATACAAATTTGCATTTAATGCTTTGTAAGTAGTTTTAATCTGGAAAACTTTTAATGGCACATGTTATAATAACTCAGATAAGTTCATCTATAATTATTACCTAGATATAAATTATTATAATACATACAATCATAGGTAAGTAGTGTAGGTACCTGGATATTTTGATTGTGGATGTATGCTGAGGTACTATTAAAAATTATTCAACCATTTTTACCTCTATACTAGTACTACAAAAATGGCAGTGGTACAAATATTTAGACTAAGACTGCTCAACTCTTTTGATAAGAATACCTAGTAACATTCAAATGATTTTAGCACTGCAATATTTATGCTAGACATAGTTTTGTTCATTCTTCAAACAATTCAGTATAAACTTGGAAGTTTTATGGTAGGCTATTTTTTGGATAAAACGCTTACAAAGCAGTCTGATTTACGATTCCTACTGGCGTGTTACATCACAATATCGGGTTCTGTCGGTAGTGATAAACTATTTAAATGTTGCTAAGTACTAGTAATGTGTCCGATGTATTATCACATGAGTGGTTCAAGCGTTGAGACGTCTGCCTCTGACGATGCGCTGACTGGGTTGGCCGCGGCGGTAAGGCCGGCGGTATGGCGGCCGGAATAATGGCAATCTACGCTGCACTTGCGGCACGGCGTTTATGTCGCCGGCGGGGTACTGCGAACCCGGGGCTGGCCATTTTCGCATACACACCGTGCATCTGTAAAAACAGGCAAGTTTTACTTACTTACGAAGAACAAGACGATAAAGACTTATGACTAGTCCTCGAGAATTTGTACCTATATCTTAAATTGAAAATTGATTATATGGTACCTAGGATCTTTTATATATGTCTTACGACCTAAATTATCCTTACTACCATAAAATGGCTTTAAAATTGTTTATGATATTGAAACCACCGCCGCTGTTAGAATATTTACTGGTGTCTATACAATGTCTATAAATCTCATCCTTTAGAATAGCTGACATTATATTCTAATCCTTACAATCAGAATTAACTCCTACTCACTTAAATTTCCGGTTTACTTGATATTTCAAAGTTCTATGTTAATTAATGCTATTAGAGGAGGTAAATGTAGGTACATAATGAGCATTTGATTCAATTAACTTAGCGAGCATTTTCTGTAAAATCTGAGTTGAAATGAATTCATGGACTATAATTATTAACTAGACATAACAACGCTAAACTAAACGCCAAAATCGCCTAATGCTTGTAGTGTATAGGATAAGGTATAATAATGAGTGAGTGAAAGGCAGCACAAAACTTGTACTGACCTGCTTATTCTAGAAACGTGATCTGTTTTCAGCGTTTGTTGGTCTGGTTTCAGGAACATCTTGTTGTCTTCAATGGTCGAGAGCCAATAGGAGACGGCCGTGGCGAAGAAGTTGCAGCGACCGAGACCGTTGCATTCGATGAAAGGACGCGATCGGAAGTCTCGCAGGCAAGAACCCGGAGATATCAGGCTCTGACCGGCCGAGTCGGCGCCTGCGGTGTGCTGAAAACATAACAGGTAACATTTTTACTCATCTTTATCTTTCTAATATTATAAACGCAAATGTTTGTATGGATGGATGGTCGTGTATGTTTGTTACTCTTTCACGCAAAAACCACTGATATGGATTTTAATGAAACTTTACAATAATGTAGCTTATTCATAAGAATAACACATAGGCTATTATATATAAAGATATTGCAATAATTGTCCAAAATATAACGATAATAAGACGTAGTTAAGGGCACCGGCTAGTTTTATTATTATGTAACCAAGGTTTACTCAGCGCCTTTACTTCTCAGCCTAGGCTGCCTTGCTGGACTAAAATTTGCGGATCTAAGTAGTGTGGGTTTTCTAAAGTTAGTATGTCTCAGATCACATAAAAAAGAGTATTGACGGTATACTAGATCACCAGAGAACAAATAGCAGCAAACACCAGAATGTCGACATTCGCAAATTACAAAAGTAAACTGCAGCTACGTAGAAGTGCAAAAATTACATCCATTTTAATGAAAATAAAACAATCATACCATTAGGAAACTGTAGCCCTCCCATAACTCTTCCCAGCCATTGGGACACGTCGGTATTTCACTGCTTTGACTGTGTAATGCGATGGTCCTAGTTGGAGCTTCACAAACTTGACATCTGAATAAATATTAAAATAAAAGGATTACCTATATGACTCGAACTGCTTGATATACGTGCGTCCTAACTCTTTAAATAATAAAACTTTTATTCACAACTTTCATTTGTTTATTTAATAAATATTTTATTACGTCAATTTGATCGTCGCATTAGAAACATTTTTGTAGTTTTTATGGCTCACATTTAATAATTTCTACAATTTTGGTTACATTCATTTAACGATTTGACCCATAAAGTTCGTCTTCATGTCATCAAAGTTCTGACAGGTTCTACTGTTTATTTTTGGGTTCCCCAACCAATTTATTTTACACTCAGTATTCTGAATCATAATGAACCGTCTGAACATTTTAACTTTAACATTCGTCAACTATATTCAATGAATATAGTGATACATAGATACATACCTAGAAATGTAATTGCCAACGTCTCTTGCCGGTATAGGTGTCATCTCTTTTGTCATAGGTTCCGTCGTTGAAAGCCAGAAGCTGTAGTCTTCACGTTGTGCGAAGTCACACACATCGTTAATATTACAGAACATGTAAGGCATGGTAGAGAACCTGCTCAGACAACTGCCAGCAGTACCTGTAAAACAATTTTATTGTATGCTGGTTACCTGAGGCTAGTTATTGCGTTTGAGATACTTTTAAAAATATCTAAGTAATTCATTTGTCAGCAAGAAAAAAAAGCAATAGTTTATTATGAATTTTTTCGTAATTATTGTGAAATTAAGAACAAATTTAATTCTGATAAAATAGGATATTTTGTTAAGAGATGAGTACGTAAATTGAATGTAAATAAGATGTACTGACCTAAGTCTTGTCCATGAGCTTTGCCATTGGCTACTATGTGTATCAGCGAAAAGCCATCCCATAGCGGTGAAGTGCCCCCTGGACATTGCGGGATCATCCTCGATTGAGAGTGAACAGCGAAGTAATAACCTCTAGATTGTGGCACTGGCGGCAAAGGCGCTGGATACCCAGGAGCTCCGACTTGTCCTTGCCTTCCTTCAAGTCCTCTTAAACCAACGATTCCTTTTAATCCCTGTAGTCCTTCGGGACCGGGTGGACCTCTAAGTCCTTCGAGACCAACATCACCTCTTTCTCCTTTTCTTCCTGGTGATCCATCACGGCCGAACGCACCAGGCATACCATCCGTTCCAGAGATTCCATCGAAACCGGGTTGACCAATGTCGCCTCTAGGACCAGGGAATATTTCGGAAATCGGTATGCTATCACCTACATCACCTTTTGTTCCTTTAATTCCAAACATACCTGGAGCCCCTTCAAAACCTTCGTCTCCGATTTCACCCTTAAAACCGATGATTCCCACATCTCCACGGTAGCCGTTTAAACCAAAATCACCGCTTTCTCCCTTTTGTCCCCGATAACCTTCAAGACCTGCAAAACCTACATCTCCACGTTCGCCTTTAGGGCTTATAGCATCGCCGATGTCTCCTCCCATTCCTTTGGGTCCAGCAAAACCAGGTTCACCTTCCATTCCAGGCTGACCTGGTCTTCCGGCATTACCCTTACGTCCTTGGTATCCGTCCATTCCTGGCAATCCTTTTGGACCTTGAAAAACTAACCCTGGTTGGCCGGGTTGACCTCGTGGACCATCCTGTCCATATTCTCCTGGTGCACCTTTCTGGCCCATTGGGCCTGGCCATCCTGGCAGACCATCGATTCCTGGTTTACCTGGCTCACCTCTTTGTGCAAACTGACCGTCCAATCCAGGATACCCGATAGGTCCTTGATCACCCTCAAAACCTTTTACTCCAGGATAACCGTCATCACCGAAATCTCCTTGGTTACCTATTTCACCACGTTGTCCCTTATTACCAGGTAATCCATAGAAACCCTGATCCCCAAAATCACCAGGTGCACCAGGTAGCCCATCCATACCCATATCACCTGCATCGCCCTTTGTAGCTGGCAAATATGTACTTATACCAGTATCTCCAATTACTCCTTTGATTCCAGGTAAACCTGTTACGCCAGGTAATCCAACAAAACCTCGGTCACCCGGAAGCCCGGGAGCTCCCATTCTTCCTGGTTCTCCATATAGTCCTTGATCACCAGGAATGCCTTTTAGTCCTGGGACACCTCTGAACCCTTTTAATCCTAATCGTCCATCATAACCCCTCCTGCCAGGGAATCCGGGTTTTCCTGAAAATCCTTTATCTCCCATTGCTCCTTGAATACCAATATATCCATACGAACCGCGTTCTCCTTTAGATCCTGGGTATCCATTTCGTCCCGAATATCCTAAATCTCCTTGTTCTCCTTTGTTTCCTTTAGGTCCAATAACGTCAGCTCCTCTATTGCCTATGTCACCCTTCTGCCCTCGGCGACCTATAGAACCAGGCCTTCCAGAAGCTCCTGGCAGGCCTGGTTCTCCTGCATCACCTTTGAAACCACTTTGGGAGTTGTCTCCTTGCTGACCACGCGGTCCAGGTAATCCTTTTTCACCTATTGGACCTTTCCATCCTTTTCGACCGTCTATACCTGCTCCTCCAGTTAGTCCCATATCGCCTTGCTTTCCCTTGATTCCCATAGGTCCGATTCTGCCAGGTTTTCCCGGTTCGCCATAGTAACCTGGAGCACCTTGTTCTCCACGATCTCCTGGCTCGCCGCTAAGACCAGGCCTACCAAGTCTACCCGGAAATCCTGGAGCTCCCATAGCTCCGTTATCACCTGGCCATCCTCTATTACCATAGCGGCCGGATTGCCCTTTTTTGCCTTTAGGTCCCATATCACCAGGGAACCCGTTGGGTCCTTGCATACCCGGCTCTCCAAATACACCTCGTTTTCCCGGAGTTCCTGGGAGTCCTCTAAGTCCTGCAGCACCTCTTAATGCTAGTCCGGGGAATCCTTTACGGCCCTGAAATAAACGATAATTTACTTTTATTGTAATTCAAAACATCCACCCTATTTTGACTGTCATTATATAAATTCAGTTTTGAGCAATATTTTTGAATATCATCTTGAAATATTGTCACATTCTACCCGAAGTTCAACTACCCATTCTACGCGACTCATATAACATAATTATATACTTTTTAAACAGGAAAATACTTGGAAGTAGAATTATTGTAGGTAATCAATTAATATTTGAGCAAATACTTACCGGAGGGCCCATAGGTCCATCTGGACCTATATCTCCTGTCGAACCAGGTTCTCCTTTGCTTCCTATTGAGCCTGCACGGCCAGGTTCTCCAGGGTAGCCAGGCTCTCCATCGTCACCTTTAACTCCTTTCAAACCATCCAATCCTACTTCTCCATATATCGACGCAAGACCAGCTTCTCCTCGAGATCCCTTCTGACCTTTAATCGCTGGTAAACCAACAGGTCCGACTTCTCCGGGACTACCAGGTTGACCAAATGCCCCCACGTCACCTCTAACTCCTGCAGCACCTTTGTAACCTCTCGGTCCTTGTACAGTTATTCCAGCGAAACCCTGATCGCCTCTTATACCATTAAATCCATCATCTCCCATATCTCCTTGTTCTCCTTTAAGACCTCGGTAACCTATAACAAATTTAAACGAATTAACTTTTAGTGAATATATATATAGACTAGACTGAATGGTTCGTTTCATTTGCTGAAATAACATTGCAAGCTTTTCTTTGTTCGTTCTCTAAGATTGAAACGAGATAGAAATAATAATTTATCTATAAAGATAAATTACAAAACACTGCTCAAACTCATAAACATGAACATTTCGTACATCATACTCTAGTCCCAAACTAAGTAGAGCTTGTACTATGGGAACTAGATTATTTTGAGATGATTTGCTATGCTTAGTTTGAGACTAGAGCGTGATGTGTAAAATTGCTCGAGACCATTTATTCATTTCTACCTAGGCGTAACATTTATTTCACGTAAAAGAGTTGTTTGTCGCTGTACTCACATTTAGCATTAGTTACCCCATTAATTATACTGCACTTTGGATAGACAATGGACTAGTGGACTCGTTTATAACAAAAATATAGGTTCTTACCTTTTATTCCTTGATAGCCTTGATATCCTTTCTCCCCTTTTACATTGTATTCACTACCTATTGCTTCACCATCTTCACCCGGCTGTCCATCTTCACCAAACTCTCCGATGCCTCCTCTAAAATATTTTATGAAAATTAGTTTGTGTTGTATATTTTTATTTAACATTATTATTGTTTGTTTCTCTTACTTAATGCCGGGCTCTCCTTTTTGACCACGAAGAAAAGCGAAGGGTGTATCGGCAGGCTCTCCCTTCCGCCCAGGGTATCCGTTGTACCCATCTGTTCCATTTCGGCCTGATCTACCGGGCAATCCGAATTCACCTTGCTCTCCTTTCACGCCCTTAAAGCCTTCAAATCCAGGATAACCTGGTTGTCCAGCATCACCAGGAATGCCCGGTAATCCCATAAAACCTGTTCACGAATTTAAGTATTTATTGTTTCATACTTATAAAGCGTTTTTAATGTTATAAATGTTTTTCAAGGATCTGAAATCTCACCTTCATCACCAGGAGGACCCTCCATAGGACGTATCAAGGATTCTGGTGGTTTAATTAATATTCCTGCTATTCCTTTAGCACCTTGTGGTCCCGCTATACCCATTGGTCCCTTGTTGCCTTTCATTCCTGTTCTGCCTGAAATTCCTGGAATACCAGCTTCGCCTTTTATGCCTCGTGGTCCTGGTAAACCCTCGCGTCCGGGATATCCTTTAAGACCCGAAAATCCTTCGTCACCTCTTTGTCCCTTGAGTCCAGGGAAACCTAAAACAAACATGTTTTACAACTCAATGCATTATTAACATTTAAGTTTTATAGATATAAATATTAAACGCTTGGTTTTGTGAAAATAGTAAACCTAGCGAGCCTTTAACAGGCAAGTTTAAGAAGTTAAAAAAATCTGCGTTGTGCGTTTTGCGAATGCAATGAAAAATATGGTCTGGTTGGTATAGTTAGTATACATATCCCGATGCGGTATCTTACCTGATCTACAGAAAGGACAATCATCGCCACGTTCTCCTTTTAGTCCTGGATAACCGGGGATACCGGGCTGGCCAGGATCGCCTACAGGTCCTGGAAAGCCAGGAGGACCATCTTCTCCAGGCGGACCTGCTCCACGCACTCCATGACCTGGAAAGCCGGCTGGTCCTTGAGATCCCGTGTCACCTCTGTCTCCTCGTTGGCCTGGAATACCATCTGCTCCTGGCAAACCATCTCCTCCTGGTGGTCCTTTAACTGTGGCGCCTTTGAATCCTTTGTGGCCCATTATGCCTTGTGTACCGGGACGACCTGATAGTCCTCTAAGCCCAGGTAGACCTTTTAAACCATGACTTCCTGGTTCTCCTTTTGGTGATGGTCCAGGTTTGCCATCTCTACCGGAAAACCCTTTTGTTCCTGGTAATCCTACTGATCCCACAAATCCAGGAGGACCGCGTTCTCCATCTAAACCCGGTGCTCCCACAGGTCCTTGGTACCCAAGTTCACCTTGTGGCCCCATTGACCCAGGTTGCAGCGGTTCGTTTAGCGTTTCGTCAAATATTCCTGGTTCTCCAGTAGGTCCTTGAGGACCAGGATTTCCCAGCCGCCCGTCTTCTCCCCTGTCTCCGTCAGCTCCATCATATCCATCTTGTCCCACAAGACCAGGTGCTCCTTTATCACCTTTTAGACCTGCTGGACCATCTTTACCCCTGTGACCTGGTTTGCCTCGAGGTCCATCAACACCTTGTTCTCCTTCATTTCCTTGAATGCCTCTAGGACCGTATGGCCCCTAGAATATACAGTTAAATCGTTATACTTATACGAACATAAATTCTGTGTCCTTTAAGTATCGTATGATTATAGCATATATACAAGCTATTTTATACCGAATTAAAAAAAAATAGTGAATGATAACACTATAAATAAATAAATAAGATAAAATGAAAAAAGTTATTACCAATTTAAATGACATTTATCTAGTTTACCAACTCTCTAATTTAAAGTTTTATTTGTATGGTGATATGGTAAACAATTAATAATTATAGTGCTTAACTACATTTTTTATCTATGTAAGAACTGCCCAGGGAGGTGAAAGCTATAAGCCAGACGAAATAAATAAATGCACCTAGATCTAATTAAAAATGCAATAAGTGATCTTATTTCTCTCATCATGATGTGCAAAAATCGTCTTACCGGTAGACCCTCAGAACCGCGTTCTCCTTTGATTCCTTTGACGCCCTGCATTCCCCTGAAACCTTCAGGACCTCTGTTGCCTTTTGTTATGATAGTAATATTTTGTCGCACTTCGTCGATCTTGACTATAGTTGCGGGTCTTCCAGGCTCTCCAATTTCTCCTTGGTCACCCTTCTCTCCTGGTGGCCCAACATTCTCGTCACCAATATCGCCTCTGTATCCTGGTTCACCTCTCGGACCTCTTGAACCCTTAAACCATTTTATTATTGTGTGTAATTTTTGAAGTGAAAACTTCTTTAGCGGCGCTGGGTGGGTAAAAACTTTCAAACTCGCGTCAGGGTCACGTGACGTTGATCGAAAGCGTAAGATCGAGGGAAAGGGAGAGGAACTAGTATCTCCCACTCTTTCTACCGTGCCTGAGTGTGCTGACTCTGTTTAGGCGGCACAGGGCGCTTGCGCGAATGTGTCTGTGTCATTGTGATTGTCATTGTCATTATGACGTCTGTGGTTATATTTTTATGTGAAAACTTAGAAGTGAAAACACAACGTTAATATTGAAGTTTTCACTTCTGCCGGCACTCCCGGAGTGCTACCTTTTTTTATTATGTTTAAATAATGAAACCAAAGTAACCGTTGCACTCGACTTTGTCTGCATAAACTTGGTCGGATTTATTATCCGCGGAAGCTGCACGTTACTATCAGATTTTTATCATGCTATGCTCTATTCGAGTATTCTTTGAAGCGTATCTATTAAGCATTTATTATAATAAGTTATAACTAATTTGTACCTGATCGCCTTCTTCACCCGCGGCACCGGAATCTCCAATGTAGCCCATAGGTCCAGTTGGTCCCATAATACCAGGACGGCCATATTCTCCTACATCTCCTTTTGCTCCTCTCGAATTTACCCCACCTTCGCCCGCCAAACCTTGTTCTCCCGTTTCTCCAAAAGGCCCTGGTAGACCTCTGTCACCAGGGATTCCTGGGTAACCCATAGGCCCAACAATTCCATCAACTCCACTACACCCATCCAAGCCGTAAATTCCCATGATACCTTGGGGACCTTGAGGACCCTAAAATAAATAAGTTTCTTATTTTCACGGGCGTTAACACATTTCTGAATGCATTACTTATACCTACGTTTTATATTTATTGTACCTGTAGTCCTTCATATCCAACTGGACCCGATGGCCCGTCTGTTCCCTGAAAGCAGAAAACTTATGTTAAAGACATTTATAAAAAAAATATTTATACTTGATTACATATTTTGATTTATCTATACTTACTTATTCATTTCAATATGTGTATTTAGCTTTTGAAAACTCAATACTTACACATTTACTTTTCTTAAATAAAACAAAATTTACCCTTTCGCCTTTGTCGCCAAAAACACCGCGTTCACCGTATTCTCCATTCTCTCCCAGTGATCCGAAAGGTCCGTCGGCCCCATCAGGTCCATAGTCACCTTGTGGTCCGGAAATTCCGGGGTAACCAGGATCTCCTCGATCTCCCTTCAATCCGCTGCAGTCGCATACCGTCTGATTACACACCACCTATAAAATAGAAAAAACCTCATAGACTGCAAGAAATTAACGAGGTAGGTACGCATCTTAAAAAAACATTTTATAAAAGCACTTAGTGTGTAGGGTTCCGTATAAAGGGTAAAACAGGACCCTATAACTGGGATTCCGCTTTCCTCATGTCTGTCCGGCTGTCACCGGTATAATTCATGAAACGAGATAGTAAACGAGTTGAAATTTTCACAGAAGTTGTATTTCTCTATAACAGCAAATACTAAAACCCGGCTAAGGGCGAGTCAGACTCGCGCACTAATATTTGCTTGATATTGTTATCGGCAATAGGTAGATTTGTTATGGAACCTTACGTGCGCGAGTCCGGCTCGCACTTGGCCGGTTATTATTAAAGTATGGGTCGCGACCTCGTCGGTGGAAATGACCTTTTATCGTGATCCTTCTGGAGAACGCGATAAAATTATACTACGAAATCCAACCCTTCACTGAAATGAGTTTCACAGAACATTTTATGACAGAGAATGATGTCATATTTCATTAGGGTTACATCATCGTACTTTATCATAATTCGACAACAAAAATATCGTTCTAAGTAAATCTGTCGAGAAAAAATAACTGTTAGATAAAATATGTATGTATTTCAAGTAGGTATACCTAGAGAAATAACCAGTAGGTACGCTGCGTAAAGGTTTATTGCAGAATCAATCCTGAAACAGTATTGCTAAAGCTATGTTGCAGGGGGTCGACGGCAAACCTAGCGTGATTTACGATTTTTATTTAGCCGTGCTTTGAAAAATGGGAAGGACCTTTATGGTACAAACGTACAGTCGGCACTGTAAATTACTTTTCATAGAATGTAGAGAAGTTAGAATAGGATATAAATAAATTGATTTATATATCACAATTTTACTATAATCTACATAGGTATCTCAAAAACTATAAGTAACCTTAAACTAAAAAAGTTACGTACCTACAAGGTAAGCATTGCATGCCATATTTGTTTTCAATGTTTAGAATCAGAGCTAGGTGTCCGAAGCACAATATAACACTTGTTTAGACGCCATTTGAAACGTATTAATTTTGCAGTTGAAAGCGCGGCTAAATTTGCATGACGACGCAATGCAACTCAAATGTCGTTTATGGGTACACAACTTGAATTAACTACATACTATTGCTACAGCTATTAAACTTTATTATAAGCGAATATTAATTGGATGTTATTGTTTGACTCGTCTGCATTACTTGCGTCTGCTCTACATTTATCACGCTGATGGGTTTTTATTATTCTTGACCTGTATCTTAAAACTACTCACCGTTCGTGCATTAGATACCTACTAGTTTTTATTTTTTTCATGCATTAATGAAATTGCAAATGTTTTGAAAACAATTTCAGAAAACTTAAAAAGCTAAAAAAATAATACAAAAAAGGATGAGACCATGTGTATTATGGATACTTGTTACTATTTAGAAAGTAAAATTGCTCGTTCGTGCTTATGTTGCTAGCTTCAAAAACTGTAAGCTAGGAAATGGCGGCGGCGTCTTCCTTCATATACTTCCAGGATTTAATTTTTGTTTTCAATACAAATGATGGTTTTAATAATCTGTGCGCGCAAGACATGTTAACATAATTATTTTTTTGAAACCTAGTCTAATTTTATGATGACTACATTATTACATAATGGGATGGTGGCAAGCGATTATAGACCGAATGAGTCATTAGTGCAATTCAAGGAACGGGTTGGATAAACAATCATTGCAGTGTCCAAGGCGATAACGGCCATTCGCACATCCCGCGCCCCCCGGCCCCCTCGCCCGCCCGCCTTACACCCCCGCAACACGTGCTATATGTTTTATGAATTTAATATTTATGATATTCCTGTTTTTGTAATTATTATTTATACTAGTCGCTTCCCGCGGTTTGACGGGCTAAGTTTTTGATTAATCAATAGTTTTAGCACTGCATGGCTCGACCAATGTCTCGGCAGTTAACTCGTGTTTAGATAGGCTTTTATTAGTTTGTAGACTAAGCTTAGTCATTTTCTATTCTTGAACTGTAGTAACTATGTCAACATTTTTTTAAATATATAGAGCAGCCTATAGATTTACGAGCATTGCGGGAATCTGGTGACCCCGCTGACTCGTAAACGTGTTCCCGATATGAGCGAGTATCCTTTCGGTCACGCCGCGTCGTTTTACAACAAACAGAGCTTTGACAAGACGTACATCGTTAATTTTTACACGTTTTAGTTTAGGGTTAAATATTGACTAATTTTTACATTGAAATATTGTTTTATACAATTTAATGAGAATAATACGACGGAACAAGCGATGAAGCATACACCAGCTCGCCTGAAAGGGTCACCTCTGCCTATAACGATACAATGTCACACTAAAACGTCCATACGTATTCAGAGTTACATTGCACGGCCCTAAGCTCTGTGACACATAGGCTCATGTGCCATGTATAGTTTAAGATAAGTAGTAATAGTATAGTTTAAGTATTAAGAAAATATTACGCGGTTTTTCTCCAGACAAAAAGAGAACATAGGTTATATTTATCTTCACATACACTATAATATACAATTTTCGAATTTGTAAGTGAAGCTGTCACGGTTATGAATATAGTTTATTTTAAAACTGGGTAAGATTTTAATTAGGAAATAATCAAATCATGATAAATACCCATAAATCTTTACCCCCTATCTTATAAAAAGTTACCGTTGACTTTAAGTTATCATTACGTATGGTAATTAGTACTTCAAGTCTGCGCTAACTTTTTATAAGATAGACCGTTAGAATGTATCTCAATTGTGTGATGTGCCGAGACACTATTGTGTCACTGTTTCCATGCGGTTGTCTGCTGTTTTAATGATTTCATGGAATTCATATGGAACTGATATATGTCTACTGAAGTTCGAGTGTGACAGTGTCTTATCTGAAAAGCTTAGAACGATTTGCTATTGCAATGATTGTATTTTACAATCTTTGTTAATCTACTAAGTACTGACTACTTTTATTGAAAGCGTTTGATGATTTGCTATTGCAATAATCTTATTGTCATTTAGGATACTTACGGCCGGTTTCTCGAAAGATGATCAACGAAATAATCAAATAATTACTATGTGTCAAACTCGGATCAATCGTAATTTGGGTTTCCAGAAACCGGCCGTTAGAAGTATATTTTGTATAATATAAGTTACAGATTTTATTTATTTACTTACAATATATGATCAGAGAGATATGAAATAAATATGTAATTATTAGGTATGTTCTTAATGGCTAATTTATCTTGGAGACTCATATGCTCAAAATTAATAACATCTATGCAATAAAATAACTTAGCATTTTAATGGATATTTGAACTGTCTTCAAATAATTAAAAGTTTCGGTCCAGCTCTTATGAAATTTTGTAGTTAATTTTATTATTTTGTATAAAATATAATTAAGTATGTAATTTTTTTTGGTAGAATACTTAAGAATAGTACTTATTAAATTTAAAAACTCAAAAATAAAGTGGTAACAATGTAGTTGACGTACAATGTTAGTAAACAATAACATATATCTACCTACCTACATAATTTATTTTCTAATGCAGTTCCTACATGTTATGCACAAGGTTCTAAGTATTTATAAGTAGGTATATCACATGTTTTAGTTTTACTTGTATCACATTACACAAGGAATGTAGGTAAGTACTGAAGCTAAAATACTAGGAACTCCTCGAATACTGCTGAATTTACCTCCTTATGTAGATTTTGATAGGTGATATACTGATATACCTACAGCGTGGTGCTGTCAGCGACCTCTGCTAAATATAGAGGAGTAGAGTAATAGCAGAACGTTCATATAACTGGCTTTTGTTGCCGCACTGAAACTATTGACCTATTTCACTTTACTGGAAGTAAGCAATAACTTTCAGTGCAATGCTCGCAACCATAAAACCCGACTTGCGAGTGACCGACTGCTATCGCGAATTCGCAATGCTTTGCGGTAGGCAACCTATACCCTGCCCTAGTTTCTAAACAATCTGTTAATAGGTACTTATACTGAGCTTTTCCTGTTGACTTTTTAGAAATTAGGCCTCAATTGACAATTATTTTATTACGTAAATAAGCTATTTATACGCGTAACTGTAATGTGAGGAGCGATATCGACAAAATGTAAAAATTGAGGAACATAGAATACTTCCTCTTGGGTTCAATGTTCGGCGCACGTCACGGCGATAAACATGTAATGAATGAACTCGTATATATTGACGGGCCTACTCACCCCGGAATAAAACAACCCAGCTTCATCAACACCACCGTCGTGCATCTATTTATTTCCAATTGGCACATTCATCTAGCTATCCGGGTATCCTGGTTCTAAAATATATGCATTATGCATTCGAGTATAGGTAATATAATTTTATTCCTAAATATTGTTTTAAAAATTAGGTAAAAAAAAACGAGTAGTAAGTAGATACATGTTTGATAGAATTGCGATCAAACATCTCAACATTTTACTTTGGTAATTATTATAAAAAAAACGCTTGATTTTCATAAGAAATAGCCTGCCGTCTGTACCAAAATTTTCGAGCTATCGACTTAAATTTGGTAATAGTTTTTTTTATTTTTATTTCTAATTAATATAATCAAATTGTTTTCAAAAATATTTTTAACTGTCTTCTTTATCCCTGAAGATAACAAAATTAAAATCTATTTAATCTATAATCTAATAAATATAACAATGCAATCGAAATTTAACATAAGTAATCAAAATATTTCTTAAAAAGCTCTCATTACTGCTTTTCTACGACAGGCTAAGTTAAGCGAGTTCACTCCAAATTGATTTCTATTTGTGATGCCATTTCACAAACGAGAGTAAATCAGAAACCCTGTTTTGTAGGTATTCAATTTATAAATTTTATCGCAACATTTTCAGATAAAATACGTGGGAGTTATAATTATTTCGGCAATAATTGCAAAAATTGTGTTAAATACCTAACGACAAGTCGATAGCAGCTTCCTGTAGAGTTGATAAGGGAAGCTGTTCGTGCGGTGACCCCGTTTTCAAAGCTTTGTCAATGGACACTGATTTTGACCCAATTTAAAACGTATCAATGCTGTTAATTCTGCTCAGTACGTACTCTTGTGTTCCTGGAAATGACGAACGGAAACTGTTACTTGTATATAGGTTTTATAAAAAATCATCATCATCATCATCGGCAGCCCGTACTAGCCCACTGCTGGGTATAAGCCTCCTCCCTCAAACGCCACTCTTTTCTTAATTGGGCCTTTTGCATCCAGGTCCTACCCTGTACGGCAACGATATCGTCCATCCATCTGGCTGTTGGTCTGCCAAAAAATAAGGGTTAAAAATTATAAAGTAAAAAAACCGCAAACTGAGTAATGTATCGAATTAAATTCTGAAATTTTGTTGGACCGTCTCCTTGATTTCTGAAGTTCACAAAAATATAATCCTGAAATAAATTTAGTAAAACCGTATATCTGTATGTCTACACATTCGAAATTTTCTATAGACTTATAAATAAATAATGCTTGACAATCCACACAACATTATCTATCCCCAAGCTAAGCAGAGCTTGTGTTATGGGTACTAGACGACTGACATACTTAATACAATACATTACATAGATATATATTTTTTATTATACATATAAAATACCCAAAACACCTAGAATAAATATTTGCAGATCGAACAAACAATTCCCAAGGCGGGAATCGAACCCGCAACCTCCGCGTCGCAGGCGGACCTTCGCCCGCTGCGCCTCATCGGTCGTCACTTGAACCTACATTATGTGGGTACTATTTACTGTAATTTTGGTAAACCAAGTAAACTAAACTTAATCTCACAGTTACTGGTGGTAACACAGAGTTTTGTAAGTTATTCCGTTTTCAAGTACACAGAATTAGTACCATGTATTGATAAAATTATTGAATAAGTAGGTCGATTCGTCTTTATAAATAGGATATCGAATTAATCTGGCGTCATTCACTCGGATAGTTTA
Organism: Ecliptopera silaceata; assembly: GCA_932527185.1. Lineage (NCBI taxonomy): Eukaryota > Metazoa > Arthropoda > Insecta > Lepidoptera > Geometridae > Ecliptopera > Ecliptopera silaceata. Next base: position 6,339,302 of record OW052192.1, read on the forward strand.
TCTTCAGTTAACCTTTAAAAACGAAAATTAGTTTAATTATGTACTTATTCGATAAGATAAAGAAGTTCAGTTCGAAGAATTACATTTTTAAGCTTGATTATAATATCAAAACACACCCGACTTTGTGGGTGATCTACTTATTTACATAGTAGAGTTAAATAGGAAATAGGTTTTTACTCTATCTCTTATAACCAACTTAAAACAGAGGTTCTGTAGTCGGGTTTACTGTACCTAACTCTGTTAGTACTCGTACTAAGTATGCTATACAATAATTTCATTATAATATTTCAGAACTTTCAATACTTTTTCATTTTTCGTTACACATGGCCGTACCACTACATATACAAGAAAGTATTCGGTTATCTTACACGAACATAGTTTTTGATGTAGCGAATTTCCTCACACAAAAGTGATATAAATAAATACATTTTCATGGACATTTCACACATCGCACTCTAGTCCCAAACTAAGCAAAGCTTGTGCTATATCATAGTATTAGAACTGCACTTACCAAACTGGGTAAAAACGATGATATTCTAGTATTTTACTTACTATCGCGTTACCTAGCGGTTAATTAAATGCCATCTGACCTCTGTAATACTGTTCGCAACTTCATTTTCCGTCAACTTTGTGGTAAACGAAAACTTTATTTTCCTTAAGGGGGCTTTGTAGAAATATGATTGAAATAAAAGATATTTTTTGCATATTCTTCCCAGTCCTCGAAATTGATTTACACAAGTTTTTAAAGACTTTGCATGCATGCATGTTGTTAAAAAAAAGTTTATACAGGATGGTTTGTTGAAAAATCACATACAATTTAAAGTTTTATAGAGCATACTTGTAATTGCTTCTAAACATGATCATCAATGCAACCTGTCGCCATTTTATGAATATTAGATTTTATTTTGCTCTATTGCCATTAATCCCTTTTAAACCGACTTTGATTCACCAAACATAGGTGAAAAATAAGAAGGTTGTCAATTCGGTTGCATGTAGTTTTTTTTGTATACATGTTACGAGATTATACTACGTCAGTTATGAACCAATTTTGATAATTAATTTTGTCTCATATTAATTAAGATAATTATAACCAGTACTTTTTGAGTAATATTTAAAAATATGTATTTAGTAGATAGATATTACTCGTCGATGACGATTGAAATCGGTTTTCATCATTTTTGTAAAACATAATTATTTAACCGCCATCTTATAAGACTGTTGACAAAAATAACAAGAAACTGTAAGTAAACGTTTTTGGGTCACGAGGCTACACAATGATAATAATTGTTGTTGCCAGTTGATATAATGTACTAAATAAAAATTGTAATCATAATAGTGCAAAGGTTAACGTAACTTCAGATACCAAAGCAACGTTCTCTTCAATTAAACAGATTTTGTATGAAACAATACCATAACTCAACTTCATTAAATAATTTATTACAATACTAGTCGATACCCACGACTTCGCGCAAGTTTTCTAAAAGCGCGTGAAAGATCCTCATTGTGAACATAGCATAAAAGTAGAAAATGATATTTAAATTTGGTCTTCATTACATTCCAGAGAAGCCAAGTTGTATCTTTGAACTTTAGTCTTTGATTGCAATAAAACCTACACCATGTTGTGATCCGGAAAACAAAATGGATGCATTGGATGCGTCAAATTAGTGTTTTGTATTAAATTTATCTAACTAAACTATTTTTTCTTACATGCCAACAATTTTGTTCAGTAAAAATCAACATATTTCAACATATTTTACCCAAGTAATACTTAGGAAAACTGCAAACTAGCATTAGGTTTCAAGCTTAAAACTATTTTATATTGTTTTATAATAATATGTATGTAATATTGCGAAAAATCAAGGGTTTCTTGACGAACTTCAAAACCCTAAAAAAATTAAATGGTTAGTAATAAGATACCTACTTAAAATGATGACATCAATGCTGTACAAACGATAGCCTTTGTAACCAAGTAATGAAGTACTTAATTATCATCAAAGTTTTAAGAAACCGATAGTTTTTGTTGTAGCAATGGCTAATCGGAATATGTCGGGTCAAGTAGACTACTCTACATATAAAATCCTGATAATATTCATACCCCTGAGATAATTCTTCATATTGTTTATAATAAGTATTCTTATTAGAAAACCGATTTCGATATAAGTACACCAATTAGGGATACATCTAAAAATATTCCAAATTTAACTTCAAATGAGAACCACTAGCAGTTTGATTGATTAAAAAAAGTTAGAGGTAATTAAAAAAAAAACCTTAACCATATTAGAGTAGTCTGTTGTAAATACCGCGAGCTAGTTATTCATAAGCACTCTGTGCCCCAAGTACGAGTTTGCTAAGCGCCACCGATTTAGTATGGAAATCCAAGCTTCTCAAGAAATCTGCTATGGACACTGCTTGGATCTCCATACAAAATCGGTGGCACTCGGCGATTGCGTCTCTACGAGCCGTGGCCCGTGTGTGCACAAACTCGTACTTGGGGTACTGGTCACGCGTCGTTGCGACTAGACGCCCTAATTAGACACAAAAGCGCAGTACTAATCAATAAATGGATATTATGTGATATCTGTAGGTAGTCATGGTTAAAAGATGAACGAAAACCACTTTTCACCTTTTAGGATATTTTAACTTAATGTACATAAGTTTTGAGTTAAAGAATAATTACGCCCATTAACATTTAAACATAATAATGATTGTCTCCTAAGTCCAATTAAAATTAATAAAATTAAATAAAAACTATTAAGAAAAATCAGTCATAAAATTTTCTTAATGGGCAGTCTTAACGGTTAACACAATTTCTTCCAGATCCATTGCACTCACATAAAACAATAGTTTTTATCAGATCAAATTAAACTTCTTACAAACTGAAAGTCAATTTTGTTTGTTTTTGTGAATCAACAACTATCTTTTTACTTTATTAAACTTTTGTTTCATATTCACAGCACCTAGCAACCTATGAGCCTTCAGATCACTTGAGATCATATCCGGTCGTGAAATAATATAAATTTCTATTATGTATTTAAATTACTTAAATTCATCGTTAGTTACTAATAATTAGCGCAGTGCTTTCAAACATAGTGAAGAACCCCGGGTTTAGTCAGCTCCGCACTCATTGACCTGTTTTGTGGGATTCACCTCTCTAGCTTCAAAAGTTTGCTGCAAGAAAACTGCTCGCCTATGTACTTATCTTCTATGTCTGTCTTGTGTTTTTTGGAATATTATGTGCACAATATAAACCTACAAATAAGGTCGACTAGCATCCTAGGTGCTGCACGAGCAATATCTCAGATAGAGATAAACATTCTATATCTATCTATGTAATGTATAATATTAAGTATGTCAGTCTTCTAGTACTCATAACACAAGCTATGCTTAGCTTGGGGCTAGATGATGTTGTGTGGATTGTCCAGCATTATTTATTTATTATTTATTTTATTTATTCTAAAAAAGCCTCCGCCGTGGTTACTCTCACATGCAAAGCTAGTGTACAGATTTAATACAAACAAACTTGACTTATTACCATAAAAGGCTGAATCTGTCGGTTAACTAGTGCGTTAATGAGCCAAACGCGCGTTTTTTTATTGTTTTACTACAAAGTCCCGTTTTTTCGGGCATTTTCACGAAGTTTCCTCTGTCTGATGGTGTGTAAATGATCAAAATTTCTAGACAGCCTGGAAGTAGGTACCTAGGTACTATTGAAGGACTGACATTTTAAAAAGAGAGAAAGCCCTACGTTTTTTTATTTGTTCTTCTTTTCAGTCAGGTGGCTAAAAGTGCTCCCTGCTTGACTAAAAACAAACTACTTAACATAATTATAGGTAAACATAATTCGTTGCCACAGTATTTGTGTAATCTAGACATCAAATAAAATATATATTCTATTAAGTACATATTAGAAAATATTATATTGAAAGAATATAATATATTGTATAGAATAGACAGACAGAGTAGACGATTCAGGAGGCTTCACTTTTATGCCCTCATTTTCTTAGGTAGGTAGTAGGTAAGGTAGTTAATGTCCTTTTCCGAGTGTTTAATAAACGTTTAAAATGAATCAATGAATATTGAACATACAGAATGAACATTTCGATAACAAGTACCTTTAAAATAATAGTTTTCATTAAAGACTGGGAGATATTTACCTAACATCATTATAAAAAAAACTGTGCAACGATTAAGATAGATATAGATACGGATACCAGCGTTTTGGTACCCGCGACTTCGTAAGTGTGTGTGCACTTTTTGGAAAAGCTCGTGAAAATCATAATTGTAAACGTAGAATAATACAAAAAAAAACGATTTCTCTAACCACCATTTGAAGATCCCTGTAAAGTATGTCTTCTTTTGGTTAAGAGAGATCAAACTGCACCTAAAAACCCAAGTCTTTGTTTGCAATGAATCCTATGCTGTGAAGCCTATAAGTTAAATATAAATTGGTCCCATTCATCATGATTTAAAAAACATATGAACTCGATTTTTCGATTAAAAACCGTTTAATTTTGAATATTTAATCTTTGGCTCTTTTAGTTCTATAATAGTTAAAGCTTGTTAGGTTTGTATATTGAAATGATAGATGAATAAATAAATACTCATGATACAATACTTAAAATCTAATAAATATCATTTTAAACGATAACATAAAATGTCCCATATCCACGTTTTTCTGCCGTTTAAAAAATATTATAGGTATTATATTGCATTTTAAATATATTCATGTTTCTTTAAACAATGGGTCCTCGATACCAAGTTTATTTTCTTTATTTCGGTTGAAGAATCAAAAACAGTTTTCAGCCGTCTTCCATAAACAATGCTTTTGAGAAATGCTTTGATGTAAAAAAAAATTGGCCGGGTTAGAATATCCGCATCCTATTACAAGCATTAGAATTTGTCACAACAATTTGACAAACTGGACTGCATACAGTATATTGTTACGGCTATAGAATTTGACAAGCTGTAGTCCATACAGCATATTTTTACAGCTGAAACAAACTGGAGTTAATACGGCTTTTTGTTACGGCTACAAAGTTTTTAAGGTCGGAGTTTCTATATTGAAGTCCTCCAAACTTTTCAAAGGTACGCTTTGAATTATACTTAATTAGGGTAGGAAGGTACTGTCAGCATCTAAAATTGGTATATTTTTGGATTGTCAGTACCGAACCTTTTGTACTACTTAAAAATTGATTAATATTTAAGTACTACTAAAACAATTACTTTAGTATACAAATATTTTTTCAGAATAAAGAAATTATAAAACTACTAAAGAATCGAGAAATCGCTTTTCTCATCATTTAGGAATTAATGTTGCTGACTGTACATTTGTACATGAACAGGTAGTACAATACAATGCACTAGCTGTGTCAAGTTAAGTTTGGTACATAGGCATTGTGGGGTAATGTTTGATCACATCTTATTTATTTATTTACCTATTTTTTTTATGTATTTACCGATTAGGTACTATGTTTTGTCGTACAAGAAAGTAGAGGCAGTACAGATAATAATCCAACGAGCTACTTGTGTATTGGTTGATCAAATATGATATATCCTGTGGGTTATTAAGTTAGAAGTACCTAACGATAAATAATCGATTAGTATTAGATTTTTTTTTAAACTCTACATTGTTTGGGATCTTAGATAAGAACTTCAATTTTGTTTGGGGTATCGATAGAATAACAATTAAATCGTCTGACCCTACTTTCTTAGTTATTTACTCTCGATTATTGTATGGTTATTTATAAATTCAATTAGGCTTGTTTGTATAAAAATGTGACTTAAACATATTTATTCAAATCATCTCGAAAAAAATCTCTCTAATTTCTATACTTAGGTTTATATTCTGGTTCTATTTCAGATAACAAAATTTAGCTTAAACCAAACAAAAAAACAGACCTACATGGTAAGTAAGTACTATAGTAAACTTAGTGTTCACGGTTTTAATCTCCAGTGGTCGACAATTTCCTCTATTGGCGCATAGCGGCACTTAAAAAATCGGAACCTCTTCATGTTATGTAATCACTCATTACTTTTCCAAGCACAATACGTTGAACATTTTTAGAGTTTCAGCAAAAAAAAGGTTCTGGTGAATTGACAAAATAAAACAATCAAAGGTCATAGTAGATCTGGCCACCGACGCGCGTTGATGTCTTTAGTATGGAATAACGTGGCGTGCGATCGTTTCAGGTGAAAAGTATGATAAGTTGTATATGCACTTACCGCTGAAGTAGGAACAGGTGTATTGAAGAGAACGCCGGCTATCACGACATGGAGCGCGAAGAGGCGCGCGCGCGCCGGACCGGTCATGGCTGCGCCGCACTACTGGACGCGCGCCCTCGCACCAGCCCCGGTGGCAGGCCCGCCCGCCGGGGGGCGGGGGTGTCCAGGCCGCCGTCCGAGCTCTCCTCTTTCCTTAGTGTCCCGGCACAAACGGCGCGCGCGCACGGGACGGGATCACGCTACGCGCGGTCCGGGCCATGGCGGAACTACTATGGTAAGTCTACATTAAACACTTGCAAAAAAAATATAATTTATACCGGAAGTCGATTTAGTTCGATAATTTTTAATTATCATAAACCAATAGAATTTTTCAGCTGAAATTATTGTGGTGAACTTTTTTCAGATTGCAGAATACAATGTTTTTTATTTTTTGCGCAGGTTAATAGCTGCGCTAACTACGCTTCTTGGAGTTAATACTGTAAGTATTTTTTTTTAAATTTATTTTAGAATTATATTATCATTTCAATGGAAGTGATTTATACCGCGTTAGACAAAAACTTCAGTGGAATTAGGGAATGCGCGGCAGCGGGCGGGCGATGCGACCCGGTCGTCCGCTTGCACTCGTCTTTTTGCAATGTCTTCAAACACGAGCTTTAAAAAACAAAACTCTTGCGTATTTTTAAAAACTAATAGAATCGTAATAATGATACCGGGTTGTAATTTATGGTTTTATTTTTAAAAATTGTGCAGAAAACTTAGTCCTAAAACATTATTATCATGGTTCAAAATAAACTGCTCTGAAAAGTTTTTATTAACGATTATAAAGCTTTTATTCAGTGTACACTATGTCTGCTTGGAACTTATAAGTATGTAGAGGTGACCGACAAAGTTTATCGTCTCTCGGATGTAATGCGCCGGCATTGCGCAAACCTATTTAAAACAGAAAACATCTTTATGTTCTCGCTATATAACTACTAGTTATATTCACCGTTTTTACCATGTTTTCATGAAACAAAATGGTGTTACTAACATACTAAAGTTTTTGCATTATAATTAAAGTAAATAGATGCCTTTTAAGTAGATACCTACATATGTAAATTTTTAAGTATGAGTTCGGAACAAAATACTGATAATTTGTAAATCGAAATTACGAAATGTTTTCTGGAAATTATCGCTTTTAGCGATAAGTCCGTCCATTATACTAAATGCTTTTTTTCTTTGTATCGTGTGATTCTTTGTGTACAATAAAGTAGACATTTATCTATTTACCGAAGTTATTAGTAACTTCCCGATTAGCAATATTTAGTTCAATAATATTTGATTTATATTTTTAATAAAATTCATATCTAAGTAGGTACCTAAGTACTTAGTTTTGGTCAACTTGTACCCTTAGCATTAATTAGACTCTGGTTTACGGTCTTCTTTACGGGAGTCAGTGCCAGTTAATTAAAATAAAAAAAATATAATTTATGTATAAGCAATATTAAAATAAGGTCAAAACCATCTTTACATACTTACACCTTACAACTCTAGCGCAAATAACAACATTTGCATTTTTTTTCTTATAAAAGCTCATCAATCAATATGTTTGCAATTTTAATTGGTTCATTGCATAATATTTTTATTTTTAACATAACATAACGTAGGTACACTATAACAAGTGAAATCCATGAGTATCTAGAAGTTCTTAACAATCAGCCCACCTGCCCATACACCAAATGATTGCTGATCAAAAGCAGAAAAATATACATTATGTAGGTAGGTACTATCTTGACGCAGTATTGTCGTGTAAATAGTTATGTACGATATGATAGATATGTCTACTCTAATACCTTATGTATACAAATGTAGTGACCAGATTTAAGCATACTTTAGACATGGGAGTACTGTGCATGTATACCATCTCCTATACATACATATTGTAAAAGTGCTTGCAAGCAAGCGATACTTGATATATAGCAGTGCAAGCTTTTTTTGTAAGATGACTCTAGTGCGCGTCGAAGAATATGTATAACACTGCGTTCTAAGAAGCGGGACTCTCATTCTATCAGAAAAATGCATTGCGAATTACGCTATGTACAGAACGCAATTCTATAGTTGATCACTCGTTTTGTTTATTGTCAGTTTATCGAGAGTTTCAAACTAGTATGAGAATTTCGCCGGGTTGGTTCGAAATTAAATTGCTAGAAAGTTACTTTTTATCGTTTTTATCGAAATTGATGATTGACCCTTCTCCATTTGAGCACAACCGTTCTAAGTATTTATCAAAAGTCCAATGCAAAGTTTTGTATGTAATGTCGTTGAATTATCATAATACTTAGTTGACGTCCACTACGTAGTATCTCTCTACACGCCCGAACTCTAGCCTCTTGCTAAAATATTTTGGATTTCTTACCACTGGGGTCAACTGATAATGTTATCTATCAGAACAGAGCAATCTACTCTGAAGCTAAATTGGTCCAAATAAATGAGTTATAATATAAACTTACGACCGTAAGAAAACAACACTCTTGGAACGAGAGTGCAAGTTCAATTCCTATGACGTTACAAATATTTGTTATGATAGTACATGTAGTACATGATTCTCTGCACGCACAAACATTTGACGACCGATGTGGCGCGGCGGGCGAAGGTCCGCCTGCGACGCTGGGGTTGCGGGTTCGATTCCCGTCTTGGGATGTGTTTGTACGATCTGCAAATATTGATTCCGGGTATTTAATATGTATAATAAAAAATATCTATCTATGTAATGTATTGAATAAAGTATGTCAGTCTTCTAGTACCCATAACACAAGCTCTGCTTAGCTTGGGGCTAGACTAGATGATGTTATCTGGATTGTCCAGCATTAATTATTTATTTGACACATGCCCAAGTTTTGTAGTATCTCTGTTGCTTAGAAAAGTAACTGCTTTTCTCACGATGACTTCCTTCACTTCACTTCCATTTGCTCAATTTTGTTTGAAGTGATATTATAAATTTCATTTTCGGATTTTTACGTATCGGATTTGCGATAGAAGAGTGTTAGAGGTGGAATGTGTCTTTTTATGGAGCTTGCTCGCCATAATATTTTTAAACGACTTAAAAAAAAGACTAGTTTTCAATTAAACCGTATGATTTTTCTAAAGCACTGTTGGTTTTCTTCATTTTAAAACAGATATTAACTATTTCGATGTTACTTGTGTCTGATCTGATGAACATTAAACACTTTCAGCAAGATGATTATTTGAACAACAATTACGCGAACACTCGGTGGCAAGACAACCAGCCGTGGTCATCCCAAGGTTACGGTCTGTCGGGGAGACAAGACTACTCGGCAAGCCCGCCGCGGTATCCTGACTATCCGCCGGCGCCGCCTGCGCCTCAGAGACAGTACTCGCCCAGCGTTGGGATCCCTCGGAACTTCGAAGTGTACGACCCCGTCACCAAGCAAAGAGTGCCGCCTTCAGAACGCAACTGCACTGCGCCCGGCTGCTGCGTGCCTAAATGTTTTGCTGAGAAAGGAAGCCGAGTAAGCAATTTTTTTTTATATCTATACCTATGTAATGTATTGTATTATGTCTGTCTTCTAGTTCCCATAACACAAGCTCTGCTTAGCTTGGGGCTAGATGATGTTGTGTGGATTGTCCAGCGTTTTTTTTTGTTGACAGCTCGGTTGGTTAGTCAGCCTTCCGCGCTGTGGATTATCGTACCTACTAATAAATTATCTTTTTTTAACGCCCATTAACAACAAAACATATTTGTGTATTGGAAAACAAATAGGTATGTTGTTCTGTATCTTTGAGTGAGTTGAGTTTCTATGTTTTATTGATTATATTAGATATTTTTGACTGAGACTTTGGCATCCTAGAATATAACCAAAGCTACATTTCCGATTTAAAACTTGCAATTTTTTTTCAGGGTTTCCCTGGTTCTCGTGGCTTGGCCGGTCCAAAAGGAGGTCCAGGACATGATGGCCCGGAAGGTCCGCAGGGCCCGAAGGGTCAGAAAGGGCAAACAGGATTAACGGGACCCCGTGGACCGAAAGGAGACCGAGGCAAGCCTGGTAATCAGGGGTTCACTGGACTGAGTGGTCAGCCCGGTGCACAAGGTGATCAAGGTTTCCCCGGAATTCCGGGCCGAGACGGATGCAACGGTACTGATGTAAGTTAATTATATCATTCATAGTATAGGTAGTGAAAATCTCGGTTAGTAAAATATTACACGGGTTTATACCGCGTACCTTATTTTTATTACACCGTATTATATGCATATTATATGGCGTATATATGGCGAGTACATATTACTGCGATTATTTCGTTGCAAAACTAAAAGACACTCAGGTGTATCGTTGTGATTCATTTGATGCATTTATACAATGATTACTATAATTGATATACTAATGTGAGTGAAGATACTGCCTCTTACTCATTTATTTATGTATTAACAACGCAACAAACAGCACACAGTAAACATTTAAAGTTATCTCTACGTGTAGGTAGAATAATTATTCTTATTCAATACGCTCTTGATTTAGGGAGAGTTGGGACCTCCTGGTCAAAAAGGTTCTCAAGGACCTCGCGGTACCCCTGGAAGTAAAGGAGACAAGGGTATTAAAGGAGAGGCCGCTCACGTTGGATACTACGAAAAGGGTCAGAAGGGTGAGGCGGGGGCTGACGGCATGCAGGGCAAGCAAGGCTTTATGGGACCGACTGGCCCCATGGGCTTAGTGGGTCCTAAGGGAAATACTGGACCATTGGTAATTATTCAACATATACTATAATATAAATCGACCACTAAATATATTGGTTGCTAGTGTCTCGCTGTTCAATTGTGTAAATGTAAAAGCTATTGGCGGCGATGACATATCGGCAAGATTGTTTATAAACGTATATAAATTATGTAGACCAAACACGGACGTCGCAAAAGCTCGTCGTATCGTGCAAATAAGTTCAGTTATCTATTGGTATATTTATACATACATTTTAATTATAAATTAATGATAAAATAAATGACATATAATTGATTAGGGACCTGCTGGATACAAAGGAGATAAAGGAGCCAAAGGTACTAAAGGCGAGGCAATTCGAGGCGACAAGGGAGACCGAGGTGATCGCGGCGACAGAGGACCGAGCTGTAGTCCGGAAGCGCTCCCGTCGCATGATTCTGACAAAGGAGCCATCAAGGGAATTCAAGGAGACATGGGCCCCAAGGGAGACAAGGGTGAACCTGGGAAGATGGGCGATAAAGGTGACTCGGGACCTTCAGGCGAGCCAGGCATTGCGGGACAGATGGGTGAAAAGGGTAAAAAAGGAATTCGAGGAAATCCTGGAGATCAGGTGAGATATCGCTTTTATTTGTTAGCTATTGTACGCATTTAAACTCATATCGTGTCTGCATTTTTTAAAATGTACATAAACCTTCGATAGGGTCGCGAAGGTATGTACGGTGCACCAGGCCCGCAGGGTCAAAAGGGCGATCGAGGAACCGAAGGACTACCAGGATTGCACGGCCGGCCAGGAAGCAAAGGAGAGCCGGGCAGGGACGGAGCGACCGGACCCAGGGGACTCAAGGGAACGCAGGGTCCGGCTGGCGGGCGCAGCGGCTCGCGGGGCCCACCAGGGCCCATGGGGCCACGTGGTAACCCAGGAGTGGCGGGGCCCAAGGGCACTGACGGACAGCCGGGTGAGCGCGGGTACACCGGACCCATGGGGGCACCGGGCGGGCAGGGTGAGCCCGGCATGGCCGGCCGCGAAGGGCCCGCCGGACGCAAGGGCGACAAGGGCGAGGCTGGCCGCGATGGACTGCGGGGCGACGTCGGCGCGCGCGGTTACGATGGACCCGTCGGCCCGCAGGGGCCCAGGGGACTGCAGGGCGACGACGGATTCTCCATTCCCGTAAATATATTGACGATTATGTCATGTCATTCTTTCGGACGGGTCTTCCTGTTATAATGACTCGCTCGTTTTGCAGGGCGACAAAGGAAACGATGGACTGCCTGGGTACCACGGCGAGAGAGGGCTCAAGGGTGACAAAGGTTACCCCGGCATCAGAGGCACCCCCGGGAACTCGACCCTCGGGACGCCCGGCAGCCCCGGAGAGATGGGACCGTCCGGAGAGAAGGGAAACAAGGGTAATCCGGGCTACAACGGCACGCCCGGTAACCCGGGTGCTAAAGGAGATATCGGCGGAAGATGCAACGCTTGTTCTCCTGGCGGGCCGGGCGCGAAGGGCGACCGTGGGCCCGAGGGCCGCCAGGGCGAGCTGGGCGAGCGCGGCCCGGCCGGCGCTCTCGGCGTCAAGGGCGAGCGTGGGGACGACGGCATGCCCGGCGCGCCGGGCGCTCAAGGTCCTACGGTATGTGTCTCTTTATCCGTTTCGTTTCATTCGCATATCAGGAAACCGGACGGAAGTCGCTTACTTGATTTTTAACCCCCAGGGTGAACGAGGCATACCTGGTCCCGCCGGTGCGCAGGGCCAGCCGGGAGCTAACGCTCAGATTCCACACAATCTGATGAAAGGTGATCGCGGCCCCAAAGGCTCGACTGGACCTACTGGTAGACCCGGACCCAAAGGAGATCGAGGAGTCGACGGGATGAAAGGAGAGCGCGGTCACGTGGGCATGCCTGGAACGAAGGGCGACCGAGGATACACCGGAGTGCCCGGCGTGGACGGAACGTCCGGCTCCGACGGAACCGACGGATATCCCGGAGCGAAGGGAGATTCGGTCAAGGGAGAGAAGGGTCTAGCCGGTGAAACTGGATTTAAGGGAGATAAGGGCAACCCTGGTAGGACCGGCGCGAGGGGAGCCCCGGGCCAGTGCTCGGCCAGTCTGGTGGAGCTGGCGCGCGGCGACCGCGGAGCGCCCGGCGCGCCCGGCCCGCAGGGCGTCCCAGGTGATTACTTTACATGCATTTACAACTGGACTTCCATGTATATTTATTCCTATATCATACCTACGTGTAAAGCGATTTAGTGCAAAGGATACCTAAAAGAGTTTGTACAGAAATTTGACTGAAAATCGATTTTGGGTTTAAAGATATTTTGTTCTCACAGAACACAGTTCACTTAGAATGTGATTTAGCTACATTTGTATAAAAATACTTACGGCCGGTTTCTCGAACGATGATCAACGAAAAAATCAAATGATTACTATGTGTCAAACTCGGATTAATCGTGATTTGGGTTTCCAGAAACCGGCCGTTAATGTGGCTAACTAAAGCTAATGACAGAACATGCAAATATGTCACCGGTATACTAACACAATAACTTTACTTATCACTTGCCAAAAAAATTAAATTCGAATTTCTATATTCTTACCAGTATCAGTAACTAACAGTTGCATGCACATACTCACGTGAAGATAGATAAGATCGATATTTTGTGTTTTAGGTGATCGTGGTGACAAAGGAGATAAGGGCTTCGCGGGTCGTCCCGGACTAAAGGGTGATCAAGGCTTACCCGGCAGGCAGGGCCAAGTGGGACCCCGCGGTCTCACTGGGTTCCGTGGAGATAAGGGAGAAATCGGACCCATCGGCGCTCCCGGAACCAGCGGCGCGCCGGGCCCGAGAGGATTTCCCGGCACTCCAGGCTACAAGGGTGACAAGGGCGAATACGGAGCGTCCATGCCCGGACCTCCTGGACCCCCTGGACTATTGGGAGCAAAGGGAGAACCCGGATTCAGAGGGCAACCCGGAACGCCAGGGTACGACGGGCCGCCAGGCCCCATCGGCTTGCAGGGTGAGAAGGGTGACCAGGGAGCCATCGGACGACCGGGATATCCTGGCGTCATGGGACCCAAAGGTGATCTCGGACCAATAGGACCTCAAGGTCTTCCGGGAGCCCCAGGAGTGCCAGGTAGAGACGGACTTAAAGGGCAGCAAGGATTTCCAGGACAAGCGGGCAATCCGGGCATTATCGGTTTACCGGGAGTGACGGGAGATACTGGATCTCAAGGACCAGATGGACCGAAAGGATTCCCGGGCGCGCGCGGCCGGCCGGGCGTACCCGGGCCTGCTGGGCTCGACGGCGCCGCCGGAGACAAGGGTGACAAAGGAGATATCGGATATAGTGGCATGCCGGGGTTGCCAGGTGCCGATGGACTTGAAGGTGCGATCGGCTTACCCGGTCCCAAAGGTGACTTTGGAAACACGGGATCACCGGGCTTGCCGGGAGCTACTGGTGTCCCGGGAGACAAGGGAGACCGGGGGCCTTCTGGTAATTGGGGACCCAAAGGAGAACCTGGCCTCGCATCCGATAAGGGAGAAAAAGGAGAACCTGGCCTGTACGGTCTGAAAGGAATGGATGGTTTGAATGGTCCAGAAGGTGAAAAAGGCGATAAAGGTGACGCTGGTCTACCCGGTTATAGCATACCTGGAGCACCTGGTGAAAAAGGAGATAATGGCTTGCCTGGACGAGACGGCGCGCCTGGAGCCCCAGGCCCGAAAGGAGACGCCGGTCGAGACGGTCTTATGGGAGTTAAGGGGGAAAGGGGTCTGCCCGGAGACTCCGGCCTGCCTGGAGTCCCAGGAATCGACGGCGCTCCTGGTTTACAAGGTGAAACCGGCAGCCCTGGTTCGTTTGGAGAAAAGGGCGATAAAGGTGTTGCAGGATTCAGGGGCAATGATGGATTAGATGGACAGAAGGGTGAAAGAGGGCCGATGGGTCCAACAGGAGAACAAGGCCCCGAAGGGTTAATAGGGTACAAAGGAGACAGGGGTCTTCCTGGTCCTTCTATCGATATCAAGGGTCAAAAAGGAGAAGTGGGGCCAGCAGGACTGATGGGACTTCAAGGCCCGAAAGGAGAACGGGGCCTCCAAGGATTGCAAGGTTTAGAAGGGGTCAAAGGCGAACGTGGATACACCGGTATCAAAGGAGAAACTGGTCGCACTGGCGCACAAGGAGAGAAAGGTAACACGCAGCATAAGATCAGTATTTTATTATTCTTATTTATAATGCAAAATTCTGAACTTTGTTTTCCTTGCAGGTAACTCTGGACCTCAAGGCCCAATGGGAATAAGCGGTTCGACTGTGATAGGCGAAAAAGGATTACCGGGAATTCCAGGAAAACACGGCCGGCCAGGATTGCAAGGCGCTCCCGGCGAGAAAGGTGAACTAGGACTACAAGGACTACCAGGCCCGTCCGGGTATAATGGCATTCCTGGTGAGCGGGGCCCGATGGGCGAGAAGGGAGAGCAAGGTCGCGAGGGTCTCGCCGGCGCCGCAGGGCTCGACGGACGGCCCGGGGAGCCCGGCCGCAGAGGCATCGACGGACCCGCTGGACCCAAGGGCGACAGGGGCCCTATCGGCTACGGCGCGCCCGGACAAAAAGGAGATCAAGGATACCAAGGACATCCCGGACGCACGGGCGACAAAGGAGACAAAGGTGAACGGGGTCTGGACGGAATCAACGGCGCCATCGGCCTGCAAGGACCGCAGGGAGCAAAGGGAGATGTAGGACCTCCCGGAAGAATGGGCAGGCCCGGCTTGGCCGGATACAAGGGCGATAAAGGAGAAGCGGCTGCGTTCATTTACGGACCCAAAGGAGAAACCGGACCACAAGGCGCTCCAGGTCTAGCTGGTTTGCCCGGCAAAGATGGGGCTCCCGGCTCTTCTGGATTCGATGGAAGGCCTGGCGATAAGGGTGATCGCGGCTACACCGGGCCTCCTGGCCCACCCGGCCCGATGGGCATGCAGGGTTTGCAGGGCTTGCAAGGAGAAAGGGGTGAAATCGGTTTTACGGGAAGAGAAGGTGCCCGTGGAGCTCCCGGAGCCGCGTGTGCTGCGACCGACTTCTTGACCGGCATTCTTCTAGTCAGACACAGTCAGAGACAAGTAGTGCCCGAGTGCGAGCCTTCGCATATCAAGCTTTGGGATGGTTATTCACTTCTGTACGTGGACGGTGATGAGAAGGCACACAATCAAGACTTAGGACTCGCTGGATCCTGTGTCCGGAAATTCAGTACTATGCCTTTCATGTTCTGCGATGTCAACGACGTTTGCAACTATGCCAGTAGGAACGACCGAAGTTACTGGTTGTCGACTGGAGAACCAATACCGATGATGCCGGTTCAAGGATACGAAATCAGTAAATATATTTCAAGATGTGTGGTCTGCGAAGTTCCAGCTAATGTTATCGCACTGCACAGCCAGACCGAGAAGTTACCGGACTGCCCCGCAGGGTGGAGCACACTTTGGATAGGATACAGTTTTGTTATGGTGAGTTCATTACTATATAAAGAATAGAATATTATCATTATTATACACTAAAAAAAACTATCAAAAATTAGAGGTACCTACAATAGGCGGTCTATAAGCGGATAAGAACGGGGCGCACATACATACCATTTATTTGTAGTTAAATAATACACTATCTACTTAAATAGATATATTATATATAATTTGTATGATCTTAAAAATCCTATGGATCTTCCAGAGATTCATACTCTTACCTCTTTCAATTTAAAAACTGTATATACTAAGTATTTAATATGAATAAGTACCTTCTTCTTCTCATTTATTTATAGCACACTGGAGCCGGTGGTCAGGGTGGAGGTCAAGCTTTGGCCAGCCCTGGCTCTTGCTTGGAGGACTTCCGCACCAGTCCTTTCATCGAGTGCAACGGCGAAGGCGGCACCTGCCAGCACTTCGCTAACAAACTTAGTTTCTGGCTCACCATCGTTGAAACCAGCCAACAATTCGCAACGCCACAACGCGAGACACTCAAAGCAGGAAATCTACTCAACAAAGTATCCCGATGCAGTGTTTGCATCAAAAACACCACATAGTATAAGTATTATAATACAACGTGTGTTTGGTTATATTATAATATATACGTTCGACAGTTATTTAAAAAAATAATTTACATTTACTGCCAAATAATAAGTACCTACTTACTAAAAACATTAAAATTATATTTATTTCAGTGTAAAACAAATATAGTTGAACGTTAAGAATATTTAAAAAATCTTCATTTTATCAAAGCAATAAATTATAAATAACTATGCTAATATTAGTTATTTACATAATGTAAAATATTAAGTCATAGTTAAGTAAGTAGGTAGTTCTGATCATCAATACTAGACCAAAGCAATCTTAAACTTAAGCTTGTTTGTTATGTTAACGCTTAGATCCAAATACTACGCCTCAATTAGTGATACTTCCACTTTCCTGTGCTAATATTTAGTTTGAGTTAGGTATAGTGGAGAGCAATGAATCCGAGTCACCAACCAATGTGCTATAAGCCATTAGGTAAATAGAATAACTTTATCGTTAAAACTATATCTACAACTTATTGAACTTTAATTTGTTATACTTAGTGTTAGTTACGCAGATTCATTGCTCTTTGTTGAAACGTTATGGACCTTTACGTATCCACCATCTAACAAAATAATTACCTACGTACGACGCAAACATCTTAGCGCATACATTAGGTTATATTCAAATAATAGGGCAGCTGTTGCACCCTAAGTCTAATACTCTGAATAAATACTATTAACTCGTTTGGAGTCTTAAAGGGCTAGCACTTTTTGTGATATTTTAAGAACTAAGTAGATGCATACCTATGTTCTAATGTGCCTAATGCCTACTTGCTTGCTGAAAGTAATAAAATAATAGTTTAATACTCCTTTGATATTCAATAAACTTGAGTAGGTACCAAAATATCTATTGTAACGTGACTTCTACCATTTGAGTGTAACGCGCAGTTTTGTTTAACCTAATTATTACAACTGTAATTAAGTACCTAGTGAAAGGTCGATCAGCACTGCCATTGTAGATAATGTTAATAAAAGATAAGTACAAAATTAACCTTTTTTTATTATGTTATTGCTACTAACATACACTATGGCCATGAAGTTTGGTCACCTTTCTAACTCAACCGGCCCAGCCTTTTCGGTATTACTTAACTTGTAATGTATACAAGTCAAAGAATACCATAAAAGGTCAACGCTTATGATATTCTAACAGCCCTACAGTTTTACAACGAAAATATTCAGTGCTTATACGTACCTACTTTTCGTGAAGTCGAAAATATATTCATTCCATGTAACAAAAATAGGTATGCAATGCACCCAGCAAATGGGTACATACGGGTATATACCAGGTACATAAATGGGTATATAACCATTATTGGGGTAATACCCTGGTGCTTGCCCGCCCATCCATAGCCACACACAGTATCAAAATCGAGACATCTCAACGCGGCTTCAGTGGTACTGAAAACGTGAGGTGCTGAAAACTAAATGCGAAAGTTACCTATTTCTGTCCTGAGTTTGGTACTGATTTTACGATAAACTACTAAAATCATCCAACGTTCACAAACGTTGGTTGTTTTTCGAAATGTTTATGCAGCAACACCGCTTGCTGGACTGTCATTCGCGGGAAATAGAACATTGAAATTAGTATCGTTCGTTTGGTAGATTATTTTGGTTCTGTCTATAGCACTGACTGAAATCAATTTGTAAAAAATATCTATCGCCTTTCTGCGGCTAAAGAAATGTTTGTATTATAATTTCAAAAAACTAATTAATAATTAAAACTATGTTTGAGTGGGCCTACATTGGTGCAAATAAAGCTGTGCCTAGAAATGTTGGGCCAGAATGTGCCTATTTTCTATCGCCTCAAAGGCAAATCATTGAAACGATAATTGTAACTTCGATCAGCGTTTATGTCCTGGTTAGTATGAAGTACTTTGAATATCAACGATTACCTACAAAAAATCTAGAAAAATCAATATGCCTGAGCAGGTATAATTTAATTAGTAGGTAAATCTCATTATTACTCATACCTGTACATTATATTCAATATATTCACGGTATTCTACAGTAATTAATTATTACTAACTGTACATATTGTCCTTATAATTTATATGACATTTACATATTTTGCCATGTGAACCATATCAGAAATGAAAATATATTCTAGTATTAGGTACCTAGGTAATTCATATTTCAAAAATTATATTTATGTAAGTATGTGACATGTTTTTTTTCCAGGTGAAAACCTATCCAAAATTAAGGATACCAGATGATATTAATTATATAAAAAGTGATAGAGGTGGTAAACGTCTGCTAGTAATCTTACTAGCTTTGTTATGGGGAATGGAAATTGGTTTTAAATTTGCTTCACGCACCGTCATCTACTTGTTAAACCCGTGCCATGTGACAACATTAATACAAGTATGTTATCCGTTAGTCATTTTATTAATAGGTGATTTGCACTTTATCAAAATTTCATTATAATTAATACCATATAATATGATCTAATAAAACTATTTTTAATAACAATAAAAGTATGTCCAAAAATATTTCACTTTTTATCAAGATTACCAATAAAATAAAATAATACTTGTAATAGGATACTATCCTGCTTCTTGCTCCTATTATAAATTCAAGTTTGTACATACGGGAGGTATAGATGTATGTTTGTTACTCATTAGATTTTACTTAAACTTAACAATTATATAGCTTATATCATAAAATAAAACGTAGGCCATAATTTAAAAAGATATAGTGTTTATTATCCAAAATAAAACAATAATAAGATTAAATTGCAGGCATCAGCTAGTAATCCTATACATATTTGTAAAATGTAGTTAATTAATTACAGATATATTTATTAGCAGCCCCTCCAAGCAAGACTGTAACGGCACTCTTTCGTGTCCATTTGAATCTTTTAAATGGACCTCTTTTGGCATTTCTGTTTCCCGAGACTGCTTCAAGAACTGTAAGTATTTTTAGACTTACCTGTACATACTAATAAGTCCATACAAGATATTTTATTAATCTTTTCTTTTAATACCTTTTTAATTTCTGGTTGATTGCTTTGAGGTGAAGGTATGGTATTTTGATATTTATATCCATATTATGTCCACTCTTATATAATATAGTTTTCTTTTATAAAAGTGATATTTACTGTGTATATAATTTGGTTTATCAGGTAAAATCTGCTTATACAGGGTGTAACAAATGAGGTGGACCAAAAGCAAAAGGGCGATGATGGGGGAGCTCAATGCCTATCGATATAACCCCTATAGGGGTATAAGCAGCTTTTACCTGATAAACCAAATTATATACATGGTAAATTAAATATCACTTTTATAAATTGACGACCGATGTGGCGCGGTGGGCGATGGTCCGCCTGCGACGCGGAAGGTTGCGGGTTCGATTCCCGCCTCGGGATAAATGTACGTTCTGCAAATATTTATTCCGGGTGTTCTGGGTATTATATGTATAATAAAAAATATCTATTTATGTAATGTATTATATTAAGTATGTCAGTCTTCTAGTACCCATAACACTGCTCTGCTTAGCTTAGCTCTGCTTAGCTTGGGGCTAGATGATGTTGTGTGGATTGTCCAGCATTATTTATTTATAAAGAAAACTATACCCTGGGCATTGAGCTCCCCCATCACCCTTTTGCTTTTGGTCCACCTCATTTGTTACACCCTGTAGTAATGTAGTATGTTATTATTTATGTATTATATATTATGTAATTTGTAATTAATTGGTTTCACATATTTGTTTGTTATAAAATAGAGTATAAATAGGTAGTATAACTAGATTGAATGTAACTAGGCATAATGTTAGTAAAGAACATTTTTTTTAATTGCCAGAAGTAACCACCTAACATGAGGTTCCCATAAAAACATAATTAAATCCAAAGCTAATATTATTGATAAGTATATTAATTATTTCCTAATTTACTATAGATTATGGCAGAAGCTGCGTTATACTGGATTCAACACGGCATGATGTTTGTGATACCTTATTATCTATTAAGAATTGGTGGTAAGTAAAATTTTTATTTTATTTTTCTTATTCTTTTCATATCCTAATTAATTTTCTAATTCTTATCTTGTTCATTGAATGTGTCTATGTGGTAACTTTTGATTTTCACAGCTATAAATTATAACTTATTATTTTGTGAATACAGTCAGCATCAGAAGTTGATAACATTTCCTGTTTTTTTTTTCATTATTATCTTTCTTTTGTTTTATATTATATCTATGGTTTATATTATAGCTTTGTATGTTGCTGAAACTGGCTCATGTTTTTTTCTTATTTTCGATAAGCAATAAAGCTATCAAATCACTTGCATTATGAATATAATGGTAAATATATTCTTACAGGTGTATATAATATAGAACCACTGTGGGATTTTAATTGGGCTATATTCAGTTACAGCCTTAATATGATATACCACTTCATTGTACTACAAATTATTGCTATTGTAAGTACTAATTTAATACCTAATTCTATAATTTTTTCCTTGTACCCTATTGCATGTACATAATGCTCTAAGACCAAGATCCTGTCAAAAAAGATTTTAAAACTAAAAAGTCACTAAGTTAAAAGAACAGTTAATAAATAAAATGTAGTTGCAGAAACAATTTCGAAATTAAATTTATTTGATAAGATCTCGTAATTTGAGCAAGATTAAATATTATTATATATTAGGTATTATATGTAATTTATTAATCTTTCGCAAAAAAAACATGTTTAAGTCTTATAAATGAAAGGAGTCACAGCTCAGTTGGTAGTGGCTCTGCCGTACATACTGTGGGTTCGATTCCCACCCAGAGCAAATATTTGTGATGAACATAAATATATCTGTTGTGTCTGGGGTGTATGGATATAGGTAAGTATGTATTCTATCAGCAATCTTTTCATTATTTATATTAGGTAAGTAATTAGTTTGGGACTAGAGTGTGATGTGTGAAATGTCCAAGAATATTTATTTATTCTTTACAATGTAGTGTAGGCATGAGGGACAATAACCTTAGGTTTCAAAAAATGCGTGTTTCACCTGATTAATGAAACAAATACATAATTCGAACTCTAATGACCCCTATTGTTTTTCAATTCTAAGCAAAGTAGTAAGTAGGTGTTTTACAAGAATAATTAATCCGATCCAGAATTGGTAGTACCAACATTGAATAAATTTTTCTTGAACCAATATTTTAGATACCTATGAAGCTAGAAAAAAATAATTATGTATTATAATAACCCCAGTGTAATTAGTACAATTAGTTAAAAAAAAACAAGGTACCTGTATTATGTATCTTAATTTTTTTCAAATCATTTAGGTCGATTTTCTCCTAAACTAAAAGATTATTTATAAAAAAACAAATTATACTTTTTTTTAAATCGCGGGCATGGTTCCTTTCACGAAATTTCTATGTGGTTTCGGACTTAGCCATAACCACCCTTCTCTAAAAACCACCATGTATAGGTAAAAAGGGGAGGACTTTTTACACTGATATAATGATTGATTTATTATGTACCTAGGTACATACTTTTTTTTGCAAATATAAGTATAGGTGCATAGAAAAAGTACTTAGTCAAAAACTGATACAGAACAAACATTAACATACAAATATGTGTCAAGATTAGTTACGAATAAGGTTTTAATCAAATTAATTATACTTCTCCAGCCTGCACAAGTGAACTTGAACCATATGCTCTGCCCGGCCATCTTGGATCCATTCGACGGGCCGTGGTACCGAATCGCCGCAGTCACTCATCAAGCACTGCTCTGTCCACTACTATGCAAATTCTTCTGCATGGTTGCTGACTTCTGCCTCACCAAATTTCCACCAACGAAAGTAAAGCCACATATGAAGGACTGCCTTCAGGATGCCAAGGCTTTGGCTCAACCGCTCACTAATCAACATGTTGACTAGTGCCTAGCTTTGTCTTTTTTGCACTTTATAATATTAATAATCACGGCTGTAATCCCTTTCAGGGTAGTAGAATCTCTATTGTAAGTATGTATTTAAAATCTTGTAGGTAAATAATGATAAAATATTCATCGCGTCCATTTGGTTTGAGTGGTTATAGTAGCATCTAATTGAAGAGTGGGTAAAATACAATAATTTACAGATACATAAAACCCCATAGTACCTAGTTTAAATCTATTGTAGGTAGTAGACACCGTGAGTCATAGATAGGTGGTACTGTTTCGTCCGCTTTATGTTATGCAACGAACGAGTAGGTATCTTCTACTTGCCTGTTTTATGAAGCCAGTGCCATAATTTACCTACCGTTAAACGCCTAAGCTAAATTAGTGACATTTAATCTAAAATTACTTATGTAAATGATGTGACTTGCGACCCAACCGTAAGAGGTTTTCGCCAGAAAACTTGCATTTAATCGATTTCTGGCGCTTTTCTAAAAGTTCATCTAGCAATTAGGGTTACCTAACATCTATCCAGATAAAGATTCAAGCTTATTAAAATATATTATTATTACTTCACACCTCTTGCAATGATGCACGCCGAGAGGTTCAAATATGGCTAAGCCAATGAGTAACTTAAAAAGTAGGTACCTTCAATATCTGAAACCAAAAGTAACTAGGAAGATATTTACCTATTACTTAAAACATAAGTAATTAATTTGTACCTGGCTACTGTAATTAATTAGTGGGTAGGAATGTTCAATAAATACTGCTAGGTCGCAGACGTTCGCATAATAGGATTTTTAAAATATTATGCCTATTTGAAAGTAAGTAATTATATAAACTAAACTAGTACTCTTATGCTCACATTGATTGTTCAATTTCTAGGACTATAAATTCAGGGGCAGTATTTTTTTCTGGTTTGGATCGTATTAGGTACGTTTATAAATTTGATTAAGTACGTCGGTGCAGAACATTGACTCATTAAAAGAGAAATGTTAAAATTGTTTTGAGAATGTTGCGCTCTAATAATGAGGGAATCGAAATAATTTGAGTACTTGGGTAAGATGGTAATCATAATACATACATTTTTTTTGTATACATATTAACAGTTATTTAATGAATAGCTTTGTTTTGTTTATTGTTTTATTTACAAACACAATAAATTATAATTCATCTTATTCTGTTATTTTTTTGTAAATGTAGAAGTGTAAAAATATACACATTCTTAGTAATGTATTATAATGAGAATATTGTACAAGGTGTAATAAGACTAATGCCGAAAAACACAGACGTTAAAGTAACTTGATTGTTCAAGTTTGCCAAGACATACGGCCGGTTTCTGGAAACCCAAATCACGATTGATCCGAACTTGACACATAGTAAATATTCGATTTTTTCGTTGATCATCGTTCAAGAAACCGGCCGTAAGTGTTATATTTTTGCATTCATACGAAAAGTGGTACTTTAACCCCTTAACTTTGAGAGATAAGTTTTATTACACCCTGTATACAGAATACCAACAATGTGATATATTATTTATGATAATGTGATAAACTTTTAGCAATAATGAGTATTAATTAATCAAGTTGGTGTTTTTAATATTTATAACGATATCCCCTGTGGGACATGCATTTAAATAAATAAAATATAAATGCGTATTTAAATACTAATGTATAATAAATAACATAAAATTAAACTTCAAAATGTAACAAGCTAAAATTGGAAAATGCAATGTAGGTATGTAATTGGTACCTACATACAAAGATCAGTATAAACTAACAATTACAAACAATGTTTAGTACCTGGGAAATGTTAGTGAAATTACAAATGTAATAATGCCCACATCTACGTAAAATAACTAATAACCTACATATTAACTGGGTCGGCCGGCGGTCGAGTTGCTTTAATTCAATTATGTATAGGTACTTAGATATGGAGTATGGTGACGGTAAATACCCATTAGGATACTTATATGCTCATTTACCTATACGATATACGAGGTCTGTTGCGAATTTAGAATTTAAGTTACAGACCTTAAATTAGCGTTCAATTACATCGATGGTTTTATTCATAGGTGAGCTAAATTACATGGCAAAGCAAGAGTAAAAGTTATGTAATTATATATAAACACAACTGCACTAAGTTATTACAATGTTTTTTCAAGCTGATTGTAGTCGAGCATTTCATGTGTATGCAATGTACATAATCGAATCTGGTATTTCCTTATACCACGATATAAGGTATTGGAATGTTGTCGGTGCATATAGATAGGGTAATCTGATATGGATGACATAAACCAGTAGGTATTTTTCAAGCAATCGCTCTATAGATTGGGTAATCGCACCTTTTTGTTTATGAAAGTAGATACCATGCTAGCCATTGAAGCGTTTTGCTGTATATCTAGACTTAAGCCAATCTAATTAATTTGCTTTTCTGCTATAAACAGGCACTTGTGGTAGGTTTTTCTTCAAAAGTAAAACAATAAAACTAAAAATATTGTGTTGAATTGAGCTTTTATTTGATGTTACCTTTAGTACACTGTAGCTGAAATTAACATAGATCTCTTGGATTTTCTGTTTAGGTCCAAAATAGCGAGATAGTCGTTTCGATAAGTACAATATCGGAACGGCTTACCAACCCATCGTTGTTCAATCATGGCCATTTTACACACTCATAAGTACAGTGGTTAGAGTTACACTGCGCGTCAATCGACTGGAGATTGCGATATGCATTTCTGTATTACCATTTACTACCTAAGATGGCAGAGATGTTTTCAGTATATACACGACATTGTATATTTTACAGCCTAGCTATATTTGCTAATAATAAATTATAGATTATTTAGATGCGCTATCAATGTATCAATATATGATGTTCAATAAGTCAAGGGCCTCAGAGTTATTAATTTTAAATTGCTACCTAATTTAGAATTTATTCACTGATGACCGCTGCCATCTTGGTGTAAGTTAATTGTTAGAGAAGATTGTTGATGCAACTTATCAGAACAATATAAGTAGACTCATTTTTATTCAACTTAAACACGAAAGCTTGTTATAAAACCTTTTGGTTTTAAAAATAGATTTATTAACTATTACGGCTATTACTGTACAATATCTTAAAAATGTAGTAATACCAACAAACATGCCTATTATGGATAACATTGATTAGTGTCCAAAAATCAAGAATAAGTGCCTGGTTACTACTAAGCTTTTAGGTAATCCAGTGTTTTAGTATTACTACATTTTTTTAAATTGACTATCATATTATAATATTGGTACATGTAGAAGCACAAGCAGGTTTTTTTATAAATATGAACTTGAGGATAATGTTAAATTGTGCATAACATAACTCATTTCTTTACACTTCAAGAAAATGAAGAAGTTGGTGAATCCTGCGCAGAATTTGACAGACTATTTATTATAACACATTCAAATTTATGTGTTGTATGTTCAAAAATTTTTTATTACCATAAAGCATTGTGTACATACTGTACATTTACAATTTTAGCTAAAACCCAAAAAAATGCTTTGTTTAAATAATATCAACTCAATCTTATCTTAAATACTTAATGAACACTAGCATGTCTTAATCACATTATAAAAACGTTTATTATTTTATCTGGATTAGCTAGTGAAAATATACTTCTTTTGTTTTTTAAGCCATAATAGGAACACTGTAAGGCTACAGAGGTGAAACTAAGCATGGACTTGCACTTGTAAATGTCAGTGCACACTTAGTTTTGTCTCCACTAGTACTAGTCAAGGTCCTAGTGGCTTTACTGTCAAGTTAATTTATTAATAATGCATTAATTATTGCAATAACGGTATGTAAATGCTGTTGTAATGCAATTCTGTATCCTTATTTGATACTGTGCTTCTACATAAGTATTAAACTTTTTGTCACCTGTTTGTCTTGAAATAAATGTATAATATCACATTGTTGTTTTGACTAGTAATAATAATTAATGTTTCTATACACCTTTCAGCCATCTATAGGTGGTCCCAAGTAAACCATGGACACCTCTGTATTTCCATAGACAGCTGAAACTGTTGGGTATAGTTTCTTGTTGGGAAGGCCTGAAAAATATGAAGACATATCTTATGTATAGGAATAAGATCTAAAGCTTAACAAACATGTAGGTAGGATATTAGAATGACAAACACTTAGTAGTAGAGATCTGATATATAGGCATTATTTTCAAAATAATGCCTATATATCAGATCTCTAAGATATGAAAAAATACTTACCTATACTTAGTAATTTTTTCATGAGTTAAAAATTATGATCAAGGCCTATATGGTTGTTGTGAAGTAAACTATGATTTATATTAATATACTAGATAATAAAAAGTTTGATCATTGATTTACAGGCACCCTTCTAGCGTGTTAGTGTAGTAGTACAAAAAAGAAGCAACATACATAGTACAAACATTATTTTTCTTACCTCTGAATGCAACTCCTAAAAATTCATAATTTCTTTCAAATGACAACGTTTTGTTTTCACAATCAAGAATAACTCTTATCCGCTCTCCAACCTAAAACAGACAAAAATTACAATTGAATTTAGAACCAAAACAAAGGAACAAAGATATTAAATAATAATATTTTCATAAGACCGAAGTTATAAAATGTTCTAGCTGAAATTTGAATTCTGGTCCATAAGAATCAGAATTAGATATTATAGGATACAAGAAAAAAACAAATGATTTCTAGTAGACTAAGAAAATGCTAATTGTGTCTGCATTTAGTTAGTTTTGTTATTACATACTTGATATTTTGGACAGTTATTCAAACGTGGATAATGTCCTTGTGTTTCTCCATTATGCAATAAGTTATTATCAACTAAATTCCATCCCCAACTCTGTTGATCTGATCCTAAAAGACCAACGTAGCCTTGGCACTGCAGTGTCGCTTCTTTTGTAGAAACACCGACTACTGCAACAGTTCCTAAAGGACCCTCCCAAATCACTTCCCAGCAATGTCGACCATGTCTAAAACCAATTTTCCCTCTGCAGGCATCAGTACTTTGTGCAACTGGATTTCTGAAAAGGAGAATCGCAATATTTTCGGTCAGTTGGTAATAAATTGGAAAGCAATTCACTTTTTTATTTATTTATTTATTAGAATCGTGCTCAATGCCCCAAAGTTTAGAGTACCCAATCAGTTTCTTTTACCTGTGTAGAGTAAATCCGTTTGGTTTAATGTAAATATTCCTGGAGCAATCGTGAGAGTTCCAGGCGCAGAGAAAGGCCCTGAGTTTCGTCTTATAGGTGTGTACAGAAGATATTAGATCAGACTTTATAACTTCCTCAGCTAATCTCTTCATACAGTGTGATCTCCAAACATCGTTGTTTTCGTCAGTAAGTATCCTATACCAAGTCTTGCACACCACTGCACAGTTACGAAGATCACATAGATCAAGATAAGAAAATATATTCTCTAGAACATGAGGATTTAGTTCGGCTATCACATATTTTTTATATGCACGATTACTGTTCATTTTGTTAATCATCGAAATTTTAGCATTGGCGGTCCAAATTGCCAATGAACTTACACTTCTGCGTGTGGTTATCTTCAATAGATTTACATTTTAGTAAAATATTAGGATTAGCTCAACAACACATCAACACATTTTCCTGTCTCGGCTCGCAATTTCCTAGAAAATAGTTCGTCTCGTCGGTTTCCTCACTCGCTCCACCTTTTCGCTATTTACACGAACACACAGTATCAATCATAGATTATAAAAGGTTATATGGAAGGAATGAAGGATATGTTTTTTTTTACGTAGACATAGACTAAAGACACAATATTACTCAGTCATTTCACTCATTTCGTAAAATTAGGACTATACGTAAAATTAAAAAAACTAACTACAAACAATTATACGTGATTAATTTTATTGTATTACAGACAGAATACAAATAATTTGATAATTTTCTGTTAGCCACATAATCATAAATATGCCCGGAATCGAAAGCACTCTGAGTGATGAAGACTACATAATTGCAAAAGCGAAAGATGCTCACAAAGTAAATATTCACTCCGCCAAGGCATGGATGTTGACTGCTAAAACATTATTTCCCAGCAATTTTAAAATACAATTTGAAGCCTATTTAATGGAAAAACAATCTGGGAATGTCCAAGAAGCGGCTGAATGCTTTAGTTCCTTGATGTTATCAAGACAAAACATCACTTCATTATTGCCGGAAATATCGGCTATAGCAAATGCTCTGAGATCTGCTGAAGGCAGTTTTCTTAGTCAAATGTTTGATAATATAAGTCCAGACATTCAGCTAACTATACTGAAGACTAGTGTTGAGAACAGTGATGACATGATGGAACACTGTAGATTACTTGTCTTATTGCTTAGAAAATTTCCTCAATTGGGAGTGGACAGTCTAGTAAAGACATTGGTAAACACTGAAAAATTCTTCTATGACAATAGATATGCACGGTTATTGGTTGTGGAAACCTTGCCACTATTGAGCAGCTTAGAATCTCCGAGACTGCTGCAGCGATTATTAATTAAAGCTATTGATTTTTACAACTCATATGCTTATGATGAAAGCGATCATGATATAACTGATCCATGGCAAAGACTGCATGGAGTTTTAGATTTGTTAGGTAAACAACTAGGCTGGGATCCTTTCCTGATTAACTATAGTAACAGTTTAAATAAAGAAGCATATTTTCAGAAGCTATATTCCCTCCGGAACAATGAAGACTGCAGGCAGTTGTTATACTGCGGTGTAACATTTTTTTTTAGGTCTCTTTATGAATTTAAATCATTAAAAGGCAATCACATTCTTATTGAAGCTCTATCAGATGCAGATCTACCACCATCTAAAAGAAGGAAAGGTGACGTTGAGGTCACCGGTATGTCATCAAATCAGTTCCAAATTGCAGCAAACTGCTGGGAACTGTTGCACAACAATGATGTCATTACAAGAGAATTTAACAAGTTGTGTAATCAACTACAAGCAAAGCCTTGGGCTGAGGCATTCACTGATGAAATGGCACTCTTCAGAGGGAGATATGATGATGTCATACAATCTGGTCCAGAAACAGCTCTCACTAGCAGCATTGTGCGTGCATCAATCAATTATAACCAAAAAAATTATATAGCTTGTATTGAGAACATCTTAGCTGCACTGCCTAATCTACCCTCTCCTGAAGGTATTTTAGATGTGGAGCTAATCGTTGGAGGAAAACACAGGCATTTGCATTTCCTAGCGCTGACTAAAGTAGCAATTATGCACTACTTTTGTACATTGCTAATAAGAATATTACTGAGCATTGGAAATACTTCGGATGTTGCTTATGGACATATTTTAGTGTTAATGCAATTGGGTTGGCCTCAAGAAGAATCTGTTTTCATACATATTTTGGATGTTATTAGACAGAAGGGTGTATTTCACTACCATCTCTTTTCTACATACATAATTCACATTGACATCTTGGAAGAATTCAGTTTTATGTGGAATGAACATGACAACAATATAGTATTAGATATTTTACCGAATGCACAGCATTTGGGGCAGAGGAGGATTGGCACTCGTGGTGCTGACAAAGGAGTGAAAGAAGATTTCAAACAAGCAATGAAAACCCAACTTTCCAGAAGTAATGATTCCGTTTTAAACCTAATGATACAATTTATAACTGCAGAAAGGTCTTATTTTCTTCAAATACTGTAAATTAATAAATAAAAACATAGTATAATAAAAATATTTTTTATTTATCTGCTTCAATAGTATTGACTTATTACCTAATCAAAAGTAGAGAAATAAATTCAATAAAAAATACCTAATATAAATTTATCAAGCATTTCCTTCATAGGATCCACATGCCAGGAGTAGGTTGCGTCGAGTGAAATGTAAGCCTTTTAGAGGTGAATTCTTTGTCGCAAATGAACGCAACAAAAACTTGTCTTCCTTTTGAGTGGCCGTATTATACCCTTCTTCTCCCGAAGCTTCGTCAGTTATTGCTGTGAAGTCCCACAATTTTATAGTGCAGTCCATAGAACCTGAAACAAAATACATACGTTATAAATAGATGATCTTTTGTTTTTTTTTCTTTTAAGTATGAGATGTGTTTCGGGGAGTTATACGTTAAAGATTGCACGTTTATTTGTAGTTAGGGCTATAACGGGCCCCAGAGGCCGTATCTAAGTTTAATTTGTTTTATTTCTCGATAAAAGTTATACACGTTGACTCTAGAACCTAAACCGTTTTTTTCGTAAACAGAAAAAAAGAAAAGATTTTCGAGTGTGGAGTGTGGAGGGACACAGTTAACGCGTGGATCGCGGCATACAATCACGGTGTGAAATAACGGCGTGACTTCACGAGCGAGTGTAGAGCCAGCTAAAAACAAAAAAAAGACGTGTGGCACTCGGGGACTGCCGCGGTAAAGCTATTGCATAGCATTTTTTGCTGGATTACGCATGCGCAGTGTTAGGTTATTTTCGTTACGGAATTTCTGGATTCGGTCTCCACGCTCAAGGCCCGCGATAGAAACTATGCAATAGCTTCCCCCTATCCTAAAAAAAGTTAGCGTTGACTTTATGTCATCATTACTTATGGTAATCAATACTTCCAGTCTGCGCTAACTTTTTCTAAGATAGGGGGTAAAAATGTAAGTGCTGACCCGAGGCGAGTAGCGTGCCGTCCCTGCTGACGGCGAGCGCGCAGACGGAGGCGGCGTGCGCGGCGTGCACGGCGGCCACGGGCGCGCCCATCGACATGTCCCACACCGCCACGTCGCCGCCGCCGCCGCCCGACGCCAGCCAGCGCCCGCACACACTGAAGCACAGCGTGTACACAGGCGACTGGAACAACACATACAATACAATAAAATCGTCATGATCGTAGAACAAAGACGGATGGCCTATACACATATAGCAACTTGTCTAAATTTCACGTTGATAGGCGTAACCGTTTTAAAGTTATGACATAAAATGTAAACCTGCAGTTTTGCACATTCGTCTTTGTTCTTACATTACGACGAAATATTCTTTATTGCACACCACATATGAGAACCTAAAAAATACCTAACTAGTTAGTATGTGCAATGGGCGGCCTTATTGCTAAAAGCAATCGCTTCCAGACATAGAATATTTAAAACTATCACGGCTTTGAACATAGTTTTCTTTATAAACGGGATATTTAACCATGATTTGTGAGTTTGATTATGTCCAGATATTTCGGCACAGTTGCATATCTCGACCCGTGATTATGGTGCATGTAACTGTGCCGAAATACCTATCGGGAAATAATCAAACTCACAAATCATGGGAAATATCCCGTTTTTATGGAAAACAACACACATACAGACTGTCCATTAATTACTTACGTCACGCGATATGAAGGAAGCGGTCGACGAAGTGTGACAAGGGATTGGAAGGAGTCCCATTTTATGACAACACATTTCCAAAATATATTTTATATCTAAGTATTAAAATAAATTTAAACAAAAGCTGCAGTATTACAATTCAACTCAAAAACGACTATCGATTTTAAAATGCTTTTGCCATTAGTAAACTATATGTTTACCGAGTAGATAACATTTTTATTTATTTATTTCATTTACTTTTGGCGACCTGTGAAGTCTTTTGGTATCAATAGCTACAGCTAAACCATAAGTACCTTGTGTCCTGTCATGATGCGAACTTGCACTCCAGTCAAGCAGTCCCATAGTCTGACAGTTCGGTCGCTGGAGCCAGTCGCGATGTAGTTCGAATTCGGATGGAATAAGACACACTGAAACAAAAAATAATAAAAGCTCGCCTTTGTATATAATTTTCCATATGTATTTTTTGTCTCAATGTGTACCATAAAGTAAATAAATAAAAATACAATTTTCTATAATAATATAACTTGAATTTATAATCCAGCTTATCCGCTATCATTATCTAATTAAAATTAACAATACTTTCCTTGACACTTTATTCCGTAATCACGATTTCTTCACTATTGTTTTTAATTAAAATAACCCGCTATTACATATAAAAATAATAACAAAGATACTCAGAATTAACGTAAAAAACTGTAAGAAATGTGCTACTGAGCAAGATATTTAACTAATCTTTACTAGTAACTTAAGTTAAGTACATTAAAATTACTCATTATCCTGTATCTGCGCTAAATCGCGCACATTTTTTTAAGTAGGTACGCTAAACAAAATAAAAAGATACTCACATCAACATCAGAAAGATGTCCGGCAAATATTCTCAACGGCTGGTGATGGTCCGTGGTCCAAAGTCTTGCGGTTCTGTCGTGTCCGGCAGACGCGAAGTAATGTCCGTGGGGCGACCAACGTACGTCCCACACTGGGAATTCGTGACCGCGGTATACAACCAGACACGTCCAACATTGGAGTGACCATAGACGTACTGTAAAAAAAAAATATGGACATTTCACAGACCGCGCTCTAGTCCCAAACTAAGCAAAGTGACCATCACGCACCACAAAATGCATGAAAAGATAAATATTCATAGATATTTCACACGTATTTCATAAGTAAAGTCTGTAAACTTAATTAAGGTAATCCTACTAATGTTTAATTTACACTGTGCTACAAAATGTATGCATTTATTTGAACATTATTAGGGCTATTAAGGTAAGACCAATAACCATTGCAACAGTGAATTTACTGAGGGTGGTGTTTAGTGAATTCATTTTTTCATTATATTCTAATGATACGTGTGTTTATATGAATTATTATCATCTCTCTGCCATTACCACTTCTCTAAATAAGTGTATCAGATCTTCAACATTGTTGTAATGGTATCATTACAATGACGTATAATACCTGTACAATCTTCTGAGCAAGAAAGCAGCATAGTTTTGAAGGGATCAAACGCTACTCTGTAAACTGGTCCAGAATGCCCAAACAAGGTGCGAAAGGTATCTCTGTCTCGCTCTTCCATCATTCTGACCAACACATCACCTGTACGAAAGCATATTATTTAATAACAAAAATTTTGTATACAATTTTAAAATATTGATGAATAATAAATACCTGCTTCTCTGTCAATATCTTGTAATTTTTCAGCTGACTTCATTCCGCGTAGTTTGATCGGTGTCAAAGTCCAAACCTGTAGATATAATACCGCATGAATGAAGATATTATAGAAACCTAATAAACATTAGGGGCCATTCAGTAATAACGTTAGGATAATTGTATCGATTTTCACCCCTCTATCCTTTAGTCAGATTTCTCGAACCTCCCTCCCTGTTCTTACGTGAGCTATCTATAGATAGTTTGCAATACTTGCAAACGATCTATATATAGGAACTGTTTCTTATGTATTTTATATGTATAAACCTATGTACATTTTGTAAATACTGTAACAGTCATAAGTTTGTTTCTGAATAAAGATTTTTTATTTCATATATTTTATATACAACCTTAGTTAGTCATGAAAACGGTAAAGTTTCTAATGTGCAATTATTTATTTGTCGACTGTACATTTAGATAGTGACATCAGTGGCGTAGCTAGGTAACCAAGGGCCCTGGGGCAAATTAAAAAATGGGGCCCCACTGCTATGTAAACTGATTTAGACTAGTCAACAAGTTCAAAAACTTAAAAATATGAGCGATGGCTCATTCGATTCGGAATCACCTATAGAAAAATGTTTTTGAAGGATTTTGGTGCAGGTTAAAAATTACAATAGTTATTAACAAAATAAGATTAAAAAAAAATGATATACCATTTTTTGTTAATAACTTGAAAAATATTTGTTTATTTGTTTATTTGTTTATTGTCATCATTATGTATATGTAAGTATATAAAACATTTTGTCTGGTCTTAGGACTAAGTATTTAGATCTAATACATAATGTACCCTAATAAGGGTGTTGCAAAAGGGTGTTACAGGGGCGGACCGATTAACAATGCATGCAAAAATTAATAATAATAATGAAAATGTCTTATAATAGATTATGTCAAATTCTTATCGTCAAAATACTCGTCCAGTGAATAATATACCTTTAAAATTAGCATGTTTCTTAATTGAGATGTAAATATATTGTCGTTGTGTAGGGCTTTAAGTTTTTCAGGGAGCTTATTGTAGATTTTGACGGCCATAACATTCGTGCCCGAGCTGTGAATATTTAGTTTTGATGAAGGTAGCACTAAGTTGTGCTCATATCTAGTTTGAAACCGCCGTGGTTGGTTTATTTGTTTTTTGAAAAATTGGGGATATTTACGGACGAACTTACATATTTCTAAAATATATATCGATGTCAGGGTCAATATTTTTAATCTACCGAAATGTGGCTTGCAGCTTTCTGGAATTTTAATGTTTGCCAAGATGCGAATGCACCCCTTTTGTGATATGAACAGGTCGTCCGCGTCGACACTGTTCCCCCACAAAATAATTCCGTATTGGATCCAGGCAAAGGCGTACGCATAATAAGTATTTATTGCTGTGTTTATATCTGTAGCTTTTCTCAATTCTCTAAGCGCGTAAGTGAAGCTTGAAAGTAAGAAATATGAACATTTAAGCAATTTTGCTCGTTAAAGAAGAGGAAATTTCCAATAAAAAAGTCCTAACTTTCGGAACTCGTATCTCCATTATTTATAACTTTAATCAGACGTTGAAAATAGAGCTCCGCGCGGCTGTTACAGCAAGCCACTAAAGAGAGTTCAGCAATAAAAATAATATTTTATTACATAAAATGTGATTTTAAAAATTTGAAAAAAATCTTGTATCTTCTTAACACTTGAAAGAACCGAGCCCTGAAGAAAAAAAAGCTTAATCATCATTTTTCAAAAAGTTATTCAATTTTTAACTGACAATTTGTTTCGTAATTTCCATTGGTGTAAACAATGGATTTAAAGGTATAAATAATTGGCCTAAAAATCTCAAACTTCGTGGAGCCCCGCTGATGTATGTACTTTATAAGATCCTGCGGTAAATTTTCATAAAAGTTAATTAACTTGTTAATTATGATTTTTTATAACTATTGAAAAATTATAACTATTGAAAATAAAACGGTTGAAATGAAAAAAAACGCAGCATCTTCGACGATTTTTCTGCGGTCTAAAGTCACGATATCTCGAAAGCGATGCTTTGTAGAAGAAAAGTGTTTCTAT
The DNA here is from genome assembly GCA_932527185.1 of Ecliptopera silaceata. Classification (NCBI taxonomy): domain Eukaryota; kingdom Metazoa; phylum Arthropoda; class Insecta; order Lepidoptera; family Geometridae; genus Ecliptopera; species Ecliptopera silaceata. The sequence goes on from OW052192.1 coordinate 6,375,275, forward strand.
TCTACAAGCTTTGTCTGAACCATTTTTCGATAGCTCTCGTTATTTCAGAGTTAAACGCAAAAAACGCAAATGTATGACCTTTGATCTCGAATAAAAAACAACGCACAAGCGGGATCGATGGGGATTTTTGGCATATCGTTTGTAATGACGTATTCAAGGCCTGCACAAAAATCCAGCTTGTTGGTTGGGAATTAATGCAAACTGGAATGTCTATTTTGACTGGACTATGTCACTTCTGCAGCAGCTAAAAGATCATTTAAGAAATGGTATGGGCCAAACTCGACTACGACTCGACGAAGTTATTGCAAAAACTAAAGCTAGGAAAAATTTGTAAATTTAATTGTTATTTGGTCAGTTGGTAGGCCCGACCTTTATACAATAAACCCTTAAATCTTCTCTTTTAACAGGCCAATATTTTACTATATTTACGGAAAAAATCCGTCCCATGTAAATCGAGATATTCCGAAAAAATAGTTTTTCAATAAATACATCATATTACTTAGAATTCTAAAGGCCCACAAGGATAACTGTTGTGTGTGGCGTATAATTAACATTAAACGGGCTTTATTAATTTCTCGGATTGTTTGAAAATCCAACCTGTGGAAAGTGAGTTGTTACTGAAAAGCATGTGGTATTGTACAAAAGAAATACAGTTATTCGGAAGTATCTCGATTCCCACTGGTTGGATTTTCAAACAGTCTGAAAAGCAAATAAAGTACGCTTAATTTTTCACGCGAGAAATTTTTCAAATTTTTCGATTTCAATGGGACCGATTTTATTATAAAAATAGTAAGAAATAGGCCTGTAAAAGCCCTTTAATATGTATTATGTGGCAACCTTGAGGGACGAGTTTTTAAGTCGTGGCCCACGCTCCGTAGAGGATTGCCCTATCTCCTTTCCAAAAGTTCAGTTCGATCGAGATTTCTAGTAATAGAGCTCAGGGGGCCCCCCTGAGCTCGAGGGCCCCGGGGCACTGCCCCGCCTCGCCCCTTGGTAGCTACGCCACTGAGTGACATAAATAACCTTTATTGTAGAATTGCTGAATCCCACAGCCAGTAGCGTGGAGTCGTCACAAATATCGGTGCAGAGCGCAGTGTTGCCGCTGTTTAGAAGCGTGTAGAAGCATATAGAAGGTAAGCTCTCCGGGCCGAGCGCAACACGCTTCGATGCTTCCCGTATAGCTTTACCCTTCTCCAGTTTGTCAGTCTCTTTTCTTTAATAGACAAAATAATTATATTATGTATTCATAATCAATGATATGTTTTCTTCTGGTGCAGTTGTTTATGTGAATAGTGTAAACGAACGAAAGCGTGGAGGCAGTTTTGAGCTAACAAGCGAATCCAAAATACAAAATTATTAAAGCCAAATTGCACTTAATGCCAAAGCAGCCAGAGTTGTTTTTCCACAAATAGAACATAATTTTATTTTTTTATTTACTCTATGTTCTGGTGACTTACAGTTCTGGTAGTGGAATTCTATCATTCGGCGGCGCATTGGGATCAGACTTGGGTTTCTTCATAAAAATATTGTCTTTTTTAGCTTTTTTCTTCTTAGGTTTGTCTGGAGTTTCCTCCACTTCTTCTTCGTCTTCCACGGGAGTAGGCAGGACTTGAATATCAGGCTCCTTCAATAGCCCATAGTAAACCTTAGTACGATTTTCTAGAAAAATTGAGTAAAAGTGTTTTGAATAAATGTGACACCGTTAAGTAAACCTAACGTATTTAAGTCACACAGCTCGTCAACGCCAGCTTGACTGTCAAACATTACGGTATTGATGTTCAACTATTTATAGAGTTAAGATCGCGTTTTGGCCATTTATTAATTACGTAAAGAGTATTTTGACGACTTTTGACATCTCACTCTCTTAATTAACATTTAATTTAGTTTTTCTGAATAATTAAACGTTATTATTTACACCAAAACACAGTTTGACGATTTAGAGATTATATCAGATAATTTAGGCCCATTAGGTTACCTTAGGTTATTAGGGGCCATTAATTATTTTAGTATGTATGATTTTGATTTAACTTAAGTGTACATCATACCATTTCTTGCAGCTTCTCCGAGTATACCTCCAGCAGTGGAACGTACTTGCGCTTGTGTACGACCTGGCCCATCATGTACCTCCAACTGTATATGATTGTTGATTATATTTATGATAACAGTTGAGCTCTTCTGCTCATGCAAGTAGCGTTTGAGCTGAGCTGACGTCTCTCTTGATAATTGTACTACGAATTTGTTGGTGCTGAAAATTGGAAAATTCTTTTTATAAATATTTATCAATAAAGTTTAGTGTAGAGTGACTGGTATAATAGATAAAATTTATAGCCAACAGTGATATTTTTCTTTTATTTTATGAAGGTTGATCAACTCTCTCAATCCAGTTTTTTTTTTTGCTTCGATTAAGAACTTTTTTTCGTATAAAAAGACCTACATGTATACTATATGCATTTTCAGTTTAATTAAAATAGGTTCACTGTGATATTTATTGTTGGAAAAACATCTAAATTTTTGGTGTCAATAAATCTTTAAACTAAATATTCATATGAAAGTCAGGTAGCCTAGAATGCTGGTTAATTTGCATTGATTTCTTAAATTACCTGTATATTTCAGCAAGATCATTGCCTTTTATATGATCTTTATTTTTGACAGTAGATAGTTTACTGACATCTTCTTGATAATAATCTTCTTGTTCAGCACCAAACTTCTCCATAAAATTGTGAGCATGTTCAATATGATCATACAGAATCATACTCAGGTACATATGAACAAAGACAGGGTACAATAGCGTTGACAATTCATGCTGAAAGTCAATAATAATAATTTAACACACTATACAGTCTATTATAAATACTGTACATACAGTTATTATATTCATTGGCAATTGAAACTCATTATTACTGCTCACTGCCATAAGTGATGATCAAGCTACTTAATCCAACAGCTGGCAAAAGTTCAAATGCTGGCCATAGAATTTTAGCCTCTAACCTCAAATCATCACCAGGTTTCAACAATACTAACAAACACATTGGAAAGAACTAGACTTTAGAGCTGCTGATTATTTAAAGTGAATTTTCTAATGGAACCTACCATAAAAATATGTATGTATGTTGTTGTCTTATACTTGAACAATTTACCTTATAAACATCCAAGGAGTTCTCTATAAACTTTTTCAAATTATCATACGCAAATCCATAGCTGTGCGGGTCACTCTCAGTATGATGTGATGTGAGAATGCTAGCCAATTCAACTTCTGGTAAATCCAAACTTTCTTGCCACTCTGCATTTCCAAGGCTAGCTTCTTTCCTTAGAATTTCTTCAGTGCCCTGTATATCAACAAACGCGTATTAAAAAGTATAAATCTCACAGGCAAACAAAAGTTGGTGTAATTGTTTAAAAGATGTATCAGTATTGTATCCTACATAATAATATCATTGTAGGGCACATTGAACGGAAAAACAGTTTTACCTTTAAATTATATTTTCTAAGCAATTGCAGAACTGCTAGCAAGGGCGTAGATTTTTCACCCATTCTGGGATCTGTCCGTATCGTAGTTTTTACACAAAAATCTTAAATGTTTTATTACAATCACAGTTGCATTCTATCGGAATGAAAACATACATTATAATTGTAAGACACTATTTATACGTTCTAAACAAACGTGTACAAAATAATTATCTATTTAGACGAACAAGAGAATGAATGAGTGACGAATAAATTGATGTTCTGTGGCATGAAAAATAAATGAAACCAATCAAATCGATCATTTTGCTATGTAAAATATGATGACGGATCATTGACGAACGATCAAAACAAACTAGGAAAAAACAATCAAACAAAAATCAATGTTTTGAATCAATGCAATGGTGTGGTATCTTGTTTTTTGTTCATAATTTATCTCGCAGGCAGAGCAGAGTAAGAAATCAAAAGATATAACTTTGTAGGGTTTTTCAGTCTACAGGAATAATAACGAAAGGACTGTAAAACATTTAGTTACGTTGAATGTACGTGCGTTCGGACTACCAATCTGTGTCCTGCACATTATCCTGAATAAATTTAGCTAGAGGCTGAAGTTCTATCGATCGTAAATGTATGCATACGCGGGGCTCTCGTCGCTCATACACTACACCCTTAAACTCAGTGTGTATCTTGTATCTGTAATACCTTTTGAGCTTTTTCTTTACTTTTTTACGAAGAAAATGGAAATTTCTCTGGAAAATAAATTGCTTGCAGCAATTTCTCAAGAAGATTTGGATGCAGTTTCACTGCTTCTATCAAAAGGTATGCAGAAAGTTTTAAAACCATCTTTGAAATTTAAATATTTTTATTTCAAAATTAAATAATTTTTTTCAAAAATTATTAAGCCATATTCCTTAAAATTAAAATGTTAGTGTAGTTAATGAATTATGTAGAAAGTTAAAAAAAAATCGTTTCAGAATTCTGGTTTCGAAAAGTTTTCTTGGAATTAAATAGTGTAGTGAACAAAAAATCAAAAATAGTTTTTTGGGAAAAATAAAAACTTAAGTCTATTATCAAAATTTGAAATAATGATGGCTACAAAAGTTGTAATAACTGTGGTGCTGAGTTGTAACAATAATTATACATTTATTTTAAAACTATGATAGTTATATATTTTAAAAGTAAAATATTCTGGGACGTATCCCCAGTACCAAACTAAGCAAAGGTTGTACTTAGGAAACTAGATTGCTGATAGATACTTTTATATTTTATTTTGGTACACATAATAACATATATTTTTAATATGATATAGGTATACAATACTGTGTTATATATTCTAGGGGCTAATCCTAATAAGACTGCAAGTAACGGCAAAACCTGCCTTGGTCAAGCAGCATACTTTGGCTGCACTGAAATTGCAAAGAAGCTTATTGCGGCAAGCCGCAGTGGCAATATCAAACCATGGTTGAGTGTTGAGCAAGATGAAGCGAATACAGAAGAATGTGACCAGGCATCCCAAAAGAAGATGGTGAAGCCGGGTGAGACCAACACTAGGGGCAGAACCCTTGGGTCCTCAACTCCTACATCCCCGCAGACAGATCTTGAATGGGATGAAGATATTGGAAATGCGGCTGAAACTACTAGTGAGGACGAGTCTGTAACTACTATGTACAAGTAAGTGTTTATTTCTTCTGTACTTGCATTTATTTTTAACCGTTCAAAAAAGAACAGGAGTTTATCAAGTCCACGTGTTTTTTTTTGCTAAATAATTAAGCAAATGATAAGTTTAGGTTGGAATGATTAGTAATTTAATTTATGAAATAAATGAAAACTAAATTCATATATATGGCATATTTCATATAATATGTATTTCAATGTAAATGAAGTACCTGAATGTACAGAAATTATTGATATAAAATAATATAGAAGTAATGTTTTAGTTTTTATTTTACTGGCTGCATAGTTGGTGAATTTAACGCAGATAGAGAATGGATTTCAATGTTTTGAATCTATAATACAATGTCAAGGGGAAGGTTGCAGTTTCAAATCCCGCTCAAAGCTAAATTATGAGTATTATAACCGCATGGAAACAGCATGGAAGGCAGAGCTACTACCAACTGAGCTGTGACGCCTGTCATATAACATGATATGTATTTATTAGGTGGTATGCAGCAATACTAGAGAGCACTGGTGCTGCAATAGTAGCCGCATCAGACTACACACTCGGAATAGACCAGGAGGATGCATTCGGAAAAGTTGCATTGAACTATGCAGCTGACAATGATCATATTGAAATTGTCAAAGCTCTCACTGAAGCTGGTAAGTGTTAGTAGTTGAACCAAAGCATTTATTAATGTTTTATTTTTTTAAGTAGCGATGTTTAAAATCTCGCCAAAACGAGCCATGGTCCCTTTATACTATGGACCTTTTATACTACTTAATACTTATACTGCGCACGGGCAGTCTTTTTTTTATCCTATCGGGCTAATATATAGCATATTTTTATTAGCGAATTTCCAAAACCGATTCCGTAAATCCAGAGAGAACCACACAAAGCTCACAATCTTTATCTATATAATGATAATAATTGCTTTTGTTAAGTACATTTGTTTGTTTTAAACAGGGTGTAAAGTGGATGTTGTAGCGAGTAATGGATGGATACCACTTCATACCGCTACAGCATGTAATCAATTTGATATTGCCAAGATTCTGGTCGAGGCAGGCAGCAATGTCAACTTTAGAACGCCCATAAAGACGACGTCGCTTCATATTGCCGCATGCCATAATTTGGAGTTGGTAAGAACTTATTTTGGATGTCATTTAAGTACTGAACTGTGGGCATTTTTGGATAAAAGGAAAAAGGGCATTTTTGGCCACGACCTAAAATAAAAATATGATCCGTCCGTGAGGGATGAATTTCTGTAGTCATGGCCCACGCTACATAAAGAATTGCTCATTCTCTTTTGAATGGCTGTAATAGCATTTTATGAGCTAGATAAGGCCCAACACAAAATAGATAAAAATATTTCGTTTATTTTATTTTTTTATTAGTAATTATTTTTTTTTCTTTTTATTCATCATTCTAAATAATATCTACCCAGTAATGTTTTCTTTGTTAATTATAATAATGTTCTCGTTAATTTTTGCGTTATTTTTCGTAGTGTACTGAGTGTGTTAGGTATTAATAGCGTTACAGCCAAGTTTTAAGTTATGAATCAAATGTTATTTTTATATCAGATCACCCTGATAGCTGATAATGGGGCAATCCTTGATCTAAGAGACGAAAAGGACAGGACCGCTCTCTTCATCGCGGCTGCACAAGGGCACACAGCTATTGTTCAATTTCTCATCGAACGTGGAGCTAATTTCAATATTGAAGATATCGAAGGTTAGTCCAGTTTTTGTTAAAATTATCCTCGATTTTATATAAGTAAATAAATAATGCTGGACAATCCACACAACATCATCTAGCCCCAAGCTAAGCAGAGCTTGTGTTATGGGTACTAGAAGACTGACATACTTAATACAATACATTACATAGATAAATATTTTTTATTATACATATAAAATACCCAGAACACCCGGAATAAATATTTGCAGAACATACAAACATTTATCCCGAGGCGGGAATCGAACCCGCAACCTTCCGCGTCGCAGGCGGACCATCGCCCACCGCGCCACATCGGTCGTCATAATATAATCTCTTTTTATCAATTTTGACGTTTCCACTAAACTGTTTTCAGACTTTTCCACTAAATAGAGGAAAAGGGAGAGAGCCTCTTCCCCTAGTTTAGATAATCAATAATAACTTTGATAGTGTTTTCCATAGAATAGCCAGAGAAAAAAATAATTTTAGATTTTTTTATAGAAAATAATTTTGTAACACGGAGTCACCTGCGACCTTAGGATCTACAGGCCGGGTCACATCCAATGACTTTTGTGATTCTATTCTGAATAACATTAAAGTAAGAGGGAAAATTATTCGAATAAAAATAATAAGGAAAATTATTCTCGATGCCCGACCATAAAGATTATGTACGAATGACACTCGGCAGACACTTACATAAATCAAGAAAAAGACAGACTATTCTGTTGCAAACTGATTTATATTAAATATTGATTCTGCTGTATGAATAAGTAATGTGCGTCCATGTTTTTATATCAGTTATTGCTTTTCATGCACATACGTTACGCGTTTAAGTATTTTAAATAACAATTGACGTCAAATGTCTCCTTGCACTTTATAATATTGTATGATGTTATTTATGGATGACCTAGTTTTTTTGCAACTAAATGATGGAAAAGAACCAACAACAGAACAACAACAACAAAAAAAGAAACAACAAATCAGTCCACTGCTTATAACGATACATTGTCTCAATCTCCACTGAGGACATGACTTATGATGGATGGCACTGCCTCCATCATTCTAATGGTCACAGTTCATTAGAACCACCCGGCAATTACCCAATTAGTATGGAGTTTATGTAGTGAGCGCATACCCACCCATATAAATCCAAAAAGAATACAAGCCGCAAGAGGCTAGGCGGTGCGGAGTCTATATTTATGTTTTTGTTTGACGACCGATGTGGCGCGGAAGGTTGCGGGTTCGATTCCCGCCTTGGGATAAATGTTTGTATGATCTGCAAATATTTATTCCGGGTGGTCTGGGTATTGTATATGTATAATAAAAAATATTTATCTATGTAATGTTATTGTATTAAGTATGTCAGTCTTCTAGTACCCATAACACAAGCTCTGCTTAGCTTGCGGCTAGATGATGTTGTGTGGATTGTCTAGCATTATATATTATACAGGGTGTTTGGAAGGGAGCTGTACATACGCCTAGGGTAGAAACTAGGGATAGTCTGCTACCTACCCCCGCCCATTATATTGACCTTGGCCTCAAGGTTTTTTTTTAATTTATTATTATTTTTTATTTGACTTTTTTATGATTTTTTGACTAAAACTACCTGTAGCTCAAAATCTATCCATGGGACCGGTCGGCTAATGGTCTTGTTTTAATCGTTAGAGTCTTAGGGTCCTGCAAAAAATTATTTTACACCAGAAAATTGTGGAGAAGAAAAGTTATGGGGCCTGAAGTACCGTAGTAAGGTAAAGAAATAATTTTAAGGGCAACTTTCTATGGGGTTTAAAAAAAAACTAACAGGGTTGGAGTTCTTCTGATTTTTTTAAAACATCCTCAGTCCATGCCCTTTCTAACGATATGCTAAAAGTGTATTTATCACTTTTAGTTTTAAAGTTATTAATTAATTTCCGCAACTAGGGCACTTCAAGCAAAAATTTCAACTAATGAAAATTAAATGTGTTCGATCGTAAAAGGATGGCAAATGAAACAAAAAATTTGGTAATGACTAATGTCATTAAATTACAAATTTTAATTAATTACTAATTTTAATTAATTAAAAATTTTTGGCCCCCAAGGTCGCCTGACCTTACCCCACTCGACTTCTACGTCTGGGGAAGGGCGAAAGAGTTGGTGTACGCAGAAGAAGTACCAACAAGGGAGGTTCTAATTAACAGGATCCACGCCGCATTCGATACAATGCGCGAGGAACTGCTGCTTAGAACGGTGACCGTGGAGATGAGGAAGAGGTGCCGAGCATGTTTACAGGTCAATGGTCATCAATTTGAACAAAATTTGTAATTAATTAAAATTAGTAATTAATTAAAATTTGTAATTTAATGACATTAGTCATTACCAAATTTTTTGTTTCATTTGCCATCCTTTTACGATCGAACACATTTAATTTTCATTAGTTGAAATTTTTGCTTGAAGTGCCCTAGTTGCGGAAATTAATTAATAACTTTAAAACTAAAAGTGATAAATACACTTTTAGCATATCGTTAGAAAGGGCATGGACTGAGGATGTTTTAAAAAAATCAGAAGAACTCCAACCCTGTTAGTTTTTTTTTAAACCCCATAGAAAGTTGCCCTTAAAATTATTTCTTTACCTTACTACGGTACTTCAGGCCCCATAACTTTTCTTCTCCACAATTTTCTGGTGTAAAATAATTTTTTGCAGGACCCTAAGACTCTAACGATTAAAACAAGACCATTAGCCGACCGGTCCCATGGATAGATTTTGAGCTACAGGTAGTTTTAGTCAAAAAATCATAAAAAAGTCAAATAAAAAATAATAATAAATTAAAAAAAAACCTTGAGGCCAAGGTCAATATAATGGGCGGGGGTAGGTAGCAGACTATCCCTAGTTTCTACCCTAGGCGTATGTACAGCTCCCTTCCAAACACCCTGTATATTTATGTTCATCACACAAACATTTGCTCTGGGTGGGATTGGAATCCACGACCAACTGAGCTGTGACGCCTGTTTAACCTAATGTTATTCTATAGGTCATACACCATTATGCCGAGCGGTGTACGGCAATCACTTTGATACTGTAGAGCTACTTCTGGAGGCAGGAGCTCGCATCACGCACTACAAATGTCTGTTGAACGCTGCTTTAAAACATGAAGCTGTAAGTATCCATTATCTACTTATTGTGTTAAAGAAACTGCTACCACTATATCGAATGCCAAATGACGCCAAAAAGTCTTTCTGCTATAATATTGTATTTCTTCATTTAAGGTGATACCTCTCGCTCTAGCGGGAAGTTAAAATTTTTTAGGGTTTTTTTTGCGGCTGAACTGTTATATCTTTTACTAGTTTAAGCTATTTTGCGAACATAAACAATAATTCTGTGTAACCCTGTATCAATTTTTGAAATTGGTTCTTTATATTTGCTGGGAAAGTGCAGAAACTGTACAAAACAGTTATCGAGAGGTATCACCTTAAGAAAACTAACTGTTAATCGTCACATATGAAAGGTATATTTTTACAAATTATCTTGGTGTAACAAAGTATGACATGTACAAAGGGTACATATCAAGTATTACAGAACTGAGATAACTTATACACAGTTTTCATTCATCATAATCATCATAGACAGCCTGTAACAGCCCACTGCTGGGTATAAGCCTCCCTCAGACGCCACTCTTTTCATACATGGGCTTTTCGCATCCAAGTCTTATTTACTTTGCATTACAAATTTATATAAAATTATCTATTTCAATAGTTATGATTGTAAGTCTGAAACTTGGCTGTATCGTCATGTAACCTTAATTTAGAGTAAACATCAATGAAGTGTTCAAGTCGTCTATTGTTTTATCAACATTATTAGTAGATGAATTATATGTTAATTTTTTTTGCAAATGACGTTTGTTTTCAGTATCAAATGGTAGAGTTGCTGGCAAAGCGCGGTTGCGGTATAAATGTGCACAACAATGATACCGGGGAGACACCGCTGCTGCTTGCGATGACGTTGGATGATCCTTATCCATACGCCAAGATTTTGCTTGAGAACGGTAATAACCTAACCCACCTGTTAATCATTATTTTCTGTTCTATTTTTACAGACTCCTCTGCAACAATGCATCAAAAAATTGATTAAATATTCATGAACTTTTCACGCAAACGCTTTGTTTTGTAGTCTTAAACTAAGCAAATTTTGTATAATAAATTGTAATAGGAGCAATCTACGGAACTAGATTACTGATCTATCAGCAATCTAAGTTAATCAAACATATTTCTTTTGTAAATACAATCACGAAAATAGTGTCGACCCCACTTAACGTGGGCAGGGGAATGATGACAATCATAAAAATAGTAGTACGAATCGAATCCACAACCCATTGTGTCGATTGTCGATTGCTCCACAGGAATATTTTGGTTTACAGTTTTGTTGAGCCCGAAAAGCCATTTAAATATGTATTTCCTTGTACAGGCGCAAACGTGAACGCATGTAACAGTCAAACTGGGGCTAGTGCTCTCCATCTTGCAGTTGAGTTCTGCGAGGATAAAGATGAATTCGAGAGACTTCTAAACCTGCTTATGGATTACTCCATTGATCTGGACGTACGTGCTTCCACTCGCGATACGGCTCTCAACAGAGCTGTGTTACTGCACAAGTAAGTATAAAGAAAAAAAATTAAAATAAAAAATTGCTTGTTAAAAAAAACATAGAAAGCAAAGACAGTAATGAAATTCGTGACTTGACGCTTTGTTGACAATGTTGACTAATCTAAGAGTAATTAGGTACTGACGGTTATGATATATGTACTTACAAAGTTTTGTGATAAGCTAATATAATTCTTTATTTTGTGGTTTCAGGGATCGTATCGCAATGCAACTCATCCGTTATGGAGCCGACGTCAATCTGTGCGAGGTGCTAGTCAATGTATTCGGCAACTTAATAATAGCTAGCAACAGGAAGGGTCTCAAGCTAGCAAACATGCTCGTAAAAGCTGGCCACAACAAGGTTACCTTAAACCTTATCGAAAATCCAAAAAGAACTGCTAAATGGATTACGGAAACATTCAAAAGTCCACTTCATCTTGCAGATATTTGCAGGATTCGAGTCAGAAAACTGCACATTGATACGATCAATTTGAGAGACTATGTGGCTTTGCTTCCTATTCCTGATATAATCAAATCCTCTTTAATGATGGAGGAGCTCAATATCTAAAATTATTTGCACACAACAAATGCTCTCTCCTCAACATTCCTTGACTATGAAATACCGTAGAAGAGAATAATTTCTTATTTTGTATCCTACATTAATAAACGGGGGTCATTGGCAACTTAAAATAGACGCGTTAATGATGACTATTATAGGTATAGATTGTATACGATAATTTTTGTAATGACCTAAAAACAATGATTTGCATTGTCCCGGCCATCGAAATAATTAGTACATGGAATCTGGCAATCAAAAGTGACACTGTTCTATTTCTTGTTATTAGTTAATAGTAGGGGAGCCCAAGAGGGGATTTCGGGATTTACTCGAGCGCGGTTGATAAACATACAGGGGGTACCTTGTACCCGGTTAAGTACCTCCACCAAATATGAGCTTCCTATGTATGGCCGCGCGTGAATTATAAAGGATTAGATTTGTAAAAAAAAATTGATCATCTGACATTCTCGAGCGCGTCAGATTAAGTTAGGGTAGGTTAATTACATGCTGAATAGTGTATATTCCACTAATCTGACAATTTGATAGTGACGAAAAGAAAGGGGAGCGCAGCAAAGTTGTAAAAAAAAACTCGACATTCTCGAGCGTAGCTGATTTTTTTTTATATTGTAGGATACAATTCAAGGATAACGAAAAATATATATTCTGGCGATTTCCGCAAGCCGAAGTAAGAAAAAATCATCGATAAAGACCATAAGACCCTCGCGTTTGAAATGATAGAGTTTTTTTGCGTCACGTTGTCTTGTGATATAAACCCATATATGAGCACTTCGTATATGGGTTTTACTATGTAAATATGTATTTACAAAAAAAATGTATATAAGTATTCTATCAGCAATCTAGTTTCCATAGTACAAGCTTTGCTTAGTTTGGGACTAGAGTGTGGTGTGTGAGATGTCCGTGAATAATTTATAAAGAAATCCAAAAAAAAAAAATTTAGAACGTAAAGATGAACCATATGTATCTCGAGTATGTCAAATCGGCGAATTTTATTTGTACATTATAATAATGGCCGCGAGTTTGCGTCACATCGAAAACGTCAGATTTTTGAACTAGAGCTGTTTTTGATGCACTTAACACTCCCTTAGAAAATCTGATGAGCTCGATGAAATTTTTGTGTTTTTTTGTAACTTTGCTGCACTCCCCTTTCTTTTCGTCACTCTCAAATTGTCAGATTAGTGGAATATACACTATTTAGCATGTAATTAACCTACAGTATCTTAATCTGACGCGCTCGAGAATGTCCATGCAGCAGTTTTTTTTTACATATTTATAAATCTATAGCCGCTTCCCCCACCGATGAAAGATATATGTTATATAACATTTTTTTCTTCTTATCATCTAAGCTTTGCAACCCAATAGGTCTCTATGACGCTCGAGTAAATCCACACTTAGCATCGTGGGCTCCCCTACTATAATATGTACAAACAGTATTTAAATAAATTTTGAGAAAAATCGTAGAAGTAAGTAGAATAAAAAAATCTCTGATAAACCCAGTTAGTCTGGTTTTCAGAGATAATAAAATGAAATAAAAAAATATTATCGGAGAAAATACAATTTTTCAATTTCAGAATTATTAAACATGCTCAAAAAACTTGTACTTAGGTTCAAATTGAAATCAGATTATTCGGTGATCAAGATACTTTTGTGAGATGAATGACTCTTAATTCATGTATAGGGGAAGATGGGGTAGCCTCATACAGTTTTTATATTTTGACTCGTAGAATTTTCTCTGGTATCGATATCTGTATCGATTTATTAAAAACGAATAGTCTTACTATCTGCCTTTATATCAAAAGTATGTGATTTGTGTAAATACACTTGTGTGGTTTTCTATTACGGAAATAGAAAAATGATAAAAATGTATGAATGTACCCCACATGCGGGGCAGTCTCATACAGGCTATGGGGCAGATTCATATATGTGAAAAAATACACATTTTGAGCGTGAAATGTTCAATTCAAAATCAAAATAAGTACAACGATTTTGAAAACAAAAGCAATTAGTCCCTATGAGCACACAATACTAAGTGAAAAAAGAATAACATAAAATTTCATTTTATGGCACTGATGGAACTTAACCTAGCAGTTTTTTTGGTCAGTTATATCAGTATTTAAATCTAAGTCCTGTTGCTTAATTCCTATATAGTAATAGTATCAACAATTTACATAAAATATGACAATTAACATGATAAATTTTAATTACATACATTCATATAGTATGAATGTACCCCGCTTACTGCTGTATGAAACTACCCCATCACAAGAAAATTATATAAATTTATTAAAAAAAAAAATAGAAGCATTTAATCATTATTTACGGATGAATTCACAAACTTGACCCTATTATCATGTAAATAAAATAGTACTGAATAATCTAGAAAACTGCTTTTATCAATAAAAAGATGTTCAAAGTCAGGTCATAAAATTATTTAGGAGTGGCCGAAACACATTATGTGTCACCTAGTCGCGCGTTTCACTTCGACAGCTGTCAAACTCCGTGAGCTAACGCACACATAAATAAGCTATGTATACACGCATAAGTCGTTCAATTGATGTGCGCCTTGCAACAGATATCTTTAGTGAATGTAGGTACCCCTTGTATGAATCTACCCCACTTCCCCCTAGGTACTATTATTTCGATGGCAACGACGATAAAAATGCCTACTGAATTAGAATATTATGTTTTATTATAAGCACTAACCGCCTATCTTATAAGAAGTTAGCATTGACTTTATCGTCATTACGTATGGTAATCAATACATCGAGTCTGCGCTAACTTTTTATAAGATAGGGGTTATACTAAAACTACTACTTAGTTGAAAATGCTTTGAATCTATTTGATAACATTGACTTTATTGATTTCATTTTTCGATCTGTTCCGATCCTCGGCAATATGAAATAGGCCTTGGAATCTACCTAATCTTCAGTATTATTAATTAGATATTATTTAAGATGTATGTTCTAAGTGCTGTGTTTAGTTTAAAATAAAAATAACGAATGATTGTAGTTATATTAAGTTTTATTTATTATTTTAAGAAATATTGACGTGTAGACAAGTATCGAATTTTCGGGTTCCTTGAGTTTATAAACTATGTTGAATATTTTATTAATCATCCTACAGTTAATACGTACAAGGAAATAAAGATAAGGGATTTACTTTTTCTAATATATTTATAGTATTATGTTTTGCGATGTTGCCTATGTAGCTTAACATATGTTTTTTATATATTTATAAACGTAAGTGAATTCTGTAACTACTAATGTATGTAGTACATATGAATACTATTTTTAGATAAGACTAGATTATGTATACTCGATGTCATATGTTATTCATCTATGGTCTGACTTAGAATCGCCTCAATACACTTAAAAACGATTCTATCAATATCTTAAAAAAATGCACTATTTTAACTTTGATTAACTTTTGATAGAAGATGAGAGGCGATTCTTAGCACCTTAATTAATAAGTAGGTATGTATTTAATACTTATATTATAAGTATTGATACTATTTTTTCATGTTAATGTGATAATTTCAAAAATAAAAACAACATTTTTATCTAGTCAACAATATAATAGGTAGCTCTAACCTAACAGGGATGGCAAAATTATTGTGTACAACATTTTATTACAAAAAACGTTCATGTGTAAGAAATAAATGGACAGCAAATACATTTTTTTTTTCATTTTACAACAGTCAATAGAAATCTTAAATACTAGCTAACAATTAATACAAATTAATATCAACTCTTGATATATTTTTTTACCTCAGAAGAGGGAACTTTCTTATACATATTTTAAATAATTAACCTAGTGATATTTTTAAACAATTCATAGTTAAATGTGTATGTGCAGTACATGTAAGGTACATGGTATATGTCACTTCTTATGTGATAATAGCCTTGGCTTTAGACTTAAAAGTTTGATTACTTTTTCGAAATGAAATAAAGTCTACAGTTTCTTAGGTTTGGTGCAATTATCTATAGATCATAGAGTGAGAAGTATTGCCAAACCTGACTACAAAAGATGAATTTAAAAGAGTCCAAAAAGCATTACTCATTTCCTTTTGGCAAACGACCTTTGTTATCTTTAATATTCTGTAGTCTGGGACAAGCTTGTATCAATATATTAGCCAACTCTATATTTTTGTTCAACACTGCTTTGTGCAGTGCAGTTTCTCCATCAATGTCTTGAGCATCAAGACTGGCTCCTTTAGAAATCAATAGCTCTACTGCTGCTATTTTCCCTATAAACACAAGTGTATATTAGTAAATCTTTTAGTAGGTTAAAAAAATAAGTTAGTAGCAAAATAAACCACCACAACATTGGGGATGGTAGAATAATGCTGCCACCAACCCAAAGTCCTTTTCCGTTACTTTAAGGAGTTGGGCTGGCTGGGGTGAGGTTAGCAGGGGGACAATGCACAATACACCCCATTGCGGGACGTCAGTGCAGATCTTATTCCCCCAATTAGAATTAGAACATGGTGCTACCTGATGCAGAAGCTTTATGCAAGGGGGTGGCTCGTGCACTTTTAGTAAGAGCATCTATTTCAGCTCCATACTGAAATAATGTCTTGCAGATTTCCACATGACCGTTTCTAGCGGCATAGTGCAGTGCTGTGTAACCAGCATTGTCTGGAGCTGTGACAAGTTCTTTGGCATTTTTTGCCTTATCAATCAGCATCTGCACTCTATCCTTCTCTCCGTTGAAGGCTGGAAATGAGTTAGATTATTTTAAATTTGTTAAAGCTGACATATGTTTTTTTAAATATAACAGTTGATAGGTTACCTGCATACCACAAGCCTCTTTCCCAGTCCATCTCTGATAATGTCTGGCATACTGATTTATTTGCAGTGGCACCTGCACAATTAGAGTGGTCACATTCCTTTTTGTGATCCATGAATATGTTATAACAGAAATCTTGCATACAACAGTTAACTTTCTACAGTAATATTCTAGGTTTACACCTCACGTTGCATGGTCCAAGTAATCTCAGACTCACCAGTACTTGACAAGACTTTGTATCCAAGCTGGACTAGTGAATTAACTGCATTTAGAACATTGGTTTTGAAAGCAACTCCATTCACAATGATAGATCTTGAATATTTAGACTCTAGAGCCTTGACTTCCTCTTCCTTTAATCCAAAGACAGCACAGTCAAAAGCATGTAATGATCCCTTGACAGCAATGTAGTATAGTACACTTTCTGAATCTGATTCTGGTTTGTCTGCAATCAGGCTGTTTGTTGAAATATTTTGAGTATTTTTGACATCCATATTATTTTATTTTTATTATTTCTTGATCTTGTTGGTCTAATCTTCTTTTGTCTGGTGCTGGTAATTTCCCAAGTGCATAGCCTCTTTGCTAAAGTTGGTAATATTATCTTGTTCCACTATAATTGAAGGTTCTGGTTCTGAGAATTCCTTTCTCATAGTCCACATGTACTCATTATAATCTTGTTTAACTGCTGTAGAGCTTGAAGCCACCACTTTATATCCAAGAACCTGCAGAAATAAAACCATTCATTATTTATTTTATAATATTGCTACATTCAAGAAATTCAGTTCAGGTAAAATACCTCAAGAGCACTCAGTATTACGCAAGGATGCTGTAAGTAAACTATAGTTGATTCATCACAGTAGCCACCGCATGCAAATCTCTTGAGTTGCTCAATGTCACCGGCTGTTAAAACAATTGGCTAATTTAACTTTATTGATAACAGGTGGGTGTCAAATCACAAGATTATCTATCCATAATTTTCAGTGATAACTTACTCTAAGGACAGTTTCAATATTTACGGTACCATAGACACACCTATTTATTTTTATACATTCCTATCTTTCTAAACTTAATGCGTAGTGCTTGAAATGAGTTGCTATGATAAGATGACAAGGTGATGGATGGCATTGCCTAGTTATAGTACAAAAAAATGCAGAAACGAAGTTTAAATATCTAGCTACAAACGAAAGATAAGACGATAAAAATACCGCTCAACAGTGGCGAAGGAAGAGAAAAATTAAAGCGCAAATTCAAGGTACCTTTCAAGCCGGATACTAGTACACGCCAAGGGTTTTTATGGCCATACGATGCGAGGTTTCCCCTGATCAAAATGTATGGCATTGATTACGGATAGCAAAGCACTCGTTTTCACTAGTTAACAATATATTTGCATCAAATTTGTGGATTTAGTAGAGATGTTTCGCAAACAAAGCAAATTACTCACCCACCCACAACAACCTGAACGACCAATCATTACAATTTATTTACATTACGTTACCGTGACTTGACATTTTGACATTGACGTACCGTAAACATTACATTTACATCAGAGAGGGCCACGCGAAATAAACTTGATGTTGGTAAGGTCCTAACGTAGGTAAGGTCCTAGGTCGTATCTAACGCCACTTATTCAACTTCAAATCTGTGATCCGCTCCAAGTCAGTAGTACTGCTAAACAGTACAACTGCTACTTAAAATTGATGCAAACCGAGAAACATCGAGAATGTTTACATGACTTTTTACGTTTCGTAGAAGACCTTGTTTTTATACAAGGTACCTACCTGTTTTTAAATTCAGATTTTCTGATACCTAAGTACTGATCTACCTAAATTTGGTTCTCTTGATTTTAAAACACTAGCATAAACAAATATCATTGTGTCAATTTAGTGGAGCCAGGAGGCGCTGACCGCGCAAAATAGAAAAAAAGTAGGTAGGTACCTACACTTTAACGTTACTCTTACTTTTTATGTCTTATTTTGTTATTGTTCACCGGGATTCTGTAACATGAGTAGTAAGTAGACCTAGGTACCTAAAAATATAGTTAATGGAAATAGGTAGGTGTAGAGGATTGAAAAAATCACATAGAACACTATGAAATTGATCTTTATTTTTAACACACTATCATGGTGTGCGTGAAGCAATGAGAATACAAACAAGTATTTACTTATGTATAAGATCTATGGGTAATTAATAATCTCAATTAATAATAAAGGTTCTTCAATTTGTCTAAAAACTAAAGCCAGATACATTTTTTTAAAGTAAATCTACGATATAGGTACACAAAATATACCTACGTCAAAATTTACAATGTACGTACCTACCTACTAATCAAGATCTGTCATAAAACTAAAAAGTAGAGCAGGTCTCACATACCTACTGTCATATGGTAGGTATATATAATATATCTATTTATCCACCGGTGGGTATACAAAGATGTGGTTATAGATAATTTATTTCTCAAAGAAAATTACATTTTTCACTTATTGAGAAACATTAAAACTTACAATACAAAATAGTTCCTAACAGCCAAACAATTTGTAACACACATGTACGCAAGTATAAAAAAAAGAGCCATAACAATTACAAACTACCCGCTAAATTCGGCACTTTCAATGTGCCGGTTTCGTTTGGCATGCCACAGTGCAAGAAATACAGTAACATGATTTGCGATTACACATGTTTACTTCAGTAATGTAATGTCATTTAGTACATGTTTTTTTAATTTATTTTTAAACATGCCAAACGAATCAGAATTTTTAACTTCTTTAGGTAGTCGGTTATAAAGTTGTACCCCCTCGAAACATATTGTTCTTTTTCCTAAATTGGTTCGAACTTTTGGTAAGAGTATATGATCTTTCTTGCGAGTGTTTCGGTTGTGTACCTGGTGAACTTTCATAAATGTTATATTAGTGTGTATAGATTTATTCATAATTTTTCTAATGAGTATGCAAGTGGAATATGTGTACAGCTGTTTTAAATTCATTAGTTGTGTTTGTTTGTATATTTGAGTAGTGGATGTTAAGTATTTAAAATTAAATAACATTTTAATGATTTTATTTTGAGATACTTGTAGTTTTTTGAGATTAGTTTTAGCTGCGCTACCCCAAATCTCAATCAGATATAAAAGATGCGGTTTGACAAGAGAATTGTAAATTGTATGACGAGCCTGGAATGGCAGACAACGTACGATGTTTCGCAGTGATCCCAGTAAAGAGGAGAGCTTAGATCTGAGGTGTTCAATTTGAAATGTCCAACTCAGCTGGCTATCGAGTCTTAGCCCAAGGTATTTTTCAGATTGTTTCTGTTGTAGCACTTCTCTGTCCATTGTTAGCGATGCATGATTTGGTAATGTTTTATTTTTCGATTTAAAAATGATATAGCAGGTTTTTGATTTATTAACCGTTAGAAGTTTGTTTTGAAACCATGTAAATACCTTATTTAGATCTTCTTGCGCCTGTCTTAGTATCTTATGAATGCAATTTCCAAAATAAAAAAGGCAGGTATCATCGGCATATAGTGATATTTGTCCGTGTAGTGTTAGCTTATGAATGGAGTTAATATATATAAGAAATAGCAAGGGCCCAAGAATAGAGCCCTGTGGAACACCGACAGATATACCTTGTGGTTGACTATAGTGTTCGCCTATTTTAACAATTTGAAATCGATTAGTAAGGTAGGACTCGAGCATTGATACGACCGTTCCAGATATTCCTATTTCTTTTAAGTTTTGTATTAAGATCGAGTGGCTGACAGTATCAAATGCTTTTTTGAGGTCTATGAAGATTCCTAGTACAATGTTTTTTTGGTCAATATTAGTTTGGATCTTAGTGATTAAGTCAGTCGTTGCTGAGAGTGTGCTAGATTGAGATCGAAAGCCGTATTGCCTATTAGACAGAAACTTAATTGTGATCAAATATTCATTTAATTGTTTGTAGATCACTTTTTCTAGAATTTTGGAGATAACTGGTAACACTGAAACAGGTCTGTAATTACCTGGATCAGATTTGGTTCCACATTTATAAATTGGGGTCACCTTAGCCGTTTTTAAAGAATCGGGAAAAAATCCTTCTGCTAGATGAAAGTTAATACAATCAGTTAGGTTTTCTAATATTAGACTAGTGATACATTTTAGTGATTTAGTACTTATTCCATCCACTCCTACACTACAATTAGGGTCTAAGCCGCAAATTATTTTGAGAATTTCATCTTTGGAACAAGGTTTGAAGTTGGTAAGTGTAGTGTTAATTGAGGGGTTTTTTGTTGTGATAGCATTCTGATTCGTGATCGAGATATTCCCAGCAAGAGCAGAACCAATCGTTGAAAAATAGGAATTAAAAGTCTCACATATTATATTACCGTTCGTTATAGAAACGTTATTAACTATTAGTTTAAGAGGAGTACGACTTAATTTTATTTTGTTATTAGATAACGTATGTATCAGACTCCACATTTTTTTTGGATCATTTTTGTGTTTGGCAAATGCATCTCTGTAATATTTGTTTTTAGAGTCTCTTATTAATTTGGCTGTCTGTTTTTTCTCAAGGGTATAATCTATCTTCAAGTCTTCATCGTTTGGGTTTTGTTTTAGACTATACCAAATTTCGTTTCTCGTTCTTATCTTATTAGTTATTGTTTTGTTTATCCAGTCCTGAAGTGGAGGGTTTAATATCTTCGTCTTGATTATTTTACTATCAGCAATAGCAACTTTTATGTGTTTCTCGAGATTTTCATAGTTGTAGTTATTTGGATCAAGAATAGTATTATCCATTAATGTGTATAATTTTTCATAATCCATGGCTTCGTATTGCATTCGAGCTCTTGGTGGTGGTTTAAATTTTCTAATGGTTAGATAGATCTGTTTGTGATCAGACATGGGTGAATCGATGATTGCCATATGAAAATTCATATTCTTTATATTAGTACACACATGATCAATAATAGTTTTTGAGGATGTTGTTTCACGGGTGCAGTAGCGTTCTTCAATGTTGTTAATAATGTCATATCCTGACTCACGTAACATTTCTTTATAATGTTTTACGTTTCGCTCTGTTTTAAGTAGGTCTAGATTAAAGTCTCCAAAAACAATCGTACGTCTCTTTTGTACTAATTGGGTTGAATATACTTCCAGGAATTCTTGAATGTTTTTGTCTCCAGGATTATATACGACTCCTATGGAAAGAGCGTATTTCTCCAGATTGATCCAAAGGTAGTTGATGCCTCCAATGTAAGATTCTCCATCAAAACTGTGAGTTATATCATCGTGAACGTAAATCGAGACACCACCCCCTCTTGAATCCGTCCGTATATTATAATAATGAGTGTAATTTGGGATATGGTAACTTGCAGCTTCCTCATCAGATTTTAACCATGTCTCGGTGAGTAAAATTACGTGAGTGGGGCTTTTAATGGATACTAAAGCACATTTCAACTCGTCAAACTTACCTGGTTTGCATATACTTCGTGCATTTATGTATAGAAAGTTTAAGTTAGATTTTTGTGTGTACAAACTTTGGTAAGTTGGGCTTAGTTGATACGTGATTCGTTCCTCTCCGATTTCTTGTAGGGTTGCTCTTGTCCGCGTGGGTTTTTTGACGCATGTACAATTTTTGGAGAACCTCTGATGTATTTGATAAGTAAATCTGTTTCCCCATTCTCTTTGCGCTGAACCAATTCTTTGTTTAGTTCCTTTAGTAGATTTTTCTCTACTGGGGTTTGATCGTGGTAGATTCTTATATTTTCTGGTAATTTATTTCTGTTTCTGAATATCTGTTTTATATCATCAAGGCTTTTTAGGCAAACCTTCAAAGGTCGGGGTTTACCTGTGAAAAAATTACCCAGGCGTACTACTTTTATTATTTCAAGTTTCACAAACAAATTTTCTTGAAGAATTTTCTGAACTAAGTGTACATCTTCGTTGTATCGTACAGAATCATCTGAGTTAGTAGACTCTGGTAAGCCAACTAGTATGCAATTTCTACTTCTACGTTCTCTTTCTCGCAATTCATTTATAATTTTTTCGTTTTCAAAAATGTCGGACAATGGTTGAACGTTTGGCAATGTTGATGGCAAGGCCTTAATATTGGCAATTTCATTTTCAATGGTAGACATCCTTGAATCCGAAGTGGAGCTGGCTTGTTGAAGTTTAGCTATTTCTTTCTTCATGATACTGTGTTCAGTCAAAAGTTTTTCGGTGGAACTTTTTATATCATCCATTTGATGCTTAACCACCGATAAATCATCCCGAATTGGTTTCAAGTTAGTCTCCAAAACAGAAATCATATCTCTACGAAAAGCCTCAAGTAGGTTGACCACTTGGTTACAATCGCAGTCACATTCTCTCTGCTTTCTTTTCCTAAAGGTGATTTGGTTCTCTGCCTCATAGTAAAAAGGTCGAGACAGATCTGGTTGCGAGTGCGATCCCCCTTGTCCTACTGGAGTTTCTTTAGACTGTGGCGAGCGTTGCATACTCATACTGTCTTGTTCGGTCTTTGAAGTGGTTTCAATCGGTTGTAAGTCGGAAGTAGTCGGGTAAGTTAGCAACACGACGCAAGAGCAAGCAAAACAAAAAATGCAGTTGTTTCTTTTACCCGAGGTGGAGTGGGGTACACGTTGTGCAGCGCCGGAACAAGTTGTCGTAACTTCACAAGATGTAACAAAAGTGATATTCGACTTCACTACACTATACTGTACGGAACAATTTTGCTCAGCAAGCGTAAAAGGTTTTTGGAAAAAAATTATAGCACGTCTGCACTGTTTGGCTGTTACAGCAAGACTCAACAACTCAACGCAAGACAGATAAGGAAGATAGGTAGATACCTAAACTATTATATGAATAATTTTAAAAATTTTAAGATGGATATGTTTACCTACACACACTTCAATACCACCTACTTAGACACATACAGGTAAATTCCTACCTTAGTTTTAAGTAGGTAAATACCTTCTTAAGTAAATAGGTACTCAAGCACGATTAAATCATTTATCTACATTCGAGAAATAATAAACACATCTTAAGATGTTACATTTGTAGATACCATATTTATAGAAAATCCTTAATTTATTCTGAAACATTTTCAGTCTTAAGATCCGTCTATTATTACAATCAACTAAGGTTATAAAATTATTACTAGGTACTAGACTAATATATTACACCATTATTATTGCCATAGGAAAAAAAAAGCATATGGGGTATCCTCGTACTATCCACAATCTAAATAGATTAATATAAACTTAATTTACCAATTGCGAAAGTTTACGTTTTACAGCTAAACCGATTGGGATAAACTTGGCACTGAGATCTAAAATATTTTATATGAATTTTTAAAACTAACTTGTTCATTATTTGTACCAAATATAAGTAACATTAATTGATAGTTTTATAAGAAATTCATATAAGTATAAATATATTGGTCCATCTTTATGAAATGAACATGCTATAGGGGACCATTCCCCACCTAGTGCTGCCCTCATCAAATAATAATCGGCAAAAAATAAACGAGAACTTAGAAAAACTTGAGAATAAACTGCATTATATTTTAGTAAAGGAACTAATTTCATATTTAATTTAGTAGATACTTTGAGTTTGTCAGAATTTTCATTTTTTAATTTAATGCTCTTAAAATTTACTCTACAATGACACCGTGTTCTATTTTTAATATAAAAAAAGGTAGATATTATTCTTTCATGAGGGCCTCACTACACGGAAGATGGATACATAGATGTAAATAGTATTATAACGATTTAGTATAATTTGGAAATAATTGGTACCTACACAGTCTACGTCTAATCTATATGAGAAACCTCTAAACCTAGGGATAGTTGGTCGTCAATAGGAAATATATTTTTATTACAATCTTATAACTTTCTTATTCGATTTTATAGTGAAAGCAACACCTATAGTTAGCAGGGTTCAAGGTATCAAGCGCATTTCCGATTGAACTAGCGATCTGACCGCTAAGTATAATTTTGTTAAGTCAATATTTTTATACCCTTATACTACCGGCAACAATACGAAGTGCTATTTTGTTAAAATACCTACTATTTAATAAGTAAAAACAGTCTGCTAGTTATCCCGTGTTTTAGTTTTAAATTATTTGGATAGTGTTATAGTGATATTTTCAGCCAAAGTTTTTGAATTACACTTAGCGGTCAGACGCAGATAATTTTGGATTTATCTACCTAAAATTGATCTATTAAAGATAAAACAAAATCGATTTTTGTATAAGATTAACAACTTGTTTCTTAATTTATAATATGACTAGATACAGAAGTATCTTATTGCGATAAAACACTAGAAGATTCCATAGAAATTCATTTGTTTAAGTATTTAATATTAATTTACCTACTATAAATAATTTTTATTTACCTTGCAATGCAACTTATCAATTAAGCATACAAAAAGAAGTAATATCACAATTAGAATAATATTGTTTGTCTAAATAAATAAAATTCTCGATACCCTATCAAAATACTACTTTTTCTACAAAGACTGTCTTTTCCCCGTTTATAGTTTTATGATAATTACACTACTAAAATATATTTTTTATAAATAAAAGGGTCACACCCCTATACTGAGATCGTGGACATTTTCAAAAGGGTAAACACTAAACGGACGATAAAAAATAGTAAAATTTACTATGTAACTTTTTATCTATAAACAAAAGTTTTAAAGCTTCTAAGTATGTTGCAGCCTGCGAGCACTTTTAATGATTTAATTAATCGAATTAAATAAAATCTATTTATTTACAAAATCGATAAAATTGAGCGATTTCTACTTGGAATTACATTTGAACTCGGTTATTCACATATCGGTTAGATTCAGTATTATTTTCTAAAGTACTGTTAAATAAAACTAAATCAAGTTGGAACCACCGCTACTATTTAGTGTAGAAAACTAGAGCAAGATTGAACTTCTATCACAAGTTTTTCTTACGCGTTACTTTGCTGCAAGTTTTTACAGATCTTGGCTAGAACAATTATGCACATCAAACGCTCTCGGAGGCACCTCCTCATAAGGAGTGACGTGGACCGAAGCCAGTTCCTTAGCCACGCGTTCTGCAGCCGTCATAACTCGCAGGAGATTTTGACCAGCGAGTTTACGAAGCTCCTCTATACTCCAGCCTTCCTCCATCAGTTCCGCGAACAGAAGCGGGTATGAAGATACGTCTTCGAGACCTTGTGGTGTGCTGTCGAAGTTATGCGAGCATTATACACAGGACAGAATATTTCGTATAAAGACGGTAAAAAAATCATCGTAAAAAATGTAACAGTAACTTATTGACTCCGTATTTCCTGTACGAATGGTCCTAGCTAAACCTATCTATACCTAAATTTACCCAGGCACTAAAACTTTCACGGAGTTTAAAATCACCCCTGAAGCTGTATAAACTAGGTATATATCTATATCAAATTGGTGTGATCTTTAAAGTTTATTCTGTCTCGTTGCCGAGAAAATGATCAAACATAGCTTCTTTGTTCTGCGGCGGTGTTGACATAAGATTTTCGAATAAATCTCATTGTAACGGCAGTTATTGTAATAAAACTGCGGGTTTTATTACTCTGGAGAGAGATCAGTACCTCTACCATGAGTTGTCACAGTAAAATCGCCTGACTTAATAGTAGTAACGTAAATATTAGTATTACGAATTTTAGTACCCAACTATCCGCTAGAGGCGCTGTACAAATCTTCATACATTTTTTGAACTACAGACGCTAGTGAGTACCTATAGTATATATAGTATAGTAAAAACTCATGGTAGAGCTACTGTTCTAAGCAACTATAGATAGTATAGTTATCGAGGTAGTTGTTGTAAGCTTGTGTTTCGCTAAGTTTCGTTGAGATTGTACAAGTCAGTCGATGCAACTTATTGAGTCGTCCGAAGTTCTGTGTATGCACTCCCAAGCGAGTTCCTTAGGCTAAAGTAAACGCTAAGTTGATAATGACAGCCAGGAACCCTGTTTGTTGTATTGACCTAATGAATTCTGTTGCTGATTAAGATCAATCTTGCTATGAAATTTATTACTAATGAAAGAAAATATTGTACAATCGAATCGAACCCACGACCCACAGCATAGAAAGCAGAGGCACTACCAACTGAGGTGTGACGCCAAATGATATATATAATTTGCTATCAAATGTATTACTAAACATAAAATAATTAATACTGGACAATCCACACAACATCATCTAGCCCAAGCTAAGCAGAGCTTGTGTTATGGGTACTAGAAGACTGACATACCTAATACAATACATTAAATGGATAGATATTTTTTACTATACATATATAATACTCAGAACACCTGGAACAAATATTTGCAGATCGTACAAACATTTATCCCAAGGCGGGAATCAAACCCGCCGCGCTACATCGGTCGTCCAAAAATGAAAGGATATATTCTTGAATAATGTAAAGTACACTGTACGTAGTTTAACCTACATAATGACATGTGAGTACTCACTAATTGATTCCGTCGTAGCCGGCGCCGAGGCCGACGCTGTCTACACCCGCCACGTCGCGGATGTGATTTATATGCGCTGCAAAATAATATATTTAAATTTAAGTTATTATAAGATGGAGCGATAATTGATCTCTTTAGCTGTCAGTTTTTTATCTTTTTCTATATTTGCTGGCAGTCGGGTGATCACGAATAAATGTGACAATCGTAAACGTATTATAAAAATCAGCATCACTATACAATACATATTTTTTATTTCATTATCATCACAATACAATACATAGACGCATTGTATACGAGATACAATGCGTATAAATTGTATTGTATTTTTTTGTAAATACATAGGAACATCCAGACACAGAACAAATATTTATGTACATCACACATACATTTGCTCTGAGTGGGAATCAAACCCACGACCAATAGCATGGAAGACAGAGCTACAATTTTATCTGAGCTGTACCTCCTGTCAAGTACAACATATTTAGTAAAACTGACAATTTACTATTCAATCTAATTTTTAACTTGAGCTATTGTAACTTTGTAAACGTTACAAATATACAATGCATACCACATCGTTCCATTCGGTAAAATCCCCTAGTGGTCAGTTATTCATTTGTTTACAGTGTGGTTTACTGCATGTAGCAAGTTTGCCGCGAGCACTGAGATACTTTATACGATCTTATGCACTTATGCAGTCCAAATTTTTTTTTTACAATTTATAGGCAAGCGTTTGACCGCGATCTCAGCTGATGTTAAGTGACGATGCGGTCTACAATGTAGCACAGGAAGATAGAAGAAACCCATTCACTCGTCTCATATTAAAGTAAAGACGAACAAAAAAGACTCAAGTTATATCTTTGTGGTGGTTATACAAGAATCATCTCTACTAATCGAAAGGGAAAGAAGAATCAGAAGTCGTAAAACTCTAGTCTAGATAATAACAACATCTTATCAAATTTAATAAACATAAGACAAGCGTTTATAAAACAAAGGAATAAATAGGTCTTTTGTTTGAATATATCTATAAAATAGAAACACAAACATTTTGAGCATCATAATAAGGTTCGTAGCACACGTAGCACTCTCGTAGCGGCCGTAGTAGTCTCGTAGCACTAGTTTCCGTTGCAAAATGTTATGATTTTAAGCTCTCTCAGCACTTTTATGAATTTTGCATACTGAGGAAATGGAGTTATATTTTTAAAATGCTATCAAGCACCCCTCTGCGTATCTAAAGCTCACATCTCTGAGTATACTAAGCCGCGTAGCATAATACTCGTAGGCGTTAGTTTTATATGCTATGCTGCAAACGGTCTATTATTTTAGAATTTTCAATTCTTTGGAATAATTTACTACCGACAGTCAGTTCTAATAGTTTTAAAACACTAGAATAAAAATACATTTGATTTATGCCTGGAATTATTCGTTCTTTATTAGCTCTCTTTTGTATATACAGGGTGTAACAGAAAGGGTGCATCAAAAGCAACAGGGCGATGGGGAAACTCAATATATAACCCCCATGTATATTCAGTCGTTCAGAAGTTACTCGCACTTTTATGAAATTTTTGTCAAAAGTCAGTTTCAAGTTAGATGTCCCAAGTGGCCGCGCTTTTTTTAACTCCTGACGCAAAAATAAAGATTTAATAAAACCCTGCATATTTCCATTTGTATGTTTGTGTCTCATTGTGTACAATAAGGTATAACTAAATAAATAAAAAATATTTAGTATAGCAACAGATATATAGAGAGAATCCTAGCTAGATACAAAGTGTTGATACTACATAATATATGATATATATAATGTATACCAGCACAAGCTGAGTGATGTCCTTTTTCAGTATGTGATTGTATCTTTTTATATGTTCTAGGATTAAGTTAAGTAACTGAAATATAATATGAAGACTCTTGTAGCTGAACTAAAACGTAAAGAAGAAAACGGGGAACGTGACTTAGTCATAAAATACTCAAAAGGGATCCCAGCAATAGTTAAAATACATTAAAATTATACATTTAGCACACAATACAAAGCAAAATCACATTATATCACAACTTTGAGATAATCAAAAAATTAAAACTTAACAAAAAAAAAAAAAAACACCACAATTAACAACCTAACCCAACAATCGCATTTAAAATCATAAAACAAACATACAGATACAAAAATAAATACTAACTTTAAAAAAAGTTAAAATAAAATCGCACATAAAACAGTATAAAAAAAATGGATTTATTATATTTACTAAACATAAGTATTGCATAACATACCAACACTTAAACATGTAAACTACAATGTAAATCACTCGTTGTCTCTCGGGCTACATCAACAAATTTTACACACACCGACTCAATGCATTTTGTCACTCAGGCGCATTTCTTTGTCTTCATAGTTTGTCCGTACGCATTACGCATACACACGCATACCCGCCATGAATACAAATATTGTTTATTCAATCATAGTTTTTCAAAATACCCTCATAGAAATTATATAACATTTGTATTCTGTCACATCACATTGGAGATTTTTATGTATCTACCTACATGTTCTAGCGGTGTATTAATTTGTTTATCCTTCTTCAAATACCTACATGTATTCTTGTTTTTGTCATTTATTACCTACCTACCTTTTAAGTATAGTTAAGAAAAACATTTACTTGCTTCGGCACTAGCATAAATCTACCTAAGATCTTTTACTCATTTTAAGTGAACTGTTGTTCTTATGAGAAAATAAACTCTTTAAACCGAAATAAAGTTATTCTATTCTATTCTATATATTTTTAACATCTACTACATACTTACAAAGCACCACTTACCTATAGCATCCTGAACCGTTGCAGTATCCTTGCATGTTAGAAACGACGTGTAGAAGTTGACCATAATAAGGCCTTTATTCGCAGCGAGAAGACGCAGCACTGTGTCTGGTACATTTCTCGTGACGTTGCATAAGGCGCGTGCAGACGAGTGCGAGAATAGTAGGGGAGAGTTGGATATTACCGCGCGCCTGACATCTCCGCGCCCCTGTATATATCAATAACTACGCATTGCAAGTGCCTGCAGTGGTAATAATATCGAAGCGCGAGGCAAACGACCCCCCCCGCACGCATCTTCAGTCCGTTCCGAGCCAACAGAGAGAGAGCACGCGCGTTTTAATTTTTTCGGAACTTCGACAATATTTTTGTGACTATCTTCAATAAGAGGTGAGCGCTTTACTAATAAATATTGAATCATTTATTATATGCATTTAGCAGGCAAAAATACTATACATTTGGTGTGTGAAGTCGTTTCTGCAATACTATTTCCTAATGTTTATTGTTTAGGGGTTACAAAATAAAATGACCATGTTTGATAATTCCGTGCCAAAGGGCGCGGTATTATCAAACGGCCGCACAATATTGTCATGTACATAATATGTACTATAGTAAACTTGTATTGACTTCACAGAATGGAAAATCCAGTGCCCAAAAAGAAAAAGTCGTGGGATCCGGATAATATGAAGGCAGCATTACAAGCCATAAATAATGGCAGTCAAATTAAAACGACTGCCAAAAATTTCAATGTTCCAGAGTCTACCTTACGAGACCGAATGAGGTTAGGTGAAAATTACAACCCTCCAATGGGCAGAAAACCGACATTTTCTCAAGAAGAAGAGAATGAAATATGTGAGCACATTATTCTAATGGCCAAAACATTTTATGGGATAACCCAACTGCAGCTGCGAAAACTGGTCTACGACTTTGCTGTCTCAAAAAACATCAAAAATATCTTTTCAGAAGAAAAAGGCATGGCCGGAATATTTTGGATATATTCTTAACTTAAAAACTAGAAGATAAATAAATGAAACTACAAATAAGTTATATTATATAAACATAAATGTTTGTTAACAAGCTGAAAAAGCATTTATCAATAAGCATTTACATTGAGGCTGATTTAAATTGTGATACTATTGAAGATATAACTTGCTAAAGTTAAATATTGTTAGAAAACTATGTTATAAATAATGTAACTTTAAATTACAATACATAGTGTAAGTATTATATTACTATAAATTGAGTTATTTGTACTAACACGGTATTATCAAACTGGCACGGAATTAAAGGTCGTGGGCACGATATTAACGTACCAGTTTGATAAAACCGCGTTTTCAGATTTTTTGGTTTTTTGATATTATCTTATTTCTGTGTTTGATTTCAATTGTTTTGCGAGGCTATAAGTTATGCCAAATATATTTCCTACTGATATTGATATTTTTTATTTTTATAACCCTAACCTATGCTTAGTTTTAGGCATTTTCCCTTAGGGGCTCGGTAATATCCAACTCTCCCCTACTGGCGCCCGAGACACTGCCAGCGCATCTCGCATAGTCCGCTCCGACACGTGGGAGAGATCGACCAGCATCCCGAGACGATTCATCTCCTTCACTACAACCTGTTTGAACAATACGTCATTTGAAATGAGCACTATGTAGAATGAGGATGGATTGGTTGCTAGGTTGCTACTCTTTGGGGAAATTAGAAATTAAATAAGTTTTCGTTGCTAAGTTTTATAGACTAACTTAACGTGATACTGAATTTTTTGCCCGTTCTTATTAGGTATGAATAAAGTATAACCTAAGTTCAGAAGCTATTATTTTAGAGCAGAACGAAATGCACAGCATGGTTAAATATTTTAGTTCTAAGAAAGTCATCAACATGAAGATGAAAACGAAAAACTACACATTTCGAGAAAATAAAATATAAATATACCTATAAAAAAAAAACTCTAACTAATCAGTCTTTTATTTCTGAGCGATCGAAAAGTACGTTAAAAATAAAAGCTCAAAGAAACCACAGCTTCCTCTTTGATTAAAATAAAATTATGCAAACGCATTTATTTGCAAAGCACTACCAAAACAGTCCTCGGCAAAATGAACTGTCGTGTTTAGAACCGGCCGGTAATGTGTAGATGGTAACCGCGAGCGTTAGCGGTCGCTCCCTCGGGAGTTGCGTCCTAAAGGCCTACGCAGACCGGGACGGCATGGCAAGGGATTTTGCCGTGAGTCAGCGCACATGGCTGCTTAGATACCGCGGCATTCCAGCACTTTGCCACGGCATGCCGCACCCCGCAGTATATCACTACGAGCGCCGGAGTCCGTGGCATGCCTTTGCCTACTACAGTATGCCACAGCATCCCGCCACGGGAGCTTGTGGCGCGTCTTTTAATGCCGTGCGATAAAATCCCTTTCAATGCCATAGCAATTGATGTCGTATTTCTGTACGGTTGAGTATCCATTAGTAAAAATAAAATCCCTTGCCATGCCGTCCCGGTCTGCGTAGGCCTTTACTCGTTTGTATGAATCACACGCTCCGGCCGTGAATTTTTTTTTTTTTTTATGCATTATAGGCATACGCTTGGCCGCAATCACATCTGATGGTAAATGATGATGCGGCCTACGGTGTAACGCGTTTGCCTAGATAGAACCTATTCACTCTCCTCTTGAAAGCGTCCAAATTATATTCAACTGGAAACACCGACGCCGGCAACGAATTCCACTCTTTAGCGGTTCTCATAATAAAACTTGAACCAAAGCGTTTTGTGCGGACAGGTGGTATGTCCACCATGAATGGGTGTCGCGTTTCCGTGCGTCTAGTGGTCCGATGATGGAATGGGGCTGGGGGAATTAACATAAGAATGGCCCGAATCATTGCAAAGTATGATTGTTGATTCATGGATGGCATCATGCGTGATGACTTATAATTTAAAAAATCCCTAAAACTGAATGACTGTTCAGGGCGTAGTTAGTTTGGTTAGTACTTTTTTCTACTACGTGTAGGGTTATGCGTTTAACAGTCTATGTATGTTTTTTGTCTAATTGAGTGATGTAGTGGCAGACACAATTGGCATAATTGAAGGAAGACACAGCTAAAAGCCCACTTAGTCTAATATATTTCTTTTTCTTGTGATTTCTTTGTTGGTTGTCCTAAATTAATAAATAAATGTGGGATGTTCATCGGTTCTAACTTTTCAATTTTTTCGCCGTATCCTGATTGACAATTTTGATAACAAAACATACATGACGTCATTGTTTTGACGTCAAAGCTGAAATTATACGAAATCAAGTTCATTTTACCTTAAATGCGGCACATACCTTAAATGCGGCACAATATTGTATGAATCGAAATCCCTTAAACGTGTAGAGATTTGGTTATGTTAGTGAATGATCAAATTATATAAATAGTTTTAAAAAAGTCTCGAAAGTGGCACAACTTTAAATAAATAATCAACTAACGACGCGACGGTGACGGCCACGGTTCAGATATAATTAATGTATCCCAGTAAATACTTTATAACAAGAATTTCAAACACTAACAAAGGCAAGTTTGAATATAATTCAACAAGTAATTTATTAAATCGAATTATTCAGTGTACTTTTACCTTGGCTCAAAATCGAGGGATCAAAATTATGAAGTAATTTAAATTACACAACATCAAAAGAAAATTCTGGGAAAAAGGTCCATTGATTGTTATATATATATTGAAATAAATAAAATATCGTACTGTGTTTATTTTATGAAAAGAAATTGAGACTTAACAGTTAAGGCGACGGGTAGGGTGAAATTTTTCATAATAAATAAAAATGTCAATAACTTCCAACTTTATTATTTATTTATTATATCTACATACACGTTAAACTTGTAACACGGCATAGTTTTTGCCGCAGTGGTTAAACTCTAGATAGTCAGCGTAGCAACGTCGCATTTTCAACTTCAGTAAGAATGCTGAAAACGACGCAAAACACATAGTGAGCCGCGCACAGTTTGGATTGTCAAACTTTTAAGCAGCGCCTTATGAATATTTGCGAGCACACAGCAATGGAACACTTATAGTTCCTAAGGCGCTACTCTTCTTCTTCTTTAAACACCTTAATGTAGAATTTTTTTTCCTTGGATGTATAGATATCAACCATAAGAATAGCTGTGCTGAGTTTGGTACCAAACAAATCTGCCAAACCCATAAAAAATGGGATCAAAAATCACACTTTTGCAAAAGGTGTTGGTACTAAACTTACATTTTAAAGTAAACTATAACCAAGAGCACACATTTTGTTCCCTACCTGACTAGTTCAATATATGTGTTATAGGAAATAATAAGTTTCACAACTCCACATGCTATGACTTCTTCAGAAAACACTCCCGAAAACACGCATTTGGCTATACCCGTCACCTTAATGAAACTAAACGGTTAATTAAATTAATAAAATATGTGGCATAGTGATATTTGAGGATCTGGGAAGTGAGCTCGAATAAATTATAATCGTAATCGTATCGAAACAGTGACATGTTTGAGATACACTGCGCGTCAACAGCAGCTTTACCCTCGAACGTTGCGGTGTTAGTTAGCAGTGTATTTTATATTTACGTTTACGATTGTCGTTTTACATATCGTTTACATTTATTCGTGCTCAGACCTCTGTATCCTTAAAAAACGTGATGCGTGGTCCAGAAAGTTTTGATGAGTTTTTTTTAATATATTTCTTTGATTTGTAAGTTTGAACTCGATTAAGAAATGGGGTTATTATGATATATGCAATTGAAAGTTCTCGTTCAATTCCCACAAAAGCTAGTGAGTAGATACACAATTCCGGTATAGATAGTGAGCAAACAGTTAATTAAGTTAGGCCGGGCAAAGGCTAACTTTTTCACAGAATTCGAGTTTTTCCTTGCAGCAAGCTAACGTGTCCAATCCACTCGTGTTATTTAACTTCCAAGTTTAGGTACCGGATATACTGGAGGCTTTTTGTTAATGAGCTCGTAAAGGGAAGTACTACCACTACATTTTTGCTGCATTGCATTTCTGCTGTCAAAGATGCCCGCTTTGATGTGTGCCAGTAAAATTACAGTCCGGACGCAATGCATTGCCTCACAGGATACGACCTCGATAGAATTTTTTTCTGAAGTAATGCAATGTCATCGTACCGTAGGCATTTATTATCAGGTGTGCTACAAGCTTTTAATTTATAGAACAAGCTTAATAAATATTGTAATTTTAATATAAAAGAACCAGCAATCAAAAAAATAATGTAGCTTTTAAAGAATAGCGAGTTTTTATTAAATTTACTGGGTAAATGAAAATTTTAAGTCATATTTGATTTAGTAATAATGAGACTCGAAATGGTATAGGCGTCTAGTAAAACTTAAAGAATGAACCATTCAAATTAACTGCAAATACGTTCCGTCTGGCTGTTTGAATATTTATTATAAAGAGCTCTATTGTTCCAGACGCTTCAGACGCGGTAGGTAAACCAAGTTTACTTAATTAACGAAATTCTTGAAACCCAAGATTCACGGCTTTGCAAGTGACAAATTATAAATGAGAAAATATTCCCTAAGAATGCCGATAATGTATTAAATTAAAACCACCTTTTTTTTCTTAAGATTTAAACGGAGATAAATATATTCACCCGAATCAAACCCTTATCACGGAATAAATATTCTACACACAAAGAAATGTGCTGATAGCAGGGTGTGTTTTTAGCTTTTTATTACACATAGCCAAAAAAATCTATGTGTGAAATGTCCATGTCCTGCCTCAACCACGCTATTTATGAACCGAAATGTTTTCCTATCCATAAAAAGGACGAGCTGCTTGAGTAAGTAGTTTTCGCTACTTTTATTTGTAGCTCAGAACGTCTGCTTGGCAAACAATACTAAAGTTGCCTTTCCTCCATCAGTACCTATGTAATGATGGCTCTTACGTATGCCTGCGTTACGCGCAGTGAGTGGTTGTGACAAAAGAAAATATTTCGAAAAGTATCGCTGAAGGTAAACAAAGAAGTGCACTGCCGGAGTTCATACAAAGCGAGATATTGCAGTGCGCAGGATGTTTATGATTATGGCACACTCGCTCGGCTCGCGACGACGCGATGTCCCGATCTCATGCTTACACTCACTACTTACACGTTCCAATATTACTCGAACATGTTACTTCACTCACTTCGACTACCTTCCCACAACATACCTACTCTAATCCTATTGTACATCTGAAGAGATACATCTTTACGAGCCAGATATTTAAATAGATAACATTTCTTGAGAATGCATAATTTACCCAACAACCCCTTTTACTTAGAGAATAAACAGACTTGGAAATCTTGTTACTTTGCATTTTTAGATTTAAATCTTTGCAAAAGTACCGTTGGGGAAAAATGAATCAAGTAAGTGGCCACAGAGGCGGCATGAAGACAGGCTGAGTCACTTTCCATTTTTGCAATTGGTCCACAGGAGTTCGATATCTGTTGCTGGAAATTACTAGTGTAAAAGTATTTTCAGATAAACCGCTTGGAAATCGGAGTCGGGTTGTTTTGCTTAGAAAATGTGTTTACCTTGCGCGGTCGCTTGGTACTTATTAAACCATCCTTGTGAACCAATCATTGAATAAAACAAACCAAATTATCGAGACTCTTCGAAAAAAGACTGAAAATAAATGTAATATGAACAATGAAATGAATTAAGAGACGAATACAGCTCAAATACTCAGAAAATAATAAAAAAAGCATGTATCTTTTTCGCTTTTAATGTTAAAGAGTTTTTCATGATTAAAGAGATCGCAAACATGATGTAAAAACATATACGAAAAGCTCACATTATAAACAGAAATATATCAAAAGGTAGAGCGAAAAAAAAAATCTTGGATATGCTTCCGATTGGAACTGATTTCGATCTGTTGAATTATCTATAGATCGCTTGCTTGTCTGTAGATAGCTCAACTGTTTCTTATATATTTTATATGCCTATGTACATTTTGTAAATACTGTAATAGTCGTAAGTTTGTGAATAATATTAATGAAAACGAATCAACAGCCGCTTACCTTTCCAAAAGGGGTAAGTCCTCCTCTAGGCGATGGTTCGACTCGATCCGCACCAGCGCATTCTGCCCACGGCGTGTCACAGGTCGAAGTCAACGTGAGGTACCTCACACCCACTTGATAGAGAGTCCGTAACACGCCAAGAGAACCGCCGATAGCATGCCCGCCTTCCACTCCGACTAGAGAACACAGGCGGTGGTTCGCGTGGGCTGTCACTATATCTGCAGACGACCACACAAATAGAAAATATCACGTTGCAAAACATACACCGAAAATTATAATCGAAGCAAATTGGAGGATAGGGTTCGGAATTGCGGTTTATATTCGAGATAATGCTTTAATATTCTGCACAAAATGTTCTTTGGAATTAATTAAAACAAGGATTACTTTGTCATTAACTGGGATTTAGCTCCGTAATTGTTTCCATTTCCAACTGCGGCAAACAACTTATCGACCTGCCTATATTAAAATGACCCCGAAATAAAATATTCGCTATTATCCAATAACGTAACTAATAACGCATCTATCAATGTCGGCTCTGAAGAAAAAGCTCATCAAAGCGCCGTGGGCCATAATACTTAGGACATATACCTTTAGGTAGCTGTATTTAGTTAGTATAATTTACGGGTGTCACATTGGAAATTGAGAATATTTTCAATGAAGGCTGAAAATGCGGTTTGGACTTGAAAATAAACTTTATACGTATAATGGTTTCAGAAAGTTTAGCCGACTGCAGCCATATCCTATAATAGCTTATCAAAGCATAACTCACTGACAATAACTGCGATTCTCGTGTTTCTGAAAGGCAGTATTTTCTCGGATATTTTTACGCGTAAATAAGTAGTAATTACCTTATATACAATATACAGAATGTCTATAATCAGTGGCTTTGTTACGAAACTATGAACAACCAAGCTTTATTTCTAATCCCTAAAGGCTTCGGGTGAGACCTTTGCCCAGCAGTGGGACAATAAAGGTTGAAAAAAAAAGAAGGTAAAAAATATTGAAACATTTTGCACTAACTTTTATTATTTAGTAATACCTAGCAAAATTTTGTTTTCAATTTATATTGACGGCTATGAATATATTGACATTATAATAGCTTCAACCCAAAATACATTTAATTCATATTTACACAAGTTATTTGAAAAAAGCTCGTTATTTCGTAATCACTACACTGTTTTTTTCATAATGTATTTTAGTTAGCAACCAAATTGATAACGTTTTCATATTAGTGTTTTATTATCTTTTATATCACTTTTACTAGCAAGATTTTTAGTTTAATATAAATCCACGTTAGATAGTAGTTTATCGCTATTAGTTATGCAGATTTCTATAGACAGAATGAACGCTGGCGTTATTAAATAAGTACAAAAGGCACTGCGATCCTGGCGCTTGGCGGTTCAAAGACCAAGCTTTGCATTTTTATTTTATTTCCTTCATTTTCAACGTGTTCATTTTTAAAGAACTCAACTTTTAATAATGCTTTTTATGAACGTGTATTGTGAGGTTTGCATTGTACCTTAGCTTAGAATACTTTGTTACCTATGTACCTACAACTGTTTTTATTCAAGTTTTTATGAAACTACAAATTGCTTATCAAAATTTAAATAACAAAACACAACTACAAAAAAAAACCCTGATTCTAATTAATTAAGGTATTTTTGTATAGCTGAGTTTAGGCAATGTGGTTTTCATGCAAATTTCTTGAATGCTTTGCATCCAATCTTTACCAGATTTCTCAGTTTTTTCGGCGAGTTTCTGCTGTAAAGAATTCCTTATTGCGTACTTTTCTACGAACGGGCTTTTTATTTACGTGGCGGCTAAATACCGTTAAATATTTATTTATTTATTATTTTATTTTATTTATTTATTATGTGCTTAGCCTAAATCTGATATTACATACCTAATATGGCAATATTTTGCGTAACTTGCTTTTTGTGAGCGTGGCAGTTCCTAAGTTAGATAGACGTGACTAGACTAACTTGAAACCAGGTAGGTTTACCCTACGAGAGACATACTACTTTACTTTCTTAACCTGAAAGTTGATTTTCCTCTAATCCCCGTTCTAATTCATTAATTAGCTAATTTACCTTCACAACTTTGTATTGAAAAGGATATTAATATCCTTTTCTCTTTGTGATAGGTACTTCCAGGCGCCTAATCTCAACAAGGGTTCGTACTTAACAAGTGCTTAATTATTTAAATTACATTGTTTCAAGAAAATTACCGCAGCCCTTCTGTAAGCGGTTTTATTAATTCAAGATCGTCTAGTTTAGAGTAAAGTAAGAAGCTAATTTGTAAAAGTATTCTATTTAGTTATATCTAATTCATTACTTTTCTGAATCGTATGTTCAGACCGACTCTCTTATTAAGATACTTTCTAATGTGGTAGGTATATACTGGGCCCCTAATGAAAGAGAGGTTAAGCTATCTAACGTAACCATTCAACTATTATTCGCCTTTAGAAACCTCTAAATTGTTAATGAGGGTAAGACAAAGCCGATGAGTTGGTGGATCTATGACTACTAGAACTTAAGACTAAGACCCACGTGGATCTTAAGACGGTATAATCTTAGATTCTTGCAGTCCTAATTAAGTTTTCTCAACACGAGTTTGTCGTTGCATATAACTTTTATAGCGGGATTAGCTACACTTTTATGGACAATATCGTTATAAAAGTTTACGATAAAACTTAGGCGTTTGGGAGTTGGAATACCTAGATAAAAAGTGTACGTTCAGGAGAGATTTAACAAGGATTGATACGAGTGGGAAACTGTGGTTTTTCATCACGCAAAACTTTTGTACACGCTAGCATAAGTTCGTGAAGCATAAGGTGTGAAACATCTTTCAAATTAGTGAGAGGAGAGTTGACGTGACTTCAAGAAATATTGTTCTTCATAGCATTAAAATCTTTGGCACATTACAGATAATACAAAATACTGTTTGAAGTCCGCGGGTAAGGCTCGTCATCGGATGCGGACAGATGTCCATTTCTTAATATTTAAAACTTTGTTGCAATCATACTGCATCTAAGGTAAAAAAAATAAAATATCTACGGGCATAATATGAATATGATTTGAAAATAGTTGTGTTGTTACTTTATAACTTGATTATATTATAGGTATGTTTTAATTACAATACACTTTATAAATATTTTTTTGTTTCTAACATAATATGAATCAAAACTTGATAACTACGTCAAAATTGTCTTAGCAGCAAAGAAAAATATTATTCTATTACAATTTATTAGTATCGCAATATTACACTTGAATAAAACATAATTTACCGCAGTCTCTCTTAACTAAACTATACCAGAAAAACAACAAAGTTATCTGACGATATCGCTAATTGGTGTCGCCGCCATTGCCATTAGGTGGGCAAATGGAATAAGTACATTACGGTTAAGCACTTATTTATTAAGATGTTTTTTTTATGATTAAAAGATTTATGTACCTTATAAATAGAATATTTACGAGGAAACACAACTTTCCTTTGCATAATCATAATCCTAAAAGTTTTCGGAATACCTCATAAGGGAATTCTGCAGATATTCAGAGCCCCTAGCACCAGTTACTGCTTAATCCATAAGAAATACGGCAAAAATTACAATATTATGGTGGATTGCGACGAACTCGTCATCGATAGTCCGGAACTGGTGCTAGGGATTTGGAATACCTCATAAACGTTTCGGTACTGACTGTCAGGTACCAGTGGATGAAGCATGGTCTATGCTTTAATTGATTTCGCTCTGGAATTTCATCAATGCTGGCCGGCAGGTGCGGTGCATCCGACATTCGTACTGCAGGCATCATAAAGCGATTTATTGCTGACGCGTTTTTATTTACTGCTCAATGGTTATATGCTGATCTTGTAGTTCTTTTACTAGTGTGGTGTATTTGGCTTCAAATAATCATAGTGGTTAGAATTCTGTCACTATAGCTCTGTTGTCAAAGCTCGACGGACAATCCCGCATTAGGTAAACATCATCCAATGCACAACGATCGATAGTTCAAAACGTGCTTAGATGTATGGCAGTGTGTCCGCAAGCAATGCATTTTGAGCTCATTTGTGTTTCATGAACATATCGATCGACAGTTCGGTGAAATTTTAGTAGCATTTGCAAGTGCTCATAAAAATGTAATATAAACTGATACGTATTAAATAAATGGTTTATTTTACAACTTTATGATTAAACAAGCCGGTAGCCCACTTAATGTTAAGTGGTTCTGCCAATAATGATGCCTTACCGAGCCACATCTACGATAATAAGCAAATGCCTTTGATTCCATAACGAATAGAGCACTGGACAAAGCCAACGAACCATACATACTCAAACCTGTACTAGTGTTGTCGTTATGACAATAATTGGTTTGAACATTTCTATTATTGGATATTTTTTATCAATGTAAGAAGAAACAAATAATTATATTGATTAGGTAAAGTAAAATATCTCTGCAAGCGTTAACTTACCAAAAAAGTTACTAAAAGAATATTTATAGAGCATAATAATATTAAAATCTGAGTTTACAGTCCGTTACAATTAATACACTTACTAAGAAAGTATTTATTCAAGTTTATTAAAATAATTTATTTTTCCTTTCGTCTCTTGTCATGTTCGTCTTTCAAAATAAAAATACTTAATTATAATGCGTAATATTAGTAACCCTGAAACAAAATGTAAGATTCGCAGTAAGTGCCTATAACCGACAAAACCTGTCCTTCATAACGGAAGGCATTAATGCAGGCATTACGCTTAGTGGCAGGAACAGGGAGGTGGGTGGTACTTCCCTTTCTGAAGTACCAACCTTGCATAATAACTATGAATGATAAGCAACTGCAGTTGTACCAACTAAACCATATTTCGTTATTATTTATTTATTTTTATTCACTCCTCCCACTCTTCGCGATTTAACGCAGTGACAGGCAACGCTTAGAACACAAAATTCTATAATATTGAGAAAAATCTGCTATAGATGAGTTTGCCCATACAAATGTAGTAGTAATAAAAATATATTTTTTTGTTTGATATTTTAAAATAAATAAATGTGTTTGATAATAAAAACAACGATATCGTTTTGTCGACATGTGAATAAAGCTTTTATTGCGTTATAAAGTTACAAAATAACATTAAATTCGAAAAACAGTTTCAAGTAATTATTTTTGTAACAAAACACGAATATAAATACGAGTAGTAAAATATAACGGAGGTCGAAGGGCCCCTATATACCTACAATATTGGTGGGCGGAAACTTCTTATGCCAAAGTGTCTATAAGCAATAAATCATAAGGATCTCTTTGAAACATCGTATAATAGGCTGCCTCTATACCACTATTCAATTATGCCATATTGCCCAGTTGGGTTAGATAGAACCACCCCCACATGATCGTAAATTTAAGGTTAAGAATCCGCGTGTGAATCTACCTGTTGGTTTTTATTTGACAAAATAAGCACATGCTTCGGGTATTTCAAACCACATGAGAGTCGTCTTTTGTTGAGACCTTATTTAGACCAATTACAGTGTGATTTTTGACTAAACTGTTGTTTATGAAAAGGATTCTTTTGTTGCACATTTTTTTTTCTATCTGACTAAATGCTGGTTGTCTACTGACGACTCTTACAGCACTACTGAACAATTCGTTTTTTGTGTCTTCTGCGCCATAGATTGATTTATAGTTTGAAAATATTCACGAAGTAATTGGTACCAATTGGTACGTTTATTTTGGTTTATTTTGTCTATATTCTATTAAAAAAAAACGGAAAACACTTGATAAGATCTGGAAGGAGACAGAATAATAGTAAC
Organism: Ecliptopera silaceata; assembly: GCA_932527185.1. Lineage (NCBI taxonomy): Eukaryota > Metazoa > Arthropoda > Insecta > Lepidoptera > Geometridae > Ecliptopera > Ecliptopera silaceata. The sequence goes on from OW052192.1 coordinate 6,418,165, forward strand.
ATTGGACATTGGGAATAGTACCAGGTTCATAATGGTATATAATATGCCTGGTAAGTTCTTTTTTTTTTTATACAGTTGTGCTTACCCTCAGCTGAAGTGCAAAGCGTCAGTTGCGGATGGTATTTGTCAGTGAGTCGCTGGATGAGGTCGATTTGCTCAAACGTCAGCTGCACGGCATCCCGGTGCTGAGAATCGCACGGCACGTACGCAGCCCAGAACTGTCGACATCACATCGGATTACATCGTGTGGAACGCGCCTTATTATATGTATGAACAAGCAAATATAGAACGTGTTTTTATATATAAACAAATTGCATATCGGTTCTCGACGAAGTTACGACTTATATAAAATTAGTTAACTAACATTACTGTACATTTCATTGCAAGTATTCGTAACATTTATATTAGGAACACAATTTTGTGGGTGTATTTTATTGAATAATTTAACTGTGAATAGACTTTTGGATGATCAACGCAAACGCGCGGAAACTGTTTTTTATGGTTACAATAAATATCTTTGAAATGATTTATGGCAGTTTTAATATTGTTTAAGAACGTAGACTACAGCATCCTATTCATATGGATGCATAAAAACATCTAAAATAGATGGGAAATTAAGAATAATCGAATATTAGATACTTTTTGCTGATGAAACGACATAATACAATTTTTTTCGACTTAAGATTAAGGTTTAAATAGTGCACTTTAGAACCGTTACCTAAGTATTGGTTATCTAGAGCTTCGCATAGTGTATTCTTCCTCTGTGCATCACACTGACAGATTATATAACGCACGAACAACGCGATACTTTCGGAATATGTAAACGGCGGCACGCACACGGTCGCATCGCAACTTATATCAACTTTACTGCCAAAACGAGAACTTTGATTTGTAAAGAAATAAGCTTAATATTCTACATAGTATTCGCTCAATGTTTCAATGTATTTCAAGTCTACAATCTAGCGTACTTCCACATAATGTATGCTTAGCTTGTAATTGTGTATCCTTAAATGTACCTACTGTGTTTATAAAGTTGATGTTTATATGCAAAATTGTGTGAACAGCTAATAAAGGTTGTAAAACTATACAGATCATTTATTAAATAAAATAGTCTGGTTACAAACGAACACTCACAAAACTATTATTATGAACAATAAAACTGAATTGAGCGAGTAATATTTTTTATTTACTTTATAATAAATATTTGAAACAGTATAATATGTGTTCATTATTTGCGACTACATTTGTAAGATTCTTGTCTTTTAACAGTAAATACATATTCATGGACATTATACAAAACGTCATCTAGTCCCAAACTAAGCATAGTGCACATGCTATAGAATATTTATTTATGTAATGACATACATAGAATACACAACCAGAAAAAAACAATTATCTATGCTTTCCATCACTTAAATGTTTGTTCATGGTAGGGATCTAATCACAACATGGAAGGCTTTTTAGCTTTGTTTTATATGACATGAATTGGAAGTTAATTGAAATAGAAACAGATGAATTACCTGTACTACATGACAATACTATGTGAAATACTGTGTGATTTCATTTAAATGTTCAAGATAAATGTGACAATAGTAAACGTATCGAAACAGTGTCGTATTTGACGTACACTGCTCGTCAACATCAACGTTACTGTCGAAATTTGCAAAATTACCGCGCAATGTATTTTGAATACGTTACGTTTACGATTGTCACATTTGTTCGTGTTATTTGTCGCATGATTTGTATCTAAAAAGCTTATACATTTTAATTTCGATAAATTATTATTATTAACAACACACAACGTTAACGATACCGAGTTGGGTACCTACTAAGTACCTATTTGTCATTGGCTTGTGCGACGAAGTTGAAACATTGTTATCAATTGAATTCGGTTCATTGTACCGCATCTCAGAGATGATTTTGTATCCAGTACTACTTGTTAATCATTGGAGTCCCAGTTGCTGGGTCGATATATTATATACATTATATAAACGATTTACATTAGGTATATACGATTTATATAAATATTGTATTTAATCTTACTTTTACCTGTTATATTAAAGATAAATGAAAAAAGACTTAATAATATTAATTAAAATATACAAAGAGAAATGAAAATAGTCATAGTAACTAACCTGAGCAGACACTCTCCCCTGCTTCAATCTTGGCAAGTCTGTGTGACTCCACGAGCTGGTAGCCCAAGGCGATATGGTCCGCAAGTCTTCGTCGAAACTGACAAAACATTTCTTTAATAAAACTTTATATCATTAATCTCTTCGTTCTGTAGGAAATTGCCGTTAGAAATTTAATAACCGAAAATTGGTTTAGTGTATGTGCTTTGTCTTTATGCAGCTGAAGGGAACACAGAGTTAAGTATTTCGTGTTGGTCTAATAATACTAAATAACACCCAACAGTCACATAAATACACTGTCTGCGTTTTAGGATTCCCAAGTTGTATTCAGAAACTACACGTACATGTCCCATGGCACCTACAGAATTCAAGTACACTAGTTAGAATATTTTGCAGATTATGTTTTGTCCCGATGCGATGTCGAAACAGAGGATTTTAGTCTCTAAAACGCTTTTACAGCCGTATCAAGGGATTTTCCCAATTAGAGTTGAGCGAGCATTAAATTTTTATTTCTTGCATTGCTAACTACGAGAATGTGTATTAATATTATTCTTGTAGAAGACAACTAGGAAACAGACATAGATCTCTTTAGATGTAAATAATGTATTCTGAGCCTTCTCCATTCTCTGGCTCGCTGTAACCTTAACAATGTCGTCAATCCAACAAGCCATCTTACGCTTCGTGGTCACCATTCGATATCCTTTGTTCCCCATCGATTTACAATTTTTCAAGTTATTTGGCCTACCTACTGCCACTTATAAATTTATCTTTGAAGCTTTGTAAAAAAAACATCAGAAGATTATATTGATTTAGGCCGGGATTATGTTTTCCGAAAGAAATTGTCCTACGTGTTCTCATCCGAAATGAGGTCTTTGTTCATACATAACCAATAAGAAAACATAGTAAAATGTATCAAATTGCGGAATCGAATTCCGTAGCACACGCGTCGGTAACGGCTTGGCGCTGCGCCAGAACGTCCGTCAACATTCAGCATTAGCCAAACGCAAGAAAGTATAATTTCTTTGTTTTACCGCGTGCCCCGAGGGCGCTAGGACTTTGTTGTATTAATCTTATCTTTGAGACACCTGTTAGTTCAAGCGATAAATTGTGAAACGAGTAAATCGAGAGCGCGCTGATTTACTTTAATTTATTTTAGCAAGGTACTTTACCAACTACAAAGTTTACGAAGTCGTAAGGAAGCCCGTACCTAATCTCGGTTCGGTTTGTTGGTTCATTTTGTACGAGTATTGGATGGAAGTATCCTGTGTTAGTATGTAAACCAGCAAGTCGAGCATGCAGCATTGTTTGAGAAATGCCTTCCCGCTGTTGTTATTTTAAAACGGTCTTTAGTTGATATTTATTTATGCCGTGCTATTCAGCCCGGGATCGCGATGGGGTATCGTTGCTATTTTTACATCCACAGGTAGATTTTCTATTTGCCCTCTATAACGCTAGAAGAAAGAGATAAAAAAGGGTTGAATTGTTTTTTAGGATTATTTCACTGTTTAGATTTGTTACAGATTTTTACTGTTTAAACTTTACAGAGAACAATTACAGTACCAGGAATTACAGTAATAAGTACAGGATTTAGGTAAATTTATGAAACAGAGAAGAAAAAAGGAATCCAAGGTAACTTATTGCTTATTAGGTACCCCTGCTGCAGAAACTAGAGATAAAAGCAAGATAAAATTCAAAAGGTATTTTATGACAAAGAAAAATACGGATTACACTTGCAAGTGAGTATAAATCATACAAAGCTGTTTTGGCACTGGACGGTGAAGGACGTGACGTTTCGGTGCATTCACACTCGCATTCACTCAACTACGCTTTCACACCACAACACATGTGAGCTCGCATACAAGACATTTTTTATTTCTTTTGCTGCCGTCGTCCAGTGGAAAAATGTCGGGCAACGAAAAAAAGACTGAGACCAGTCAACCCAGTTTCCTGATAAAATAGTCATGAATTTAATTCATATACGAAATTATGTTTATCTTTTCGTAATTTACAAAGAAAATGGAGATAGTTATTCTTTATTATATACGCGAAAAACCAATTATTTTGTCAACATTTTCTATTTATTTAAAGAGACTGTGGATGTTTTACAAGTAATTTTCGACGGCAGTTTTGTTCGCGAGGTTGCTGTTTGAACTTGTAATATTTAAATAGTAGTAGAGAAGTAATATTTAATCCAGTTGATCAGACACCATTAATAACACACATTTAAAATCATAAGTAGTATTTAAATACACTGAAGAAGGTAACTGGAAAGAAAAACTCACCTAAAATCCTTAATTTTATTGTGTAAAAATTTTCTTATATTCCAAGGTAGATCATTGTGCCCGTCGATAAGCGGCGTGTCGTGCAGGAGTCGCTCAGCCAGTCTCAGTCTCTCGTGTAGGGGTGCGCCGGGAGAGGTGCGGAGTGCGAGGGGCCCAGCCACGCATGCCGTGCCAGCTACCAGCACCAGGATCGCCACACAGCACCAGCGTCGGTGCCACACTGACAAACCTGAACTTCCATTAGGCACGCAAGATAAACGAGTTCAGTTTATGCCTTATATACATATACACTGCGCGTCGAGATCAGTTTTACTGTTGAACGTTGCAGGGTTAGCGCGCAGTGTATCTTAAATACGTCACTGTCTCGCCGGTTTACTCGGTACGTGTGATCAAGGCATTAGAATGAACTCTGTTCTAATAACAGCCCATCGTATTAGACGGTCCTTCCCTCACAGGTCTAGTGAAGTAGTGAAGGTCACTAGACCTGTGAGGGAAGGACCGTCTAATATGCTTTAAAATAAATCAAAATATTTCAAACTGCACTCATGGTAGAGAACTTTTAGAAGGTTTCGTCTTCTAGGTTTTAAAGCTTTCTCAGAGTTTTCTCACAATGAAATTACAGTATAATCATACTTATATTTTTATAAAAAATGGCTATGACCCTCCAAAATAAAAATCTCTAACTCAAAACCGGAGCTGTAAGGCAAACATTATGTTGTCAAACCATCTTTTCAAACCTCGGCAAACATTTCAAACCCCCCATGGTCTCTACTGAATGTACCCTACATTCAGTAGTCTTCATTTTACAAAAAATAATTATAAAATGTAGATGGATGCAGAATTTAGACGTGCCTCTAGTACAATGAAACAAATAAATTTATTTATTTATTTTATGATTAATCTCGCGAAGACAGTGCGTGCAACTTTCAACTTTATCACAGAAAAGACAAAGATCTGATTGAAACAAATACCAATTGACCCAATATGTGCTAACCTCGCTTTTGTTAGCAAGAATATCACAAGTGTCACAACAAGAAACTGTAGTCCCCGGTTTTCTATTAGATTTAAAAGTCTGTGTAAACCGGTGCGAAGTAGAGCTGTAGAGGCGGAAGATTATTTCAAACTGGCATTGATAAATGAAACGAACTTTGCAGTTGAGATTGTGATCATTTGCAATCTAATTCTACAAGCTATCGTAATGTCATGATGATGAATCAAAGGTAAAGTTAAGAAATAATGAATAAGAAACTCAGCGAAGTAATGGATGTCGGAGCTATACCTACCTACACGAGAGAAACTCGAGCTACTTAAGACTTTGTGATTAGAGGTAGTAAAAAAATTACATTAACATCATTACCTCGTATATAACTTTTTATAAAAAGAATATACGATCAGATATAAATAAAAGATAAATAATAATGACGAAACAACGCACATACTCTTTACTATTAAAGGCCATGCCTGGCAAGTCCTAACTATAACTCTGCTTTAAACATTTTTGACAAGCACGCCATTAGGAAATTTCGCAAACTATTCGTTTTATACTAGACAGTGGCCGTGTTTCACCGCTACTACATTAATGTTAACAACAAAAGCGAAATAGGACATGACTAATGCTAAAATACTGTTGGTACTTACCTACCCACTGCATTGCTGTTTCAACCACAGTTCAACATAGTAATTGTCATATAACCTGCTCACAGGTAGGTATGTGACACGTATGTGATTGCGGTTCCCTTTGGTGTCAGATTGGTCAATAAGATAATGTATCTTGATTTGAGTACTATGCAGTAAGCTAGATTAACTAGATACCTAGTAGGTATCGTATCTTGGCTTTGACCTTGACTTTTGCTGATATGAATGACTTCTTGACCTGTATATCGTTGATTATATCTCGCTATGTACATATTATGCAATAACTTCAAAACTAACTAATTTATCATCATGAAATTTATTTCTAGGGATTTTTCCATAAATTTCTAATGTTTTGATTTTTAATCTACTTAAAGTAGGTCATTTATTAAACATCATATTCTCTACAACATAAATAAATATTTAATTTCTTTGTTACATACAATACTAGTAATCCGCAAAAGCGAATAGTTTCCAGGAAAATACATTTATAAAATACTAGTCTATTGATATCGGTTGTCCGTTCGTTACGGGGATCCAATAATCTCGCTGTCAAACGCGAACATCACTGCGGATGCTTCGGATTACCGTCGGAAATATTACCAATTTGTATTGTAAATAAAAATTTTCATTTCAATAAGTGTAAACATCAACCGTTACTCCAGATGTCGGTATTTTCCGTAACTAATTAGTTACTAGAGTAGCAAGAGGTAAGTGGCTGTTAGAGCCAGCCAATTTGTTTTCAGCAAGAACAAAGAGGGGAAAATTGTAATACGATACGATTTTCCTTTACAGTTTTGACTACAGTGAACCCTTTTTCATTCGCTTTCATGTTATTCTAATACCCAGTAAGAAATTCCGGAATCTTTATTTATTTCAAAATCCGATGACAATTCTTTGTGTAAATAAAAATAAGCTGTTAGTTTAATGTTTTAACTGTTAAAGGTAAACACAGATAAATTGTTATTTTTATTATCGATTTCGAATACAACGCTATGGCTTGCATTTTACCTGTGCCTGGTATATTCACATTTCTACTAGCTCATTTATAAAGCATTTAGGATCTATACATCACATATGTAATGTATTTTGACATATAATTTATATAATAATAAATATAAATATATATAATAAATAAATGAATATCTGAATATACAATGAATATGAACGATAAAATGGATGTAAATAATTTACCGATAAATCATGACTGTCATTTCGAGACACTAGCTACCCTTCATTCAGTTTTTACTAATCAAGATTTTTGAAGACAGTGGGGTTGTTAGAGGCACGTCCAAAGTCGCGAGGTAGGCAAATTCCAATCACGAATAAACAGTCCAACACGTTCCGGCTACAAACATTGAGATTCCCTAAAACCAAGGTATATGCGCCCTGTGATTTTATTTAAGGAACTTAAACATAGCATGAAAACAGCGTGACCGATTTGGCTGATTTTTTTTTGTAGTTTTCTAATACATACTCTGTACAAGGAACTTACGGAAAAAAAAATTAAGAAAACCTCTCAGAAAAAAATCTCTAAGGCGGTACGAAGTTCGCCGGGATAGCTAGTCCTTAAATAAAATAACACAGAATTTATAGAGTGCTCAACAAAGAGTGCTTAGAAACACTTACGAGCAGAGTTTCCCGTAGTAGTGGAGCTATGGCTGGTGGTCGATGTAGTCCCGGTAGGCAGCCATTGCGGAGACTTGCACGCGTTGCAATGCGCACCGTTCCCGCGGCCTCGTTCCGTGACGTCCGGTGCTGGAGGGCCCCGTTTTTTGTTGCTCTACCCATATTAGATAAAATAAATAATGCTGGACAATCCACACAACACCATCTAGTCCCAAGCTAAGCAGAGCTTGTGTTATGCGGCACTAGAAGACTGACATACTTAATATAATACATTACTTAGTAATAATTTAGTAGTAGTAATTTTTTAAATTTTGCTTGCCTTATAGTATAAGATAGAATTAAATTGGAACAAACTGTATCTTTTACTATGTACCTACATTTAATTCTAGCAAATAAAATAACTTTGACTTTGACTACTTACATAGATAGATATTTTTTATTATACATATAAAATACTCATAACTTAAATTATACATATAATTTTATTTTTGTTAATTTTGTTCGGACACTAAATGGAAAACAATATTGTGCTGATATCTAATGCAACTACCTTATATTACTTGCAAATTATTCAGAATTTAATGAGAGGACTATACATATTTCAGCTCACGAACTTTTGAAAGCTCTACGGGCTTTTACCGATATTGTAAAGTTTGCAAGCTGTGTAAACTACGGAATATCAAAATATTTTAAATCGTGCTATTTATTACATAATAGAATATAACTTTTATATAAAGTTACATTAACATACGTAATTAACACAAATTTTATAAGGAGTCATAATGATTATGTAGGAATTGTAATTGAGAAATTGGCACGTAGAAAGTGCATAGTAATGCACTATAACTACATGCCAGGTTCTTGTGATGTTAGTAGGTAAATGTACTCACGTGTGTGTCATAGAAGAGTGAAGGAACTCTCGCGTCGGGTCGAGGTTCGCACGTGCAGTGATGAGCGCGCGGCCCCCCGCACACGTCGCCGTCTATAAACGTTTGTGCTTCGTCATCCACTAAATCACTCCGCGCACTTCGAGACTCAAGCGTGCCCTGCTCCCGCGCCCAACTCTCAGAAAATCTATCTCTGAAGCGGTCATTCGGAAAGTCGTTATACGACATTTGCCTTTTCATACCTCTACATCGACTCCGATTATCCAACGTAGAAAACTTCATTTCCAACGCCGGAGAATGCCTGGCGATCAGTTCGGCGTTATTATCAAAACTTCGCATTTTCACCATTTTCGGTACAGACCTCTTATTTACATCACCGCCCGCATTACAGTCTCTCAGTCTATCGAAACATTGGTCTACGTTCCCAGAAAAGTTCGCGTAAGTCGATGCTGTATTTTTAGAATCGTCTTTTCCTTGTGTTCCCGCTGAAGAAAAAATACAAGTCTGACTATTTACCCTCCTTTGCTTGTCTGCCAGTGACAGCATCGATAGTTTCTTGAGAGAGCTCGTCGAGCCCGATGTTATCTCGGCCAGTTGGACCGCGTTCTGATGCTTCTTCGATATCGCGTCTCCGCCAATCTTTTTTAAATTAGATAACTTCTTTTTTATTTTTTGTACGAGGGTTATTCGAGGGTCATACGAAATCAATTGTTTTGAAATATAGTTCGAAACCCCAATAGTTTTGCTCTTGTTGAATTTGCGATCCAAACTTCGATGCGAGCCGATAGTCAGCTGGCTGCGTCCGGTGTCCCTTTTAATCCTTTCTAAGTCGTATATGTTGAGCGTGTGTCCTCGTTGTTCGCCAATGTTTCGATGACAGTTCACGTAATTGTTTTGTTGCACGTTGCAGTTGCAGACTAAATCGAGGTTTTGTTTTGATATGTGTTCGTCGAGACATTGTCGCTGGGCGGCGAGCGCGAGGCAAGCTTCGCAGTCGACACCTAGGAGCAGTTCGAGGCTAGTATTTCTGATGAAGCCATCGCTAAAGGTTCTAGAGCGGAAGTGTGCAGCGTGGTGACGGGTCTCCCAGTCTCCGGAGACCGGCCCTACGCCGGAGCCCCCAGGGCCTTGAGTCTCCCCGTCCACCATTGTCGCAGCATCTCTGTTTACTTGAATGACACGCGGCTGACGAAACACGCGGCTTTCGCTCCGCACTGAGCTCCGCGAGGGAGACGGCGACGGTCGCTTAAAAGTATCCACCTGGATCATGTTCGTTGCAGTAGCCAACTGTAATTAAAAATATAGCTCTTGTAAAACAATAATAATAGGAGCACATAATTTTACAGTTAAGCTAGGTGAAACACGTTACACGTACTTAGTAGGATAGAGAACAATTTAAAAATTGCCGGATAATGTTTCGTTAATACAAAACACGGTTTAACTTTGTTCGAAAGCTGGTCTTTATCGCTAGAACTTTGATCCAGAATGGGCTGGAATTTGAAGCGTAGCTCAGAACGGTTTAACTAAAGATTGATATCTCTAGCGCTCGCAATATCACATCAAATCAAACTTTTAATAGTTTGAAGAAGTATGACTGTGAATAACAAAAGATAACCTAACTAACTCAGATGTACGGATCTACTACAACAGTTTTATCTTATTTTTTCCATCATCATTACTAAATCTATTAGGGTCCACTGCAGGATACTGTTGCACATATAAGAATCACGAGCTGAGCTACTTAAATTTGTAAGCATGTATAAATCATCATAAATCTCAATTTCCGTAAAAAGATATACCTACCTGTTACAAACATGTGTAAAGATTTTGAGAATCAACATTTCTCTTGAATTGTTTACGGATAACATAAGGAGCGTTGGAGGGTAACTTTATGGAGCGAAACACAAATACATAATAGCTGTACCATCTTGTGTGTATCATGCAAATATTGTGTTAACATCGCAACATTATCTGGTTTTGTTGAGGCGTGCATCACTAAAGGTTATATTCATATTTACTGAATAAATAAACCCATTATTTTAAATCTCTGTGTTTTGGTCTCTATTACAGTCGAAAGTAGAAAGAAATACACAATGTATTACTTTTTTGTTACGCGTATATATAAATGGTACGCAACATGTTTTAAAAATACAGTTATTTTTATTAACTTGAAACTATACTTTAACACTACCTACCGCATTGAACATATATAACTATATTTGCGAAAATATATATATATAAAAAATCTGTAGTTTTATTTAAAACAAGCTTAACGCAGACGGCACCTGCTTAATGCAGGTTTCCACGAATATTAAATTCAATAAGATAAGTGTACCAAAAATAATTTATTACCCCATTTGCGGCTTGAATAAAGCTCACCGCTGAATGTTCGCTCACGACCTATAAAATACCTCAATCAAAGCCAAGATTCGGTGTAGTATTCATTTCTCGCTTGCGATTTTTGTACAATGGTTGTAGGGGGTGGCTCCTGCGGGTTGAATGGAACATCTTGTGGAGACGAGCACGTCGTCGTCTCGCATCGTTGGCGGACGATGAGAATAAGCCATTTTTGTTTTATGTTTGTTTTGTCTCCTTCTATGCCAATACAGCTTTTGTGTTGAATGTTCATCTCATATTTCATTATCGCTGATGTTGTTTCAATGTCGAATTGCCGTAACCTCAACGAAATAACGTTAAGAGGTATATTGTATTTTATACGACAGATTTATCTACAGACAAGTTAAAAAATTAATGTAATGCAATAAGGAACAACAATAGCTCATAAATAAATACAGTTGTCGCTCTACGTCACTATCGCCACTATTCAAAGAGAGGTGGCACTGCATTCCTTTTCCTAATTTGATTATAATAAATCCCAGGCTAAGCCCATGGGGCACTGCCCCCAGCAAGAATCAATCGCAACAAATATATATTTTGCATAAGGTACAAAAGGGAAAGTTCCGAATAAGTTCACTATCTCATTTGTCCGGTCTACTCGTTTAACTTTTGACTGCCTGGCTTGGAAATATAGGTAGTAAAAAGAAAATCTGAAAAAGCTTACGAGATCGAACAGCTGAGATATAAAAAGAAAGATTACAACGTAATGAAAAGATGAAAGCTTTCTTATTTCTTTGGAAAAATAAGCGATACTACAATGTGGATACTTTTACCTTGTTGCTTTACCTTGTCCGAAGGGAGCAATCAACGCGTATCTTTATGGCAATTAACAATAATACCTCTAATTGAAAGATTAATTGAAGATTACTTAAACTAAAACAAATATACAAAAACTCACTTTAAGGATAAGTGTTTCACAATCCTGGGTAGTGTTTATTTGTTACAAATTCAGGACATAATATATCTATCGAGTAGGTACACGAGTACCATGCTTATGTATCCTGTAAAAATATCAGCTTTTCATAAATTAATTAACTGCCGTACAAAGATGTTTCGAGGGAACTAGCTATGCTTTCATCCTTGAACAAAGAAGTTCCTACGGACATAAAAAAATTGAAATAAACTTTATTAAAATGTTAAGGCTTTTTTGTCTGCTAATTATGAACCTCGTGCATTTTCGACATACGTTAATAGAGTACCGGTCCATATGATACGAATAGCCATCGTTCAAGTAGGCTTACATTGTTCGGCGGCTCTGAACACCGATCCATTAACGGTATAATGGAAATATCTACAGGAGGGAAAATAAAACGTGGAAGAAGGATTTCAGTACCTAAGCGGTCATTTGTAAGCGGCCGAGAAAAATGCTCACTCGTCCAGAAAAAATAATCGAGAGTGCGCCCTGGCAGTCCCACTTCGTGGCACGAATCGACACAGATAGCTCCACTTATAGCCGGCTTTGATCGCCGATTCACAGACACCATTCTTTATACAGAGACAGGTTTAATAATGAGTCAAAAAGCTTCGGTCGTGTCGCTGAAATTACTCTTTGAAACTTCACGCTTGAGACATTTCCTAAGTATGCCTCGTTTTCTAAGCTCTAATTACGATTGAAATATTTGTATATGATTATAGTATTTAAAGTATAAATCATATTGTCATGTAAATATAATTACAAACAGAGGTCTGTGAAGGGTCATAATATCGATGCTTAACTAGACCGACTTCGATAAAATTACGGACCTGATGATAAGGGCTTAGCCGGAAAATGTTGTAACATAATGAGGCCTCGCGGAGTGTTTACCTCAAAGGTCCCATTGGGCGGGTTCCCTGAAAGGTACCATGTAATGTCGACGGAAAAAATCAGGAAACACGGTAAAGTTAATTAAACCTCCCTAAATAAAGACCTTTTTTTTTCAATAGTACCTCAAAAACGTTTCATAAGTGAGGAGTGCCTGAAGCCGGAACTACTTTAATTAGTGTATTTGTAAAACGTACATAACGAATGGACGTATTAATATTATGAATCGAAATATTAAAGGACAATGCCCAATGGGCTATGGGAATCTGTACCAACTTGCATCAATTTGAATTTACTCTCAAAGCCCTATTTTTTATTTACCTTTTCGCTACCAACAATATTTTTTTCAATGTTTAACCGGATTTCAAAATATTTAAAAATGTATTTTATTTTATATCATATTTGCCTTCTCAGCTAAAGCTTACTTGACAAACAAGATTTTTATGCTCAATGTCCACTCACGAAAATAGGTGACAGCTGGGATCGGAACAAAATAGTTGACGTGCGGAAGACTTAGTCCGAACTTGCATTTTAAAACTCCCTACTCTCGAGTCGACAGTCGTCTCTCGGATGTCCTTGTATTTTTGTATGGATATCCGAAAGACGACTCTCGACTCGAGAGTCGGGAGTTTTAAAATGCAAGCTCGGACTAAGCACTCGGAAGTAGGAAATTGATAATCATGTTATGTATAATTAATTTTAATTTTCTAAACCCGGTTAAATAAGAGGGTTAAAAATTAACAAAGTACACGTATAAATAAAATATTAATTTTGATGATAATTAGCTTGTGACGCAATCTGGTACAAGGTTTGGGCAATGTTCTTTGAATGATGGGAAGGTAGAAAGCTCTGGACCGATAAAGCTGTTACGAGAGATTACGAGTAAACTTACATGTCACAAGCATTATAATGACATACCATGTGTCAAATAGCATGCATTATTAAATGAGAGCTTGCACTAAGACTCAGGTTGTGATAGTGTTCATCAAGTATTCTCTTATTGGTAGGCACATTCTACAACATATACGGCTGTTGGTCGACCAGATGCAAAGCGATGCGAGCTGGCTGACAAAATTATGCAAAACCGTGCACAGTATTGAAAAAATCTCACGTGTTTTTTATTATTATTGTTCACTGTGCATTCTTTCGAATTCCTCTATCTATTAGAGTAACTGAATGAAATCTAAAATTCCTAGCAGGGTTCACTGTACGTGACTGGAGTTTACAGTCAACAATGAAAAAAAACATTGTGTTCTGCGACCGAAAATGCCTAATGTTTAGGTTTACAGATATCTTTGATCTACCATTCCATGAGCGGCTTGCAATTTACCATTAAGAATAACACCCGACCATCGACCTTACTCCGATATCTCATCAATAAGTACCTACACCTAAAATGTTTGCTATAAACTTCAGTTCAGATTGAACAATCCCCAGCTCACAGACAGACAGCCGACAGGTGAGACTCATTAGAAAGTTGTATTAAGGCATCACTTTATTAGTCTCTCTCTTGTTGAAAATATTCTAAAGAGAAGGAAATGAATGTTAAATTTTTCTGCGAGTTTTTCTCGAATTAGCTACGAAATTGCGTAAAAATCGCGTCTTATAAGAACATGAAGATACTATTAGCGCGCATGTGCTGCTAAATGATGCATTGCTCATCAAATATTCACATTTCACACGAGTCAAGCATTCTAATGAAACAACTTTGGTAAAAATATTATTTCGAAAATACCGAAGATAAAAAAATTTAAAACTAAAGTAACTTGGATTGATGAATAAATAATCTTATTACTTTCTTTGATTTTACCTAAATAAAAAATATTAAACATTCTAGGTTCACGAAAGCTTTTCTTTTGTTTGAATTCGATTTAATATTTTGTGTGCCAAACCACTAAATATAAACAATAAAATGATAAATTGAAATACATATTAATAAATTCAATGTTTGTAACGCAAAACAAATACACAGAAGCTAATTATTTGAAAACATGTTCAATTTATATAAAATCTAGAATGAGCAGACCGCTATATATGTAATATCTATTTCAAACAAACAACCCTCCATATATACATGGACATAAAACAGTGGATGATTAAGTGAACTGAGGGGCGACCAGCAACCGGTAACCTTTACCACATGGGAAATATCTATGTGTACAAAGAGTTTTTCCCGCGCGGTTTTCCCACAAAACAAACCAAAAGTACCTTCGGAATGCTTTTATGCGATCGCGTTCACAAACCCCGTGACCACATATATGCGGTAAAACTCATGACAAGTTCATTTTTAATTTATCAATTTGGGCATCTCATCGATTTTATTACCCGATTTTTAACGATCAGAATCAATAGTCAAACATATACGAATTCATTTTTTTATCAACCTACGCTGTCCCACTGCTGGGCAATAGTCTCCCCTCTCTCTTTTCACCTCTCTCTAACAATTCATTGATTCGTTTAGTTGTTTTTCCAGACATTACGTTGCAACAATGATGTAAACACGTGAGCACTGAAAATAAAACAATAATGTATATGGACGTGATAAATATCCGTGTAGTATATTTATACGAGTATCATAAACATTAAATTTATCAAAAATGGTTTTAAAACTTCCAAGTACTAAGTTTGAAATCTTAGCATTCTAAAGCGAAAAACAAAGACAAGATAAATTCAAAACCTAGAGTTAAACAATTATTGTTTCAATATCTGAAAGATTTATGATGATCCTGCCGCGGCGCAAACAAATGTGGCCATTAGCGATTCAGGACTAAGTTTAAGTCTTTGTTTGGAGTAGGCCCGTTATTTGCCCCTTATCGTTGTATAGACGTTAGCTCGATCGTGATGAATGAGACAACATAAGCAATATTGCAGCAGGTAATGGATATTAATAGCAATTAGGCAAGATGTAGGTGTAATTAGATTCGCGCGTGACTATCACGCTAGCACGGTATATACATATATCACGCTATTGTTGGTAAGTACAGCGAAAGTTTAGCAAGAACTCATTTGTTTTTTATTGAGCCCGCAGGGTGCTTTTGTTGGTCATAAACAGGAACTTTTCGGAATCATGAGATATCAATATCAAACTCTTCGTGGAAACTAGAACAATGTTTTTTTTTCATTGGAAAAAAAGAAAAAACTCACCAAAATATAATCTAACTCTGTTAAACTTTTCTCTCTTATGATATTTTAAACTTTATATAATCAAAATCAAGCTCATTTTCAGCATCAATCTAGTCTAGGAGACGCGACGCGACGCCAACGTTGGATGTCGAAATTAATTTTCAGAGGAGTAAGCTCTTCTAAGCTCGGATATTAAGTTGGAGTAGTTTTAAGTCGCGCTAGAAATATTTGAATAAATACAAATTTTAGATTGTAGCTTTCGAGCGATTCTGATAGTGGTTTCGACAAAAAAAAATAAGTTGGTTAAAAAGTTTAGGTTAGGTTCAATTTTTACATATATTTATATTTTTTTAAAATAATAAGTACATATCACTTTTACAAAGTACATTAAATAGCAATTCATATAATTTTTACAGAACTAGGTTTACGTAAAAAAATATAGAAGAATATAATTTTCAATTCAATAAAAATACTCTCAGAGAAATCATAAAGTTTAAAAACAAAGGGAAGTGACGCGCTACTCAATAAAAAGTTTACAAACTATTTCTAAACTAATAACCAAAAGTGTTGCAAAACTTAAATTGATAATATAAATAAACGCATAAATACTTACTAACAACAACAAATATTCTATCACGGCGCTACACTTGGCTCAATAGTTTAGCAGATGATTTCCATAATTATTTAATGTGACATTAGTCCCGTAAATCGAACACAATAATGAGACACGTATAAATGGCATGCTTTCAGCGTTGAGCCGGTGCTACGAGGGATAGGTTCATTCGCTCGCTACGGACGCGCTACGCGTGGCAACGAGGGCGCTACGAGCTCAGGCGGCCGGCCGGGAGAGTCGCATGGGTCGCACTGGCTCCGGTTGCCGCGAGCTGCGAATAATCCATACCGGGAGGCGAGGAGGCTGTATTTACCGGACCGAAGGGCGGTCGGTCGAGGCTCAAGCTCCCGCCGCCGCCGTTGTAGCTGCGTTCGAACTCCACGCTCCATCATGTTGACACAATTTTAAATAGCGTCACATAATTCGGGGTCTGCGCTACGGTGATTGCACCTTGCAACTGTCTTCTAAGGATTTCACTATTTATAGTATTTAGGTAATTTATTTTTGTGGCGAAATTATTTAGATTGAAAACGCCGTGCTGGTATAACTTTTTGTTAATAATTAAAAATATTTATCAACGTAGAGTAAAAATCACTGTTAGAAATTCTAATTAACTCAAGTCTAATTTTGATGAATAAGCGTCTTTACAAATAAAATTCCTGATTGCCAAATTGAGTTTCATTCAATGTTTCGACATTATAACTTTGAAATATTCAATTATCTATTAATTCCTTTATAATCTAATATTATTATTTTATGTAAAGTCTATTACATACAGCAAGAAATTTAAAGATAATATATCTTTCTTCGCGTTCCTAATCTCACCTATGAATTATATTATGTCTCATTTACAGGCTCTGTGCGTTTTTACGACATATTTAATGACCTTAATTAAATTTGCCACGATCATTACACGTTTGCCGACTTTTGGCGTGATTCAATTATTTCATGCAATAATTCAAATGCTTTATGCTGGTAGGTCTTTCTCATTGTGTCTCGTATAATTAATAGGATACATGATACGCTAATTACGGAAAAACAATGTTAAACGAATTAAATACACAAATCTAGATCGTAAATAGGTCGGTTTTATAACTCAATTTACCTTAAATATTTAATAAACACAACAATGAGAATAATGTCAACTTTACACATTATCGTCTAAGTACGACAATGTCACATTAAGTATTATATCCAAACGAAGTTAAAAGATTAAAAAAGGCCGGGCGACGTAAGTTTCTTATTCTTTGTTGTTATAACAATAAATAACGTTGACGTGACCGGTTTATTAGTAGCTGCATTAGGCCCGCTAGGTGAGCTCCACGAACAAAATGAGATTTCGGATTTCGGACGCGATTTCGTAGATAAAGGGACATCTGGAAAATGAACGAACAAAAGCACGAAGTATAAATTTAGCGCTCAGTTAGTCGGCTCCGGCCAGCATCGAGCGGCCGCGGCAGCTATCGGCGGCGACTCCTGTTTGTTTATTGGCCATATCCTTTGTGTCCGAATGGCTTTTGGGAATGATTTAATGCCCGCGCACTCGGAACCTCGGTCCGTTTCCTACCATTTTTATTCATAACCGCCAACAATAACACCCTTTTACGGAATCTAAAATGTTCATTAGGCGTAAAATAAAATGTTTATCCGGCGGGAGTTCATGTAAAAAGCTGGAATTAAGTAACGCTTGTGTATCGTAAAGCGGATGATTTATTCGTGATAACGTATTGAGAAATGTAACTTTTAAGGATTGTTGCGTGAAAGGAAAGGGTGGGAAGGTAAGAAGTGGATGACACGCGCTGGCTCGACAGTGAGCGCCTCTTGAGAGCGCGTTGAAAGATCTTTGGGTCTCCTAACTGACGTGTACGCTTATGAATGCTTCACACCCTTTTCAGTGCGGAAAGCTTTAACTTGCTGATAACCGTAACTATTTAGATGTTTTTATTTTCCTACTGACTTATTTTTTATTTATACATAATTAGGTATTTATTAATTTAAAATGTTTGCAAATGACCTGTAACGTCGAATGTTATTAATAGATAAAGAACTATGAACTATCTTATTTTTGTCATTTTCAATAACCTACCTTGATTATTTGTCTAGTTAATAAAGTAAGATTAATTTATGGAAATAACCTAAGGATAAAATGGTCTATTCACTTCACTATTAAGTACACCATGATATTAGTAGGTATTGATTATATCGGTTTTTTGCGTGTTGAGATAGGAAATAAATGCGTCTAAAAGAGTGAAATCAGCCACCTTTTAAGTTGAATATATTCGCTTTCTTTATGTCTTATAATCATAATACTTTTTGTCAGAATCAAACCAACGATAAATGTTTTCCTCCAATAAAATATATTCTATTTTTATGTGCCTAAGCCGTGTCGAGTTTCGCGTGATGTACGAAGCACTTGCTTGACTGACTTGATTGTGTTTCTGTTATTTTATTCACTTGATGCTGTCGAGATTGTCCATCGAAATAAGAAACACGAGCAATATATCAAAGAAAATTACAATAAATCTGTTTCTTTTTTCAGATCTTTCAGAATAGTATAAAATAAGAATAGCAATAAACTTTTGCGAATGTTTATGCACTTACGAGAGAGTATGCAGAAGTGAATGACTGATTTTTACTGCTGAGTGATTCGTCTCCTGCTGTGCCATAGCATGGTTTATGGCATCAAAAGCCATTCCAACCACGCATAAAGTTTTCGTTTCACCTGGCTTTCATAGTTAAAATAACAGAAATATTATAAAAAGTTTAGATGTTTGTACAACAATCCCGCCGTATGAAACTTGAAATACCTAGCATAACTGTTATAGTTTGTTTAATAAATATGCGTGCGTATGTTGGTGAACGTTACAAATAAAGTACTTATAAGCTAAGTAAAGTACTTATATCTCAGCACAACGTGGGCAAATCGGAATTGTTTGATTGTACATAGATATGTTCGTTATAGCATAACTTTGAAGCAGCATATCAATATCATATAAAAATGGATTATACAATACATTTATAGGTAGAAAGTAAATCATTGAAAATCTAGCAGAAAGTGATACAAAAGACACTGTTATATATACATATACATGAAAAATAAACAGATAACAAATTATGTGATCCTCAGAAAACCATTCTATCTAGGCTACCTTTGACAGACTTTAATTATTTCGTGGGTCGTTCTTGTGAAATTCTAACCGAGACAAAGCGACCCACGCAAAAAGTTTTCATTTGTGTAATGTCGCTAGATGATAGATTAAAGAAGCGAGGAATGCTTGTCCATGAAGTCTCATGTATAGAAACATTACAACATTTTAATATTAATTAAATTGAACAAAATTTAATTATTTAATTGTCAACGCATAGTTACGGTAGCGTTACGATACGTTAACAACAGTACAATATACAAATTTGTTCCTGATGGAGATCGGGCCCGCAACTAATTACGGCAGAGCTAACAAACTGAGCTGACGTTGACTGTTTTATACACCACTATTTTTTAATTACCAAAAAAAAAAATAATGATAGCTGCAGCAGAGGCTACTAATGATAATGGCACTGTCAGAAGTATTAATTATTGCACTAGCACAAAGTTATCGTACTTTCTTTTTAACCGAAAACTGGCACAAATGTATGGTCACAATACTAGAAACTACTCGTAGTATTTACACGAGCCTATCTCATACGCACTTCATTCAAGATCTCATTCCATCTCCTTCCTACCTAACTACGTCATCGCCCTGTCTCACTCTATTCTCGCTCGTCTAACTAATTCAAGGGGTTATGTAGGTACCTACAGAAAAAAAAGACATTTTGTTTTTAAAATAATTTTATTTGTAATCAATTGCAACTTCCCCTTCATACTTTTACGGACTTAGGACCGGCAAAATTACGTCTTGTCGTTTAACTTTATCAAATGCGTCTATTATGCACTGTTTTAATTCCTGCGCACCGGTAGGCTCACTCACATACACTAGTCTTTTTATTTCGCTCCACAAAAAGAAGTCCATGGGTGTCAGGTCGGGTGAGCGCGGGGGCCATGGAACAGGGCCGCCGCGGCCGATCCAATGGTTGCCAAACTCCTCAGTCAAGTACTCGCGCACAGCGCGAGAATAGTGCGGCGGCGCGCCCGCCGTCTTGCTTAGCTCGCGCAAGGCTGCTAATGGAATATCGTCCAACATTGTATTCACCATAGTTCGCATCAGGTTTAGGTACGATTCACCTGTGAGGCGTCCTTCGATAGAAATGGTCCGATCAATTTATCATTGAGTATTCCTGCCCACACATTTACACTAAACCTATGTTGGAACGAATGCTGCTTTGTAAGTTTCGGGTTCCGAGTTGACCACCAATGTTCATTGTGTTGACAAAAAGTACGCGCGTAACATGTGCACATACTCTCTCGACGTGTATTGATATGCCATCGCAACACGATTACACGATTAACGATAAATAACACGAGTGATAATGATATTACGTGCGCGCATCGCAGTGTCATCTCACAAACTACCCGCCGCCGCCGCGCCGGGTAGTTTGTATAGTCGGGCGGCGGGCGAGAAGGCTTTAGCGAAGAGTGAGACGGAAGCTATTTATGAATGGATTTTTATCGTGAAAACTTAAGTAGCTATGTAGTAGGACGGTACGAATAAAAGGTAACTCAATATTATGTTTTTGTAAGGATATTTTTTTTAATTAATTATTTTAAGTTTTAACGGCCGAAATGTGATTAGTAACAGACACTGAGTGTAGGGTTTTTTTTTTTGGTAGTTATAAAATAGTGGTGTATATGTATACCTAATATATTATTATTTATGGTTAAATTAATTCTAAAAACTTCAAGTATAGAGTTAAATGTGACCTATAAACAAGCTGAATAAGTTAACACAGAATGATAAGCGCAAAGATGGGTTAATATCGAAAGTTAATTTTGAGGTATCCCACGGAGTTTGTGCGTAATGAATAAACAAAATGAGCAGAACATGTCCGCTAGGAATTAAAACATGTCTCGAATAATGAAACATGTCTCGGATAAATAAAACAGCGTCAGTTCAGTCAACTTTACGACTTTAAAACATTTGTAAGAACAATTAAATTCATCTGTTTATGGTATCTTTTATTTAGGGTTCCGTACTCAAAGAAAAAACGGAACTCTATTACTGACACTCAGCTGTTTATCTGTCTGAAAATGAATATATTTGAAAATGAAATTATTTATTTCTGTCACATAACTTACATATTTTAACAAGACCTTCTTTGAAGTAAAATTACTTGTGTTCCATATCAATGGAATGTTACATACTATGTACTTTATTTTTTTTTCTTTTTGTCCTTCTATCATAAGACTGTATCTCATGAACCGTGATATTTAAGTTAAATTTTTTACAGTTGTATTTCTGTTGCCGCTATAAAAACAAATATTAAAAAAACAGAATGTCTAAGGGTGCTCTCATACAAAAACGTGATTTTGGTACCAACCTTTGGATCCCTTCGTTCCTGAATTGGTTTAACTCGCACTTGTCCGGCTTTGAAATAAAATAGGTATATGATACGTGTATATGATAATTAGAAATATATTAAGGTATTTATACAAAAATATAGACATTTAAAACCAAATGAGAACCAAAACATTGAAATACGAGCTCTTCGTAGATAATATAGGCCAGCATGAAATTCAGCGTTGTTTCCTGGGAGACGCTAACTTGCCGGCAACTTAGATAGTCCCAAGAAGAACTGTTCTTGCACTTAACTACTATCCGAGAGAAAGATAAGTTGAGCACAAACAGGAAGATAAAATGTAAAATAAAATTACGTTGCAGGATCAACATTCTAATGTAAACCAATCGTATCAGACATAAATATCTAAAGCTACGAAGGTAGGTACTTATCGAAAAGTCTTTTACACTTTGAGTAAGGTGAAAACGTTTCACGTTTTATATCGTAAAAAGAATTCAGTGAAATAAAAATCTTAATGGCATTACCTGCGAAGGAATTACATTATAACTGTGTACTTTTATAAAGGTTGTTAATGTGTACGCCGTGGTATGCACTCGTTTGAACTGCAGTTCCGATATAACGGACCATTAACTTTATATTGTTAATACATTGTAAGCTTATTTAAAACAATTTACCCAATCACTAACCAACAAAATAAATT
This sequence comes from Ecliptopera silaceata, assembly GCA_932527185.1. Classification (NCBI taxonomy): domain Eukaryota; kingdom Metazoa; phylum Arthropoda; class Insecta; order Lepidoptera; family Geometridae; genus Ecliptopera; species Ecliptopera silaceata. The sequence continues at coordinate 6,440,815 of OW052192.1, forward strand.
CTATCAAAACAGCGTTTAGAACCTTATTTAACATTAGGAATCAGAACAAAGAAAATCAGGAATACCAAAGCTTATATATCAGAAAACTTTCATGTTTCTGTCAGAAAGAAAACAACCTTTACTAATAGGAATTCCTCCGGATAGTATAATGGAAAGACGTGCAGGAAGGACTCTTATCCGACTCATAATATTTTCTCGGACTTACACTCGACTTAGCGGGTAACCTGTTTTTATGGAGGTTATTACTTGGTGTGAAAGGTATGGACTCCCACGGACAGTACTTACTGGTTAGTTTCATTGTAGCCCAGTCATATTAGGTAAAAAAAGGGGTCAACCTCGGAATGAAAGATAATAAGCTGCAAATTGGTATGAACCTTCATTTTGTCATTCTAAATGTTGTCTCAAAAGTCACAATCGTTATCGTGTCCGCGTCTCAAGATATTCAAGGTCAAAGGTCACAAAAATCGGTTTTTCGCGAATATCTGGCTTCCTATCGGTTAAATGAGATTTGCATTTATTATAAAAGTTGTAGGCTATAAAATTCCCTACAACTTTTGTTTAAATTTTTTTTCATACGACCAACCGTTTTGAAGGTAGAGCGAAAAAACTTACAAACAAAAAAAATGTGGGTAGTTGGTAAAATGAACGCCTTAAAGCAAATGCTGGTCTAAGACAAGCAGATACTGGTCCCGGACATGTGCTTAACTCATTTTGAACAAGTGTGGGTACTTGTAAAGTCAACTAAAAACATCGCCCTTCAAGAATCGAACTGTCCGGGACCAGTATCTGCTTGTCTTAGACCAGCATTTGCTTTAAGGCGTTCATTTTACCAACTACCCACCTTTTTTTTGTTTGTAAGTTTTTTCGCTCTACCTTCAAAACGGTTGGTCGTATGAAAAAAAGTTTAAACAAAAGTTGTAGGGAATTTTATAGCCTACAACTTTTATAATAAATGCAAATCTCATTTAACCGATAGGAAGCCAGATATTCGCGAAAAACCGATTTTTGTGACCTTTGACCTTGAATATCTTGAGACGCGGACACGATAACGATTGTGACTTTTGAGACAACATTTAGAATGACAAAATGAAGGTTCATACCAATTTGCAGCTTATTATCTTTCATTCCGAGGTGAAAGCCCTAATATGACTGGGCTATTGTTTTCACCGGAGTTAAGGAATTTCTGCGTTAGATATGTTGAAGCGCCAGTTTATTTAATTTGATCTTTTGGCTTTGTGGTTTTTTACTGTAAGTATTCTTTAGTGCTTTTTTTATACAGCCTTTTAGAGAACTTAAGAAATCGTATCATAGTGCTATTATACATAGACTGGTATCCTAAAAGTTTGAATGTAAACACGACTTATGTATTCCTCTTTGTAAACCAACCAATTTATTATTTCATTGTTAAACTGAAAGTAGGTACCGACCTCTGTACTAACCTATTGTGGACGATTCCGGCTTTGATCGATGCTCACAATTTATAAAGAACAGTTGAATGCAAACTCGCTTCTATGTGTGGGCTAAAACAACAACTCAATAGCGATGCCGCATAGATCGAGTTTCGGCCAGGGAGTTGTTTTCCTACTCCGTGATTCAATTTAGATTGACGATGTTTCTCCGGAACCTACATAATACCCAGTCGAAGGTAGCTGGAAATAATTTATCTTACTAATGACAGGTTGCAACGTGAAATGCGCACCCTGTGAGACAGATGTGACTTTTATCCTAATTGCTATGTAACTAAAAACTCTACATCATATTTTGTTTACTAGGCATGGGATTAAAAAGCATGATTTCGGATTTTTTTAACTGCTGCTCTTACGTTTCTACCTCCAGTTATTTTTATTCTTCGTATATTCATTTTTCTTCAAATATCCTCCAGATTTTCCTTACATTACAGAATAATGAGGGAAACAATTTGGAACTCGTATAGTAGGTATTAAGATACTGAATAATTTAGATATCAGTATCTAATGGGGTCAAAGTGTCAACGTACATAACAGAGAGAGTTAAGATTGTGTATCACTAAGTGTCCTTCTACAGTGTAAAATGTTTTATCTTTTATATATTTTGTCTGGAAAACTTTTGAAATTAATGGTTCAGTAAACAAAAATAAAACCCATATTTTACTTGGAGCATTAGTCTTTATTGAGTAAACTGAGTCTTTTATCACGTGTAAAACGATGAATAAAGGCTTTCTATTGAAAAATAACCTTATTTGTTGACGTCTAGTGTGCTTCGGAGGAAAATAAATTTGTTCTGGTGGATATGGAGAGCCCGAGGCACTCGCCAACGACGTCTTATTGAATGCAGATCTCAGAGTTTATGTTCACCTATTTATTTTCTGGCAGGCAAGTATTCCAAGCCAGGTAAATATTATTTCAGCATACTATCACAGAATACTCTTTAGTATAGTAGGTTTATTTGAAATTCGAGAAGACAAACATAGGCTTTGTGGCATACAGGAAGTACCTACGTAACTTTTATTAGATAACTTTGAAGGTAACAAATACGTTAAAAGTATAAAGGGATCTAAGACGTTGCATCACGTTTAATGACGAAAAATATTCCGTGATGAACGACTTCGAAGTTTGCGACAAAATTAAATAAATCAAGCCACGAAAAAAGCTTGCAAAACGTTTTGCAATATAAACCCGAAAGCTTAAACTTCGTACCAAAGTATATTTTGTTTTGTTGGCCCGCAAATTACCCCAGAGCTTACTGATTTACAGTTTTTTGCAAACATTTAAAAATATTCAACATTTTTCTTTTTCATAAAATAGCGAGTTGTTTTATAAATGAGGTTCCATGAGAGAGACTAAGCTAAACAGATATCAATTCAGAAAACAAACATCAAATCTTAAAAGACAAGTAAATTTTTTGTTTCATTGATTAAATAATTACTTCTAAAATTATTTAAAATTCAGTTATAAAACTAAAATAAACTCATATCAACAGTAGCAGCATTATGATATAATATGCACATGTGATAAAGCAAAACGGCATTTATAATTTTAACGATGCGTCAACAATGGAAATGCAGTGTACTAGAATTCAGTAAATTTATGCACGTTTAGTGGTCTCTAGATAGCGTATATTTGCAGCAACTAGATACGTTTGCCTTTAATAATATGGCTTCATAACTCATAAAGCATATTTGATGACATTCTCTGTCTACTTTAGGATCCCACACGAATTCTTAGCACCGACGTACTAAGTAGGGACGGTACCTACCTCACACATAAATACACAAAAAATAAATGATTTATGTGACATAGTTTTGTAATTAATAAGTATCCAATTAAATGAATTAAGCATTCAAAACCTGAGGATTTCTGAAATTTGTGATTTTGTAAACAACTATCTTTTTTCTGTGTTACGTGCCTTTGGCCTTGCCAATATATCTGTGCGTAATGTAAGTAATATTTTATTCAAGACCCGAATAATATATTGCGTGTTGATAATTGATTTATAGCTATATTGGGACTCAGCTACCCCTTATCCGACGTTACTCACTAAAACGTAGAACCACAAAGGGAGGCCGTGACGGAAATGAAAATCTATGTCAAAACTTGGTAGACGTTAGGTGTAAGACGTAAACTTTAGCATGTAGACTACGAATATATCAGTTACCGTGAGTAAATACTGGTCCACCGTGTCGGAGTGAATAATACCCGTTACGACACGATTCGAAACCATCGTTGTAAAAATAAATAATACGAATAAGTAATATGAATAGAAAGAGATATCAGTTTTAGACAGCAATTTGCCGCGCTCCAAATGATCTATTAAAGTTCGTCTTCAAACTTCCTCTTTAGGTAGAGATAGGATCGTCCGTTTACGCCTCGGTAGCCCAAAGTAGACGCCGCATCGATACATTCCGATTCTGTGGTGGGAACATTGTCCATCGATGCAAGAGCGTATGCAGTGAGGTCCTCGCAACACATCATGCCCATGTACTTGCCAACCAACTTCATCCGCACGTCCGCAAACTTGATCAGTGGTGTCGGATACGGACGCACTGCAAAGTTACCAAACAAACAGGATATACTAGCGGGCACCTTTCTATTCGACCGAATGAATAGATACCTGGACGGACGTGTCAAATGGTCAGGAAATTTAAAAAATCGGGACGGATACCGAAAAAACTACCAAAAGATGATTTAATAATTCGATAAGCTAGCACATCGTCAGGAGGGAAAGTCCGTTAATATAATAAAGAGTGGCTTGTGACATGTTTATAATAAAAATAGTAAGAAGTAAATAAGAATTTCGATGTAGGTATATAAAATGACTGCATAATTGAAGCGAACACAGATTTCTTTATTCGCTATTACTTTTAAACATTTTCTCGAAATGAACTTGCCAGGTCAACATAAATAGTCATTAAACATTTTTAAGTACAGATAAAACAGCTGCTACAACTTTAAGATGAATATTAAAAAATATTTCATTAAACCACAGCATTTAAAACTAAATGAGTAGGTACTGTAAAGGTCATTAAGTGAAACCCGTGAAAAATAAAAAGTTGGTTAAATTGTGACCTGTTTATTATCATTACCGTGAAGTCGGACGGGAAAGTTAGGGGCGGAAATGGCGGGAGTCAGCGGGCGCAGCGCGGGTGGCCATCACAACTTTGTCGCACCTTTATTGTTTCGCTGTTCTTTTTGACGAGGACTCTGAACATGGCCCGTGTTCTCGCACTTACAGGCTACTTTTTTTTAAATGATGAATGAAAAGATCTGATTGCATAACATATGGTAAGAGCAACAAGCATTCTATAGATACCTACGTACCTTTGTTATTTCGTTGTTCTACTTTGATTAGGGCTCGGAATGCGCCTGGTGTCCCCGCATACAGGAACAGAACTTCCGTTCCTGCTTTGGGGTTCATGAACAAGGTCGCTTTGTTCCATTCCAAATTAAGGTGCGGGTCAATAGCATCTATTGTTTCTTTGAACTTGTGCAGTCTCTACAAGTTAAAATTGTTGAACTAAATTTTAATACGAACATGTTCTTTGTTGATTAGTAAGGCTAGACTACCTAAGCACTAAGCAATCTGGTTTACCGGTGGGACCTTTGCTACGACTGCTTTTCAAGGATAAGCAAATTAGATGTTCGCCACAGCTTCGGTTTGCAACCTATCACTTAAGCAATACAAACTATTGCAAAATGTGACCATGTGCAATGTAAAGTTTGGACGTGCGTATGCTTAACCTCTTAGACACAAAAATCTCTTCGTAGAATGATAAGACAATACATTTTTTTGAGTATTCTGAGTTACATTTATAACGTGCATGTTTAAGAAAAAGTAAGAACTTACATTTAGAGCAGGCAACGAAAACACAACAGGGTTCACTTCCGTGTGATCCGCCCAATAATAGAATATTTTCCACATAGAATCGATTACATCGTAAGGGTTAAATCGGGCCCCGCGTTCAAACTCTTCACAGGAGGTGGTGTTAGCCACAGCCAGACCCGGCCCCACCGCAGCACAAACCAAAATCATTTCAAATACCCACATACACGTAAACATTCTCACGTTGCTGTTCAGTTAGTGATTTCAATTGTTTTCATACCTGATCTTATATTGGTCTGTCAAAGAATCGATGAGTGTACAGAGTAATACTAAGAATTTATGTCACACATCTAGTATTGGTTTAATATAGGAGGAGTAATGAGATAGAGAATACATTCCAAAACGGAAGGTTCTATATATCTATAAATTCATACATTTCATAATAAAATATGAATCCTTGCATTGACCATGAAAAATATAAATTCACAGTTTTACACGATTAAAATATTAAATATCTAACTTTTAAAAGTTCATGAAAAGTATATGGTTTCGAACTGACATCTTTATACACAAGCGCAATATTACGAATAATTAATATTTTATGAGAATATATTGTACCTTATTTTGTAGGAAATATAGCAAGTCCAACGGTTCAATTATATTAGACCGTGGCGTGACGAGGGTAAACTGAGATCCTGTATGACTTTATAGTTAGACTCTCTTACTAAATGTGTCAAAGTTATATTACATCCTTAAAAGAAATGTGGAAGTAGAAAAAAAGAACAACGCGATGCCTCATTAATCTTTGCCTTGTTATAAAATTGTTGACACCGTATTATGAAATACATGTAAAATGATTCAAGGCACATATGAAATATGTATAAACAAATAATAAAATGTAAGCAATAACCGCATCGATTAAGCGATTTTAAAATACTCATAACCGGAGTATTAGGAGACAGTTAAACACGTAGCGGCATTTAATACGATTTATTGAAAGGTTCTCCGGGTCCCGTCCCAAATGAAGGAAGGTTGAACCTAAGCTGCTGTAAATTCTGTAATGGCTACAGGTGCCTTGTCATAATGACTTGCGCGGGATTTTTTCACGAGAAGCAATTTGTATAAATACTTGTACCTCGTCATAATAGCAATACCTAGCGTACTATCAACTTCAATATGAGTGTTTATCGCCGGTGCAACGAAATGGTTTCTGCGCAATTTGCTCCAGAGATTCCTTCTCGAATGCAAGCCGTAAAACACGTTGCCGAGCTAGTCGCATAGAAACTCGGAACGGGAGTCATTTTGCTATTCTCAAAAGGCTTCAATTTGACGATGCTCTTGGAAAAACATCTTCATTGTTTGTTTTTGTAATTTGTGACTAAATTTGACATCAGATTACTCCTGTTCAGAGTAAAATTTATTGAGCCATTTGCCGTTAGGAAGATTCATGGTGTTTGTGAATTGAGAGAGGCTCAGTAAAAGGGACGCGATTGGTCAGATTTCGGATTTCGAAAAACAAATCCTGCTTCTAGGACCATAACTCTTTGTTATCTTCGATTATCGAAACTTTAGATTATACTCGTAAAGAACCACAAAATTAACACATAAAAGCAATTAAAATAATTTAATTATAATCCGTATGATATCACTAATAACTAACTAGGTTCATATCCTGGATAAATGATGAAGTTATAAACATGTTATTATACAAAGAAATAAAACAGAATTCCTAGAAAAGCAATCACACTGTACTGTTGGAAAATACTCATAATTTTCTTTCGTTTGTCTCATGCAAGAGAAAAAATATAATGGAATTTCTGACTTTTATCTGATCATATTGTGAGCATTGGAACCTTATCAAGTAAAATCAAATTTTGTAGAGCTCGATTTCAATTGGAAACATTTATATTTAAAAATGTAACCGTCTATAGTGTGGCACTTTTACATTTAAACAAGAACACATTCCTACTTTTAGGAACGTATCGTATTGTATGTTACGTAGTTACCTACCTCAAGACACACCATCTGCAGTTTGCGCAGCGCACTGGGATTACGGGATACATATACTCCAATCACCATCGTAATCATCATCATCATTCCCCTGCCCTTATCCCACGTTACGTGGGGTCGGCACAACATGTTTTTTTCTTCCACTCACTCCTATCATTCGTCAACTCTGAGTCTACTCCTTTCACATTCATATCCTCTTTCACACAATCCAGCCACTTCTTTTTCGGCCTTCCTCTACTTGCATATCCAGACACGCTCACACTCATAACTTTCTTCGTAATATGATTTTCATCCCTCCTCATAACATGTCCATACCACGCTAATCTTGCACTCCTCACTTTTTCAATAACAGGCGCCACTTTCAAACTTCCTCTGACATACTCGTTCCTTATCCTATCTAGCCTCGTCACTCCACACATCCATCTTAACATTCGCATCTCAGAAGCATGCACTTTTCTTTCATCCGTCTTCTTCGTTGCCCAACATTCTGATCCATACATGGTGACAGGTCTGATGACTGTCTTGTAAATTTTCCCCTTGAGCTTAAGGGGCATTCGTGGGTCGCATATTGTCCCAGAGACCTGTCGCCACTTCATCCATCCCGCATTCATTCTATTACATACATCTCGGTCAATATTGCCGTCGTTTTGGAGGAGCGAGCCAAGGTACTTGAAATCGGAGCAAACTGGTAGGATTACACCGTCTAAGGCAATTGGAGAGAAATTGGAGGAGCCACTAAAATCGCAGAAAAGATGTTCCGTTTTAGTGCGGCTGATCTTGAGGCCTACTCTCTCCAATTTCTCTTGCCATTTTCCCAGTCTGCTTTGTACCTCGGCTGCATCCTCTCCGACAAGAACTATGTCGTCGGCGAACAGCATGCACCAGGGTGCCTCCTCCTGTATGTCTGATGTCAAAGCATCCATTACTAGGAGGAACAAATAGGGGCTTAAAGCCGATCCCTGGTGCAAGCCTACAGCCACATCGAACTCGTCGGTGACTCCGGCTTCGGACCTGACGTTTGTTCGTGCTCCTGCATACATCGCATTCACAAGTCTAACATACTTCCCTGGCACTCCTTTTTCTTTCAAAGCCCACCATAAAACCTTCCGGGGGACTCGATCGTACGCTTTTTCTAGGTCTATGAAGACCAGGTGCAAGTTCTTATGCGCACTTCGGTATTTTTCGCAGAGCTGGCGTAGTGCAAAAATTGCATCCGTCGTCCCCCGTCCTGGCATAAAACCAAATTGGTTCTGGCTAATCGAGCATTCATCTCTCATTCTCCTATCAATAACCTTTTCCCAAACTTTCATGCTATGTGACATGAGCTTTATTCCTCGGTAGTTGTTACAGTCTTGTACATCACCCTTGTTTTTGAAAATGGGCACCAGTGAGCTGCTGCACCACTCATTCGGGATCGCCTCTTCTTGTAACAACTTGTTGAAGAATAAAGTCAGCCACTTCCATCCATCCGCTTTCAGAAACTTCCATACTTCTACTGGTATACCATCTGGACCAATCGCCTTGCCATTTTTCATACTCTGGACAGCCATTTTAACTTCATTCACACTTATTTCATCTACCAAACCAGAATTTATTGCTACGTTCCCTAGCTCTCCACTCCAAACATTCTCTTCATTCATTAAACATTCAAAATATCTCTTCCAGCGAACTTTTATTTCTTCATCTTGCATTAAAACCCTTCCATTTTCGTCTTTTATACATTTCATATGTGTTATATCTCTAGCATTCTTCTCTCGTGTTTTAGCAAGTCGGTATAGGTCCTTTTGCCCTTGGGGACTGTCTAGGTTTTTATACAGCTTGTCCTGGGCCTTACCTCTTGCTATAGCTACCTCTTTCTTTGCTCTCTTCTTGCATACATCATACGCCACTTTTTTTTGCTCTTTCAACCTTGGGTCACTAACATTTACGCCTTTCCAATCCTTAAAAGCATTCTTCTTTTCTTTCAAACTCTTTTGCACATCCTCATTCCACCACCATGTATCCCTATCAATTTTACCCTTGCCTTTTGTCTCACCAAAAGTGTTCTTCGCAGCATTCCTTATACACGAAGCCATTTCATTCCAACAATCATTCACTGACATTCCTTCAATTCTTACATCCATCTCAATCATTTTATCAACCACAATCTTTCGAAAAATTTCCGCACAATCTTCTTTCTCTAGCATGTACCATTTCACTTTTGGTGGGGGCTTAGGCTTAAGTCTGGCTTTTTGCAAAGTCATCTTTACTTCCAATAACAGCAGCCTATGCTGAGATGATAACGGTTCACCCGGTATGACTTTGCAGTCCTTTACAGTGCAAATATTGCTTTTTCTTAAGAGGAAGTAATCAATTTGTGTATTGTGGTTGCCACTTTTGTACGTAATAAGGTGTTGGTCCTGTTTTTGAAAATAGGTATTTGCAATCGCTAGATCAAATGCGATGGCAGCCTGCAGCAGTGTTTCGCCCTCCGGGTTCCGATTTCCGTAACCCCATCCTCCATGCACACTTTCAAACCCACTTTTCATTCTTCCTACATGCCCGTTAAAATCCCCTCCAATATAAATACCCTCACTCTGCGGAATACCCATTAAAACCGTATCTAAGTCCTTCCAAAATCTCTCTTTCACTACATCCATACATCCAGCCTGAGGCGCATATACACTCATTATGTTCACAATTAGATTATCTAACATTACCTTAACTACTATAATACGATCATTCACTCTGTTAACATCCATCACACATTTTTTCAAATCTTTATCTAAAACTACTCCTACTCCATTTCTCTTCCCATCACCTCCAGAATAAAAGAACTTATATCCCACTCCAATTTCCCTTGCTTTCGTCCCCTTCCATCTCGTCTCTTGCAAACATGCAACATTTATACGTCTCCTTTCTAAAACATCCGCTAGCTCTCTTCCTCTTCCAGTCATCGTTCCTATATTCCAACTTGCCATCCTCATTCTTACTTCCCGGACTTGCTTCTTACGTCGCACCCGTCCCTGGTACGACAACCCTTGTCCATTTCCCACAGGCGCCGGGTGCTGCACCTGCGCGTCGCCTGGGGGGTACGCCCTAACATTATCGCGCATTCCATATTTATTCAAATCCATGTTGTAGAGGTTTTGGCTAGTATTTTTTTATGACCGGCCGCCTGCCTGACGTCAACCCTCCTTGGGTATACTTGTTAAAGTGGTAGTCGGTGACCACTAAAAAAGACTCTGTCATCGACTTGCCTCGCCACCGTAGGTGGATTGCCAAGGGCCGAGGTTAATTGCACTAGACGGGAGACAGCCGTCAGGACTTATTACCAAAGCAGTAAGTCCCCCCTCACCAGGTTTAGCCCACAAGCCGATGTGGTTACCGGGGTGTGGCCGCTGCATGCACGACAGCTACTAGGAGCCACTGGTGAGAGTTTGTGGGTTGTAAACGAATTTAATTCCTACTCTACCGCCTGTCAGACAGGCCGGCTGGCAGAGTAGGTCGCTAACATCCCACGACACCCCATATAATATGATATATTATTCACTATATTATACCCACCGCACATACAAATCAGATACCTATATGTTCTCCGAACAGATTTTTGCGGCGCATTTTCAATATTCAATAGCGTTGTTTAAACAAGAGATTGGATTGTACGAATGCTAATACTCAATGCAGTAAAATCTCAATCTGGGGTTTCCAATTGAAAGAAAAAGCACTTCACTCGAATTACTTACATAATCAGTTTAATTTTTTACTCAAATTAGCGAAACTGGGTATTTAATGGATACTTTATATAATAAAATAAATGAATGACCCTTGAATTGAGGAGTGCGTTTTGGATAAGCGTTTTATTTGCGAAATATAGGTACCTTTATGACTTTAGTTGAAATTATCAGATAATAATGATCTTTAATTAGCCCACTTTTTTTACAATTCCTACAATTATTTGACACCGAATTATCCATTTAGAATTCGTTCAAGTTAATATTGTGCTGTCCATTGAAGTGCAATATTTATATTATCTTGGCCTGCACCATCTGCTTAGACTTCACTATACTCCCCAGTTAACACAATTGAAATTTAATTCAATTTCGGCGAGCCATAATCGTATTTAATAGTTTAGGCAAACTGTAACCCGCTCTTACCGAATTCATATTGTATCAGTAGCACCGGGCTAACTAGGCGTCGGATAGACGTAATTGACTTGCATGAGACAACTATTGTGATTTGGTTGCAGAACTGGAATAATACCATTACTTTATACCTGCGAAGTTTGATTGAGAACCTGGGACTAGAGCGTGTGGTGCATTCAATGTTGCTATCAATTTCAAGTTCATGGGTAGTGGGAGGTTTTTTTGTCCCCAGCAACGTCATGGTATATAATCCATTGTCAATAACGTCGCGTTGCCTATATTTACTTGTCTTGTATGAACTGAATTTTACATTAGGTGCTTATTTACAGAATAGTTTGTTAAACAGTAGCAACTTATCTTGTGATTATGCTCTACCACCGTCCTTTATCAAGATATTTCTTACAATAAAAATATGTTTGTGCAGACACAGTGAGCATAACAAAGTAATTATGTAAATTAGGGTCATCACTTCGCTATGTATACCATATGGTTTTATATTGAGACCGATTTTATAAGTAGAAATTAGGTCAATTTTCATCGGTATATTGCATCGGCGAGTTTGTGTAAGGATTGAGAATTGAATACTTGCCAAGTAATGTTATTATTACGGGAACACCGACACTGGACATTTTTTACAATATAAGCTTCGTATTCGGTGTGAGTGGCCGATAACAACCAACATGTCTGAACGTAGGCGCAGTTATATTTTTACCTTGACCACGACACGGCTTCATGATCACTACGTGGGAGTGAATATTGCTATTAACAGGGCTGACTAATATTGTGACTTTATATTAGGTAGGCATATAACTCTTCTATAAAAGTTGCAGCTACTCAGGACCTTACATACTTTATACTAATGTATTCTTAACGATCTTGCAAAATGGAGTAAAACATGCGAGTTGAAAAAGTCAGTTCAAAGACGCCTACGTCTTTTAGTTTAAATAAAAAAAAGGTAATCTACTACATTTAATTAAAAAATGGCAATTAATTGTTCATGCCGAATTCCCAGTGATATTTTGTACAGATTAAATAAGTCCGCGTCCTCCCAAAGTTTCAAACTCAACACACAATAACGTTGTATGCACAATGCATGTACATTGCGTCGATGCTCATTTGTGAACATTGTGGTGTTAGGACAAAGCTTACGAAAGTCGTAAACTTGTTTAATTATGTTCTAGGTACATTGTGTACCTATTTGTTGTAGATACACCCTGCATTTGTTATGCGTATCGTTTTTTGATTTTGTATTCGGATTTGGAAACTTCAATTTCAGAATCCTTCTTATTTCTTACTAATATTATAAACGCGAAAGTTTGTATGGAAGCTAATGAATGGATTTTTATGAAATTTTACGATATACTGTAGTTTATACACGGAAATAATACATAGACTATAATTTAAAAGATATCATGCGTCCTTACCTAATATAAGACGAAGTCGCGGTCTCCAGCTGGTTATATAAGGTACGTAATAATGAACTATATGTTTAATTTAGTACATAATGTTGTTTTTTTTTTTAGTGAGAATAAATTATTCATCATAGCCCATTTGATCTCAAATAGTAATATCTCCTTAATTTATGCATTACCTCACTAAGCACGACTACAGAAGACGTGCCATGCATAGGTACCGGGATAGAACAAAAACACGCCATACTAATCGAACTAATCGCTGGTAGGTAACCTACCCCTTTTATCTTGGCCCATACAGCTCAGCGTCCAACTTGCTAAAACTATTATTTGTTCTGTGACAGTTCTAAAGACTAGATAAAGATCTTTCAGCAGTTCGCAACAAAATAAAAATCTTAAGAAGTAAAATGGAAGTAAAAACATTGGTTATTTTGTAGTAAACACAATAACAGAGTCAACCAAGGAAAAATGCAATAAAAAACACACATTATTACGGTAGAGGCTTTACTATCCCAGGGACTGATAAGGGCTTAGCGATACACGTAGGCCAATGTCCCACATTGTTACGGGTTGGTTGACTAAATTATATGAGAAAATGGACAAGAATTTCATTTTTTTTTCATGAATTGATCTGTTTTTGATTAGTTTTTTTAGGACACTGATAGAATGGGTAAGTATTATAGCAGTTTGCACACGGTTTATACAGTAAATCGATACGATTCAGATTGTAAAGTGTCGCTCATCCCAGCTATATTTACATACAAACTTTCAATTTAGAGGCAGGTTTTATTTACTATTGTGTATGTTTTTATGGAAAAAATCAAACAAACATCCGTTTGGTCTTCGTCCGCGTCCTGTTCGTTTCCTGCTGATTTTTCAGGATAAAAAAGTAGTAGTAAGGCTATATAAATGCAAATGATTTTCAAATGGTTGTCGAAATGCTGTTGGTTTGATCCCTGCCGTGAACAAACATCTGCGTAAATATTTACAAAAAAAACTATTTAAGAATTGAATTAGCTATTTAGTTTTCATAGCACACGCTTTGCTTATTTTAGGACTTTGGCGCTGTGTTGAATATCCATAAATAAATTTAAAGATTGTAATATAATGTATACCTAGTGTTGGTGAGACAGAACAGGGTGTAATTCTTGAAGATTGTAAAAAAACTCATACTATTCCTTGTGCCATAGTATGAGTTTTTTTGTATACAATCGGTGTAAGGCGCCTGGCACCTTACACGACAACGTGGAATGAATTCGTTTGCATCCACGTATGACACAGAATCCCCCAGGGTCTCTGCAGGTTTCATACGAAATTAGGGCTGAGGCGCTAGGCGGATCTTTTACACCAAAACTCATACTAGGAGAGTGAGGGTAAGGTGCTCGAGCCACGAGTGCGTTGCTCCGTGCTGATAACTCTATTAATAATACGAAGCTACCCATCTATCTCGTAAAGTCGATAGTCGCAGCAAGTAGCGTTCCATGATATAGTAAATGAATCGAATCATTGGTAATGGGTCACTTAAATGTTAATGTTAACACACACGACAATATAGATTAAAAAGTAGGGAATTGTTTAATTAAAATTTATCAACTATAATTAATGAATATAATTTTTATTTTAGCGATTTATTTACCCGTATATTATGAGCAAATAATTTTTATTTTATTTTATTAATTCATCAATATTATTTATTTGGGTAATTATTCACACTAACGACGCAGTTTTTGAGTTATTTTTTCTTAAGAGGACGTTTTTATAATATAACCTTTTAAGATATTTTGTAGAATCAATAAAGTTGAACACCATATCACTTAGAGCACACCGCACATAGAAATAGCATTAGGATAAGTTATCAGTTGGCCTTTGATCTTCACTAATGTTAAAAGTGCCTAACTACCAATACAATTATCTAATGCTAAGCAAACATCTAATGGCGCGAGGATAACGATGTTAAACATTGATTTATGATAATTTTATTCTTGAAAGACACCAGCCAACCTAACGCGAAGAGACTTGATATTCAGTCTTTATTTAGTCGTCAATACGCGTGTTTACTTGTGATATTAGTCCGGGACATTTTTTTTTCTTTAAATATAATAGTGATTTGACAGTATAGTCGCGCTGCTTATGGACTACGGACGATACGCGCGTGTTCAACCAGTGTTTGTTTGCACGTCGTTATACTATCTTGTTTTTATGAACATTTATCCTTCGGCAGCAAAGTTATTTGTTTGAATTTAGTAGATAGTTTTTTTTCGGTTTAATATTATATCAGGGTAAGTACTAATCATTTTTATATTGTGACTAATTGAAACTTTTGACTTAAGCCTGAATTTTCTAAATAATATGTTTAACAAACATATAAATAAATATGCTGTATTTTGGTTAAATTATCTTATTTATAACAAAAATACAGCATATTTATCGTCGTTCTGTTAAGAGACAGCAATATAGGTACATTACAAAATACATCAGGTTTTAAATGAACATTGCTTTAATTTGTAAATTATTATAAGCGATACTTCGAAACTGACTCTACCAAGCAGATGGTCTTGTATTTTATCGAAATAGGATGCTTGTTTTATTGGAACTACTTGGTGTATTTTTGTGTGACCTCGAATAACAGCGGTTAAAAACGCCGTGAGTTGTTTATTAAGTCCAAATCAACAGGAACTCGATATTATGTGTGATATTACAAACTGTGCGAGTCTGGTATTACGGAATTGGTATGTATCTAGCAATTTGGTAGACTATCTGTTTTAAAAGTGTTTTATTATACTGTAATTTTATTATTATCTTATTTTATTTTGGTGGGGGCCACTTATAAAATTAATTCTTATACGAGGTCTCGACAGGGAGGAAATCTCGACAGTTGTTTTTGATTTGATTTTACCATTATAATAACAGAAATAATTCGGACAAAAAGTTTATAGGAAACTCACAAGCGTTTGATTCAATATATTGCTGTAAAACGCTTATCATTTGTTTGTTCTTTACGGCCACCCGAATGCCGAAAACCGGTTTGTTATAGGTACTAATAAGTAGTATTGCCAAAACACATAGCAACAGTTCACCAAAAATGCCAGACGTGTTGTGATGTGCCCGCTCACTGCTCTATCTAATCACGAAGCAGATAAACTTGTTCAGTCGTTATAGGTACACAATTTAAAGCATAAATACACATGAACGATAGTTCATGTCAAATTACACAACGTGTCTTAAGGTATGTTTACCTAGATATATTATTCAAGATAAGGGTGATAGGTATAAACACACACGACAGTAGAAAACTATTTTCGTTCAACGTTCAACGACTATTGGAAATTCGGCAGTTGCGTCGCGACCCTCTTACCGTTCTATACAAATCCAGAACCCTTATTCTATACCTTATACATAAGTTAAGAATACAATAAAAAGATCGATTATTCATAGGTACGATGGAACATTGAATTCTGCGGAAATTATAAATAAATAATGCTGGACAATCCACACAACATCATCTAGCCCCAAGCTAAGCAGAGCTTGTGTTAAATTTATAAAGATGTTTCGAGTAACGATTTTATCACTTTCATGATGCAATTTAAGATCCGATTTAACAAGACTGTCTGTCTGAAGTCGCAAGCAAAAGCAAACGTTCAACTGCAATGGATTTCACCTACATAAATTATTACAGTTCACATGTATGACTGAGCAATATTCATAATTGCATCATATTTTTTATCTATTAAAGGCTAAAGATCATTATGCATACCTCGGGTAATTAAATAGTAAGTATATAATATGATGATTAATAATAATTGTATTATTTTATCTTTACACTTTGTGTTATTAGTGTTATTCTTATTATCTAACTGCGGTTCAGGGTTTTCATAGGTCCGTATTTATATAAAATGTATAAGTGTTCAAAAATGTATTATATAAAGGTTTTCAGCACTAATCATCATTAAGATCCTGATCCTTAATTAATGTTCGAAGACGTAGTCATACCTAGTTTATTGTAAAGTAATATATTTCACTTCATCCTCAGTCCCTAGTTATAATGTAGGGAGTCAATCAAATGATGTATACATATTTTAATTCAAATAGGTATACCTACGTGATATTACTGCCAAAAGTTTTACTTTTACTCCAAAATGACATTGTGTTTTTATGTAGGTAGGTATGCGTTATTAGGTACAGTAATAACTCATTTCAACACGTTGAGCTCAGGTGTATGTCAAGACGCATAAAATATTGTTCTCGCCAAAAACGATAATTCTTCAGCTGCAAAAATGTCTCAACCGCTTATAAAGCAGCTCTGAGAGTTTTTCGTGCAGTGATTTATGTTTAATTAGAGTGTCCTTCACATTTTTGTGTAATTCTAAAACAAATTTAAGAACTTGGAGCTTTGGGGAAAGCTTGGAAACTTTGCTAAACAATTAGAAGTTCGCCAAAACATTAAAATAAAACATAACAAAGCCAGCTTTAAGATGTCAGACGGCTTTCTCACAAACATGCAATACAATGTTGGTATTATTTACTATTTGATAAGAACTTGTGTCCATAATATTATGACCTCCCTTTAGTATTGTTATCACGTTCTGATAGGTAGCAGGTCGAAGAGATTTATCACAATTGAGTTAATTTAAACTACACAGTAACATCATTGTGCGGTGATAATTAAAGATTATGTTTTCAAAACACTAACGTTTTAATTTAATTATGAAAACAGAGCGCAAGTGAGAATGTAAGTAGAAGTAATACATATTTAATTTAAAGGTATTATAAGGCACACCAGTAAAGTGAAGTAAGGCGCCTACCTGATTAATGTAAGTCCGATTTGATACAAGTTTAAATAACTCTCTCATTGAAAATCTGATGAAAGGAGACGTCACTTCCTTGAACGCCAATAGCAAAGACTTTTAACTAGTTTCAGTTGGTTTTTAATTAACTGTCGTCGCCTTTGTTTGCAAAGCTCTTTCTACCTTTCGTTCCATTTCCAAGCCTATAATGACATCGATCGCATCAGGAGCGGTCATTGGTCAGTTTATTTGTTAGAGTGGTGGACACAAGTATTCTGTAAGAACTTTTGTATTTCTGAGATAAAGCTTGATAGAATTAGTTTTAGCGGATTGGAAGCTTTGTGAAAGGTGTGGTTTGTACTATGAGGGATTTTATGGTCCGTACTTGAAACTAATTTAAGAAAGAACGTGTAAAGTAGTAAAAAGAAAACTAATGAAATGCACAGCGCCCACTCCACTTTTAATGTTCATGGGACCTGGCTTCAGACGTTTGGCAGCAATAAACCATGTCAATCGTCTCATTTTATGTGGGTCATTAAAGTCATTACACCGGGGGTCGGTTTATAGCCGTTTTCGCGAAAGATTTTTATGTAAAATGCAGAAATTTAGGAAGGTGAAAATGATTCACGTGACGATAAAATTAACGAGAAACAAAACGGTGTTTAACTTGTAAAATACCCATGGTATCGCTATCTATTTCACTAATTTCACAATATAAAGAAACCATAATTATATTTTGCGTGTGGCATGTGACGTCAAGATTACTTAAAAATGTTTTACTCCCGAGGTATAACTTTTTCTTTACATGATAACTTAAATCTTTTTTAAATTGTTCCGTTAAAAATGACTGAATGATAGTAAATTAATATCAACGCTAGGACTACCTAGGACCTAGGTTAATTCAACCCAAGTAAAATATTCAATTTCATCAACTCACAGGTGAAACAACGATAACATCACGGAGCAGACGCCGCTCTGTGATAATAGATAGGTACGGCCGGTACTAATAGGTACAATGTAAAATGTAACGTAGTACTAACTAAAACGTATATTTACGACTTGGAAGTGTTGAATATTATCTACTACTACAAAGCAGGATCTTATTAATTAAAAATTACATGTTTATAACTCAATGAATTGTACACCAACACAAAAGAGATACAAAAACATCGTTATATATAAGGTGATAATTAAAATATTAAAGTTAACTTACAGTAATGATTATGGTAACATAAGTATTTTCGGCCAATTAATGTACCAATTCTGCATTTTTTTACAGGCCACCATGACACCGCCCATTAATGAATCTTCAGAGGCACCTCGCATCGTGTTACTAGACGGTGGTTTTTCTACCCAGCTGTCGTGTCACGTGGGACATGTCATAGACGGTGACCCACTGTGGAGCGCCCGTTTCCTACATACGCATCCTGATGAGGTCGTCAATACGCATCTAGACTTTCTAAGAGGTGATCATTCATATTCCTTTTGTACATAATTCGTTTGCATAATCGCCTTTGTATGGATAAAAATTATAGGAGGTTTACTGTAAAATGGGCTAGACTTGACATCTACCTAGTCAAAATAGCGAACCGAGTGAATTTAGTAAAATTATATTTATACCTAAGCGATAGAAAATAAAAGTTCACCTCAAGGTTATTTTGTGCATTTTCCGACACGAGCTTTACCGATTTTAGTATGAAGGTGGGCGCGCACACGTGTCGCTTATCATCATAATATTTGCTATCGGTTCGGGTAACTTACTGCGTGTATATTACTATAAGTTCATTCTATTTTAATACCTACGCCATGCGGCACTGATTTGATATGCTTACCTACGCAAATGTTAGCTTTGATCAGATTGAACGGTGTCAGATGCCCTTTATACTTTTACCTACTTAGTAGTAAGTGGTCGGCCAACTTTAGTAAACCTTTCCACCTTTCCATTATCTAGATGAGTTGATGTTCGATTGTCTAGCTATGTATATACTACATACATAATGTAACACATAGGTACCCTTACTCATTTATTTGGTTACACCACAACAAACCCTTTTGATGTGTAGGTGAGTAATTGCGTTGTTCTCATCTCCAAGTTGGAGCGGATTTGAGATAGAGCTACACAGAAACCACAAAACGAATGTGAACCGCCCAAAGTGCGTAGACCTAATGCATTTACTCACATAAATGTGAGTATCACGTAAAAAGAATGTGCTACATGCGTGCTTTGACGAATTATACGTTAGGTCGCTTAAGTAAGGCTCGTCATTTTCATGCATGTGACAGAGTGCGACCTCGTCTCGTGTCATCGTCCTCTGAAAGCGCTTTTCTTCGCCACAAAACGGACCGTTTCTTTTCATAAGGAAAAGCTGAAAAGTGTCTGCAAGCAAATAACTCCCTGGAGGGTAAAGCCTACTGCCTTGCTTTGCCTCTTATACGAGACATGATACGGAAAAGTACGTATAAAATATGGCAAAGTAAAGAGTACTTTTGTGGCACACTTTAACGCTTGTCACGCGAAAGGATGCAGATTAAACTGGTGACTTTTAAGATGTTTACGTAACTAAATACAATAATAACTAGACACATAAAATCTTCAAACAAAAAACTGAAAAAAACATAAAGTATTAGGTTCATATATATCCCACTTTTATAAGATATTTTGTAAGGTGTCGAGAGCTCAGCTGCTCGGCTGTTCCGTCTTGGCGTCGTGATTATTATGATTGACGGCGCAGTAAGTTGCCAAGCGATGCCGCTATTTCTCCCTCATACACTAACTACTTCACATTTGCATAGTACCTACAGGCGGCAGGCGGCAGGAGCCGCAAGTATCTGCCTGTAAAACTGGCGCTTCTACAGAAACTAGAGCAGCGTTGTTGCCGCCATTAATCACCTTGTCTGTCTAATACCTTTCCATTCGCAGCCCGTGAGCCGTCTTCCTATTTATTACATAATTATTTTCTTCGACAGAAAACGGCTCCTTTTCCCGACCCGCTGCCTTATTAGAAACTAGTCGGCTTTGTGTTGCATTACCAAGTTTTAATAACATTAATTGTTTACGCCTTACGCCCCTTACCCGCACCCTGCTCGGTAAACTGTAGGTAAGGAAGTAGTTCAGCAATATTTATCGAGCTAGTTTGGTAGTATTAACTCGAGTGTAGAGCTTTGTATACTGTACGTACAACTCCGGACATTAATATGGGGAACGGATTAGTCACATTCGTAATCCGGTTGAGATGTTAATCTTGAGATTCATTTGTTCTAATTAGACACAGGCGAGATTATTAATATCACCTGTGAGTTGAATTAAGGTATAGATTCGATTGTGTGGTGTGTTTGCAGCGGGAGCGGATTTGATCATAACAAATACGTACCAGGCGACGGTGGATGGCTTCGTGGAACACCTCGGTGTCTCCGCAGAAGAAGGCTACGGCCTCATCGTGCGCGCCGTCGAACTCGCCAAGAAAGCCCGGACTCTATACATGGAAGAGTATCAAGATTACGTTCAGGATGGTGAGCTTTTTAAATTTTGTTTACAAAATTATGTATATGAAAAAAATATTTTTCGAGAAGAAATTACTTATGCTAAATTTCTAATGCATTTACGCGAAAAGGGATAGGTATGGTGCGACAGAGTGAAAGCTTCAAGGATATAACGGAATTAACACATGAGGCTGTTTAGCATAATTTTGCTCATATTAAACTGTTTACGAGACCAAGAAGATTGGTCAACTAGGTCATCATAACTAATGCTGACGACATTACGCGGTGGGCTGTATTTAATGTAAAATAATTTAGGTAAATAAAATTAATAGGTACTTACTCTATTTGGTACAGCAGTTTCATCTTAAAATACGGTGCTTATTCTAAGATGAAAAATATGATTCAAAATTATAAAATTCCAAGAATATTTACGTATGTTTACATGCTCCAAACAAAAGATTCCTGGGTTGGCGCCCGCAAGGGTCGGGTGCAAGCACGCATTAATTACACTTTGCAAGGGTTTGAAAGGTATTTGTGTGTTATGTAGGTAAAGTTGCGACACTGTTGTCATTTTATACTTACCTAAGTTTGTTTATTTAATTTATTATTTTAGAACATTTGCCGTTGGTTGTCGGCTCAGTGGGTCCATACGGTGCCCATCTCCACGACGGGTCCGAGTACGATGGCAGTTACGCCGACACTACTTCCGTACAGGTAACATTGTGCAAAAGTGTACAAACAGCATACAAACGAAAACTTTTAGCAGAAACTAAATATGAATTCACCAATTCGGCGGTGGCGCGGCGGCTGTGACCTTAATTAGGTCTCCATCTATTTCCATAATATCTTGTCATTAAGAGCTTTTAGAAAATAGAATCCGGACGATATTGATCGAGCTGAAATATGTGAGGCAAGCTCAACACACTAAATAACTGTTGAATCCGGATAGGCCCTCAGTTTAGCGTATTTTTTTATTAAATTGTAAAATATTTATATTACAAACACGATCCAGCGACCGACCATATTAAAAATACAGTAACTTACCAGTAGTAAAGGTTAGGTGTTGAACTTGTTGGATGTAAATGGTAAAATATCCTTTATTTTTAAGATAGTACCTACTTAAACATAATGCTATCAGGTAATTTTCGCGATATAGATATGCTTACAAATTTTACTTTACATATTTACAAATTCTGCGAGGTAGGCGTGTTTGGACTTTCATTTGGTTGAACCACCGTCTAGCACTTTCAGCGTTGTATGTACCTCACTAGCTAAAATGCTAAAAGGTCTAACAGACATATGTAAGTACGTACTATTTCGACCTCTTTACTTTTGCATTTACCTAATGGATATGCATCGTAAATCTGAAGAAAGCAGCGATAGTACATGGTTATTAGTTTTACATGAACCACATCGGCGAACCTTTGGTCTGACTGAACTGAAACGCGAGGCCCATAAACGCATAGCCTAATAAAGGCCATTGAAAGCCCCGGCTAAACCGTAAAGAGGGTCGTAAAGTTGCCGGCAAATTAAAATTTACATCGCCAATATGAAAAACTCTCCCACTCCATTTCTCTTGTTTTTTTTCTGTACCGAAAGCATTTGACCGGCGAGGACAGTTAATTAACGAAAACTAGAACAAATGGCCATTTGAAATAAACATGAAGCGCCGAAATTGAGTTCTTTGTTTGTTTCGGGAGTTTTAGGAAGAATTTGATGTTCGTTAAGTCATTTACGAAGCTAAACACGTTGGAATTGTGTTTCAGACTATGAGGGAGTGGCATAGACCTCGGATCCAGGCGCTTGTGGAAGCTGGCGTAGACCTCTTGGCATTGGAAACTATTCCCTGTCAAGAAGAAGCCGAGATGCTTTGCGAACTCCTCAGAGACTACCCGACCATCAAGGCTTGGCTTTCCTTCAGTTGCAAGGTAAGTACTTACTAGAAATACGGATATTTTTTTTTAATATTGCTTTTCTTTATTTAGCGACAGCGTGATTGAAACTAATAATTTTGGTTTAAGACAATTCAAAATCTTTCTTCGCCCACAGGATGATCAAAGCATAGCCCACGGCGAAAGCTTTCAAAAAGTTGCAAAGAAATGCTGGGAGTCAAACCCCGATCAACTAGTGGCTGTAGGAGTAAATTGCTGCGCTCCGTCCTACATTGCCAACCTGGTCAAAGGAATCAACGACGACAGACCTCAAGCGCCTATTCCACTCATCGTGTACCCTAACTCTGGAGAAAAATACAACCCACAAATTGGGTAAGATTAAGTTTAACTTAACAGGAAGTACTTAACAGAAAGTATTGACAGAAAGAAAGCTTTGATGGCTTTAATCCATCGTAGCACATGAATTTTAATTATTGAAATGTCTGCCGATGTTCTATAAAACGTCATGATATTAAACAATACCAATTTTCATCGTTCTCTAAAGTAAAATAATAATACAAAAGCTTGCCAAAGCACGGTCGCATCCATCTAGTTCCAGGTGGTTGGATCAACCACAACGGAACACATCAAGTGCCATCCATTTTTCAAAGTCTGAAAAGGTGCCTTTAAAATAGGTTTACCTATACGTAGCAAATGCAGAATAGGATTTGTTTTTTGATCGTCCAATCAAACAAATACATAATAAACAGAAACGTAATTAAAATAGCTGTGTTGTGCAAAAACATAAATGTTTTTATCCCGGAAAGCTCGTTACGTTATGGAGCTTATTTTAAAATATCGACAAAGGCACGTACCACATATTGATTCGGTTTTGTTTTCCAGATGGATAGATCGCGATAAATGCGAGCCAGTGGAGGTGTTTATCCAGGAGTGGCTAGATCTCGGGGTGCGGTATGTCGGTGGCTGCTGCCGTACTTACGCAGCCGATGTCACCCGAATCAGAAACAAGGTGCATTGCTGGCGGGACCGTTTCAGGTTCCGTGCAAATAATCCAACCCTATAATCAACGACAGGACGCTATTCGTTTCACACAAAGTAATGTGTACCCAACTGAGATTCTATAAAAACCCTGTTGCTTATTCTTAAACTGTTGTTGGCTCGTTCAAGTGTTCTATTAAAACATATATTATTATAAAACCTGTGTCAAAGTCCATCTACACACAGAAACTAGTGCTTACAAACTTCACCCAAAACGTGATTGAACCACGGATCTGTTCTCGAATTTCAGTTGAAAAATGGTGCATAAAGTTCGTCGTTTATCCGAACATGGGAGATTTACTGAATATGTTTGAACGAGTTAAACCGTGCCATTGCCTAGAGTTTAAGTTATTTGAAGTTATTCATTAAGTTTTTTACCAAAGCGTTTAAATATCTACTTTGTAAGTATTTGCATTTACGTCCAAATAAAACGAAAGAATTTAGCGTGACTAGGTATTTCGTAAGATGACTGTTTTCTCTAATGCCTGGGCTACACTCATTCCAATAACGTGAAGCTTCGTTTAACACCGTTAATTTATAGCCACATCTTCGCGGAAGAAAGTTTCAACTGTTCAATCAAATTGGCGACGAGTGAAGTCCAAGCATAAATTACGTCATATTGCCTCAATCAATATAACGTAATCATGCATATTGTTATAAATTGTATTATACCTCGTGTAACAAACAGTAGGTAATAATCAAATGTTATATATGACTCATTAAGGACTAAGTACCTATAATATCCCATTTATTTTAATACAATATCACTTACAAATAAACTACGAGTTTTATTTAATACCATAATGATCTATTAGTCTTATCACTGCATTATCATTAATATTCTGTGTATTTCTGATTCAATGTTTTCACACAAAGTGAGAACATCTTAACGAGATATTTTTTTTAAATATATTTATTTATTATGGACCACTAGACGATGGCATAACTGATGTTAAGTGGTAGCCTTTAAAGTAGAATACAGCAATGCGAGCGTTACTGCGTTGGGAAAAAAACAGCTGAGGTTGTACCAGCTCTTTCACAAAGCCCCCTAATGCTACCTAAAGTTGTAGAAAAGTATATTCAATATCTCAAACTATGTTTACATAAGACTAGCATAAAGGTACCAAGTTTAATGTAAAATAGTAGGAGATATTAGAAAGCTAAAATATTTTCAACAAACTTTCGGTCGTGTTCTAAATTTTACGGTCAGCTTTTGGCCCCAACCAATAATTTGAGGCTTTTCCTAACGTACGTACTTTGTCCGTTCCGTGAACTATTGAAATATTTTTGTATAAAACGTTTCAGAGGTTTTATTAAAATGTAATGTATGTTTTATGTCAGGTTAGTCCGTGGCATAACTCGTATTTTACTGCACCTACGTGGTGTTGAGTCATCTGAATGAGTACTCATTGAACCGAGTTGCAGCGGTCGGTCGACGCTCGCATAGCTACTTCATAACGTTTTAAGTTCATATGTTCGAGAGAGTTCTCGTAGCTCACTTTTGTGTACTACAAACATTAATTGTTCAAACATGACTATCCAGATTCTGGCAATCTACAGAAATGTTTGTTGATCCAATCAAATTATACTACATCAAAGTTTGTTTCTACTACTAAAACTACATATGACGATGAACGATGGGAATGTATAGCAGGCAAAGGAATGAAAAACGAACTAAGGCAATACGGCAACTATAATACTTGGCAATCGCTTACAATTTAGATACTACCTACTATACTAACATTTACTTTCTCTAGCATCCATGAAATTGTTTTTCGAATGCAGAGCCGCAATAGCAAGAGTTCGGTCTTGTTTTTCTTCATGGAGTTGAATTTTCAAATGTTTCACGTCCAACTTGAGGGATTTTATCTCGTTCTGTAATCGCATGACTATGGTCCACAAGCTCGGCGAGCCGTGGTTTGAAGTCGAGTGTATGGGCAGCGAGGGGGATCTCACTAATGCCTCTATCGAAGGGCACTCGTCGTCGCATTCTGAAAAATAAATGTAAAACAACTGATATCTCTACTATAAATGTTTAGGTTGAACCAATGAAGTGTGATACCGACCTTATACATAAACCCCAAACATAAACAATAAGATTTCTTAAACCTATGTAAGGTGCAAGACGTCGGTCAATAGGTATGAGTATTTTATTGCACTAACTGAAATTTGTAGCAATTTTTACGATCCAGGCAATAAAATCATCAATGTTCGGCAGAATATTACAATTTAATTTGCATTGACACAGCAGTTATATTTTTAGTATTATTTCTAAAGTCCCTTACAATCAAGTCGAATAATGTATTTCAAACTATTTTAAAAACTTCTAAATCTTCGACCACTTATATTTACACATGCTCAGTCTGAATAAGCTTATTTTGAGGTATTAAGTAAGACATACCGCAGTTCGTTTCGGTGTCTAGTAGTGTTTTCGTGTACATTATTATTCTAAGTGCCATTCTCATTTATTAGTAATTTTGCATTAACCTATTTTAGGTATTAAGTGAAGGAGTATTCAGGTACCGTGCAGCGAAGAAGAAGGACTGAAAAGTTTATATGATTCCAGAAAGTTTATTTATGAAAACTTATCAATACATAACTACAATAAAATCCGATACAAAAATAAATACTTATTATATTATAATAGGTAACACTTGATTATATAATAACTCGTTACAAAAAAAATAATACATTGCATGAATTACCGGTATAGCGAAAAGCTCACCAAAGTTCCAAAATCTAAAACTTAGATTATTTTCTAACGCGTCTAAGGTTAGAGCATACATAAAATAAAATAATTGTATAATCATATTATTACAAAGTTACGAAATAGTTATATGGAAATGAAAATACAGACAGTACAATTCTAAGAGAATAATTCAACTTTAGCTAGAGAATAAAGCAATTAAGTAATAGCAATTTCTAAACATAACACAATGAAAAACGTTAAATTTTCGGTTAACGCTAAAGCAAATAGAACAGACATTTGGGAAGGTAATAACCACAGAATATTTAATATAAAATCAACTTAAAATAACTTTTCACGAAACTCAAAATAATTATAAACGCATTGAATATAAATTTTATGTAGAAGAAATACAAAACAACTATTTAGAAAACAATAAAACTACGCAAATCTACGTATGTATTTTTATTACATATTTAAGTTTATTGGAATTTACCCAATTAACTCTACAAAATGAAATTATACGCCATTACTGGCTTATATTATTCGGTATATTATTTAATTTAAAGCTGAGAATTAAGTTGTCGAATGTAGGCACTTAACCATACCTACTCTATAACTTTTTATTTAATTTTAATATGTATTGTATAAATATTAAGCAAATTAATACCTACGTAAATTACCAATAAATAAAATAAGTAGTTATAATGTAGATAATGACATTCACAGAAAACATTATTAATTTACCAATTACCTTAAATATATTAGAATATGACTTAAACAATAGAAAACACCATTTTAAAACGGAATACTAGAATTTTAAGAATCAATAGCTATGCAACATGATACATTTTAAAACAGTTAAATGCACCAACATGTAACTTTTCCGTTATTCAAGGTACTGCTACAGGATAGGTTACAGATAAATTATTTAACATACTGCAAAAACAAAAATACTACGAAAGATGTATGGAATATCCCAAAGGATCGAGTCCGTGTACTAAATAAAATATTGGGTACTCATCAGTATGGAGGGAAAAGCAAAGGTTTGGCACTTGATATACAATGGCACTGTCCACAGATTTCTATTGATTTTGGTTCTTTCTAGCATGGATGGCGGTCTCCATTTTGTGTTGTATTTTTGGTCTGACATTTCCGACGTATCAAGTTCAAGTTTTTTTTCGATCTGAGATAGTCGCTAGATATTTTTTTAACTAAAGTTATGGAATAGTGGTAGAATTTGTTATAAGGGCAACCCCTTTGACTAAAAGTCACAGTAATTTTAATGTAAAAAAACATTATACAAAGAAAGATTAATCGCTTAAGGTGTTGATTTAATGTTGAATACCTATTGAAAATACGTAAATATGAACATCGGTACCCTTACCTAGTGCGGTGAGGTTGATAATAGCAAAAGCTACTTCTGTTGTTTATAAAAGAAAAAAGAAAAATAGAACGGTTTTCACAGCGATGGTATCTCATAAAAAAAAATGAATATTCATTAAAATTGGTCTGTCTAAATTAGAGGCCGAACGTAATCTTGCATTTAACGTGTGGACACACAAGCGCGCAGTGCTAACAAATCAATACTTGCATGTCAATGATCCTTCAGGTCTCAGTACATCGCAATGTCAACACTTTAGACTAGGTGTGCGACCCTCATGCTTGCACTATTACAAGAATATCTTACTAATTTAGCAAAATTTGTAAGTATGTTTGTAGTCACGTACCTAATAAACCTATTTGGATGAAATTGAGATATATTAAAACTTGTAATATGTATAATATTTATTCCGCATAACGCACAGGATCTATAAAGAACACAGGACGCAGTAGAAGTCACGTGCGGAATGCTAGTACAATATATTACTCGAATTTACATCCCGTAATGACAATTTCATGTAGTAATCACAACAGTGTAATAAAATGCATTTGCATATTATGCCTGAGCAATTCTCAAGAGATCCATGCAAACTTTCATAATTTGTAATTTTGGAGCTTGAGTTTTCAAATTACATTTTATATTTTGCGATCTCGTCACATATGCTGGCGTCAACTCCCACAGACGAATTTTTAAGCAAATTGGATTACCAAAGTCGTTGTAATCAGCGACTGATGCGAGAAAACTGAGATTTTTACTATTTCCAGTTCAATAAATTCGCGCCAGCTTTAATGTTGATACGATTGTTAATTGCATACGTATCTACGTACTATATTTATAAATGACATAAGAGTTATAAGCTGCGCTAAATTACGCCACGAATTACTTATTAACAGTTTTATTTTTAAGTGACAGTTATATACAAGGAGGTTATAGAATTTATGTCGAAAACACGAAAAACTTGAAACAAATTTTGTTAAAATGAAAGTAGAGTACATACTAAATATTGGATTTAATTAAAGGCTTATTTCAGCACGTAGATAAGTAATGTACTGAAAAGATATTAAAATTAATTAGAAAGCCGGTGAGAATTCTGAAAATGTAGACCGAAGTGAACTTTGTACATATATTATTGTTGGCACTGTTTTGGACTGGGGCCGCGTATAAACTCGAAAACTAATACATACAAGTAGCTTAAGCAGTATGCAACAAATGCATTGCGCTATCCTGTTCAATAATTAATTAATGGTACGCTGTGGCACAGTTCTATGCTCGAAGGTTCGCTGCCCGCTTTGATTACGAACTACGAACAGTAGAAGTAATGGAAGTGTCATCGCAATTCAAGGGGTTTTGCACGATTTTATACAGGCCGCAATAGTTTGCAGTTCCAACGATTTACGGCCAATAAAAAGTTGAACTTTCTGTTTTTGTTGAAATACCCTCCTGTGAGCTTGTTTTTTAATTTTGTTTTTTATCTTACTTTGGGCTGCTTTGATTGCAGTAGTTCAGGTATTTAATTAAACCTATGATTAAAAATAGAAATACTTTTGAGAACGAATTTAATCCAATACTTGTCGTATAATATTTGTTATACAAGTACATAAAACCAATCTAAACACACCTTGCCCAATTAGCCACATTTGTGACTCTTGTTACGACTCGTAAACTACATATTACTAAAATATACCTGGTTTATTTCATTTTTGCCAAAATATTTTATATATTTATTATTACCTGTGAACCATAAACAATAATATAACTGTTTATTATTGTGTGGAAAATATATTTCAAACATAGTATGAGTATTATTAAAGGAAATACATAATATAGAAAATGTACTCGACAAAAAGTAATTGAATAGCATAACCTAAATTGAAGGTGTATCACGTATAGGAAAAAAGATATTAGTGGTATTAGTATGGTGCTTATAGTGGGAAAAATCGCCTCTCAGCGGTGCCTACCTAGCGACCGTGCACCATCTGGTAAGCTAAGAGTAAAACTTAAATTGCACAAAATGTCTACTTTCCACAGAAATGTCAGAAAAGTTACGTGCTCGATTCTTTGATATATAAAACATGATTGTATGATCAGAGAATAGTGTTTACAAATCGTTGTTGGTTGTGTCGATAGCAACATAGTACCAAGGGGGCCATTACGACTAAATCAACAGTCACCCGTTACCAAATTCGAGTCGCACTGAGGTGTTAGCACGAATAACTGTGACAATCGTAAAGTTAACGTTACGCGCGTATTCGATTCACATTGCACGATGTGCCAGCATCGTTAGGCTGTCAAGCTGGCGTTTGACACGCAATGTGAGTCGTTACGTTTACTTAATCGTAGTCACGTTTATTCGAGCTCACCCCTCGTTCTAATACGAACACCGTGATAGCGTTGCAGCGTTACCGCGCAGCGTATCTTGGATACGTTGTTACTTTTACGACTATCGCATATATTCGTGATTGCTCCCCTGACACCGTGTCTTGCTGTATAGGAAATCTTATATTGGGTCAGGAATACGCATGTGACGGGTTTAACTTTAGCAATTATAGTTAGGTCAACGAAACATATCACAGATGAATCATCAGAAAAACAATGGGTTTATAATATTAACTCATTTCTATGCTACCAAAATACGATTACTTAAATTTACTTAAGGTTATAAAAAAGCACCATTGTATTAATTTACAAGGGTAAAAATTGACCCCTACCGCTGTTGTAAATCATTTAGATTAGATGTCAATTCAATTAGAAAATCTATATGTAGGTAAGCTTCAAATTTATCAGTGATTGCAGAGAGGTCAATAGTATTGAAGATATAATGAATCTCTTCATTTGCCTTTTTTTAGATACATAATATTTTAAATCTATTAATGAAACATAAACCGCCAGATGTGATCAGACGATAACAATATTACGTATTGAACAGAAAAAATATGTAAATATACATAATAATGTGTGGCACATTATGACATTTTTACAGTAAAATTTGTTGATATAAATATATATAAAATTTATAATAATTTTAGTATTAACAATACAAAGTTAAAAAATTCAGAGTAAAAACAATGTTAGACTTACTAGCTACCGTAAGCGAGACATGCACACTTGCACAGACATAATGCACCAATATCGTATATATTGTACAATACAGACTAATAAATAACAAGCAATATGTATCTTCTATTTACTACATAATACTGCAAACATGCATTATATGAAAATCTATGTTAACATAGATAACACGCATAAATGGCACTTGTACGATTTAATTACGACTTCTCGATATTTTTTTACCTTAAGTTTAATATAAAAGCTCACGCCTAAAATATGCAATGCGCATGATTTATTTATCGAAAAAACAAAAATAAAACCATAACATGGTATTAGTCAATGGGAACAGCTTTGGTTAATTATCGGGTATACACGTGAAACCCCGGTCTTCAACGATCATTCACAGTTAGGCAGGTTCGGGAAAATGTATGATTAGCGGTAATCCGAGCGATCAGCAAGTACAATGATATGTAGTATTTTGTAGGAACAAAATATTGAGCATGATAAAGCTTCGTATGGACAGCACGTGATGTTACCGATCAGCAAAGGTTGTCAAACTGCACGATATGATCGGCTGGACAAATCGTCCTTGCGTAAGTTAGTGATGCGCAGCCAAATTATCGAGACACAATGCAATAGTCGATTGCCTTAATGAATCTCAAGAAATCGGCGCGCTTCAGAAATACGCTAACTTATCGCACGGTAGAACCTGCATCGTTCGGTCGAGTCACGCACTGGCCGTACAAAGCTTTGACTACTTATGTCAATCGAAATGGTGAGATTTGGTGAGTTGTTTGACGAATGAGCCGCAGCACCAGGTAGAGGAGCGCGCGGAGCGAGCGGGGGCGGGCGCGGGCGCGGTCGCGGGCGACGAAGAGAGCGCGGGCCGCAGGAGCGGTGACGTCAGACTTGGATGTGAGCCGCTGCGACGTTCGCGACCCGCCAACCGCTGCCGACGCTCCTCAGAAGCAGACCACAACGTCGGATTCGAACGATTCAAATCCAAATGGCGGTCCGCCAACAAACGCCGGGTCTCCACACCGCGAAACGCATCCGCCGCAGAAGAACTCTTGTTCCTCTTCACCTTCGAGGACTTGCTAATAGCGCACCCTAGGTAATCCGGCGTGTTGCTTCGCTGGACGATCGGCAGTTTAGTGTAGTTATAGTGGGGTATGTTAGTGGCGGTTGCGTGATATTGTACTTTACCGACAGAAAAGTGGGCGCAGTCCACTGCAGGTGCGATATAAAGGCAGCCGCATGTAACAAAATAGAAACATTCAGACCAGCGTCGGGTTATCGTCCATCTACACATGTGCCGTCGGATGCGATCGTTCCGTTGAGCTGATCGTTGCGATGTTATGCACGATTTTGTTAGTTACATATACATTTATGCACAATAGTGTGGTTATCAACAAGTGCATAATATATAACAGTATACAGTGTGACTTTTTTGAGGTTAGAAAAATGCGTTTAGATCCGAGAAATTTTTCGTTTCATCTGAATTTTAACCCAAACTTTGTAATATAGAATAAATATTTGGCTACAATACCACTACTATTACGACTAGCTACTTTGTACTTTATATTCAAATAATAAATACTTATATTTCTGACTAAACTACATCAACTCTCTTAAGGTGGTAAAGATTCAGATCTACGATAAGAATAATAGTAGAGTAAAGTATATTAAAGCATGCTGCACTTTCATGCACTTAGAGACGAGTGCCCGATAGATACCGAAACATTGTACGAGTGTTGAGTATTATTAATTACAATGATGTCATGAACAATGGCTCATTATCTTACACCAAGAGCAGATTAGGAAGCGCTACATGTATAAATGACTAGCGGAAAAATTTGGCTTTTTTGTGTATACAGATCTTTCATTCTAAGAACCAACTGATTATACGGTTTCTTGACTTCGCATGTCTCCTCCTTGTCGACTCGAATATCTCCAGCGGTATATTGGGTACTGCATCATAAATACACGCGTGTTAGTGATTCCTTAGCTTTATATATTATTGTTCATTCCAATTAAAGTGCATTATGTATACGCAACCCAATTTGAAAGCGGACCTTTTTGGTCAAATACTCGACATAAATAATCATACTTAGATAAACTGATAACGCTTAGTTTTATACTGTATGGGACATTACAAATGTTTTATGAGACTTCCACCGGTTTGTAGTTTTAAATACTCACCGGAACTGACGGCGTTTCTACATCGCGCCGAAGTGCAGTAAACTTCGATGACTTTGAGGATTAGCGCGTCTTCCTCGTAGGAATTAGATTTGCGCTGATGCGGCGCGTAAGGATGTGTTGGGCCAATGTTTTCGTCCGAACCCACTGTGAATGATTGAGGCCTCAAAGGCGGAGCTGGCCGGAGGCACGTAATACTCCAACCTGAAGAAAGAAAATTATTTAAAAGTACTTCGAATACCGTATATTTATAGGCAAAATGTGCGCACTGAAAGCTTTTTGAACCTAAGCAACTGAGACAAAGGATTACCTTTAGTGGTGTTGTAGCTCGAGCTAGAAGTGTCAATGAAATCAACAGATGAGTATTTCTTCCCAATGACACTCCTGTTTGGTTTCACGGGCGATTGATCGAGAGAGTCGCATGAATTCAGTAGCCAGCCAGCAGACTGATTCTTTTGTTTACTTTTTTGCGATTGCTGCGAATGTTGTGTATAACTTTGATGATTGTTGAATGAATGTGACCTTTTGTGGTTGGTAAGACCGGAGGAGAGATCCGAATTATTGCTGTCGCTTGTGGCCATCTGTAAGAAACGACTCGTTACGTAACTGAAACTCATAAATCAACTCTTGTTCGTCAGAATTTCGTTTCAAAGTTAGCAATTACAAATTGAGCGAGTCACTGCTGCGAGTTTATGAAATATTTAACAGCATCACTCACTTCAACGTTTATAGTTTGACCAAGCTGAGTTTGCAATAAAATAAAAAGATTATCTCAAGATTTATGCATGATATTTAGTATAATGTAATTACTACTTTTGTACGCGTAGGTAATCAAATCTTTATTGTAGGACAGAAAACGTTTTAATTAAATACAATTTTGCCATATTCTACTCGCTGCAAACTTGGTTTCGTCAGAGTCTATGAAGCGTTTGCAAGAACGCCAATAAACAGAACATCCTTTCTAACACGTATTTGAGCCTATACTTGCTAACAAGAAATCCAAGGAAACATTTTTACCAACTTACAAAACAGTTTAGGGAAATTGTAACGCTAATGCTACATAGTTGGACCCAGATACAAATGGGTTTATTATCGGTTAATGTCCGACTTCGTATAATTTTTATAATCTCTGTCTGCGAGTTTTTGGGAAAAATAGGTGATCAAGCCTCTCCATGCAAGTATTTTCTTGATATTTGTTAGTATTATGGAGTTTACTTGCGGTGACGTTGTAGTTAGTAGATGAAATAAACACAGGCAAGGATGATCAAGTAAAGCACTGCAACACTGGGGTAACTATAATGACAGTATTAATCTAATGGTTACAAAACTTCAAGGCAGCATTATATTCAAACCAGTGATACACAAAACAGTATCTCTTTACAAAAGTATAATCCTTGCCTGAGTCGGTGACCACGGTAATGGGTAACTTTGCTTTCATCCACCAGTGCGCATACAAGTCTGAACGATACACCACGAAACCGCTGTGGGCTTCGGTTAAACCCTTCTGCGTTTTTGACATGTCCTCACTACGAGACCTTGTTTTACGAACTTCGCTGTAACTCGGATCAACATTATTATTGTTTCCGAACACGTCACGATTTCTAGGAGCATTAACGCGGGATTTCCTTTCCATACTGGAGTTTTCCGGTTTCTCTCTGAATATACGCATGTGATAATGAAGACTAGGCTTCGTGCGTTCTGTGATATTGAGCGTGCTCCATTGAGACGGCAGTTGCTGACGGACATTTTTTGGAATTTCTAAATGTGTGCTGGGTTTGCGGTATATTCTCGGTGGGGGATCCGGTTTCATTTTGATCTCTGGAACGTATCGTTCAATATTTCTGCGGATCGATGTTCGCTTTATTTGAGACGTTGGAACCGGTGGTGACGACGTGAATGTAGATGTCAAACTTGTGTTGGATAAATCCATAACATCGAGGCTGTTCTCCGAGGTAACGCTGGTCACACAGGAGGTTCTTGCAGTGGAGCCGAAGGGCGATGTACACCTGCACTGATCTTCAAAGTTGGCTGCCTCTATTTCCGAAAGGGTTAACTTTTTGCGACGATCATTGTCGTAGTTCTCTTGTAAAATATGATCCGACGTTCTTTTGTCAGGACCGTCTGATTCGCTTCCATGCATGTTTAGCTCTGGCGATGCTAAGTTGCAACTTCCTACTACCCCCGAGTCAGATGACCTGGGACTAGGGCACAGTGATCTATTGCAGCACTCACACTTTTTGTTCATCTTATGGTTATCCGATTGCGAACTCATTCTCTGAATGTGCGCTCCGTCGCTTCGACTGAAGGTTTCAGTTTCCAGCATTGATCTAGATATGGACCGCCTGAGTCGTTTATCAGAGTTTAGCGAATGTTTTCGAAACGGTACGTTGGCATTTAGATTGACGTTTATTATTTTTAAGTCGTCAGTTTCATTGCGGAACATAGGCGGTGGGTCTAGAATAACTGAACCGATAAAACTTGATCTTAGTTTTGGTGACGGTGGGTCTAAAGCTTGCACAACGTCAACTGATAATGTGTCACCATCTTCACCTTTTTCTTCTGTGGTGTAATTTGCTTCAGTGGATTTCCAAAGCTTCGGTACAGGATCATTTTTTGAACTGACATTTGGAAAGCTTCGCCTTGTCGGAATGAAATCAGTATCGTCATTTCCTAGGGTGTCAATTTGTGTGTTTTGATCCATATTGACCAAATCCTCACAACCCATGTAAGGCCTGACTTCAAAGCTAGAATTATCTGTACTTTCGGAATGTGGAAAAATATAATTCGGATTACCGTTACTATCAAAAGTTGTAGGTACTAATAGATTATTAGCGTCAATCGTTTTCACTGTGTGGATATTGTATGGTATACTTTCAAATATCTCTCTTGTACAATCGCCTTTAATGGATTGCGTTTCATCCAAATGCAGGTTTGACGAATGATCGTGATAGCGCACGTAACCAAAGTTACTCCCCCAACTACTGCAGGATGAAGTAATAGTTCTAGGACTCGGGCTTTCTAGAGCGTTCTGTCTTAAAATTCTAGGTGGAGTGGCCGCCTCTATGTCTGTGCAACTTGAAGATGTGTACGACTCCGTAGTATCACTTTCTCTTTCGCTATCGCTGTCTGAGCAGTCCGTTTCGGTACCAATAGTGCCATCGTTCTCTATCTTCAGTCGAATATGGTTCTTATGTCTTCGCATTACCGGCATTCCAGTCAGCTCGAACGCTTTCGCCCAGGTTCTTTCATGTAGGAGTTTGCGCAACATCTGTTTTGTTATGACTTTTTTCTTGACGAGTCTCGCGAAGTATTTAGTGAGTGAGTAATATGGAGACGCAGAAGGGTAGCTGGGTGGTGGCAGGGTCACGTGATACAGACTGCGGCGACTAGTGTTGAGGCAAGACAACGCCCCTTCGGAGGGAGAGCGGGTAAGCTATGTAACAACATCAAATACCTTAGTTTTATGATACCTTAAAATGAACTGTCAAACTGCCATTGCCTATATTGCATACAAGATCAACTCTGGCGTGATAGTTGATTGATACTAGCTGCGTAATATTTAATAGTGTCCGGAAAGAGGAAACTCAATCGTATGAAATAGCATTCGACCAGACTGATATACTTGAAACATTGAAATTGAAACTCTGAACTCAATTTCGTAAAAGCTAATACGGCTTCCAAAACTTATATAGAATTAAACGCAATACATATTTTGGAACTCGTACAGAATGACAATGATCTTGAATTAGAAAAGAAAAAATTGCATATGGCATTGGCAACCAGACAGTATAAACAACTTCTTAATAATTTTAGCTAGAACGATTGGTTTCGAAATATCCCACACTTGTTCAGCACATGTGCGTCCTAGCTGATTTCGGGAAGAGAAACGAATTAAAATACTCATTAAATTAAAATATTTTGTCTGTGTCTCGGATTCGATTTGAACAATGAAATATAAAGTAGTCTCAAATTAAATAAAAAAAATTTACGTAATTTTACATATCAGTGAAACTAGCCTACTTTTTTATTTGAGCAAGTGCCGGAACAAGCAGAATATATGTCTTATGGTAAATGGTAACTTCTGCCTATAACATGGCATTGTCTTATCAAGCATGTCCAATAAGGACATGCCCTATGCACATCATTTTGAGACAATGATTTTAAGTCTAATGTACTAAGGACTATTGAGAAATTATTTGATACTCACATGAGGTAAAGATTGCGGTTGGTTTGGTTCATGGGATGGACTACTTGTGTTCGAGTGCTTTTGCAGTAAGCTGACCCAGTTGTCAGCCTCCGCCCTTGTTTGACACACAGCAACAATGGTGTCTATCATAGGTCCACTTATCTCAAATGCGTTTTTTCGTGTTTCAGTATCGTCTAGCTTGCAGACCGTTATACCAGTCAGTGGTAGACAACCCTGAAGAAAAAAATAACAATAACGTTATTTATTGATGTGGAGCTAAACATATAGTTTCATTCATAATGATCTCTGAAAGCTGGCGCTGAGATTCTGCTATTGCCCAACACAGTCACACTACCTATACGCGTAATTAAATTTTAATTTGATATTGATGTTTTGATACTGGTTGAAAAAGATCTAATGTTATCTTGAAGCGCTATTTACCTCATAAACAAAAGCCGATACTCTCTTGCTGACAGACAGCAGAAGCAGCGCTGACGGGAATAGCACAAGGTATCTGTCTTGATGCGAAGGTCCGACAGCTACACTGCCCATGTGCAACACGTCGCCTAAAGCCGCCAGCTCGCCGCCGGGCCAGCCTCGGACTTCGCCCGTCACTACTTGGAGCTCCAGTTCTTTTTGTCGGCGAAGGGCGGCGCAACCACTCTGTTACGAATGTAACAATGCATTTATTTATAAAAACAATGTCTACCCGATGGTGTAAGAAATAATATTTCTAATCCAACATAAGGTGTGAAATGCCGGTGCTCTCAAACGGTGAAGGAAAATGTGATAATATTACTTAGTATTTTAGCTTTGTTTGTTGTATTGTGTCGCTTTATTTAATCTCATATTTATAATAAGTACAATTTTTTAATTATCCTGATATTCTTATTAAAAAAAGCTACATCAAGTTTTTCTGTTCACACTGAGAAATATATTCCTATCAGATTTTACGAAACTATGAATTCTGTATTGAAACATACAACATTGTCTTAATCATTCTTTTTACTTACAGCTATATCTTTATAAACAACAGATGCGCGATGAGTATCTCCCCTGTCTGGATGAGCTTCATGAACATGTCTGGCTAACTCCTGAAGCATAGCAGGGTACTTTCCGAGACGACGAAACGGCTTGGACAGTCCAGCAGTTAGCACCAACACTCCAGGAGTGACAGCACCTGCATTCTCCATCCATGTGTTTAATTCCTCTCTGAAAAGTTTACAAAAAAATTGAATAATTACACATCACACTCTGGTCCTATATTAACTATGGTTGTCTGAATGTAACAAAATCATAAGGCTGGTCATATGGTTGTGTTATATTCTTGCTTGATATGAAAAAAATTTAATCTTGTATAAGCATTGGTTCATTTCACAGAACAGCATGTAAGTATACTTCAACAAAAAGTAATAAGCTTGTTGTGCCCACAAAGACACTTAAACTTGTATTGCAAAAATAGAGTTATGCGACAGGCAACTTTAAGGCATACTTACTTGTACTTATCCAAAATGCACACAGCTTTTGGATGTCCAGCGCAGTATGTTTGGTGTACAGCTTTTATTTTAGAAGCCCATTGCAGGAACAGTCCACCCACTCTCTGGTCGGGACCTGTTTTTGTTGCACATTCTTCCAGCAATGATAGGAACTGTTCATGAGTTTGTAGCACCTCATTGATGTTTCCAGTTAGCTGCCGAAATTCATCTCTTGTAAGCCTGTAGAAATAGAAATTAAGTTAAAGTAATAATAAGAACATGATGTTATTACTCAAAATCAGCTGTAATCAGTTAGGAACTATTGCAACTATTATTTTCTCTTAGACCTCCCACAAAATTCACTTTTACTTATTCCTACAGCGATTAAGGTTTTTAAACAATTTAATTTAATTTGGGCTCCATTTTAGTAGTGTGACTCTCTCTCTCCCCCGACAATAGCTAATGTCTGCAACTTTGTCTTGCTATCATTATATTTTTGACAATTCACAATACCTTTGTAAATCATAGCCTAAGTACTACTGATGTATAAACTACATTATTGTAATGTTTCAGTAAAAATTCAGTAGGTTTTGTGTTAAAGAATATCAAACATAAATTCACACATTTATCCATCCATCCATTCAAACTTGAACCTTTACAATATTAGTAGGATGAATGTTTGTCTGCCAACCACATATCGGGCACATCCTAGAATCTAGATTAAGAGTAAGACTTACATTTCACTTCTTTCCAAAGGTTGCAAGAAATTGCTGACCAGGCCCTGCATCTCTGCTACATGCGCCTTTTCCGAGTCAATAATGTCTTTGAGGACAACATTACGAAAGGCTTGGATTTCCGATGCAGCTCTGATTGGTGATGTTGTCACAGAACCAGTAGGATCTACATAAGAAAAATAAAAGAACTGTTTATAAATGACAAGATCAATTGTTTGCCTTGATAGTTAAAAAACAAGTTATTAAAAACAATGCTCAATGTAATTTTAGTATAGACAAGCAGCTTTTGCTATGTGTCTACATCACAGTGTTGAAATATTGATTTCATTTTTTTTAATTATAATTTATAATTTAATTTAGCATGGATTTTGATAGTAACAACTTAGACAGTACCTAATTTTTATCTTCAAAAACATTAATGAATTCTAATGGGATTAATTAAATACAGTCATATTACTGAGCCATAAGAAATAAATAGATAATAATAATAACATGATAGTGTTTTAACGATTCCAATACTATTTGTATTGTTTGTGAAGCAATCAACACCCACACTTATTAAGGACATATATTATAGATTACCTTTGAATTCAGTCACATAATTACTAGGAAACCATCCAGTTGTCTCTCCCAAGGTACCTTCCCACCATCCCCCTTCTTCTTTCTGAGTCACAGTAATAACATCACCTTTCTTGAAACATAGTTCGTCATTATTTTTGCCTTTAAACGAATAGATAGCTTTTACCAAGTAACTTTCTGAGGACATCTTAATTAGATCTTGGTACCATGATAATATCCTGAAATAGTAATATGAAAATATACAATGAATATAGTATTTGTTAGACCAACGAATAATCTTGACCATCTATGTATTCAAGCATTTACTGGCTGATTCAGACAGCAGCGTAAAGGTAAGGAATTTATTCTTGGAATCCCCTTACGGCACAACAGGAAATTGATATAATGTACAGCAGTTGAAGGTTGGAAATACTATTCAATGTTATAAGGCACTCGATAGTTGTGTAATTCGTAATTATATCACATGAATCAGGTAAAATACGTACAAAATAATAATAAAATGCAATTTAAATTTTTGTCGGGCAGCAATTTCACGGTCTTCCAAAAATAAACACACCACAGACAAAAAGAAACAAAAAACATGAAATTTACACTAAAGTGTCAATGTCACTGTCAGATAGGAAATAGAGCTGTACCATTTGAATCGATTCAGTAAAATTTTACTTGACCAAGGAATCGTTTTTACACTTTCGTTAGGTTAAAAGACCATCCAGTTTTTCTTACTTTTTACATGCGTCTAATACTACTAGTGCTATTTATATAATATATATTAATAATAATCTTTCATATTATGAAAGATTACCTGCTGGCTCAGAATATTGAATTCTTGTACCTTCTTATGTATAAGGAAGTAAAAAGTAAAAATAATTTAAAATCATTACACATTTACAACTGTGACGTCGTATATAAATGCAGTTAGTACGGTTTACACTAGACTGGCGAGAGGTTTTTGAAAAGATGTACTTACTTAGTTCTAAATGGTTTCATAGCTATATAATATCTATAGGTATTATTAATTTAAAAACTTATTGATTTGCTTTATTAATCGACCCTTTCTAGGTATGTAACGAAACGACAGAACTAAAACTGCAGTTGGACATAGGTACCTAGGTAAGTAGACTGATTATATAGGTATCTATTTATGAAAGAGGCAGCGTACCTACTTGAAATAACCTGGATAAGTGCTCTACAGCCCTATAAATAGGTGCAATCAAGCATACTTACGAGAACACGACTGCTACAAAATAAAGAGAAACAATAAGTAGCTTTCTCAGGTAGCTACTAGCTACCTATCCATTTGACGACTGTGACGACAACGCTTGAAAGAATGTCGCTTCATGCATCGTAAGAGCTTTTAAACTGATTGCAATGCACGATACTCCACGTGATAATTTTCTACCAAGTAGGCAAGTACCAGGTCAGGTAGTAAGCTTGTTAGGTAGGTACCTAGGTACTTTTTATAGACATAAGAATAGGTATAAAGGCGAGCTTAATAATAAGAGAAAATTTCTTCTAGAATTTAATTGAGGGTTAGGAGAAAATAAATTATTTTGCGCTGTTCTGAGCCTGTGTAGATTAATGTAAGTAGGTACCTAATCTATCGTGCGTAGATAGATTAGGTACCTACTTACATTAATCATCTGAGATAATAATTCTCATAGGTAGGTAATTATTATCTAAATAATTATGTTGGTATGAAAGCTAACAGGCAACGCCATAACGTTTTTTAAAACATTCAAGGATTTCTTGCCAATACCTACTACATAATAGGTAAGTACATACAAAGGCAGTAGGTATGTTCATATCTAACTAACTTACGTTCTAGGGCTCAACTTTATCATTACATCTACAAGCCTTGTGGTTTTCGAAATGATATGTAAACTTTTTAAAATGGTAAATAGTAAAAAAATAAATAAAAAACCTATAGTTAAATTATCATCATTTCACCTTGTAGGTTCCTATTTTAGTTATATTAATATGAGAGAATACAAATTTATAAACATGTTTTAACTACCTTGCATGTTTACAAATCCAACCGAATGATCTTTTTAGATGAGTAGGTACATAAACGTATTTCAACTATATTATTACTTAGTGGAAAACTCTAAACTGGTACACTCTGCTACTAGGTAAGCGTTTGAGTTTGTTTATCTTTAAATGTTTTTCGAGCGTTTATCGAAATTATTCTAGGCATGTTTCCATCTGTTATCGAGGTGATACACCCAAATTCATTGTAATGCATTATCGCTATTAAATGTGTGAAAAATCTCGGTTACATCTGGTTCGCATTGCATCATATTTTCTTGAAATACTTATTTATGTTACAGTTGAGAGTATTATGTGGTTGCTACCTATTATAATTACTGGTATTTATGGTGACAACATAAAGTTAGCTTAACTGAGTTTTTATTGATAGAATAGGTATTAAAGATGCGCTAGTTTATTGTGTGCTCTATAATTGTGTGTTCTCCTATAAGTAGGTAGATACTTTTATCTAATTCGTTAGCCCATAGTCTGGGTTTTACTCGAACGAGTCACGAAAACTAAATCGCTGTATGGAGCAAAACAATATTTTGACCCGAAATTTAATTATGCTCATTACAAAATTAACGTAAAACACTAATTAACGTCAACCTTTTCATCAGGTACCTACGCTTTCATAGCCTTATTCATGATTCATTAGATAACTCACGCTATCGTAGTGTATCTAGATGAAAAGTATTATTCGAAAATTCAAATAAATAGCCATTTTAGCGTCATTTCCATAGATATTAAAATAACGCAAATCTTTGGTCAAATAAGCTGGTCAAATATCTTTCGTCCCGTTGATCAAAGGAGTTGCGTGAATTCACAAGACTTCACAATTTGCTCAGTACTTACCTACTTACCAACTATAAGGAAAAATGGTACGTGTGTAGGTATGAGTGGACATGAAGTGACCAGAAGTCTCAACTCCATTAATTTGAGTAAGTATAATATTGCTACCTGCCAACGGTCAGGTACTTGACAATCATTAAATACCCGACCCGGGGCTGGTGAGTATCTTACCTAGCGTACCTACCTATCTCAGCATTGTTATTAACGTGCCAATAGGTAGGTACATATGCCAATACTTAGACCGATATAGGTACTAATGAAAATATAGAAGACGCTTCCAATCGGTATGATTTTGACCTGAGGGCTGAGCACGAATAAAAGTGACAATTGTAAATGTAACGTATTTAACATACACTACGCGCTAACGCTGCAATGTTCGACAGTATAGCTGATGTTGACGTGCAATGTATCTCAATACGTCACTGTTTCGATACGCTTACGATTACCACATTTATTTATGCTCATCTCTCAGTTATAATAAATCTTTACCAACAATTTGCGGATAGCTCAACTGTTTCATGTATAATTTGTAAAGATATTTCACATTTTGGACAAATATATTTAGTCTAGTAGCAACAGTTATCTAGCTAGATCATCATCATTATCATAGGCAGCCCGTAATATTCCACTGTCGAGTAAAAGTCTCTAGATAGTCTATCATTTAGTGTATCGAATCTCTCCATGTTTGTAGATTTTGCATAAGAATGTAAATTTAGTCTAAGTACTCAAAACAAACGAAAACTCTCAAGGTATATTTTTAACTGGATAGCAATAAACACGTCGTGATAGACCAGATGGTATATGTTTGGGCGATGTTAACTACATCGCGAAGTACGGAACACAGGCGTTCTCTGACCGAATTCACGGTACCCTGGCCGATGTACTTACGTGTCACGTCACGTTTATACCTACGTATCAGGACATGAATTTTGTTAGGACATAAGTGATTCCTTTGTAAATTATAGTTCTAACCACTTTAACCTGCCACAATATTTGTAAGAAAATCTTATTTTACTTTAATATTTACTTTTTGAGAGTTCTAAAGATTTCCCATCTCTCATCTTTTATAAAAGTAGAGTAAAATGTAAATTACACAAACTTAGGGTATCTCCTATTTATTTAATCTTCCTAAAACA
The DNA here is from genome assembly GCA_932527185.1 of Ecliptopera silaceata. NCBI lineage: Eukaryota > Metazoa > Arthropoda > Insecta > Lepidoptera > Geometridae > Ecliptopera > Ecliptopera silaceata. Next base: position 6,485,160 of record OW052192.1, read on the forward strand.
GATTGGACGTAACGCACGAGGCTACGAATAATTACAAAGTGCTACGAAGTGCTACGGAGACCTACACGAAGCGACCAACGTGATAAGTTGCGTACCTTTTTACTATTATCTAAGTATATTTTACTCTACTGAGCCCGTAGTTTGAGTCTGATGAATCGACTCTCGAAAAGCGACTTGCAAAACGAGTTTTGCTTGTTTTATGTGAATCATATCGAATAAATCTCAGACTGGCTGAATCTCAGGCTGTTACTACGTATTGCTGAATCTCAGGCTGTTACTACGTATTGGTTGACTTGCAAAACGAGTTATGCTTGTTTTATGTGAATCATATCGAATAAATCTCAGACTGGCTGAATCTCAGGCTGTTACTACGTATTGTTCTACGGACAAACATACCCCAGTCAAAATAGACAGATATTTTTTTGGCTAATTTAACCAGACTGCCATACGACCGTATAAGTTCTAAGTAAATACGTAAGACAACCAGATACTCTGTAAGTAATAAAAGCTAGACTAAGTAGACCTTCAACTACTTACACTATTACTATCAACATACATGCTGGGCCATCTAAAAAGCAAATCAAAGTTCTACGGTATACTGAGAGAAAAATATCAGACAAACATAAGAAATCTAGTGGTTTCGTTGTGTATAATGATGGGTGATGAAGATCACTACACGTGATGATCTTGGCTTTGTAAGCAGTACCCAATCCATTGCGACCGCAATTAACTTTGACCTTGCTTTTTGATCCAGACTAAGGTTTTATAAAACTATGTTTAGACCAGCTTAAAAAACGTCAATTTATTCTACCCCATTTTATTGGATCTTCTAATAAAGATAAATCAAAAACAAAATAACGAATAGAGATCAAAAATTTATTTCATTTATCTTATTTTTGTTTTCGTAAATTTTATTTTCTAGGAAATAAAAAATAAATACACGTGATAAATCCTCGTGTTTCAATTGATTCCTAAGCTCAATTAATGAAGAGAGTTGTTCTTTACGTTTTCTATACCATACAAAAATAAATTATACAAACATTAAAAAACTGAAATATATTGTAATTATGGTTGAGATTTTACAATGAGTAAATGAGTAAAATCTTTGTTGGATTGTCAATTTCTCTTTTACGCAACGCTTTAAAGGTTACGATCATGGGAAATTCTCCTCTTTCGGCACAACAGGGCGTGTTTAACCTCCCCTAATAATAATATTAAAGCTGAAAGTTGTTGACGGAGTTAGATGGTTTGTGCTCCAATCAGACAGTTTGTATTTTGACGACTTTTGAAATAGGTTTAGTTTATTACCTGGAAAATGAAAACAGTTTGAAATATTCTCTCTCTAATGCATGTAAAAACTTAGAATTTATTATAACATTTGGACTTTTATCAATGAACAAAAAAAACATACCGTGGGTAGGTTGACTTTGATACAAATAAAATTAATATCAATAAATATTCATGGACATTTCACACTTCACACTCAAGTCCTAAACTAAGCAAAGCTTGTAATTTGGGAAATAAACTGCTGATACAATACTTATATACATCTTTTTTTGTAAATATATACATAAAATTATACAACTAGTAGCCGACATACGTGGTCATCGATTAAGTATTTAAACGGAATATACTTAGTAAAATAAACATTATCTATTAGTTCCGTAGTTTCCGGCTGCAGTGCGCTAGTAACCAAACTCTATTTTATTTTATTAAATTAGTCCCGGATGTTATTTATAATTTTCATAGTTGTGGTAAAAAGTGATTAATTCAAAACTTCACTTTTGACTGAGTGGCAGTATGCAGATCCTGCCGCTCACTCAAAAGTGAAGCTTAAAAACAGAAAGCTGTTGTAGGTATTTTATAGAACAAAAATCAATGTCTTTGGTACGAAATTGTAAAAATAGTGCTTAAAATTATGATATTATCCGTCAACTGCCTACGATACTTACAAAATACTTATGACTAGATCACAATAATATCCAGTGACACGAAAGCCGCAAAAAAGCCTATAAAAAAAACTATTGACTTATCTGCAGATGACCCAAACATATAAGCTCAACTGATCCAGATAAGTACGGATAGGAAGCTGTCCCAAGATTATCTAATTTTTTTACAAGTAGGTAAGAAAGAAGAATATTTTCTTAAGTCCTATATAAAAAAATACAATCCGCTTACGCGGCATTATCTCAAGCAGATTGTATGTTACCAAACTCTCAATGAAGAAAAATATATTAGATAAACTGAATAATCTCATAAAAAAATAAATCTATAGAAGTTTTCTTTTCAATATCACACGAAAACTAACTACGTTTCAGGCTTTTGAGAGATCTAAAAGCTTTGTCACCAGATTATATTTCACAAACTTTCACAAACATTTTACTGTCTGTCTATAAAGAGCATTGATACGCAGCCAACCAACATTTTGAAAAAAGGAGCGAGTTGCTAGGACAACCGAGACAAGCGAGTTGAAAATGCTTACACCTTAAATACTTACACCTTATATTATATAACCTTTTTAGGTACATTTACTGTTTTTATTTTATTTACTTGCCCTTTGATCATTTTCAAACAGTTTTGTTACGGCTTCACTATTGCCTAGTTCCACTGTTCCACCCACTGTACCTTCATCACATTGACGTTCCTATCTTCTCGGAACAGTTTTCACGTCCCATAGCGACTGTTGGAAATTGAACGAACATTTATTTTGCAAGTCAAGGTGGATTGCCGCTCGCCCACTAGGCTACAAATTATAGTGCTTATGCTATGCTCACAAACGTTTCGTGATAGGTGGATATTTTTAATGATTAAGTACTTGTAATAAAATCATAATATTATAGGTGTTAAGACTATGAAGGTTAAAGTCCAGAAATAATACGATTCTATGAAAAATAGAATGCATCATGCATTATTTGACTTACATTTATGATTTCGAATCATGCGATTCGATTCGTAAATTTCACTGTAAATTTATCATTCGTTCACTAGTAAGATAACTGTTTTCATCACTGAAATAAAGTAAAAATCTTGCGGTCAGGTCTCGTCCCTACAGGTACATAATTTTCAAACTGCATTCTTGAATACATGCCCCGTTTTATTATACACTCGCGCCGGTACTGCCAGTACTGCAACTGGAAATAACATTCAGTTTATTTTTTATTTTTAATGAAATTCATTTACTTACTACTTAAATGTATTATGGTACCACGCCCGCAAAGAAAGTACATACCGTGCAATTCCACAAAACACATTACTATAGTAGACGTAGGTTATATTATACCCAAGCTGTCTTTTTTGAATGCCTAAACTTTATTTTGATATGATCCTTCGTTACTCTCGGCAACTTAAATCGTCGTAAATGGTCCTAGGATTTTAGTCCGCAAAAGAAAGATAATAAATTACGACAATTGAAACGAGTTACATAGAGCGTGATAAACGCGGCGTCTTTCAGATTCAGATTAACCGCCGCCCAGTGTAACCCTAAATGGCAAGAGATATAACGTTTTTCGTGTACAAACTCTGAAAAAGGCTTATTGCGAACCACATAATTAGATGCAATAAATTATGTGGTTCGCAATAAATAACATAATTGAAATAACGAGTCAACTGCAATATGAATTCACCGTAATTGGTAGATGCAATCAAGCGGGTAATCATTAGGGTGGTAATGTCAAGTGGTTTATTATTGGTACCTTACTGTAGAACTTTAACTGCAATCCATTAGTTAAACACAGTTAATTGTGTCAAGTGGTTATAGCTCAAACCACTATGGATAAAATTATAATGTGAATCATATCATATTTCCCTAAATCTTATGTACTACTGTAGTCAATTACTTACATCAATTTTGATTATACAGAAAGACACCAAAGATTTTACAGGGATCTTGAAATCACCTTTTTTAAACAGCGCGCGCCTCCTTCGGCCTTACTCTATTAGCATGTGAACTAAATGTACAAATCGAAATTGTACAAACATACTTGATATAACGACATAGCAGTGTGGTGAAGATTATCAATTAGGTATGAACGTCCACTTAATTCGACCCGTTAGTGAAAGTCTGTATAGGGCTGCGCTTTCCCTCACATTTCCCAGTCAGTGTTCGTGTTGGCTTGAGCTCGGTCGCAGGCAAATTGTGTGCGCTGCGTCATTGACTGCGACGATTTACTTTGAATGAAATAATCGCGAAACGAAACCATATTATAATTTAAAATGTATCTAAAAGTGTGAATTTAATAGTTACATGATATTTTGTGGTATTGAAATTATAAAAAAACAGTATTTTTAAACTTTGAAAGTTTTATCTGTGTTTTAGAGTGGGGATTTTTTTGGAAGTTTAACTACTTAAAATGTTTTCTGGTAAGTAGGTACACATGAAATATTTGCCCTCAAGAATAAGTTAAAGTAAAATATGGTAAAACTTTAATTTAACGCATTATAAAAAGAGCGGCTAGTCCATCATTATTTGTAAATACAATATTATTTACGAAATTAAAAAATGGCCAGCAAATTAACACTTTGGAAATAGTTTGAAGTAATTTCCTACGAAGCTTGTATTGCTTAAAAATAGTGTGAACTAATCTAATTAGTAAAACGATTTTTCCTCTAATTATATTAGTTTACACTGATTTGTTTGGTCTAGTTTTTTAAGAGCTTTTATCATTTCGTCACTCTCGATATCCATTTTGTATATTTTTTTTTAGCTTTTATGTATGGAGTAGGAAAAAAAAAGTCATTCTCACAAGCTTAATCTTAGTCTATTATTATTATAATGTGTACAATCTATAAGACATCTTATGTAGAGTCAAGTGATAATAAATAAAATAAATAAAATAAAAAAGCTTTTATTCTCTGACCTTATAACTTAAAGTAATACAATAGTTTATTGTATATTCTGTAAATATTATAATTACTTATATTTAATTAACACCGGTGTTCTGGTCAGGTTGTCCCCCGGACAAAAGCCTTAGTTAGGTTAGGAGTCAAGTGATACCTAACTTTAAACACCTATTTATAAATCGATGATTGTTAAATTTCGTCAGTATTTTTTTTCATCTCTTCTGTCAATAGTGAGGTAAAATAAAAATGAGATAAAGATTCACAAACATTGTTCGCAAAGACAGAAACGATCACATGGCTCACATTACTTTCAGCTTTCACGCCTCATTTGAAAGCTAAGAGGAAAAGTTCTCACAAAATATCATCACGTACCGTCTCTTTTGTAACTCCAATTCACTAGATTTTTACAGCTTTACTTTTTATTCATTTGTTTCATATAAAAAGTTTCGCCGTTTTTGTTTTCATAATATGAGTTGCCCGCAATAATCTTCGCAGATTTTAGTAATTGGACAATCAATTTTTGTACCATTTTCCAGTGTCAAAAGACTTGCATATATAGTCCAGTCATTTAAGCTTAAATTAGGTAAGAATCTCGGAATTCGAGATACCCAGCTGTAAGTCTGTAAATACTTGTATATTGACACCCTAAAAGTTCATATGGTAGGGTGTGTGCAACTATTAAATTTCACAAAAATAGCTTTTTTTTGTAAAGATCTCATTTCCTATGGGTTTTTTGCTATTTGTTGAAATTCTCAAAAACATCATTACTAAGGCCAGACCCTTAGTAATGATGTTTTTGAGAATTTAAAAAAATGTGTTTTCCAAAATTAGTTTTATGTAAATCTTTGTAATACCATTTTTTGTTTCAGTAAAACCATTCTTTTGATATTCTAGAAAGTGTGTTTGCAAAACCTAAGCAAATATATATGAGTTGAAATTATTTTAGGTACCAGGTTAATTTAATTTTACCCTATGTCACTCTGCGATTTGAAGAGACTAACAAAACCATTTATTGTGGGCTAGACATGTTACTAAAAAAACAAATTTTAAATTCCAAATCATGTTAAAAATAGAATGTATAATACTTAGAATGCGTTGCATTTTTTCATTTATAGCATAATTGATAAATATACGCATATTAATTCATATAATGTTGGTGATAATATAGGTTGTATTGTGTATTGAATATATGATCAGAACACCTACTCTCCTGAGGCTATGTACTTAACGAGATGGGTACTTATGTGTACTTTACTTATGTGGTATCCATAATTTATTCATAAACTTAGTAACTACATGTACCTAATATTATGTTAACATAACCTTAGAGCTTAAAGTGGTTTACGATCTTTATGTGAGAGTACAGTTTTTAAATGGGCTGGTGTGGTTAAATAATTAACGATTTATAATCCATACATCTTATAGCTATATTAACAATTATTCTTAAAATTAGATGTTACAAAATCAAATTAAATGTCAATTCACATTAGGTAAGTCGCTAAGCTCATTTGTCATTGTGACTTTCATACTAGTACGAGATCCGGCTGCAGGATTACTGCGCTCATCTGTTTTTTGCTGAAAACCGATTTTTTATGTATATTTATAATTAGGAGAATATATATTTATCAGGTTGCCTAGCAAAATTTGGCCGCCAGTATGTTTAATTAAATTATTTTTAATTGTTTTTTGAGAAAAAATATCGTTCACTTGTTTTTTAAATAAAATAACGTCTACGTAATGGCAATTTATATGAAGAATCAAAAAAATCACGGTTGCCGTTGCGCACTTTGCCGTACCTCTTCGCAGCCAGCAGTAAACAGGTATGATTTCGATATATTTATACGTGCATAACGTTTATTTATTAATTGTATATCAAATTAAATCTAATTTTTTTCTATTTTTTATCATATTTGTTTGCTTAATAAAATCTACCCGCAAATAAGAGTTGCTGTTTTTTTTGAATCTTCATATTAATTGCCATGATGTAGACGTTATTTGATTTAAAAAACAAGTGAACGATATTTTTCCAAAAAAATAATTAAAAATAATTTAATTAAACATACTGGCGGCCAAATTTTGCTAGGCAACCTGATAAATATATATTCTCCTAATTATAAATATTCATAAAAATTCGGTTTACAGCAAAAAACAGATGAGCGTAGTAATCCTGCAGCCGGATCTTAGACTATACGTTTCTGTTGGATTGGACAGTCTTGTTGGTGGTTAAAAACGGGATTACTAAATAACACATAGTTTTTACTACAAAAAAAGGATGAACAAGAATTACTTCAGCTCATTGTCCACTGCTCTACTACCCACTGCTTACTAAAAATAAATACAGTGGTAAGCAATTGCTTTTTTTTTACTTATTCTGAAGTGGATCTAATTCTATATTTTGTGTAGGCCTCGTAATAATAGGATAAGCATTAAATACAGAAAAAGTAGGTAGATAATAGTATTGTGTAGGCTTCAATAAAATAGAAATGAAACTAAAAATCAATATTTTTATTATTTGCAAAATCTGAGCTCAGAATAGCAATTTTAAAATATTATAAATAATTATTAAAAACAAACAGCTTATATACCCTTGTGATAGAAATAAAATTAATTCTTTTTTAGGAGACGTGATCGAAGATCTATGTTCTGAGTGAAAGTCCTAGTGTATTTCTAAGATAAATAGTGTTACGGTTTCACTGTTTATTTAGTCTTGACAACAGTTAACCAACTTGCTAGAGGGTAAATTTCTGTAGAATTTGGATCCGTTATATGACGGCAGTAATAAGTACCACGACCATGTCCGATATTATAATGTAATTTAAGGAAAAAAGACGTGTGGCACTCGGGGACTGCCGCGGTAAAGCTATTGGATAGCATTGTCTTGCTGGATTACGCATGTGCAGTGTTAGGTTATTTTCGTTACGGAATTTCTGGATTCGGTCTTCACGCTCAAGGCCCGCGATAGAAGCTATGCAACAGCTTAATAAAATGTTAAGGTTTGGATCCATAGTTCAATAAAAAACATTTTATCTTTGGAACAAAGATCATTGTTGACATATATTTAATTGCCTACAGGGCATCATTGTAGTGATAACCATCGTATTCTTTGAATCATGCAAACGTAAATTGCTAAAACGCTGATAAACAGTAGCACTAGCAAATTTATAGCGACCCAAAAAGCCACAAATAAATGCATAATAAGATACGTAAATAGCTTGAAAGGAGTAACAATAGAAGTACCCGTGTGACTTTAATTAAATAAGCCAGAATAAGTCGTCGAGCCGGGTTCCTCTGTCCGCTAATCTGCGTTTGTTTGCTTTGTTTATTTTGCGTTGTTTCAGACGATTTTAAACTTTAATTTAGCTTTCGGTGCTAGCAAAGTCAATTGCGTTGTTTAAATTGTATAGAAAAAAAAACAAAAATTAATAAAAACATTATTGCACAGTTTATGGGCTTTTATGGTACTTCCTCTTCTTTATTTATTACCTATCGAAAATATATACGTACACTTAGTAATAAAATTTCATCCTCTAAAAAATGCAAAGCTCATGTAACATTTCAATGGACGAATCGTTTTAGCAGTGTGTATTTTCTGCGTACAGACTATAATAAAAGCAGTTGCATAAACTAAAGTAAAATCTTGCATTTAGTTTATCAAGAACTTAACTTTTTAATTGTACAAATTGAGATTTTTATACGAGCTACCAAATATTTGCAAGGCAAAAATCGTGCTACTTTCCGAGCCCTGTGAATAATAAACGAGAAGCTATTATTAAACATAGACGAAATTATTCAACCGAAATGTATATTTTCACTGAAAGAGTTTGCTTTGAAAATCTAAAAATGCAAGTACTGACCAACAAATGTAGCGTATTACTTTTTTACTCTACGCACTCTTGGGTTAAGAGAAGAATTTTAATCAACATTTTGATTAGGGCGAGGGATCGTTTATGGTGAAAGTTCAGCTACATTAAAGTTACAAATCAACTTGACCAAGAAATACAGAAGGCTGTTTTGCCTCGTTTCAGAGAAATGAAGTTATATTGCACACCCTCGCTTTGAAATACGAATAACGTCTGTTACGAATTCGACATTTCCATATCTCAGTGACTTTAGTAGCGTGGCCGTCCGGGTTTGGCCAAATATTTATGTGCTTAATGGTTTTAATTTCTATATTCGTCACATCATCATCATCATACCGGCTTAGCAAATATTTAGGTACAGTTGAGGCCTTCGTTTCATAAGGCACACTTGATGCAAAATAAATTATTAGTATTGATTTTGGATTATATCTATGACAGGATTGTCTCTGGATATATCTGGATTAGTATGTCGCTGCCGTAAAACTTGGTGTAAGAATCGAAATTGTATGAAAAAGAGGTTAATGTGGGCATTCTTATGTGGGCGAAAAGCGACAAATATATATTATAATCCCTTTTCTTTGAGATAATCACTGGATTCCAGCCAAGCGTGATTTCACAATAAAGTGTGCTATTGGACAAGAATCTCGTAGGAAATTGGAATCTCAACAAGTTTGTTCGATTGTTGACTTAATCAGACAATGCAAGTCACTAACTTGAGCTAAGTTCATTTGAGCTTCGGTTTTCAATGGCTCTGTAACGAGCTCCTTACTTAAATAACATGGTACTATGCATTATTCTAAAAGTGATATTCTATCTGCACGTATTTTTTTTATCTCTGACGCATCCCAAAACATAGGTAAGTACATATAATAATATATAATAATATATACATCCTCATATATTTTTCTTGTAAAGATTTATGCATTTCTGTATTTGGCTTATTTTGTCAGAGTTGTGTAGCACAAATCTCGTAGCGTTGAAGCTCGTAGAGGCCTCTACGAAAATAGAGTGAAGTTTTCGAAACGTTTCCAATTTTATTTATTGAGTTCTGTTGATGTACGAAATAAATTGGTATGCTTCTTCTTGTTTCGTATCAAATAAATCAATGTATCTACTACACCACATATCCAAAAATCCAAACTATAAAATACTAAACCACGTTTTTAGTTGTATTTTTCCAAGTTGATCCTAACCCTATTTAGACTTACGTTTATATAATGTACGATTTAGACCCCTGTAAGTCTAAATGGGTTTGCTTTCAATTGTTTCAATAGTTTGAGATGTGTAAAAAAACAAACTACACATGTAATTTCCATTTACATTAATATAGTTGAACTATCTATAGATCGTTTGCAACGGTCTGTAGATAGTTCAACTGATTCTTATGTATTTTATATGACTATGTACATTAATATTATGCTATATTTAATCATTGATGATTTTTCTGTGTCTGAATGACCATCATCATGAGACATCCATTCATGGTTGACATTCCACCTGCCCGCACCAAGCATTTTGCTTCTTCTTTTATAATGCGGTCAGCCAAAGAGTGGAACTCGTTGCCGGCGTCTGTGTTTCCAGAGTCCTATAATTTGGATATTTTTAAGAGACGAGTGAATGGGTATCTTCTAGGCAAGTGTGCTACATCGTAGACCGCATCGTCACTTAACATCAGGTGAGATAGCGGTCAAACGCTTGCCTATAACTTGTAAAAAAAAAATGTATGTGTTTACAAAAATATGTGTATAATACACATGTTTTTGTATTATATCAGTAATCTAATACCTACCCGTTGTACAAGTTTTTATTTGTAGACTAGATACAATAGTGAGACATCCAGTAAAAAAAATTGTGGGGTCAAATGTTTTTGCTTTGACTAGTATATATTTTAGTTTTACTGTAATATTGTATTTAAATAAATAATAATAAACATTCATGGACATATCACGCATCACACTCTTATCCCAAACTAAGCAAATCTAGTACTATGGGAACTAGATGCTGATACAATACTTATATAGGTACGTATTTATTTTAAATACAACTACAACACAACACAATACAAAAACTTTATCGATGAATACTCCATTTAATTGATTTGAATTCGGTATCGAGTGGAGAAACAATCTATATTAACACCGCTACGCTGCCACTACTAACTTCCACTTATTGCATCACTTCGTTCATTTTTAGGGTTCCGTACCTGAAGGGTATAACGGGACCCTATTTTTGATACTGTCTCTCTGTCTGTCCGTCTGTCTCTAGGCTACGGTTATAGAGTTGATATTTTGACAAAAGAAGTAGGTATTTCTGTTGCCACTATAAATAAACATTTATTTATTTATAAAAACAGTGTTCTGGTAGGTACTATGGTAGGTTACAAAATATAATTTCAGTAAGTATTTTTACATTCTATGAAATATAACACCTACTACAAGGTACCTAGAGGAGTTTTGTTCCCCGCACTAGGTCTCTAAAGAGCCTGTATGGCGGGCTAACAGTCACTCGCCACGGTCCCCCACATTGCGGTTATTTTATTAGGTCTAAGTACATATATATATCATGAAATATAAGATTTTTTTAATGTTCCGCAGATACCAGACTTAGTTTTTATTTTAAACATGTAGGTATGTACTTTATAAAATAAAATTAAGATCTATTAAGATTAAGACTATAACAACAAATACTAAATAACAGAATAAAATAAATATATACGTGATTTATTTTGGAACGGAGCATTTGTGTGCGATTCCGACTCGCACTTGGCTGGTTTTCTTAACATACCCAATACAGTTTTCGAAATGCTGATCATTCTCATGCCTCTTGTTATATGTTAATGTACCTTGTAATTGTACTGTAATTTTATGTGTCTTTGTTTAAATGTGTTGTGCCTGTGTTGTGCCTGTGTTGTGCCTGTGTTGTGCCTGTGTTGTGCCTGTGTTGTGCCTGTGTTGTGTCTGTGTTGTGCCTGTGTTGTGCCTGTGTTGTGCCTGTGTTGTGCCTGTGTTGTGCCTGTGTTGGGCCTGTGTTGTGCCTGTGTTGTGCCTGTGTTGTGCCTGTGTTGTGCCTGTGTTGTGCCTGTGTTGTGTATCAAATAAATCTCTCTCTCTCTTTCTATCTCTCTTATCTAATCCACTGATTTAAAGCTAAATATTAGTTGGAGTCGATCACCGTCTTATAATTCGTCTAATAAAGAAGCGACATGGAATTTAAATAAAGCTTATATATATAGGTTGGTGTTTCAGTATATATTGTACGAGTACGTAAGTGAACTTACATCCAGGCTAATTTATACATGCAGTTTGCGAGCTAGCTGCCTACACAAAGTAGACAGTAGTTTACGTTTATTTTGGGTTGCGTGGAAATCCTGACACATTTAAGGCAGGTTGTGCCAGAATTTTGTATTTTTCTCGCAAAGCCTGACTTAGCTGGTTTACTTACAAGGTACCTTATATTTGCAATTCATTTTCATTTTTAGAAAGGCATTTATTTTCAAAAGTTCATCTTTTTCAGCTATAAAATCCATTGGATCAACACTGATGACTGTTTTGAAATCATAATCATAATCTTTAATTATCTTTAGATATGTGACATGTAACTTACATGAAAGCAATCTGTTTTTTAGCAATCTGTTTTTTCCAACATAAGTAAAAGATTAAAAAAAAACAAATACGCAATTATTGTTTTCTTATATGCCGATTAATAATTTCACGTGACTCCATCCACCCTTCTCAAAAACACCCTGAATAATATTGTTATGTAATGTTATATTAAAAAATGAGAACATAAAAAAACCTTTCGCAATTTATTCTCTAGAGTAGTTGAATTAATTTTCTGTTCTAAGCGACAATAGGTATCTATTATGTTAACTAGGCCAGTAAATGCGCAATACATACAAAATAATAGACTTCAATATTGCGGTAGGTAAGTATGACGTAAATATAAAGAACCAAAGAAAAATAACAAGCTGAGGTAGAAATGACGTTATGTGCCTCGAATCGTGTGATTTAATGTCGCTTCGTGCGTTTCTCGGTGCGCCTGGTATTTTACTTCTAGGACAGATGCAGTCGGAACAGCTGCAGCATTGCAGGTTCATGAATTATGGACCACAACTACAAGGTGTAAAAGAGATTACGCCAGAAAACCGTGTTAACCGGTTAACCGTATTAACCAATAGACTATTATATTATTACCTATGCCGCTAGGCTTCTTTAAAAACAATTGTTGTCTGTTCTATTGCACTTGCTGTGGTACCCTTTAATTATGGGAACGCTCTTGTCTTACTTCTAAGCATACTACTTTTAAATTGTAAAGTGTAAAACTGTATTGGGTATCCTATCTTATAAAATAAAAATATAATAAATTTGCTTCTCCTTAGATTAAATCAAAAGCTTTATACACACGACTTTGAACAAGATTTATTTTTCAAAATACAAAACTTAAGTTTAAGTTAGAGAAATATTTTCTATTTGAGGTTTTGATTTTGCAAACAAATTATTTACTGTGTTTCTAAAGTAAATTAACGATTCAATTATTTGTCATTCTTCCTAAAATACTGAGAAATCCAATTCATTTATTTATCATGCTAACACACTCCATCAATGTTGCTAGTTGCTCAACTAAATTTGGGCTGTTTTAACACTCACCGATACGACAATACGATATATTTAAAACATGTCAGTAGGTCCAAACATTATTATTATTATCGACAATACCTTATTTACCTTAGCGTCTAGATACAATTAGATCTTAATAATAGATATGATGAGATAAGCTGCTCAAAATGATTTTAATATGTTGGTGTTGCCAGTTACACACGACGTTTGATAGATATAAGTAGGTACATTACACTATGATCGCGGAAAAATGCTAAAGCTCACTCGCGTCCCCTGGTAAGAAGTGTCCGACGGACCGTGAGGTTTTAGTCAGTTAGGTCTGTACCCACTACACTGTATGACCATGACCGTGCCATGACCGTGCCATGACCGTGCCATGACCGTGTCAGGCAAAAAAAGTATTTTTTGTATTGAAAAGTATGGGACTATGCCCACCAGACCGTTCCGTCACCAACCAACAACGTCGCATTCTCGATGAGAATATTTTGCCGGTCCTGACACGGTCATGGCACGGTCATGGTATGATACGGTGTAGTGGGTACAGACCTTTAGTCTGACATAACCTACTGCTCTAAAAAGTAGCAGCTCCATCATGGATTTTTCCACGTCAAAAAGGTTGTGATTGTATAAAAATTTAAGACGCTTTCTTGATTCAGCATTTTTTGATCGAGCCACTGATACAGCAATATCCTGTAGATGTCGGTATCAGGCACTATGCAAAAGCCATTGTACTGTATGTTTGTCCATTGCCATGAAGTCGTGATGTTGCAGTACATTATTGTAGTGAGATAATTATGCAACGCATTGTATTCTACAATATGTAAATTAAACTAAGTGGTACATATACGAATGAATGGCTAAAGTATTCTGTTTTGTTGTAAGATCTACAGAACGTAGAATGTATCTACTACTTACATAGTAGAGAAATACAGATGAGATACATACAAGTTTTGAGTATGTACCAATTTAAATTACTATGGCGTAGACATATCACTTGTTGTAATAAGCTGTGTAAGAATATGTAATACGTTGACGTACCAAAAGAGCCTCTCAAAATTTTCTTCAACTTCATTGCTAAGACTAGTTAGTTCTAAACGCTACTAAATTCTAAAAGTCACAGTAGTAATTATTACTTAGAATATAAATATACATTATTCTTACCCATTTTGCTTTTCAATAGATTGAAAGTTGATTTATTTGGCTTTACAAATACAACAATACGTTTGTGACTTTGAAAACGCTTAGCAAAGTAAATGACCTATGTTTTGTAGTTAATTGGTTTGCCATGTAGATGTGAAAGTTAAAATAAGTGCGGCTCTTTTAGTTTTATAGAGTCGCTTCAAGAGAACTTTGTTCTAGAGTTTTGATAAATTTGCTCGACAGGGCAACTAACAATACAATAGTAACTTATGAACAACTCCTGAAGAAAATAGATTCAGAAACTCAAAATTCTACAAAGTTGCAAACTTTTGAAGATTTATTAAATATATCACAATAGGCACGAAAGTTTCCTTATATTTCCAAGAATATAATTTAATATTTAACTAATCCAGGAATTTTATAAATGTTTTGAACTTTATTTACCCTTACTTTTACCACTCCAAGGGCTCTATTATAAATAAAAAAGGTTCTCGGAATAAAAGTTTCAGAAGGACGAATGATCTTTATTGAAATTACTTGTTTATTACTGTTTTGGTGACCCACACACAAATGATACCGAACTCCTAACTTAGTTAATCGATAATAAGGAACGCGCAATCTACGCCACGAGGAATTTAGCGAAGTAAATGCTCACGTGATAAATATGCAATCATGTACAGAAATAAATCACAAGATTTGATGTCTGCCAACAGATTGCCTGCCAATTTAGTTGTTGTGAAGTATTTGTAAAGCTTTTAGCTGAAAACGACTGAAATCTATACTTATAATAAAACTGTAGAGAGGTCAATTCTGTACATGAAATATATTAAAAAAAAAACTATCAGGGGGTGATTAGTGATCGATACTGATGCCAAAAATGCAATCAGTAAAATTTTTGTCTGTCTGTCTGTCTGTCTGTCTGTCTGTATGTTCCTTATAGAAACAAAAACTACTCGACGGATTTTAACGAAACTTGGTACAATTATTGTTCATACTTCTGGGCAGGTTATAGGATACTTTTCATTACGCTACAATCAATAGGAGCAGAGTAGTGAAGGGAAAACGGCAGAAGTTACTCTATTTTTTAAGCTTCCGTCGCGTGTTCAGCCTTAATGGTTGAAGTTACATAGAAATCATGTATGACGGAAATATTCTACATAAAGTCGTCTAAAAAATATCCCACAACAGCATATTTCTATCTTTTATGGTTGACTCACAATAACACGTGTAACTTTCGATAGCTTAGCAGTTCGGAGCATTCTGATTATATTTCTTTACTCTTACGTTTATAATACTCTCACTCATTCCTAATTTAAAAAAGTTAACTCTATACTTATAATAAAACTGTAGAGAGGTCAATTCTGTACATGAAATATATTAAAAAAAAAACTATCAGGGGGTGATTAGTGATCGATACTGATGCCAAAAATGCAATCAGTAAAATTTTTGTCTGTCTGTCTGTCTGTCTGTCTGTCTGTATGTTCCTTATAGAAACAAAAACTACTCGACGGATTTTAACGAAACTTGGTACAATTATTGTTCATACTTCTGGGCAGGTTATAGGATACTTTTCATTACGCTACAATCAATAGGAGCAGAGTAGTGAAGGGAAAACGGCAGAAGTTACTCTATTTTTTAAGCTTCCGTCGCGTGTTCAGCCTTAATGGTTGAAGTTACATAGAAATCATGTATGACGGAAATATTCTACATAAAGTCGTCTAAAAAATATCCCACAACAGCATATTTCTATCTTTTATGGTTGACTCACAATAACACGTGTAACTTTCGATAGCTTAGCAGTTCGGAGCATTCTGATTATATTTCTTTACTCTTACGTTTATAATACTCTCACTCATTCCTAATTTAAAAAAGTTAACATTATTACCTATTCAATAAAAAAAGAATCATAAAAATCGGTATAGAAACACCAAACTTATACATGAAATAAGCCATCGCGCCGTCGCACTTGAATACTCAAATCGAGTAAAGTTTGAAATTCGTTGTGTTTACCACTAGATGGCGTTACTGTGCACAAATCCTAGATCGCGCTATCGGTGCGTTTTGGCAATGTGTTATAAGTCGGTCGGTATTTAGCAATAGTTCCGTTAAATTGAGTTATCTTGATAAGTTATTTAGGGTTGCGTATCCGATTACCGCTTTAATGACGAATAAATATTTAAAAATAAAATATTAAATATTTAAGGGGGTGCTCATAATCTCATACAAAAACATAATTTACTTAGATGGTTTGTTTTTTTTTTATATATAATATTTTATAAAAAATATATTGTTGTTGATGAGTAGATACATTTACTTGGGCCAATTAGCGAGCTTCGAAAACAGGCAGGATAAGGAGATCGATCGCTGCATCGAGAACGCCTGGAAGAGCTACTGGTCCATGAAAGAACACATGAAAGGCGACCTTCCACTTACGCTTAAACGCCAACTCATCGACATGTGCATCCTGCCCGTCCTAACCTACGGTGCGCAGACATGGTCACTGACTGAAGCACAGAAATCCAGACTCAAGATTTGCCAAAGAGCAATGGAACGTAGCATCTTTGGTTTCAAGCGCATCGATCGAGTGCGAAACACTACGCTGCGTTCGCTCACTGGTATTGCAGATGTAGGCAATAAAACCGCGAGGCTTAAGTGGGACTGGGCAGGTCATATTAGCCGGATGGACCCAGAGAAATGGTCCAAAATCGTGACACCGTGGCTGCCTGAAGACGAAAGGCGGCGTAGAGGCCGACTAAAAAGGCGATGGCGGGACGACCTCGATGCTTTCGAGAGGGATTGGTGGACGAAAGCGGAAAGCAGAGAGAAGGATTTGGGGGAGACCTTTGCCCAGCAGTGGGACGAGATAGGTTAGGAAAAAAATATATATATCTGTAATATACTTACTTAATCTATACTAATATTATAAAGAGGTAAAGTTTGTGTATTTGTTAAATTGTAAGGGATCTCGGGATCTACTGAACCGATTTTAAAAATTCTTTCACCAATAGAAAGTTACATTATGGCTGAAAAATAAAAAGGCTTTTACGTGGTAGTCCGTTTTGCAAAATGAATCGGAGAAAAAACGGTCGAATGAAAGCGTTTCTTACGAACGCTGCCTTAACTATGAAAGAAGTGTTCTAGAGAAAAGATGTGGAGCTTAATAATGCCTACAAAAAAGCCACAAGTCAACGACAGCATATGTCTTACTTTTTTATTTAATGAAAATTATCCCCAACGAAGTGGGCACGTGTCAGCTAGTATGAGATAAAATAGAAAAAGCACTGTTTGTAATTTTTTATATTAGTTGTACATCATCATCATCATCCACAGCATGACTTGACCCACTGCTAGGTATAGGCCTCTCTTTGCTCTTTCCATTCCGCACGGTTCTGAGCTGTTCTCAACCAGGTGCGGCCCACGGTATTGAAGATATCGTCAGTCCACCGTGAAATATCATACCTAATATAAAAAAATACGTGTTTGTTGTATGTTATTAATTAAAATTAAAATGTGAGGTTTGTGTTCAACTAATTTTTATTTTATATTATCAGTCAGGACTGAACGATTTCTGATATTGATCACTAAAACGTTTTACTAACCTTAAATTATTATTTAATACATAGTTGTGTACCTAAATTAAATAGATAAGTAAATAAAATAAAGTTTCACTAGTAGGTACCCCCGGTTCCCTTCAAACTTTACGGGATGAACAATGAACATCTGGCCTGTCGGAGCAAATCTCAAAACTTTAGGAACATGAATTGCCATGTTTCTACTTTTGCCAATTAGAGTCGGTGGCGATAGTTTTCTATGAGATTAATTTTTATTCGATACCCACATTTATAACAGTTTTGATTTTGTTTTATTTATTAATGAAAAGTTTATTTATTAACAAACTTACGACTATTACAGTATTTAAAAAATGTACTTAGGCATATAAAATACATAATAAACAGTTAAGCTATCTACAGACCGTTGCAAACGGTCTATAGATAGTTTAACTGAGCCAAATCAGTACCAACCGGAAGCGTACCTAAGATACTGGCAGCAATTTATTGTTTATTCTAGTAAGTAATTCTACGTTTTAAATTCTATTCACAAATGTATTTTGAATCTAACTCAGATTACTGGAACAAATGAATAAAAAAAATTGTACGATATCGTTGATTAGTTGAAAAAGTTAATTATAATTTCACCGAATTCATTTCAATTAATTGCAAAGTGTACCTAGTATTTTTTAAAGATAGTTCATCAACACTTCTTAGAAGCTCAATACTTACTGACTCACAAACTTACAGCTTACAAACTTGTAATTAAATCAAACTAAGTGTATAACATCAAAGACAAATATTGATGTGGTGTCAATATAGAGCTAGTTAGTATAATTTATGCTTAAGATGACAAAGTTCCAATATCATCGTGTTTAACCTTACCACCGCATCGTGACGCAGACATAGATAAGCTTAGGTTGCATTAAAATTTAATAGAGAGATAGCTCTTTTATAAAGTGAACCGTGCTAGATAATTTATACTTAGTAGTTATCTGGAGTGTGTAATTTATCACAATCTAAAACCTTTTTTGGAAATTATTTCTAGAGAACTTTGATAAATAATAAATAGTAAAGGAATATTCGGAGATATTCACATAACGTCATCTAGTAGACGAAGCGAATAGCGATTTATGCGATATATTTATTAGCGTATGCGTAATTTGTCCAAGCATGTGTTCTGTGACAGTCATCGCTCTAAATTAAAAAAAGTATGTGTAGGTATACTATTGGAAAGTCTACTCATACCAGAACACCTGAACACGATAACAAAAAATGCTAAAATTAAACACGCTCCCTTTTTCCAAAGAATAATCTAAACAAAACCATTTTTTTTTATAGAATGGCAATAAACTTTTACAGGCTGTGTGAAATTGGTACATTTTTTAAAAGACAACCTTACGGAGACAATATATAACATGTAGACAGAAGCCTCGGTAACTGCCATTGTGCCTTCGGAATGGCAGTTGCTCGGAATTTGGATTTTATTCAGTGTTTTTATTAAACAAAGGTGCTACCAGGTATTTACTACAAACAGTTATAAAATTTAGTAAGAAATACATACATGTTTTGGAAAAACATGTATTATACATGGTGTAATATTAACATTAATATTTACACCTACAATTGTTTTTATTGGTATCGTATACAGCATGGAAAACTAGCTGTTCCAGACATTCTGCGAATGTGTAGGTGGTTCAACTATACACTAATAAGAATGGTGTTTTATGGTGTTATCGTTGTTTTCCGGCCATCGATAGGCCGTGCCTTATTTTACTTCGACGTAAATGAGAACTTGATAGCTGCTTTTGAAGTTCAAAGTTACCAAACAATTTTATATACAAAGGTCTTGTTTAAAGTTTTAAGAGAAAATTTAAAATTTTCGTCAAAAGTTTTCTAAAACTCATTACGCTTTCACGCTAACAAAACTAAAACTACTGAATGGATTTTAATAAAACTTTACAATAATAAAGTTTATCAATCAAAATAAGTAAATAAATAAAAATAAATAATGCTGGAAAAACCACACAACCTCATCTAGCCCCAAGCTAAGCAGAGCTTGTGTTATGGATACTAGAAAACTGACATACTCAATACAATTACATATATAGATATTTTTTATTATACATATAAAATACCCCAATACCAGAACACCCGGAATAAATATTTGCAGATCGTACAAACATTTATCCCGAGGCGGGAATCGAACCCGTGACCTCCGCGTCGCAGGCGGACGTTCGCCCGCCGCGCCACATCGGTCGTCATAACACATAGGTTTACATAATTTATAAATATATTATGACAAAAATATGACGATAGCAAGCCAAAGTCGCGGGCACCAGCTAGTAAGTTCATACAACAGTTCGAAGATTCCTTAGATGAGGCGGATTTCCCTGAAACTGATAGATGGATTATCTATTTGGTTAACTAAGCACCTGTTAGTAGATTGGAGGCGTAACGTAGGCTGAAGACTTCAAATTACTTTAATGATCCCAGGTGCCGCGCTGATAAGAACCAGAGGAGGCCAAATTTCTTATAAAATCTGGTTGATAAATTCATTGTGATTCCGGATGCTTCCCACTAATTTTCTTTTAAACGAATTAATTAATACACTTGATCTCAAAAAAAAGTTACTTGTTGTGATTTTCTGAAGATTTTTCGATGAAAAAGGCTTTCGGACTTTTAGTCAATCCGACGAAGTCACAAGCTTTGATTTGCGGAAGCCCGTACATGATAAACTTGGTTCGCAAAACTTCTCCGTCTGCTCTCATGTACGCTAACTCACCCATCTCCTACTCTGAGAGTGCCAAGAATCTTGGCGTCATCTTTGATTCTCAGCTGTCTTGGTCAAGCCACGTTAATGTTATTAGCAAACGCATTCATTTCTCATTCCAATCCCTAAAACGTTTCCAAAATTTTTTACCCTTTGAGACCAAAGTAATTCTTGCCCAAACTCTTCTTTTGCCTCTCCTTGATTATGCCGATTCCTGTTTTCTTGACGCCACGGAAGAAATCTGTAATAAATTGGAACGTCTTCAGAACTTGTGCATTCGTTTTATTTTCGGATTGCGCAAGTGTGATCACGTTTCAATGTTCAGATCCCAGCTCAAGTGGCTACCCATTCGTCGCCGCCGTGATCTACACGTCCTCTCTCTTCTTTTTAATATTCTGTACAACCCTCTTTCTCCTACCTATCTTCGTGAGCGTTTTGATTTCCTTGTCCCCCGTGGTGAGTCGTGCAGAACTGCTAAATCTCTCCTCCTCAAAACTCCCTCTCACTCTACTAGCCGCTATGGTGGGTCTTTCACAGTCCACTCTGTTAAGCTGTGGAATTCTCTACCTCATGATATACGCGCCAGTCCATCGCTTAGCACATTTAAGCGTAAAGTCAAAGAGCACTTTCTTTCCTTGTAAGTTTGATTTATATAGTGTATGTATGTTTATTGTAGGTTATATTATATTTATTTATATGTATGTTTAGAGTTATAATCTTTGTATGTAAGTACATTTGCTTTGTATGTATGTTTATCTTTATGTATCTGGTGTTTATTTATGCATGTCAGTATGTTTTTTGTTAATATCTTTCTCTCTATCATTAGTACACTTCCCACATCTCTTCTACCCTCACTCATACCAAGGTTTGCTGGAAGAGAACTCTCTTTAGGGTTAAGCTCGCCTATATGTACATGTTTTGTTTTGTAGTTTTTTTCTCTGTATTTTATGTGTACAATAAAGAATACGAATAGTTTTACAATTTATCAAAAGGAATTTCCGCGTAAAATAGATTAAAAAAGTGTTTTTTTTTCTCAAAACCATTAAATGCGTGATCTTTATATTGTACAAACATTATGTAAAAACGAATGTACCTACTTAAAAACTTTAAAATTAAATAATAAAAAATACTAAATTCGTTGGCCTTTGGCAAACTATTCATGATAGGTCACAATAGAAATCAAATCATTTTTTTAATTTATTAAGTTACCTTATCAATCTACTAATGTAGGAGATACCTACCTATATTTTAATGATTCTTTTAGAACAAACATTATAATATCGTACAAATTTCATAATAGCCTTACATAACAATATTTCACAATATCATAAGGCTTATAGATGCTAAATTTTCGTAACCCTGTGTGGGTTACGAAAATTTAGCATCTCTACCGTAATCCGTATCTCATAACCGTAATGGTAACATATCTATATAATAATATCTACTGTTCTTATTTCCCAAAGGTGTTACAAACAAACCCACAGTACTTAAATAACCCCGAATTGCTAAGTAGGCCGCACCCAAATATTCTCTTAACAATTTTCTCGTCACCCGATATTACCGAAAGACACGTACGTATTTCCATTTATAATTGCTTATTCCATTCGAGTGGCATTCGGACCATGTGGGAAAACACTTGTAATAAATCAAATCAAATCAATAAAACATTGTATGTGGGCGCCATTTAGAGGTTTTTTTGCAGACTGAATCATATTGACGTGTTATTAATAACTTTTAACTCAAAGATTATGTTTAGGCTAGTATTAAGTGAAGTACCTGCTTCGTCTGACCAAAGTACTTGTTTCATTGCCTACTGTACGCTTTTGTTGCACTGAATGTTCCCTATGTGTTTGTGACTTTTAACTCAAAGATTAGGTTGAGCTTGTATTTAGCGAAGGACCTGCTTCGTCTTAGCTACTAGCGGCTTCGTTTTGGTACGCCATTACTAATCAAAAATAAATAATGTGATTTTACGATTATGGTCTCTATTTTAACAATTCACTATGGATTTATCCTCCACGGTCGGATAACACGCTATAAAATTAACAACGCTTCGCATGGTTGGGGATTTAGTCCTAAATTCTACTAATTACTATACATTTTTATGTTGTTTAGATGGACCGTTATATTCAGTAAATAGATTTTTATTCAATTTATACCTACCTATATATATATATTATATAAGTTATTACAAGTGAAAGATAACACTGAATAAGATTAGTAAATATAATTTATTTACAAACAAACTTACGACTATTATACAGTATTTACAAAATGTACATAGTCATATAAAATACATAAGAAACAGTTGAACTATCTACAGACCGTTGCAAACGATCTATAGATAGTTCAACTAAAAATAATAAGATTAGTATATATCTACATAATTTCTATTCTAAGATACCTATAGGTACATATGCAATATAGAGTGTTGTGGTTATAGTTATTGTTGAAAACATAGCAGTCGACAAAGTTTGATTGAACAAGCTAGGAGCTACAAGGCATCTTTAGTCTAACTAATAATTATGTACAAACACAGACAGTACATACAAGCTTATATTATCGTATCAAAAATCCCTTGGTTAGCAAATTGCTGAATTATATTTGTTCAACCTTCTGTTATGCTGTGACAGGCGGTGACAGCTCAGTTGGTAGTAGCTCTGCCTTCCATGCTGTGGGTCGTAGGTTCGATTCCCACCCAGAGCAAATGTTTGTGTAATGAACATAAATATTTGTTTTGTCTGGGTGTTACTAAGTATGCATTGTATGTGTTTACGAAAAAAAAATATAAGTATTCTTTCAGCAATCTAGTTCCCATAGTTTGGGACTAGAGTGTGATGTGTGAAATGCCCAAGAAAATATATTTATTATTTCATCTATTTATTTTTAATAACTCTCAACCCGGTGTCTTAGTAGTTTGAACAATCCAGTTTTTTCGTGAGGAAATCTATCACTACTTCTTATTATATTAGAGCAGTAGGTTATGTCAGACCTAAACTGACTAAAAGCTCACGGTCCGTCGGCCACTTCTACCAGGAGACGTGAGTGCTCTTTTGCGTTCTTTAGCAGTTTGGGTACGAAACCAAACAGTACAATGTTGTTTATCTTTTCTTCCTGTTTCCTGTCTTCTGGTTTTCGATCCAAACTTGACTCGTTCACAGCTCTATGTCTATTGGAAACATCACCGCTTTTATAAAATGACGAAAGTCAACGGCTTAGACTAAAGAAAAAGTCTTTTCAAAAAATAATCGCTTAAAGATCCGCTACGCTTTTTCTTTTAAAAAAGTAACAGTTGTTTCAAAACAGTCCGTGCAGAACATTAACAAAAATTCGTCTGCCACATCACAGCGAACCGAACACAATTCAAATTAATGGTTCGCACTCGTAAACGAATAGTTATTTTTGTTCTGCGTTACAACGGGGGGGTATCCTGACAACTGAAATGTTTTTGAACTGTTATTTGATCAAATTGCAGTTCAGTTTTCTTTTTCGTCTTTTACTGATGTTTTGAATGGTTGATTTTCATACCGTTTGATAGAATTAACGAAAAATCAGATAGGCCATGCTCAAATCAAATCAGGTAGGCCACGTGCTAAACCGCGGCATTGACGTCATTTTTAACAGCTCAGTCATAATTTTATAAAGCTCAGTCACGTCAGTCCACAAAAAATGCCACGGAATACTGATGAGTTACTATAGTAAAATCATCGAAAACTGTTGCAGTTCAGTTTTCGATGATTTTACTAAAGTAACTCATGAAAGGATATTCGGTCACGCAAGTTTCCCCTTGCTGGATAGCCCCCCTGGTCGTTTGTTTTTATTTCACCGTTATTTTAGATTTGTGTTAGATAGACAGCTAATGTGTTTAGAAACTGACATATACAAGTGTTTTGCGCCGTTCATTCATAACATATTTATAGCTGTTTACTTAGACAATGATTTTTTTTCAGGTTGAGTAGCGAATTACTATGAATCACTTATCTCCTTGAAAACATCTTTGTGTTTAGATTAACAAACTTCTGCTGCAATTTCATAAGCAAGTAAATTTGCTGTTGTTTTCCCAAGAATCTTACAGGAAGCTTGCTGCATCTGTTTATAAAGAAATAAGAAAATTCATAAAGAAAATTGTTTGCGGAAGTCAACAAGGAAGATTTGTTTCATAGTTCTAAGTTGCTCTAGAGTATAATATACGTAACCTTTTACTGCCCATTATTATTGGTGAGCTTATCAGAAAAAAAAACACGTTTCCTTTATATTAGACTGTACACAGCTGTTGCTTTACGTATTACATAATGCTGAGCCATTGGCCAAGTTCAAACGTGACATATTTACACTAATAACCTAAAAAAGCTCTTAAAGTAGAAAGAGTGTTTGCATTTTTGAAAAAAACTAGGCATTAATTTTTTATTTAGTGTAAAAAGTTGAATATCTGTATTTTTAGTAATTGTTTAACTAATACATTTATGTAAGGTTATTTTGATTTAGATTTGAGGTTATTTTGATTGACTGAAAAAAAATATACCTAGGTACATACCTCGACCCTCGCTTTTAAGTAGAAATTTAGGTTAAACAAAAATGATGAAAAAATTGCTTATCATCTAAATAGCCTATTTGCTTTATAAAAGCTTTCAAAGCTTTGTGAAGTCCTGGAAGTTAAAACGTGGTTTTCACATCTTAGTATACTCTAGCTATTTATCGCCAGAAAATATGCAATAGTCATAAATGGCTGTCCTAACTTAGTTATTTTATTTGAATGGCTGGTATAGGTTGTTTAGGTGCGTGACTGACGTGCGGCATAGAAACACAAATAAACAAAACTAAAATAAATATTCATGGACATTTCACACAACGCCGTATAGTTCCTAGACCCCTTAAGTAAACTTAGCAAAGTACTATGGGAACCAAATTGCTGAATGTATTTTTATTTGTAAATACAACACACACAAAAAAGAATTGTTTACCATCACATACATGTTCATTCTTACGATTCGAACCCACGATCCACAGCATAGAAGGCAGAGCTAACACTACCACCAACTGAGCTTTGATGCCTGTCAAAAGAAGACGCCTGTCAAATTAACAAATCCTAAGTTTCTATGTACATAGTATTCAAAGAGCTACTTAGGTTACTAATTTATTCGCTTAGTTATTCAGTAAACCAATTTAAACGTTTTGGCATTACTTAGAAACTAGTCTTAATAGATAGGCACGTAATGCTTGCTTCTAGGTTTAGCTCTAAGTACCTACTATTGTTTTTTTTATCTTAAGCCTATTTTGAAAAATAAAAACCTTTATTATTAATTATTTAAATTAAACAGAAAACAAAACGTGATCGCCACATTATTATGTTGTCCAACCAGGAATTGATTGTTAATCACACCCTACTTTTATTAATGTATCGTATATATATTAATGTAATGTCTGTTTACAATTTAGTAAACATTTCATCTCATTATTCGTAGACATGGTGGTCATCTTTTCATCTTATGGCATCTAATATCTACTAACTCAAGTTGGCTTGGGACTGTAAAATTGGGTGACACATTCAAATATAACGTAAAAAAATGCTTACATATTTTACACAGTAGATAGTAGTAGGTAGGTACTTTGTATTCGAACTTGACAGTTTGAAAGTAAACCGTCTCACACTAACTTCCACACGATCTCTTCCTTCAACATTTGAGAACTCGACTAGACTTACGCGGTTGACATTTAATTACCAAAGGGTAAGGTTCCTCAAATTAGACCAACTTTGCACTCAAAATCAAAACCTAAGGAAACCCTCAGCAGCTTTATCCATTAGTGGCGAGCGCTGCAAGCAGTACCCCAAGTACGAGTTTGTGCACAGACAGATCGCAGAGACGCGATAGCCGAGCGCCACCGATTTTGTATGGATATTTAAGCAGCGCCCCTAGATTTCTTGAGAAGCTTGGTTTTTTAGTAGCGTTCGGCGATGCGTCTCTGCGATCCGTGTGTGCACAAACTCGTACTTGAGGTATAGGCGACAAAGAAATTGGTTTACCACTTTTGATGACATCTCCCAGTAACATAATTATTCGCTAAGGATTACAGATTGACAGATTCTGACGTAGCAGTTATTAATCTGTCAAGCGAAAATAGCCCTTGACGTTTTGTACGTGCAAATGATATTCAGCCTTAGAGTGGTAAACCAATTTCTTTGTCGCCTATACAGAACGCGAGACTTGATTGAAAACACTTTCAATACATCGATAACTTATACAAAGGCTAGCGATTTGTTTATCAACTCAATCATGAGAAAAAACATGTTGTCTGCACCTTGAGTATTAATTACCAGCATCGCGTTGTTCAATGAAGAATGTTGTTAATCTACTGTCGTGCTTGGTTTATAGCGCGGCGGTGATGGACGGTTTTCATCTCTAAGTTCGCTTATAGACTTGTAAAAATTTACAATGTGCGTTTTAGGTAGGTACCTACCTACTAGGTATCTAACAAAATATAAAATGTTTTGTTTTTATTTTCCATTTAAAATAAAAAAAACTTTATTCATGACTTCAAATATTTCAAATACATGAACAAGAAAGGGTTGACATTTGTAGGTAAATAACTTGGCATGGGAAAATTCGTGAGCATTCTCAAATGCTGCTACAAATTTGATTCAAATCAAAGCAAGTTTATTGCGTTGACGTGCGGAAACTGGGGTGGGCGTGATTTCTGGGGTCTTTGACGACTACCCAACATTGCGTCAAACCTTGCCAAGGCCCATGAAATTGATAAATGATTGGAGTTTGTGGAAGCGTTCGATCGTTAGGCTCGAATACTTTTATTGCCCTTAATGGATCCTACACAACCACCTGTAAGATATACGTTGCCAGTACACTGCAAGTACACTAGTTTATTATTATTTTTATTTCAGATTTATAATCCATATATCTTAAAGCTATATTAATAATTATTTTTAGAATTATAATCAAAATTAAATGTTTCAAATTAAATTAAGTAAGTAATAGTGTAGAAGGAATGTGCGTGCATTAACAATTTTATCAATTTAATTGGTCCATGCTGGATTAGACCAATTGATAGTATTCTAATTTATACAACAAACATTATGTTAAATAAAACATGTTTACTTTACCTACGTTAATATTATCGTGATGTGCCTACACATGTTATTAGTTACGCGTAAACTTAGGCTATGTAGGTATTCTTCTAATGTAACAGATAAATTGTGAAAAATAACTTCAATATATTTCTATAGAATATTTATATTTTAATAATTATAAGACTAGAATAGTATTATAATAAGCTCCATTGGCAAAATTTCTTAAAATAATAATTGTCTTTGGAATGAAATCCTAGCTAAATTTTACCTTGCGTATTTTGACAAAGAAAATTAATGTTAGTTCATTTCTTTTGTTTGACTTATTTTCTTTTTAACATAGCTTATTATCATTCAGTTACAAATTAATATACTAATTTAAAAGCAAATTAAGTTTCCAATTTTCATATTAAGGTGATATCAGACGGTTCACTCAATTTTTTTATATTATTTAGCATAAATGAATGATATAGATTTTAATATGCCAATCGGCTACAGGACTCGAGATTAAATAGATAAACCCGAATGAACGTTCAAGCAATATTCAGACTGTTTATTTGGATTGGAAGTGAAAGACACCGGTACCAGTTCACTAATGAATTAACTCGGCATTAATGCTACATTTTGTGTTATGTAACTTGGAGTGAAAGATGCAAAATGAACGTTGAAAATGAACCAAAAATGACCGATCTGATATCACCTTTAGGCATACGAATTTTACGGAAAATGATGTTGCTGGCCTGAGAGCCAATAAATATTAATACGCATCGTACGGCTACATCGAACCCACTGCAGATGAACTGATCCAATACCTAATCTCATTCTCCTAATATACACTATCATATGGTGCGTGCTCAGCTTATCAATATCCTGAGGGTCCGTACTGCTACTACAATAGGTAGAAAATTCGTATGTTTATTTCGAGAGCAAAAATGTAACGTTGGAATAAGCGAGCGTTCATTATTTTGAGGGATTATGTTATGAAACCTGTCATAAAATCATTTATAACACAATCACATTTTGTTTGTAAATATAGCAAGTTCAGAACATTACTTGATTTGTTATATATAAGGGCACCCGCGATATTATAGGCGTGGTTTTTACAAAAACAAGTGAACTGTGTTTATTGTGTGTGACTTGTAAGCGTAGCGTTAAAGTAAAGGGTTCTTTCTTATTTGATTTCTTTGTTTTGGGAAAATAGGTATACAAGAAATTTTGTGTGTTAAAATACACACTAAATATTTTGTATACCTATTTTGTTTATGTATGCTACCTTAGTATTTTATCATCAAAACACTTTTCATATCTAACTTTTATAAATTTTGCGTGTAAAATATCCTTCAACCAAAAATCTATTTTGGGCTTATATAACTCGGGTCAGTGATAACTTAGTTAATTTATACTGTTGAGTATTTGACCGGGACCGAACCAGGAAGCAATATAATAGGGTTACAAAAGATAATAAACCTTTTGTGACCCTATTATATTGCTACTAAAGATGGAGTTAGAACAAATGTTGGTCTACTCGATATGAATGATCTCATAATAATCTCACTGGAACTCTGAAATAACGTTTTCTCACGAGAATAAAAATCTCATATTAATTACTGTTGGTATATTAAACATATTTCTATTCAGTTGTAATAATTAATACATGGTCATTGTAGCGGTCAAGTTATAAATAACGATGGCGCAACGTACTAGTAGAACAAAAAAAAACGGTCAAGTGCGAGTTTTTGTCCGGAACCTTATGTGAGATATTTTCACAGTAATAGTAGTGTGCAAACGCTAAACGCTCACACCACTCAACATTTTAACCATTTTTTCTTATACCTACTGTATGTAGGTATGAGAAAAATGGTTCAAATTTTAATGTGAAATAAAGTCCCTGGCTATCCTTATGACTATGCACTTTTAACATACATTAATACAATGTCATCACGCGCACTCCATGGCATAATTTAGAAGCTATTAGAATCGAGCTCATGTTTTTGCGCCAGACTTCAAGCTTCCAATTACAGGCAATCTGCACATTGCAGCGTCAGATCCAAACCGTGTTGCGGTCGGGGGGTTGTTGAGTGCCGTGCTGAATCGTTGAATCTCATTTATCTTGTTTATGTAGCCACGATAGTCCAGTAGTTTATTTAATTCAACCGTGACTTTGCGGATATATTGAACAATGCACAAACATCGCATTGTGTTCAGATATTATTTATTAGCCACATTATCTTAAACCAAAACTATTTAATTAAGTTCCGGATTGTAGAAGTTTATACGAAGAGCATTATTATTGTACCATATTTAGTGCATCTATTTCCCTGAAAAGGCCTATTATTTCTTATAATGAAGATATGAAAAAAGTAAATACATATGTAGATCCAAACTTAACGATTCTGAATCCTCTGAAGAGTTAAGTTGGTCTTTTTGTTTGTTCGAGCATCGACAGATATTTTGGTCTACGCGTTCGAACGTCGCGGGTTTCAGCTAGTATTACACATTAACTACATAATGTAACAGTAGGAAATAAGTACGTGTCTATGTTTGCAATATTCTGCTATCCTGAATATAATTGCATATATATGTATAATTGTATATACTAATTCGACTCATATTACTTGGATATCTTAGAGAGGTTGTAAGGTTTCGAGCTTACTGGATACGAAACCTTTGGCATTTTAGTGAAACTCACACTAAAAGAATTCTGAAAAGAGATAAAAATTTTTTAGTTTGGGTATAAACCACGCATCAGAAAATCGCTGTTTTTGTACTGTAAAATAACAAAACATATATTTATGGCCATAGCAAATTTTATTACAAAAAAAGTATTATGTTGTTTTGAATTAATATCTTGTTTTAATGTAGTAATTTCATTATTACGTTTAAAATGTTCAAATTTAAAAAAGAAGAAGAGTTCTTGATTTCCTAACTTTTTTTTTCAGACTAGACAATTTTATTAATCTATTCGAATAGTCCCTAGACTACCCTAGATGTGATGTTATTTCACGCTAGGTGCCTTCCGCCTGGAAGTAATCGCGCTATGCAATAAGACAGCCTTTTGAAAACATTTTTTGTTATCTTAGTTAATAATCATACAAAATATCTGTCAAAAAGTTTTAATTTATTTAAGAAACCTAATTCGCATTGTACAAGCTTTGCTTAGTTTGGAACAAGATAGCGTTGTGTCATAAGTCCATGAATATTTTTTTTATTGAACTCACTTCAATACCTTTAATCAGATTAGCGGACTATAAACATTGAAAACAAAAATATCGTAATATTATAACCCTATTATTTTACAAATTAGAATAACTGTACCCTTGTTAAATGACAACAGTTTTCATTGATTCCAAGCTTTTTCTTAAATTAAGCTTTAAGTCACTTTGATATAATTATATTTTATATTTATTATATTATTTATTTATTATAGTTATTTATTTATAGTGTTTATTTTTTGTTTGCCTGTTTTACTTACTCTATTGTTGTAATCCCAAATATATTGTATAAAACCTACTTTCAATTGGAGTAGGTAGTGGTTTATTTTAGATTAACAATCGTTTATTTAGTGGATCTCTATTGCGTTAGTAAGTATTTTCTTTTTATTCTTTATTGTACACAAAAACTATATAAACGCAAGAAACTTAAATATATATATTTAAACAAAGGTGAGCTTAACCCTAATAAGAGTATTCTACCAGCAAACCTTCATACCTTTCAAAACTTCTTGCCATATCTTAATTTGAAAGAAAGAAAGAAAAATCATTTATTATTATATATAAACTAATGGTAGGTTCTTATACAATAAGGATAGAGTACATACATTTAAAATATACATACCTATATATAAGTACGTGCGATAGGTATTTTATTTGTACAATACCCAACCATAGCATATTGAGGCAATGGGGGTATGCTCAGCACAAATGTTACACAGACGGTGTCTGTGCAACGCTGATTTTCAGCATATGTAATGTAATTTAATTTTAAGTCTCTTTTACATATTTACAATACTATTTAAATTTATAGACGTCATCGTCTATTATATTCAATCATATTGCGTACAGTGCACAAACAAGCAAAGTCATACGTAAGGTATTGTATAAGAATATATTTATTTCTTCAATACCCCGGACCGGATGCGGTTGAGGTCGGCGGCCATGGTAGTTTTAATTTTTTATGTGCACGCTTAGTTTATAAATATTGGTATAACGACATGATTAAGCCAAAGTAAAATAGTAATTATTACAATATATAAAAATGAATTTTCATGGCATTCTTTCACAACGCAACTCTGAAACTAGCAAGTTTGTGATATCGGATTTGGAGTAATATTTAGTGGGTATGTGTTTTTTTGTAAAAATCATACAGTTAATGGTAGTAAAACCCGTATAATGTATTATTACGTAATAATTTTCTTAATGATCTAGCTCTTCTAGCGACACAAACTTAAATGTGATAATTGGTGCAAGTTTCGATCCTCGGTTCATGTGTACCTACTATTCTTCTACATATATTAATAACATAATTCAGATAAAACAATTAAGTACATATCTGAATTATGTTCTTTTATTGGATTATCAATTTTTTTTACTATCCTAAATCGTGAACTAACCTAAACTGGGCAAAGGCCTCTCCAAAACTTTTATCAAAGTTTACTTCATTCATTGACTTCTCTAGCATTTACTGTATTATTCAGTGTATTTAGAAGGTATGTTAATAACACTTTACGAGATAGAGTTCTGTGAGACGTAGGTATAACTAATAAAAACGTAAACAGGACTAACTTCATGTACAGTAAGCGTCATCAATCGGTTAATCTATTTGGACACATGATGCATCATTTGCAACCATGGTCTTTTGACAGGCGTCATGTGTGAGTACGATTCCCATCAGGAACACATTTTAGTGATATGTCATCACCGCTTACAGAAACCCGCTTAGAGAGGTTTACGTATTAACAAATATTTTTTGATAGTGTTTATACACATAGTATCGCCGTGGGTCGTGGTTTCGCTTCCCACCCAGAGCAAATGTTTGTGTTATGAACATAAATATTTGTTCTGTCAGGGTATACGATGTATTGTATGTACCTATGTATTTACAAAAAAATGTATATTAGTATTCTATCAGCATCTAGTTTCCATGGAACAAGATTTGCTTAGTTTGGGACTAGAGAATGATGTGTGAATTGTCCATAAATGTTTATTATTTATTTATAGTATTCTGATAACAAATAATTTTACGATTCATGGAGGAACCAGTTGATGTTGCTGACAGTACATAGGTACAATAAACACCCGATGTCACGATCCTACATAAATAACTAGGTTCTGAACTTCGGACCCCACATTACATTAAGAGCCCCTGTCTTGTGGTTCTGGACACTTTCAGGTATCAGAGAGGTATCTTACCCACACTTACCTACAATTTAATGTCAAGTGCGTTGATGGGGCAAGCTGTCAAATCTTAATTAAAAAGCTAGTAATTTGGTGCGTGTAGTATAAAATCAGGTAGTCTTTAGTCTTAATTTGTTATTATTTAGCAGTTGTCTTCAATAATGTGAAAAAAAATTGCTACGACCAGCTATGACAGACGACGACGACGTCATCCGTGGCACTATTTGTCGGTGATTTTTCGAATGCAAAACATGGCTAGATTCGATTTTATTAATACAATGACAAATCATGGTCTATCATTTGGCTACACCTATGTTAAATCAATACCAAAAAATAATTAATCTACTTTGGGATACATGTTCCATTTTCTCAAAAAGTGCAAAACTTGCAACACCAAAAAAATATCATTAAAGTAAATGATAATATATCACTTAAATACCTATCACTTAATTAATTCAGAACTTACCCAATTATCAAGTTACTTTTATTTATTTGACAAACATTTTTTTAATCCTTTATTATATACATTTTCCGGCGGCAATCGCGTAACACAATATATAAATAGTGTGGTTCGTGGTTCGTATGAAACCCAACTCGAAATTTTAATGATGTCACCATTATTTTTTTTCATTATACTCGTTATATGAAAGAAATGTTCAGTTGAAAACATCGGTAGTGTTACCTACAACTCATTTTACTACGTTATTAAGAACGGTAACGTTATATTTTTTCATGAAAAAAGTCATCTATTAAATGTCAAATAAATATTGACAGGCGTTGGTGCCATGGGTCGTGTGTTCGATCCCCATCCAGAGCAAACGTTTGTGTGATGAACATAAATATTTGTTCTGTGTCTAGGTGTTACTATGTATTCTATGCATGTAGTTTATTTTTTTATTTTATGAATTTACAAAAAAAATGTATTTATGTATTCTATCAGCCATCTTATTCCCATAGTACAAGTTTTGCTTAGTTTGGGACTTGTGATGTGTGAAATGTGATATATAAGTAATAAAAGACCCATAAGAATACATACCGTACTTGAAATAAAATTCAGTATTTATTAAAGTACTAATATTTATTTCCACATACCTATCTTTTTTTAATAAAATTAAAGATTTTTGTATTTCTTCATGAGATCCAGTTTGGTGGAAAGAACTACAAAACAAAACATTTTTAGAAAAAAATGCAAACAGTTCCAAGATTCATTCAACTCTCAAGTTTGTTTAGACTTACATTATTTACTTAGCTGGTACTTGCCACATTGTTCACATAGAATAACAGTCAAGACGGCTTTCATCTAAAAATGTACTTATTTCTAAATAAATTTACAAATTGAATAAAAATACATATTTGCGAAACATTACTCTCTATAAAGTTAATAAAAAAAATTACAATTTAATTATCCCTTTCATTTCAGTATTTATTTTCAGTGACCGTGCAGTTATAGGTACGTAGGTACAGATAAAAAATAAGTAATGATATAATAGGTAATACCTAAGTTTATTAATGAAATACCTAGTTGCTTGCTAGTATTATCTCAGTAAGAAATATAAAACTTATGCTGTACAAGGGTACAGCACTTGACAGTCGTCATCGTCCATGTTGTGGGTTCCATTCCCACCAAAACAAACATATTGCTATTTTTAACTACTTTAAAATATTTGATCAATAGAATATTTAAAAAAAATTGAGGTTGATTGTGTGGTATGAAATTTAAAATGTTGATGAATAAGGAATTACTTATTTAGATACAAAACGAATAGATAAATATTTATCAAATACTTAAATAAATATTTATAAAAGCTGTATTTATAAAATACACAAAATAAGAATTACGACAGTAATTAAATCAGCCCGGATATATATAGAGCAACAAAAACATTAGCGTCCGTCTTGGAGGGCTATCCAGCAAGGGGAAACTTGCGTGACCGAATATCCTTTCAGATGCAGTTCAGTTTTTGTTGGTTTTACTATAGTAACTCATCAGTATTCCGGTGGAATTGGGTGGACTGACGTGATTGAGCTTTATAAAATTATGACTGAGCTTCTTAAAAATGACGTCAATGTCGCGGTTTAGAGCGTGGCCTACCTGATTTGAGCATGGCCTACCTGATTTAAGAATGACCAACCAGATTTGAGCATGGCCTACTTGATTTCGTTAATTTTATCAAACGGTATAAAAATCGACCATTCAAAATATCAATAAAAGACGAAGAAGAAAACTGATATGTTATTTGATCAAATAACAGTTCAAAAACATTTCAGTTGTCAGGATACCCCACCTGATGTTTTTATTTTTAGAGCTTTTATTTACAATCACGTTTTAATTTGGTTTGTAAAACAGACTTGTAATTGTCTCGCTTGAGATTTTGCACATATGTTTAATGTATCACACAGACAAACCCTATCTCCGGGTGTTATCTCGAGGTACTTTTATAATTGACTGCATACCTAAGTGTATATCTCAGATTATTTAAAAGTACTACATTTTTTTTGTTGTACTCTACAAATATACATTACATGCAACTGAAATCTCAGCTGATATTAATTGATGAGTCTAGGGCAAAGTTTTAGTCATCGAAATACAAATTCCGGCAAAGACTTCCTTTGGCTACCAAGATAGGCGTAACTACATCACATCAAAACTTGCAGGATTATTTTAGTTTTACCTTATTTAATAAAATCGTTTTCATTCCCAAGTTTCCACATCGACTGATTTCTCTGACTCATGACTCTACCAAACGTAAACTCTACTCTTCTTTAGGTAGGTAAGTAAATGTCAATGTTGTTATTTAAAGACCACAAAACAGAGTAAGCTTCGAGTACCTTTGTACTGTTGCAATGGCTCTAATTAAGTTTAATTTACTTAACTGTTGTTTATTTTGGCTTTAAATATTCCTATCCATTTTAAGCTTACTGTAGTTAATTAATGTTATAACTGTTCAAATATTGTGACAGGTAACAATTATTTAATGTTCTATTGTCAAGTTAAAACATTGTTGTGAAATAATCTCGCTTTAAAAAATACTTAGGTAGTTGTGTAGGACAACACTAGCTGTCAGGCGATGGTGAAGGAAAACCGCGTAGCACAAAACATTCCTGTAAAATAATATAATTTGTGTTTTATTGAATAGTCAAAGACTCTACAGTAGGTGTAGTACCTGTTTTTATTTCCAGCTTATAGAGCTGAAAACAACGTCCAGGAATTTAAAAATAACACAAAATATAAGTATCAAGCAGTTTGTGTAAAGAATTTTTGTTCAGAAAATTGTAATGGTACAAAAAGGATTTTTCCGGGAGGTAAAATCTGGTTCATGAAATGCGACGGTAACGTGTCACATTTGGCTAAACACCATCCCGGAACATAAGGAATAAAACGCGCATGTTTAAATATCGTTTTAAAAAAACAACATTTAAACATGCGCGCTCTGTGATGGCATCCAAGTCCGTGGCAATAACTCATGTTTCGAAACTCGACACTCGCCTCAAATAGTTGACACAACTAAAATTAAACTATAGTAATTTCGCTTCACGACACACAACTAGCTAATTGTATTTGAAATAATATTCCTGCCTAGGCAATGATCCAATTAAAATTCCAATTAACCTGGCATATAAATACTCATTACATCAACCTCATGTTCAAGAAACTTCGCGTTTTGCCTTTGACAGCAGAGTTATGATGAAGATATTACCCAGATTTTAGTCAGCCGGGTTTCCTGTAAAATGTTTATGTATGCCCCTTAACAAAACTAAAAATAAACTAATAATTGTGCTTCATGGCCCACAACTAGCTATTTGAATTTGAAATAATATTCCTGCCTAGGCAGTGATCCCATTAAAATTGCAATTAACCTAGCTCGATGCATATAATCTCAACTCGTAAAGCAATATACTGATAAACTGATATCTTCTTATTCAACAACTATTAATAACGATATCACTGTATTTATTAAAAGATTGGAGGCCATCAATGCACAACAAATGGTTATTGCTTTTAGATCCAATAAACTTGGATGCAAGCTTATGTTTTATTCCATTTTTATGGATAAAAAAAAAATTGTAAAAAGATACTCAAATTATAATACAAATTCAAAATTCGATAGGACGAGAATCACACAACCTTATCGTCAAACTGTTTGTAACTACCTACCCTCAAAAATATCAATTCCATCTTTGATTGAAATAAGAATTGCCTATTATTTTATTTGGCCCTAATATAAACAAAATGTGTATTACTAAGTTATATATAAGTTTTGTTGTTTTTCAATAACCTACGTAAGTACTTAATATAAGTTTTTTTGTTTTAGAAAGTGGACCTTCACTAAAATGAAAGATACAACATGATTGGCGCGACTTCTAAAACTATGCGCGCTGTGAAGCTATTCATTGCCGCGGAGTTCAAACAGAGCCTATGGGAGCCATTCAACAAAACGGAGTCCATCAATATTTCAGAAGATGCCTTCAACGTGTCTGCTGTCAATGAAACTACATTCTCTTTCAACGGCGATGATTTCATTTTTGACCGTACAGATGTCAGGATCATATTCATCACGCTCTACACACTGGTCTTCTGCTGCTGCTTCTTTGGTAAGCATAATTATTTATATATTTTAAAAATGCTTTCTTAATTGTATTTCATTAAAGGTCGACCCATATCGATGAACGGAATGAAATTCATGAAAAGATATCGGTTAAATTATGTTTATGCTGGAACGCATAAATATTGAGGAAACGATAAATTTCCGAGACTTCGTCTTCGAATCATATTACGTATTTCAATAATGTAGATTCATTTTGGATTTCCCATCAACGGAGAGGACCGCTTTATTTAACTTTACTTGATAGGCAAATCATTCTTTTAATAGCAAAGATACTACGGTTGGTGCTAGGTTACGAAACGAATAAAATGGAATCACCGTTTCAGAGGGCTGAGCACTAATAAATATGACAATCATAAACGTAAGGTA
The DNA here is from genome assembly GCA_932527185.1 of Ecliptopera silaceata. Classification (NCBI taxonomy): domain Eukaryota; kingdom Metazoa; phylum Arthropoda; class Insecta; order Lepidoptera; family Geometridae; genus Ecliptopera; species Ecliptopera silaceata. The sequence goes on from OW052192.1 coordinate 6,523,380, forward strand.
TTTAATGGCCCCTCTCCACAATCGCCGATTACAGACGTTTACGCGCATTCACGATAGTGTAGAGGGCATACTCGCCTTCAAACGCCGATGGTCGTCGCATGATCGCCACGATCCATGAATTGTCGGTTTTTCGGGCACGCATCAAAGGGACTCCTCTACACAATCGGCGATTAAACGTTCGCACGTCGTTCGATCATCAGCGATAGTGGAGAGCCGGCATAAGATACACTGCGCGCTAACGATGCAACGTTCGTCAGCAAGGTTGATGTTGACGCGCAATGCATATTAATTACGTCACTATTTCGACAAGTTTACGATTGTCACATATAATACCACAAGAGCTTCAAAATTATCGGGTATTTTCCGATAGGTTCGTTGCAAACAAATGAAGGAGAGGAAAAATCACTCGCGCTTCGCGCTCGTGATTTTTTAACCTGAAAAACTTGACGATTTTATTTGTTTGCAGGGAACCTTGAGGGAAATGCCAGATAATTTTGAAGCTCGTGTGGTATTCGGGGGATTATTTTTCCGTCCCAAATTTCGGCCAATAGAATTGCACCATGAGACGTATTAATGGGAACATTTCCTTTGACTTTTTTATCGATGGTGGACAGAGAACAAACTCCAAATCGACTCATTTTCATGCAAAATCTCCAATTTTCACAATTGAATTCAACCTGTCAGTTTGACGTGTTTGGATCATGTTGTATAGCAAAGACCAGAGAAAATTTTCAAAATATTATCAGTATAATACCATGTAGGTTGTACCACGTGACGTCGAATGTTGCAATTCTATTGGTCGATATTTGGGTCGGAAAAATAATCACATTTATTCGTGCTTGCCTCCCCGATCAACGCAACGTTGACATAAAAGATGCAACACTGTTGCGGAAAGCAATTACCGAACGGTTGCCGTCGGCGCGCAGCGTTCGTGGACAGCATAAACAAAGAAGCGAGTAGGACAGTTAATAATATTCGCCAAAATAATATCTCCATGCGTCCATATTTTACCCATATTTATTCAGGAAACGTTGCAGTATTTTATGTAGCATGAACAACACAATTTTCTTTCTTATTAAACGGTAGACCAATAAGACTTTTTTAAATGTTGATAATTATAAAAGGTAAAAGTAGCTTTGCTTAGTTTGAGACTAGAAATGTCCCTCAATATTTATTTATATAATTTGGCAACCAATATGTACTGGTACTTACCTAAATTGTACCTAATTGTACTTGATTCCAAAAGAAATTTGAAAAGTAAGTATCTCTTCAATTATCTCTCAAATCTGGGAACTAAAATTACAGCAAATTGGATTGTATCTTCCGTGATCCCTCCATTAGTACCTATTCAAATATACTTTAATATACTATCTTCAGATATGATGCCTACAGAGAATGAAAATAATGTTCTTTAGACGAAATTAAGTAGATATTTTAGATCAAGAGAGAACACCGGATGGTAAAATTAATTGAACCAATTAGGCAGTTCCTGTAGAACAACAAATTTAATTATATTTTGTAAAACTGTTACCTAGGTAGGTACCCAAAACAGAGATGAATTACGAACAAGTAATAGGGGGAGAGCCCATAACGCCCAGACCTTCGTTATTTTATTAAGGCTGAAAGTTTCCCTGTGTGAGCCTCCAACACAGGTAAGAACGACCCCTGACTATCGAGTTTCGGTTGTGGTTACTTTAGCAGATAACCGGTGGTAAAGGTGTACCTACTTATAAAATAGGACCTTACTTTCCTTAAAGTGTAAAGTTCAATTTTTCTATATTTTCTCCAGAATACCTTTGGGAATCACGATGTTCATTGCCGGACACTTGTCACGGTTGCTTCCTCCTGCCAGACACCCCTAAACCTTAATAAATTTTAATCATACTTTCGTCATAGTATAAAAGCTGAATTTTATATATGTTACTAAGAGACTTATAAAAATATGGTACCTCAAAAGCCAGACAGTTGTCATGGTTTTTACATCTCGCCAGACACATTGAAAGCCCGCTGTAGGTGCGAGCGCGAGAGATCTGCTAAAGTAACCACAACCGAAACTCGATAGTCAGGGGTCGTTCTTACCTGTGTTGGAGGCTCACACAGAGAAACTTTCAGCCTTAATAAAATAACGAAGGTCTGGGAGTCATGGGCTCTTAGGCTTTAAACAATTGTCGAATGAATGTAAATAATTAAGCTGTCACAAACTATTCACAGAAATTCGAAATTACGTTGTATTTCTTAGATCCGATTGTTACATAAATTTTTAGTTTTTTACCCTCGGAGGTATTCGTTAATTTTTACGAAAGTATTATTTTTCATATCCTTATTTAATATACTTAGGTAGATAGTCTTGTGTGTGTAGTGTGTACTGTAACAAATTCAAGATGTAGCCGCAGGTTGTAAGTCGGTATCATATTAAGCCTTAGTAGGTATACTACTTTTATTATTTTAAGAAATTAATACTCTTACTAGAAATTTTTACAGAATTTCAGCGAGCCATAAAGAAAGCTTTTTATTCATCTTTTCCTACAGCCCAATCAGTTTCAAAGGCCGATTTCTGTCAATCACTTATTTTATTTAGAAACCCGCCTTTGTTCTTATATTTCCAATCTTTTCTACGGTTTTATCCAGGGGCAGAAACGCTTGCAAACTTTTATTGATTATATTTTACGTCTATTGGTCTCATCATCATCATCATCGACCTATATTAGTTCACTGCTGGACGTAGGTCTCTCCCAAGACGCGCCCTGAGCCCGGTCTTGTATTGGTCTATCTTATTAAAAGTTAGGGCAGACTTGATGTCTTGATTACCATACGTAGTGGTGAAATAATATCAACGCTAACCTATTAACAGATGGGGATATATACTTATACAAAGTTACATAATGTTCCAATAAACCCAAAAAGCAGGTATTTTGTGGTTATATCATGGCAAACTGTATACCTTCGACTTTTGATACGTCAAAGTTTTTTATTAAAATCGTCCTAAAAATAGCTTATACCTAATACGCATTTAAATGTTTGTGCAAAAGCACTGAGGGTGGGCTTTCTCAAATACCTAAATAACTTGCACCCACTTTTGTATAAAAATTGTAAAACGATTTAAGTAATTTATTTTTTCAAACTATTCTGTATTTCAATCTAGTCAAACTATTCTCGTGTGTGCCCTTTCAACTTGTAGGAACATTATGTAATACGTTGTATTATATTGTATTAGTATTGTAATTCCTACTCCAAATTAGTATAGAAACTGTGGATGTGTCACATGCAAGAAATACTATTATTCTCAGCTGGCATGTCTCATCAGTCCTGCCTAGGAAATAATGGCCTAGTTAAATTTAATTATTGTTCCATTACGCTGGTAATATGTAGAGCAGTATTTGCTGTATTGGATAAGGACAAGGGCTTTAGCTATAGCCCAGCAGATAGGTATATTAGGTTTACTTAGGTAGGTATATTGTAGGTTATAAGAACCGACAACCGTTGGAAAAACGGATACTGGAGTGGAAACCGCGTTAAGGCAAGCGTAGTGTAAGACGTCCTCCGGCGTGATGGAGCGACAATCTGCGGAGTGTAGCTGGCAAACACTGGATGAGAAGAGCCTAAGACCGGGCTCAGTGGCGCGTCTTGGGAGAGACCTACATCCAGCAGTGGACTGATATAGGTTGATGATCATGATGATGATGATTACTTCTTAGAAGAAAGAAATACAATACTCTATGTATCACTAAGTACGTATTTATTGTACGGACCGTACAATAAATAGTTGTCTAATTAGTACAGTAGGCTTTCTAGTTAACGAGTAATAATTTAACAAAGCTAGGCATAGTTACCAGGATCATTATCGTAAACAAGTTTTAATCCTAAACCGGTACTAGTCGGAGAGTTTGTGCGTTTTATAAAACTTTTTTTTTTCAGGTAATTTATTGGTGATCCTCGTAGTAACATTATCAAGAAGATTACGCTCGATAACTAATTTCTTTTTGGCAAATTTGGCGGTGGCTGATTTATGCGTTGGAGTGTTTTGTGTCTTCCAAAATCTGACAATATATCTTATCCCGAGGTGAGTGCATTGGAGCATCTCTAAACATTGTAGACAGTAAATATAAAAATCGATAACATTTACATACAAAATTTTTGCACCAGACCTGATAGGTATATTTCAGGTCACGTACTGAATCTACCTTTTACAAACATAGATTTATAAACCCAAACACCAAAATCTGTTAGGACTTTTCAATTCGATTGAATCACAAACAAAATGTTTATCTTACAACGTAACTTTCAATTCTGAATGACTGCACAATACAAAACCTTACATTAGGTAAAGGTCGAATGGTTGTATTGTACAATTCGGATCATATTATTCGGCTTCAAATTTTTAGATTACTTTATATTTGATTTGAAAGTTATCCTTTTTCAGCTCTTTCTCGAAATTTTTGTGGTTTTGGGTAATTTTGTGTTGGTTTACTTTGCCAATAAAAGACTATGGCGAGTTCATTTTATTTTATTTATTTTGGTACTGATTTGGACCAGTTGAACTATTTATAGATCGTTTGCAACGGTATGTAGATAGTTCAACTGTTTCTTATGTACTTTATATGGCTATGTACATTTTGTAAATACTGTAATAGTCGGAAATTTGTTTGTGAATAAAGATTTTATTTATTTCACGAAATTTCAGCTGGGTGTTCGGGGATTTCCTTTGCAAGATGTACCAGTTCGTCCACTCTCTCAGCTACACTGCGTCAATATTTATCCTGGTTGTGATTTGTACGGAGCGATACTTTGCGATAATTCACCCTATCACATGTAAACAAATTCTTACTTCCACGAGACTTCGCGTGAGTAAATTAATTTATATAGTTTTAATTGGTATTGCGTAAGAACAATCGTAGTGCGTAGAGACACGATTCATCATACCTAAATGTTAGCGTGGTACGAGCTTGAAATCTATTAAACTTAAATAATTTTTAACATTATTAAGATATCAATTTCAACCGAGACGATTTTTGTAAAATAGAGGTAAAAATAGTACATGTTTGTAGTATCTGATTTAAAAAATGATTTTAGCAAAGTCTAATAAAGAAAACTTCTCAGAAGAAGACCTCCAAAATACGTGTCCCATCTTAATATAAGTAAACACCACTTCCCATCAAAAGTAATGACGCCAAGCGGTGCGGCCTTTAACTAATCAGTACTTCCGTCCTTAGTGACGACGTCCAGTTATATTCCCATTTTTTTTCGGCATGCCTAGACGCCTCTTTAATTCTTACAATGTTGCTGCTCGTTGAACAAATTAGAATTACTGCTGTTTTCAAACATTATTTTTGTCATCCCTTTTTATGACGCCATTAACAGATTCTTAGACTAGGTACTTGACTTACGGCCGGTTTCTCGAACGATGATCAACGAAAACATCTAATAATTACTATGTATCAAACTCGGATCAATCGTGATTTGGGTTTCCAGAAACCGGCCGTTATTGAAGTTACCTATAAAGTCATTTTTTTATTTCGGTACTACATTGACAACAGGTCAACAATGCGTGTCAAGTTTCTGAACTGTAAAGACAAGAGCTCATTTAGCTTCCCAATGTCTGTCTTGGGTGTTGTTTTATTTGCGTTCTGTACTTAGTAGGTACTCAAAGTAAACAAAATTTTGATGACAAACTTTGTTTACAGATGGTAATTCTCGGAGTCTGGATCACAAGTGCGGTGTACAGTGCCCCTAAGTTCATATGGGTCGAAACTATAACAAACGACCTAGGGGATGGTAATATGGAGACTATTTGTATAACTCAAAGAAGGAAATATGATTCTAAGTTATTCGACATGGTGAATTTTGGCCTCCTCTACGTGACCCCGCTGTGCGTAATGACGGTAAGTGGCACACGGATGAGTATTCTACGTGACACGTGACACGTGACTTAAATCACTCACTTCCACATTCCATAAAATAAGGAACACATTGTTATGATCAGTTTTTGATAGTTGTCTTCTTTAGATTTTTATATCTTGGTAAGTACTGATTTATAACACTAGAGTATTTCTTCCATTTAAATAAAATATTTATTTATGTAATATAGTTATAAGAGAAAAGTGTCAAAGGCCAGCTCGACAGCCGAACGATGCTGCGTCATCGCGCAATGTGAATCGAATACGCTGCTGTTACACTTTACGATTGTCCTTATTCGTGCTCACCTCAGTATACAAGCATCCTACGATAACATAAACCATACCATGTAATGAGGACACGGATAACCGAAATATATTATTTATTTATTTATATGGTTGTAGGACCACCAGAATGTAGGTAAATGACGAGGTAGGTATTCATAAAAATATATTATTAACATTTGTAAATTGAATACTTACGCGCTCATCTGGCACTGCGTGAAACCATTCAATCACAAGGTATGACAAGATAGATAAAAAAGAGAACTATATTAAAAGCTTTAATATTCTTGTGCAATCATGTTCATCTGTCCGTTTTCAGACAACCAATGTATGAGATTTATGTGTTTAATTTGAACGGCAAAAACCATTTACACAAATTAATTTAAAATGTGAAACAATTCATATTGGATACTTGGAGACAACTTTTAGCCTGTTTAAAGTGATGAATATCTGATCGTTACTGGCAATGGTTCCAGTGTGTACTGCTGTTTAGTATCTTTGCCAGCAACAAGTGTGGTCTATGACGACGTTATCATGATAATTTTTTTTTTAGCATACCATTTAGCTTCTAGTCCTACTATGTAATATTATAAATGTGAAAGTTTGTGTGGATGTATACCTATTTGTTAATCTTTTATTATTTTCGCAAATTCACTTTGGTAGCTGTATTTGGTACGAAAGTCCTACTAATTATAAATGTGAAAGTTTGTATGTATGGATGGATGTATGTTTGTTACTCTTTTATTTTAATCGCAAACCCCTTTAGTAGCTGTATTTGGTATGAAAGTCCTACTATGTAATATTTTACATGTGAAAGTTTGTGTGGATGGATGTGTGTTTGTTACTCTTTTTTTTTTGCGCAAATCCCTTTAGTAGCTGTATTTGGTATGAAATCCTACTATGTAATATTATAAATGTGAAAGTTTGTATGAATGGATGTGTGTATGTTAAAAACTACAGAATTGATCTGGATGCAATTTGCCACAAATATAGATTTTAGTCTGGAATACACGTAGCACATAGACTACTTATTATCGGTAAATGTATGGTGCCCGTGGGATAGATTTGTTTTAATAATTCATAAAGCAAAGTTTTTTTTACATAGGTAGTGGTACTAATTTTATTAAGAAGATAGGATCATGATAAAAATTATAAGCCACATAGAGTACCTATACTTATTCATCTTATACAGATAAAGTCGCGGGCACGAGCTAGTAAAATAATAAAATCGTGCAATTTTTGTCTGGAATGTAGGACTTCGTCTCAATAAGTTATATCATAGGTTAAACGGGTTTTTTCACTTATATGTTCCAATTTTCTGCGTAATGAAAATCAATATTCTTTCCTGAATTATTTATCACATTTTTGGAAGGACCAATTTATTTATTGAATACCACGACGAACATTATTTATATGTTCTGGGAAACATTGTTTGTTTTATGTGATTGTTACTACGTATTTAAGAAAATATATATTAAAGTATTCTACAGCAATTAGATTCTCTTAAAACAAGCTGTGTAGCAGTTATGGTAATGGGTATGTACATAATCTACCCACTAAATCACAGTATTGGATAGAAAGAAAGTTATATCTTTGTCGAGACCCTTTTTGCTTATCTTTTTTATCAAACTTATACAGTTATAAAGTTTTTTAATTTTAAACCAGTATACCGTAAGCTTCCATCACTTAGAGTATCAATAATGTTCTAGCTCAGGTAAGACTGGCAATCAGCTAGACCATGAAATGTAAGCATTTTGCAAAGTTTATCACAACCTTAGTTGAAGAAAGTTATTTTTAAGCGTCTCGATTTCACAGTGCGCACTCCTAGTATAAGTTTGATTGATTATGATGAAGTATTTTAGTAAAGTTCAACGCATTTGCTATTCAAAACGATAGGCAAAGCTATGTGGTATTTTACTCTAACAAATTTACAAAGCTGATTTGCCTAAACTGATAAGATCTTTGCTTGCTCGATCAAAACGTATTCGAGCGATATCGCTACCGCTGTGTATACGGAGTAGGTACCTCGTATACCTGACCAAACCCTTAACGAACTAGCTAATACTTAAATGTTATATTTGGGATCATTCACGCAATATCTCTATAATTTATAGCCTATGTGTTATTCTTATGTATACGCTATACCTATTATCGTAAAGTTTCACTAAAATCCATTCCGTAGTTTTTGCGTGAAATAAACTTTCGCGTATAGTAGGTATATTAAGTATTATAGTAGATAAGTATTAGTAGGATACTATAAGTGATTATAAATTACACAAGCTTTATACTTATATACAGGATTTACTAAGGATAACACGATAGGCACTTATAGAAACGACGGACGTACCACCGTAATTAATTAATCTACGAGTTAGGTAGCGGTTGCACGTAGGCAATATCATGTTAGTAGCTTATTATTAGTGCCGCAATATCACCTATATTATGTGAATACTAATAATATCGGTCAGTAACTTATAGTTACGATACACCTACAGTGCTGCAAATAACTTACCAATATACAGTAGCTCTACCATGAGTTTTTACTATACTGTATTTACTACACTCGCTAGCGTCTGTAGTTAAAAAAATGTATGTAGATTTGTACAGCGCCTCTAGCGGATAGTTGGGTACTAAAATTCGTAATACTAATATTTACGTAACTACCTACTGTAGTAAAGTCAGGCGATTTTACTGTGACAGCTCATGGTAGAGGTACAGGATGGATTTTTGAAGAAGACCGTGATGGCCAAGTCCGAAAAAGAGTTAGAGAAATGTCGTGAAAAGAACCATGCCCTCAATTTATGAAAGAAAAATAACTGCATACTTCGTTTTTAATATTAGAACGAAGTTCCTTAACGCGAGTTGCGAAAGGGGGTGGAAAAAATTAAGACCAAAAGTAGTAACGACACTTTTTGCTATAGTTATAAGCAGTGCGGCGTGCGCGTGTTTCTCTGTCTATTTCCCTCTCTTATAGAAAGCAAGCCAGTTTCGCATTGAATCGTGTGGTGCCATATTTTTCGGATGTTTTTTGTTGAGTGTATACAGGTTTTTGTACATAATAAATATTAATCTTAATAAATAGTAAATCGAAAGGAACTTCGTTCCATTCGGGTGTTCCTTGACACCTCTCAAGTTTTTTTGTTTAGGAACATCTTTTTTAATTACAGGCTCTTGAATGCATATCGATAGTGGACTTGCTCAGTGAGGTATAGGTATACATTATTACAGATTGTACAAATTTTACTTGTACTAGGTTTTGTGTAAATGTTTAAAACAGTAGGTATATAGTAAGATGGAAACAGCTGATAGTGGTAACTAAACTTCAAAAAATTTCTGGCACTCGAAAAAAAAAACTATGTAAGTTATAAAAGCACCTTATAAAAGTTCTATTTGTGTGAACTTATTTTTATTGAACACCTGTCTTTCACAAAACGTCAATAAAACTTTGAGGCCAACCCAATTAACTTTCATTGTTTTATAAAACAAGTTCTATTTTAGTTAGTATAGTTTAGTCGTAAAATAAATATTTATTTCGCTTTATAGCTAAGTGAACATTTAAGAAATAATATACAAAACTTACGACTATTACAGTATTTACAAAACGTACATAAGTATTTATAAAATACATAAGAAACAGTTGGGCTATCTGCAGACTGTTGCCATAGATTTATAGATAGCCCAACCGATCCAAATCAGTACCAATCGGAAGCGTACCCAAGATAATGCCTGCATTGCCGCGCTGAATAGCAATGCTGATACGCTGAGCCAGATACTCACCAGCCCTCGGGTCACGCGTAGCTGCGACTAATTAGATAACTATATGAATAAAATGAATATTAAGGTCAGCCCGTAATTAGAAGCTGCAAGTTAACAAAAGCTGCAGTAATGTCAAAATAAATTGTCTGTATACACTACAATACATACAACTCCAACCCGTCCATCGTTTAATTGTAGTAACTTTCTACATTTTCAATTTGCTACTGTATACTTTATAAGTGACCTTACTCAAAGGAATTGAAGTTTTGAATCAAACCACTTTGTAAAGCTTCCACAAAGTTTCCAGCCGATATTCAATTCCCACAAAACTATTAAGTTATCCATTGTTAGCACAATCTAATATTAAAAATAGATTCAAACCCTAATTTGGTTTTGAGATAAAGATAAACCTTGATCTCCATCAACTTTGTCATCAAGCTCTGCTCTACCAATTATAATTGTAATTAATAAATGAATAAATATTCATAGAAATTTCATACATCGCGCTCTAGTCCCAAACAAAGCAAAGCTTGTACGATGGGAGCTAGATTACTGATAGAATACCTACAATTTTTTTTTGTAAATACATTTAATACAACACCCAGACCAGAACAAATATGTATGTTCATTAAGCACACACACTTGCTGCACGGTGGGAATCGAGCCCACGACCCAGAGCAAATATTTGTGTGATGAACATAAATATTTGTTGTGTCTGGGCGTTACGATGTAGGTATGTATTTACAAAAAAAATGTATATTTTATAAGTATTCAATCAGCAATCTAGTTCCCATAATACAAGCTTTGCTTAGTTTGGGGCTAGAGTGTTATGTATGAAATTTCCGTCAATATGTATAAATTATTTATTTATAATCTCAAAAAATAAAAAGCAATATTAAAAAGGAAAAATATTAATTCTTGAAAATACCTAGTTGACCTAGATTCGTGGACTTGCTGTTTACCTACACAGAATGTAAATACAATAATAATTATAGGTAGAGCTATTTCAGAGTTTCATGACGCGTGAGAATACCTTTTAGGAGTGTAAATGATTCCAATTAGTGTAAATTCGCCTACGTACCCAATGATAATTACGAAGAGTAGCAAACACAATTATTGTAGATTGCCTTCCCCATGCCATACCCTTATCAGGAATCCATATTATATTGTTATTTTTAACTAGAAGATTTTTTGAAGTGAAAACTTCTTTAGCGGCGCTGGGTGGGTAAAAACTTTCAAACTCGCGTCAGGGTCACGTGATGCTGATCGAAAAAGCGTAAGATCGAGGGGAAGGGAGAGGAACTAGTATCTCCCACTCTTTCTACCGTGCCTGAGTGTGCTGCTCTGTTTAGGCGGCACAGGGCGAAAAATAAAAAATAATAAAAAATAAAAACATAAACATTGTATTCTACCTCATAAATGATAGTACTTTTATACTTATAATTAAACACAACGTTAATATTGAAGTTTTCACTTCTGCCGGCACTCCCGGAGTGCTACCTTTTTTTTTTGCATACTTAATCCTGCACAATGAAAACGGTGTACCTACTAGTTAAAGATCAATGAAAACCTTGCTATGTTAATTTTTTTACAAAGTATTTTTTTTAGATATTCTATTTCACTTCGTACCTACTTACTAACTTTGTACAAGATTGTACTGACGTATTTTTTTTATTGTGAAGTTTTTCTTTTTTTTTGTTCTATACAAGATAGTACCTATATTCTTTTAAGTTTCTAAAATAACTACTAACTTTTCTAAAAAAACTATTGGTTGTCTAAAATACCAGTCGACTATTATCTTAATTAATATCTTAAAGCAATGTACTGTATCTGGTTAAAGTTCTTACATGCAAATAAACAAAATAAACATTCTAAATGAAATAAATGTGATTAATGAAATGAAAAGTGAGGATAGTCCTTTCCCAAATATTTGTAGGCAACAAATGCACGAAAGAAATAAAATGTCAACTCACTTCGAGACACTATTTGTAATTTCGGAAATAAAGATTTCTTGTGAGACGGCTCGAAACGTACCTCGACACGAAAGTGATTACTTTAGTGAATGTACAGTACACAGTAATATACAGAGGGCCTGGTAAGATTTTTGGTGAACATAACCGGCCTAGGTAAGTGCTTGGTGCCTTGCACGACAGAATGCGCTGATGCACTGATTTTATATGCACTTTCCTGCCGCTAAGCCTCCTCGTGACGCACCCCGGAAACAGCTAGACATGGTACGCAGTGTCTAGGCTGGCCAATCCTTCTAACTCGATGAATAAACCACAAAATGACAAAATGGTTTTTTTCATCGACTCGAAGAAGAAAAAGTCGCTAAGCAGTGACGCTCGCATTGGTGTGTTAGGTTTGAAGAGACAATGACAGACTACGACGAAATAACAACTCGGTAATTGAATCGAAATTTATAATCATTAATATGTCAATGTACAGTAGGTAACTGATACTTATTAATTAATATATCAAGCTTTTAAAATCTATCAACGTGCGTTCCGATATCCCGTCGGGTCCCGAATGCCATGGCTTCCCCTCTCCACCGTTGTGGTATCGTTTTATTACGATGACAATGTTGCTGTTACATATTTTTAAACAGAAATTGTATAAACCTTACACAAACTTAATAATAACGCTGATCTTATAGGCCATGAAAACAATTTGTACTATAGACAGGTCACTGACAACTACGTAAGCTTTTTACCCATAACTGACAGTATTGTGTTTCATCCACTAAAGATTTACTGTGTAAATAAGACCACACCCCACAAACGGACGCAATAACGCGTAATTTGTGCCAAAAATAACTCGAGAGAAAAAAAAACTCAAGCATGGATCATAAGACGGATAGCAATCAAAATCTGTTTGTGTGTGTATTTAGATTGCTATTATTTATTTTTATTTGCAAAATATAATCTTAATCATATTGTTCTGGCAATCGGAATAATCGGAGGATAAGTAAGCCGGCTTTGTTTATCACTACGAGATGCACGCGACTTCATCCGCGTGCAAATTTTGTAACCAATATTTTACCCGAGTTCATAACATGCGAATTGACATACATTGCACATACATAATGCTATCTTGATTAGATACCCTGATTTTCATCAAAAAAGTCATATTAAGTTACACATGCATATGCCAACACGTCAAATAGATTGTCAAGCGCTCAAAAACTACTATTTTATTATTATTGAACGCTGTTACTAAAAAGGTTTGAAATACAAATTCTCACTACAGTCAACTTTGCCCCGAAGATGCTCCGCGTTTTTTGATTCTGAGGATATACCTACATCAAATAATACAACCGTTTTTGCCTACATTACTCCGTAGTTTATTTATGACCCTTACAAATTCACACATATTAATGAGGGACGGATATAATTTATGTAGGTTATGCGAAAAAGGACTCTGCTCAAAGTTCCATAAGTTACTATGGATACATTTTTGTAATAGGTACTCTGTATCGAAATTGTTCGTATAGTCTCAAGTAAAAACTGTATTTAAAAAAAAAATAACAAAATAAGCCATTTGATATTGTATTTTTATGTCTCAATTTTAACTAAGTCCTTTAGTTGTAAATATTAATTAGTATGACAAGATATCCAGAAACAGTTGATTATTATCTACAGGCTGTTGCGTTGCGTACAATGTTTATATATGTCTATTATTTCTTTACTTCACCAAATCAGTTAGAAAGTGTTTGATACATCTTTTCGCAGTTTCCGCTGTGAGCTAACAAAATTTTCTAACGTTCAAAAGCTTCTCTGCTAACTCTTTGATGATCAGGCTAAACTACATTAGTATGCCCATTTCACAGACAAATGGGTTCCAACGCCTTCTCAGACTTTGTAGGTGGATTTCCGCTAATGTGCCACCTTTTATCTACTGTTGATATAAATTAGTAAGCGTTGAAAGATGAACCGGTATGTATTTTTTTCGAGTTTCAATTAGGCAGATAGGAATCCGTGTCCTCTTTGTTCTTCAGATAATGGAAAACAAACATTTAGGTTATGAAAAACATTACCTACGAACGATTTTCAGAGCTTCAACATCCACGTAATAAATCCAATATTTAGCGACTGTAATAAAATAAACAATAATGTAAGTACCAAGATACAGTGCGGTAATCGTAGTACAGATTTTTTTTAGCTGGATAATAAAACGCAATACTCCATAAAAAAAATTACGTTTTGAAATCATTTTACTGGCTGTAAATATAGGTGTAATCTTCAAACCTTATAGGAATCTTATGTAACGAAACTAGGATAAAACTACATCAGCAATAAGTTTACATATTTTTAATGATCAACGACGAACCCACTTAATTAATACAGAGGGCTGAGCATAAATATCCTGTATAATAATCGACGGTGTACTTAATTAATATTTTAAATAGCAGTAGGTATCTAAAGTTTCATATATATATGATATAGGTTTATGCACTTAAATATTTCCTTTGACAGGTGCTGTACACGAGAATTGCCATCGGTCTATGGCAAAGCTCTCACACACTCCAAAGTATGGGTCGCGTTCAGTGCTGCGGCGCGCAATGTCCACGACCAGAGAAAGCAGCAGTCCCGCAGTACGAAGCTCAGAGAACATTTATCGGAACTACAGAAGAAAAGGCTAGTATTGAATTCAATCTATTTTGTTCGTTATTTTTAATTATAGCACAAGACGAGTTACACAAAACAAAGTAAAGTCGACCGATGACGTGTTTCCTATATCTATCTATACTTATAATAAAACTGTAGAGAGGTCAATTCTGTACATTAAATATATTTTCAAAAAAACTATCAGGGGTTGATTAGTGATCGATACTGATGCCAAAAATGCAATCAGTAAAATTTTTGTCTGTCTGTCTGTCTGTCTGTCTGTCTGTCTGTCTGTATGTATGTTCCTTATAGAAACAAAAACTACTGGACGGATTTTAACGAAACTTAGTACAATTTTTCTTCATACTCCTGAGCAACTTATAGGATACTTTTCATCACGCTACAATCAATAGGAGCGGAGTAGTGAAGGGAAATGTTGGGAAAACGGGAGAAGTTACTGTTAGGAATAGATACTCCTTTAATATCTATAACCAGCCTTAGATGTTACCATAGCAACCAAACGTTGTTGATTGTCATCAATGTCACTACAAAATGTTGACTTTACAGTATACGTTAATAATATTCGTTTATTTATTGTAACCGTTTTATTCGATTCTACAGTATTTATATCTGCTTTAACATGGTAGCAGAGCGTGGTTAAGGTACCCTGATGGTTCTATTTTACTGCATCAGAAATCGTACATCGCTCGCATATTGCAAAGGTTTGTCATGGAGAAATGTAAGCCAGTGCCAACACCAATTTTAAAAGCAAATAATGCTCAAGATGTTAATGAAGTTTCAGTGAACTTCCCGTACCGTGAAGCTGTTGGATCACTAGTAGTCCAGTCAAAATAGACTAAAATTATGACTTCAGTTTGCATTAATTCCCAACAAGCTGGATTTTTGTGCAGGCCTTGAATACGTCATTACAAATGATATGTCAAAAGTCCCCATCGATCCCGCTTGTGCGTTGTTTTTTATTCGAGGTCAAAGGTCATGAATTTGCATTTTTTGCGTATATCTCTGAAACAACGAGAGCTATTGAAAAGTGGTTCAGGCAAAGTTTGTACATCGTAAAATTATCTACAAAAATACCTCAACACTTTTCTTCTACAAAGCATCGTTTTCGAGATATAGTGACTGTAGACCGCAGGAAAATCGTCGAAGATGCTGCGTTTTTTTCATTTCAGCCGTTTTATCTGCTTCATTGCCACAGAACAAACAGTATTTCTTAAAATTTACTGAAAGGGGTGATGGGTTCGATGGGTTAGTCCTCCTCCGAGGTAATGAATCGTCTTTTTGTTTCAAGAAATACTGTTCGTTCTATGGCAATGAAGCAGATAAAACGGCTGAAATGAAAAAAACGCAGCATTTCAGTCGATTTTCCTGCGGTTTAAAGTTACTATATCTCAAAAGCGATGCTTTGTAGAAGAAAAGTATTGAGATATTTTTGTAGACAATTTTACGATCTACAAACTTTGTCGGAACTATTTTTCGATAGGTCTCGTTTATGACTTTTAAACGCAAATTTATGACTTTAACCTGGGTATTTGCGTTTTTCGCGTATATCTCTGAAACAACGAGAGCTATCGAAAAATGGTTCAGGCAAAGTTTGTAGATCGTAAAATTGTGTACAAAAATATCTCAACACTTTATTTCTACAAAGCATCGCTTTCGAGATATAGTGACTTTAGACCGCAGGAAAAACGACTAAAATGCTGCGTTTTTTTCATTTCAACCGTTTTATCTGCTTCATTGCCATAGAACGAACAGTATTTCTTGAAACAAAAAGACGATTCATTACCTCGGAGGAGGACTAACCCATCGAACCAATCACCCTTTTCAGTAAATTTCAAGAAATACTGTTTGTTCTGTGGCAATAAAGCAGATAAAACGGCTGAAATGAAAAAAACGCAGCATCTTCGACGATTTTCCTGCGGTCTAAAGTCACTATATCTCAAAAGCGATGCTTTGTAGAAGAAAAGTGTTGAGGTATTTTTGTAAACAATTTTACGATGTACAAACTTTGTCTGAACCATTTTTCGATAGCTCTCGTTGTTTCAGAGATATACGCAAAAAAAGAAAATTTATGACTTTTAACCTGGAATAAAAAACAACGCACAAGCGGGATCGATGGGGACTTTTGACATATCATTTGTAATGACGTATACAAGGCCTGTACAAAAATCCAGCTTGTTGGGAATTAATGCAAACCGGAATGTCTATTTTGACTGGACTATAGCTTATTTGATGGATCACTAGCTTATTTGATGACAAGCACGAGGCCTGACATAGCCTTTGCTGTCAGTGTTGTATCTCGAAATTTAGATAAACCTACAAGGGAGAACATCATCAATATCAATGCGATACTTGAAAGGGACTATAGAAGAAGGCATCGTTTACAAGCCAGGAAATAGGCATAGTTTAGAATGTGACGCTGACCACGGAGGTGATCATGAAACTGGAAGGTCTACCTCAGGCATTCTTTGTATGTATGCTGGAGGTCTAATATCCTGGAATAGTAAACGCCAGAGCACAGTAGCGATTTCATCCACCGAGGCAGAAATAGTGGCAGCAAGTTAAACTGCTAGCGAAATTATTTGGCTTCAAAAAATCATGAAAGATATCAGCAATTAAGAAGGCTAAGAATCCGCCAGAATTCCACCAAATGACCAAAAACATAAGGATACGATCATTCTTCATACGAGAATGTGTTCAAGATGGAAGCATTACCATCTGCCATGTGCCAGCAACCAGGCAGATTGCTGATATGCTCACCAAACCACTTTATGGGCCTAGAATTGAAAGTCTCAAGAAGATGGCTGGCATTATAAAGAGAGGTGGATGTTAGGAATAGATACTCCTTTAATATCTATCACCAGCCTTAGATGTTACCATAGCAACCTAAACGTTGTTGATTGTCATCAATGTCACTATCTTCACTTGACTAAATATATTCTTTACTAATATTCGTTTATTTATTGTAACTGGTTTTATTCGATCCTACAGTAGGTACTTATATCTACTTTAACAGTTACTCCATTTTTAATCTTCCGTCGCGTGTGCAGCCTTAATGGTTAAAGTTTCATAGAAATCACGTATGACGGAAATATTCTACATAAAATTGTCTAAAAAATATCCCGCAACAGCATATGTCTATCTTTTGTGGTTGTCTCACAATAACACGTGTAACTCCTGATAGCTTAGCAGTTCGGAGCATTCTGATTATATTTGTTTACTCTTACATTTATAATACTCTCACTCATCCCTAATTTTAAAAAGTTAACATTATTACCTACCTATTCAATAAAAAAATAATCACAGAAATCGGTATAGAAACACAAAACCAAACTATTAAGTTTTCCGTCATAGACTGCTCTTTACCATCAATTTTCTTCATAAGAAGATAGTAATGGGTTATAGCAAAATCTCTTAAAACGGCACGCGGACGAAGTCGCGGCGGGAACAGCTAGTACCTAATAAATATCATTGAGTGTAGCTATGTATATCTCAGAAAGTTATAATTATTTTAATTCTGAAATTTCAGCAGGCAATTAAATATTTACTGCGCCTAGGTTAATTTACAAAGCTCAATTTATTTGCTGACTCCAGGTGAGTAGCTTTGATGTACAATGAACCTGTTTTTGGGGCTGGAAAGGCAAAGATAAAGAATTTTGAAACTCTAATACGAATTCTTTCAACAAATAGGAATATACGGGTATCTAATTACAATTTGAAATTCTCTTTGTGCACTTAAAGCCACGACGACGTTGAGTTCTTCAAGTGTTTTCAAATCAGACCTACTCGTAGGTATGTACATAATTGCCTAGTCCCGACACTCCGGTGTCGCTTTTAATTGACATGACAGCTCGTCAAGTCTTTTAAATGTACGTAGGGTAAGTTAGACTCGTGCTAAATTAACATGCTCATTGAAACGACGTGTTAATACATTTTTAATGAATTTACTCAAGGTTGAGTACGGTATTTAGCCTCAACTTTGAGAAAGTTTATTGAACTTGCTGAGGGGCGTTTACCTATTTCTCGTTTCAATGTTACGCACATCTTTACAGAAAATGCTGCCTACTCCACCTCCTATGAAACCGAAACCAACGCGTCAAGAGAAAGAGAACCGCAACTGTCACCACCTGAGCCACTTGTCGCGCAACGTGCTGCGCGCGCGGCGCGGCGTTGTCCGCATGCTCATTGTCGTAGTGCTCACCTTCGCGGTCTGCAACTTACCTTTCCACGCGCGCAAAATGTGGCAGTACTGGTCCAGCGGCTACGAGGGGCCCAGCGACTTCAGCACGCTACTCACACCGCTCACATTCCTCATCACCTACTTCAACTCCGGGATCAACCCGCTCCTCTACGCTTTCCTTTCCAAAAACTTCAGGAAAGGCATGAAGGAGCTCCTTTTTTGCACATGCCACGGAAAAAGGAAAGGCGACAATCTGATAGTGTTAAACCCGGTCGGCGGAGTGGGCTTGCGCCGCAGCTCGACTCGCTCCACGCGCGCTAACTGCAGCACTGTGACGATGGCGCCCAACGGAGACTCATGAGACTTGCGTCGCCGTCGTGTCCTCTACAAGATAGAGAACACCGACATTTCCTGATTGACGGAGAGCACTGACGAGGTGACCGACAGTAGCGGGTTCTACACTGTCTCCACCATCTCTAAGAAGGACTTGTACGACTAGGCCACTCGGAGTCGGTGCTCGTTTTTGTGTTCTCAGTGATGAACAACGAATTCTTACGTGAACTTATTTTACGAATGGTCATATATAAACTTATTTGGATGGCAGGTGTAATATATCATCGGGACCTTATGAGCTTAAACTTTGAGTAAATATTGTGATTGATTGATTGATTGTCATAGAGTATCGTGTTGAAACTTAAATTACTACTTTACTTAGATACTTATGAGGTATAATAATTTTAGTAAACGTGAGAATTTAGTCCGGTTGAGTCGTAGCTCAGATGCTACGGCGCGCTGCAGAAACTACGAAATGTACAGATTTTAGGATCTAGGTAGCTTCAATGGTTTGTGACAATTTTCTTGCAACAATACTCTAAGTTATACAAACAAGAATCTTGCACTGAATCTTACTCGTACCCAAGTAAAAAATAAATAAATTATTATTTTGACGCTAAGAAAGAAAGAAAGAGCCTCCTCGTGGCGCACACCGGTAACAGCTAGGCACGGTAAAGCAGTGTCTAGTCTGGCTAATCTTTC
This sequence comes from Ecliptopera silaceata, assembly GCA_932527185.1. Lineage (NCBI taxonomy): Eukaryota > Metazoa > Arthropoda > Insecta > Lepidoptera > Geometridae > Ecliptopera > Ecliptopera silaceata. The sequence goes on from OW052192.1 coordinate 6,543,152, forward strand.
CAACACGATGCTACAACAAAGTACAGTTGTAGCATCGACACGATAAGAAGAAGAAGAAGACGCTAAGCAACCTCAACACATTACATTGCAAACGTAAATTGCAAAAGGATTTTATGTTTCAAATATCAAAAAAAAAACATAGGTAGGTACTTATACTTTTTTTGAGTCTCAGTACCTAATATTTTAAAAGGATAATTGGCAAAATGCTCCATTAAATAGTTTGTTACCAAATTCGTATGTTGATCGCAGTGGGTTTCCCAGATCTTGTTGTCACAGCTACGAAAGCGGCTTACTAGATCAATATTCGTGAAATGCCAACTGGATAAACTTCAGAAGCTTGACAAAATGCGATCTGAAACTTCTCCCTGGCTTATTTCTAGACCGAGTTTTATTCGGTTTGAACCTCGAAAAGTGAGATCGAAGAAAACGCGCGTGTTACTCGAAATCTTCATAATTTGCTTATACAAAACTTGCAAGGGCCTTATTCAATTTCACTCAAAAAGTGTTTCGAGAATGTAATCGAACACGAACGGCCCTCTGCGGTTTTCTCTCGGAGCTATGCGACGGGGTCCTTCAAAAGAGGCCGACAACCCACTAACAGCGCCTCTAATGTTGCAGGTGTCTGTGGTTAGCGGTGACCACATTTCATCAGGTGGCCCGTCATTCACGCCCGTCTGCCAACTCAGGCATAACAAAATGACAGACTAAGTACGGCTATTCACCTTACGTAATATGTGTAACCTGCGCCACATAGTCGACCCTAACAACAATCTACATAGTTATATCGTACTAACTCTTAATTGTATATTTTCCGACCGCGACTTAAATCGTTTTTCTATTCTACTCTACTGATTTGGATTTCAAAAGTTGCCAGATTTCCTTTAAAAAAAATTAAGAACAATCTATTTTCTATAATTTTCTAACCAAATCGGACCAGTACGTAGTTGCAATATTATTGAAAGGTTTATTTAAATCGTGTATCTTTCAACATTTACCTAATAACAATTTTTACTATAGTAGGTACATTGGTTTCTTAAAGCTTTTAAGAGTGACTTAATTACAGTCTATAGTAACATTAGTAACCAATAAATATTCTTTTAAGATTTGCCAAACAATTATTATGTAAAGATTCTGTAATTCCCATCCTGAGTTTGAAAAACTATGTATATAATGAATGTACTTTAATGTAAATATGTATGTATCTACTTAAAAATATTTTAGTTTTGTAGCTAAGTAATGAACATGATTGCTTTAAATACAGTATTTTAACCTTGTTATAAATAAACCTAGTGTAGGTAAACTTGGAATAAAATATTTTTAAACGACTTAAATAATTCAAGATTTGGTAGGTATATCCTTAGTTATTTGCGACATATTTTGTAATAAAAGTTGGTGCGTATTATGTTATCTCATTTACAATACAATATTTGATTCATAGTATTCAAATAATATAGGTACGTATTTATTACTAGTAAGTGTCAAAATAAAAAAAAGTGATAAATTTCGAATTCCGATCAAACACTGGGTTAATTGGTAACAGTTATGTTATAAGTAAAACATGTATAATGTGTCATAGTTTGTTACATAATATTTACATACCTTTTCTGTAGGCCTATCCTAGCCTCTCAAAACGTGCCAAGTTTTAAATCACATTCAGTTTTTATAGTAACTCATCGGTATTCTGCCGCATTTCTTATAGACTAATGTGACTGTGACGTTATTATTGATAGACAACAGCTCTAGTTTGTCATATCACTCCACCCAGTCTACCAGAAATGCCACAGAATACCGATGAGTTACTATAGAAACTGAGCGTGATTTAAAATCTGGCAGGTTTTGAGAGACAAGGATAGGCAGTCAGCAGTGTTTTTGTCTTAATGAGATGTTTCTACTTGTTGTTGTTGATGTCATGGTTGTAACTTAAAGGTGTCATTAAATAATCGCTTAAAAACTGTCTGTTATTATTTACAATCGCCCTTTTTAAAAACAATTGAAATGCTGGATAGATAGGTACCCACCTACTTACAAAAAATGAAAATAGGTAAATTGATTAGCACCCATTTACTAATGATTATTTACTAAGTAGTAAAGTACGTTTAATAAATAATTATAGTCTAATGGCAAAGTGAAAGCTCAGTTTAGTTTAAAACTCTACTTACACCTATTTATAATAAGGAAAGATTTGTATATTTGTACGCGTGAACTCAAAAATGACATAAACAATTTCAAAGATTCTTTCAATACTTGAATACTACATTATCCCTAAATAAAAAAGTTTATACTGTGGGTGGACCATGGAAGGCCATGCTCCTTTGAAGGCCAACTATAAAAAAGTCATATTTATAGCCACGTGATGACAAAGTCCTTCCACTCACAATAAGCCTCATTGAACTCAAGGACACAGACGCGGCGGCGCGGCGAGTCGCTCGCGTTGCTAGTTTGTCAGTACTTTCCCTCGCTAAGTTGATTTCGGTCAGCGACGTTCAAATTGTAATTTCCGCGCTCAGCTAGAAGTCAGTTTTTATGTGAATAAACTATTATTACCGTATTCTTTTTACTGTAAATTGTTATATAAGTATTTTTTATTATATTAAAGAAAAAATATAATAATTTTGCTTCGATTTTAGTTAAAATATCGGTAGTGTTCCTATGAAAGCCGGTGGTTCCTTACAAGGCCAATCAAAGATTTGACGGTTAAATATTTATAATTTCATTGTAAAACGCATTGGAAACTTATTTGTTATCGATGTAATACTCATTACTATATTTTTTTTATAGTTTCCATTTATATACCCTTGGTTGTCGATGATGTTCCAGAAATTTTATTTGAATTTTTTTAAAGAAGATTATAATGTGTAAGGGCCACAATTTTTCATTTAAATGAAAAATTGTGGCCTTTTTCTGTGGTTTTAGTAAAATCGGATATTTTGATTATTACAATTCTAAGTTTAAGTTAAACGACTGATTTATAATATTGGCCTTGCATGGAGCCCTATTCCCTAACAAGGCCGTTAGGAAGAGTTTTATAAAAGTTAAGTTCAAGAAGTTGTGAATACATCTAGATTAAAAAAAAGTCTTAGATATGATACACACTGAAACAAAGTGTTTATTAATGATTAGTTTCTTTTATTTATCCCTTAAATGAACTAATTACAACTGTTTAAACGTTAGAGTGGCCTTCCATGGTCCACCCACCTTAATTCTTGAAAATATATAGGATCCCTGCTAAAACTTCAATAGTGTATCTAATCCTAGGCGTAAAAATATACCAACGTCATACACCACATGAAAGAAGTCATGAATAGAAAAAAAAACCTTCTGTCCTAACAAAAGTTAAATAAAGTAAGTTTAATACATAAAAGAAGAAGAAAAAGTACCCAACTCACAGCCAAGCATCCTTACTAGTTCGTAGTAGGTAATAAATATCTAATGCTAAGTAAAAGTTGTGCAAACTTTTATTCTAATTTAGATTTAATATTAATCTAGACTTTTTTACAAGGCGTAGTTTATTAATATAAATTAAATATCTACCTAATTAAGTACTGCTTTTTTTTCGACTTCGGTAGGACTTAATTTAATACAAAACACTTGAAATATTTAGGTAAAGTACATTCATTTTTACTCTAGAATACTGATTATAAAGAGTGACCTTAAACCTTACCAGGGGGGCTATCCAGCAAGGGGAAACTTGCGTGACCGAATATCCTTTCAGTTTGAGTTCAGTTTTCGATGATTTTACTATAGTAAAGTAACTCATCAGTATTCCGTGGCATTTTTGTGGACTGACATGACTGAGCTATTTAAAATTATGACTGAGCTGTTAAAAATGACGTCAATGCCGCGGTTTAGCACGTGGCCCTTGAGCACGAAGGCTCGATTACGAACCACATCCAGTTTTAATCCTGTTGATAACTTTTTTTATGTATTTAAATAAATAAATAATGCTGGACAATCCACACAACATCATCCAGCCCCAAGCTAAGCTAACTTGTGTTATGGGTACTAGAAGACTGACTACTTAATACAATACATTACATAGATAGATATTTTTTATTATACATATAAAATACCCAGAACACCCGGAATAAATATTTGCAGATCGTACAAACATGTGTCCCAAGGCGGGAATCGACCCGCCACCTTCCGCGTCGCAGGCGGACCATCGCCCACCGCGCCACATCGGTCGTCATTTCTAGGAAAGGACAAGGTGATTTTGCGTGTGATAACGAGCGCCATAAAACATCTACTCTGTTTATATGGTGTCACTAACCGTCCCCATGACATATCGCATGGCGTTAGCTGAAAGTCTACCGTATTAGCTTACTGCTGAGCCATACGACTGGTCACTGTTATAAAAAGCTGCTTCGTTTTGTATATGCTCTATTTACGCACATTTACCTACAAATAAAACACATTCTGACACCCTGTATAGATGTGACAGTTATGCAGGTGAGAATTTCATACATAAAATGAAAAGTTCATTATTTTCAGGCTCGTTAGTCGGACAGTGGACTTTCTGTTTATTAACTTCGTGCAGCTCGGCTGCTAAAGCGATTATCCACGATGGCACAAAGCGTTTTTCATCGCAATAATAAAGGAGATTACTGACAACTTCTGATACTAACTTGTCCTGCATAATAATGGAGCTTCGACAAAGAGCTCTTATATTTAAAACCTAATGGAATTCGGTGCTGCGGGGGTATCCTGACAACTGAAATGTTTTTGAACTGTTATTTGATCAAATTGCACTTCAGTTTTCTTCTTCGTCTTTTATTGATATTTTGAATGATCGTTTTTCATACCGTTTGATAGAATTAACAAAAAATGAGGTAGGCCATGCTCAAATCAGGTAGGTCATGCTTAAATCAGGTAGGCCATGCTCAAATCAGATAGGCCACGTGCTAAACCGCGGAATTGACGTCATTTTTAACAGTTCAGTCACGTCAGTCCACAAAAATGCCACGGAATACTGATACTATAGTAGTTACTATAGTAAAATCGAAATCGAAAACTGAACTGCAACTGAAAGGATATTCGGTCATGCAAGTTTCCCCTTGCTGGATAGCCCCCCTGAGGTTTTCAGAAAGTTTGTGACAAACCACAGTTTAGCTTACCAAGCTGCGAGAGTATTACAAAACTATTCAACAATAGCTTTACTGTGCTCGTTATAACTTTAAATACTACGCACTCAATCTAAAGGCGTTCAAGCTTCGTGTTTCTGTTACGAGTTTGAGTTAGCGACGTTATTATAAATGATCGTAAATCACCACACAACTACAAAATTTATTATAAACATTAAACAAACTACTAATATAGGTAGGTACTTTTACATATAAGTACTTACTTAGTTTATATTTTTAGCTTCTAAAAATACTGTGTAGCAACGAGTAAAAAATAGACGTGAAAAGACGTGACAAACTCGGGGACAGACTTCGTTAGGTTATTTCGTTACGGAATTTCTGGATTCGGTCTCCACGCTCAAGGTCCGCGATAGAAGCTATGCAATAGCTTAAAAATATTATTACTTATATGGTATGTATGTTAATTTATTATACTAAGTAAAAAAAGTAAGTTTCTAGGTTACTCTACTGACCCACTTATTTTAATTAAGAAAGGTGTCTTTCAATCGTCGAGATAATGAATCTACACGATTTTTTTTGCCTGGATGATTTCAAAGGATGTTTGATGTATTTTTTCCGCAATTTCGGAAATGGTTTCGGGAAGCTTTTTATAAATTATCGGCAATGATTTGTCCTGTGTAAAACGACGACTATTTTCATTTTTATTTATTTTATTATAAAGATTGGATACCCTACACAGTCCAATAATAAAAAAAGGTAGCACTCCGGGAGTGCCGGCAGAAGTGAAAACTTCAATATTAACGTTGTGTTTAATTATAAGTATAAAAGTACTAGTTCCTCTCCCTTCCCCTCGATCTTACGCTTTTTCGATCAGCATCACGTGACCCTGACGCGAGTTTGAAAGTTTTTACCCACCCAGCGCCGCTAAAGAAGTTTTCACTTCAAAAACGAAGTGCTCCCACAATTAAAGGGTAAACAGCATGTAAATAGTTGAAATGAGGGCATAAATTTGTTTATAAATTGTATGCTTACAATTGAATCACCGCCCGTGACAAAATTCCTTTTAAAAATACTCTTAATGAACATTTTAGTTTTTTTCACGTTATTATGCTGAATTTTTAACTTGTTTGTTACATGTTTATGAAGATGAATGTTACTGCAGTCAATACATTTTGATAACAATACAAAACAAAATATTAAATATAATATTATTGAACTTTCAAAAAGCTTTTATCTTTATTACAGAATATCCTGGCAAACTTTGAAAAGCTTTGTTATAATAATCAAGTGTAAAGTAGTCCATTATTTTAGTCATTTGAAATGAGTATCATGCACCGCCATTCCTTTTGTTCAAACACTTGAGCATAATGGATATGGCTCGGGCGAGCAAACGGAATTGAAATTTTCTAGTTATCTTTACAAGCTAAAACTTGCAAAAGCTTAACTGCATTGATATTTAGATGTGACTGGCGTTACAGCTCAGTTGTAAGTAGCTCTGCTTGCAACTGTTGATTCGATTCCCAACTGCATCTTTCCGCGATACCCACCTAAGATAAAATAACTAAAGGTACTTGATGAAAATTCCACTTTGCCAGCGGAATTCTAATCGTGCCTTTACCTCTAAGTCCGGCCTGACTTTGACCGATTGATGTCATTAGGAAGGCTGAAAGCCACCTTTATTTTCGTGTAATAATTCGTCTGTTAGTGTATAGGTAATTGGATAGGTTACCTGTGTATCTACTTAGGTAGGTACACTTAATTGGTACCTAGGCAATTTGAACATAGAAAACAATAGAATTCACATTACGCCATAACATAATATTCCAAATGTCAGTTTTATTTATAGTTGTAGTTGTTATAAAATGTGTCGTGCTCTCCCTAACAAATCTAATCAGAAAATTATTTTTTGTATAGCGTTAATTCATGTTTTTTCCAAAACGTGCACCCACGCGTACGAAGTCGTTCAAAATTATAATTGTGACTTGTGACTGCAGATTTTTCGTTGACTTTAGCGTTAGGTAGGTTAGTGTTTTTTAAGCTATTGTAGCTTCTATCGCGGGTCTTGAGCGTGGAGACCAAATCCAGAAATTCCGTAACGGAATAACCTAACACTCAGACCGGCGACAACAAATGCTATGAAATAGCTTATATATTATAGCGGCAGTCCCCGAGTGCCACACGTTTGCCACACAACGCCACATTTGCTTTAGTGGGTTAGTAAGAACAGTTTTCTTCCTACTCGCATTCCACGCACAAACGCAAAGCCGACTCGCGTGGCATACACCACATTCCACATGTTATTTTCTACAAAATACCAGACGTGGGGCTCGTAAACCCTTTAAGTGCTGGCCGTCAAGTTTTGTATGAAAACACAAAACATAGCGAGACAATATGTAGCACCTACAGTTTTACAACACATCATGTTATGTTATGTTGCTCCTGTTAAAACATTTTCACGCGTGTTGTAATAGAGTATGAAAATGAAAAAGCCCAGGCGTTTCTACACTCACAAAATATTATGCATTGTGGTGTTTTCTCACGGTCAAAATATAACAATTACTTACCTAGCATATGTAAGCCGCATTCCGGTATGAAATACATTGTAACTTTTTTATTATATTGTAACATTTTACTGAGTTCTGATCGCAAAAGTATAAAAAACCATTGGTCCATATCTTCACAAAAGGCAAGGTTGCTAACAAAGCCACGGGTTTCCTCGTCATGTCTTCCTACACATACTTAATAACACCTATGTAATAGTAGGTTTACATATTACGTCATCTAACTCAGAGTGTAGGCAATTTTTTACAGAATCTAAAGCATTCTTCTATCTATATCCAAAAAAAACTTGTAACAGGAAAAATGCTAAGTTATCTTGTTTTGTTTGTAGTTAAAAATCAAAACAAGATTTCCGGTACGTTCCTATCTACTCACTTAAATATAACATAGATATATTTTGGATCTTCTCTAGAGCGTTGTGTGCCGTGAATATTTTTTTACTTTTTTATTAAGACCAAAAGAAAACGTTAAGTTCAGCCCACAATAGAATACATCACGCAAATAAATATGAAAAGCAAGCAATTTTTTATGATATAACTTTTACTCACCAAAATACCCAACCTGTTGCGTAACATACCTATAGCTTGAGGGATTTTCGAGGGTTGTTATAATATTTTCTCATGAGTTCAGTTTAGTGGGTATCTTTTGAGATGAACGTAAAATTACTTTCGCTGATCACATTTTTATCGTGCTATAACACAAACAACTTTTAAACAAAAGCTCTCATGAGCCATTGACGGCGGAGCTTTTAAGAAAACCAAAGGCATTTTTCACGGTTTCATTGCAATTTTTTTATAAAACAAAGCGCTTATTTTTTATTTATCGTCTTCTTTTAGCCATTCCCAACCGATTGTGAATACTTTTTGATGTCTCCAATGATTGAACAGCATGTTTTTAATATCTGTTTGTCTCACCAACTGTTCAGAATTACCGATACTATTAACTGTTTTTATATTTATTTTACGCTGAAAGTGCCATATAACGCCGAGCGCTTAAAAATTACATAGAAAGAACTATGTATACTACTAATATTATGTGAGAAAGTCTAAGTCATAGATAACTTTTATCTATACTTATAATACTGACCTTACATAACTATTTAACTATTTTAAACGTTAATCTATATTATGTACTTACACTTACTAACATTAGTTGCACTAGGTGAAAGTAAAAATAAAACAAAAAAAACTGAGCAGAAAGTATGTACCTACTTACTTAATGCAAAATAAGGTATTTCTAGTAACAGTTTTCTTGTGAAATCAACATCTTGACTTTGTCTGAAATGTTTGCTTATACTATGCAATGTTATTATCGCAAGACCAGGTTCATACCTATTGACAGCGCAGTGTACGAGGAAGACGAGTTCTACCCTCCGAGATACAGTTTTTTTAAACTAGTTCGGAGTTGTATGCAAATCTGATTCGGCCACCAACGCATTTATGATACTACCTAAGAATTGTATTTGTATTACCATTCAGGCCTGTAACATTTTTAAAAATAAAAATTATTTGATTTGATTTGATTTGATAATAAAACTGAAGAGAGGTCAATTCTGTACATTAAATATATTAAAAAAAAAACTATCAGGGGGTGATAAGTGATCGATACTGATGCCAAAAATGCAATCAGTAAAATTTTTGTCTGTCTGTCTGTCTGTCTGTCTGTCTGTCTGTATGTATGTTCCTTATAGAAACAAAAACTACTCGACGGATTTTAACGAAACTTGGTACAATTATTCTTCATACTCCTGAGCAACATATAGGATACTTTTCATCACGCTACAATCAATAAGAGCAGAGTAGTGAAGGGAAATGTTGGGAAAACGGGAGAAGTTACTGTTAGGAATAGATACTCCTTTAATATCTATCACCAACCTTAGATGTTACCATAGCAACCAAACGTTGTTGATTGTCATCAATGTCACTATCTTCACTCTTGACTAAAAAATATTCTTTACAGTATACGTTATTAATATTCGTTTATTTATTGTAACTGGTTTTATTCGATCCTGCAGTACTTATATCTACTTTAACATGGTAGCAGAGCGTGGTTAAGGTACCCTGATGGTTCTATTTTACTGCATCCATCGTTCGCATATTGCAAAGGTTTGGCATGGAGAAATGTAAGCCAGTGCCAACACCAATTTTAAAAGCAAATAATGCTCAAGATGTTAATGAAGTTTCAATGAACTTCCCGTACCGTGAAGCTGTTGGATCACTAGCTTATTTGATGACAAGCACGAGGCCTGACATAGCCTTTGCTGTCAGTGTTGTATCTCGAAATTTAGATAAACCTACAAGAGAGAACATCATCAATATCAAGAGGACAATGCGTTACTTGAAAGAGACTATAGAAGAAGGCATCGTTTACAAGCCAGGAAATAGTCATAATTTAGAATGTTACAGTGACGCTGACCACGGAGGTGATCATGAAACTGGAAGGTCTACCTCAGGCATTCTTTGCATGTATGCTGGAGGTCTAATATCCTGGAAAAGTAAACGCCAGAGCACAGTAGCGATTTTATCCACCGAGGCAGAAATAGTGGCAGCAAGTGAAACTGCTAGAGAAATTATTTGGCTTCGAAAGATCATGAAAGATATCATTGGTGAATGTCCAGCATCCCTATGTGTTGATAACGAATCAGCAATTAAGATGGCTAAGAATCCGCCAGAATTCCACCAAAAGACCAAACACAAAAGGATACGATCATTCTTTATACGAGAATGTGTTCAAGATGGAAGCATTACGTTATTGGGTTTTTAGGGTTCGGAAACCAAAGGGTAAAACTAGATCTTATTACTGAGTCTTTGATTTCTGTCTATTTTCAATTCTATAACTATCACGAATAATTAATATTAAAGGGGGCTTATAAGTACATAAACGTGTTATTTATTCGATATTGATAAGGGCAACGGGAGATAGATACGGTACGGAACTCTTCGTGCGCACTTGCCCGGTTTTATTAATAAGTAGGTATAGATACTAAGTTTTCCGTCATAGACTGCTCTTTACCATCAATTTCCCTCATAAGAAGATAGTAATGGGTTATAGCAAAATCTCTTAAAACGGCACGCGGACGAAGTCGCGGCGGGAACAGCTAGTTAGTATTAAAGCGCTTTAAATGGCCCGTATCTACATGATTCAGTATCGTAATGGACTGTAAACTGAATTTTAATAGCTAGCCTAAGCACCATGCCTTAATCCCGACTCATCCTTTATCCACCAAGATCATACCTACTGGCGGAAATAAGGTATTTAAAATTAAGGCAGCGGGATCCAATCTCTTTGCGTCTAAGATCACTTGGTAATGGAAAAAAGATCCTTGTCGAGAAAATGCGTAATTATCTAGCAAAATAAATGAATAACGGCAGAATTATTTCATCATTGCCATGGACTTAAATTAAGTAAAATAGAAATACAGAACACAAATCAAGACATGATAATGCTATTTCGATGTTTGAGGCTCAATGCTGAATGCAGAGCTAACGTAAGGCGAGTGGGGAACATAGTCCAAGCAAAGGAATTAGAGTTCTGATAGAATAGGTACATAAATTATTAGATTTTTTTTTTGTAGATAGGTACATACATTATAATACATTATAACACCCAAACACAGAACAAATATTTATGTTTAACATACCAGTCTCGAATAAATGTGAATCGTTAACGTATTGAAACGGGTATTCGATTCACCACGCGCCAACGTCAGCTCGACTGCCAAACATTGCAGCGTCACCGCGCAGTGTATGTCGGATACGCCGCCGCCGCCGCCGCTGTTACGATACGTTTGCGATTCACATTTATTCGAAACCGACAACCGTTGGAGCAAACGGATACTGGAGTGGAGACCGCGTTTAGGCAAGCGTAGTGTAGGACGCCCTTCGGTGAGATGGAGCGACAATCTGCGGAGTGTAGCTGGCAAACACTGGATGCCGAAGACCGGGCTCAGTGGCGCTTCTTGGGAGAGACCTACGTTCAGCAGTGGACTGCTATAGGTTGATGATGATGATGACATTTATTTGTGATCAGTGTGATCACCAGCTTTTAGTGCGGCGTTCATCAAAGGGCTCGGCATCGTTTGATTCACAAACGAGTGAAATGAATGCATCAAGCATGCAACTCAATGATCTCCATTCAACGAGTAGATAGATTGAACAATGACGGTCATTTCGGAGAAACTCATCAACACGTATGTGGCATTGATATAATATCCTGACAACTGAAATGTTTTTGAATTGTTATTTGATCAAATTGCTCTCTTTTTTATTGCATTCAGTTTTCTTCTTCGTCTTTTATTGATATTTTGAATGATCGATTTTCATACCGTTTGATATAATTAACGAAAAATCAGGTAGGCTATGTTCAAATCAGGTAGGTCATGCTTAAATCAGGTAGGCCACGTGCTAAACCGCGGCATTGATGTTATTTTTAACAGCTCATTCATAATTTTATAAAGCTCAGTCAAGTCAGTCCATAAAAATGCCACGGAATACTGAGGAGTTACTATAGCAAAATCATCGAAAAAATAACTGCAACTGAAAGGATATTCGGTCACGCAAGTTTCCCCTTGCTGGATAGCCCCCTTTATTTTCTAGAAAAGTCTTCGGCTAGCGAACAACTCATAATAAAAACATACAATTAAATGTAAATTAGGTAGGTATATTAGTAACTTGACATAAACAGAGTGTAAGACAATGTAAAAGCCAGTAGTAGTAGGTAAGTAGTACAATTATTTAGAGCGATTTTGCCCCAAGCTAATCAGAGCTTGTGTTATGGGTACTACAAGACTGACTTAATACAATACATTACATAGATAGATGTGTTCAATAAATATTTTCAGATCATACAAACATTTATTCCAAGGCGGGAATCGAACCCGCAACCTGCGCGTCGCAGGCGCACCCTCGCCCGCCACGCCACATCGGTCGTCAAACTGCAAAATATTGCATTTGAAATGTAACATTCATGCTTTAATTGAATGCGTCGGCAGATTGATGTCAAGTGAAGCTTAGGAACAAGAACTCCCACTCTCACTCATTTTATCATTCAAAGTGAAATGAAAAAAGTTTGATGCACGGCTCGAGTGTTTGCCAAGAGTCTCTGCCGCATTGTGCTCCAGTCCGGACCACTCCGGAACCATGGGACCTTCTTATTTGCGGATACTCGATGTCATTTACAATTTGTATTTTCTGAAGGTCTTGTGGGACTTTTTCTTTATGTCGCTTTTAAAAAGTTAGCATTTGCATGTCTTACCTACCACACACGTATCATGACATAATTTAACTTTTATTCATGTAAGTAGGTCCCTTCCCTTCCAACCTTCGTATCGAACGGACGTGCGGTGCATTTTCGCTCTGCTTATATTATTAGTTTGTGGGGCTTCGCCCTCGGAGTCTTCGATTGTGCCCTGTTGATCGTGCGTCGTCTCCGGAGTCTCCATCTGCGTGACAACCGTGAGTGCGCCTTTTTGCATTTTCACGGGGTTCGAGTCAGCGCTGTCGACCGAGGCGGCGTATTTTGCCCGGTGCGAGAACCAACTGAGCCAACGGACAAGTGAGCGGCCGCGCCGAAATTATCAAACGCTTCAAAGCTTGAGTGCAACGCCTGCATTAATTTAATTTATACTCTTATAATCGCTTGCTCTTTGTATTTATTTGCGCTTTATTGCCTTCGCAAGTAAACAAGATTTTACACTGAGATGTCGATGCAACGATCTCCACCTGCAGCTAACATATCGCGTATGCTAAACGCTCCATCTACGTCAATTCACTACAACTCCGATTCTGCATTGAATTCGACAAGTCAGCCTGATTTGAATGAAAATTACTTCAGTAACTCTAAAAGGCATAAACGTCATATTAGTGACGTAGATTCTTATTCCAACTCCTCGGCTTGTGAAATCAAAGCCCTCTTCGTTGAGCTGCAAAATCAACAAGATCAGAAATTTGAAAAATTAAGCGCCGCACTAAGTACCATCGTAACTCAAAATCAAGATATTAAAAAGTCGGTGAACTCTATGACTGAGCAGCACCAAGAACTGCTTCAGAAAGTTACTATTTTAGAGCAAGAAAACAACAAATACAAATCTCGGATTTCTGACTTAGAGATTAAGGTAGACTTATTAGAGAGAAACGTTCGTAGTTCAACCATTGAGATCCGAAACGTACAAAAAATTGACAACGAAAACAGAAATCATCTATCCTCCATCGTTCAGAATATTGGTGAATCCCTAGGCCTAGAGCAGATCCAGGTGCCGGAAATCAGGGAAATATATAGGTCGAAATCTAACGCAATTGTGGTGGACTTTTCCACAACACAGAGAAAAGAAGCCATCATAAATTCATTTAAAACCATTAACAAATCTAGACGAGAAAAAAATACTTCATCAATAAGCACGGAAGACATCAAGCTACCTGGTCAGCCTCGCACGATTTATATCTCCGAGTTTTTGACCAGCAAGACCAGACGTATTTTCTACGTTGCTCGTGAACTCGTAAGAAGCAAGAAACTCTACGCTACTTGGACTTCTTTTGGAAAAGTTTTTATAAAGGTCAAAGAAGGAAGCACGCCCACGCGCATCGATGAAGAAGCTGAGCTGCTTAATGTTAATTAAATAACTACTTGATCGACTCTCCTAAATTCTATTCCATGCTCTTTTTATCTTTATTGTTTATAAATGTACTCGTTTTTTAAGTAGACAGACAGATAAGTACTTACTAATTCGTTTTATACTGTTATTCTTGATTATAAACTTTCAAAACACTACACAAACAAACAAAAAAAAAACACATTTACAACTACAAACGTTCAAAATTACAATTTTACACATTTACAATCTACGACTATATCGACGGTCTTTACTCACGGAAAATATTACTTTTTGCATTATTTTTCTGTACAAAAATGGCGCACATTGAAATTATCAATTCAGATCTAGATTCTCTTACATTGGCCAAATCAATTAGGTGTGACATCGATGATTTGAAAGAAATTCTTTCATATAATAGCAAATCTCGTCCACTTAATCTTATCTCTCAAAACATAAGAAGCATTAACTGCAATATGCCATCTTTTAAAACGCTCTTGCACAGATCGAATATATCTTGGGATATATTAGTCCTCTCAGAATGCTGGCTTCAGTCAAACACACATATACCCATTACATACATTCCTAATTTTAATTATGTAGCCACAACCTTACATAAAACCCAAAATGAAGGAGTAGTTATATACCATGCTAAACGTCTAAAAGTAACTTATGAGGAGCCAAAAATAATGGATGCAAATTGTCTCGTACTAAAACTAAATTTAGAAACTTGTATTGTCGGTATTTACCGTCCTCCTAGTTTTACAGATATCACTAACTTTATACAATCGCTTGATACGATATTGTCAAATTTAAAAAATTACAAAAATATTATTGTTTGTGGGGACATCAACATTGATATCGTTCCTAACACAACAGATAAACGTTCTCATGTATATTTAAACCTTTTGGCTAGCCATGGTTTATTGCCCGCACATACACTAACTACCCATGGTCGAACATGTTTGGATCATATTATGATTAAGACTAGATTAGAAGCGATTTGTGTAGTGATGGATTCCACAATCACCGATCATGAGAGTGTTGCGATTAACTGTAAACATGTGAATCGGCTTGAATATTCAAAAAAACCTACGGTGCGCTGGGATTTTGACGGGATGGATAAAGCTATGACAGAAATTGATTTCCAGTCTATTATCAACTGCGGTGACGTCGATTTATCGACAGAGCTACTATTAAAATATCTACTGTCAGCTGTAAAAAATAACACTAAATTAATTAATATTCCTAAGCGGAAACGAATTACTAAGCCATGGATAAGTGCAGGGTTACTTCGTTGTATGAAAAATAGGGATAACCTGTACAAAAAACTAAAAAAAGACCCAAATAATGAAACAATTAAGATTACTTATAGGCGTTATCGTAATTACTGCAATTCTTTACTAAAAAAAGCCAAAAGAAACTATGAAAAAAAACAGATTAAAGATGCAAGTGACAACAAGAAGCTTTGGAACGCGATAAAAAAGATAAGTGGCTCTTATAAAACTAAAAATGACCCTTCTAGTCTTCTTATAACAATCGACCCTCAAACAAGCGTCAACAACGTAAACACATTCTTCGCAAATGTCGGTAAGAATCTTGCTGAGCAGATTAGCAACTCAGGCCACACAAACAGGCTTGTATTTGACTCGATAAAAGCCTCTCCAGTTAACTCATTTGTACTATTGCCTACGGACGAAGAAGAAGTAATTCATCTGATTAAAGGTCTGAAAGATAATTGCGCAGTAGGAATTGATGAAATCTCTGGGAAAATATTAAAAAGATATATGTATCTTCTTACCCCTGTCATAACACACATTTGCAACCTTTCCATATCTACTGGAATATTTCCTCGTGCTTTCAAATCGGCTCTCATTAAACCTGTTCATAAAGATGGTGATCAAAGCTGTGTCAACAATTATAGGCCCATTTCCATTCTTCCTGCTCTATCAAAAATTCTGGAGCGTCTAATAAACCTTCGTCTAGTAAAATTTCTCGAAACCAACAATCTGCTCTCCCCATCTCAGTTTGGTTTTAGACAAAAAAAATCGACCAGTGATGCAGTCCATGGTCTGGTCAACTCTATTATAACAAGTTTGGATAATAAGAGGAAATGCTTAGCCGTGTTTCTCGACTTGGCTAAGGCATTTGACACGGTTTCTGTCCCTCTTCTGTTACTGAAGTTAGAACATATAGGAATCAGAGGTTTGCCTCTTCTACTTTTGACTAGTTACCTTAGTTCCAGGACACAACAAGTTAAAATTGATCATCACGTAAGCAACAAAGAAACTGTTAAATTTGGCGTCCCACAAGGCAGTATACTTGGCCCAACACTGTTTCTCATATATATCAATAACTTGTGTGATCTACGTTTGAAAAATGCCAAAATATTTTCTTATGCCGATGATACCGCAATTTTTTTCAGCGGCAATAGTTGGGATAATGTCTTTGATCTTGCCCAGACTGGTTTGGAGTCGGTTAATATTTGGTTGCAGAAACATCTTTTAACTCTCAATGTATCCAAAACTAAATATATGACATTTGCCTTTCAGTCTAATCACTTACCTCCATTAACTAAGACCATTACTGCTCATCATTGCTCCTCTTCTTTAAATATCTGTTCCTGCACCCCTCTCCAGAGAACCGACAGCATAAAATATCTAGGTGTTATTATCGATCAATCAATAAGTTTTAAACATCATGTTGAAGTGCTTGTTCCTAGACTGCGCAAGCTTATTTATGTTTTTAAAACCTTAAGACACTTAGACGATCAGCGTATCACGAAAATGGTTTATTATGCACTTTGTCAACCTTTGTTAGACTATTGCTTAACTTCCTGGGGTGGTGTTGCTAAAACCCACATTCTTGAAGTCGAGAGAGCTCAGCGAGCTATACTCAAGGTAGCTGCCAGTCTGCCTTTCCGATTTCCAACAACAGACCTTTACAAAAAATGGGACATACTATCGGTCAGACAGTCTTTCATACTAAACATCATTCTTAAGAAGCATGCTGAACTGAAATTCAACCCACAACTAATCCAAAATAGGAGAAGGAAGGGTAAAGTATGTTCAATCACAGCCTTCCGCACCAGTCACTCACATCATTTTTATTGCTACTTGGGGGCATATCTCTACAATAAACTCAATAGTACTCTCGAAATTTATCCTCAGGGTAAATTGAGCTGCAAAAAATCTGTCTGCACCTATCTAAAAACTCTAGACTACTTAGAGACTGAAAAACTGCTAAAAGCTTTGGGCTAAGAATTTTCTTAGCAGTCCTCATTACCTACATACGCATTTACCTATACCATTCATATATATATTTACAACACTTTTTTTTAACATCACACTTACATAATATGTCATATGAATCACAGTCATAATTAAGTTTACCTACTCCTCAAACACAAGCTTACATGGGCATGATTCAAAATAAGATTCTGTCATTCTATATTTTCTATACTTACCTATATAAATGTATGTCACTTCTTAATAATAACTATATATTGTTTTTGTTTAATTATAATCGTTTTTGTTCTCTTTATGTAAAAATAATGTGCTTTACCTACTTTAAGGTTATACTGTAAGCATTGTTATAGCTGTTTCTTACACGGCATGTTCGAGAGCCGTTTTAGCTCACAGAGTGGGGCCTGGTGACCTGTAATACAGATTCATTCGAATCTACTTCAGGCACCAGTCTCTCACAAAGTTAGTTGTAACTAAACTTGTACTGTTGTGTTATGAATTGTTACCTACTTTGTGTGAGAAAATAAAAACATATTTTATTTTATTTATTTATTTATTTAGGTATGTAATATACCTTATACCTATAGAATTACAATTATGTGCTTATTCTCAAGATCGTATTCTTAAAATACAAGACAAACATCAATGTTTTTCGTCACTCAAATGTTTGTTTATGGGCATTGAACCTAAGTACGGAAGACAGAACCAACTATGTTGTGACGCCGTTGTAAATGATGCCTTACCTTCAAGCTTAATTAAACTTGTTTAACAATACCTGTCGAACTACAAAATAAAGGTAAAAACAGCTATTGAAGTTAACAATAGATGAACCAATCATAACTTTTAGAGTTTGTGTAAAAAAAGAAGGGCGAAGGCGCTTTTAGGAAAGTTCTAACCCTGAGACTCATAGTGAACTTGTTGCATGGTTAACATATGTTAACCATGCAACAGACAAGACAGACAAGAGCCTCCTCATGGCGCACACTAGTAACAGCTAGGCACGGCAAAGCAGTGTCTAGTCTGGCTAATCTTTCCAACACGATGCTACAACAAAATACAGTTGTAGCATCGACACGATAAGAAGAAGAAGATTATACGGTTCAAAGGTCAGTTTCGATATGTTTTCTATACTCTCAGTATATTTGACCCCAAAGTTTTATAAAATCAATGTGTTTTAGAAAAGCAAATAAATGACAAATGAATGAATTTAAAATGATCCAAAGGTACTTAAACTAACTACTGAGCTAAACTAACAAAGGAGATATCTGAGGGCGTAGTCCGAGCTTTTATTTTAAAACTGTCCATACATTTTTGTATGGCTATCCGAGAGACGACTCTCGGCTCGAGAGTAGGGAGTTTATAAAATACAAGCTCGGACTAAGCCCTCAGAACACGAATAATTGCAACAATCGTAAACGTAACGTATTATATACACACTACGCGCTACCCCCGGAACGTTCGACAGTAAAGCTGATGTTGAAGCGCCGTGTATCTCAAATACGTTACTGTTCGATATGTTTGCGATTGTCATTTTTATTACTCTTCAATCTCTAGGGGTAAAAAAAACAGGTAAGGAAGAGGTAAAGAAAAGTACATATAGGTACTAAATATAACGAGTTGTGATGTAATACCTACAATCGTCATGGAATTCCAATGAACCGTAGCTAATCGTGCACTTATTTCATATCTTTTTAGGGTTCCGTAGTCATCGAAAAAGGACCGTACATAGATTAAACAGTTTCTAGAAAATAATCTATAAAATTAAAAATACTATACCCATAGTATTATCATACAACGGTTTGTTCGATTCCTACCCAGAGCAAATGTTTGTATGATGAAAATAAATATTTGTTCTGTGTCTGAGTGTTATTATGTATTCTATGTAAGTAGCTATGTATTTACAAAAAAAGTATGTAAGTATTCTCTCAGCAATCTAGTTCCCATAGTACAAGCTCTGCTAAGTATGAGACTAGAGTGTAATATGTGAAATGTCCATTAACAATTATTAATTTTTTATTTATTTAAAAATTTCTCTAATCTCGAAACTGACACGCCCCACTCACTTTGCTCACTCAAAAAGTAATTAATCTAATTTAGTTGCAGTGTACAGAACCCTTTGAATGATCCACTTGGTTAATTTATACGTACCTACCTATCTACCTACTATTTCATGCGCCGCTTCAATTCTCATTGAAGGAAGGTCGATCGAGGTTGTTTCAAGCATTTTAAATCATGATGAAAAACTAAACTATTTTATTCTAAGCTACAACAAACATTTTTATAAAATCTTATGTACTAAATAATTTATTTTTCTAAAAATAATTTTAGATCGAAAATGTAAACCTCTAACGTTAAAATATTAAGAAATTGCGTACATATTTTATTCGTTTTGGTATTTTAAAATATCCTTTTTGGAATAGCTTTTTCGCTGAAGCGATAGGTTCGTTGAGCTAATATTAATAAAACTGCGAGAGTTGAAACATTAATTTATATTAATTTAATGTAGCAAGGTGACTGTCTGATCTTCATCAGTCACCTCTTTCTTAGAACCACAATATATTATTAATATTTCTTCAAAGAATTTAGATGAACCTAAGTATGTAAAGACAATCCTATCCTACTCATATTATAAACGCAAGTTTGTATGGATGGATGTACCTAAGTTAATCTTTTACGGAAAAACTACTGAATGGATTTAAATGAAATTTTACAATAATTTATTTATTTCATTTTACAACGCCATTACAGGTTTATAACTAAATGGACTGTAAACCACTGTAAACAGGTTTAGCTTAGATATAGATAAACCATCTCTATAAATTTCGTCAACGAAATCACAAATAGGTCAAACTTTTCTTCACAAAGGCTATTTATAAGGGGAAGGGCACCAGTTATAGGAGCTTCCTTCAACATATAATTAGTCCTACCTTTGGGCTCTGCGAGTACCTACTTAGTTTGTGTCGCCGCGCGCGTACCTACATACTTAGTTATTCGGCACATACAGACCTACATAATGTACCTAGTTTAGAATGACATTTATCCCCTATCTTATAAAAAGTTAGCGTTGACTTTATGTCGTCATTACGTATGGTAATCAATACATCAAGTATGCGCTAACTTTTTATAGGATAGACCGATAGGCTATAATTTATACTTATATTGTGTAAATTATTTAAATACTGATAATAAGACAAAGTCGCAGGCATCAGCTAGTAAGTATATTCTAAGTAAAGCTTTTTGTAGTAAAGATATAATACATCTACGAATATAATAGCCAATGTTCTTTAGACTAAATTATCGCCTCATCTAAGCATTAATCGAGTAAAATGAACGGGATTTCATTAGTCTATTTGTGAGAATACAAAGCTACAGAATATATAACTATAACTAAAGTACGTATAACTAAATGAATACTTCGATTTAATTAATATACCTATTCTATTCATTTCATATAAAAACAAGTTGAATTTTAATTAGACTAAATTGAGTAGGTATTTTAATTTTCTTTTGAATGCTTTTTGAGGTATTTGTGAATTTACAAAATAGAAAAATAAATATCCACGCAGTCAAGACCAAGGTCTTCAAGACAACTACTATTTGAACTAATCATAATAATTAGCTATGCAAAATCTTTTAATTTTATTTTACAGGCTTTTTCCACATTGTACTTTAATACTTATGATATAAAAAATATGTGGTAAGTATACTTATTCCATCAGCAATCTAGTTCCCATAGAAAAAGCTGTGCTTAGTTTGGGAATAGAGTGTGATGATTCCGTGACTATTGAGTCCATGACTATTTTATTTATAATATTAAATTGTCATTTTATATCCTAATTCCCAGATGGTTTGGGAAGCAGATGCCGACATGTAAATCGAACGCGAAGCTATGAGAGAAACCAATTTCCTTTACTGTTTGTACATACAAAATCACTCCGCGCTGCCACTGCGGCTTTTTCAATGATATTTCTGTTATAGGTAGTTATTTTGAAAGACATCGTTTATGTTATAAGACGGTGGTTGTATGTAAGTGATATTTTCAAAAATTGTTCATTTAATTTGATAAAACTATGATATGAATCCATATCGCCTTGGGATAAATGTTTGTATCATCTGAAAATATTTATTCAGGGTGTTCTGGGTAGGTACTTATTATATAATGTATAATAAAAAATACCCTGAAACCAAGCCGTAGTTTCTTGGTCTTTTAGGATTCTTGCCCGTTCTTCTAGGCTCTGGTCTCGTGCAACTGGCACCTAGAATCACCTAGTATGTAAGACGATTCTAAATGATCCTTGTGATCTCATTAAATAAAGTAATTTTGACTTGACTTGACTTTACTTTTCTGGTCGTGGAACTGGCACCTACAATTACCTAGCAGGTATATAGATAGAGACGATTTTAAATGATCTTTATGATTTTATAGAACAAATATTAATTGACTTTGATTTAGACCTGAGCTTTTTAAAGTACTAACAAAAACATTTAAGGTACACAATTTATCTCAGATACCTACATCAAAGTAAAACTGTTGCTTTCAACGTTTTCTAAAGGGAAAAGCTTTGTCCGACTCGTTTTTGCAACTAGACCGCACGTGAGTTTAGATCATCCCAAACAAATTTAAAATTGAAAGGTTGGAAAATAAAATGTTTGACGTATTTTATTTGTTTTTAATGGTTTTGAAGCACATATTGGTTCAGAATTTATTAAAAATCTGTGAATTATTTTCAGATAGATTTTATATTAAATAATAATAAAAACAAATTAATGTAACATACAATCACCTAGTATATTAAACGATCATATCTTTGTGGTTTAATGAATAAAGTGATGTTATATGAACAAATCAAGTAGTCGTTAGTTTGTGAATAAAATTTATATAAAGTAATTTATTCACAATATCTTACTTTACCTACTGCTGGTTGGGACTACTGTCAGGTCAGTAAATACCTACTGGCTACAATACCAACGCTACAATGCTACCCATTTAGACATGCCTGTATTGTGGTTGTAGTATAAGTACCACCTTTTATAGTATTCTGTGACTGACTACCACAGAAAAGTGGTCTCGAACCGGCATTTTTAATGTGTTGTTTAGTTGATAAACGCGGTCCGCGCGCGACGCTCGTTCCTAGCACGATCACCTCTCGCGCATTGCACTTCTTATCAAAATTACGTCAAACAATCTTAAAAGACTTAAACCGCGCCGTGCGTCGACAAAACACCAAGTGGTACCAGTTTGTATCTTTATATCTCTAGATATTGAATTCAAGCAAACTTATTTGACCGGCGTATTAATACCAGGATCTTCAAGTGTGAATAGGATCAACTGCACCTCTCAAAGTAAGTGAAACGAGTGTGATCTATGATTTACAAGAATGCATTATGTATTGGTGGCAACTGGCAAGGGACGAGTGCTTGTACGAATATTTAAGCAGATCGTGAACAGTTATGCAGAATCACAAAAACAATTGGATCAAGATAATATAAGCATTCAGAACGTCAGAGGTAGGACTGATATAGTAGGTAGGTAGGTACAATTTCTTGCGAGAGGTAACTTGTACGGTTAGGTATTTGCTATGTTTTTGTAACGAAATTGCTCTTTGGTTTGAAACAACAAAGCTATAAGTGGTTGAATTATACTTTACTAGTTTGGCGAACCAAAACCAATTGAAATGACGTTTATCGGTATCTGATTAAATAAATAAATCAATATGCATGGAGTCCCACACTAAACCAAGCCTGTGACCTACTATGGGAACTAAATAAATACTCGTCTATATATTTTAAACTTATAATTGAAGAAAAAACAGAATCATATTTTATGGGTGTTGTGGTTAGTTGAAGTTTACATAATCATTAAAAAAAGTTTTTACGTTTTTTGTCGTCAAAATTAGTCTTCTGCTAGGTATTTTTTAACCCAATAGGGTTAGCATATTATATAGTCTTTGCCTTTTTTTACCTTAAGATACGAACTAAAGTCACAATAGTAAAGTTCACGTAACGTAGTGTCTTCGATTCACAGTGCGCGATGGTCGCAACTTTCGGTAATCGAGCTGGCGTTGACACTCAGTATGAATCGAATACGCTGCGTTACGTTTACTTTACGATTGTCATTTATTCGTGCTCACCCCTCTAGTTTACCCATTACACTCTCACAAACTTTACCTCGTTATAACATTAGTTTAGATCAATAAGTCATCTATTACTTATGTAACAGTTTAGCTAACTACTTGTACAGGATTTTGCTATCCTAAGATCGAGATACATTCATTAGGTGAATTAGGAGCAAGCCGAATTAGTATCAACTGTGTCAACATTTACATGACACCTTGGCATCGTGCACTGAGAAAAATGTCATTTTGGCATAATCATAAAATATCGTGACGTTGGTTTAAAATAGATGCGTTGTCTTAATATGTTGATAATAAGTAAATATTACGCTAGAACTGAAATGTGTTAAGATGGAATCGAATGTTTTGGGTAAATAATGCAATATTATGATACTTGTCATCGTAAAAATTTGTAATTATGAAATAACATTATCTTCTTCAAATAATAACACAATGTAATAGAAAATGGTCCACTGTCCCATAAATTAGTATGATAATTATAAATAAGATTCTAATTAAAAAACACAATGGCAGTCACCGTAATATAAATAGATTTCATAGTTTAATATGAGGAAGTATCTCTAAAAATACGATGACCTCCCCCTAATGTACTATATTAAATTATAATGCTTTAAACTTATATTTTTAAAGTAAGCATCATTTTTTAATATTACAGTCATATTATTTTATGTGAATCCTATGATAATACGATTAAATAATCTCATATTTTTAGAGTAAGCATCAAAGTTCAATATTATAGTCATATCATTTTATGAGTATCCTACTAAATTATTATTACAGAGACCCATTTATGAGTAGCATCTAGCATTTGAATGATGTCCTACAAATTTATGGTGACGGCATTATATAGGTCTCCCTCTCTCACTTCATTCCGCCGCCGCGCCATTTCGGTCATTTGTATTTCACCGCTACAGCCGTGACGACTCACGCACGACTCGTTTAATAAATAGCAAAAACAATTCCATTAGTGCCAGTGAATGTGTTTGATCAGTGCAAAAATGGATATGGCTAAGCGCAAATCTCTGGCTGGTTAGTCACCGCCAGAAGGGCTCGACGGCAGCATTTAGTTTCGTTGGGCCTTATTGAAAAGCCCAAGTCACGTTCTCGCTCCAAGTCCAGTCCTAGGCTAGACACCCCTCGTCGCGCTGGAATCGACCTAACCGGACTTAAAGAAGGTAACTCCTTTTCAAGAAATTTTATGTTTTCAGATTGAATTAAATTATCAAGAACAGAAATAGAGAAAAATATCTGAATTACTTAGTATAAATTTTCGTTACAAATTACAAAATATCTGAATCTAAGACCGTTATTGTTATTGTACTAATTATTAATCGTTTTAATTTTTGTGTGCAGGTGAAGTGGAGGACGTAGCGTCAGCATTAGAGCAGCTGTCATGTCCTTCAGCTGGTCCGTGGCAGGAGGTCAGTGCCCTGTGGCTGGAGACGATGCGAGCTCGCCTCCGGTACTTGTACTACGAGGAAGGGACATTACAGGAGTACTTCAATAAGTATCCTATCCTGAAGTCAAGTGATGGATGGCGACTCTTGACGTATGACTACGAAGCACTGTTCCCTGATAAATCCGGGGGCCTCGACGCCTTGGATGCTTCATCGGAAAACATACTAAAAGCTGCTCAGCAGAAGCATAACACCACAAAGGACTCGTTTCTTCGTCGAAAAATAACTGATACATTGGCAATTTGTGACGGTAAGGAAAATATTCTGTTATATAGTTCTAGGTGCTCGACCTTCCTGGGTTGGTGAACCCGTTATAAAATATATAGACAAAAAAGAATTTAAAAATTATCTAACATGGTGCAGTCGTTCAGAAGTAACGGGCGGGCGGACAAACATTTCGGCAGTTCATTTTTACATATATAGATAGATGTATATAGTATTAATTTTATTTTGTTCTGATACTTTTCCCTATTTGCTCAGTTAATGATGATGTGTTGTGTCAAATATACCTACTAAGTATTATTATTTTCTTTCCAGATGAACAACCGGAGTCAAAATTAATAGCAGCGATATTGCTACTCGGCTGTCTCTTTAATATTCCTCCTGCCCGTCGATCTAGAAAAGACTGGCAAGCTTCACGAGCGGAGATATTGGATGGATTTGTGACCATCGTGGATGATGACGTGCAAGTGGTAATTGAGGAGCGTCGCCAAAAGCTTCAAAACCTAGGTATTAACCTCCAACCATTTATAATTTGGTGCCGCCAGTCAGGTGGTTCCTTCACAGTATGTGACAATACGTTTTACAAGTTCACAACACTAACTGAGGCTGTTGATGTGACTTTTAAAATATTTCATGCTACTGCGGCTAAATATCCTACTGAAAGCTATAAAATTTGTAAATTAAATTTCTACTCGTCTCAACCTTTATTTTGTATACAACAACCTGTATATATATATATATAAAAACTAGAATTATTGAACATAATGTATATAATGATTTTTTATAATGACCGACAAATAGATACTGTAATCATTAAGGCGATGATGTTTCTAAACAAAACAGTCTTCTTTTATACTGTTATTCAGTAGTGTTTAGAGTATATAATAATTATTCTTTCATACTATGGAAATAAAAATACCATTTAATTTTCTGTTTAATTTATACATACATCCCTTCTTACCTTCTTACCATTCTTGCCAAGGTACTTTTTCCTATTTTTTACTTGCTCCTCATTTTTTTAAGGTTCAAGTTTAGGGTTCTTCAGTTTTTTTTAATATTGAGCTCACACCTAATAATATTTAAATGAAAAGAACCAATATTGGATATTAAAAATAAGGGGATCATGTAAGTCCAGTGGCGCCCTCAATTATAGGATTGTGTTTTCTAATAATCCAAACAATGTCTGTGTAATCCACCAGTATTTAGTTGTAGTCCTACTGATGGAGAATGAGTAGAACTACAAGTACTAAGTATCACTGGTGTATTAAAGAGATATTAATTGGTTTATTAAAAAACACAATCCTCCTATTGAAGGCGACCTCCGTAAGGGGCTCCGTAATAGGCTATAACCAGAGATATGAGGAAATAGTAGGAAAAGTAAGAGGACCTAACCTAAAATACGAGGAGGTTACCGAAAAATAGTAGGAAAAATAATAGGATATAACTGGATATATGAGGAAGGCACCGAAAAATAGTAGGAAAAATTGTATTACATAACTGAATATGTGAGGAAGTCACCGAAAAATAGTAGGAAAAATTGTATGACATAACTGAATATGTGAGGAAGTCACCGAAAAATAGTAGGAAAAATTGTATGACATAACTGAATATGTGAGGAAGTCACCGAAAAATTGTAGGAAAACTAATAGGATATAACTGGATATATGAGGAAGGCATCGAAAAATAGTAGGAAACTAAAACTAAATCCATGGTGACACATCATCTTAAATACTGTTATCATCAACTTCAGTATTATCATCGTTCTTTTTGGTGAATCACTATGCTCCGTCCTTTTAGTGAATTCATCATACTTTAAGCTGAATTCACCTCTTTTATGACTGTCAGTTTTCTCAGTGTGTTTATATACCTACTTACTACATAGTTAATGAAATTAGTACAATTTCACGTCATTTTAGTTAATGTATGATTTATAATTATTACTAGATATTTGAACTATAAATTTATTGTTTGAAGTAAACCTAGACGAAAGACGTACTTTAATAGTTTTATTTAGCTGTACCTCCCTAGGTTCACTTATTTATGAGTTTTCTTGCATAATATTTTGCGTTAATGATCTTACAATAGGCATTGAGCTTTGAACTCACCTTCAACAAATGTTAGTAACCTGTCTACTGGTTTTTGTGACAAAAATAAGTAGTTTTTTTGTATAATTCTTTAATGAATTTGCATCTCGAAATCAATTGCTAGTACGTCATCTCACGTGTAATGTATTTTACTACTTGTAAAACTTACTTGCAATTTATAATGTCGTATCGTAATACAATGTAAGTATTTCGTTTCACTCACAACACCTAATAAGTATATTTATTTCGATTCATCCCACATTACATATATACGTGGAAAAATTAAAATAGCAATAAAGTGGTGGATAAAGAAAGAAAGGTGTCCGTGGTTTTCAAATTATGAAAGGGACATGACGAAGAGTCCGAAACAAAAGAACTTGTAGTTGGTACATACTTCAAAGTTGGAGTCTGCAACTTCGTGAACTACATTGTTGATAGTTCGTCGAGGATGCTCCCAAAAATGTTATTGTTAACTCGAACTGAAAGGGGATTGAATCTATTCAATGACAGAACCCTTTCAACTCGAGTTTCAATTTCAGGTCGCCCCACTGGTAAAGTTAACCCGAATTATTCTTCGTTGGGGGAATTTAAAATGGACATCAAAATGGAATCTATCTATAGCGATAAAAATGCTTAGAAATCTAAATAGGTAGTAATCTGCTTTTTTGTACGATGCCTTAAATAATGATTACTGTTTTTCATTAGGTACGGCTAATGCCTATCTTCTGAACATTCAAGGTCTGATGCATTCGAAGTGATTAATTACCTACTAGTAATCCATATGAAACTATGCTAGTTCGATTACTAACTAATAGTTAAAACCCTAATACGGATTTTAACTATTAGTTAGTAACTGTGCGGGTTCAAATAATTTCTCATTTAACCTTTTCAACATTTATAAGGTTTTATTTTTACCTTTTTTGAGAACACTTACAGCTTTATAATTTTAGATATTCATTGCCATTGTATTTGATAAGAGTATTTGGTTGTAATTTTTTTGGTCAATTAGTTGTAAGGTGTATTACAAGTACCTAATTACAAGTTACCAAGTACCGGAAAATAAAGTGTTTTCATTCATTCATTCATTTTGGTAATGGTCATATTCTATGGTTATTGACTCTCACAGATTTCACATGCATGCATTGCACATGGGTGCATGGAAAGAGCCTCCTCGAGGCGCACACCGGTAACAGCTAGGCACGGCAATGCAGTGTCTAGTCTGGCTAATCTTTCCAACACGATGCTACAACAAAATACAGTTGTAGCATCGACACGATAAGAAGAAGACAGATTTCACAATAAAAAAACCATTGCCGAGCTGATATTTGACCGTAACCTGTGCTACTGTTATATTCACATATTACCTACACGTTTCTAAAGTTCCCTTTCTAGAGCACTAAGAAATGTCAAAGTCAAAGTGAAAAGTGCGCACAGATGGCCCAAACGACTTTGTGACTCGTGCCGTCAAACTCATGCATGACACTTTTAATAAAAATACGTGTTATACTTTGGGAATGGTTAAAAATGTATTACTCAGTTTTGTTCCTCATAATGGAGTAAAGACAAAAAATATAGTGTAAATGAAAAATGAATTCATTCGACAAGCCAGAAATGACGTCATAATAATCTCAGTTCATAATACTTTACAAATCTTAATAAAAACTGTATGGCCTAAGCACGAATAATCGTGACAATCGTAAACGTAGCGTCATACACTATCAGTCTACACTGCAACGTTCGGGAATCGAGCAAGCATTACCGCGCAGTGTGCGTCGAATAAGTAAAATTTACGAACGTGACGTCTGTCAGAATTGTACTAATCCCTTGTTTACGAGTAAAACTTTGTTTTTTTTGCCACTTAAAAGCCGTTAGAAAATCAAGAGCTTGATTGACCAAAAACTCTATACATTGTTTCAAAACTACTATGTAACTATTTGCATAATATGCGTTGCTACTTACTTTGGAGTTATTCAAATTGTCCTTTGAAGCAGCGGTAAGTAACTAGAGCAACTTGGAAAAACTGTGCAAATAGTTGTAGAGGTTTACTTATTTTGGAGATAGATATTCTAAATAAGTACATGTTAAGATAGTCCGACCTACAAAACCTTATACAGTTAAGTAGGTAGGTACTGAAGTATGTTGACATTAAAACATAGGTATGTGTTTGCCACCGGGTTTTAAAACCCTCTGTTTTAACGTTTAAAGCCCGCTGTTTTATAAAACGGCTAGCCATTTGATACAGCGTCGAAAATCTTTGTAGATACAATATTACGTTTGAAATATCGTTATTTTTTTAACTGTTTCTGTCCAACCGTAACATTATAAAATGTTGCTAAACAAATATTTACCATAGAGTTTGAAGGTGTTAATGTGGATATTGAAGAAAATAGTAAACGTATAAATGTATTTCATTTTTTTTTTAATAAACTCTTTATTCAACTTTGGGGGATTAAAATACTCATTAGTATTGCCATAGCACCACTCAAGCAAGAATGTGTAATCATGAAAATAAGTAATATCACGCTTTTGTATTTATTATATTTTATTAAAATGTGGAACCATTTCCAAGCAAAAACCAGCACCTGAAAGTAACATTTCATAAATGAAATAAAAATATTTATAAAAATAAAAATAAGCAGAAAACAAATATTAGAAAAAATTGTTTTTTATTGAAAATGTTATCTATTCATATTTATAAAATATCCCTAAAGTTTTTTTGACTGGTTTTATCAGCGTAAGTATATAATAACATCACAGCACATTCTAACAACGCCGGATAAAGATGAACTTTCTTAAACCGGAAATCTTGTAAAATGCATCTAAGGCATTGTTGTCCATATATATATATGGACAACAATGCCTTAGATGCATTTTACAAGATTTAATGAAAATGTCTAAGCATTGAAAAGAGCATTCAATAAGCCAAAGAAATTGTCTAAGATATGCAATGAAAAAAACATTCAATAAGCCAAAGAAATATTCTATGATATAGGTACAATGAAAAACGGCATTGAATAGGCCAAAGTTTTTCTATGATATACAATGAAAAACGGCATTCAATAAGCCAAAGAAATTGTCTAAGATATGCAATGAAAAACGGCATTCAATAATCCAAAGCAGTTACGATAACATTATCGAGCCATTATTCAGCCATGGAGGCTCTTTTCGCGTTTTTAATAGCATGAAAAGTGCGCATATGGCTACGCAGGCAACAATTTATGACTTCTAATCGAATGGAGACTTACGATTTTATTGCGAAACCGATAAAATAAAATCGTATAAAATATGATTGCCTTCTAGTTTTTTTTTTATTTTTTTCTGTCCTTCAACCGTCTGCGGAGATGAATTGCCCATTGTTATACAAAGATAACTTTGACTTGAATATATTTTATTATTTCTACAAATTGTGATAACATTATTAAAAGTGAGTTTTTAATTATTTTGTTTGTGCTCTT
Organism: Ecliptopera silaceata; assembly: GCA_932527185.1. Taxonomy (NCBI): domain Eukaryota; kingdom Metazoa; phylum Arthropoda; class Insecta; order Lepidoptera; family Geometridae; genus Ecliptopera; species Ecliptopera silaceata. The sequence continues at coordinate 6,573,975 of OW052192.1, forward strand.
AGCCATGTTTTGAAATACCCTACCGTTAAGGTGTAAGTACGTATATTATGCTTGTGATTAAAACCGTCGTCTTCTTTATGTTTTTTTTATTAAAATCATTTTTCGTACTATGCATCACAACTGTATCAAAATGTAGAAAAAATAACTTTACCGGCCTGTGCCGTTAATAAAAGCACAATATTAAGTAATGTTATTTATCAAGGCTTTGTTAGCTAAAAAGCCGCACATTTATAATTACAAGCAGTCAACGAAAAACTCGCTGAACGTGCTTAAATTAAACAATTAATGTTTGTAGATATAACAAAATAAATACATATAATATATTTACTCAACAATATGACCGACCAAAGGTCCTCGGAGTAGTAGCTTATATCATAAATATGAAGGAGATTTGGATGATATTTGAAATATTAGGGCTTTTGCTCGTTATAAATAAGTGGTAGAGATTTTTTTGTTTTAAAACGTATGGGAAAACTAAATTCATGAAAAAATATGATATCAAACACATGTATCTAAGTAATCCAAATAAAAATATACAAAATTAATCAATAAACTACTCAATAAACATTACAAAAGCTATAAAAATATGCTATGTTCAATTGTTCCATAAAAAACCAGAACTCGTTTGGTTTTCTTTTTTATAGCTTTTGTGGAAATCCCTTGGGATCCCTTCAAATTCGGGCGTCATAAGACATACAGCTATTGTCATGTGATTTATTTGAAAGACAAGTCAGTCAGCTGTCTGAGCCATCAATTTGGCTAGAAAATGTCATCAACCTAGAAGAACATCAAAGATTCTTTTTATTCTTTAAAATTTTATTATTACCGACTAGAAGGACTGACGGGCAGAACCTAATTAAAAAAAGAAGAAGAATAATATTTATTTTAATTTATGTTTTAAAGGTTGGTACTTCATTGATTACCTGCCTCAACAGAAATGTACTAGTGCTGAGAAAAAATAAATAACAAATGGTGTAAAACATGTGTCAGTCAAAGGAAAGAAAGAAAATGAATGAAATAAAATTTACCCTCAGAATATTGTAATTTATCTAGCTAGTTTTTGTATATCAAAGAAATGGCAAATATATTTACTGTTTCTTGATATTTCATGTAAATCAAAACCTACCGGGGAGCTTGTTTTAAAATGATTTTAATGTAAAGGTCGTAATATAATACGAGTACTACTTAGAGGTACTTTTGGAAATCGTCTTGATCGTTGAACAATAAGTTAACCATAATCTCAGATTAACTAACTAAGAGAACTTGAATCGAGCTTGGATTATTTTATTATTTGACTCAGGCTATTATGAATTAATCAATTTGAAATTTCTTTTTAGAATAGCTCTAACAAACTGAGGGCAAGATTCTGAGAAGAAACTAAGGGTGGACTAACAGCGATTCTTGAAATTAGGATAAATAATGTAAAATATTTTTTTTTCTTTATATTATATTTTCTTTATGCCTGTCAGTCGTTCATGCATGAAACTCTATTATCACTCGAGTAAGTCCACTCTTAGCTTTATCTGTAGCCTAAGAGCCTGTTTACAATATTTATGTAATTTTGATAGTTCATGTCAAATTATACAACCTCTTAGTATGCAGCTTATATCATAAATGTGAAGAAGTTAAGTAAAGTAAAACATTTCTTTATTCAATAAAATCACAAGGATCATTTAGAATCGTCTTACATACTAGATGATTCTAGGTGCCAGTTCCAAGCGGCCAGAGTCTACAAGAACGGGCAATAAACTTACGGCCTGGTTCCTACTTTTTTTTTATATGATCCTTTTTACAGTAAGTTCACACTTAGCTTCGTCTGTAGCCTAAGCGCCTGTTTATACTACAACATGATATTTAAATTATGTAAATGTGATATTCATGTCACCAGTGATAACAGTTCCGCTGTCGTGTCGGTGTAAGTGGTAAGTGCAGATACGAGATAGTAACAATAGTACCAAACATCCAGTTTCCGTTTTATGAGCATGCCGTTCCGCCATAGCGCTAGCAAATACAGTAGATTACGTTTTTTGGCTTCACTTCCACTTCTGTATAAGTTATTTTGTCACAATAAATCTGTACTAACTACTAAATATACTAAACTAAATAAATAAATCTACGAATTCCAGATACATTATTATCCAATTCGTATAAACTCACACGAACTACACGTTTGTATAAAACCTTCAAAGCCCTAAAAGTTCTGCAAACTCCAACAAACTTTCAAACCGATACACACTTTAAAAAGCTCTTAGTACAATTCTGCTACAAATACTAGATATTCCCGCAATCGCCTACGAACATTTCATTACCCTCCCTACCACACCTTGTTTAAATCTACATCGGATAGACTACAGTTGGTCCAATGTTCGAGTGAAATTGTACAAGCTAGTTGAACACTTTTGGGGATATATTTTATAAGACTATTTTGTTATTTTCTATTTCTTCTATTTTCAATTTTTTTTAAATATATGTATTTTAAAACCTTTTTTGAACATCACGCTAATGGCTATTAATTTGTCGTTTACATATAATTTTGTATCTAGATAGTGCCACTGTTGGTTAACCTTTAATAAATAAATGACAATTCTAAAACTAATGAACGACGTTTGTTGCGCTACTGCGTATCTCTGCGCTATGCCCAGCTCCAGCGTCTGTTTGACTACACGTAAACAAATTATCACAATAACAAAGAACAAAGCAACCTTTGTAATTATACCAACACTGTTGATAATTTGAAAATAATTTGAATACGAAATCCTAACAACAGCGTTCTAGGTAGGTATATTTAGCACGTTTTAGCACCGACTACAAATAGGTAAATAAACCTACGAGCCTTGGGATTTCCAGAACAATTTTTTATTATAATTAAAATGCATTTAAATTTTATAAGCACACGTTCATGTATGTAATTTCAACTTCGTCAAAACAATGGTAATAACAGTGCCATACCATACCTAGCTATTATCGGCCAACAGGTTCAAATCGATTAAGATCTACGTCAAAGCTAGTCTGTAATTGGTTTTCGTCATCTCAGCACCTAATCTATTCTGTTACTAACGTAGTACGCACGTTTATACATAAATGATGCTCTAACAGCTAGCTAAGCTGTGATAGACGTTACAGCTCTGCCTTCATGCTCTGCTCATGCACTGGGTAGTGGGTTCAATCCCAACCGAGATTAAATACTTGTGCGACCGTGTCAACAGTGGTATATTACAATTCCAGCCAGTGAAATGTCTTAGGATCGTCGGTATCGGCCAATTGCAAACTCCCGATTTATTATTACACTTAGTAGGAACCTCCGTCCATTTATCTGTCAAATCTATCAGGCCGTTGGATGCGATGGATCTAACTAAACAAATAGCTCAATTCCTCCAAATCTGACCCAACTTTATCCAAATTACAAATCGGGTTACATTAATTAAATCACTGCCAAGTGACAGTAACTAAACAGACGGTTAAGTCCTGTCAACAACTATTTGATCTTTCGTCAAGCCTATGTTGAATATACTAATTGGCCACAAAGGATTATAGTGACTGGTGAAGACGAAATCCAATTCTACGAATTACCTAATGCCAAACCAATATATATATTGGTCGAAAGCCAATGAAATAAATACTCTTGTTGTTTTTCTAAGGATTGAATTTTGTTTACTAAAGTAAAGCCGGACAACTGACAAATTCAAAGTAATAAATAAATAATTTAAAAGTGATTGCAATGTCATAAAAGACAACATTATAATCTAGTATTTTTGTTTATTCTGAGTATTTAAATTTGAATAGAAAAACACTTGAGTCTTTGATAATGGACCATGCTCGCCTATCAAACGCTGCCACCCATCGATTACTTAGCGAAGTTTGGAGCCCGCAGGTATTGATTTACAAAGGGTTTTTGTGTCCTAACTTTTATCCGAAATCGTGACATGGATTTTCAACACACAGCCATCGATTGTATCTCCACCCGTATTTGAAATGAGGAGAACTGAAGAAAGACTACATCAAACTAGAAACTTTCACTCGCATGTGGCTTAGCTAGGTCAAAGGGCAAATATTAAAGGTCTTATAAAAAGTTAGCGCAGACTTGATGTATTGATTACCATACGTAATGATGACATAAAGTCAACGCTAACTTTTTATATGATAGGGGGTATGTCTTTTCACTAACGCAATGGATCATTCAAAGTCAAGGTCACAGCAAATCAGTAGGTACATCAGGATACTTAATCAGTGGTGAAGGCCTGGTCTAGATCTGGATTTCTTGAAACTGAATAAATACTTCTTCCAAATGTGCCTGTTCTCAGTATAAGTTTCGGTAGAAAAAGTAAATGTAAAACTACTCAGTTTTCGTTTTTAGAATTAAAATAAATAAGCAAAAATATAATACTGAGAGAGTTGATTCGTTTGAAGATAAACATATCGATATGATTGCAAGACAAAATTCTAATGTACCTACCCGGACATCTTACAACATTCAAATTAATTCTACATAGCATAATTAAGCACTTATAAAAGAAAATTTAAAATAAATAGTTCTTAATAAAATGCTTGTTTAATGCAACGTTTGATTACTTTCGCTGCAGCATTTAATCTTACTCTTCGTGGAAGCTAAAGCAATTTCCGCATATTACTGATGCACGACTTGTTCCTATGTAACAAATAGCAAGTAATAATGTGAAGCCTATTTTAAGCTGTGTATTATCTTCTTCTATCATTTTATTGTTTTTTATTTTTTAATATCATAATATCATATTTAACCCTTTAATTCGCACATTTTGTATTATTTCTTTAAAAATTCTTGAGTCTACGCAAGCCGCGGTGTTGGCTGAGTACAACATAAAATCTAATATTTGAAACTATCACGGTTTTGAACATAGTTTTCATTATAAACGGGATATTTACCATGATTTGTTGTGCCGAAATATCGGGAAATAATGAACAAACTCACAAATCATGGTAAATATCCCGTTTATAATGAAAACAACATAAAATCTGTTTCGTATATCACTGCATGTTTCGCAGTGTTGTTCCTCACCAACATAACATTTCTCGAAAACTATAATAGTTAGATTTTTTTATAAATATATGTAAGCTCTATAATATTATAGGTAAACCCCCCCAAAAATAAAAAATAATAATTTTTGATCTGAGAATTAAAGGGTTAAAAGTAGGGGGGAGACCTTTGCCCAGCAGTGGGAAAGTATAGGTTAAATAAAAAAAAAACACAAAGATTCTGTGAAATAAAGGATGTTTATGTACGTGGTCTAAAATATTTTATTAGACTTTTGAAAATATTATCGACACGCCCTGCCAAGATTAGAATTTTATTTCATTTCAATCTATCATCTTTATGAAATCATTCAATCTAGATATCCTGAAAAATATGAATTCAGTCTAGACTTGAACCTGTGATTAGGGACTATTCATCACTAACGTAAGGAGAGGGGGAGCTTGAAAATATATATACTTAGACATAATATAATAATATTCAATATAAATGTATCATTCAAAATCGATTTCAATTTCGGATGCTAAATGATTTTCTTCAATGACCAATTACTGCTTTAATTTACGACAAACTGTGATCATTTAGGATTTTTTGAGGCAACCATATCTCGCCTTTAATCTCTAAAGTAGTTAGGTACCTACATCAAAGACTTACACACCCACAAAAACTTGACAAGTTTCAACTTCATGTACTCACGTTATTAAGATATATTTTCTTTTGCCATGAGAAATACAAAAAGTCAATGGCCAAAGGTCAAAGGTTAGTGACCATTGGAATTTTTGCTTGTTAGATCAAATCAACTGAAAATGATATCCTTGTGAAGTATTCATGAAAATACCTAGACTAACCCAATTAAAAACTTTTATCATTCATTATGGACATAAAAAAATATTTGATTCATGAAATACCTACCAATGTTAAAAGAAAAATATTGAGCTGTGAGTACCTAATACATACTTTTTTAGGCCCATTGAACTTGAACGTACTTAAATAATTATTTTTGAAAGCATTCTTTTACACCTTGTACGTATCACATAAAACAACTAATTTCTAATGTTGTGGTACAATGACCGATAAAACGATTGAAATGGCGCAACTTTTTGAAGCCATTAAACAAAAGGGGGCAATTAAAAAGCAATTAAGAGCTCAAAGTTATTAAAACGTCACAAATCATTTATTAGACTCATTTACTACATCAAAGTCACGAGGATCGTGCTAAAACTAAACATATTTAATTTTTACTTCGTGACAACTAAGTATTGTTGATTTAAAAAAACTGTCTTAATAATAGTGTTGAAAGATTTGTGGTGTTTTTAAACAATGGTTCTTTATGACTCTGCAAACTCCAGTGAAACGGAAAGTGACGATGAGGTCCGCATCGTTAGAAGATACAGACAAATGAATAAGGTATTTTACAAAATTATTACCAAGAATAGTAAATTGTAAATTCTGACTATAGAAAGGTCATTAATCAATCAAAAGCGTCTAATGAATCTGCTGATACACGTACGAAAACGTACTAGACTACAGTACCATAAGTACGAGTTTGTGCACACACGAATCGCAGAGCGCCACCGATTTTGTATGGAGATGCTTCTCAAGAAATCTGCTAAGGGCACTGCTTGGATTTCCATACAAAATCGGTGTACCACCAGTACCTATTTAGTCAATAGTAAGATTAATCACTTGACTTATCTTGTACACTTAACTTACCTACCTTAGAAAACTCTTGTTTAATGTTGTTGGAAAGTAACTCTCGATAAACTAAGTAGTTGTTTATAGAAAACTCCGGTGAGATACTGTATCGATATAAATACCCGTCCCTTTTACGGTTACTGGTGCCGTTCGGGTATGATACTCGTAAAATAAAACTTCACTCCGAAACATAACTCAGATTTATTGCTCCTAACTTATAACTCCATAACCATAATGAATTGATCTTTTGTATTCGATAATAAGTTACATCCGGTCTATAAATGGTACGTTTGACGACGTGTCAAAATCATTATGCATACCATTATAATACTGTTAAATGATGACAGAGTACTTCAGAGGTTGATATTCTTTAGTTCCAGAGTCATTTTAAAACCAACTATTCTGTTGGTTTTAAAACTTGACATTACAATAAAAACAATACTAGTAGGTATATTTTAACGTCCCTATTTTAAGTCCCTATCCTATGAGAGTGCCCACGGGCTGAACAGATGATGATGATGATGATGATTCTAAGGGGTTAGCACGAATAAACGTGACAATCGTAAACATTCAAGACACTGGGTAATGACGCTGTAACGTTCCACAGTCAAGCTAGCGTCAACGCATAATCATGTGCTAAATCAGGACCGGCAAAATATTCTCATCGAGAAACGCGACGTTGTTGGTTGGTGACGGAACGGTCTAGTGAGCATAGTCCCATACTTTTCAATACAAAGAATACTTTTTGGCCTGACACGTTCATAGCACGGTCATGGTATACGTTGTAATGGGTAGATACCATAAATGCCACTCAAAAGTTTTTATACCTACAGATTTACAAAGATTATAAGAAATATCGAAAAAAATTGTACGAAACCTCGCTAATTTGTCTGAATTCAATGCCAGGGCCCTAGCACATGATTTTTTTGGATCGGAAAAAATCATTAGGAATAATACGCGACAGTATTCTAACCCGTGTATACTAAAGAATCTCTAAGATGTTCATTATCATAACTATGTATTGTATACAAAGTGAGGGTAGAGGAAGTCTCTACATTTAGGTACATAGTCTACAGTTGCCCCTGTCCCACTTAATGTTTTTCATAGTTTCCTCTCTAGTTTTGTTATGCAAATATACATACATACTTACACTGCAAAAGTAAGTATAAGTATTATTGTTCCGATGTAGGATACCGATAAGGAGTTAGCACACTACTCGATATCGACACGACACCGACTTCTAAATTGCCTTTTCTGCTGTCGTATTTTCTAAACTTGCTTTATTTGACATTAACGAACTAAAATTATCATTTTAGTAAAGAACTTTTAACACACGCAATAAAAACCATAACATTTTAAGTACCCTCAAATAGGTTAGTAGTTAATGAAAATGAAACAACAGGCAGAATAATTATTCTCTCTGTCGACATATAATGTGTCGTGTCGTGAGAAATTCAGCGTGAAAACACCCATATTCGTGTAATTTATTCAAAAACAACAAAAGTAAACGTGACTATCTTCGCTATTCGCTTACCTTTCGTCACATTCAGCTGAGCATTGTTTGTTTAGCCTACGCGGTTTGCTTTTAGTTTTATTGTTTTTTATGTTAGCTTAGAATGCAGAGATCGGAAAAACAAACATCTATTTACGTAGATATATCTATATATGTATATTAACTTCACATGGCAGCTCTGAAATAATATCTACAGTACTTAGATAGAGATTTAAATTAGATCCAAGAGTATGATTTGAAATGACCATCCAATATATAATTTGTATTTTTTTTTAATATATGCACCCCGTACCAAGCACAAAACAATGATGTCAAACTCAAACATAACTTAAAGCATTCCGTATGTTATTGATTATCTAATTCTCTTTTAAAATACATAAAGATACAAACTACATTATTATTGACCTCTTACAAAAAAAGAAGAAAAAAATGAATTAGGTATGTTAATCGAATCTTTTTATGCTGATTGATTTTCTTTGGTACATTAAGAGTGATCTTAACTCGAAGGTCGTCCCAAGATTGCGTTTGGATTTGACGCCATTCAGTAAAAATGATCCGTCGGCATAATCTTTTCAAAAACTGTGTTAATTAAAAAATAATCTCACTAAATCATCAGCCCTTTTAAATATACTTACCTACATAATATTAAATTATAAAATTTATGTATTAAATAAAGCATACAATACACTTATCCTATTTTCAAACAATGAACTGATTATAAAGAAAATGCCTCTTAAGTAAATAAATAGGTACATTTATTTACAGGTACAATGCGTACTTAAAAAACTTTTAATTTCGTTGCAAACTTTGTTCAAAGAACATCGTACCTAAGTAGGTTGTCCATGTTAATAAAACTCAGTACATAAAGCACATTATTAATAAGTATAACAGACTTGATTTTCACGTCAAGAGATTAACTTATCTACTTGAATTTAATTTAATAAAAAGAAAGAAAACGAAACGAAAAATCCATAAGAAATAAAGTGGCGGTAAAAGTCTACTGAACTAATAAGAACAGCAGGTTAGAAACAAGCTTGGCCATACCATTCGTTTCGCTAATATAAAAAAAAACAATAGATATGTAGATTGCATCTGAAATTCACGTCAGCTGGTCTGCACCGCACTGCACCATTCGCCCTTCATACAGAACCGGTTTTGTAAGAATACTGGTTATGTTATGCAAGCATTTTTTTGTCCTAAAAATACCACAACACATCACAATCATACGTCTAAACGACAAGTTGAAAACATGATTGTTTGCTTATTGTAGTGTCCTTTAGCAACAGAATACTGAGTTGACATTACATACAGTTAAAGACACTATAAATAGAGATATACCTAGTAGCTAGCGACATTACAACTAGAAGAGGAGAGATATAACAGTAACCTAATACCAAAACGCCGTACTAAAATAATCACAGTACCTACTTATTAGGAGCCCGGTAAAACTTTTATCCGAAACTTTCCACTATATTATTCCCCTTGAAAGGTAATATTTTCGTTGTATCATAAAGATAAGCCTAATCTCTCGTCATTAGTTGAGTGTTATCAGTCCGAAGTCAGAGCGCTATAACGGGGCAAAGCTCTTTTCCCATTAACGGTATCGGACAGTGGTCAGTCCTTTTACATTTCTGTTCAAAACTTCATATAAAAATAATATGTAATGCGTTAGGCACATGACACAGAATAACGGTCTATCTTATAAAAAGTTAGCGCAGAATTGAAGTATTGATTACCATACGTAATGATGACATAATATAAAGTCAACGCTAACTTTTTATAAGATAGGGGTAAGTCTTTATGAAAACGCGCTTATCCTTTGTTTTTTTTTTTTTTTTTAAATGACATTTGCCCGTCAATACGACAAGAAGTTCAGCTAATGTCAAGTGTTAGAAAATATATCACTGACATACTTTTTAACATCATTTCTAAATAGCGTCATTGACCTTGCTCTATTGACACTTGACATAAAATACGTCATTTTCAACATTCGAAAATGTCATGTCTATTTTAGCCTATTCCATTTTCTCTCTTGAAGATATAGGTTGAATCACATTCTAGTAGGATGCTAGGTTCGATGTAAAACGTTTACTCCGCGCTTCAAAAAAATGCAGCCTAGATTAAAATTCTAACGGAGCTATGCATCCAATAACCTGCCAGTTTTTCCGCTATTAAAAATACTGATAGTCGATTTTTTTCCATGTAAAGAGCTCTTCAGTTCAATCTGCTCCCGAGATTTATATGTGCGTCGGTTTAGCGTTGTTAGGTAAGGCATGAGAGCAGCGTCGGATTTAGATTCAATCAGAGCCAGGTTCCCCGAATGAACAGATTCGATAGTAGCCAGTGCTTTACCTGCCCCGGGAGCAGTCAACTGCGAACCATGTATATGTATTAGCTTTAAACTTAATGAAATTCTCTGATACAGGCACAAACTGTAACGTACTGGTTTCTTATAAATGATTTAAAATAAACTCAAATGTTTCAAAAAAGATGTATCGACAGGTTCTAATTTTAAGAAATAATGTAGGTAGGTAAATTTATTTTCCAATTGTTACGCTCATATTCTACGTTTATTCAGCATCGATATCAGCGAGAATTAAATTACGGTAAAGCTCGTCAAAATCAGTAAATAAAGGTTTTTTTAACGAATGGCTAAAATTACAGATTGTGAAGGTATAACTATACTAAAAGGTTTTAAACAGCCGTTTACCAAATTTACAAAAAATGGTGAACTGAGAATGAACGCAAAACATATAAAAGCCATATGATTTGTGATTATAGGTTTACCAGAAAACCCCGACCGACACCGATCGAATGTGCGAAGTGCGAATTCAATCGATTTTTATGAAATAAAAACGATAGTAGATGGAGGATACATATACCAACCTATTTGCTGTATTTAAATTAAAACACTTTTTAAGAAATGTGAGCATGTGGGTGTTACTATGTATTTAAGTATTATATCAGCAGTCTAGTTCCTATAGTACAAGCTTTGCTTAGTTTGGGAGTAGAGTGTGATGTGTGAAATGTCGGGAATATTTATTTATGATAGCGAATCCCCTATTACACAGATGAATATATCTAAAGTAGGTATATTCAGTAGCATACCACCAAACATGGTATTAGTGTACACACACATGCATAGATAACAGTACCCAGTAAATGGGCATTAGTCCAATCCATTTCGGTCAACATTGTCTAACCTAAAACTTTTGTTTGAAAAGATTATCACCAAAATCTCTTTATAGTCTTTGAGACGTGTTTTGTTCTACACAAAGATTAGAAATGAAAAGATATTCCATTTGTTTTTTTTTTCAAACAAATCAAGGACGCAGTCATTTGCTTTACGATAAGAATAGTCTAAAATTATATTGAAAAGCCGTCATTATAATTCTTTATCTGTGACCTGTTTTACACTTTCATTAATCAAGCTAACGAAGATTATTATGCCCAAACTTAAATAAATCGATATTATACCTATTATATATATACTATATTATATACTTGGCCTTATAGTTTGCCCTAGACTCAAGTCCTAAAAACATTCAATGAAAAAACTAAATAGAAAAATATGATTACTTAAATAAAATAGTCTCTTAGTTTTTACACTTATTTTAGTTGTGAGCACTCATATTAAAACTCATATCCGACGTCTATATTTCCGAAAGCTTTCGTGAGAATAATGTAGTAGACTCAGGATTTATCGAAGTAAATAATATGCTGCATCGAAATACATGGAGATTTTTCAAATGTTTACCTATACATACATACATGTGAAAACATATAATTGGTGTTTAGTTTTTTAAGTTGTTTTTAATATAGTTTGTACACTGTTTGTTTTCCGAATAAAATAAAACAAAAATAGTTAAAAAAAAAAGGAAACAAAATTGGACATCATTATCCAACTTCATACATTTGGCCCTACAAGTTCATTTTAAAAGCTCTTATAAAAAAGAAAATCAGAGAAGCCACAAAGAGGCCTATTCAATTCGTGATCGAGGGATTTCATTCACAGAAACTCAGTGACAAAAGGTTTCTAAAGTCTATAGACTAGGGTCTCTGCACAATTAAATCTGAGTAATGTCATGCACGAACAAATCACGGACCGGTAAACTGTCAAGGGGAATACCTTCCTAACCACTAATTTAACTTTACCCCACGTACCTGTGAGTTCCTAATCTAATAAAACATAAGATACACTTATTAAGGCAAAGTTAGCTCTCAATATATTCAACGTGCGTTAGAAAAATTCAATTAATTTTATCTGTGAAAACTGATACTAAAATATTGGGTAGTTTTTCAAAATTTAAACATTATCCTCACGCGCTTTCCCTTTTAAATAATAAACTTTGATTAAAAATGCTAATTTATAAAAAGCTTTCTTATCATTTGTACCCCACAGAGACATAGCTTCGCTAAATGGATCGTAATTTTTAATTTGTTTTATTTTTATTGTTATGTTTTGCATATTTTATTGTGCTGACTTCAATTTAATGTGTTGTCAGTAACAGAGGCCTAGTATGATATTTGGTGTCACGTTAGCGCGACAGCATTTGCTGATTTTGTACGGTGACAGCTACAGATCTCTATCGAATTTTTTGCTTGGATCTTACATACAAAATTAATCAACACTGTCTCGCTAGTCGCCAGGAACTTAACACCAAAACTCATTCTAGGCTCTCTGATACATATCTCACCTCCGCGACTAGGTCAGATGCTTGTCATTTCCTCGTCGTCCTAATTTGGTATTCTGGTGGTAGGTACGAGAGATATCAGTAACATTGAGTCGTATTATCATTACTTGCGCGAGTCATTCACGGCCACACTTGAAGTCCTGGATTGAATTTTAATGAAGTGCAACCCTGCAGTTTGTGACAGAATAACCTAGGTACTACCTGCATTTTAAACGAAGAAATAAAAAAAACGTATGTACGAGCCCGATGGTCAAAAGACATTTCAGAACGAGCCGGGAATCAGTGGATGAGTGTCAAGGTAAGGGACCGTAAAGAATGGCATAGTGAAGAGGAGGCATATACTCAACAGTAGGTGCCAACGGGCTGAAATGATGATGATGATGTAGCAAGTTAGCAAAAGTCCAGTCAGATCACAGCTCAAAATGTTGTCTAGAAAGCCTGCATACATTAATTACTGCAATAAAGTTTGATAACTGAACTTTCAAACTTTAGCCTACCAACAAAAATAATGAAAAAAGTCATTGCATAGGTAAAGCGGCCCCTCCTATATTAGAAGCAAACACTGCTCGATGTTATTAAAACTTTGAGATTCCATTCTGTCCGCTCTTTTCATGATCATAAACATCTGCCCAAAAATGGTCCATTTGGTCCGCTCTCCGCGTAAATTAATTATCACATTCTACATAAGCAAATTTTGAAATACCGACTACCTAGAAATTCCCTAAGCATACTTATGCCTGTATGCTCTGAAGTGGGAAGAGATAATTAACGATAGGAATAAATTAAAAGGTGACCCTACCTATAAGGGATCACTATTGCTATATAAATATTATATAACATTCTTTTTCTTTTGTTACAGTATAATTTATTTATGGCTGATAAGTTTCAATTTTGTTTACAAAACTTTAATTACTTTTGTTTTAGTTACTTACCTATTACTTTCATTTTTTGTAATTTGTCTTAGTTATTAAGTTTTTTTTATGTAATAGCCATTCTTAAGATTGTGTGAATTAGTGATTAGGTTAATAAAAATCTTATCTTATATTATCTCATCTTATTTAATTATCATGACATGAAAAATTGACATGACTTTTCGTGATATGCTTTTCATTTTCTCCAGTGGCTGTGGCGCTTGCGAAACATATTATTAGTAATTCCAGGTTATGGGCGAAACATAAAATATACTTAAGGTGGTTCGTGACGCGTGTTCAAAAAATGAAATAACTGTGAAAAAAAGGCACCATCTGTGCGAAGCACTAGATATTAAGTTATAGCAAAAGTATCTAGAGCGCCATCTAGTTACTTGAACTAAATACTTGTGTAGAAAGAAATAGGAAATCTTTTTTCTCTTTTTCTTTTAGTTATTCTTTTATTTATCGTACTTTGTCATATTTACATTCGAAGCGGACTTGTCAACGTAAAGATTGTAATATCTTGCACCCGTCTCCCGTGCAAAGAAGTTTGGTTGAACCAAACAGGTTTCTTTCTTATAATTTTAATGCATTCTACATAGCTTATGTGGATAATAACGTACAAAAAAAAATAGCTTTGGATTTTTTTCCACAGCTGTGGAAAAAAATCAATTTATTGTAAGAAAAGTAAATATATTTTTTACCATAATATAGTTGTAAAAATTTAAGTACTAAAATACTTATTTAAAAACGGCTCATAGATAAACCTTACTGACTAACACACTTTACAACAATAGTAAAGTATACTTTAGATGCTAGCATACACTTTTCTTATATAAAATGAAAATAACACTAGTACACAAAAGTAATACATATTGATCTTTCATCTGCGGCAATGGTCCCCTATTTTACCGCTAGACTAATCCAGACGTCCAGAATACTAGAGCCAAGAACTGTCATTGTACTGGGTCACCATGGTAAGGATGTATGACTTGAAGTTGGTCGCCTTCTTCCTACTTCAATCCTTCATGATACGGCAACGGTCTCTTCACGAAGATGTTTTCTTATCACAAGGTGAATGTTGGTCACGGTGGTCTCAGCCTATGGTTCTTGTAGTACTTTCTTCGCGTCAAGGATTTCTGCCTGCGAGTAACTGAATGCCAGGATCTGGGCTAGACTGCCCAGACAGCTTCCATGAATTCTAGCTTACATTGCATTAAAAATAGGCACTATTTGAGATATATTACAAACTATTTGAGATTTTTTTAACAACAAAATGTTGGGTGTTTATGACTGACATATTTATTTACTTACTACTAGTTGTCATGACAACCAAGAAAAAAGTTAAAGGTACCACGTAACAACAAAAAGTTTGCTACACATTGTATGAGTATAGTTTTGTTTACCTACTCATATTTCGTAGCTCAATCGTAAATGTAACGTATATGGGAGATATACTGTGCGCTAACGCGGCATTGTTTTTTTGCATCATTTTGTGCAGAATTAAATATAAAAAAAAAAATATATACAGGGTCTAACAGAAGGGGTGGACCAAAAGCAACAGGGCCGATGCAGGAGCTCTTAGCCTATCGATATTACCCCCATGTATGTTCAGCGATATTCAGTCGTTCAAAAGTTACTCGCTTTCTATGTTTTTTTTTTCATAATTTTATTTTAGGTTAGATTTCTCTTGTATACCCAAACTATTAGAGCTACAACCGTATTTTTTTACACCTTGTAGCTTCATAGTAGACCTTTCGTACTTGATAGTTTGGGAAAACTTGGGAAATCTAACCTAAAATATGTTAATGAAAAAAAAACATAAAAGTGCGAGTAACTTTTGAACGACTGAATATCGCTGAGCATACATGGGGGTTATTTCGATAGGTATTGAGCTCTTCCATCGCCCTTTTGCTTTTGGTCCACCCCTTCTGTTACACCCTGTATAATAAACCTCTTTTACCCTGTTCGGAACAGCGGCTATTGTAGCTGGATATTGTAGCATTATTAACTGTATAGTATGAAAATAAAGTTCGCATAATTCTACACCATAATAAAATCAAAAAGTGTATGTACTTAGTATGAAACAAAACTAGCGGTAATTAAATATGTACTGTACACGTAATATATGAACCACCTGTGTTGTAATTTCTCGACAATACATTACATAGATAGATATTTTTTATTATATATATAAACACCCAGAACACCCGGAATAAATATTTGCAGATAGTACAAACATTTATCCCAAGGCGGGAATCGAACCGGCAACCTCCACGTCGTCAATGCCACCGCGCCACATCGGTCGTCAATGTTTAGGTATCTAGTAAGTATACGACTACGTCATTCGCTCGAATACTTACAATTATCTATCAAATACAAAATTCTAAGGTTTGTTGTCAGCTCTCCAGTCGTAGGAAAAGAAACAAGACAACAAAACTAAATCTATCCCTTTTCTTCTTGAAAATGCTACGTTGCCAATCTATTATCTAAACTAAAATTCTAGAAAGGATAAGATTTGTCTGTTTGTTGGTCACTATTTAATTCAAAAGTACACGTCCTATTTTAAAACTATTTCTACATAAGGATGTAATTAATATCTTTACCGAGTAACATAGACTATTTTATGTACAAATTGCAATATGAAAAAAACGTTTCAATGTAAAATAAAGTGAACGCCAAAAACGTTGCCGAGCCGAAATATACAACGCGTGCCGTGTCACGGGTCACTAGTAGTCAGTCTCACTACTGCTAATAATAAATAACTGATAAATGTCACTTCATAAAGTTTGGTTATAAAAGTGTGGCCATAAATGTATTTCCTTGCAAACATTATTATCAAACTGTTCGTTTTTTAATGTTCTGTAATTATAAATATAAAGAAAAATTATTTCATTAAAAAAAAAAACTTTTATTTGTAAGAAAAATTACAAACTTCCAAATAATGCATTGAAATATAGGTAAATAAAACCTTTTTTTTTGTTGTCAAAGTAAATAAAACCTGTAGTAAGGCAACCTCGCTGACATAATTGTCATAGCTGTCTGTCAATTTAGTCGTACATAGTAAAGTTGTTTTTGATGAAATTTTATCTTGTAAGTATAGTAATCAATTGTGCCAATTAGAAACTCATTGTGGTAACAGAAAGGATCCGAAGAAACATTCACGCTTTGCGATCACTCCGATGAAGCATTATGATGTAACTGCCCCACAAACAATCTATATCCTTTGTACGCAGGCAAGACAATGCACCAACAACTGCAATTGAAGAATCTTAGCGACGCCACAGAAAACGACATAAATAGCCCGTAGCCCGTTTTTGGGCAAAACATATTCATGTGTTTTATTTGTTTAATTTATAGAGCTGTAGAGAGTCTTACTATTGAAATATTAAATACATATAAACATATTCCTGAAGATATTAGCAGTTTTATTAGAAGGTAACCTATGTAATAGGTATCTACTGCATTTTATTGCATTTAAGTTCAAAAAAAATTCCAATAAAGTAGGTTTTATAGTAGTCTGTAAAAATTCTGCAGAGCCTCTGCTCTGCAGAAAGACACAGATAAATATCAAAAAAAGGAAGCAACAAAAAGTTACATTTCTGGCGGAGATTTGAACTCGAATACTCTGATTGTCAGTCCACAGTACCTTGAACTGCGCTATTAGTTCTTATTACCTGACGTCGAAATTATGAAACGCTAGCGCGTTTCAAATATCGGAAACATTTTTGCGTGTCAAAGTAGATAGCAAGCTTGAAATTCCTCGCCAGCCTCTGCACGTTTTTCCTACTAAAATTATAGTATTTTGTATTGATTAATTGGTATCTATTAATAAATTTTCGCAAAGGTGAATTTTGATAACTAAACGCAAAAAACCATTAACAAATCAGAAGAAAAACCGCAGTTTTTTAAACTAGCGACATCTTTTGTTGTTGGGCTACCGTCCTGACTGAGCGCTTGGGCCTTAATTCATCAAAACACCTGTAGGTCGGTGTATTCTATTCTAAAATAATATAATGTTGCGCTTGTTGGTCGCTGATAATATTATGACAGATATGCCAATCTCATATAAGTTAAGTACAGACACAGTACTTATACTACAATTTATAAAATAACAACCGGCCAAGTTCGAGTATGACTCGTGCACGAAGGATTCCGTACCAAAAATATCATTTTTGTAAATAGTAAAAAAAAAAAAGGTAGCACTCCGGGAGTGCCGGCAGAAGTGAAAACTTCAATATTAACGTTGTGTTTTCACTTTTAAGTTTTCACTTCAAAAATATAACCACAGACGTCATAATGACAATGACAATCACAATGACACAGACACATTCGCGCAAGCGCCCTGTGCCGCCTAAACAGAGCACACTTAGGCACGGTAGAAAGAGTGGGAGATACTAGTTCCTCTCCCTTCCCCTCGATCTTACGCTTTTTATCAACGTCACGTGACCCTGACGCGAGTTTGAAAGTTTTTACCCACCCAGCGCCGCTAAAGAAGTTTTCACTTCAAAATATTATTTAGCGGCAACAAAAATACATTATCTGTGAAAATGTCAACTCTCTCTCACGGTTCATGAGATAGACAGAGAGACAGCCGGACAGCGCAGTCTCAGTATGGATTTCCGTTTTACCCTTTGGGTACGGAAACCTAAAAAAGATTAAGTAGGTATACGGAAACTCCGCTAGGTAGGTACTGGTAAAGTTAATGCTTTTATAAATAACAATACTTTAGTTTGCTGATCTTAGGTAACGTTCGTGTGCGATAATGTAGGTAATTTCATTTTGTTACGGTTGTTGCTTGCAAATTGATTTAGCCTAGCCTGTAGCATGAAATCAAATATTACGTACGTCACACGTGGATAAGGCTTTATGTCTTAGATTAAACAGTAAATAATTATTTGGGATATTTCTTCCTAACAGTGGTAGATTTGATGTAATTAGTTTGAAACGGGACTCATTACTTTGGATCGTTAGAGATTGGAAATTACCTTGTATATTGATTAATTCGTGTTTACCAAATCATGGAGAGAAAAAGGAGTAGGATTATAGGTCACTTGATAAATAAAACGAATAACATAACTCTCAAATATTTCATTTTATGTCAATATTGTAGAAAATATTCTCTCGTTGACCTCAATTAAACGTCTAACTTTCTAACCCTGTGTCTTATGCTGTTTTTCTTTGTTTAATAATTGGATAATTTGTTTAATCCGTAGCTAATCTTACTAAATATTAAAAATATATTTCAAATGCTAAGTAATTCTAGTAGGAATACCTACCTACCTACTTAGAGTTTCATATTACCTACTTATCGAAAGCCTAAACCTCTCAGGCAAAATAAATTGCAAGTTTGGTATGTAGGTAACTAAGTGCTCAACTGAGTTATGAAACCCACATAAATTAGATTAGGATAGAATAACCTGATCGCAGAACCCAAAAAGCTCTTCTTGTCAGTAGGTAAGTAGGTTCTTTCAATATTCATCAATCATATCCACATAATTTTACGCCTAAAATAAGAATAGGTACATAGTTAAGTTTTACTTCGAGTAAATGTACTTAGAAGTTCCTCAGTGTTATAAGTTTGTCGTGTCAGGCTATATGTGTGTGTCTGTCTGTGACAAAGCCAAACGCCTGAACAGATACTTATTACTTATTAGACTAGTAGAATACTTTACACTACGACAGATTTCAAACGCTTGTTTTAATTTTTATTTTTTAAATTTTTAAGCATATTTTTTTATCATATCACATATTATTTTTTTTTATTTAACCTATTATGTCCCACTGCAGGGCAAAGGTCTCCCCCAAACTCTAAAAAAGATATTAAAATATATACCTAAACTTATTTGCATGGTAGCGACATCTATTTATGTTTCTTTACCGTCCTCGTTAAGTAGATCAACTTTGAACATTAATATTGTTCTGTACATGTATTTAACACCAAAAAAAAGTATTCTCTCCGCACTCTAGTTCGCATAATACAAGCTGTTTATTAGAGACTAGAGCGTGGTGTGTGAAATGAACATGAATGCTACACAGTAGGCCGCATCATCATTTAACATTAGATCGTTTGAAAATAAGGCACAAAAAAATATTACTAAGTATTATAATACTTAGACGTAGGATATCCCTATAGCATGACATGCACAGTTACGCCAAATTCAATTTTATTATTACAACAGGAAACTTACCCATCTCAATGCCTTTAAATACGAAGCCGTTACATTTCAGTTTCACGGTATTTATCAGTATCTTATTATATTATATCGTTCCCAGTAGGTACCTTTAAAAATAAATAAATATTCACGGACAATTCACACATAGAACATAGAATACATAGTAACACATTGACACAGAACAAATATATTTATGTAACATTTAGACGATGTTGTGTGGATTGTCCAGCATTATTTATTTATTTATTTGCTCTGGGTTGGAATCGAAGCCACGACTCACAGCACTAAGCTGTGACGCCTGATTATACAAAACAGGAATACGCAACACAGGTTATGATTTATTATATTCGGAAATGAGGACAAGCCGCAATTTTGCAATCTTTAACATTTACTATGAAAAGGGTTTGTTGGTAAAGGATAGGTAATAATAATACTCAAGGGTCAAACTTTATGGAATTGAATCTTCCTGAGGTTTATTGGAGATATTATCAAAATAGTGTTTTGTTTGAAACGCTGTCCACTTATTTATATATCAAATCAGAATAATATTATGTCCCACTGGAGAGGTCTCCCCAAATTTTTCTACGCATCCTTATTTAAATATATACAGGAAACGTTTTTGATGAAAGAAAAGCAATTTTAAAACAACTTTATGAAAGTACAACGTTTAGTTGTTGTGACTTTGCCAAAGAAATCTGCTTTTCATCTTTTAATGTGATGTTTCATTTTGATTTTATGTTTTTTGTTATATTACTTAGTAGCACATTTTATGATTTGAATTAATGGTTATTATCGTTTTTATTTATTCAAAAAAAAAATGTAGGACTAATATTAAATATCAATCCTTCTTATAACGTCGTTGGACATGTTTTATGCGGATATTCAGAAATAATACAAATAACAAGAAACCCAGTTTTGCCATGTCTACATCTGCTTGTCCATTTTTTTAGGTTTGGGAGCCTGTACGAAAATAAATCAGAACCAGATACGAACTATGCTCCATACCTACTAGGTTTATAGAATACTTAAATACTTTTACTTTCTACATACAATACATAGTAACAGGCATAGAAAAATAGGAATTCCCTTATATTTCCTAGATGAAATAGACTTTAGATGCGGTAAACAAATAAAAAGTGCAACTTGAGCTCGGCATTTTGCCAGAATGACTCCCATCTCTTTTTAAAGGTACATAATCAAAAGTTAAGTAGGTTTTGTTGGTCTAAGAAATACAAAAGAAATATTTTTGTTGCTTGTGGGTCTAGAATATTTTATATTTACTTAGTAATTTTTCATAAAAAAAACCCATAATAAGTATTTATTATTAGTATGATACTAGACGTACTAATATATATCTAGTAATGCCTACAACTTTGTAGGCATTACTAGATTAGTTGACTGATTATGAGAGAAATTTAGAAACTTTAAATCCCACAAGCCGTAGGATATGATAGTAAACTAGTTAGCTTCTTTCGGTTGAAATTTCTCTCGGGGACGTTAAATATAGAAGCAGCCCTAACTATCTAATCACGATGTATTGATCGTTCTCCACAGTTTTTCCCTAAACTTATTTTTTATGATATTTGGAAAGACGTAGTTGCAAAAATCTCGTTTAAGGAAGATTACATTCAAGCACCTTGCGAGTAACTCGATTGAACCAATTTTTATCAAGGTGGCTGCTACCATAGGGAGGTTTAAATAGAATAGAGTGACTATTACACAAGCAGGTATCGAATTTTTGGACGTAACCCTACCAAAAGTCACAAACAGAAACTAGTTCACAATAGAAAGATATGCTTATATTTTTAGCATAAGTACTCTTAGTAGAACAGTCATAACTCATATAACTGATATTAATTATTTTCTATTCTTTCAGATAGGGCCTCTCACAGAGCCGAGATGGCAGATGGGCGGTGGCCGCAGAAGAATGGTTCACGACGAAAACATAGATATACAAGTCACACCTCCCGAAGCCGAAGAAGACGATGAGTTCATACCGACTCCTGCAATCAGGATGAGAAGAAAAATGAGCACACCGCTCAGTGCACTGCCGGGTCTCTCTGATGGCCTGTTTGGACTGCAAAGTAAGCACCCTATATATCAATCCCTATAATATGTAGAAGAAATCAGTTTCTCGTGCATTACCTACGCAGGGTAGACGTGGTTTGGCTATAATGTTAGAAATACAAACTATACTTATTTAACAACTTTAATTAAAGTTGTTTGAAAATAGTAGGTAAGTACACATTATTGGAATTAGAAAGCTTATTACGCGGGATTCTAAGTGGAATGGCGAAAAGTAAAAATCCAATAATACCTATTACACAATTTTGAATATCTGAAATAGTGACCAACATTTTATATCTATGATGAAGAAAGTAAATAGTTTTGTCTTTAGGGAAAACTCATAAAGGCCTTGCTAACAGTTAACCATTTCGTTATTGAAATAAAAAAAACCTAAGACTACTTAATTAGATTTTTGCTAGCATTTTTGTGAAAGGGTCTTCTGAAACTTTTGTTATTAACCCTTATTCGGGGAAAATCTCAAAATTCAGATTCTTTATTATATCTTATTAATTAAATGATTAACTAACAACCTACGCAGATAGCGCCAGAGAGCTACGAGCGAGTGCCTACATACACACATAGCTAATATGTGTTTTTAATTAAAACGTTGATAGGTAGATACTTGCCAAGAAATTCCTTTATATTAATAATTCATTGTCTTTTATGTGTTTGCTACTGGATCCAGTATCTTGCAAGGCATTCGATTTCTAACTTAAGTGTTTTTTAATTAACTATCATGTTCAGGCCGAAGATCTTCGCCGACTCGGTCACTCTCCCCTCTGGACCGCACAAAGCGACGCTTCAGCACAATGGTGTCCAGTGCCGCAGCCGCCGCCGTGTCCCGTCGTCTTTCTGCCACCATCGGCTGGTGCCTTGCCACGCCCACCCACATCAAACCCCAAATAGTCCGCCAAGGACGTGCCCTTTGCCTGCAGTACATCAAAACGCAAATACGAAGATCGACCATGTGCTCAAAGAAGGTAAATTGCTGCTTTAATTACACTTATTCTAATTAGTCATTGCTCTCGAGTAACTCTTTTCACGTTTGTCTGAGCTTTGAAATTAAATTTATCAAGTTAGGAATTAATATAATTTATTTCAACAGCAAATAGTAATGAAACGTCTGCAACGAATGATAGAGACAGAATGCGGTGAAGAGGCTATAAGTAACACAGAATCTGGTGTCCTAACGGCTTTGAGAGCTCTTTGTGCTGCGTTGGAGAGGAAACGGCCTGACGCCTTCAGACACGTGGCCCGACAAGCGACGAGGGCACCTTCAGCAATGCTCCGATCAGATACAGCTCTGGCAGAGCTGGCGTTGGCTCTGGCTAGGCGTATCACTAGAGAAAATATCACATGGTCGAAGGTAAGATTGAGTGCACATTTCGATGGTAAAGTAAATGCCTTAGTAGGTATTTTGATGTTTATGTAACTAAGGGCATGGTAGGTGAACTGAATCGGAAAACTGTTAGTGCGAAAGAGGACTTTGTAAATAGCTAAAACTCTGTAATATTTCCAGAGACCAGATTGTACTAGATTGGTTCAGACATAAAACATTTTGTCAAGAATGAATGAAAATATAAAGCAACAAGCTTTTTGCAATACCGCTAAAAGTATTTATTTATAGAAACGTTTACTTCTATTTTTTTAGGTACAGTCCGATAGAAATATTTCTTTTCTTACCACAAAATAAGACGGTCTTCTGTGGTTTTTAATTAAAAATAAGAACAGCATAATTTACAAAATATATTTCACCGTCGATCGTCGGCGCGTTCTTCCAATTCAGCTCGACTTTACTACGTTCTGAAGCAAAATTCTTAAATTCTGTGATAAAGTTAAATGTTGCTTCATTTTAGGTGGAAAATAAAAGCTTTTCGACTTGCACTCACAACTAAGTTTTCTGAAAAATAAGTAAGATTTATTATACATTATTAGGTACTTATACTTAATATGAGAAATAAATTAAAAATGAATGAATTTGTTTCATTCATTTTTGAGATAAAAATTAAATTACATTTGTTTATAATGATTTATTTTTTACATAGAAATACTTTTTAGAATTTAAATAACATCAGAACATCGTAGAAATGTGTATCTATAGACACGAATAAAATTGTAATGTGATTATGGTATTACGCTTGTATGGGTTATTCACGTTCTAAGGGCTTTATTAATGGTTGACGTTGGGTTTGTTTATTATCGTTTTATGAATAATATGTTTAGAATCACCATTCTAAACCTTATCAAGAACGCTACAAAGTAATAATAACAGCCTATGATCAAAGGATTCGGTGACCCGTCCTATTTCAAACAAAACTCATGTCATGACTAGATATACAATTTCGTTTAGGTACCAGCTTTTTGTTACAAAAGCAAATAACCTGTGATGGTAACTAGTATGAAGATTCCAATTAAGTACATATAAGTAGATAATATGTAAAAGTTCTAAAAGTATAATCAACCTGCAACCTTTTTATGCAAGGATAAAGCTATTGTCACCCGCGCTGGTTTAGGTACCTGCCCATTACATTAGGTAAGTCTATTATAAACTACAGAATCAAATAAAATGGCGTAAAATACATTTACGTATTAGTAGTAGGTACGTACTAGTATTCTTCGTTTCTTTATAATCTTGGGATTCAAAAGTCCTTCGCAGAAAATATCGCCATATTCCCGTAATTATAATATTGGCCTATCTTTAGAGGTAATACGCGTCACGTAAGAAGGAAGGAGCCCCGGATATTGGCGCTACTAAAAATGTACTAAAGAAAAATTACGCTACCCGGTGTTCGAACTTTTTACGCGTAAATTATACCTACACTTACACAACTAAGTTTACCTAAGTATAAAAATATTTGAATACTTATTATCTAACGGCTCCAGTTTAACGTCAGTTAAGTAGGTAGATACCTACATTACATGCATCTGAAATAAAATGAAGCTTTTTTTGTATTCCGTTTTATTTGTTTTATAAGCACTAGACATAGCTACACTTTTATATAATTACTACCTACCTGATGAGGTCCTTTCATGCGCCGAAAAAAACGGAGGAGATTCAAATAATATATTTTTTATATTATTTTTACTCAAGTAAACCTAGTAATTTTGAGTCGTAGTCAGCTATAGGTATAGCTGTTTTTTTTAAATACAGTGGTTAACTCTTTACACGAATACAAATGCCCATTTAATAAATACAGTTGTGAAACCAACAGACGCAAACCATCTGTTACAATGTTGAATAAAGTTTTATACCTAAGTATTCGATCTATTTTAATTTAAACTCCCACTTGGGGTGTTCGGGGTTAGTGCGTAGCAGATGTACTAGAAACTAGATCTTCAGTGAAAATGAATTTCTTGATAAGAATTCTTAGCGACATTGGTTGTATGTAACACGCGCTATTCCCTCGTGCATAAATCTAAAAGGCTTATGTATAATTTTATGTGGGTAATGGACCAGCTGAGCATATTATTCATGGCTCTACAAACATACTTACGGTTAATTTATGTATATCATACAAAATTACATTATGTCCGAATACCTACTTTTAACCATAACTATTTACCTACATGTCTATACTTATATTTTTTTAATGTTCACGAATAAATCACACATCACACTCTACTACTAGTCTCAAACTAAGCAAAGCTCGTACTTTGAAAACTAGATTGCTGATAGAATAGTTATAATTATTTTTTTGTAAATACATAGGTAGGTACGTAGAATGCGTAGTAATAGTAACACTCAAACACAGAAAAAATATTTATATTCATCACACAAACATTTGCTCTGGGTGGGAACCTACGATCCACAACATGGAAGTCGGAGCTAACCAACTGAACTGTGACGCCTGTCAAATGTACTAAAAAAAGCTGTGAATTAAAAACTTCAAGCCCTTATAACCACCAAAAGATGCAAATGACCCTACGTCGTACACTGTACATTCTAATAAAATGTGCCTACCTACCTACATAATAGTTTTATTTATTGTTGTAGATAGCAGCAGTGTACTGCGTGTGTGGAGCACTTGCCAAAGAAGCTGCTGAGGCCGCTGAAGGGGAGCCAGCTCTGGAGCTGGTGGCGGCACCAGCTGCGGCCATCGCAGACCTACTGCACGAGGATCCAGGCTCTTGGGTGGCGTCTCATGGTGGTTGGGTAAGATTTTTTTTTTGCACTTATGAGCAGGAGCAGTCAAAAACAATACTGACGCAACTTATATCTATGCTAGGTATGCAAATGGATTTCCTTTTAATTTTAATAAAAAATGTTTTTTGAGAAGGGTGATGGCCATATCCGAAATGTCGAGAAAGAAGTTACCTGTAGGAAAATAGTTCATTGTAAAAAAAAGAAGAAAATTCTTACCTAACCACACTGTTAGGTAAAAATTTTCGAAATGTAACTTATCTTTAAAAAAATTGTCTTAGAATGGGCTGATAGAGAGACTACGGGCCAGTGAGCGAGATCAACGTTCAGAGAAGAACCTTCGTGTCATGGTGTCATTCTTCGTGCTGGCTTGCCTGACGCTGTTGCTGTTCAGATGGGTCGTACAAGCGCACCCGAGCTACAACTACAACGAATAGTATTACTAGAGACTAAATTTATTTAAATTATTTAGTGTTAGGAAACGAATTTTAATTGCCGTGCGTTTCAGCCCGTATTAAATAAAATTTGTTGATTTATGGTACCTAATGTTGTATTTAAATGTTTTGTCTATCATATTAAAGAAAATACCGATAAGTTTTCGTTTGTTTCTCCGACTTCTCATCCTCCCTACTATTTTTCCTACACTTTGCAAAGAAAGTATAGTAGTGCTTCTTTGTAAATGAATACTTACTTACCTATCGGGATTCTCGGGGAGGTATCTACTTGTACCTACCGACTTTATATGGTGAATATTATATTAGGTACTTACATATAAAATATTCGAGTAAGTAGGTATACTGAAAATATAGTACCTCAATAGCAGTACCTACCTATTATTGGAAATATTTAAAGCTACCATTTAGTAGTACTGCACGCCATCTGTATCATCTTCTTGAAAACAAAGAAAACACTAAGGAAGATTTTGATTTACCAAATTTTTTTATCGTTTAATCCTCATATATGTAATTTTTCACGACCATTGACATAAATATAACAATTTTATTTATGAAAGATTAGATAATTCAATCCTATATTTTTTTTATTATAGGCACACAGTTTTTCCTACTAGCAGTTTTTTGAGCTGACAACATTATCACCAGTGCTGCCAGCCGTTTACTTCTGTAACTCCTATGGTAATTTTAAGTCCACCCACCAGGTTAGAAAGATTACACGGGGTAGTGATTTAGTTATTATGTACAATCCAAAATTGTTGTTTTCCTAATTCAAAACGAAACAAAGATGAATGATTACGCCTTTTATTTTTGCTAGGCTAGCTAACGAAACACCGCATGTGATTATGTACGTAGTTTTACGTGCAAGTCCTAAAAACTTGTTTTAGATATTTTGTAAATTATCGCCTGGATGTTGGACTTGATTGTCAAGGAGACCTACTTTATTCCGGATTATAAAAAGCGGATTAGTTTTTTTAGAGTGCTAATATGAGTCTTTCTGGGTATCTTTGAAAATAATGACATACATATTTATCAATATGAAATCGTAGTAGAGTTTTATCACTTCGGTAGATTTTGACTGGACTCGGATGGCAGCACTGATCGTCAATGACAGACATGACTGACTTGTCATAGAATTTATAAAATTACGTATTTTGTAACAAAAACACTGAAACGGTACTTTATTATTTTAGTAATTTGTAGCTTGAATTATCCTCTACAATCTACGATTAATTAGATCCATGTTCTCAGTTAAAGAACAGTGTGATGGGCTGATGATCACTCGATACAATAAACTATTCTGCTTCGATTGTTTACTGATCCCTAATTTCAGGTTTATATGAGAGTAACAATGTGTTTTCGCTGCAACAAATGAACTCTAAAAGAATCTCGGATAAGAGTTTTGTGTTTTGTTGGTGATTTGCTACTGCCGCTATGATGAAAAGTACTTTGCCAAAGGACAAACCTGGCAAAATGAGAATCAGAGCATTTCCTGTAAGTTTACTCGAAAACTTCCTTTTATTTACGAACCTTCACTAAAAAGAGGTATCTGTGCATGGCTTTCACCTATCTGTAAGTAATTATACTGTACCACAATCTTATATTAATAAGTATATTTGCTTGTGATGGCAAAATAAATAGAGTGATCTTGGCAGCCTTTAGATGTTACTTAAAGACCAGTACATTCTCTTATTATTTACGTGTATTGACAAAGTAAAATAAAACTGATATACCACAATAACTCCTACAAGGTACAAAGTACTAATGTACCTTTTAGGTAGGCATAAAAATATTTCTTCAACTATGGTGTTTCAAGGTAAAACTATCTCTTTTATACTCATTAGTTCTTCTCTTACACATACTAAAGAGGTTCCAACAGTTGACAAATTGATATTAAAAAAGTAGATGTCACATTCAAAAATAGAATCAAATCATTTCAGTGTAAATTTTGTATTCAATATGTCGCAGTTGACAGCTGTGAAAATCAAAACAAACATAATATTCAATTTATAATTGCATTTTTTGAGGTTTTGGATGTCTTGTTTTCATTTGATACAATGTTTTTGTAATACCGGCTGTAAATAATTAAATCAAGATGACTAGAAAATTTCAAGTGTGGAATTATTCTGAACCATACTATCAAATGTATCCAGATGCATGGGTTAGTAAGCTAGGAAGTACAGTAAGCTAGGATGTTAGAAATGACTTATGAACTGAGAATGATACAGTATAGGTAAATAGGTCACTGTGCCAGGTCAATATACACTGCAGCATTAAAGTTAGGTTTTCATTAGGAAGTTTTTTAAAACAAAATGTTTGTTTAGTAATTAATACTAGTTTAGTGAAATTGCTTTTACTTTATAAGAACATTTTATTTAATTAAACTATGCAATACATGTTAGAATTACAATCCAATACCTATTTACTTCTGTCCTTGACCAAATTCAGAGTTCTAAATAATAACGAACTTAGGTGTAAAACCACATTTATTTTGTTTATGTATTCATTAGACTATTATATTCCCAGATGACTATGGATGAGAAGTATGTGGAGAGTATATGGAGTCTACTCAAAAATGCTATACAAGAAATCCAAAAGAAAAACAACTCGGGACTCTCATTTGAAGAACTTTATCGCAATGCATACACCATGGTGCTCCACAAACATGGAGAAAGACTATACACTGGATTAAAAGAAGTCGTCACTCAGCATCTAGAAACAAAGGTATGGAATCCACTTTTTTTCTTGTGTGTTGATTGTGCTTGCTGTAGTAGTTATTTCATGCTTAGTACTTCATAATCAGTTTAATTTGGTTGTAACTTGATATTAGAATTTACATCCAAATAAGCATAGCTTCAAACATATCTAAGTAAATTAATTGAATCATAAAGCATTTATATTGTTGCTGGTGTTAGTCATTTTATGACTAAAAACATACACTATGTTTCATGCTATTATGAAATCTTTGTAAAAATTTATGTTGGTAGAGATCACATTTAGCAAAGAGGCAGTCCATAATTTTCTAATTAATTTGTACATTTTTACTTATAGTTTTCTCTAACAGAATGTGCTAAGCTATATGCTTTAAAAAAAGTCTTGACAAAGCTTATAATATTTAAGTGTCGCAGGCTACAGACTAAATCAGCAGTCAGGCCTTTCCCTTGCTTGCATACTAAGTAGTAAACAAATGAGTAAAAAGTATTAAATAAACTTAAATGTAATTTCTAGGTTCGGGAAGATGTCCTGCACTCACTACATAATGGATTTCTTCAGACCTTAAATAATGCATGGACAGATCATCAAACTAGCATGGTCATGATACGTGACATACTCATGTATATGGACCGGGTTTATGTGCAACAAAATGAAGTTGACAACGTTTACAACTTGGGACTTATTATTTTTAGAGATCAGGTATGTCTTACTGTAAAGTTTATTAAATACCTGTAAGTGTCTTATGAGTCTGCTTTTATTAATGTCTAGTGGTAAAAACACATGAACATAGGATGAATTGAAATATTCATGGACATTTCACAAAGTTCATATTATAGCTTGTATTAGCTCAGCCTATGGCAGACTGCCTTTAATGCTGTCAGTTTGATTCTGACGAACATTTGTGTGATGGAAAACATTATTGTATGGATTTTAGTTATTTTGTAAGAGTAAAGTAAATGTTTATTTTCAAAGTAGACTTACAAAAAAACAAGATTACTTAGAACTAAGCATGTTCACAATGATCAGTCAACTTAATAGAACTTTCCTAAAGTAGTTAATTATTCTTAAGTTATTTGGTGAATTTACAAGAAAGGCACATTGCGAGCTTAGCTCAGTTTAAAAAAATGGTGTTAAAATATCAATAAATAAATATTATTTCTTACAGGTGGTTCGCTACGGCTGCATTCGCGACCACCTTCGCCAAACATTACTAGAGATGGTGGCCCGCGAGCGTCGCGGTGAAGTGGTGGACCGGCTCGCCATCCGCAACGCCTGTCAGATGCTCATGGTGCTTGGCATCAACTGCCGCGCGGTCTACGAAGAAGACTTCGAGAAACCATTTCTGCATCAGTCTTCGGAGTTTTATAGAGTGAGTTTTGATGGCCAGACAGGCTGACACCAAATTTTAGTTTGGTGTCAGGTTTAACTTATCTTGTGATTGTCAAAATTGTAAAAAGCTGATGTTGATCGTAACAGCTTTCGAGCTTTGATTATCTTTTGTTTTTGAATATAACAGCTATACTATACAATCATTGCTGGATTTTTAACTGAGTACTTCCTATTGAACGTTTCTCGGAATCTCAGAAGTTTGAAAAATAGGCTATTGTTACTGTTGTTTCTAGATGGAATCTCAGATGCTTGAAGTACTATCTATAGAATGTTTCTTTCGTTTGTAGATGGAATCTCAGATGCTTTATGTGCTATATATAGAACGTTTCTGTCGTTATCTCAGATGCTTGAAGTGCTATCTATAGAACGTTTCTATCATTATCTCAGATGCTTTATGTGCTATATATAGAACGTTTCTGTCGTTATCTCAGATGCTTGAAGTGCTATCTATAGAACGTTTCTATCATTATCTCAGATGCTTGAAGAGATCTATAGAACGTTTCTGTCGTTATCTCAGATGCTTTAAGTGCTATCTATAGAACGTTTCTGTTGCTTCCAGATGGAATCTCAGAAGTTCCTCGCGGAGAACAGCGCCGCGGTGTACATAAACCGCGTGGAGGCGCGCATCGCCGAGGAGGCGGAGCGCGCGCGGCACTACCTCGACGAGAGCACCGAGCCGCGCATCGTCAGCGTGCTGGAGCACGAGCTCATCGAGCGGCACATGAAGACCATCGTCGAGGTACGTATATACATACAACTGTTATAACAAAATTGTTGACAGAAAAAACACGGCATCATGAACACGCCGCTACCGCCTAGGTATACTCATACTCCGCAAAAATAGTACAGATCGTCATGATCGTAGAACAAAGTCGGATGTGATTTTTGGGCATTTTTTTATTTAATTAATTAACCTGTAATTTAATTTGTATGCAACTTAAATTTGTAATAAATTGTAAAGGCACATACACGGGCACACGGCACATATAGCAACTTGTCTAAATTTCACGTTGATAGGCGTAAGTTTTAAAGTTATGACATAAAATGTGACAATTTGTTCTCGAAATTTGAAAAAGCTTTGATCTATAATAGTATAATGTTTAGTGTTATAATGTATTGTTGGTTGTTAGATGGAGAACAGCGGCGTTGTTCACATGCTGATGCACACACGTACATCGGAGTTGGCGTGCGTGTACAAACTGCTGTCGCGCGTGCCCGAGGGACTGCGCACCGTCGCGGACGCCGTGTCCGCGCACCTGCGGGAACAGGGCCGCGCGCTCGTCACCGACACGCACCACAACACCAACGCGATCGCGTTCGTGCAGGTACCTCGCATACTGCCGTCCATAGCCACCTTCGGGAACAGGTATCTTGTATACCGCCGTCCATAGCCACCTGTGGTAGCAAGTACCTCGCATACTGCCGTCCATAGTCACCTGCGCGTTTGCCGTCATAACGCCGTTCCATCTTACGAGTCAAATTCGTGAATGTACCTTGCATTCTGCCATCCATGCTAAGAAATAAGTACATGTTACATGTACGAGTTAGTATCTGTGCAGGTATGTTGTATAACGCCATCCATCTCACAGGTCGCATTTATGCAGGTACCTTGCATACATCCATCACAGATCTAAGCAACCTTTTGTACTAATTACAAATAGCTATCCTGTACCCACATGCCCAATCAACTACTTAGCTAACAAGATGAAGATCTAATCTCATGATATTTATTTTTCAGAACCTTCTAGATCTGAAGGACCGCTTCGACCACTTCCTTCAGAATTCGTTCAACAATGACAAGATCTTCAAGCACATGATTGCTTCCGACTTCGAATATTTCCTCAACCTCAACAATAAGTCGCCGGAGTTTCTTTCGCTATTCATCGATGGAAAGCTCAAAAAGGGGGAGAAGGGGGTAAGTGTTCGTTAATTCAAAGATAAAAAATCAAGATTGTAGTAAAAAAAAAGCTTGTAATTACATTTTTATTTGCAAAAACAGGCAAACTTAGTAAATTAGTATTTGAAGAATGCTTAAATAATTCATAAACAATATTTTTTTATGTAAATACACAACATTGATTTATATTGTCCGGGTGGGACAAAACAAATGTATTATTCACCATTATAATACAAATTAAATGTTAGCTCATAGTGTGGATCGAACAGTAAAAAAGGCTAAGCTTTTCTGATTGAACTTTTATTTTTTTCTGATTTCCAATTATTGTACAGATGAGCGAGCAAGAAATAGAAGCAGTTTTGGACAAAACAATGGTCCTCTTCCGTTTTCTGCAAGAAAAGGATGTGTTTGAGCGGTATTATAAGCAGCATTTGGCCAAGCGACTATTGCTCAATAAATCAGTCTCGGATGATAGCGAGAAAAACATGATCTCTAAATTGAAGGTAAGAACGAATAATCTTATATCCTACTATATACTATTACTACTAATATAATAAAGGCGAAAGTATGTATGGATGGATTTGTGGATGTATATTTGTGGATAATGGATTTTAATGAAACTTTGCAATAATGTAGTTTAATGAGTAACACATAGGCCTAGTCCATAGTATAACGCTAGTATGAGGAATTCGCGGCAAAAAATTGATAATTTTACAGTACTGACGTATTTTATGATTGCGCTATGAACTGAGAACATACTACTACATTATCTTGAGGCATTGACGTGGTGACGAGGTGTTAAAATGCGTCTGTAATGATGAATGCATTCACATCAGATATACCGATTCGAAAAAGAATTAAATATGTGTATTAAACATATTTATTTGTTGTTCAACTGTAACCTATCGTTTATCAATAGTATATAACAAAGCAGTAAAGTAATATTACTCCTATTGTACAGTTCTAGGCTCGAATCTATTAAAAAGGAACATTTTAATTTTAACCATTCCCCAGAAAGAAGGTATGTTAAAGGACGTGGAACCTCGCGACTTCCATTGTATAATCGGTGACGTCTCACAAATCGAGAACCCGATCTGTGCTTAGTCTTGTGAATCCCATGTCCCTTCCATCCGTCCAAATATCTGCAAAATTCTTTACCGATAACAAAGGACACTTTCTTTGTAAGTCCAACTGTTTCAGGCAATCTTGCTTAAAGTCTTTATTTGTTTGATGTACGTCAATTCGGTGTATCTATTTTGTGAGTAAAGAATTTTGCAGATTCATGAGACTTTAAGCAGGATTGGTTTTGTTTGTAGTTTTCTATGTATATACTTACTTTAGTTACAAATTCATTCGTGTTACTTAATAAATTATAGTATAGTATAGCGTAGTGTAGATCGGATTCCATTGTAATGCCGTGTATCTATTAGCGATACGTGAAACATTGCACTAAAATAATATTTGTGTAATTTTGCAGACTGAGTGCGGTTGTCAGTTTACGTCGAAACTCGAGGGTATGTTCAAGGATATGACCGTCTCTAACACCATCATGGAGGAATTCAAGGAACATGTGCTGTCCGCTGGGGTGAGTTTATCACAATTTAGTTAAAAACTAGTTTTTAAAATATAAATGGAATAAGTTTTCGGATCGATCACGGTTATTTATATTAAGAGACAGTAGTATAAAAACGTGATGCATAGAAAATACTAATAGATAGTTTACTTATCTAAGTAATCGCTTCTCAACCTCTGTCCATAATCTTTTAAAATAACACTATTCGTTTACTATCAGAGAGAAGCATTATGTAATTGTACAACAAACATAGTCCTAAGATCGGACAATATTTAATTTGAAATACATAATGATGATAATAAATAAATGAATAATATACAGAATCTCTTGACAACGTGTCATATCTTCTAAGTTATATCAAATTATTCCGTTAAATTTGGAAATTGATCCTTTTGTAGTAAGTAAGTAGTAAATAAGCGTTATTGTTGTTTTGCAGACGAATCTCCACGGCGTGGATCTGTCAGTGCGTGTGCTGACGACCGGCTTCTGGCCGACGCAGAGCGCCACGCCCAAGTGCAACATACCGTCTGCGCCGCGCAGCGCTTTTGATGTCTTCAGGAGGTAAGCGATTTGTATTAATGTTCATCACACAAACATTTGCTCTGGGTGGGAATCGAAACCACGACCCACAGCATGGAAGGTTTTAGGTTACAGCTACTAACAACTGAGCTGTGACGACTGTCAAAATTTTTGAGTGCTACAATTCGCCTATCAATTGCGGCTTCATGCTAAGCCCCGAGTCTTCGCTAGCTGCTTGCTTGTTTTGTAACAGTCAAAATCTAAACTCCAAATTAGTTAATTATACGTGGATTGATTGATAACATAATGTGCGTGTTGTAGTTTCTACCTGGCGAAGCACTCTGGCCGGCAGTTGTCGCTGCAGCCGCAGCTGGGCTCGGCGGACCTGCACGCGACGTTCCGCGGCGCGCTCAGCGCCTCGCCGCCGCGCTCGCCGCCCGCGCACGTGCCGCCGCGACGACACATCATACAGGTCTCCACCTTCCAGATGTGCGTGCTGCTGCTCTTCAATAAGAGAGATAGGCTTACCTACGAGGTTAGTACTCTCTAGCTAACATATATTTTTACCATCCATCAATATAGTAACGAAAAACTAGCATCCAGATGCCAGGTCTACTTATTGTAGATGTGCGTGCTGCTGCTCTTCAACAAGAGAAACAGGCTTACCTACGAGGTTAGTACACCATAGCTAAGATATATTGTGTTTTGCATCCAGGTGCCTATTAGCAGCATAGGCAATCATTCATATAGCATTCAGGGACAGGCTTACCTACCAGGTTAATCCACTATCTTTTTTGCATCCAGATGCCAGGTCTAGATTTGTGTGCTACTGCTTTTTAATAAGCGAAACAGGCTTTATTTTTATTTTATTTTTAATAAATAGAGCACACCCAATACGGGTTTACACAAAAACAAACATATATTTAACATAGGGTTTTGAGCCTAGTATCCCCATAATTATAGGGTATCACAGCATGCACAGAGAAACAACCAACAACTAAGTAGACTTAAGGCCCAAGCGCTCAGTCAGGACGGTAGCCCAACAACAAAAGATGTCGCTAGTTTAAAAAACTGCGGTTTTTCTTCTGATTTGTTAATGGTTTTTTGCGTTTAGTTGTCAAAATTCACCTTTGCGAAAATTTATTAATAGATACCAATTAATCAATACAAAATACTATAATTTTAGTAGGAAAAACGTGCAGAGGCTGGCGAGGAATTTCAAGCTTGCTATCTACTTTGACACGCAAATGTTTCCGATATTTGAAACGCGCTAGCGTTTCATAATTTCGACGTCAGGTAATAAGAACTAATAGCGCAGTTCAAGGTACTGTGGACTGACAATCAGAGTATTGGAGTTCAAATCTCCGCCAGAAATGTAACTTTTTGTTGCTTCCTTTTTTTGATATTTATCTGTGTCTTTCTGCAGAGCAGAGGCTCTGCAGAATTTTTACAGACTACTATAAAACCTACTTTATTGGATTTTTTTTTGAACTTAAATGCAATAAAATGCAGTAGATACCTATTACATAGGTTACCTTCTAATAAAACTGCTAATATCTTCAGGAATATGTTTATATGTATTTAATATTTCAATAGTAAGACTCTCTACAGCTCTATAAATTAAACAAATAAAACACATGAATATGTTTTGCCCAAAAACGGGCTACGGGCTATTTATGTCGTTTTCTGTGGCGTCACTAAGATTCTTCAATTGCAGTTGTTGGTGCATTGTCTTGCCTGCGTACAAAGGATATAGATTGTTTGTGGGGCAGTTACATCATAATGCTTCATCGGAGTGATCGCAAAGCGTGAATGTTTCTTCGGATCCTTTCTGTTACCACAATGAGTTTCTAATTGGCACAATTGATTACTATACTTACAAGATAAAATTTCATCAAAAACAACTTTACTATGTACGACTAAATTGACAGACAGCTAGCAATGACAATTATGTCAGCGAGGTTGCCTTACTACAGGTTTTATTTACTTTGACAACAAAAAAAAAGGTTTTATTTACCTATATTTCAATGCATTATTTGGAAGTTTGTAATTTTTCTTACAAATAAACGTTTTTTTTTAATGAAATAAGTTTTCTTTATATTTATAATTACAGAACATTAAAAAACGAACAGTTTGATAATAATGTTTGCAAGGAAATACATTTATGGCCACACTTTTATAACCAAACTTTATGAACAGTGACATTTATCAGTTATTTATTATTAGCAGTAGTGAGACTGACTACTAGTGACCCGTGACACGGCACGCGTTGTATATTTCGGCTCGGCAACGTTTTTGGCGTTCACTTTATTTTACATTGAAACGTTTTTTTCATATTGCAATTTGTACATAAAATAGTCTATGTTACTCGGTAAAGATATTAATTACATCCTTATGTAGAAATAGTTTTAAAATAGGACTTGTACTTTTGAATTAAATAGTGACCAACAAACAGACAAATCTTATCCTTTCTAGAATTTTAGTTTAGATAATAGATTGGCAACGTAGCATTTTCAAGAAGAAAAGGGATAGATTTAGTTTTGTTGTCTTGTTTCTTTTCCTACGACTGGAGAGCTGACAACAAACCTTAGAATTTTGTATTTGATAGATAAT
The DNA here is from genome assembly GCA_932527185.1 of Ecliptopera silaceata. Lineage (NCBI taxonomy): Eukaryota > Metazoa > Arthropoda > Insecta > Lepidoptera > Geometridae > Ecliptopera > Ecliptopera silaceata. The sequence goes on from OW052192.1 coordinate 6,611,335, forward strand.
TGTAAGTATTCGAGCGAATGACGTAGTCGTATACTTACTAGATACCTAAACATTGACGACCGATGTGGCGCGGTGGCATTGACGACGTGGAGGTTGCCGGTTCGATTCCCGCCTTGGGATAAATGTTTGTACTATCTGCAAATATTTATTCCGGGTGTTCTGGGTGTTTATATATATAATAAAAAATATCTATCTATGAAATGTATTGTCGAGAAATTACAACACAGGTGGTTCATATATTACGTGTACAGTACATATTTAATTACCGCTAGTTTTGTTTCATACTAAGTACATACGCTTTTTGATTTTATTATGGTGTAGAATTATGCGAACTTTATTTTCATACTATACAGTTAATAATGCTACAATATCCAGCTACAATAGCCGCTGTTCCGAACAGGGTAAAAGAGGTTTATTATACAGGGTGTAACAGAAGGGGTGGACCAAAAGCAAAAGGGCGATGGAAGAGCTCAATACCTATCGAAATAACCCCCATGTATGCTCAGCGATATTCAGTCGTTCAAAAGTTACTCGCACTTTTATGTTTTTTTTTCATTAACATATTTTAGGTTAGATTTCCCAAGTTTTCCCAAACTATCAAGTACGAAAGGTCTACTATGAAGCTACAAGGTGTAAAAAAATACGGTTGTAGCTCTAATAGTTTGGGTATACAAGATAAATCTAACCTAAAATAAAATTATGAAAAAAAAAACATAGAAAGCGAGTAACTTTTGAACGACTGAATATCGCTGAACATACATGGGGGTAATATAGATAGGCTAAGAGCTCCTGCATCGGCCCTGTTGCTTTTGGTCCACCCCTTCTGTTAGACCCTGTATATATTTTTTTTTAAATATTTAATTCTGCACAAAATGATGCAAAAAAACAATGCCGCGTTAGCGCACAGTATATCTCCCATATACGTTACATTTACGATTGAGCTACGAAATATGAGTAGGTAAACAAAACTATACTCATACAATGTGTAGCAAACTTTTTGTTGTTACGTGGTACCTTTAACTTTTTTCTTGGTTGTCATGACAACTAGTAGTAAGTAAATAAATATGTCAGTCATAAACACCCAACATTTTGTTGTTAAAAAAATCTCAAATAGTTTGTAATATATCTCAAATAGTGCCTATTTTTAATGCAATGTAAGCTAGAATTCATGGAAGCTGTCTGGGCAGTCTAGCCCAGATCCTGGCATTCAGTTACTCGCAGGCAGAAATCCTTGACGCGAAGAAAGTACTACAAGAACCATAGGCTGAGACCACCGTGACCAACATTCACCTTGTGATAAGAAAACATCTTCGTGAAGAGACCGTTGCCGTATCATGAAGGATTGAAGTAGGAAGAAGGCGACCAACTTCAAGTCATACATCCTTACCATGGTGACCCAGTACAATGACAGTTCTTGGCTCTAGTATTCTGGACGTCTGGATTAGTCTAGCGGTAAAATAGGGGACCATTGCCGCAGATGAAAGATCAATATGTATTACTTTTGTGTACTAGTGTTATTTTCATTTTATATAAGAAAAGTGTATGCTAGCATCTAAAGTATACTTTACTATTGTTGTAAAGTGTGTTAGTCAGTAAGGTTTATCTATGAGCCGTTTTTAAATAAGTATTTTAGTACTTAAATTTTTACAACTATATTATGGTAAAAAATATATTTACTTTTCTTACAATAAATTGATTTTTTTCCACAGCTGTGGAAAAAAATCCAAAGCTATTTTTTTTTGTACGTTATTATCCACATAAGCTATGTAGAATGCATTAAAATTATAAGAAAGAAACCTGTTTGGTTCAACCAAACTTCTTTGCACGGGAGACGGGTGCAAGATATTACAATCTTTACGCTGACAAGTCCGCTTCGAATGTAAATATGACAAAGTACGATAAATAAAAGAATAACTAAAAGAAAAAGAGAAAAAAGATTTCCTATTTCTTTCTACACAAGTATTTAGTTCAAGTAACTAGATGGCGCTCTAGATACTTTTGCTATAACTTAATATCTAGTGCTTCGCACAGATGGTGCCTTTTTTTCACAGTTATTTCATTTTTTGAACACGCGTCACGAACCACCTTAAACACGAGGCCCCAGGTCTACATATTCCAGATGTGTGTGCCAAATGTACCAATGCTGTTTTATAAACGTGGCAGGCTTACCTACGAGATTAGTACACTGCTTCTTGTGTGGTAATACTATATACTTACCCTTTTATAATGTCTGTCTGCAGGAAATCCTGAACGAGACGGACGTGCCCGAAAAGGATTTGATCCGCGCCCTTCAGTCGCTAGCCATGGGCAAGGCCACTCAGCGCGTTCTCATCAAACATCCTAAGACGAAGGAGATCGAGCCTTCGAACCAGTTCTACGTCAACGACTCTTTCACTTCTAAGCTACATAGGTATATTTTACTAACTTTTTATCGAGGCTCTTTTGTTTTGTGATTGTTATTTATTGAAAAAACATAAATAAATAATTTTTTTTCTCAAATTATGATTAAAATAATTACACAGAATCCTCATACATACACCATATACAAAAACGCTGTTTCACGAAAATATTACCCGTATTCTCCGTAAATTATTTTTCCTTTTATTTTTATAATATTCTCCTTCTCCAATGGGTTTCATCCTACTATTATCTATTTATGGTTGCGAAAATCATCGACCTTGCTTTATTTATGTAATGGCTGTTAATAAATAGCGTATAATTTCAGAGTAAAGATCCAGACAGTAGCAGCTAAAGGCGAGTCGGAGCCGGAACGTCGCGAGACGCGTAACAAGGTGGACGAGGATCGCAAGCATGAGATCGAAGCCGCCATTGTACGCATCATGAAGGCACGCAAGAAAATGGCGGTATGTACTCACTCAACTTTTGACCCTTTGCTCCAACAAATAAATTAACAGGTTTCATTGTTCGAATCCTGTTCGCCAGTTTTAGGATATAAAAGGCTTTTGTTCTTTGTTTTTCTCATATTACTATGCAAATAAATAATTTATCTATTTATCAAAAAAAATTATAAGAGCCGTTACGTACGCACTTTCGACTTGTCGACAGTGCGTAATGGGTCTAAGTAGATTGCTGATATACAGCAATCTAGTACCCATACAACGAGCTTACACTTACGACTACATAACGTTGTTTTCTTATTTGTTTTTTTTTCGTGACAGCACACGCTGCTGGTAGCTGAAGTGACGGAGCAGCTCCGCGCCCGTTTCCTCCCCTCGCCCGTGGTGATAAAGAAGCGCATCGAAGGTCTCATTGAACGCGAATATCTCGCGCGCACGCCCGATGACCGCAAAGTTTACAATTACGTCGCATAGGTGCGTAGTGACGTAACACTCTAACTAATGGAGCGGCGGATGGCGTGTATGCAGACTATTATCTACTGGTATTCGGCGTAGGACGGTTGTCAGCTACCTCCATAGATATACCTCCTATCTTATATATAAAAGTTAGCGTTGACTTTGTCATCATTACGAATACTTCAAATCTGCGCTAACTTTTTATAAGATAGACCAATAGACTTGTGGTTGCAACTTTGGGATGGATATCAATCCTTTTTGAGTTATCCTTGCTACATTTGTCTGGCGGGATATCTGTATTCGCAACGGTTAGTTTCGAATAAACATCAATCAGGTCAAGTATTTGAATCAAACCTGATTTGAGGTACATGAATGATAATAAACGAAATGGTAATGAACTTTGATACAAGTCGATTTTATTTTTCTTCATATGAAATTTGAGAGTTGTCCGATTTCACTTTTTGAGAATCGTACCACATCAAACAAGTCACTTGTGTCAAAATAAAATCGAAACAAGAAAGATACGATTCTCGAATATAAACCCGATAAACGATCGTTTGACAAGAATCGGACTTGCGTGGTGGAATGTACTTGTCAAAGTGATCACACGCGGTTTATAAAAGTAATGCTCCAATGATCTTTCTCATACAGAAGATACGAAGCCACTAATTAATCTATTTGTTTGTGTCCGCACTCGGAATAATCATTTTGCTCTAATGGAGGTAGCTTATGCCTGTTTGCTGATTCCCTTTCCCTACGTACAGTTACGTACAAATTCTTATTTACCCTTACATTATTCTATGAAGCTTGTAATACCATCATACCGCCGCTCCATTTAAAATAGAACGATGACTTTATTAGTTATGTGCAGTTTACTTATTCAAGAGTATTCTAAAATTACGGTAACCATGTCGCGGTTTATGTAAGACAATGTATTCAGAACTATAAATGGTTTCTTAGAAACGGCTAGCAACGTGCTACCACCTGCAAGGTTTGAAGCTTCATGAGCCTGCTTTTATAATCCCGACGCATGCCCTCTGAAAACTTTTAGTTCATATAAAATAGAACCCTCTTCTATATAATATACCTACTATATTAAAACACTGATCGCAATGTAATGTTCTATACTAAAGAGTATAATTTTGGCGTTATTGATCTCATTTGCACTTGTCATTTTATAAAAATAGTAAAATGAAATGAAAACTAGTACAGCCGATAAAAAAAATCGCTACAATTTGCTCAAAATGAAAGTGAAAATGAGATTCTGAATATTCTTATCCGAAAAATTAATAGTGTCTTTACATGTAAAAATATTGTAAATACCTATTTAGAGCTAGTTCGTGCCGTGCGTAATGTTCTACAAAAGGTCTGTTGTGTCAGAAACAGATGTATTAAAAATGTATTCTTTATCACTATCTTTTATTCTCCTTGAGACTTGAAATCTCTTGTAAATATTATTATTCTAATAAAGCGTGAAGTTGAACTGAAGCTTAAAATGGGTTTTATTTGCAGGCCGTCACACAGACCGTTAGACCTAGAACGGGGATGCCAAGTTAGAAGTGATACAACTTATAAAAGTATTTAAATTATTTCAAGGTAAAATAAAATTATTAGTTATTAAAATAGTTATTTTATTTGCCAACTACTATTGCGACACAGCAATATAAGATTAAAAACACATTTATTCTACCTACTTGAGATTTGTTTGAGGGGAATGGAAGGAAAATATCATTAGGCAAATATAAATTCAAATTAGGGCCATCTCGTAATACGCTGGGTTTAGATACATCGACAAAGTTAATATCAATAGTTACCATAACAGAAATATCATTAAGGCTAAAACTAACGTTTTTCGAAGTAGTATCGAACTTAATTCCTAAGATTCGATTATTGGCGTCATTTTCCACATAGCTAAACACAAATGAGTATCTTGTAATTAGATTGTAGCAATAAAGCTTTGAAGATTTGTCAAGTTCACCAAAAAGGTTTGCTTTGTCTGAAACGTTCAGTAACAAAGGCACCCAATCTTTATCTTTGAGATTATCAGGGTTTCCAAGTGGCGATACTGTTAGATTCTTCAATTCCAATAAGCTGTTTATTTTGTTTTGCATAAGCTTGCATTGCTCAGTGCCACTATGTTTCGCATACTTGTGGTAATATCTGCATTTTAATCTTCTGTTTGACCTAAATAAAACAATGTTATCTGTCATGTTAGATGCAATACAGATTCCACCTTTATTTTCTGGCAGTTTAAGGTGCATTTTCAATTGTGAAGATCCATTGAAAAAAGCGTCTGTATAGTTACTTTCCGCATATGAGATTATAACAGGCAAGTTCTTTTGGTATCCAGGATTACCACTTAATTTCACCACACGTTCAATGGATGTATTAGTCAAAATAAATCTCACCTCTATTTCTTGCTCGATAAAGTTTAAATTAATTGGTAAATTTTGTACGTGGAACTTAATAGTGGCCTTAGTTATTTTCGATTCGTGGTAGTTGAAGATGTATTCTAGTTTTAAAGCCAGGTTAGTGCAAATTACTTCAGTGCACGCCGGCTCGTGGAAGCTCTTGTTGTAATTTGCACAAATTAGGTCTTTGCAGATTCTAAGAGTCCAATTTATGCAATGAAGGCTGGAGCAGTTCTGTAAGTCGATTTAACATTGTAGCAGATGACGATAAAATAAATGAAAAATAGTAAGTTTTAAACATTAACATCATAATCTGCTTACCAGTTCGGTGCTATTCATAGAACGCGGCGTAGCACTTACAACACTCGCTTCTTCAGAGCTTTTAATGACTTGTAACATTTCTAGATCACCAATTTTCACGTAGCAACTGAATTTTTGGTCCTTCAGAAACTGTATAGTCTTTCTGCCAGTGCAATAGCTGTTCATCACTGGTGATGGTAAGTCTAAAAATAAATATTTATTTGTTGCGTTTAGGATATGATAACTTAACAATGTACCACCTATACGAATTTAAAAATAGATAATATTCTGCACAGACCTTAGTTTGACAGAATTTAGTCGCTATGGTGCCTACAAGCTTTGATTCGTTTGGGACTGGAGCACGATGTGTGAAATGTTCGTAAATATTTACCTACTTATATCGAACAGTAGAACATTTCGCTAAGACTTATTGCTATAAAGACGATTCGCGCTGTTGGAGGCTATTTAAACCTCTTGATTAAGAGGGTCACTTACCTATGTAATAAAATGACTCGTCTTTAATAAGCCATACTGGATCACCAAACTCGTACATTTTGTTTGTAAACTCGTGGTGCGATCGTGGTTTTTCATTTTCTTTCCAAGCAAAAAAGTTAGTGCGTGTTAGTGGATAGATCTGAAACCGTAGAACAGAATTAAAATACTCGGTACATTTAAGTTAAATGTAAACAATGAATATCAATAGTAGTAGTGAAAAATACTCACCCTTTTATTTTCAGCGGGTTTTTTCGGTAGATTGATTTTAGAAATGCAAAACCAGTCGTTTAGTGCGGAGGTGAGTGGACCATCTTTACTAAAGTGGAATAGATGGGAATAGCAGACATCATTATAGCGTGGACGTATTATTTTGGTTTTGTTACAATTGGAAAACATTTTCATTTCAATTTCAGAACAATCAGCATCACAGCAGCAGTTGATATCACATACTTCATGCTGCAAAAAATCAATGTAATATAGAATATGAGTTAAAGAAAATTATATAAATTTGAGAAATTAAGATGCTTACCAAAAAATTGCATTTGCAATCTTTATTGTTTTTCTTTTTTGGTTTCACAGTCGGTTTACTTGTTTGATTAGTATTTCCAAAAAAACTGATTTCCGTTACGTTATCAAGTTCAGTGCTGGTAAAAATTGCTTCAGTCGTGAAATACGTCTCTTCTTCTGTGGTAGAGCTACTGTCATCGTAAAGGACTTCGAACACTGCAGGTGTAGATTCAGTGGTAGTCAACAGTTCAGGGAGTGAGGAGTTATCATAAAACTTTGCAGCACTACCTTTCTCCATTTTATTTAGCTGTGTCCGGTAGTAAAGAGCGTGAGGTTTGTTTTTTAAATCTTTCAGAACGTCGGTAAGTTGTCTTTTCTGGCTAGTGGCATTACTAGCATCAGTAAGTTTTTCGTCGGTTTGCATTATAGAGTGAATAAAATCCATAACACTAAATTGTATAAGTATAGAGAGAAGAGTGAAACCCAAATAGGTAACAACTCTCATTTTCACTTATATTCTACACCAAAATGGCTGAAGTTTCTTAATATAATATCAATTTGTACTTTAATTGTACCTCTAGATACTGTATTTAGTTTATATCTGCAACAAAAAAATGATTAAAATACATGTAGCAGTAGAGCAATATCACTGTGGTCGAACTATATTTGAAAAAAAAGAAAATATATATATATGTAGGTAATACGGTAAATAATACCTATCAGTTCCTAAGTTAATAATATCACTCTGCATCAGTTGATGAGATCCTCCCAGAAAGTACTGCCTTAGTCTATCAGTCAGTGTGGTGGCAGACGGAGTCCAACAAGGCACGTGTACTGTATGAGCTCCTGGCACAGATGGCAAGCCGCAAACTCCATAACCAACCACCCAAGAACGTCCAAACGCATCAAGACAAAACACTTGGAATATTAGTTTGGGCCAACCTGAAATTATACACAAAAAAGATCACACAATCGGCAATTTCAGACTGCAGTTGTTATGTAATTCACCCTCACCTTGGATGCCCCTGGTAACGAAATGCACATCAAGTGATTGAGCCCAAATTATTGATTTATCGTATTGAGGTTTTCCAGCAACAGTTTGACCTTCAGGACATCCTGACACCACTGTCCAATTTGGTCCTATATCCGAATACATAGAATTAGTAAGGTATAGGTATATAATAAGGTATACATGGCATTGAAATGAAAGTAAAAATATTAAATAACACTCACCGTGTTGGAAAGAATAGCGACAAAACAAGGAAGACCTGTCCTGGAAGTTAGAAGCGCCCTGTATTTGCCCTAATATGTGCAACTCTGCCATGGAACGATCAGCACACTACTTTAAGCTCAACATTATTTGCAATTCCACATCCCGAAATCTATACGATTTCTCGCTGGGCACCATTTGTTATTGTTTACACTGCGGTTACCATGGTAACCAACGGCCATGCTGGTTTGACAGATGTGTGATGTACCTACTGTACATAAAAAGTCCGACCTAAATTCTTGAATAATACGTACTTCATGCGTTGCGTGCGTTACAATTTTTATTCTTTTAAATATTTTATTTATTCGGTAGGTACCAACTTGTTTTAAGTCATATCACTTTGGTTTTTTTTATACCTAAATTTTGATGATATGACTGCATACTCAAAAATGAAGAATCTTTCCGCACATCCTACATCATAACTGGTAACAGGACAAGGATATATTCATCGATTGATAAGAAATAGACCCACGTATTAAAAAAAACAACGTATTTATTCCTTATCACAATAAAAAATCATTACAAACTTCACAGGCACGAAAACATCACAGTTTAATTAGGTCTTTAAAACCTTGAGTAAGTCATTGATCACGATTATGAAAATTAAAAATTACAAACATTAGATAATAAAAGAAATTAAGTCGAGCAGGATTTGAACCGTATGCCGTATGCACCCCGTATTATACGGGGCGCGATAACCAACTACACCATACTCCTAATCCCACTCGACGATTACTTCAACGGATTTATTTTTAACGGTTCCTTAGCACTTAAAGCGCTCTATTAAAAAAAGTTTATAAATAGGGTTGCCAGCCCGGAAAAAGTCGACAGAGGTTTGTATTATCCGTCGCACAGTGCAATAACCGAGCCACTTGCCCTGGCACTGCAACTCCAACAGCCACGCCGCCTTCTGTGCCGCTTAGCTTACTGCTCACTGCCAATAGCGCTCGCTCGGCGAGGCCGCTATTTGATCCGCACGCTCCTACAAACAAAGATAAAAATCTCTTTACACCACAAAGATATTTCAGAATACAAAGCTCTTATTTCTCGTTTTAAAGAATGGTCAGAATTCTTTCAATCTAGATTTTCTAGCAAAATGTCTTTTAAGCAACGGTTATCGACGAGAGTTTGGAAAAGCATTTGTTATCTATTAAAGTGATTATCTTGTTCCTTCTTCTTACACTATAATACAACCTTTTAGGTTTACACTTAGTAGTTGTCAAACTACTAATCAAGACATGCCTACTTTTTAATTGATTCTGCAACTCGCTAAGGTTCTGTACTATCATTAATTTCGACACAAATGCAACTTTTAACATAACATTTTTTATAAGTATACTTAAACACAATATTTTAATTAATTATTACTTAATAATAATTATTATTTATTACCTTGTATGCTAATATTCCCATTATTGGTAGTATCTTGTTGTCCAGTAGTGATGGTCCATGAATAAAGTGGATCACAGAGCAACACTTCCAATATCGTAACTAGAGTCTCAGAATTGTCTCTTAGCAGCTGCATTGTTTTCTCACAACATCTGAAAAATTATGTTATCCTTACTGATTGCTGATAGAATACTTGAATACATAGAATACATAGTAACACGGAACAAACATTAGTGTTTGTCAAAACACGTATACAGTGTAAACTCCATGTAACGTCACTCTATATAACGACAAACTCCCTTAAGCGTCGAAATCAATTGGCTTTGGTTGGTTTAGCTTGTCTTTCATACACTGTTTCACTCTACATAGCATTACACCCACTCTCAATAACGACAACAATTGAGTAATAAAAGTACCTTTTAAGTTGCTAAAATTAGTAAAAACTGCGCAGCTGTGTACGCTCTATTGTCGCTTTACTATCCTAGCCCGCAATAAACTCGACTGTCGGCATCATGCATACCGAACTTTCTAAGAAATTCGTTCTTTTGTTTACAAATTGGGATTGCTTGCATGTGTAGACTGTTGTTGACCATGACTCATAAGTACGAGTCTGATGTTTCTTCTCTCCATTTAACGACAACTCTCTATAACGCCATAAAATGCACATTCCCTTCAGTGTCGCTATATAGAGTTTACACTGTATTTGTTTTTGAAGGTGATACCTCTCGCTCTAGCGGGAAATATATTTTTTTTAGGGTTTTTTTTATTGCGGCTGAACTTATTAATTATAAAACTGTTTTATAATTAAGTTAATATAAAGAACCAATCTCAAAAATTGATACAGGGTTACACAGAAAATTATTGTTTATGTTCGCAAAATAGCTTAAACTAGTAAAAGATATAACAGTTCAGCCGCAATAAAATAACACCCTAAAAAAATTGAGTTTCCCGCTAGAGCGAGAGGTATCATCTTAATAGGAATGTTTAATATACTAAATATTTGATAGTTTTACCTTCTAAACATTCCTTCGACTCCGCTAGAACCGAATCCTGCGATCATATCTTGTGTTAAACGGAATGGCACAGTCTCTGGTGTATGCAGAGTTTTTCCTTGATCAAACGCGATGCCTAGAAAAATATAATTATATAAGCGCAAAAACCATATTTCTACATATATCCTTTAGCTATAACAGAAGTTATATTATGTTATTTACTCAGAATGCAAAGTACAACTAAAATAGTAACAGAAAACAAATACAGAATAGAGCAAATGTTTGCGTAATGAACATAAATACTTGTTTTGTTTCTGGGTGTTGCTGTTAAATTAATATTCTATCAGCAATTCAGTTCCCATAGTACAAGCTATGCTCAGTTTGGGACTAGAGCGCGATGTGTGAAAAGTCCAAAAAAAAAATCTTACCGAAGTCAATATGGATAACTTCCGCTGTCCTCTTGTCGATTAAAATATTCTGTACGTGACGATCTCCTAAGCCCAAAATGTAGCCGACCATGGATGTTGTTGCCACACTGAAATAATACGTAGGTACATTACATACAACGATTTTTTTTTATTATTATTTTATAGTTGTTTTTATTTATTTCTATGTATAGGCTGCTAGTTGTGTTTTCTATTTCAAGCAAAAACAAACGTAGTTATTCTTTATTTATAATTTCATTATCTCTCATATCTAAATAGTTTCCTGAAACTTTATTCATCGAGTGGAATCACGAGTCAGTGGCGTAGTAGGTATCAAGTGGTCGCGAGTTCGAATCCTGCTCGGGTCATTACTTTTGGAACACAACAAAAATAATTGAGTATAGACAAAATTTAATATTTGTTTATATTTACGTTGCCAGTTTTATCTTAGAAGATTTAGGAGGGATTTAGGAGATTTTATCTGTGAGCTTCCGTGTAAAAATACTAGTTAATCATACCTTTTTGTATATGCTAGTCTTCTTTCGTACCAGGTCACAGGGTCCAAGTAATGCTCAGTGAAGAAGAAGTGGAAAACCGGTCTAAACTCTTTGAGAACTTTTGTGAATACTATAAGCTTGTCTCTATTGCTCTTTCTAGCTTCATGGCAATCAGCAAGCTTCTTTCTAGCGACCATTGATGATATATCCTGAAAATAGAATTAATAAAAAATAATACAAATATGTATTTCAAATTTAATTATCAATAATCAATTTTAAATAGGATAACACAAGAATCAGCTTTTAAAAAATAGTCATTAAAATCGGTTCACTAAAAAAAATATCTGGATGACAAAATAAGGTATAATTTATGTAATAGTAGGTCTCAGTTAATCTTAGTAGAGAAATAATTATTTTTTGTATGTTTTCCATTCCAAAGAAATAATATCAAAATTATATAGGTGGTCTAAATTAAATCACTATCACTAATATATAAGTTATAGAAATCAACATGTTTACATTACCTGAGGTCGGTACCGTGTGTGGGCGCCATTATTGCCAACCAAGTACCCGCCTAATGGTATCGTACCTTCGCACCATTCCAGTACGCCAGATTGTTTCGACATCGGAACCACCTTGAATACAATAAACACACAAAACATTTGCGGTCTCCAGCATAAAACTATTCCTGTCAATTGGCGACATGAGGTTTAGGGATAGCCTAAACCAGATGTCGCCAATTAACAAAAGTTATATTTGGTTGAAAAGTAAATATAATTACATCAAAACTCTACAACCATCAACTACTAGATCTCCACCTTTTTAGTTATAAGAAAAGTAATTTGCAAATGGCAGTGTGTAGACACTTGCCAACCCTAGCCATCGAAAAGACACAAATAAAGGAACAAAAGAAAGCAATTCTAAGTAGTCGTGAGTATTTGAGTATTAAATGGCAAAAGACTTGATAACTTTATGAATAATTTTGGTAGCGCTAAGATTAGCAAATCATAATCAAAGTTTTGTAAATGTTTCATAAATTCGTTTCACATTTGCCAGAACAAACTCAGAAGCAAATTGAGTTCCTTATTTATTAATTTAGGGTGTGTAGAACATTTTCTGTGATCGTCATAGTTCAAAAATCTTACCTTGTACGTTCTAATAAGTAGTTTATTGCGGCTAGTAACTGGATCTTTCTCTAACAAAGTGTTAACAATAGCGAACACTTGTTGCATCACTGCATCTTGTCTCATATCATCCTCGCCCTGAATAAACAAATATACAAAAATCGAACTTAGGACTTTATTCAGTAATATCATCAGGATCAATTAGTATTGTCTCATATTGGTATAATAGGTGATCCTCGGTGCAGATATCTCGCGAAAAGAGCCTAGATTGTCTTGTATTGCTAAAAAAAATTATTCTAGGTCCTAGAAGAACGGGCAAGAAACATTTTTTATTTGCAGGGTGATTTTGATTCATCTAAACTAATATTATAAAGAGGAAAGATTTGATTGTTTGTTTGTTTGTTTGTTTGTTTGCATCGAATAGGCTCCGAAACTACTGGACCGATTTCAAAAATTCTTTCACTGTTGTGAAGCTACATTATCTGTGCTGAACATAGGCTATATTATATTTTCAAAAAATTAGGGATCCTTACTAAAACTTCAATTATGTAACCCAAGGTGTATAAGAAATTCCTTACATCGCGTGCGCTGCGGAAACTATTGATGATAGAAAGAAATTATGTACTACAATTTTGTAGAACACATCATCATCCACAAAAAAGTTAGCGACAGCATATGTCTAACTATTATAGATATGTCATAATAAGTGTTTTAATATCAAAAAAATATATTTAAAATGACGACGCCAGAAAACGTTCTATATTTGTACTTAGGTATTAATCCTTATCTAAATAAATTACTTTAAAATTAAGACTGCTTCAATACCTTTATATTACTTTTTATATTATTGAATTCGGACATTCCATTCGAAAGATATCACGAGTTCAAAAATGTAAGTACTTATTAGAAAAAAGTCAGCGGGCGCCGCGCCGCTGCCGTTCACGGGAGTATATGCGGGGGGGTTACATACTATAGGGTCTATATTTTTTATCATTTGGAAAATACATTTATACTGAGTAACATATTATCTATATTATAATGATATTTTTTATATAGGCTACCCGTGCGAAGCCGGGGCGTACTACTAGTTGTTAAATATTTTGCTCCCTGATATTGGCAAACAAATTTTTGCTACTACGCTAAGAAAACTTAAGAATGAAAACATAATACGCCATAATTATAGTCAGTGTCAAATTTCCCTTCATTACCAAACTCAGTAAAGACTTCAATTTAAACTTATTTACCTTTATGAGAAGTATTCTTTTGTGTCCACTCGAATCAGTACAAGTCACTTTTTTTGGACAGTTGATGCCTCCTACAAGTTCGAAGTAGTTTTCGAAAGATATCAACGCTGAAAGCATATAATTGTATTAATTTGAGTTATTTTTTATTTACCACCAGCATGCTTAAGGACTCATAAGAATTACATAGTATACACATACACATAATAAGTTTATTACCATCTGGGACGTGATCATTAAAGCGTAACGTATATGTAACTTAACTGTTAGTTACATATTGTATTTTATTTTCTGTTTTTTGAATAAACATGATAAGAAATGACTTAGAAACCCCCTGTCATCATTTTTTTATAGTTAAGCTTACTTGGAAGATTCCGATATTTGCAGTCATTGCGGACGGGTATAGTAGCAGTCGCTATTGGTATTGCGTTCAAGTTTTTCAGTTTATGCAATTGTTCGGCTGCCGGTATGGTTTGCTTCGAGTCTTTCTTTTTGGGCTTGAAGTTAGCAAAACTTATTGTAGCTGTAAATAATTTGTAGATTATCACTTTCTGTAGAGAAAATTTCAGTCAACATAGTTAGTAAATAATATATCTGATTATTAAGGAAACAAAAATGGATGGATGTAGAAGGGAGGCCAAAGATGGACTGTGTGAAGGATGACATGTGTAAGAAAGGAGTGAGCATTGAGATGACGTCTGATAGAGGCGAGTGGAAGAAGAAGACGTGTGGTATAATGTGTGTGTGACAAGGGTAGAAAGATGATGATTTAGAAAACAAAAATATTTTCGGCGAACGCACCAATACATAAAATAAACAATTGAAAAAAGTATTATGGATTACTTACCATCGCAAAACTTTTCCATCTGCGCTATAATAATCTTCAAATCCTTGTTGGTAGAAGCCAGTGTTTTCACTAATGCTTCAGCGGCTGTTGTCCTGGGTTCCTGTGAGCGAGGTATTGGCGTACAACTAGCGCTGGCGTTTAATATCATCTTGTCTTTGTCTGAGTTCTTCAAAGCGAATATTATTGGGAGAGTGTGATGTGGGTGCTCGGTGGCGCATCTTTCTGTTAATGATAATAATTAAGATTACCGTTAGCGATAGAAGAAATAATTGATTTTTATACTAAGTAAGAACCCCATTCATCAATATTATGTTTTTATATAAAAAAAATCAAGGACACATCAAACAATGCCATCTAGTCTCATACTTAGCAAAGCAAGTCCCATGTGAAATAGATTGCTCATTTATTTATTTAATTAAAACAACCTTAGCTCAAACACTTTAACAAAGTTGACGAAGCTGATTAGGAACTATTCAAAGAAAGCTCTTGGTGAGGATCGAACCCACGACTAGCACGGAAGGCAGAGTATAAATATACTTTTTTGGAATAACTATTTAACTTACTCAAAATATTCTTCAAATTTACAGCAAAGGGAGAGTCTTCGTTACTAAGCCGCGGCGCTAACTGTGGCAACACAGTAATGAATTTTCGAGACGGTATTTCTTGCAGTAGACTTTCAAACTTGCAGTTTTCTGACTCATCAAACTCGAATGAAGGGTTTTCAAGCCATAGCGATATAACCCTGAATATAGACAGGTTGTTCTCTTCGCACTGTTTTAGGGAAAGTAGGTAATATCTGAAATAATAATAAATCTTGATAGATCATTATCAAAATATTGCCAATTATGACTTGAGATAGGGTGATTGGCGCAGCATGAATCCAGTTCCCATATTCAATGCTTGATCTAATTTTAGCTATTAGTGGAAATTATAACATTAAATAATATTTAACTTTATAAAGACATATATTATTCAATTTAAACATGGGATAAAATGACAAGGTAAGGCAGCTTTTGTAAACTCCTAAGTCTTAACCATTTAAAACAAATAAATACCTCACAGCTAAATGTAGAAAGCTCTCTTTCTCAGCTTTAGTGCTAGCTATTTCCAATTCATCAAGTGCTTTGAAACGGTCGTTTGTAAAGAAAGCCTTAACTTCTTGTCTGAAACATAAAACATTTATTTTGTGACTCTTAGTTTAGGTATTTATTGTGTGATAAGACCAATTATAAAATCAGAGTGAGTTTAAACATATGTTTGTCCTTCTATCAAGTTTCAACAGCAGCAGGTCTGATTTGAGTGAAATTTGAAAATAAATAATGCTACAAGAGAAGCATATAAAATAAAAACGGACCACGATGATAAATATGTTTTAATAGTGTAGTGTTCATACTTGGTTAATGATTGTTGTGCAGACTTTAGTGACAGATTTGTAGCAGTTCCTTTTAAACTCTCCATTACTTTAACCTTGTTCTCAAAAATTGCGGAGTTCATGTATGTGACCACCTGTAAAATAATTAAAATGATAAAACAAGCTTTGCTTAGTCTGGAACTAGAATGTGATGATGTGGGAAATGTCCGTAATAATATAAATATTAAGTTATTTAATACTTTTCAAAAATCAAAGGCTTCATTATTTAGTACTTTACTGCAGTTAGTTTTGTACATAAGATATAACAATCCTCCGCTGTTGTACGTAAAACAGCTTATTTATAGTACAGTCAGCATCAAAAGAATTGTCTTTTCATCCAACACATGAAATTTTCCTATACGTGCCGGATGGACGCAGTAAGATGCTTCACAGCGGACGTGCTTTCAGAGTCAATACATTGTTATAATTAACATCTATCTTTGTTCATCACTTATTCCTAAAAATACCTGTTTATACTCAGCATCGGCGAATTTAGCAATATCATAGTAAACTTTCAATCTTGTTTCCACGTGATCGCTTTTATTTAGTGCTTCGAGACTCTTCAGCAAGTATTTATCGATTATATCTCTCGCGTTGTCTCGTTTGGATTCTACCATCCATAGCGCGTATTGTCTAGAAAATGTAAATATATGAGGTGATACACTGCGCAGTAACGCTGCAACGTTCGACAGTAAAGCTGATGTTGACGCGCAATGTGTCTCAAATACGTCTGTTTGTATGTATCTATGTATATACGTTTTGCTTGTCATATTGATTCATGCTGACCCCCTGTTTTGAACTTGTTATAAAATGTTACAAATAAGAGCTGTAACATACCTCAAAGAAGTAGCAGTCAGTTGTACATTCTCAGACTGATGGGACACGATATTACGCATAAGAGATAGCGCAATTTCTTTGTGCCCTTTAGCCCAAGATATTTCGCTTTCAACCAAAGATATTTCCTCAGATGTACGTAGTTTTTTGACTACCGCTAGTAGACGTTGCGCCATTTGTACTCTATGGTTTGATAGACCTAATTCTGAAATGGAAATACATACATTGATTTTTATTGACATAAAAATCATCTGGTATGGAAGCTCATCCAGAGGACGAACTCTCTGTTAGTTATAAGTTACTAACCTAGTTTTTCATAAGTTTTCTGTTACTAACACTATGGACCAAGTTGTCTGAATAAATAAATAAATTATTATTATTAATTTATTAATAAATAAATGTTTACATAGAAAGAGTTGAATCCATAGGCTCCTGAGCTAGTTGAAAAACTGTGTTACAGGAGCCAATGGCTTCTTCGGAATTTTAAAAGATAAGTAGCATACCATTAGGTTCATTTCAATGCGTTATAATTATGACTTTAATATTTCATTTTATTCGAAAAGAAGTGAATATAGAATATACTTACTAGCATATTGTATCTGTAGATCAACAATTTCGTTGTGAATATTGCTCCTAGATCTTGCAGCATGATCTAATATTAAAACCCGTTGCGATATCAGCGACTCCAAATGTTTGAAGTCATTGAAGGCGGGTAGTTTTTCCACACTCCATCTACTTAGAAGTTCCTGAATCGACAAATTGTTCGTTCTCACTGAGAAATAGTCTTCAATATCCGTGAATAGATGTAATTTGCCTACAATTTTGTAGACGTTTTGACAGTTTTCCATATTGAGGTTTAAGCATAGTCGTGACACGGCTAGCTTTGCCCTGTTCAGTGGTAGGATAAGTTTGTCGCCTACGTCTGGGGTGATTTGAATGTTGAGGCAGTCTTTAAGACATGCGTAGTGGAATGCTTTCACTATGGAATGTGGGTTGCAGTTTGGTTCCTTCGATTTTTCTTCCAGATCTCGAGTGTCCACAATTTCGCTCCAATCACCTGGAATTTCAAAACATAAAACTGTCAGTAGCAAACTTTACTTATAATCTAATGTTAGTGAGTTAATAAAACGTCAAACCATTCGATTCAAATTGTTTTGAAATTTAAATCTTTCGAGGTGCCGGTGCAATTTTGATCATATAAGGCATGAAATATTTTCAATTTTTATATTTAAGTGCTGTGCCTAAATTACTAATTACAATGATTTTAATATACCAAAAATAATTGGGTCGAGCATGATTTATGATCAGAGAGTAACATAAAATCAGCCATCTTGCTCCGTCATCAGCTGTAAAACGAAACTTACCAAGAAAAGACAAGCATTCATACTTGATGTCATTCAACTCGTCAGTTTCGGGGAGCGACTTGATATACTGCAACGCTAGATGATGCATGCCGGACTTATGCAGAGACCTGACGGCGCCGCATTGAAGGTTACGGTCAGTCTGACCGCAGGACAGTGCTATATCGTGGAGTAATAGTGCGTCGGAGTATTGTCCAGTGTTTATAAGGTGTTTTCGCTTTTCGCATTCGATGGTGAGGTGGGCGGTGCCGCAACCGTCTATCGCGTCCATTTCCGCGACTGATACGTAGCACTTGAAATAAAGTATTGTTTCGTTACTCATTGAATTGTGATGTGGTTTTGTGATGATTTTCTGTGATGAACATTTTTAGAAAGTAGTATGTAACAACATATTGTTGTACTCGTCATTGTTTGGCGACAGAAAAAGGTGCGGTTGTGGTACATCGAGCTGTTTAACAAAAAATTCTGGTACTACTAAATTACATCCTGCATTATGACTGTCACAATAAATAATAATTAGTGACACTATTTACTTCTCAGCTATTTTGTTCCAATGTTAACCCGACCTATGGAAAATACATTTATTAAAATTTTGAATGGTTTACCTTTCTAAATATCTGTTGTATATTCGCCCCGCCCGGTAGGATAGTGGTGGCTTCAGGAGAAGATGGCGGAACCCCTCCATTTGTTGAGGCTGCCCAGAGCTCTCCGTAATAAATCGCGGCTGGATTCTGGTCTGCAACAGCAGCCGCCCATGCCACCTTGTCATACTCCAGACGAAGGTAGTTTAACTGTTCCATTGAACGATTTGATCTGGACGAAAAACGTCATCACAGCATGCAGGGTGCATTTTGAAACTGTAAGGCCACTTGCCTTAATCTTTATAGTTACCTACATGAAAACGTTTCTCAAAGACTTTCCAAGTTTTTAAGATATATAGTGGAATAAATGTAGTTACAGTGTTAATACGTGTTAAGTCTACTTCAATAGACTACAGACACAGAATATATAGTAATTTTTGCACTGTATTTTTTGTACTAAGTACGTACAAGTGGGATATGTATATATACTTCCTATTGAATATAATATTTATTTTCGTTAGTAATTTGTGCAATAAAGAGTTTTCATTACTTAATCCTTTTATTTCTATATTGTAACTATTACATACGTGGTATTTTAACTTACCTTGTCCGGTAATAGCTTCGTTGTAAACGAATGAAGTCAACCACATCAAGCATATATTGAACCACCATTTTCTGTCCAATATCCATTGTATTATTAATTCGAATGTTTATCTGACTATCCTCTCCATCCTCGACTTGGCTGTCGAAGGTCTGTTCCCAGATGTGGCTGAAGAAGTTATTTATTTGGCGGCTGAGAGTATCGATGTATTTTTCCGATGAGCAATGCAGTATTAGGCCAACAAGAGGTGGTAATATCTTCTGGCATATGTTAGACTGCAATTTGTAAGAAATTTAATACTGTGTACAAGCAAATGTAGTTTTTATTATAGTCTTTTATTTTGATACTATGCTGATCGTAAAAAAAGATTTCACCAAACTCATCTCAGGTTATAGAATTCTTAACCTAGAACTTATTAAATAAATAAAAAACGTCCTGGCTTATATTTCAGTGCAGAAAACTAGCGCTAAGCATGTGCTAAATAAGTTTTAACAATAATAAATAATTAAAAGTAGTAATTAAGATTCCATAGTACATAGGTACAAGTTTTACTTTGTTTGAGATTAGCTTTGTGTTAATTAATCATGATTATTTTACTTACTTTTTGTAAACAGACTTGCAGCAAACTATCTAAATAGTTATTATTTGGATCAATAATTTTTATGAGGGTAGTCGTCACTTGTTTTAGCCAATCACAGTGGTTGTTTGTATCATTTGAACTCCAGTTACAAATCATAGCCGTGGTGAATATTCCATCGTTATAATTAGCGCAGTATTTATCAAAAGCAGTGGCATTCATTTTGAAATCACATGAAGTGTCATTGTTAGATGATAAAGGTTTCAACACTTTGTTATCTACTTGTTCTAAGTCTGTAATTAAGAAAATCTTATAACACACGATACTGCATCACCTAAAAGTATGAAAATAATACTTTTACAGATCTTTTACAAAAAATCTATTTGGTCAATTGAAAGTTTGTCAATAATCTATTGTAATTAATACTATCACTGCTGCTTTATCAACAAGAGCTTTAAAATCTGAATAAGATATATAAGTCCATACACATACTTAGTGCGTCGCTGCCTTCCCGATATTTCAGCAAACTATTCAGTGTCTCAGCAACTTTATCAGTCACTGCAGGGTCCTCATCAAATATCACTTCGGAAAGAGATTTCACTACACTGCATGCTATGTACTGTTTTGGGTTTATGTCCACGATTTTACTCGTTGCGATTGGAGGCACTGTCACTAGAGTTTGTAGGTCGTAAGTCCCGATTTCTGACAAGCAATTGCACGCTTCGACTGTTATCTTAAAAAAAAAAGTTAAATAAATGCATTGATGCTGTGCATGTGTTGCATTTATGTTGAAGTAAAACATCGACAGGAAACGAAGTATTCTAAGAGCGATGATGCGATGATGATATGACTTGGGAATCCGCTAAATACTTACATATAATGTTTGCCGTGCCCTCTCTTTAAATATATTAAAGTAACTTGGTACTAGTTGACCAATAAATTTTAATAACAACCGTCAATTAAACGTAACACTACACTGGTCGCGTGGAACTGGCACCTAGAATCATCTAGTATGTAAGACGATTCTAAATGATCCTTGTGATTTTATTGAATAAAATAACTTTACTTACTTACTTAACCTATATTTACTTACCTTATCATCATACAGCGTAGATTTCAATATGTTGTTCAGTAAATATACAATTTGATGTACATAACTCGAACCACAGTCCTCGGAAAAACCTTTGGCACTCATTCCTTTATACATCGCTTGTACGTAGTGTTTGTTCGTCGCAAGGAAATGTCGCAGGTTCAGTAGCATTTCAGGACTGAAAATTATAATTCGAAATATATGCTTTGTCAATTAATATTTCATTCAAGTCGAAAATAATAATAAAGAAGTGAAGTTTACCTCGGATAGTTTAAGCTCATTTTATGCGTTTTCAGTTTATTCAGAA
This sequence comes from Ecliptopera silaceata, assembly GCA_932527185.1. Taxonomy (NCBI): domain Eukaryota; kingdom Metazoa; phylum Arthropoda; class Insecta; order Lepidoptera; family Geometridae; genus Ecliptopera; species Ecliptopera silaceata. The sequence continues at coordinate 6,632,909 of OW052192.1, forward strand.
ATGATGACATTGTCGAGCAAGTGGAGTTTTCGACAGTACCTTCAGACATAGAGCTTACAAAATCCACCACATCTTCGCCATCCTTCAAATAATGCTTCATATTAACGAGAAAGTCAACGACCTCTTTACATTCTTTTTCAAAGCCTTCCTCTTTTTTGATCATCAAAATTGTCATTAGTTGAGAGACTGATTTCCGAATCAGGTCAACTCTGTCCGGTATAAATCTTCTCAAAACTATCTCAGCTCCTTTTAGAAACACTTTTAGTTCATTAGTTCTATCGCAGTCTCTGATACCGTGAGATAAACTTCTGCACGCAAAGTTACACACAAAGGCATCCGAATCAAAACCTAAAGGAACGAATTCGAGGAAAGTTATAAACGCGTGGAGCGCCAGCACTTTTAGTTCAAATATATTCTCGTCCAAAACTGATTTCCATAGCTTGAAAAGCACTTGAAATACCGCCAGTGCCTGATTTTCGCATAAATACAGCATTATGTTGCCATCAGTAAGCTCCTGCAAAGACACATTAGTTCGTTAGTGATCGCCTCTAGATGGGGCAGTTGAGTATTAAAATGTAATCAAAAGATTCCTTACCCCAATGTAGTCGAGAATAGCCGAGAATACATTCCTAGGATAGTAATAACAGTGCGTCTGCTCAGGTATGTTCACATCAAAAGTTATTTTAGCTTCTTCTCGATCGCATAGGTGAGTGGCAGCCAGAAGAATCAATCCGCCAACGTTTTCAACAAATAGATTGGTCCATTTCTCGTTTTCAAGAATCTGTCCCGAAAGGTTGAACATCTTTTTTGCACTTGCCAAAGATTTTTTAAATCCATTAGGATGTTCCGATCCGATGAAGTTTATGTGGTATTTCTCCATGGCCAAATAAGGCAAGCATAACATCATCATGTCGCAGAAGCAAACCTAAAATTGAATTATTTATAAAAATATAGAATCGACCAGTATTATGCAGTTTATAGTAATGATAGGTATCTGATAAAAGTATGCTTACCTCGATTATTTGACCAACTGATTTAGAAGATTTCTTTAGTGAATCGCAACTGTTGATATCTCCTCCATTTTGCCACAATATGTCCGCTGAAATCAACAACTTCTTGTGTTTTTGTGAGAATAATTCTATACTGGCAAATCCCAGTAAGTCCGCTGACAGTTCGCGGATGCTGTTATTTTTCATAACCCAAAAATATAGTATTGATATCACATGTTTGTCTACATAGTTGTTAAAATATTTTACTCCAATATCGGTGACGATTTTAGTAAGTACTTTCTTGACCAATAATTTATCGAGAGATTTGTCTTTTTGTATTTGTAGAATACTCAAAACAATCTTTAGAATGAGTGGCTGTTTCGTCTGCGCGAGGGCTAAAAAGGTATGTAGAACTGTGGAAGTTCTATTCGCTGACTCGTCCTTCAAAACGCGCTCTTTTTCTTCAGAAACCTTAATCACAAATATTTCAAGAAGCTCCGCTAAGAAAAAGTCAGCCTCATCCTCGGAAAACTGTCCGATAAAAAGTTTCAATAAATAGCAGCAATACAGACGTAGGCTATGAACATCCCCTTTAATTTTATTCATGAGGGCATTCTCAAACGTATTCTCAATGCCGAAATTATATTTTCTGTTCAACATTGCAATATTTGCAACGCATTCGTATATCAGTCCAGCAACGTTCGGCGGATAATGCAGTTTTTCACAACGCTGTACATAACTCCTGATCATAATCAAACAATTTTGTTTCATTGTACTCTCACTCGCCCATATGGTGTCCAGCATTTTAATCAAATGTTTCAATATCCAATACGAAGCTTTCGGATCTCTGTACACATCTCGGCACATGAACTGCATCAGAGTGAATAATAATTCTGTAAAAAAAAAAGAAAATATTATGATTCAACCACAGTATTATGATAACTCAAATATATTTTTTTATTTACCTGATGGGGGGTCTTCCAGTTTAGAATCATTCAGCAACTCAAGACACTGGAACACGCATTGCGAGTCGATTGCAAAGTCATATATCTTAGGGTCCAAAATAAAGTTTAGCAGTTCGTCTCTAAAGTTAACTTTCTTTCTGCAATATGCTGCGAGTACCAATACGCAGTTATACTTTAACGTCGTAGAGTTTATTTCTTTTTCATCGCCTGCATAAACTAAATCGTCATCGTCCGATTTGTTTTCAGTTATGAGGATCTTGTTCATACACATGAACAATTCTTTGTGGACACTCAAGCGTACTTCAGTCGCCATCAAGGGTTCTAAGTCAGCTAGGAACATGCTTTTCAATTCCGTCAACAGTTCAAACTTTGTCGCGATTTGAGTATCAGTTTTCAGAACGCTCTCTAACGAAATATACATTTCTAATAAAGCTTTCTTTAGCAAACGAAAGATTTCAGTCGTTCGAAGTTCGGCATTAGAGTAAATATTGCATTTCAACGTCAAATCTAAATAGTTCACTGCAACATTTACTAACTTCAAGAACTCGATCAATGTCAAATTTTTAGCTTCTAGTTGAACTATATAAATAGTCAAGTGTTCTTTGAAATGATCATGTATTATTCTGTCTATTTCAGTATTTACTTCAAATGCTTCTTTCGATATACTTTTGTCAGTTGATAGCGCTGGAATTTCTAATTGAAATTCAGTGAACAGTATACATTTTTCGTTTGAGTTGAATAATGTGTCGTACAAATTATGTGTTTCAACATCTTGTTTAGGTTTGAGATTGATGTTTTCATTTGATAGTAACCTCAAGAGCAGTTCTTTAGTACACGACACATCAACAGATTTCAAATCTCCGTTTACGAGCCACATGAAACATTTGTTGCGAGTTTCAACGTAACTATACTTGCTGAAAAACTTATTCAGCAATGTATTCAGCGTCATAACGCTTTGATCTGTGACTGGCATTCCTTTGTCGATGTACAATTTGAACAACGCTTGTGCGTTTTGGTATTTTACAACATCTGTTATTATAAGATACTGCATAATGCTATGTGCGGCTTTGTGAGCATTTGATGCTATCGAACTTCTGTAAAAAACGTGTTCAGAATCAATGTAGGCCTTTTATTAAACTTAATATAAAATACCGCCTGTAAATTAGTAATTATAAAAGCTTACCTGACACAAGAACTCCAAAGCGATAAGAGATTTTTATCACAATCTTCCTTCGTATAGTTTGTGTGTGACGTCAAATTTCTCAGTACTAAGCATGCTAGCTCTTCCACAATGGTCCAATTAACATTCGTACTACTTGTCAGTAAACTTTGCAGTTCTTTTGTTAAAGTGATATAGTCATCAGTGCATATTGATGAGGAGTAACTCTTGACATAAATGTGAACTATGCCAAGCCTGTTATAAAAACCAAGATGTTATATAAATACATATACATACAAAAATCTTTAAACAAGATGAGAATAGACGTCAATTCCAGGATTTTACTAGAATTTTGTGAAGAATTAGTACTTATTCTTAATTACAATAAAATCCGATCTATTACAAGTATTGAATAAGGTTCTTTTAAATAGAGAGCTATAGGTACTTACCATGGTAAGTGATTATTTCTTAGTTCATCAATGATATCACTAAAAGTCTTGTTCTTATTGTGGGTCGATTTCATACGTTTTGATGAGCTTTCAGCTTCGTTTTCAACGGATTCATTGAGGGAAAACACCTGAAAATCAATCATCAATGGTGATTATGCATTTTTCTAGAGTTACACACTTTAGGTGTATAACACTAGAAAAACACACAGAGTTAATTTAAACACTTAATTTTTTTTTTTTTTTTCTTTTTAGAAGAGTAATAAAATCCCACTTCCCACGTCAGGCACAGGGTGAATTGGTTTGGCACTGTTTAACTCAAGATGCCGTGAAAATTACTTATTTTTATTTAAACCTACGCGCTGAACTGAAAATAGATATAAATATAAGTAAAATGTACACCAAATAGCGTAGACACTGCCTGAGGCCTCTCCGAGGCCTCCCACCGTAATATCCACTATAATGGAATGTTATATTCAATAAATAAATAAAAAAATAAAACCATATTAAAAAAACGTGGTAAGTATATCAACCTACTTGAAAATACACAGCTGCAGCCATACTGCAGAAATGTGTACATTGTTTGAGCAGATCGTCATTTGGTTTCCGAATTTTCTGCATGAAAATTACTTCTAAACAAATGACTTCTACGAAGCTGTTTAGCAGTTTATTCCATACGTCCCAGCTGTCAGCTAAACTACCTTCTTGGTTCTGGTTTCTGCCCTCTGGATGATGGAGTGTCACAGAATGATGCATCAGTTGGAACAGCAATGACTGATTGTGGAAAAGAGGTTTTATTTAGTATGGTTTAGTTACACCGGCATATTTACACATACAGATATGTTAGTTGAAATTGTAAATTATATTATTGGTTTTACATGCATGAAAAATTTTTATCGCCACCAACAAGTAATCTTTGAAGTATGATCTACATACCAAGCAAAACAGTAATTATCATAATCATGCTGAAAAATGGCATTATATAAAAAAACAACACAGTCGAATTAAGAACCTTCTATAGAGTCAACTTAGAAGAAAAATTAAGCAACAGAAGTTGTTGTATCTCAACAGACCTTTTTCTTGTGGTCCATGTTTTGATCGTAAAACTTGAGGGAAGTTCCCAAAACACATTCTATGAAATTGCATAGGGTCAAGCGGCACTCAACTGAAAGCTGTAACAGTCAAATTTAATTAGGTAGTAGTAGGGCACTTCGTGAACTTACTGTCACTTTGTTACTGACCTTTGTTACTGACCAAAAGGTTCAAGTAAAATTGTAGCACGCACACAAGTATAGTGACTAGAGTATAGTGTAAAAGTAAAAATAGACGACGATTTGAAGACCGATATGGCGCGCGGGCGAAAGTCCGCCTGCGACGCGGAGGTTGCGGGTTCAATTCCCACCTTGGGATAAATGTTTGTACGTTATGTACGGTCTGCAAATATTTATTCCGGGTGTTCTGGGTATTTTATATGTAATAAAAATATCTATCTATGTAATGTATTGTATTAAGTATAGTCTTCTAGTACCCATAACACAAGCTCTGCTTAGCTTGGGGCTATATGATGTTGTGTGGATTGTTCAGCATTATTTATTATTATATTTTACAATAATACATACTGTTTCGAGAAGCAAGATCATAATCTCCACAGTAACCTCCTGTGCTTTTTTGTCATATGCCACTTTTATGAAACATTTCTTCAACTTAATCAGAGATTCTCTTAAAGGTGTTACAAATTGACAGTAGTTTTTCGCATTTCTTATTATGAGTAAAATCAATCTGAGTTTTGTGAAATTATCTAGTTTAGAAGAGCCTGATAAGCTAGCTGATAAGCAAACATCAAGGAGATCTGAAAATAATTAAACACTATGAAATATGAAATAAAATAAACAAGGTATAACAAATACATAATAAACTACACATAACATAATCTGTGTCAATAGTTTTATAACAGTACCTTCTAAAATAAAACTTAATTTCAATGGTGCTAAAATTACTGGAGTTGAGTCCCACATTAAAGATCTCCAAGAAGATCTATTTATAGCCTGATCTGATCTGATGATACAACATAAAAACTGCATGAAATTATTGCTATGTACACTGCAATGTAGAAAAATAATGAAAATCAGTCACCTTCCCATGTTGTGGGTGCGATGAAGCCCAAATAATGTTCCGTTGGCAAAACATGTTTGTACAAGAGATTAAGATAGGCATCACCAATTGCGTTCCTCAGACGGCTGTCTCTCAAAATCAGTAAGCAACTTTCAGTGATCTTATCGGCTTTGATGTATGCTTGGCCTATAAACATATGATTTATTTATTGTTAGCATAAAAACCTTCATCAACTTTGAAACAAATTTTTAATACATTTCACGTGATAATGAAGACAGTCATTCGTGAAATTAGCATTTTCAAAGTAGTATAGGATTGAGTTTAGGTAATAATTTAATTGTCATTCCATCTGATATTAATTTATGAGTCAATGCTAAAGCACATTGATCTAGATAAAAGTTTTACTATCTTCAAAATATATAATGGTAAAATCATATTAAATATATATGTACTTACTGAAGAAAGAAACAGGTCTGAATAAATATAAGAAGATTACAAACCTTTGTTAGAACCAGCAACACATAAATGTAACAAACTTGTGCAAAGAGGGGCAGTCACACTATCATAGGTTTTTGAAGTTTCATATTTTTCAGTTTCCTAGAAATGATAATCACATCTGTTTGAAATGTCCATGAATATTATATTACATACTTGGATACATATTTGGATTAGGCATTAAAATATTAGTAAAAATAGCTTATTGAATAAAATATAATAAATAAAATACAAGGTAAATAAAATAAGTACCTTCAGCACCAACTCATTAATGTCATCAAATAAATCATTCCAAGTGTATCCTTTCTTTTTTAATGTGTTATCTGTTAACAATGAGGGAACTGCATTCCTTGTAAGAAATTCTTTCAGACTTTCAGCATTCTTTTTTCTATCTGTTACTCTTGAAGACCGCAAACCATCAGAGAGCTCCCGCAGAGTAGACTCCAATGCCATGGTTTTGATGGAAAATATTTAGATTCTTTATTCACTCATTACAGATGTTTTACACAAATCATACTGCGGATCTGTCTGCTGAAAAAAATAAATAATAGAAATTAGTTCAATTAAGTATTGAGTCAGTTGAACTCCCTATAGATTGCTTGCAAAGGTCTGTAGATAGCTCTAGTTTAGTCACTTTTACTTCTGTATGATCCACAGGATGAGGGTAGCTTGCATGGAATGATAGATAAAGATGTCTATACAAGACAGTGGGTCAGTCAAACAATAGATGATCATAATAAGTATGCTTACCTTACAAAAATAAGGTACAGTACATAATAATACATTTTTAAACATTCAAAATCAAATCTTATGTATATCAATAATGTTTCTTTTTGCATATTATAGATACCTGGATATCATTAATTACATATTCATAACTCCTGAGAATGGATGTGCCTTGCGTGGTATTGAGGATGCAGTCCATATATATTTTTTACTTATAAACTAACGCTTGGCTATAGGTAGCTTGTATGGCTTATTGAATGTAGGTAGTGGGTATTGCAAAAAGCTTAGCTTTTCAATACCTACTAGAATAGTTCCTAGTGATCCCTAGTAGATTTAACCCTTCATAACAACGGTTTTTTAAACCGGCAACTGGTGACAGCACAGGCTCATTAAATTAATAATTCTTGTTTTCTAAACGGTTCTATTCGAATATATAATAGTTACTACTAACGCGTGGTAATAAGTTAAAGGCAAAGAATCATTGGAATCCAGCCATGGAACTTTATCAGATTTTAACTATATTGTTTTCTAAAATTTTTTTTTTTTTTTTGATGAATTTCTTCTTCTTTCTTCGATTTTGGCAGTCTCTGTACAAGACAAGACATTTTTTATTACTCTGACATAAGTACTTTTTTTTAATTATCAATTTGTTAGTTAATTTTCTAAAATTCTGTCACAATTTTCTGCTTAAATTTTAATTTGAGACTATAATTATAAAACGAATTGGCGATAATTTGTTTGCTGCTTGCTTTGCTTTGCAAAGTTCAACCAACATTTTTGTTTTTGTTTACTGGCATCCCTTAATATCAGTGTTTACAATCACAACTTAGGGTAATTTCCTAATTATAGGGTAATATTGTAAGTTTATATTTTTCTATGGTGTTACATTCTTTAGGATTTCTATTTCATCACTTTGTGGTTTCAGTTTGGGACTAGCCTAAGCGTCAATAAATAAGCACTCATGGACATTTTACACATCGTAAACTTTTTTTATTTTGACACTAACAGCACGCCCCGGGTTCGCACGGGTAGCCTATATTAAATATTATTTTAATTTAGCTTGTTACTCAGATGAATGTAGCTTCTGTAAATAATCTTTTGTAATATCTTAGTAAATAATACCAAATTACAAATAAAAAACGTTTTCTAGTTTTGATAATTAAACACTTATAGTGACATATCTATAATAGTTAGACATTATATGATGTCGCTGACATTTTTGTAAATGATGATGTGTTATACAAAATCATACGTAGTAGGTATATGATTTCTTTCTAACATCAATAGCTTTCGCAGCGCACGCGATGTTAAGAATTTCTAAGGTATTTTTTTACTTAGATTCCAATTTTTTTTTGAAAAATAATATAACCTAAGTTCAGCGCAGACAAACAAACAAACAATCAAATCTTTCCTCTTTATAATATTAGTTTAGATTTAGATTACAAACTGACTAACGATAAGTATTTGGATAACATTTTTATAGAAAATTAAATAAAAAGCACGTACCTATCTGAAGAGTTTTTTGAATCAGATTTTATATCGATGAAATGACTGGTTTATGTCTCTAATGATTCTTCGGAAGTGGATGGTTGAGCCGTAAAATATTTAATTATTTTAGTTGTATTTTTATCACGTTCTTCTTGTTTTCTTTTCTTTATTAAATTCTGATAACCAGTTAATGTCTTTTTTAAACGGTTTTTTGAAGTGAAAACTTCTTTAGCGGCGCTGGGTGGGTAAAAACTTTCAAACTCGCGTCAGGGTCACGTGACGTTGATAAAAAGCGTAAGATCGAGGGAAAGGGAGAGGAACTAGTATCTCCCACTCTTTCTACCGTGCCTGAGTGTGCTCTGTTTAGGCGGCACACAGACACATTCGCGCTTGCGCGAATGTGTCTGTGTCATTGTGATTGTCATTGTCATTATGACGTCTGTGGTTATATTTTTGAAGTGAAAACTTAAAAGTGGCCTTTCGCCATCACCAAGATGGCGGAAGGACGTTGTAAATAAAATACGAAAGAAAAAAAATAACAAAAATACCGTCCAACGTTGCCCATAAACTTAAAATACGAAAAAAAAGAAAAAAAATTAACAATTTACCGTCCAACGTTGCCCACAAACATAAACAAGCCTTGCAACGTGACATTGGCGAAATTGGCTAACCCCCAGACGCCATTAAATAAAAATTGAATTGAATTGAAACTTAAAAGTGAAAACACAACGTTAATATTGAAGTTTTCACTTCTGCCGGCACTCCCGGAGTGCTACCTTTTTTATCTTGAGTACTATCACTCATCGTGAAAACACGTTAAAAAAATCACTAACACACAAATTATATATTGTTTTTAGAGCTAGAACTTAATCTTATTATAAAAAAACAATACGCACTTTGCACACACTTCAATTGACTGATTGTTCAATTGTTTTGGCACTCTCGTTTCTTAAGGCTCCAGTACACAATGGCGTATGCTGGGCCACGCTTTGCAATGCACCACTGTAGGCCACGATCACTTGGTGTTCACACAATGGCGCATGTCTCATTGCTGCCTGGCAATCCACTTGCGATGGACGTAGAAGAAATGTCTCTTTTTTTTAAATAGGTATTTTCAGGGAGTCTATTATACGATTAAATGCATCATTCATCTGAAAACATCGTACCTAAAATACTACAATTATTATAAATCAATAAACTTGAAAGTTGTAGGTGACAAACTAAACAATGGCCCATTGTGTGAACACCACAGGCCACGCTACGCCACGATTCCTTTGAAGTGTGCCCGAAAAACCGACAACTTTCCGATTGCGCGCCACGGTTGACAATTGTCCGCCATCATACGCCATTGCCCCGTGTACACAATGGCGATGGCCTGTCGTGGGCCAGCATACGCCATTGTGTACTGGGGACTTTAGAGTCGGGGAATCCCCGACCCCGTGTCCCCACCCCACTTGCGTCGCACCGTGCGGTGCATCACATCGCATCGCCTATCGCATCGGGTTACGTTCCTAATTAATTCAAACAAACTAACGGTGGTTAGTTTGTTAAGATATGTACAATAAGCGCATTATAATTATGTTTTGTTATTTACAAGGCATATGTTGCGCCTATTGTACCAACTTTCTTAACGATACTCCACTACAAAGAATAATATGTTGTTGTGTAAGTGTGGTTTTCCATTAAATATAATACATATATATATATATATATATATTTTTTCAACCTATGTTTGTCCCACAGCCGGGCAAAGGGCTCCCCCTAGTAATAAAAAAAAGTAATAAATATTAGTTAGTTAGTTTTATTAATAATAAAAAGTCATAAATCATTTAAAAGATTTCCATTGAATATAAAAATGATAAACTTTTAATTTTACATTATGATAATATCTCTTTCTACTAGGCTAAAATCACATTTCGGGGCTGGCAGCATTGCTTGAATGATCGACGGACGGAGACGGATGGAACGGAACGGACGACTGATAAATCCGTGATCAAACCGCGATGGCCGGATGGACGGACGAGTGAAACAAACGACGAGACGAGCGGAGCGAGACGGATACGGCACGGGCCCACGCACACATGGGGACAGGCGGGACAACACGCACAGGGGCCTTATTCTCTATGACATAGGAGATTCCTTCCCCAAACGTGCTACGTCACAACGCGTTCCAAAACGCAAACTTCAAAAATGATTGATTTGTATATAAATTATTCGAATCGCGCATGACACGTTTTGAAACGAATAGTTTTCATAACACGACAGACGTCGGCCCGATTAGTTGACAGTTCAAATTGTGGCCAAAACGTAACGTGTCGCGGTGGGGAATGACAACTAAGGCTTACGCCATACAGTTTTTTCAGATTACACGCTCTTGTCTTGCCTAAGTCAAGTAACGCGCGTGGTTAGCAATACAATAGAGAATAATGCCCCAGGACAACAAGAAAGAAGTTTGCTTGACTGCGTGTCACGTTTGTTCTTTGGCAATAAATCTATCGCGTTCGATTTTCTTTTGCCGTTTTTTATGAACTGTTATTGCGTTTATTGATTTCGTTGGTTACATGCTTGTTGTTAAATATAGTGCTACATTTTCTTGAATTCAATATCAAAGTGCTGGAACAGTTTATCGACAACCGATACGATAAACTTGCTAGCGACCGTGAAGGTTGAGAATGTTACGTCATTTTGCTCTTACTGTGTGATCTAAACTTATCTATTTGACTACAATACGAAAAAGTGTCTGTTCGACTACTATAGTGTTTGATGTTGTGTACAGTAACATTTTGTGTTAGACGCTGCAAATGAGTTTAAACGCAAATACACCGGCTGCGACGAGATGCCGCCATGTTATTTAGTTTCGCATTATTGCTGTCAACCACTGATCGCGGCTATCCCTGATAAATCTACTTGGAGGATTGAAGATAAATAGCATTCAAACATTGGTAAGTCCGGTATCGGATGTTTGCTTTGTTGTGATAGTTAATATTGTAATGGGTTTATGATAAATCCTCATCAACATGGGACAGGAATCTAGTGTTTACTGACTGTCAGTGTTTAGTGACGTCACTTATAGTAAGTTTTTATTTATCTGCGCACTGGTTTTCGATGGGGATCTATAAGCTAACCTACTTAGACCTTAGTGAGTAAGCTACATGCTCAATGGTAGGTACATAGTATGATTTTGTCTAGTTTTGTTTCTAGTTGGTTCAAGGTCTCAATTTGGCCTTGATCACATCACTTGCTATTCTTGCTAGGTTATTTTTTGTGTCCCCAGCAAATTTATCTGGTACACAGTTTCATTGTTATGTTTTTGTTTATTATCCCCAAAAACAATATTTCAAGTATTTCACGAGTGAGTCAAAAGTACAACTCATGTGGATTCAGTTCTAGGTGAAAGGATAATAATGCTAAATGTTTCAAACTTTATTGAAAGTTTTATTCAGTGTTTAGAAATAGATAGCTCTGTTCCATTGTTTTAATCTTACTTAAGTTTTAAAATACCGTAAGAATAAATTTGGAATTCGGGCTGTATTTAAAAGTTGTTAAATCAAATTAAACAATCAATCTAAAAATAAAAATTGATATGAAAATAAATATCTTGGGCATGCTTCCGATTGGTACTGATTTGGATCAGTTGTGCTATATAGATCATTTGCTTAGCATTTGATAGCTTAACTGCTTCTTAGTATTTCATAAAATTATACATTTTGTAAATATTGTAAGTAATATTTAGTTGTATAGATAATAGATAAGAAACCGAACACAAAAACAATCATTGCAAACTTACCTGTAAAAGTATGAAGATGTATTAAAACATGTCAAAAACTGATAAATGATGGAATGTCTTGTAACTAAGTAAAAACAAGCGGATAATTTTACCACATTAACTTCAAACAAATGCAATTTTCTGAAGCTAAATTCTTCTTTTATTATAATTAGTTTTAGAAATGAAACATCTGATGTGACATGATCAAGATTAATATAGTGGGAGAATGATTATTCCAAGACAATCAAAACATTCTTTAATACACAAGATTAATGGATTTAGATTCTAAGCCGTTGGTCAGCACGGATTGGAAACTTTTAGGTAAATACAGTTGAAAAGAAACCACATCCTAGACAACCTTGTATAATGAGGGATACAAGATTGCTGTGTCTGTCAAATACAATTCAACACATCTGCTCATAGTACTAGATACATAGTATAGAACAACTGCAAATAAAAAAAAAAGAAACATTAAGAAACTAAATTTGAGATGTGCTGGCAATAGAAAATTAAAATTTACAAAGAAATGTAATTTTTTTTATGATATTTCTATTTATTAGTATTCCCAGACCTTACAGCTGTAATATGGCATTGCTAAAAACTCACCATTTATAAATTATAAAGTTTTCAATGTTTTAAGTAAATCATAACGATCTGATTTATGTAAGTACATTTAGTTAACACATTTACCACTAAACATGATTAGCTTAAACATAACTCCAATCGTCTAGTGTTCAGTAGACTTGGAAGTACACTGAACAATGACCTATCAATATAACTTTTTAGTTTAGTTTACCAATGTAGACTCTCATGCAGCAGCTTACATATAGAATGAGAGCTGCATAGAGAGCCATTGAGCATGCTATGCTTGATATAATTATTATATCATTGTCTATGAATATATTTTTATGGATAAAATAAGTTTCCAATGTATGTATTTGTATTCTGATTCTGTTATGGTTTGGAAAATCATAAGATTTGTTGCTATTATGAAGCTTGCAAGGGAAAATAGAAGGGAATTATACTTGCTAGGGAAGAGAAAATACTTTGAACTCATTCTTTCCTACTCTACTCTTTGAAATATTCTGAAACATACAATTTGTAGTACCTTATAATACCTTTCAATCAGAAGATGACAACATCTTCCTACTCTTTGTCCCACATCATGTGGGGTTGGTACAACCCGTCTTCTTCCACTCTCTTCTGTCAGACGTCATCTCAAGCTGTGCTGTATGAACGTTACCAAATGTACCAACATTTGGTAACATTCATAGAACTCTGGTAACTAATATTTGATGATGAGGATTATTTGAAGAAAACATTAGGATTATGTTGTAAGTTTGAGAGAGTCCATTGTTCTTCTTAATATCAACCCTGATATACCTACCTAAGCTCAGAATAGATATTACCCTCTTCAAAGTCTTTAAGAGGACAGCGCCAGATGAATTGTTCATTCAAATGTTATACCAAGATCACAGGCATTTCTTTAATTTTATTTCTTTGATATTTTTTCTTTGAACAGATTTTTATTGTACATTGTGCAATATCATTTTTAGAAAACTTATAAAGTGTAATTTGATTAAAATTATTAATATTTTTATATACTTTACTTAATTTTGGAGGCATCATTTTGTGTCCCTAATAATGTTAGACATACTTTTCAAATATATCTAGTTACATAGAATACATGATAGGACCACCTCATAGGCTTTATGAAGCATACTCTCTGAATGGCATCACAACTCCATATTGTCTCACTTAAACTTATCAAAACCAAGTAATTTAATCACCGTGAAGCATTACCTCGTCAATGCCATGAGCTATATTGATGACATTCTTTATAAAAACCCTATTTTATTGCTAGGGACATCTCTATGCTTCCGGTATACGTATCCTTTCATTTGTGTTGTACACGAATAATACTGAATAGCCTCTTCCCTAACTTAGTGTAGGTAACTACTGGTTAAAGGATCAGCACTTAAAGCTTTAAACTGCTTTAAAAGTTCAAGTTAGTCTTGCCGATGCGGGTATTTTAGATAAACATACATAGATCAGCATCATTAATAAATAAATAATGTTGGACAATCTACACAACATCATCTAGCCCCAAGCTAAGCAGAGCTTGTGTTATGTGTACCAGAAGATTGACATACATAATACAATACATTACATAGAAAGATATTTTTATTATACATATAAAATACCCAGAACACCCGGAATAAATATTTGCAGATCGTACAAACATTTATCCCAAGGCGAGAATCGAACCCGCAACCTCCGTTATCATTGCAACTAAATAGTTTTATGTACTGCATTGTTTAAACAAAATAACATTTTTTAAATTAAATTGTTTCCTGGCTATGGGTTTTCGCATAGCAACTATTACCTACCTAGTTGCTCATAATCCTAAAACAAAGATATCTTACTATTCGTGCGTTATCTATCACACAAAATAATTAAAACTGAATTGTTTTACTAGTTTTAAACATTTGAAGCGAAGGTTACTATTGAAGGTTGTTGTTGATGAAAGTTTGCGCAGTTGCCTAGGAAGAAGGTGTATGCAAACAAAGCTTTGAAATTAACTTTTAGATCGAATTAAGTACCTAACGGGGTGGAGCTTGTTTACTTTCTAAACCCTTACTGATCAGTGGGAAAAATTGTGTAATGCAAACTCCTGTCAGTCACCAATTTGACAGTTCCTATCGCATTGCAGTTGGATGGTTTGGATTATTATGCTATTACAACAGTATTAAAAAAAAAACTTAACACAATTCGTCTGATATTGATATTTTATCAGAAAAAATGAAGATTTGACTGTAAACTTGGCAAATTTTAGTTTATTTGTTACAGGATAACTTTCGAACCACCTGTCGGTTAGAATTTGGTAGGTAGTAGAAGCTCATACTTTTAATATTTGCTGCTAATTTATTGTTCAGATGAGAGTAAAATGAGAAGTAAAGATTTGTGTGTTGTGGCATATAGAGTAAGGCTTCTTAATTTAAAAGAAAAATAAGGTGTGAATGTCTTTTAAATCCAATCTTTATTCTTCTTTTAAATTACACTGATTGCAAGATTGGGTGAAGCTTTATAAATGCTAGTAATACGTACGATTTTATTTAAAAAAAACAATGGTTTTATAGTTATTGTTAGCTAGGCCATTGATGTAATTTGTTAATGTATCTCAGATAAACCAAAGTTTATTAGCGTTATATTTTGTCGTTAACGAACATTGTGAAAGCTCAGTTCTGAGTGAACTTCTAGTTAGTATACATATTACTTTTGTTTTGTTTCAGAAGAACTTCAAAACCCCGCCTTGAATTGGACATCGCCACGGATCGACAGAATACTGCGCTGGCAAGCGCCATCGATATCAATGAGTTATACATGCCGGTTTTGGCCATCGAAGATGCAAGGTAATTATTATAATTTTAATTTTACTTGTGATTTGCCACAAATCTACAGTTCAACGGTTGCAATTTGGATGTGGGAACATCACTGATTGCATAAGCTGTGGATATTCATTCACCCCGTTTCAGAAATCTTAAAGACCATGTTTCTTTCTATGAGACCGTTTGGTATGCTTAAACACACAGCAATTTATAGACAGGTGTGTGTGATAGCTTTTGTTCAATGACAGGTGCATTTAGAAGTATCATTTCCCATAGACATGTACGTAATGTGTAAATCTACGAATTCATAAAAATTCGATCAGTTATGTTGATAGGTTCATGAGTCGTGATCGCGATAAGACACGAATGAGAATTAATGTTCCATGCCATTGTTATGAAAAAGACGAGCGCTCTCCGGTTACCATAAACAGTATGATGATAACCATATTTATAACTCGACACATTAAGTTTCAGTATACAAGTCTTGTTTTCTTTCGTTTGACATGGTTTCAGATTGTTTTACCTACGTTACCTATTTATTTTGGTATAGTAATTTCAACGTTCGTTGTATTTAATTGTCGATTACGCCTACCTGTGCATAACACACGTTTTGGATAAAAAACATCGTACAATCAGATTATAACAAAGGGACCTAAGGTTTGCTATCTCCCGGAAAATAGTAATGCGGAGAAAGAAGTGGCCTTCACGTTCAAATTGCTGACAATATGCCAACTCGTTACATTAATTTCAGAAGAAAATGTCTAGCTATCATGAATTCTGTATCATTGATTTCGGTACAACATAGCCGTGGGTTACCATGACGACGCTGGAGACGCGCCGCATGCCTCCGACCGCCAGGCTGCGATCAATCTCGGAGGAAGCCTGCGCCCTTAGCGCCGCCCTCCACTTGGTTACGTACCTACCTACTTCACGTAGCGTAGTTACGTACCTTTATCATTCGTGCCATGCTAACAGTACAATTTGCGCAGAACAAGCTCCTTGTTCTTTTGTATTTAGACACCCAAAAACAACATGCGTAGAAGCTATAAAAAATCTCAAAATATATAAAATAATTTAGGTTAATAACATAACTGGATTAGTGAAATATTTAACACAAATAATTAACTGTAATTTTTATTATAATTCATGCAGTAGTTAGGATCTCAGACCGGAAAACGATAAGCTTAGTTTACCGAAGCAATATTACTTAAATATTTAATAGGTAGGAAACACTAGAGAACCTACCAGAGTTCAAAATAATAATTAATATTCACGCGATCCAAAGCACAGTCGTGGGTTATTTAGTTAACACTGAGAGTGAACACTATTCCAGGCAGTAGAAATGTGTGCTTAGAAAATGACAATCGTTCTTAATACCTACGTTACCTACGTAGGGTCAGCCAAGTCATAAAGCCCACGGTACTTAATAACTGCCTTGTCCGAAAGATATAACGAATACTTTGGTACATGTTCAGTGCACGTAACGTGACCTTGACCCTAGAGCATAGGCCTAACCTGCCCCAAAAGCGTTCAAAAGTTGCCGGTCGATAGGAGAGAAGAGAGTTCGCGCTTGCGCCGACCCAGCCGCCCACCCGATCGATCTGCCCGCCCACGTGACGCAACAACGTATTTGCGGGGATTCTTTGCGGATAAAATTCTACTTACATTATTATCTATCTCACACGAGAAAGTTCTTGTTATAATAATGCTTGTCTAGCTAAAAGCTTTTGGTTCAATAAACAAAGACCTACCTGTCTACACTACATACGAATATAGATTTACCTTATTTTATTTGTTTCTTTTATGAAATATACAGTTAAGTTTGATATATCACAGCCACCATTCAAATGAAAGAAAAGTGGTAGCTACAAAATCAGTAGGTATCTTTATTTGACAAAAGGTTTTCAGTAACGCTATGAAGTGAAAAAGTCTAATGCTTAAATGGATACCTTCGTATCTTCTAAAATGTTTAAGCGGTGTTTAAGTTGTAATGTTTAAGTTGCCGCTACTAGAAAATTTATACCTGAACCTTAACAATAACCAATTATATAAACAAACATAAACCAATTATGTACTTAAAGCCATGTCGAGCTTTTATAGTAACGTAGTTTTTTTTAACAAAAAAACTGCATTTATCGTTTTTTCAAATATACTAGAGTCGTGTAAAAATATTCTTGTTTCTACCTTAACTGTAAAAATAACGACTAATAACTGTAAAAGTAAATATTACTTTACATAAGTTATACAGTGAAATTGCGAATATTTTGTTCATAGAACTCCGAGCTAGACATAAATCTGCTGCAAACGAAAATGTTGGGTTCAAAGATCTAATGCATTATGAAGGTTGTGAACTTTTGACAGGTTGAAAGCTTAGGACGGAGCTTACACTTGCTAGTTTACGTAGTGTAAAGCAAATTTGCGATTATTTACTAGTTTGCAAATGTTATGGCACGTCATAAAGATTATACTGAATAATAAAGTAAAATATTCAATAAAATCACAATTTAGTATCGTCTTACATACTAGAACGGGCAAGAAACTTAGGGCCTGGTTCCTACCGTATAATACTATTAAAGTAATTCAACGCAAACGAAATTATGTAAGTTTTATAATTTTTACAATGTCTTCTTTTCATCATAATTAATTTTCGTGTAGAATACATAGTAACAGGCTCAGATCGAAGATTACTGTACATCGAAATACATTATAAACTTAGTAAGTACATACTTAAACATTATAAATAAATTGAATAAGTAGTGATCTATCTTAAATCTATCTATAAGAACAAGTTAGTTTATACATCTAAAGTAGTGTCTATCGATCGATCCTCGTATCAAAATTATTTATTAAGCTAATATGAGCAGCGCTGGGTTGTGCTGAAATATGACGTAATCCAAGCGCAACGTGGTTTTAAAACGATAAAGTGAACCTCACTCAATAATGTTAAGGTTATCGTAGTATATATACCTAACCTCCTATAGCTTCCAATATATTATGTTTATCCTTAAACAGCGAAATATGAATTATGTGGATTTGACAACAATGATATAATAACCTGTCCTGTTATCAATTAAATATTGCACAAAAAAAAATGCATATACAGATCAATTAAAAAAAGTAAATGAGAGATATTAATGTAAACAGTGTTAACATTAAATTTATAAATATTTTAGAGGTTGATAGGCTTTAAATTATATGTTAACGTGCTAAACAATTCAATTGCAGCTTAATTTGTTATTTTTGCATCTCGGTTAAAGACGCCACTGTCCAAAGTTGTAAAAGAATTATGCAACCTTTATATCTACCTACACGCAAATATTTCGCTTATAAACTACTAGCCCGGAGTAGGAATCTGTATAAAATTGCGACTGTCTAGCGCAGAAAACGTCACTGGGTGTGACGTAAACATTTACAAAAAAACTTTCGCGTTAGTTACGAAAGTGAAAGCGAAAACGAAAGTTCAAAATCATGCAATACTCTTGTGCGAAATTGAAAGCGAATACAGGATAATAATGTTACAGGAGATATGTAGATAAATGTGTTTATTATGTTGGGAGTATTTATGAATAAATTGGCGTCAAGGATTTTCTGATAACATTATGAGTACAATATACATTTATGGGGCAGCCAGCACGTCTGCTGCTCGGTCCCTCTATATATACTATACCCATAACACGTTCCCTCTATACTTTCCCTGTTCTGTAATATATAGTAGTAGTATGGTATAGAAATGCTAAAATCAAGAGTTTATTTTATAAAGTACTTTCCCGTTGCTATGTTACACAATACTCGTTCCGTTTCTTTACTCTTGATGTAATATTTTAAATATTTCGTTATCTGGAATGCAGACTAGGGTTGAAGGGAGTTTATACTATCACTTTTAGAATATAAAAAAATATAAAATCACGTTTAGCTCTCCCGCGATAAAAAGGTAATAGTGTAACAATTTTTTTTAATAAAACATGAATCAGTCCACAACACAACATAAAAAAATCCAGGGAATGGTAGGTCATGCTAATTTTATTTAGTGGCGTTTCACGTGATTTTGATGATGGTCACGAAACACAAAGTTTCATTTCCAATACGTTATGTAATAGCTGACGGTATGCTTTAAATCAATTTATCACAAACAAGACGTAAATAGGTATCTAGTCAATCTACGTAACATGGTCGAAAGGGAGCTCGCTGTCCCCGTCCAATATATTACTTTATATTCTCATTAGTTGTTTCATTTGATCAGATTACTTGACTCCCTCGAGGAGGCGCCTCATCATTTCTTGGTAAACATTATGATGTGTGTTGGATGGTAATGCAGTCCAAAATAAAAATATGTTATACTTATTATTGTTATGAACTGCACAATTTAAGAAATTTTAGAAATCGGTATTGATGCCTTAGTAAGGATATAAGACGAAAAATATTGAAAAATGAAGAAAAATTACTTACATTATTTTGATAACTATGTAATCAAAATTCGTTCAATTGCTAAACTGAGGACTCAAGTAAAGTTTTTTATTTTATGATAATTTTTAGGCAAGCCAGTAATGCAATTTAAAAAAAACTGAATTTTATGAATTTTGAAGAAGTCCTTGCACGGGGTCACGATCCCCAACAATGGGGGAACGATTAAGGAGGAGGAGGATATTAATCTAAGTACATACTTAAACACTTCAATAAATAATAATTACTCATAATTTAAAACAAGCTATGATTATTTTATACGGAATTTCTAATGAAGTGACCACATTTAAAACTAAAACAGTCGTTTTTAAATGACATATAAGGTACTTCAAGTCTGACACAAATATAAGGTTATTTTAAATGTTCGTAGTAAATTTCGTATTGGAAAAACCCCTCTAGACACA
Organism: Ecliptopera silaceata; assembly: GCA_932527185.1. Classification (NCBI taxonomy): domain Eukaryota; kingdom Metazoa; phylum Arthropoda; class Insecta; order Lepidoptera; family Geometridae; genus Ecliptopera; species Ecliptopera silaceata. The sequence continues at coordinate 6,653,309 of OW052192.1, forward strand.
TTCGATTATCAAAATCGCTTGAATGAGACCACAGTCTTCGTACTCATGATTCACTCGGTCAATGTCAACAATGTAATGCCAATGGATATAGGTGTACGCTATTATGGAGCTGTCGGTAAATTATGTAGTTTTCAACGGGTTATACTTTACCATGCCCACAATCGTCAGGATTGATATTCTTAATTAGATTATCAAGTGGCGGACAGGTGAGTATGTTCAAATGGTATAGAACCGGAGCTGAGAAGCGGAATTAGAATGAAGTGCGCGCCACGAGTTGCGGGCGACCGTGTGCCACGTCATTGCCGTGACCCACTGACACAGATCCGCGGCACCGCGGGGCCGCCGCCGCCGCCACCGCCTGCAACGATATCTGCACGCGCCGCACTCTTCCTCTACTGCCCTTTTAATACCAATTAGGTATTCACACTAATAATTACCCATTTACAATTTAGTATTGCGAAAACAATGTTTCAGGGAATAAGAAGCGTACCTAAGTTACTACAGTGTATCGATACTTGCTTTGATAAAACCTATGTTTGTCTACTGTATTTCGATCGTCAAGATATGAAATGCGATAAGATAAAACCATTAAATAAATACAAGAAAAACTTGCCTAATATATAAAGCAACAAAAGAAACAATTTGCAAATAAATTAATAACGTTTTTGGCTTTCTTCCAAGTTGAGGTTAATTATTATGAAACGTACCTATTTGATAATTGCATCAAATAGGTACGTTTCATATATAAACTAAAATAGCAATGCAAGTAGGTACTAATAGATGTTTACGCGAATAGTTTCTAAACAATAACTACCATCAACTAGAATAGAAGCCAACTATTTAGATAAAACATTTTTTATTGAATATTGCAATAAAATGACCTTGTTATCTAAATTGTGCACTTGACACGAATACAGCACCATTTCACTTTCATACATACGTCACCGGTGTTACAGCCGTATCGTCCGACGGTTGCAGCGGCGGGGCGGGGTTCGACAATGAGATTGTACCCAGCTAGAGACGATAGAGGGATTCACCATAATTTATCAATTCAGTTTTTTTTTATTTGCGTAAGTCATGGCCAACCTGATGTTATTATTAACCTCTGCCTATGATGGCGTCGTCGTCTGAGACGTATCCAAATTTTGACTCATAAGTGCCTGTAACTTTCCCGGCACTCTTCAAACCAAAACAGCAATGTGAGCATATCACTGTTCGGCAGCAGAAATAGGTACGGATGTACTTTTTTCTGTATGTAGCTTCAAGAATATGTATATAAAAAAAATACTTACACATTATTGGTACCTCTATATGTTATATTAAACGTATGCTGTCCCAGTTCTGGTCAATTCTCTACTCTTCAGTCTCTTCTTTATTAAATATGAGAAAGCCTGCTTTATACGGGATGTAATCTATCATTACATAAATGCTTATTGTCGTCTCTGAAAAGTTGATTTCTCTGGAATTTGTGAGATTTCAACAAATAACACGCACCTGCTGTATCATATCACGTTCAATGAGTGTACTTACTATTATTGTATCAGTATACTTATTTAATAATGGAAATATATTACATATTTCATACACTATAACTCTTTATAATACATCCGTTGAATCATAAATATTTTGCATAAGTACTATAATATAAAAAATAAATGGCAAAAAAGAATTTTAAACGTTTAAATATAAATGGATTTTTTTGCTATAAGATTAATATTTGCTTAGGTACTATGAAAAGCGTATTTTACTTATCCTACTAATATTTAAATATATTTGCTTATAATATTAAATGCGATAATTTCTATGCATGTTTGTTACTCTGTCACGTAAAACTACCGAATTTTTTCGAAGGATTTTAATGAATAATCTTAAATCCAATCGTAATTTCATTTATCCTAGACTACCACCATTTGCTATAACTTTATCATCATAGCATTTCAAAACAAAACAAATAAGGCATACCATTTAATTTAGCATATCATAATCTCAGAAAATGTAAATCAAGTAATATTCGCTCCTCAATCCATAACAAACAGATTGCTAATCAAATAACAAACATTTTTAATATAATAATTTATTTTATACATCGTGCCACCATATCGGCTCTATTCTACAACGAAGTTTTAAATTCGTAAAAATGAGCGAGACCGCAAGTGAGCTGGCTAAGTTAGAAGTAAAGTGGGTGTGACTGTGCCAACTATATTATTCAGGCAGGCTTCAATTCCCCGGTGCGGCGGCTGAGCTCCGGCGGCAGCCTTGCCTTGCCTCGTCGTTCTTCGTCATTGTGAATCGTCGTCGGAGCTGTTCTGCGTCGCTCCGCGTCGCGCACCCTGACTCTGTTGATAATTCGTAAGCGGCGAACGAAAAGGATGTGTGTATATCTACGTCTCGTCTTTCAGTTGACTTTCATCGTCGTTTTGTAGCGAACGTTTCGCACGGCTATCGATAGGAAATTGCAATATCACTACGTAATAAAGTTATTGCATGATCCTAATGAACTTTATAGTTTAAAATACGTCATTCAGTGATTGGTGGTGTAGACCATATATATTTTTTGGGTAGGGGTGCGAAATTTCTGTAAACCTCCATTATAATAAAATAGCGTCGCGACGACTGTGGCGCAATGCAGTGTATGTTTGAGTGCGGGTATAAACATTGTTGTTTTAATTTAATTTGTGGAGACAAACGTCTCGGGATCAGTGCAGCCGGTGTGGACTGGTGTGTACTATAGCCATGCTTCCAATAGTGCAAACAGAAACCATACCCTTCAACTGCGGGGCCCACTCGGTCAACGCGGCCGCTACACCGCCGGCCACATTACCTCCTTCGTTAACACCCGAATCGGATGTTGATGAATTTGTTGACATCTTCTTTGGTGTCGATATCACTGCCAGCACCTATCCAAGGTACCTCATTTTATACATTATTAAAACAAGCTTTTATAAAACTAGTATGAAATTAGATATCCTTCTCTGTCTTCAAGCAGTATATTATCAGATCAACTCACTGCAGCTGTGACCATGACATTGCCATTGGAATACAGAATAAAGTATCATTGGAACTAGACAGGGTTACGAAAGTATAAAACCTGATTGTATTACGGAAACATGTGGTCTACTAGAAAAAGTATGTCTTTAATAATCCAAAATAAAGGATTATTAAAGACATACTTACTTTAAAACTATCATATTTTCTACCTATAAATATATTAAGTTTTTGAAACGTTGGTAGTTATTTATAAAAATATATACCTATGACTTGCCTACTAATATGTAACTACTATAAATATGATTATATTTGTGCTTAAAACGTATTCATATGCATAATTCAAAATTGTTCGCGAGCATTGCAAAATCACAAATGAGTTGACCTAATCATTATAGAAAGATTGAATACCTATATATTATCAGTTGAAGCAACAAAACAGAACCAATGACATGAAACACTGACACTAAGAATGTCCACAGGTCACTGAGTGCAGATAAATTTAGTAAATATTAACGATAAGAACTACATAGGTATAAATTAACGCTTGCAAATAATCCTTACGTTTATGTATTGCAAGCTGTATCAATTCTCGTTGGCATCAATAAATAGTTTTACACAATCATCGTTTATTTTGTTACAAAGTAAGGATTTAGGTTTTATTCGGATGAGTATACATAGCTAGATATTGGCTGAGACTTCGACGTATCTGCTATCCAATTATATTTATAAATATATTTTTGGCGATACTGGCGCGTAGTCGTGCGGAATGGCACATAGAATGAAAGACTACCGACGAAGACCACCCAGCAGTAGGTGAAGCTCTGGCGGTGGTTGGTGATAATTATATACATCTACATCTACTCTAATATAAATAAATGAATAAATGTTCACGGACAAATCACACATGTTATAAAAAAGGATTTGTATTTTTGTGTGTCATGTCATGTGAGTATGTTTGTAATGAATAAATTCAAAAACTATTGCGCCAATTTCAAAGATTCTTTCACCATTTGAAATCTACATTCACCCTGAGTGACCTAGGCTACATTTATTGCTAGAAAAGATTAGATATCCTTACTAAAACTTAAGTAACGTAATCCTTGGTATCAAAAAACAAATCTTCCCGTGTGAAGCCGGGACGGGCCGCTAGTGATCAATATAAATACACACTCCTATCAAACACTGACAAAATAATAAATAGTTTTAGGATTACCGTCAATTGCGCTAGCTTGAATTGCATTCCTTCTTAAGTAGACATCATGACTAGTTTTTCTCGGAATCTGCCTTTGAGCTAGTTCATACTGTCAGAGTACTTCGAAATATTTCAAAAACATAGTCCCAAACAACGCAGTTACATAACTACTTCTATTTATATTAAAAAACAGATATTTTTATCCAATTAAAACGATTTATCTTTATTTAAACAGTAGAGTCGGGAACCAATACCCTATGAGACGATCTTTTACTTAGAAAGTCATATTACCATTATTTTAACCTATAATAACCGTCTGCATAACTTTTTTAACAAAAATATTGGTGCTCGATTTGATTCAATTAGACAACACGGCTGTGATGTACCTGATAGCAACATGGTACTACATATTAGTTAATTATAAGAATCTTTATCTTGACTCACTGACAGACAACGCACATGTTATTAAACCAATGGTCGTAGGGGCCTGTTTTATTTCAGAAAACCTTGGTGAAGTAGTAGTTTTTATCACAGAATTATCTTGAAAGTAGCCTTCTCGTATTATTGTTGACGGTCATAGAGTTTCATAAAGCTGTATTGCTCCTAGTAAATAAATAATGACTTTATCATTGTTTTTGGATTTCTTATGTTTTTTCTGTCAGTTTATTTACGATTTAATGATGGTGGTAATGAGGTCATCAGAACTCTTTAACAAGTGCTTGTGATCGGCCACACTCTTCTTAGAATCATAATTTAATTTACCTTATTGTAAAAATACTGCAAGGATTGCAGTCGCTATATAGCTCTGTCAACGTAGTTTACCACACTTACATCTATAAAAAAAACATTAATTCAAGAATTTGTCCTGTATGACGAAACGTTGCCGAAAATAGTACCGCATAGACAAACCAAATGTATCCTGTTGGAGCACCGTCATTATTATTTATATGTAAAGTATGAAGGATTCTCTAAACAAGGCCACATAGGTAACACAATACCTACATTGACAGGGAAAATAAGATGTCGAGCATAGCTGAATGAAACTATAGTGACCTTAAAACAACACAGGCTTGACTCGTTAACAAATAGCCATTTTTTTTACTTAAACTAGTATAGAGATGCATCTACGCCTAGTGAACCGATTATCATGATTTTTCTATTGTTTGGTCGATCGAACTCATTACTGAGGTCTTAAAAATTGTAGTTTTAATAATACCTGTCGATGACAATTCAATTCTTATTTGTTCACATGATGTTTACTAATCAAAACTCAGGGTCCTCTTGAACTAACTTAAGCGTTTAGGTAAAACGCAGTCACCTCCAAACGCCATATTTTGAAGTCTTTGTGTTAAATATAAATATATTTAGTAAGTCATAAATCTGCAATGTGAGAGTAATAAGATATACGCAACATTACTTACATAACTTTAATCTGATAACATTTTAATCAAGCATGTCCATGACCAACGCCTTTAGTGCTTATTTCTTTGTTGAATAATTGCTTGGGGTGAATGACGTCATACAGTTAAGACGCAGGAAGGCTGGATCGTAATGTTAACGTGTCCGATTATATATTTAGTAAATGTATCTACGTATGTATATTTTTACTGTATTTACACTTAATTTCTGCGGTTTCTGAAAGTTTTGATAATATGAGAGTAGTGATAAAGTGTCAGTTTTATGAAAGCTTGTCTGAAATTGTTTTCTATGCACAAATATATTTATAACTCACTTCATAACAGCCAAGCACGCATACTAAAGTATGTTTTCGCAAAGGATTCGATGTTTCATCATTTAATGTTTTGATGTAACGTATTATTTCCGTGCAAAGCCCACAGACGTCGGTCGGATCAAAATCGCACTTCAAGGACAGCAACAGGTTCTCCGGAAACAAGCAGAGCAGCTAATTGTGTTAGTCCTAAAGCTTCACTTTATTTGACTGCTTCCTTTGCTAAGTTTATTATTCCTGTAAGAATCAAGAAATGAAAATTGACGAATGAGAAAAGTTTTTGAATGGGTGGGTAACTTACTTACTAAATTATAAATAATATTTTACAATTTTTTTTCTTAAGTAATGTTAAGTTCTCCGACTTCAGCCAGTATAGACGTAAGTACTTTAATTTCAGAGATCACGAGTACATGTGACGGAGCCATCAATGGAATTCGTAAAAACATCTTCTTCTCTTGACTCAATATTTAGTGTTCAATATTAATTCGACTTTAACTTCAACATTATGATAATTTCTTAGTTTTAACTGCAGATTTCATTGACCTTCATAAAAAAATATAATAAAGTTTTCAGATAATTTAGCTTTAAAGTAGAGTTGGAATTCGAAAATATTTGAATGAGTTATATTTTAAATAGTATGAACCAGTGATTTTTGACCGAAGAAAGAAGACAGAAAAACAACCCATCACAGTATAAGTATATTAATTAACTAGTACTTTGTAGTATGATTGCTCTTTTCATCCAGTAACGCACGATAAAGTTTTAGTGCAGTAAAACACATCTTCGCTTTACGATAGCTTAAGTAGCAAATGAACTAAGATAAAGTGACCTTTGAATGACATTGTTATAAAATAAAAATATTAGATCGCACAAGCCTTAAGGCTGAGCGGAAGCCCTTTACAAGAGCTTGGCGATCACATACAAAAGACATCAACGCGCGATATTGTTCCACCTATCTCGGTTATATGAAAAAAAATATTAAAATGATTGTTTTAATACAACCAATCAGAACGCGAATAAATCATGGGGAAAAAATTTTGAAAGGCTAACTTTATTATACAAAACGCTTTGTGATTAGGTACAAGCAGATATTTACTACATTATAAAAAACAGTCTCAATAGCGACTGCTTGTTAAGTAATGATTGTAAACACGAAACCTTCGGCCGCGAACCGCTGACAATGGTCATACTTTCACCTCTCAGATTTATTTTAGCACATAAATTTAAAAATATGGCTAAAATACCCCGGTCATTCGCAAATCTTATGTAAGCAACCTAACTCTATACAATCTTTATCGTCGAACTGTGTGTGGGAAAACGTATGGGTACATTGAATAAGATCGTCAATAGTTTCCCTTATCTTTACGATCATACTATATAAAATATACCAGGAGAGTACCTACAGACAGGATGTGGGTACTAGGAACTACCTAAATAGAGGTTTCAAACATTTTGGAGAATTATTTATTATACTATTTCTGGTCACGCTTGCGGCGCGTTGTTGTTATTCCGAACATTATTATTTCAAGGTTGCGCGGCCGTCGCAGTGAGATTGCGTAGAGTGGGGCTCCTCGGTAGGCGTCGTTCAACTGGTATCTCTGTCCCTCTTTTGCACTAAGGTTCAGCTTGCTCTGTACTTGGCATTTAATATCAGCAGAGTCAATGTGAACTATTTCTTGATACTGACTTTATTGCGGCAGTGTACACATCTTTACCGGCTATAACTTGCCAATTTATTCAAACCTCTATGATCCTCAGGTCTAAACCTTGGTAAATACACGATGTATGAACAGTATTTTTTTTAGTTTAGTAAAAATATCATACATGAGTCATACATACAGGCAGCAAGCACTTTTCCAATTACTATTATAGATATATAATATAGAAAATCGTCTAACTGCTTCCTTTACTTGAACTTTTTACAATCGTTATCACGCATTTACTACATTTACCTTTGTTGGAATAGATAAATCAATGTATTTTAATTTTATTTATTATTTCAATTAAAACACTTTTTCTCAAGCTCGAAGCCCATTGTAGATTTTAACGAAGTATTATGTTAATCATCGTTATTTTACCATTTGATATAATTTGAAGCCATAGTAATTTATTAAAAAGTTTATTTTGTTTGCTGCTTCTGTAGAATTGAATCCTGTGACCTCCAACTGGGAGACACATGGAGGGGGATGCAAGGCAAGATGAGCGTGACTGCGCCGGAAAAGAAGATTAGAAAAAAGTCTGACCATAAGCCGCAATCTCAAATGTACGTATCATGCGCTTGGAATGTTTTAGACGTGAATAATTTGCTCAGATTTCCGTGACTTTAGTTGGTTCTATTATAAACGACATTGTAATAAATACTCCGGCTAATAATAACATTATTTGTTTTAGTTTAAATTTCTTTCGGTTTATATTTGGGGTAAATTAAAAAATATGTTAAAGGAAGCAGTGCTTTTCATTATTATTGATATGCTTCTGTCTTACTGTATGATTACTCCGCGTGCTTTTCAACTTCCCTCAATATTTAGCTAGAAATACTGTAATAACTTCATTTTAATTATTTTAATACGTACGTACTGCCACAAATGACATCTAAACAAAACTGATTTAAAATCTAATATTACTTTTCTTTCTTTCTATCTTTAAAAACTAGGAAAAAGTCTTTGAAAACTAGCTAACGTTTACAGCAGCGATACACGAAGTCTTCATTAGTGAGAAGACAGTCTTCTAAAGTAAATAATAAATAAAATAATAAAATTCTTTATTTCCAAAAAAATATTTTAAAATTATGATACAAATAAAATTAATAAGAATTCAAGAGCAATCAAGTTTGACATTCGTATTGAGTGTAGATTCTCCATAACAAATACGTTTCCTGTAATATTGTATCTTGTGTTGTAGGTTCTACAATCCCATTGTAATAGGAAATTAATTAGTAGTTGAAGTAGAAGGAAATGACTTGACTCTGCCCGATATAATAATGAGGAATCCAAAATAAGATAATGTCAAGTCCATATTTTGCAGAATATTCCGAATTGGTACAAAGACAAACATACCTAAATTTATGTGTGATTTAATTATGTAGTTTTAATCTGATGACCTTCTTAATTCGTTGACAAGCTCAGGTCACAGTACGCGAATCAAGCCTTTTCGACATTCTCTATTTTAATGTAAATTTTGATGATAAATGATTATTCAATGACAAAACCAAATCATACAAAGGCTATGACAAAAGTAATAAATGTAGAACATATTATGACAATGATAGCACACTGTGTACAGTGTGAAATTTTAGTATTTTACGCATTTTGGATCAGTAACGATCTGTGATGGCAAAAGTTTGGACGAGTTTTACAATCGTACGACAACTAGGTTCTATCTTATCTATTAAGTTGACCTCTCTCTTCAATCCCAATTTTAAATTCTTTGTTTAATGTGCTAAGATAATTGTCTTTAATCTGACGTCATATTCTCTATATTTAGCATTTATTTTTCGGGGTATAAGTATCATAAATGCAAATCTTTTTTACAGAAATAATAATAACTAAACTATGTTCCATCCGAATAGTTTCACTGTTTACGACGTGGCTGATGCAGAAAATTTAAACATTTAAGATTATATAATATGTTAATATTATAAGTAGAATGTATAGAATTTAATGTGTTATTGATGTTGTATTGTTTTCTGGCTATTTTTTTCTTGATGTGTGTTACAGTGCTGTGTATGCAATTTCTATGTACCTACTATCTACTCATTATATGCTTTATTGCCAACGACTTTGTTTTAATGTTTTTATGGAAATTTTATTCATTTTATTATTCTTCCATTGATGGACTCTTAAAAAATTTGGTATGACTGCTAAATATTTATTTATTAATGAATAGGAAGATCAAGTTAGTTTTTAATTCGACAAATTGAAGTCGTTATTTAGATTATTTACTAATTTTCCAATCAGCATCTTTTTATTAAATTCAAGCTTGTACCAACAGCATTGCTGATAATTCACCTCGCTATATTTTAAATATAAAATTAGGTAGATAGGTAGATATTCATTTTAAAAATGTTATTTACTTGTCCGACATTGCCAGACTGTGGTGATGTGTGTGATATAGTAATTTAGTTCTTAATGACTACAGTCAGCCTCAAAACTAAGTAATATGATTGACGTAGCTAAACATATATGATCGAGGCTAACATTATACTGGCTATAAAAGTATTGAATATTCAAAATATGCCAAAAATTTATAGATAAAAGATAAAGATAAAAATATTTATTGCTTTCGGTCTTAAAATTACATTACTCTAATATTACAGTCTAGTTTTAAATGTCTAATTATTATTATTATTAAATAAGGCAGAAATTAAGTATGTAACAAAGACCCTTTGTTAGCTCGAAACATGGGAGTTCCGCGCTCTAACTAAGCCTTAGCTTGTATGTAGAAGCGCGGGCTCTTGCTCTGGCTAGTTCAAGGCGTTTATGTACATTTGGCGGTAGGTACTGTGCTGCCGTCCTGCGTTAGCGTGCCTATGTAACAGTTTGGTGTTTCTTACCAGAAGACTGGTAGGTATCCACTATTCATATTTTGTAGTTCTTACAAGTAACTAGTAACTTAAGAAATAAAAACCTTAAAAACCTAATTATATATAAACTAAATTATAACCTCTTTCATAATTATGATACCCTGTACAATTTTTTCTTTATAATCTTACTAGCTAAAAACTGCGACGTTCATACACGTAGGTCAAAATATCCTTGATTGCAATAAGACCTAACCATGTTTTAATCCGGCAAACCGGCTTTTAATCTGTACATGTTTTACCGAAATCTGTCCAGTAGTTTAGGCGTGATGCTCTAACAAACAAACAGACAAACTCGAATTTTGGATTCAGAATGGTTTATTTAGTAGATCTGAATATTTACTTTTGCCATGTCTTCATTTTAAATTTTTTTATCAGTAAGTATAGACTTCAAATCGATATATCAAATTTCATTTAAATTTTGTTGTTGAAAACTTCTATTATAATAAACATATTGTTTACCCAAGTTGACACGAAAAGTGTGACCCGGTTTTACCTGCCTCTAAAAATTATTTACACACTTGGTTGTATTTTGAAACTAAAGAAAAGCTTACTAGGCTGCGATAATTAATCTTATAACGTCAAATTTACATAAATACACACTCTTTAAATACTGTCTCTTGTTATGTTATCAGATAACCTACTACGCTTGATAAGGTTCTGTATAAATAAATAAATATTCATGGACATTTCACACATCACTCTAGTCCCAAACTAAGCAAAGCTTGTACTATAATTGATTTATCAGTAGGTTTTTGATGCTTTTATAGTCACGTCTTCATTATGATAAATTAACTAGTAATTCAATTCTCAATTCTCTCAACTCAATTTGATATCACAATAAATACAAATTTACTTGAATTTATAAGTTTTATTTGGTTGGCTTAAACTTTAGCCTACCAACAGTGATGTGTGTATGAGAGAAAATTCATTTACATTATCTGTATGTATAAATGAATATACGTTATACCCTATACGTAGTTATTGTTTTGAATAGCAGTAGTGTATGTGGTACTGATATTTGTAAGAAAATGCTAATGGATAAAACCTTTTTAAAAAATTAATGGCTGTATAAAATTTTACAGTCCAGAAAGAGAATAAAAAAAATAAAAAATAATTCAAACATTATAAAAAATATAACTTAAAAATTACATCGCTCATTAATGCTCTATCGGCTCATATCGCTATTTATTGGTTCACGTAACTTACTGATGTCGACTGTACTATCACTATCACATATTTATTGGCTGAATAAATACATTGTTTCCTTGAACACCTTGTTGTTCTAATACAAATTCGCTTAACATCGTTTCAGTTCATTTAAATTCTTGAATAAATGTTGGTACTGTTTTTTTTTCTATAATATATCGATACTAATCACGTTCTTTATTCTTCGATTACAACTTTTTGGAACTAATATTCTTTATCTACCAATAATTTTGTATCTTCTTACAGCAGAGTCCCAATCCATTTGTCTTTACCTGTACCCAATGCTTGGTTCGCCGCGGGGTCGTCTACCGTTGAAAAGGCCCACCCCGCAGTTGTTCTAATCCAAAGTTCGTTGACAGACGGCAGACATGCTGGCTCAGCCAAGTTCCATTTTAGACTATTGACAAAATCAGACTGTACTAACAAGTTAGGTGGAGATAGGTGTTAGACTGCGTTTGTTTATCGATATAGATCAAATTGAGTAAGACATGAGGATGGAGCAAAATTGAAGTTCTTAATCTCGTGTTTTTCTGATGTAGGCTAGGTGATTGATGTTACTCCACATAAAGTATGTTGAACTTGTTTTAATCGTAATAAAAAGAAGAAAACTTTAGTAAGCAAATTAAAGTCGTGTATTACTCGAGTTATGTAAGTTGTTTACGAAACAAAATTCTAAGTTATGTACAACAAAATTCTAGGTAGGTATCATTTACCTACTGCGACTCATGAATGTAATGTTAAGGAGTGATACGCAGATACAATCTGGAGCTTTGTTTGTTTTTGGTCCTAAATTATATGCATGTGTGTGTTTTTAACATGAAGAGCGACTTCTGTGTGCGGTAATTTTAGAAATCGTTGTAAACATCGTGGGTATTGATGTGTATGTTGTATTGTTTACTGTTTTTCTTCCAATACACGCGTATTACATGTATCCAATTACTCGAACAGTTTTATAAATAAGACGTATTGAAGTCTGTTTATCATCTTTCCAGAAACAAGTGCACCAACGAAAAGAGGCGGCGAGAACTCGAGAACGAGACCATAAACCAGCTCGAGGAGTTGCTCGGGACCTGTCTCGCGGAGGTGAAGCAGCCGGATAAGAACGGCATTGTGCGGGAGGCGACGCGTCAGATCCAGGAGGTTCTGAAGCGACGACGCGAGTGTCCCGGCGAGTGTCCGCTGCGAGTGGTGCAGTGCCTGTCGCCCGTGCAGGCCGGCGAGGTCAGCTCCACGCAGTCGCAGCCGCCCTCGTTCCGATACTCGGAACTAACCACGCTCATTGAGGTTACTAATCATTGTATTGTTTTTTTACTAGCTGACCCTTGCAGCTGCTTTTTAGCGGACGTTATGGAATTCTACCGTTTTACATTGTCTCGTTAGAGCTTAATATATTTCCAAGAACTTTTTTAGATGGCTCCAACGGCTCAATTGTGAAGGATTTTTTTGGAATCTATGAATTAGGATGTTTATTGATTAATTAATTAATTTCACAACTTATGAATCAATTAAATCTGATACCGTTTTAATATTTGACAAAAATAAAATAAAAATCTAGCAATCACGACTATTGAACGAATTTTTACGTTCAAGACGACAAAGATAGAGACAGAGATACATTGTTATAAAAGTTTTTTCACACTTACAGGCGCTGAAGCATTACACCGGCAGTCTGGGGTGGGTTTTGTTGGAGATCAACGACAAGGCCGAAATCGAGTGCGTCACGGAGAACATAAAAGATCTCATTCTGCGGGACAGAACTGAGTTGTATAAAAAATCGATATTCTCACTTGTACACGTCAAAGACCATGCAAAGCTGAGACCGCTACTGAGGTGCATAGAGAATTATAACTGGAGTACTGGAGAAAGTGACAAGTTTCAAGCCATTCAGGCGAGCCTTCTTGTCGAAGCCGATGGGACTGAATCTCCCAGGTAAGGATTTAAATGTATGTCAGATTATCACGCCTGAAATCCAATTGATAAATTCAATGATAAATCGAGGTAAAATGTAAGACGCTAGATAGTTTTGTCATAGTTTTATTTAGGTACTAGATATGATAAATATAACGCGATTTCATCGTGATAGGTGATCATGACGTTCGAACGATAAGAGGCCGATTACACGAACATTCATTTACGTATTCAGTTTACTAGTATATCTAAATAAGGCAATGTTTTGAAATTCTCATCACATGCATACACTATCTTAAATCTTTCGAAATAATTCAAACTATGATAATTCTTAGGATAAATAATTTTATATGATCTTTATATCTCTCTGAGGTGTAGAGGTTGCCCTAGAGAGATGCGATTGTAAAGATAAAACTTTAAGATACACAAGAAGTATACACCTACATAAGTACATCTAATATGAAACTTTTGTAAAGGCCAAGCTGATAATAACATCTACTTTTGTATGAACGCATAGAAATTTGATGGTTAAGTTTGCTAAACATTCAAGGACAGTCAATGAGATGAAGGCTTAAGCACCTGTTCCATAAATCGGTATGTCTAGTTTTGTAATCGTTTGCAAAATGTCCTCTGTCATTTCTCAAACAAGTTTGTGACGCAGTGATCTACATAGTTATGCATAGTTTTATTACATCTACCTAATCATGTTTATTACAAAGTGTAATAAAGCAAAGCGATTGGCTGAGGAAACACATGTCAATCGAATTTTAATATAAACCGGTACGTTATATCTTCCACATATCACACTCATATCCATCAAGGATATGAGTGTGATTTGTGGAATATATGAGTAGGGTTACGCAACCGACTGTTTTGGGTGATTGCTTGTTGACAAATTCTGAGACACAAATGTTTGTCTACATTTGTAAGCATTGTAAATTATGTTTATTAAAAAAAACTATAACCTAATTCTTAGTTATTAAAAAAAACTATAACCTAATTCTTAATAAACACGCGTCATCGAAACAAGAAGTATATAATTTAGAAATGGAACGGCGGCCTCTCTTCTCTCGCCCTATAAGTCTGCTTCACCACGGAGGCCGTTGAATGATTCAGCATTGTTGCACAATAATTGGTCATAAAAATGTTTAAAAGCATTTGTCTACCTTGATGAAGTCCCTAACTTGGTAGATTCATGAAACGTGGGATTTCTTTGCTGTATACGGAAAAAAACATTGATTGCAAATTGTATAACACTGGTATTGCGCACATAAATCGTTATAATGCTTCAGCCACCTTATCGGGTTATGGCGGACTATTCGCGTTGCGTGTCAAGTTTAACCATTATAATTCGTTACACGATAGTCAGACGGACAGCAGAGAAATTCGTCGTCGACCGATATCGTGGTTGATAATTCGCAGGTATTCGCGAGGTATTGTTATGTACTTACTGGTTGTGTTTCATTTTATTCATCTTTTGTTCATATTTCCATCAGAAGTATTTAGTTAAGGCTCAATGTTGGGTCTGCCCACAACCGGAAATAGTTGTGCGAAGCCAAGCGAGTCATGAGATGAAAATGACAAAACTCACTACGTAACCTTTTGCCTCTTTCAATCGCGTCTTTACATTTCATTTAAGTAAGATCGAGTGAACTCAGTCGTTTGAACACGTCTAGTCGAAAGTATATCTCGTGCCAAATAATTTTATGGTCACAGACCCACAAAGATCAAAAACCTGAGATCGAAGCTAACAACACGAATGTCAACAAAAGTCTTCTAAGAATCGTATGAGGAACAAACGTACTGCATTTATGAACATGATGCTTTTATGGCTGAAAGTATTTATAAGAACTTAAACCATGCTAAATGAGCCTCGTCGACTTAATCCATTGAAAAGCATAGACAATACGTTCGGGACTGACTAAGATCCAAAAGGACACTAAGTGCGGGTTTTGGTACGCGCCAACATCATTTTATTTAATTATAAATCATAGTAGTAAAGTAGCTTATTACGTCAGAAGTGCATCTTAATGTTGCAATGTAAAGATAAGAAATATATTATATCAATTGAATAAAAAAATATACATATATGAGTTAAAAAAAACTATTTATCACTGAGACATCATAGTATGGATAGAGGGTGACGTGAAGCGTGTTGTTGTTTAGTTTGGTGGAGGCAGTGATCCACGCGTCGCCTGTGCGCGGCACGTCCGAGGAGGCCGGCTCCGTCATGTGCGTCATCCGGCGCTGCGAGGACGCGTCGGCCGCTCTCATCCCCGTCGGCAGCGGCCCGCCCGCCATACCCGCCAAGCCGCAGGATCAGATCGTCTTCAGACTAGACTGCAACTTCTCTGTGCTATGTATGAACTGAACACTCTCGCTACACTACACTTGTATTGATCATTTTGACCAATCTGGTTGACCTTTGGACTGCTATTGCTAGTTGCAATGGAATCCATGCTCACGGTTTCGTTTCTTTGTCTAAAAAGTCGATCGTTCTACCAATTTGAAACGTGCGATCCTTGTTTATAGTTAAACTTAATTTTCTGAAAGTTTGAACAGATTCGATCACTGATCCGATAGGCCCATTCGACTTCAGTTCAGCGAAAAACCGAAAAGGATTCTCGGCCAGTTAAAAATATGTTGTTGTCGTTTCCAGCTTGTGATTTAAGTGGAGTGGAAAACTTTTCGAACTCTCCTGTGTTTCTGGTGGGTACCCGGTACCTGGAGCTAGTTGAGAGCGGCGACCGCGCGCGCATCGCGGCGCACCTGGCCGAGGCGGCGTGCCTGCCCGCGCCGCCCGCCGTCAGCGAGCCCTTCCGCCTGCGCGTGGCGCCCGACCGGCCCGCCGTGCGCGTCAGCGCGCGTTCGCGTCTCTTCCGCGCCAAGCCCTCCTCCGGCGAGCCCGACTTCATCATGTCCACGCACTCGGTGCTCGGCGACGACGACGACGTGCCCCCCGGCGCGCGCACGCCGCCGCTCGGCGGGCCGCTCATGCCGTCAGTCGCCAACGGCGAGCCCGGCGCCGCCTACCGCCCGCCGCTCAGCCCCGCCGACCCGACTTTCTCGATCGGCGACTTCGACCTCGACCCTTGGACGTCGTCGCTGCTCGACATGGCCCCCGAGGAGCCCAAGGAGGTGAAGCCGGACCCGGAGCGGTCCCCCGCGACGCCGACCGCGACGCCGCCGCCCGCGCCGCCCCAGCTTCACCACCACGAG
This sequence comes from Ecliptopera silaceata, assembly GCA_932527185.1. Lineage (NCBI taxonomy): Eukaryota > Metazoa > Arthropoda > Insecta > Lepidoptera > Geometridae > Ecliptopera > Ecliptopera silaceata. Next base: position 6,670,133 of record OW052192.1, read on the forward strand.
GAGCAAAACCGGCTGCGCAACGCGCTTCTCAGCAAGAAGCAGGAGCCGAACAACCGCATCCTGATCGACCTGCTGCAGCAGGAGGACGAGGAGACGGCCGGCAGCGGCGAGTCGCCGGCGCCGCTGACGCCGCTGACGCCGCACACACCGCACACGCCGCACACGCCGCACACGCCCACGGCGGCGCTGTCCCCGCTGCACACGCCGCAGTCGGTGTCGCGGCCGGCGCCGCTGCCGCAGCACCTGCAGCACGCGCACGCGTCGCACCAGCACGCGCCGCACGCGTCTCACGCGCAGCACGCGTCACACGCGCAGCACGCGCAAAATCAGCCGCAGACGTCGCAGCACTCCCACATGTCGCCCGCCTCGCATTCTCATCAACACGGACACACTAACTTGTTGAGCAAGGTGAGGGTAAGTGTGGATTAGGTGATCAGTTGTAAACTCGCGGTGGACGCGGTCGACCGATGATGCCCTTCGAACTTGTGGTTGTTTGGTAATCTAGATCGATGAAAGTGGTCCAGTATCGATAAGATAACCTACAGATATCTAGATCAGTAAATCTATAACGGGCCATGAATATGGATGGCTTTGGTTATGTAAATTGTAAATGCCTAGTTTTCATATTTTTTAAATTTTAGTTTAACCTTATCGATCGTCATCATGATCGCTCACTCACGTGCTGATCGTCGTTCTCGCGTTGCAGATGTTGAGTGAGAAAACCGATGACGACGCAGAGGACAACCGGCGGAATTCTAACGAGAACCGCGGGGTTTCTCAGACTAGCGTGCTCTCGCAGTTATTGTCCAATAGCAACGGTCCTAACAATGGACGATCGCAGGGGACCGACAGTGACAGCTATCTCGAACGGATAGGCGGCATCAAGCGCAAGTTTGACGAAGCTAAAGCGATGACCCTCAATGTCAAACGGGCGACGCCTGAAAACCAACAGGTAAACATAAGAAATAGAAGTTATTCGTAACATCCTATTGTTATACTCGTGTTTCTTCTGACTTACTTACCCTAGCCAAAAAAACAAAAACAAATTGAAGAGTTTCATACAACACAGTAAAAGTATTCAACAAATATTGCTAAATTGATAAATAATCTCGAGTGCTAAGAAAGTAAAACACTTGATGATAAGTAGTGATTCAAGCACCTTTACCTTTTGCAGTGCTGAGTTGTCGCGTGCATTTTGCAATAGATAAAGATTGTTTGCGAAACATAGAACACAGGCATGAAAAATATTTTGAATAGATTAGCGATACTACACTACAGTTTTGGATTTTCCAAAACAATTGGATTTAAGAACAGGGATTACACGAAAGAGAATATAATTTTTATTTCCAAAGAAGTGACGAAAATGCTATGATGTCCCAATTAAGTTGTGTTACGTGCCATAAAGTCACAGACATTGTCTAAGCTATGATTAAGTTTCGATTAATCAGTGTTTCTGAATACGTACCATAAAGTCACATAACTTTCTATCCAGCAGGTATCATCAAGCGCCGCCTCAGTGGCATCATCGTCCGCATCATCAACAGCAGCGAGCCCCGCCACCAGCAGTAGCAGTCCCGGAATGAGCCCCCTCTGTCAGAAAAACCAAATACTAGTCTCGTTATTGGCTAAGCAGCAGACGACGCCCACCACGCCTCTACCTCTGCCTAACCCCAAGTAAATATCATCTAATCGAACAATCGACGATCGTTAGTACAAACGGATACTGGAGTGGAGACCACGTTTAGGCAAGCGTAGTGCACGACGCCCTCGAGAAGTGCAGAAGAGCGGGCTCAGTGGCGCATCTCGGGAGAGACCTACGTCCAGCGGTAGACCAGGTTTATGATGATGATGATTACCACATTTACCACATTTTCCCTCTATATTTGATGTATTTAATTTATCGGAGAACGTTCATATCTGCTGAGTTGTTTTACAATGTTCGTTAATCGAACGAGATTACATCTTAATACATATATTTAAGGTATTTTAACAAAACGCCAACTACTTCTAAACTAAATAAAACGAGTAAACAATTTACCTATTGGTAGAATATTTTTTTTAAAAACAATTATTTCTTAGAACCGAGTTTATCCACGCCCTCAATACAGCTGATAACTTTGTAAAGTTACAAGAAATTTACACTGACTATTTTCCTTGAAATGTTTCCAGTGAGTAAACCACGTTTTCAAGTCTGATAATACCTTACGTTTGTCCTCGTAAAGCCAGCGCCGTTTTCAGTCTGATATAACTAATAATGTTAAGCATGTGTTTGTAAAACCCAGTGATGGACTTCAGTCTGATAATAATATCAATATTATGCTTATTCGTAAAGCCAGTGAAGCATTTTAGTCTGATAATAATAATAATGTTTTATTTATTTATTTATATTTATTTTATTTTATCTCAAGAGGCTCTCGCTAGAAGGCTGGCTCAAGGGTCAGATGCAGAAGGCAGTGAACCTCGTCACGGTACGCATTGTCCGGAGGTTCCTCAATCTGTAACCCTGACGACCGGTAGCTTGGGCCTTGCCCCGCTGCCGGTAGCAATCTAGTTTTAAGTTTTTTATAATCTATGTATATTGTAAAAAACATAATGCTAAGATTTCTAATTTTTACGCTAGCCTATATCGTCCCACGGCTGGGCAAAGGCCTTCCAAACCCTTCCACTTCCTCTCTATCCTTGGCAATGTCCCACCAATCCATTTCAAACTCGTCAAGATCATCCCTCTAACGCATTCTCGACCCCGAGGCCGCTGGCCTAAAAATTACATACACATATATTAAAAAATAAATGTGTATGTAAAGTTTGTGTATGTAAATGTGTATGTGCTTGTTCGTAGTCTTCGTGCGTTGCCGCCGCGCGCGCGCGCCCCGCCGCCGCCGCCCATGCACGCACAGATGCCGCAGCACCCTCAGCATCCGACGCCGCAGCGCATGCATCACTCCACTCTCTCCACCATACTCGCCGCCAACAACCAGTGAGTTGCTTTTACACTACAGTCTTCTTCTTATCGTGTCGATGCTACAACTGTATTTTGTTGTAGCATCGTGTTACACTGCAGTGAGATCAGACGAGATAGCTTGTCATTTACACGTTCTGAACTCGGCCCATTGCCGTACGATATGTACGATGAGCAGAAAATCATGATAGCTTTGCCATACCTACCGTCATCGCGTTAGTTCCTTTGTGAAGTCCTAATTTGTGTGTGTTCCACAGCCGTCCAATCAACGGTAACGGCGGCGCCATTAACAACGAGTTACAACACAGCCACCTTCAGATGGTGCTGCAACAGGGCAACTTGCAAGGCTCGCGGTACCCCCCGCCGCCACACTACAGCTACCCTCACTCCTCGGCGGTCGCGTAAGTGCATTTTATTAACACAACCTTTTGTTGGTTGAACCAGATGGTTGCACGGCAGTCTTTTGTTTTGAAGATTTGAAGTATCGGAGCGATCGGCATGAAGTTTTTTAGGGTACCCAAACGAGACCTATTACTGAGAATTCGCTCTCCGTCTGTCACCAGGCTGTCTCATGAACCGTGATAGTAAGAGAGAGAGGCTCTCATACAAGTACGTGATTTTATGGAAACCTTTGTGCGCGAGTTTGGCTCTCACTTAGCCGAATTTGTTTTTGTCTGGCGTATTTTATTTTGTACTATGTACGCCAAGAACGTCAGAATGTTATTCGTCGTCGTTCTTTATCAAATTTTGATTGACCTGATCTAGATAATAACATAGTAACAATAAATAGATGGAGCAGTACAGATCTCTAAGATTGTGGTTTGTTTCAGCAGCGGGACACGGCAAGTGAATGTTGGCGGTGGTGAACTACCAAGTGATCAGATGCTCTCAGACTTATTGGACGATGTTGTCAATAGCATGCCCGACTCTGACGCTAGTGCCAATTTGCGGGTAACTATTTTAGTTTTATTTTAAACTACAATAAACTAGCCCGATATGAACGTTGACGCCATGTATGTCGTTTTTATTATATTTGAGAAAGCCAGATCTTTGCGATATCGTTAGTCCGAGTATCATTTTTAGAGTAAACAATACAGTCAATTGATTCTACTTGAAATAAGGTTTGCTTAAAAAAACAGAAAATGAATGTAAATATATCTTTTGATTATGTTTCATATACTGCGTCTATTCAGGTAAATAACGTAGAATTGAGTCTGTGATGAAATAGGCTTAATTAATGAAAGCTTACGTTCATTTGTTTTTTTTCACAGGGTACAAATCAAAAAGACATAGTCAATGCCATTAGGCAAAGCCTAATGCAATGCGAAACAGTAAACCCCGCCGTGACTAGCCCCAGTGCGCCTCCAGTTTACTCTGTACAAAGTCCGGTAAGGGTAAGAATATTGTTTTATGGCCATTATCTATATTCAACATCTATTTAGAAACCTATTATCATAACAATACGACTTTTTTTATGTTTGGAGTAAACTGTGCTTCGAAATGCTCACAATGTTTTGTATTCGAAACCTTCATTGTATGTGCTTAGTATTCAGTATTTCTTTTTCTTTTTTCAATTCTCGTACGATCCACATTGCAAAAGGTTCTTATGTGATTTAAATCCTTCACCTGAAAACAAAAGATATTCATTATTAAGCACAATTCGGTAGATCAAATATCTGTATATATCATATCTGTCAAATTAATGCGCTACTCTCGACTGTCTATCAAATCTCAACTTACCTATATTTATTTCAATTAGTCAACAATCACAAAGTCTTGTATATAAGGTGATTTGAAGCCAATTTATCGCACACAAAACGATGAATTACAATTTGTTGGGTTCAATGGTTCAAAACGATGCACTTACAGGGTTCAATGACAATGTCTGCGGGTCAGAGCGGCATGTACACTAGTCGGGCAGCCACGACCGCGGCCGGCATCGTAGCGGAGCAGCAACGTCGCCTCATGCAAATGCGGTCGCAGCAAATGCTGTCGTCATCTGAGGTACGCACAATCCATCTCAGCCACCTTATCTCTCCTGTACATGACAGGGTAGATAAGGGCAGTCGTATCCTAGGCTTTGGAATACCTGCTACTATTCTATTATTATACTACTTCGTAGTAGTTATAGCGCCATCTATCTCGCTACATGATAACAGATGGCTCAGGCAAATCTTAGATCGCGCTAACGAAGTTATCACGAAGTTTGAACATAGTACGACCGAATACTATCCATAGGTCCTCGGACCCCGAGCCAAAGTTTGCTCGGCGTGGAAATTCTTCCCTTTTCGTAGGAAATGATACCACGCCTATCTCCTCAGTTATACTATTACTTTTGAGATATATCGATAAATTCATATTTTAAACTAGTTCTTCAAAGTATAGTATTTTGCACAAATCGGCTGCAACGAATCGCGATATGGTGTTGCCATTCAAATCCAAAATTCTTTATTGACATAAAAAGTCAAAGTCAAAGTCAAAGTCAAAAATTACTTTATTCAGTAAAATCACAAGGATCATTTAGAATCGTCTTACATACTAGGTGATTCTAGGTGCCAGTTCCACGCGACCAGAGCCTAGAAGAACGGGCAAGAAACTTACGGCCTGGTTCCTACCGTTTTTTTATATGATCCTTCTTACAAAGAATTACAATTAAACTAAATTAAGTACTGAAGTTTCAGTGCGGTGTCAATTTAACTTAGTAATGATACACTAATGAGTTTAAAAAAAAAGAAGTATAATAAAGCTATACGTAAATCAAAAAGACAGCACACGCTTCGCTTCAGATACAAATATACTACAAAGTACATAAGCAAGGCAAGAGAACATTACTAACATCACAAATCGACAAAGTTGCTGTTGACGGGTGGAGCGACATCAGGCCATGCAGTTTTGTCATTAATATAGCTGTCTAAGGTATAATACGCCTTTTTTATAAGATTATTTTTAATGTATGTTTTAAATTTTCTAACTGAGAGTTTTGTTGCATTTTCGGGGAGTTTATTATAAAAACGCACGGCACCCCCCACAAACGACCCACTCACCCTCCAAAGCCGGAACCCAGGGACGCACAATTTATATTTGCCTCTAGTGTTCACACCATGAACCTCACACTTTTTCAAAAAGCTATCTTTATTTTTATGAGTGTACAATAAGACTTCATAAATATATTGTGAAATTACTGTTAGAATACCAATCTCCCCAAACCGCTCCCTCAACGAATCCCGCGGTTTCATTTTATAAATGGCACGTATAGCCCTTTTTTGCAAAAAAAATATAGTTTGTATAGCAGCTGCTTTACCCCAGAGAAGTATACCATATGACATCACACTATGGAAGTAACTGAAATAAACCAACCTAGCTGTCGTTTCATCAGTGAGCCATCTTATCGTACGAACAGCATAAGCAGCTGAGCTCAGCCTACCAGCAAGCGTTCCAATATGTGGAGCCCATTGCAATTTCGAATCAATATTTAGGCCTAAGAAGACAGTAGAATCAACAAGATTAAGTGACTCTCCATTCAATAAAATATTGGTTGGTCTTTGAACAACATTCGGCAGAGTGAATTTCATGCATTTCGTTTTCTTAGCATTAAGTAACAGATTATTAACAGTAAACCAGTTAAGTACTTGCGAAAGAGATACATTTACGTCATCGTAGTCAGTCTTTTGTCTATCTACTTTAAAAATTAAGGAGGTGTCATCTGCAAACTGTACTATGTTACATAGCTTTTGAACATAAGAGGCAAGGTCATTAACGTAGACTAAGAATAAGAAAGGTCCCAATATCGAGCCTTGTGGCACTCCCATATCAATGATTGACCCAGAAGACCTCTCACCACTAACGTCAACTTTTTGTACTCTATTGGTTAAGTAAGACTGAATAAGATCAATAGCCCGGTTCTGAACTCCGTAATGTTTAAGTTTATAAATGAGAGTTGCATGACTAACACAATCAAAAGCCTTGGATAAATCGCAAAAAATACCGATTGCGTCTTTTGAATTTTCCCAGGCATCATATATGTGCTTTAAGAGCACCGAGCCGGCATCAGTTGTAGATCGACCTTTAGTAAATCCATATTTATTTATTTATTTATATTTATGTAGCAGCTGGTTGGAGTTAAAATGAGCTAACAGTTGATTAAGAATAACCTTTTCAAATATTTTACTTAGCGTAGGCAATACCGAGATTGGCCTGTAATTGGCAGGATCTTTTTCACTTCCCGACTTGTAAAGAGGAATGAGTTTACTATGTTTCATTAAGTCGGGAAAAACACCTTCGTCAACGCATCTATTAAAAACATAGGCTAAGCACGGTGCGATATCTAATATAATAGAACCTAGCACTTTTGTTGACATTCCCCATAGATCCTCCGTATTTTTTATATTTAATAACTTAAAAGTTTTAACAATATCAATAGCCTGAACATATGAAAAACTGAATATACTATTACAACTTTCAACACTAGATTTTAATAGCGTCATTGCTCCTAAAGCTGATGCATTTAAGGATTGGGTAACAACTTTAGGTATACTGGAGAAAAAGCTACCGAATGCGTTAGCAACTTCAATGTCTTTTGTTAAAACTTTATTATCTATCTGTAATTGTATCTGCTTATTCCGAGTTTTTGATTTTCCTGTTTCGTTATTTACTACTTTCCAAGTGGCTCTAATTTTATTAGTTGAATTTTCTATTTTATTCCTTATATACAAAGATTTCGCTACATGACAAACTTTTTTGAAAGTTTTGGAATATTTCTGTATGTATATAATAAACTCACTATCATTCAGCATTGACTCCCTGGTAGCGTATAGATCATACGGGAATTAAAACGGGAATCAAAACGGGATTTAAAACGTTCGTCAGCATCATAGTCATTTAGAATTCAAATTAAGATCAGTTTTCCAACTTTCAACTGTTATAGCACGCTCGTTCACCACAGCGCCTAAATCCGTCGCGTTTATAAATTAAAATAGTTGTCTCATGTAATTCTAATTGGAGGAATAAGATCTGCACTGCCGTCCCGCAATGGGGTGTATTGTGCATTGTTCCCCTGCTAACCTCACCCCAGCCAGCCCAAATCCTTAAAGTAACGGAGAAGGACTTTGGGTTGGTGACAGCATTGTTCTAGCATCCCCGATGTTCTCATCTAAAGAGTCATACTATTTGTTAGTACAAAAGGTGTAACAGTCTTCTACTGTATTGTACAGGGAGCATCAGCGAAGCCTACAACTCACCCGAACGGTTCCGACGACTTGCAACAGCGCGCTCGTCTGCTACAAATGCAACGGTCGCAGCAAATGCTTGTCTCTCCCGAGGTACTAACCAAATATAGCTTCATTTATAATAACTTTCTGTAAGCATATACCCCCTATCTTATAAAAAGTTAGCGGTGACATTATGTCACCATTACGTATGGTAATCAACACATCAAGTCTGCGCTAACTTTTTCTAAGATAGACCGATAGGCTTATGCAAATAACAGACAATGAATTGGATTTTATACTATTAAATCTCGTAATGATAAGTGTTATTTATATTTTCAGGCTGCTGAACAACCACAGCCGGATTTGGGGTCAACAATAAACGCACTCGTTTCTGAAACGCCGCCTAATGTCACCCTCACGCGGGGAGATTATCATAATCTATATCAAACAAGTCAGTATCTGTACAAATATCTAACGGTTTAATAACCTTTTTGTATGGAATTGCATTATATTAATACTGTAGATGGTTTATGTCATCAGAATTTATTGTAACATATAATATGCCAAATGATATGCTAAAATGAATTCAGCCTTATTTCCGTCCGTGAATATACTCTATGTAAAGGGCATAACACCGTCATAATTGCTAGTTAAGCTGAGTGGTTCGATGAGTAGTAAATGACTCATAGATTGATTTTTCAAATTGGTTGGTTTTTATAGAGCATGACTTGCATTATTATTATTAAATATTTCGTATTGATTTTATGAGTTACGCAATGTCTTTTGATTATAAATTGAGTTTATGTTTTTCATATTACAGATCAAATGGGTTCAAATTATGGTACAATTAAAATTACGTCCACGCAACAAAATCCTATGCTGAGTCGACAACTTAGCGTAAGTATTTTTTATAAAAGAATTTTGCGAGTAGCGATATTACCGCATGTTACCGGTTCATCAGTGAGCTTTTCAATTTCTTATTTAAAAAAGAACACTAATAGATAAGTACAAATGTTTGACAGGTGGGTGGTTCAGGTGGTTACGCACACAGCGGTGTTTCAACGCACACAGCAGCAGCTCTGCATACACCGATGACACCGCAGCCGTATCATCGCCCGCCCCGCCCACATCTAGGTAAAACTTACTACTTATCAATATCTCACTAACGAACTTAACATACATAATAATCTATATTATCATTGAAATTGGTAAACATAGTGAAGTTTTACACTTAATGATCTTATTATTCAACAAAATTCTAACGTGTCAAGTTTACTGTGGTGAAAAAAAATCCTCAAGAAATTGATATTTATAGCTAATTCAAGCTGATTATAGCTGCTTTTGCTATTTCCAGACAAAGTAGAGTGTAAAAAATACAATTTAATTATTATATATTTTTTGATCGTGTGCTAAGAATTGAAAACGTTAGCTTTCTATAGCTACTGGGGTCCTTGACAAAAGTTAAAAAACGAATGAATGAAAACCAACCAATCCTGATATAACTAGAATACTATGAAAAAGCAAGAGTATCATAATAGGATTTGAGTTTTTTGTACGAGTACAGGGATCCTATACGCAGTGCGTCTGCCACACCAGACGCTATGCAACCTCACGGGATGACAATTATTGGTAAATGGGTGAAACTAACGGTTGAGGTTACGATATAACGGATTACAATTAGATTCTACCTATTTTACTTGGTCAAGTGTGTGCGTGAAATTTTCATGCATATAATCTCAATTTTAAATCATACTCTGTCTAGTGCATGGTTTAGGTACTTACGCATTATCATAGGAACTTTCTCTGTATTATGATGATAATTCTATGCTTTATTTCCATAGCACTATTCTAATATGTTTTACTATTTATATATTTAGATTTTAAAGTAGATATTAATATGTAAAGAAAACGCAAATTATTTTTATTATAATTAATGATAGCGGTTTATGATCGAGTGGTTTTTTGAATGGTACTTTATGGCTTTGAAATACTAAATTTTCTTGAAGTAAGGTAGAACTAGACTAGATTTCAATTTGACATTGACGCATGACCTTTACGAGAGAGACTCCTCAGCATGCCCCGTAGTCGACTAGATTAGCGTTATGCCGGGATCGGGATGAATCTTAAGCTCCTAGCTAGATTTGAACTAATTGCATGCCGCGACTATAACCTCTCGGTACTATGGAGTCCGTCGAACCAGTACGTAGCGCCGAGGCGCGTCAGGCGCCGGCGTCGAAGCGCGACTTGCGCGCGTTTCGCTCGCGGCTTTGACGCCGACGTCTGTCCGGCGCGCGGCCTCGGCGCGTCGCGGCAGGAGCAGGCTAGGTAGGCGAGGGCGGGGCTCGCCGGCCCGCACTAACGCGGCGTGTGTGGCAGTGGGCGGCTACTACGAGGACGGCGCCGGCCAGTCGGCCTACTGCGGCGAGTACGCGCGCTGCACGCCGCACGCGACTCACGCGCCGCACCCGTCGCATCCGCCGCACCCACAGCATCCGCCCCATCCGCCCCATCCGCCCCACGACCACCACATGCAGTGTGAGTACTCGCCACGCATAACGAACCAGTCCCGCGAACCGCGAGTCGCGGCAGCACCGCCACCGGGACATATCAAAGGTCAGATCTCATTCGACACTCGCAGGGAGTGGCGGACATCTCCTATTAACTCTATCGCTGTGCATGCTACCCCTCCGCATTCTGCGCCCGACATCTTCGCTTCTTTGATCCGTAGAGACCGCAGTCGTATACGTGACTGTGCGATATTATTTCTTATACAAGTATTTACGCATTATATTCGCATGCTGGATAAGGTAACTATACAGAGTGATTTGAAACAGAGTTAGGGGTCTTGTAATCCGGTTAGATGTCGTTCCGAGGCGAGTATCTACGGCGGGTTCGAATAACATGTCGTGCGTTGCAGGTACCGGGAACGGCAGCCCCGCCGTGGGCGTGGGCGTGGGCGGCACGAGCTCGGGCGGCACGTCGGAGTACGTGCGCAACGAGCTGCGCGCCGTGGTGGGCGCGCGCTCGGCGCGGCCCGACCTGCACCCGCTGCAGCCCCCCGACATGGACAACATCATGACCTTCGACATGTCCGCGCCCGGTGAGTATCGCGCCTCCGACCGACCTTCGGTTACACAGTTGTCTCGATTCGACGACCGCGCGCTATGCCGATTCGTTCTCGAATATCGGCTAGGGTTCCTCCGTCCCGATATCGTCGCTGGCGTTTAAATCTCCTTACCGATAATTGTGATTAACATGACAGTAGAAATTGACGTGCATTAATCCTCCGTAATTTTGTTTATAAATTGTATGATTGATTACCCGACTGAACGATAATTTGGTACTCGCGGTGGGAGCGGTACCGAACGTTGTCAGTGCGCGGGTGGCCCCTGCCAATGTATACGTGTGTGCGTACGTAGGTGGCGGCAGTGTGGTGGGGGGCAGAGCGCCTTCGGCCGCGCCTAGCTCGTGGGAATCGCAACAGAGCACCGCGGTAAGCTTTGGACGCGACCTGCGACTTCAAATCATCTAGTCACTTCACTACTATATCGGTTTTCATTATTTTTGTAGACTTACTTATAAATACGTATTGAGTCTGCTCTGCTGCGTGTGTTGTCGAGTCGATCATCTTGATACGTAGATGCCGAGTTAGAGAAATGTACCCACAATGCTTTTATTCCAATATAAAGTTCAACTGCCCTGCGATCTCGGATGCTTCGATAGACATAATTTGACTTAACTTCTCCATAAAACGGAGGATTATATTAGTAAATTTTTGTTTTATCGAAATGTTTTGTCTAATTATGTTATCGACATCCATGATCGCAGGTTTGATGATATAATAATTTTTTTTCAAGCAATTGTCTTAAGTGACGTTCTATGATTGTTGTTGCATGGAGGCTATTGTTGGTACATTCCTAATAAGCTTTTGTGATGTGATGTCTAATATTTCTTCATAGTGAAAGAACCTTTATACAAGTACATACTTTATTTTTCTTAGATGAACCGTGTCAGGTTATGTCGGGCTTGTAGGTTTTTTAGATTGTGGACGGAACCTAAGCTTTTTAAAGTTTTGGGGGAAAATGGCATGCGCAGACGAATGTGTGGTGAAGGTTTTGTGATTTTAGATGAGAAAAGCGTTTAATTTTGCCATAGTTAGTCTGCTTCTTGTACGCTTACATAAAGTTGATAGACGAATTAGTTCGACCATTCAATTTGTAGATTTAAATTTGAAAAACATGCATGATAAATATTTTGAAAGTCTAACTACTAGTGAGTAGTGATCAAAACTAGTCGTTGAGCTACTTTTTTTTATTTAGAGTTAAAACCCCGGAAATATGAGCAGACGTAAAGTAACAATTATATAAAAATATCTACGAATGAAGGTTTTTGAACTAACACACAATGCGCACATCATTGATTGTGAGCATCACCACTGCTTTTGTGATCCTTTTGATGTCCTCTTTTAATTAAAAGTTCGAGCTTTTGAATCGTGACGTTTCTGCTAAAATTATAAAAGATAATATTGGGTCTGTAATCAACCATTATATTATTATTGAAACGATTTTAGTTCTTGATTTAAATTCTATCAACATAAAAAAAACATTGTTCATACTATCTGCACTCTTGTCTGTCCGAACGCCATACCACGCGTAAAGACTTTCAGAATTGGCAACGCTGTAATGGAGTGACTTGCCTTGCTTCTACTTCTTCATGATATGCCTGTCTCGGACAGTGTTACCAACTTATCTGTTCATGTCTCATTCTCTAGCATGCCATCTGGCTGCTCTACTGCGAAGTGAAGCATGAATGAATATCAATTTTCAATGCACATTTTTACAATCAGAACAATATCTACATCCCATCAAAGTGAAACAGAGTACCTACAGATTATCTTTAACCAAGTTATAAAAATTTAAAAAAGAGAACCATTGTTTTTGATTTTTGATAAACCAGTTAACTAAAAGAACAGATAAGTTGTTGGCACTGTGAGAGTGTAGTGGTATGGTATAGTGAGTGAGGTTGTTGGATTGTGGCACAGAGTACTACGGAGGCGGCGGCGGACGGTGATGCGACGCAGACGGCGGGCGCGGGCGGGGCGGCGGGCGCGGGCGCGGGCGCGGGTGCGGGAGCGGGCGCGGGCGCGGTGCAGGGGGGCGAGACGTGTAAGGCCTCGTTGCTCCAGAAGCTCCTGTCGCAGTGACCGCACCCCGCGCACCTCACCCCCTCAGCTCTCGCTGACATTTGCATTTATTACATTCTCGCTGTTCCGGACGATCGACCGAGGATCGGTCGCACCGATTTCTCTACGTGGTACCTCTGCGGCTGTAAATCTCACCATCGTGAGACTAACATAGTACACGTATTTATAAACCTCGTTTGTAGTATGGTAGTGCTAGTGATATTTTCGAGTTGTAAAAATTGTTTCGTTGATATATTTTTAACCTAAGTTCTATAAGATCGTAAAATATCTATTTCTATGTACTTTTACTACATTTTAAACGAGATACGATTCGATACGAAATTCGTTGGTAGCTTCCTATTTCGAAAATAGTGATTTACGTACATGAGTGATTGACTTGTACGCATTAGTATACATACATACACAATATACAATAGAATAATACTGCGTGCAATATTGTATAATGTAGATTAAACACATGTTTTGGCGTTGTGAACGTTATGTATTATAGTATGAAAGTCAAATGTTACCTGTTATGACAAAGTAATTTGTATTATACCTAGTATATGATTAGATCACGTGATGTCGAATTGAATGTTTCTCTTTAGGAGAATATTATTATTTTAACTTGTAAATAATATGTTGTTAAATTATAGCTGTTACTGTATTGTAAATATTTTGTTAAATCATTTCATTCTGTTACATTTTTTTAATTATGAATCCATTTATTTGATTAAATATGAATAATTTTCGATACACGTTTGTATTTTATGTTTTGACCGAACTTTTTATTTTGCTCTTTATTATCTTATTTTTTGACATTCGCACACTTTGTGTTATCTATCAGAGAATGAATAGTGCAACTTGTACTAGTGCACCATTTAGTCACCGTATGTATGAGAATAGTGTGAACCCCCCTATTGGAAATTAACGTTTATGTCTAACTTAATTCATGTACAATTATTGTATTTGTAAAATTTTACCTCCTTGACGCTATAACCCTTGTCGCAGTTTAAGCTTAATAATTGCTTGATAATTATTGATATTACGATGTTAAAGATAAAGTCAGTGTGTGAGCATTTGGGGGATATGATCTACTCGTTATAGATTTAGGAATAGTGAGATAAAGCTGGCTTACACCAACGCAGTTCGCTATTTCACTTGATAATCCTTTTTCTAAAATGTTTACAGACCTTCTCCCGTCTGATGAATGTTGGAATCTCATTTTGCTCTTTTGTGTTTGCCAATGAGTAACCATTTCAAAAAAGTCATCGTCAATGTGACGTCAATGGAAAATATTGTACAGTACACATTGTAAAGTTGACGATGTAATGCGTACCTAATTATTAACATCATTGTAAAAATATCCTTTATATATTTTGAAAATTGCGAGTACCGACCTCTAAACGTATGTTATTGATAAGTTTGTGTAAGCCCTTTTAAAATTTAAAGATTTCGGTGTCAGCAAACTTTCTGTAAAAATTGTGCATAACATCAATGTTAAATGTCATCATTAGTGTACTAAATTTAGACACCAAGTAACAGTGTTTTATGGTGCTTTAACAGTAATGAACTTAAAAAGGTATTGTACACATTAGAATACCCTCATATCGCCAGTACTATGTGCGTACACGATGCTTTTAAACTTATAAAAAAATGTCAGTTAAGATATCTTCGAGTTTTCTACTCTCGGTCACAGCACTGTCATCTGTGTCAGTGATCCTAAACCAGGATAGAAAAATAGCGTCAGATATGGATCATTACTGTTCAAAACCATGTAAACAGTTATAAGGTTAGCGTTGCACAATATTAGTAATTTTAAATTAATGAATGTGGTGTTGAAATCTGTATTTTGTAATACTTATAACTTTTTGTGTAAGGTCTATAATAATATTGTTGTAGCTCCCTAAATTTCCTAATGGGACCATAAGATACGCCTAAACCCTTATATGGAAACATTGAACAATAATACATGATTTCAAATGCTATTAAATATTCGGAGACGTAGGGTTCATGTTGCAATGAGAGGATTTGCACTTGTCGAATACCGCTTCTTTGAACTGCCCACGGCTTTACTTCGGGAAAAAACTAAAACTTAAGCGGATATTAAGTACTTAAACAATTTAGGGGGTTCGCTCACTTTAGGTATAAAATTCATAAAAGTAAGTTAAGTTAATTCATATTTTTAAAAACTCCAATCGTAAATAATGTAGATCGTAGATAAACACATAAGAGTAAATTGTGATGACTAATTTACCTAAATAATGAACGTACAAATATGTATAGAGTATCCATAAAACCATTTAAATTATTGATAAAATCTATAGGACATAACGAAGTAAAAATATTTTTGTACCATTTCGAAATAAAATAGTTCAGATGTAGTCACTGACCAAATTTTTCGTCACAGTTCATTCAAATAAAGTAATATAAATAGTGAGATGATATAAGCTTTACAGAGCGCGATCGTATAGCAATACTAATGTAATTCATTCCATTTCTATTGTGAAGGAGATTATAATACTGTCTCCTTTCTTTAATAGAATTCAAATCAATTGAGTACAAGTGATGGCCTTGATGTGGAAAATGAAGCAAATAGTCGAGAGTAGCAAAGTCGTACGTAGCCGACTACATACCTATATTGGAAGTTATTTATCGAGTCGCTAGATGATCAGCATAAAATGCCGTCACTAAGTTACAACGTTTCTATGACGAATATATGTACAACAAAGGTTATATTTTTTGCAGATGTATGATAAAATATAATAACTAGTTTATGTCAAAACTATGAATAATGTTTGAAACACGTCCATTGCATGAATAAATATTGGAATTACCTTTAAAATGTTTAAATTATTAGCGTTTTCATGCCGTAACAAATGCATATGTGCCTCAAATCATAGATGAACAATATTTTTTCAATGTCATCTTTGTATTTAAACAATAAAACATAAATTATATTGTAATATTTTGTAGTGATGTGTAGGTGTATTGACATACCACTTAAAATAAGTGACGTTTGTAAATCAATCAAAATAATTTTCAAGATCGAAATATACTTTTAAAAATATAAATTTAGTCATGAAACCGCACTAAATAATTGCAAATAAATAACCCCTAAATATTAAGGTATGGAATGTGGAATCTTGAGGGATCTATGAAACGGTAATCTCATTGTTAAAAACTCATTGTCTTCCAAAGTTACAACTAAAATTAAAAAATATCCCATTCAGTGGCGCCTTTATCAAAGATGAATTATAGATATTAAATGAGTCTGAGAGCGCCACTGATTATTAAGAAATACATGCTGGAACACTTCAACAATATTACAAAAATTGTTCTATTTAGGCTGTCGAACGGGCTGAGCTGACTTGTGTTTGCTCAATTCTGTAATATTTAACTTTCGTGTAAATAATTTAATCAAGATTCCATGCGAAATATCTCTACCTCGTTTTCCAAAGTATGTTTTGAAACTGTGAAATTGATGGTGTGATGTGCATCCAAAGATGACTGTGAGTTATATATTCGTAGCGTAAGGCAGAAATGTTTGTCGTGGTAAACTGCTCTTTACATGCTTCTCGTATTGGTTGAACATCAGTGATTTAAAAAATAAAGTGATTTATTACAAGTAAGGTGAACGAACTAAAACTTGCATTTCTGCTATTGAAATAAACCAATTGATTTCTATAGTCTTATAATACGATCAACGAAGGGAATATTTATTATATTATCTATTTAAAAAAAATATATTTAACTTTTTATAGGCTTTTGAATGGATATTACTTATATGCAAATCATAATTAAAGCTAGGGAAATTATATTCGTCTCGATGTAATGGATTGATATGGTGTAAATCAAACTAAATAAATAACTGTACAAACTGCAACAGTGTGCGTGGATATTACGATATGCTAGTGTGTGCTAAATGTACCTCTAAGTAGGTATTTATTTTCAGTGTTTACTTTAAGATTTACGAATTGGGTTGGCCAATTCTAAATGAATTTTAACTTTAAACTTTTCGGGATTAATGATAATGTGAAGCTAATATAGGCATCATAGATTTTACAATTATAAAGAGTTCAGGAGAAATTGGTATATTAAAATGTTACATTATAATTTTGAATTCTATGTAAGAATAGGATGATTGGATAAATTATAAATTACTCTATGTCACAGAGTAAGATGAGCAAATAAATTTTTCAATAAATAGGGTCCAAAATTCCATCCAATAAAATCCCAGAAAATGTATTTGGACTGTTAACAATGTGATAATATCAATGTAAAAAGTAATATTTTTTTACCGATCTTGATATTGCTCTGTGGCACGGAATGAGTATCACTTTGCATATTATAATGTAAACATGGATGTGTACGGGAATCTCTGTTTCTAAAGAAAAACATAATTAGTTATTAGTTTTTGTTATTATTATTTTAAACAAACCAAGTTATTGTTATTCCTTAGATGTGAAATAAAGAGTTTTCATGAATTCCTCGGTCCAGAGGTGACACTTGTGATAAAATATTTATTTATTATAATGATAATGATTGGATGACAGTTGCTAACACACGAGGCATTCCCGTACAATTGATTTTATTTTTTGTATAAAATCGTGCCTCTTGTCTTGGCCTGTGGTCCGTTAACATGGGTATGTTATTATGTGAATATTGCTAGGTCTAACGTTCTCTTTTAGAATAATACACATCGACTAATTATGTTTTTCTAAAATGCTAAAGTGATTGTAAATATTGGTCACTCGCAAAAAGGATGTTTAAGAGTGTTGTACCTATTTGGCCGCGTTCTTAGAACTTCAGAACCCTTGAACCCCTTGCATGTTTAAATGCCAAATTAACGATGTACTGTTCGAGAGAACTTGATGAGTTTGATAAATAGAACTAGTCCGAGCTTCCTACATTACATCTTTTATGTGGGTGGCCGCTATGTCTGTGTTGTTTAGTTTTTCAGATATCTAGCTGATTAAGGCCTTTTGTGTTGCTGTGCATTTTTAAGCATTGTATGTATGTTTATATATTATTATAACTGTGAATAGCTAAAAACATTATATTTTTACGAATAGAATACACAACCAAAGTTGTTACGAAGTAATGGTTGATTAAATGATAAAATAATATAGGTCGTTATGTTTATTTTGGAAATGATACAAAATAGTAAAGTGTAGCATTATAAGTACATCCGATCGAAGCCTTCACATAACCGCCCTGATATTAGTAAAGTCGAATTTATTATGTTTGGCAAAGAGTTGGATATTACAAAAATATTTATAATTATAATAATACATAGATTAAATCACGAGTAAGAAAGAGCGCAAGTACCTACTGCTTGTGCCTCTTTCGTTCCTACGTAGCCAGTTCCCCGGTCATTTACCGTACGGTATTGGTCAATTAAATCAAACAACTTGTACTAATTAATAATGTCACCCGAGGTAATTCGAATTGTAATATTTTTATTCATCGAAAATCAGGCGTATGAGTACATAACATTTAAGTTGTATTTTTTGTACATTTTAGATTCGAAAATATATTAATATCAAATAAGAAGTGTTTTTATTTATGCTTCCTATTTGAATTATAGTAAATACTGGTTTGTTGGTCTTCATATATAAGATAAGTAAGAACCAAGAGGATTGATAGGCTGTCTATATTTTATGTGTTGGGAAAAAAAATAGGTGCGTCATTCAACAGTGTTCCAATTACACATAGGTGGAGTGTTCCAATACTGCTCTAACGTATGTTAATTTACCTAAATTAGCAACTCTCCACTGCCAGGCTCTACCAGACTCTGCCAGAGAATAATTGACAGCGCTTGTGCGGAAACAGTTTTATACTACAAAATGAGATCTGACGAACAATCGATTAAAAACGATAATTCTTGAAATGTTAAATGTAACAAGCGACATTCTAACGGAATACGGTATAGTGTTCATTATAGTAGTAGTTAGTGTTTTGTGGTTTTATTGCTTGGCGGCTTCTGTGATTCAGATGAAGTGGCTGCCGTGGAAGAAACGACGTGATGAGCTTCAAGTGTGTCTCATAGAGGTGAGTATATAATTTTTTTTTTATTTATAGATACTTTTTTCAAATTTAAAAAAAATATACATTCTAATACCAATATATAATTCACAACTAGAAAGGTCGGTGGATTCGGTATGGTAAGTTATATTATTTTTACAGCTCAAGTCTGAATACAGGGTGTAACAAATGAGGTGGACCAAAAGCAAAAGGGCGATAGGGGAGCTCAATGGCTATCCGTAGAACCCCCATGTATGTTCAGCGATATTCAGTCGTTCAAAAGTTATTCCCACTTTTATGTTTTTTGAAGTGAAAACTTCTTTAGCGGCGCTGGGTGGGTAAAAACTTTCAAACTCGCGTCAGGGTCACGTGACGTCGAAAAAGCGTAAGATCTTATTTAATTTTTATACATTGCTCGTAAAACAAGAGACGACAAAAGAACACACTTGCGGTCACGCGACGTATGACTCAAACAATTAAATAGTGTTGTGGCGACATGACGTGACGATGACGTGGCGACATGACGTGACGTGACGATGACGACGAAGCCAACGAAGACACAGACACATTCGCGCTTGCGCGAATGTGTCTGTGTGTGTAAACAATTAAATAGTGTTGTGGCGACATGACGTGACGATGACGTGGCGACATGACGTGACGTGACGATGACGACGAAGCCAACGAAGACACAGACAAATTCGCGCTTGCGCGAATGTGTCTGTGTCTTCGTTGGCTTCGTCGTTGTGTCACATTCGCGCTTGCGCGAATGTGACACAACGACATGACACAATCACAATGACACAGACACATTCGCGCTTGCGCGAATGTGTCTGTGTCAGTGTGTCTTCGTTGTCTTCGTCGTTGTGTCACATTCGCGCTTGCGCGAATGTGACACAATGACATGACACAATCACGACTGTGGTTATTACGGTAGGTATTACGTTGTTGTGATGTTTTGTAGGTATTACGCGCTTGCGCGAATGTGTCTGTGTCTTCGTTGGCTTCGTCGTTGTGTCACATTCGCGCTTGCGCGAATGTGACACAACGACATGACACAATCACAATGACACAGACACATTCGCGCTTGCGCGAATGTGTCTGTGTCAGTGTGTCTTCGTTGTCTTCGTCGTTGTGTCATTGTGTCACATTCGCGCAAGCGCGAATGTGACACAATGACATGACACAATCACGACTGTGGTTATATTTTTGAAGTGAAAACTTAAAAGTGAAAACACAACGTTAATATTGAAGTTTTCACTTCTGCCGGCACTCCCGGAGTGCTACCATTTTTTTTTTTCATTAACATATTTTAGGTTAGATTTCCCAAGTATACCCAAACTATCAAGGCTACAACCGTAATTTTTTTACACCTTGTAGCTTAATAGTAGACTTTTCGTACTGCAATACCAGTTTGAGTCGTTATTTGATTGATTTCCAAATAAAAAATAATCTTTGCAGAAAAATCCGAAACCTGAACTTCCGCGAAAAACTTTAGGAGCAATTTAAAAAAAAAACTTGCTGAATATTTTTTTCCACAACCTATCTTAAAAACTTCCTCCATTTATGGAGAAGTTACCCTGAAAATTTCATAAGGCTAGTACAGAAGGATCATGTTAAAAAGTGAACTCATGTGTTGTAAAAGAGCTGAAATCGACGGTTCAATCGACCAACACGATGGTCCGGGCAAGGCTCAGATTGTATGCCACCCCTTCTAATCAATTGCTCTTGGTATATTCTAGCAGCCTCTCGAACGTTTTCTTGAGCTACAACATGACAATAATACATTTCTGCATATCTACGAGGAGAATATGGCATGATACACTAATCGCAAAGTTTGTACAGTCCGTAAACGCGCAGTTTGCGTTAAAGTAAATTAATCCAAATTCAGACTCCTGAGTGGCCGCACTTTTCACAACCTGACTCCGTAATAAAGATTTAAAAACTAAAACCCGACTACGAAATGCTAGGTAACAAGTTTAACTTTTTTAGACTTCACACCTAATCCACTGTTGGTTTCTTGATTTATTTAACTTCATCACGGGTTTAGTCGCATGCTTAATGTTATGTAGTTTAACATAACTAGCATCCGACTACAACCATGTTAAGTAAAAAAATCTGTTTTAAGTAAAAAAAAACAAATTCTGTTAAGAAAATTTTTAAAGTTAAACTTACTTCCTAACTTTTCGTATTTGGGTTTTAGTTTTTAAATCTTTATTACGGAGTCAGGTTGTGAAAAGTGCGGCCACTCAGGAGTCTGAATTTGGATTAATTTACTTTAACGCAAACTGCGCGTTTACGGACTGTACAAACTTTGCGATTAGTGTATCATGCCATATTCTCCTCGTAGATATGCAGAAATGTATTATTGTCATGTTGTAGCTCAAGAAAACGTTCGAGAGGCTGCTAGAATATACCAAGAGCAATTGATTAGAAGGGGTGGCATACAATCTGAGCCTTGCCCGGGCCATCGTGTTGGTCGATTGAACCGTCGATTTCAGCACTTTTACAACACATGAGTTCACTTTTTAACATGATCCTTCTGTACTAGCCTTATGAAATTTTCAGGGTAACTTCTCCATAAATGGAGGAAGTTTTTAAGATAGGTTGTGGAAAAAAATATTCAGCAAGTTTTTTTTTAAATTGCTCCTAAAGTTTTTCGCGGAAGTTCAGGTTTCGGATTTTTCTGCAAAGATTATTTTTTATTTGGAAATCAATCAAATAACGACTCAAACTGGTATTGCAGTACGAAAGGTCTACTATTAAGCTACAAGGTGTAAAAAAATTACGGTTGTAGTTTTGATAGTTTGGGTATACTTGGGAAATCTAACCTAAAATATGTTAATGAAAAAAAAAAACATAAAAGTGGGAATAACTTTTGAACGACTGAATATCGCTGAACATACATGGGGGTTATATGGATAGCCATTGAGCTCCCCTATCGCCCTTTTGCTTTTGGTCCACCTCATTTGTTACACCCTGTATATGCCTTCCAATATCTGGGGGTTCGATTCCCATCTAGGTTTTAATATGTGTTCTATTATATAAAAATGTATGTAAGTGCTTTATCTCTGTCTCAAAGATAAGTTATTTTTAGTAGGCTTGGATAATAATATATTTTAGTTGTGCACATAATGGAATAAAAGCGTAGTTTTAGTAGAGTTGGAGAAAATGTATCCAAATACTTTCTTGAGTGATGAGTGGAGCTTCTTTACGTCGACAAATCGCGAGGCGTGGTCGGTATTTTGCCTGAAATCTGGACATACAATTTTTCTAACGCCCTATCGACGACCTATCTTCGATAAGTCCTACACAAGTAAATCCCAACTCTGACGGACATACCCGATGGGAATTCGTTAGGCTCTTAATATAGTTCTACTAAATTCCCATCTCCACAGACCAACTACTTTTCAGCCCGAAATACCTAAATTACGTAAATGCTAATTTAGCATAATTAACATGTAACATTGTAACGATGATCAATTGGATGAGGTCAGATAAATTTGCAGTAAATTGCCACAAAGTCGGTTAGAATCATAATGGTAAGGACTTGAAATGGTGACCCAACTAAAAAACTAAGTACCTAGGTATTATTAAACATACTAATTTATCAAAATCGGTTCTTTACATTCTATCATTTCTATCGGAGTAATAGCGTAATATACATAAAATCTACATACAAAAAAGTATTTGTATCTACTTATACCTAATTAGTCGAATTGAGAACCTCCTTTCCTGAAGTCTGTTGAAAACTTTAAAACTTGAATCTTAAAAGCAAACACATTTTTTTGTAAAATAGTAAAGCACCTACTTAACTATTTTACAAAATAATATGTTTGTAATTCTGAAAAAGTTACACAAATATAGACAGCACCAAAAGTAGGTAACTTCAGTTGCTGTAAACAGACTGATTTTACACAGAAAGAGTTTCTGTTGCGCAACCGTTGCCTAAATATTTAGATTATTTGTTCAGCTGCTTCCAATATAAATGCAAATCTAAATAATTGTTGAAACAAACGATGCCCACATTTCATTAAGAACGTTCTGATATTTATTTTACTTACCGGTGTTTTTACATCGCGGAGGCGGCGGGGGGTGTGTAAGAAATTGGGAGCGATGGGGTACGAGTACCGAGGGCTGAGTCCCGGTCTCTCGGCTCGCAGCTCGTAGAGGTAGTATAGAGTCGCACGCCCTATCGCACACACGCATGCGTTTAAATCGTCCTTCATCCTGTTGCACGCAAAATATTACGACCGAACAATACAGTAGGTACCAAGAAAACATCCTTGCGCAGCACCTACACTTAAATTATACCAAATATCTGAAAATGTAGAAGTAATTTTATAAAATTTAGGAACTGTAGTAAAGATTAGTGCTGAAAAGTTTTGCTGAAGGGTTAAAAGTGTGGTAAAATGCCTTGGAACTGTCCGTGGTCGCGCGACCGTGTGCGGCCGCCGCCGGTGGTGGTCTCTCCTCCGCTACACTTGATATCACAGGTCAGTGTCATAAATCTGATATCATATATATTTTATGTGGAATTACACCTACTTTAGTAGAACTAAATTTTTGATTGTAACTTAAATACCTACTAAATTGTAACGGTCTATCTTGTAAAAAGTTAGCGCAGACATGATGCCTTGATTACCATACGTAATGGTGACATAATGTCAACGTTAACTTTTTATAAGATAGACCGCAAAAGAACTTAAGGTTTTTGGACTGCTTTTATTTAGTATTTTTACATCTATCTTTGTTTAAATTGTATGCATAAAAATACAAAATTGTTTACTTACGTAATTTTGTCATAAGAGCATTATCGTGGATATCAATAAAACTATTAGTTTAATAAAAAAAAATGATTAAAACATATCGGCTGTTATTGAACTAAACTATTTAAATGAACTAAGTAAATATATGAATGCTTTAATGAGTTCATTGACTATCCAATTATGTGACGTTGGATGCCATTCGAAAGTTATGGGACAATCCCAACACATTAATGTGGTAGTCTAAATAATCCTCGATATGTGTTTTAATGGATTTAAAGTGTTATATCAGCTGTATGCTCTTAATGTCATGCATACCCATAAAAATAAGATACGGAATAAGTACATCACGATCTTTACTAGTCCTAAAACAATTCAGAGAGTTCGAAATTGCGTTTACTAAAACATGCCGCTCATTTTGATGAGTAATAAAAATGCTGGAAGGTAAATGCATTAGGCACACACAATGTTATAGTTTGATATGCCACAGAAATAATTTAATTCAGTATGAATGTAGATGCAAGTTTTAGGTATTTCTTATTTTCAATTGGAATAATATAGGTAGATTTGTGGGTGGATTTTGGGTATTGCATTATTTGCATTTGATAGATGTGCTTAAATGAAATGAACAAAATTGAAACCTTGTGACCTTATGAACCTATGATTTTAAGATTTTTTTAAGGTGTCTTTTTTAAAAGTTAACTTAAGTATAGTGTTCGATAAAGAACACGAGAGGACATAAGGTAGGTAGGTCCGGTTAGGTCTTATATTAAATCCTAATATTGAGAATTCAGATGTTCCGTAGGGGTTTTGGAAAAAAAGAACAATACGTACCTATTACACACGTAACAACGGAAGTACCATAATGAATGAACGTGAGCTTTTGCAACACCCTGTATCTCCCTCATTCATCGAGCACGGCACGGGTGGTTTTCCGGTGTTATTGATTGTTTTTTTTTTGTATTTGTACCATCTTGGGGACCACTGACTGGTACGAAGTAAATTTATGAATTCTATGTATTTTAGAACTAAAGTGATTTAATTAATTTATCGACGTGTAATTGTTGTTTACGAATAAATGAACTATGAACTACTTAAAACTAAATTAAATATGTACTACAACATACATTGCTACAAGATACATCATTCGAGAGTTATGTGTTAGTACCTAGTTAAGTATTCATCGTGAAATACTGAAAAGATACCTGCTATAGTCGCTATCAGCTGGTCCGGGCGGGCCAGGCCTCAGTCGCAGGCCGTCGGCTCCCGGAGCCACCCGCATACTGCAGCGAGCATCGATGTAAACATGACCCAGTGTCCGTGCCGCGTACTGTGAACATGAACTAATATGCCTTGGAACTGCCTTTGGGGGTACGAAGCCCCAGCTCCAACATGTAGAGTCAGCGCACCGTTGAACCTCGCATTGCAGGTAATATAATATAAAAAAGTAATAAATGTTAAATTCAAGGTTAAATTACGAATAAAAACGCAAGAGCAAGTTGGAATATTATTTTAAAACTGAATAAATAAGATTAACGATGAATGATTTTCGGATTTGATTTTGCGGTTAATCATTTGACGCATGCGTATGTTTACCTAAGTAAGTATACCTATCTCTCGGATCCCTAAAAAATTCAATCCAAGAGAATGAGTTGATCGCATTGAAAATTTGATTTGAAGAAACTGGTGCGATTTTCAAGGCTGTGAATCCAATGTTTTTCTAAAACTTTTGCTATGTCGAGTATCCGTATTCAGAACGTCGAACTACGGCCTCAATTAATTATTTCGTATCTACTTTTTTATTTTATATAAAATACTTTTTTATTATTTTGTTAAGTTATGTTAAACACAAGGTACGGCACTTTATAAAGTGGCGTTGATCTTGGGAAAAATCAACATTTGCCATTGGGTTTCCCATGAAAAAGGTAAAGTTCGGCTTAAAGATGTACAATACGAAAAAAAGGTAAAACAAACTTAATAGGTACCTGATGATAGTTTTATCTCATTAATTTTTAAATATTATAATGTTTTCGGAACTCGTGCAAGCATCATGATGATAATCTCATGGACAATAGATTTCATTTATAAATCTGCTGTTCAAATTGAAAACAAAGGCCAAGTGATGCAACCCATTTTCATGCGTTAATTACACTAACTGGGCCCTAGGACGCATATTAATTAGGCTGTTATTCGCCTGCGTTTTATACTTTGTTAATGCCGAACAGTGGCATGGAATAACAAATAGATATCTAGTACTTGGGTACATTGATGCTGTTAGAATTGTGTCCGTGTCGTGCTGGACATAAGTTCTGTTGAAGAGCCAAACCGATGTGCTAATTATTTCTAAACTCAATGGGTAGGTACGAACGGCTACCGTTCGAAGCAATTCAGTTTTATGGCATCGACTGCTTGACCCAACTAAGCAAAGTGAAGTCAATAAAGATTAGGATTAGGACTACTTTCCGTAGTTAACTTGGCCATTGATTTAGAAGTCGTTGCTGAAAGTTGGCATAGCTCCGTTCAACTCGGCGTCTACATAATCTACATTCGATAGTACTAATTCGTATTCTGTGGTAGAACTAACGGTAGAATGCTAATGTGTCAGCGAGTAGCATTGTCGCATGTGAGGCAGATCAGAGGGCTTGGAGGCAGTAGCTTCCCAAACAGTTGCGCAAGAACAAGTGCCGCCCACGGCCGGGCCTGGCGCGGCAAATATCCCGCAAGTTCATTGTCACCTATTTCCGTGATACACAAACATAGGAATTTAGAAAGCATGTGTACTACAAACCTACCTACTATGTCGCAGTTGATACATATTTTTTCGTTGCAAAGTTGAGTAGACCAACTTATTGTCCAACATAGAAAAATGTAGCGGTTTATCGACTCCCACAAATCCATGTTTTGTGTTTACAATATATCTTAGAAGCTAAATAGTTATACCAACGACGGGTTATGTTCAAAGGATTAAGATTTAGGATTTAACCTAGTTATAGTAATAAATAATTTAATTCAGCGTAGCGACAGCGTAGAGGCTCTACGCAGGATATTAAATTCTACCAATATTTATTTTCCAAAATCATATTTTGATTTACATGAAATATTTCAGGCATGATCGCTATAGCGAATTTATTGGATACCTAAGGCTTATGTGTAGTAGTAGCACAAGGTAGCTAGAACAGGCTATCTACCTCGAGGCCGTAATATATAACGAACGTACATTTGTCCCGCAGAGGAAACCAGGCCGGCATCAACGAGGGGTTCCAATTAGATAAACGGCAGATTATACATTCAGTGCCGAATGTTGCCGTGTTTGATCTGAAGGGTTAATTGAATTAGGATATGGTGCGGGCTCCTAATTGATTATCAGGATGTTTATTACAACTTAACTAAAATAAGTGGTGAGTAATGGTTGTGATTGTTGAGAGTTGTGCATCAGTTTGGACAAGACTTGTCATGCGCAACGTTGAATCGACCATAACAATAGATATTTCACTTAAGTATATGCTACCTTGCTACCACAATCGGAGGTCAAAATAACTTGAAAGACATAAGTAGGTAGATATAAAGCTATTAGAGATCGATAGCTATGCAATGATTTGACATGTACTTAGATTCGAAAAGAGAAAGAAGACCTAATAGAATTGCAATTACAACTCAGATTAGAGTATTTGTCTGCACTCATGTAAAGGAAGTGTTCCTTTAAATATTTGTACGCTATTTTGAATAATAGAAGTGGACTGTATTCGTGCATCGGCGTGTTATCTGCGCTAGATTAAATAATTACAGTTTACTGTTCAACGTTTGTAAGTTAATTAGGAGCATATGGGGCTTCGTGTCCATCGGAGTATCTCAGACAATAAAACCTTTCAGAGGCGGTCCCTTTGAGATAGCTTTAATAAACCCTCTGTACCAACTGCCTATTATTATCGTGCGTGACTTAGGATATCATATCATTGTTTTACGCACAGTGTTGCCTTTCAATGGGGTTCTTGGCCATTTTTATACTTATACTTTGTCCCCCTTTATCATGAAATGGTCAAAACTTTTTTTTTAACGTATCTGTCTTATTTGTTTTCTCATAAGCAAGTCTGATGAAACTGAACACTTCAAACAGTGGAAGCCAAAACTCAAGTAGTTAAGTAGATACTACACCACTGTAGTACTTACCTTACAGTGAAGTACATATTCTCTGCTGTTAAGTGTCTTTGTTCATTCAATGTGTTTTTTATTGCTATATTTTTTTGTACAAGACTAAAACACAATCTTTGTACCAAGCATTAAGAGAATATTTATAATGTAGAGCTTCCATTTTCTTGTAAACTTTTATATAACAACTAGTAGTACGCCCCGGCTTCGCACGGGTAGCCTAAATAAATAAATATCATTATAATATAGCTAATTATGTTACTCATTATAAATGTATTTTCGAAATGATAAAAAATATAGACCCTATAGTATGTAACCCCCCCGCATATATTCCCGTGACCGGCAGCGGCGCGGCGCCCGCTGACTTTTTTCTAATAAGTACTTACATTTTTGAACTCGTGATATCTTTCGAATGGAATGTCCGAATTCAATAATTTAAAAAGTAATAGAAAGGTATTGAAGCAGTCTTAATTTTAAAATTTATTTAGATAAGGATTAATACCTAAGTACAAATAAAGAACGTTTTCTGGCGTCGTCATTTTAATTATATTTTTTTGATATTAAAACACTTATTATGACATATCTATAATAGTTAGACATATGCTGTCGCTGACTTTTTTGTGGATGATGATGTGTTCTACAAAATTGTAGTACATAATTTCTTTCTATCATCAATAGTTTCCGCAGCGCACGCGATGTAAGGAATTTCTTTTACACCTTGGGTTACATAATTGAAGTTTTAGTAAGGATCCCTATTTTTTTTGAAAATATAATATAGCCTATGTTCAGCACAGATAATGTAGCTTCACAACAGTGAAAGAATTTTTGAAATCGGTCCAGTAGTTTCGGAGCCTATTCGATGCAAACAAACAAACAAACAAACAAACAAACAATCAAATCTTTCCTCTTTATAATATTAGTTTAGACAAATACAAAAGGAGTTCCTTGTTCATACATAGAAAATGTTTTCCGTAACATAAGGTGTCTTATTTATTATTATTAAAGTCTAAGGTAAGGTGCACACCCAACTTTTTTCCATCACGTATTTTATTTCTTGTTGGCATCATAAAATTGCGAAAATGTGTACAATTCTAAGGTACGCTTCGTTGGATATAATACTTAGCTGTTTCCGCATGTTTCAATGAAAATAGTTTCGACGGGAGAGCTTATTGAATAAATACGAAAATATTTACATCGACACTGTGGCTCTACCATGAGTTTTTACTATACCATATTTACTATACTCGCTAGCGTCTGTAGTTAAAAAAATGTATGAAGATTTGTACAGCGCCTCTAGCGGATAGTTGGGTACTAAAATTCGTTATACTAATATTGACGTAACTACTGTAGTAAAGTCAGGCGATTTTACTGTGACATCTCATGGTAGAGCCACTGAGCATTATCAGTAAATAAATGAATTTTACTGTTAGACTTGTCATACCAACGAGACATCATTTTCAGCAAGAATTTGATAAGTAAGAAGGAACCATTACAACTTCATATTTGGTAATTTAAACCTGCATCACTTTACCCGATGGATCAAAACAAATCAAATATTTTTTTTATTCAAAAGTGAAAAAAATTATCTAAGTAGTAAGTACTACGCTCTAATCGGTCGACTGTACGAGCAATACGCAACGCTCCAACATTAAATGATTTACAACATATTACACCACATTCCTTTTGATCCATTGATTAAATGAGTTACTGCTCAGTCCACAGTTAAACTTCCATTGCGCTGGGAACAAGATTACTCTCACACATTTAATCGATGACAGACAGAGCTTTTTATCCGAACATCGTCTGTGACGTTATGACTGGGCTCGGAAGTGAAGAGCTGTCATTATGCTTTCGTAAAGCTAATGATGGTACTTTTAAAATTATGTTGGTGTAGGAAATAAATACATAAACTTTATATAAGGATGGTACTTTAAAAAGTGTACCTATAGGAAATTATTTCTGGGCGTCTAGTCGAAGCGACGCGTGACCCGAGGGCTGGTGAGTATCTGGCCCAGCGTATCAGCATTGCTATTCAGCGCGGCAATGCAGCCAGTGTTTTGGGTACGCTTCCGATTGGTACTGATTTGGATCAGTTGAACTATCTATAGATCGTTTGCAACGGTCTGTAGATAGCTCAACTGTTTCTTATGTATTTTATATGACAATGTACATTTTGTAAATACTGTATAGTCGTAAGTTTGTATTGGAAATAAATACGTAAACTTTATAATATGATTAAAAGGAAAACTTTCATAATGTTCAACATAACCCACCTTCATTTTAAACTTCTGGGATCGTTGTTGGAACTCTAAATCGTTACTAACGGCCCAATAAAAGTTCGGCTTTCAGTTTCCAGTTGGTGAAATGAACCGATACAAGCTTTGGAAGTGAAATAACATCAATCATTTTTGTTTCTAATTTAAATTCATAATTTGAATTGCGACCGGATGCTTGCGTAACGGCCAGTGTGCGGGAAAAGAGAACCAAACCGTCTGACCGGAAGCTCGGTCCCAGTAGATACAAGCATGAGTACCTTGCACTAAGCCACGGAAGATCGAGCTTCATTACTGATACGTTCGTTGTGTTACTGCGAGGAATTAGGACACTATACTACCTAACATAATTGCGGCATACTGCGTTGCGCAAAGCACCTTAGGGGAAAATCATACTTATGCTGGCATTTCTAGATAATTTGTAGAATTTATGCATCTATTTACTGTGTGATTTACGATATAATATCTGGTTAGGGTACGCGTACGAGGCATAGCGTAAAGGCAATAATTTCATAAATTCGTCGAGTCAACAATCTTGTAATATTATTTTACAGGATACAGGCTCCCTATACCATCTAAAACTACTACGACTATAGTACCTAATATAATATATATATAATAATATATATATATATATATATAGATATATATTTATAAATAATAATACATACAATCTCATATACTATACATATAATAGGAATCTATAAGCCTAAATAATAAAAATAAAATAAAGTTACAGACAGTAAGTAAGTACCTACTTATCAACCTAATTAAAATTTGGAGGTCACAGTATTGTTGCAAAGAGCGTGTTGAGTTACTTTAGGTATAATGTTACGTTACTGAAAAACAGTGCAAAACATGAGGCACTACAAAAACAGTTTACGGTTGGTAGAACACTGCCAGCTGTTTGACGTCTGTTACCTTCTCCAAACAAGCATAGGTACGTACCTATCTAAATATAGATAGATATATGTATATATTTTTCTTTCTTATTTATTTTTTAAGCTATTGCATAGCTTCTATCACGGGCCTTGAGCACTCTTGGAGACCGAATCCAGAAATTCCGTAACGAACTTAACCTAACACTGCGCATGCGTATTCCAGCAAAAATGCTATGCAATAGCTTTAGCGCGGCAGTCCCCGAGTGCCACACGTCTTTTTTTTACTTTACTTATAGACATTATAAGACCTATACTTATAATACAGACCTTACAAAACCTACCCATTTTTGCAATGACCTTTCTTGCAAGCCTTCCTTGTGGTTTTGATTTAGGATTTTTATATACGTGAATTCAATAATACTAGTCTTGAAGCATAATAAGCTTACAAATACCTATAACCTTGTAGCTTAGTATACCTATTTAAGGGTTGGATTATTCAATGTTTTTTTTATTACTGCTACAAGCTCAATAATAAAATACTGGTCCTTGCCATGAATCAAACTTATGAATAGAAGTCAATAGTCATAAAACACATTTTATTCCTTCATTGGGTACGTAAACTGTAGTTTAAAAATAGCTTCGACCACCTGGTGCATTCTCGACTTACTTCGAGCGGGAGAATGATTTATTGGACCTAAACTACACACAATGCAACCGCAAAATAACCCTTGACTATTTCTAGCAAACAAATTGTCCCGCTGGCGCTGAAGTGGCTTGTTGTTGTGTAGCTTTTTCAATTAAAGCCGTGAAAGAGTCTAACGTATTGACACAACCCCTATCCGTGCAAAAGCAATAAATTCATTTATCTTCGTCGAAAAAGTGGAAACACGAGACGGCAGTGACTAATCAAAGCTTTATTGATAATATCCATCGGAATGCCCTCGCGCTTCAATGCATTAGAAAAAGCTACTTATTAGTATAAGTCAGGGGTCACCAATTAATTTCGCTCGGGGTCCATTTTAAGAAATGAAATGACCACCTCGGTCCGCAAATATCATAAAAAAAAATATTGAACAAAGGTAATTACGGAAATTACAAAGGTATTATTATTTACATATCAATGAGAAAACTATTGACATTACTCTTTACTTCGCCCGGAAATTTTCGAATTGACGTCAACAAAAATACTGCGTGGGATATATTTATTCGGCCCTCAAACAATAGGTCGGCGGTCCGCGTGCGGACCGCGGTCCGCCATTTGGTGACCCCTGGTATAAGTAGTTCAAAATATTTGTTAAGATAGAGAATTTTAATACAAATTAACCAGAGTTAGACCATAAAGTGTCTGAATAATTTAAATAGTTCACTTATCTGTGTTATTAAAGGTTGAACGAAGGCCAATTATCCCAAAAACATCAAACCCTATACTCAGTAGCGTCTGTGATTCCCAGCGTAGTAGCAGGCTACGTGGGAGGTCTCAAAGCACCTATTAGATAAATATCGACCAGTTTCGACTCCAGCGGATTCAAAGGTCTATTGGACACAAAATTCAAAGCACTATCTTTTACTAATAAGATTAGCTTAGCATCTGTACCGTAATGAAATAAAACAACATTATCAAAAGTAAAAGTTAATTTACAATTTATTATTTGTTACAGTTACAGAACTATCAGAACTATAAAATTGTAAAAAGACAATACCATACGCAAACAGATCAATTATATTCTGTGGATTGCCCAGCAATCAAAAAAAAAAACAAATACTTATAATTTGTTAAAAGTCATACATGTTTATTTTGTAGGAAACCCTGCCTTTTGCTATTTAAATATCGTGTTGGTCTGAACTTGAATTCCGGTTTGTTTTAAATGAATTGTCGATTTCTCACGGTTTTTGTGACCAAAAGAACGTAGGAAGTATTTAATCGCATACATTGAAATAACACCACGTCTCACTAACTAATGAATAGGAAAGGTAAAGAAACTTTTTGGTTACACGATTATAAAGGGGTGCTCGGAGACGTGTTGCTCTTTTGTTAATTTGCTCCATTAACTAAGACTCAATCCTCAAGGGTGGTAGATCAAATAAAGGTGAGTTGGATGAGGTTTGGTTGGTAAGAATGTATAAAGTTATAACTATAAGTACTACATTTAAACGTTCATCAAGATTCAGTGAAGATTATACCTACTTAGATACGTATAAAATAAATGGTAGTTATTTTACAGACTTTTGACAAGTAGGACTTTTGTTTACAAAGGTTAGGACAAGTCGCGAAAGACAGAATCAAGAATAATATATTTTCCCTAGTAAAAATATCGATTTCACTGTCACAGGGCAATAAATACAAAGACAATTAGTAAAATATCGAAAATAATAATAAGTCAGGATCACTTAAATTAAATTACTAAAGAACGATGATATACCTACATATTTCTAACGACTAGTGTTAGAATCATCAAGATAAAAAACTTATTGTGGGCGTACAGTATGGCTATGTAATTACGCCAAATTGAAAGCACTACAATGTTTTTCAAAGCAAAATAACTCAACCGAAAACCAAATTAAGATTTTATTTCGGGTTTAATATTTTATCTTCCTCTCAAGTTCAGTCAACCCTCTTTTTCAATGTCTGTCTCATTTCTGTAATGAAAAACAATTTAGTTGATTCTTTTAAGTAATTATAAGTATTACTTTGTCGTCGACCGCAGAATGAGTGACAGCAGTTTATGACGGGAGGGGTTCTTGTGACCCTCTTGTCAAAGCTCTCCACTCTCTTAGCGCGCTGACACGATGTGCTATTAAGTTGTCAATGTGTGATATTAACGCAAGCACTTCCTACTCTATCTACATATTACTCTCAAGTTTGCTTTCTATTCAATCTAGTAAGTACTTATTTAATTTAGTTTACAGTAAAGTACGTATCTACAAGATGTAAATACGTAGTCTGTACTATCTCTACAGTTGGCAAGATCCAATATCTAACAGAAATATAATTATATTTTTTATTTCTTAGGTAAATAATTTGAATCCGTAAAGCGTATCTAATAAATAATGAGTTTTTGGAATAAATAATAAAGTAAAAACATAACCAAAAAGGGTTATGTTTATAATTTAATTGTCATATCGGGAAATTATTGATAGAAGTAGAAGCGTGGTTAGAATATCTACCGTTTTAGATTATATGAGTATTTCATAAGATAACATTTTCATACAGAAGTTTTAAATAAAAAAACTAATCATAAGTGCAGTACTTTATTTATAACCCCTTTACTCAAGCTAAACGAATTTAACATACAAAATCCTATTCTGTAAATGGTAAAACGCCTGATGTTACAAAAACTTAAATTGGATTGCATCGTAAATGGTGTCGAGCGAAGTTTTCGGCACATTTAATCTGACACAGACCGGCACTTAAAATAAGATATTTTTACATATTCATGGCTAAACAGACCGTTTTAATGTAAGATACCGGCGTCATGTATTAATTAACTTTAATTACGTAAATTATTTTCATTTACCGTTTAAATGAAAGCAGAAGAGGCAAAACTTTTTTATCTACCCTATGGAATTGATTAAGAACTATTTGTACCTATTCAGCAATTACATAGAACGTAGTTTGTACAATTTCGATTATAAGTGTACAAAGTTCTGGAAATCGCATTGTTGCAATAACTAGTAATATCCAGCTTGATTTATAGAGCTACAAGACAATATTAATTGCTCTAAAATTGTATGACTTTCATATACATAGGTATGTAAACCTACTTTAATTTATTGTTGAGTAAGAACTCACATTTGCTATACTTGTGAGAACAGAACTGAACAAATAGAGTCAAGTGAGCCGAACAGAGTGCCGAGTCTGAGTTTTTTTGGTTTCATTCTCGAAAATAAAATACAAAGCTTCGAACATGTTCCTGCAAACTTTTGTTGTGTTATTTTTGCTTAGGTCTTTTAGGCGCTTTAGTCGATTACTAGTTTGCAATGTTACTTTACCTTTAGGTACTTTAGGCTATTTATTTATTTCTCTCACTTAGGTATTTTCTATTCAATCGTTTTTTTTATGAAAAACCAATGTAAAATCTATAATTTCTTAAATGCATTACTTTTAATTTTAGGGTAAGTACATATTTTCAATCAAACACATCAAAGGTACCTAAGTGCAAATCAAAATGATATCACATTCATCTAGACTAGATTCTAGAAATATAGCTTTCTAAGTAATTTTAGTTTTACATAGTAATCAATAACACCAACTTCTTACTGTTCCTACATGTTCGGTATAGTACTTCCTTAAATAACTTAACTAGCTGGTTAGTAGATGCGATGATTAAAACATATTCACACCAATTCAATGGTTTTCTTAATTGAATTAAGTCACCCTTTCTCTAACAAGCAGCTCGATGAAGATTTATAGGTTTTCATTAATATTTTCTAAAGAAGCCATGACTCAGAAATAATTTTTGATGCCTTTATGAACTTATCAGTTTAACTTGATATGTTTTGAGCGTCGAAAGTTGATATTAGTCAGCTTTAAAGAGGACCACATGATATGCAAAATAAAAAGATATATTTATTTGGCTAACCAAGAAAAAGGTTCTGAAACACATTTATTGAAATATAGTCGAATATAGAAACTATTTTATCTTTATAAAGTAAAAATGCAGAAAATCAATTGCTGAAACCACACCTAGGTTTCAATCAATCAACCTACTAACTCGTGGTTGTTGGTACCTACAAATCTAGATTTGAGATCAGGGCCTGTGAGTCACATCTTTAGCACTAAGTAGGTAGTTTGATTGAAAACCACAAGCAAGTTGGTTCTATACAATACCTATATACAATCTACGTATATGATACTGAGAGTTTGACAGGACAGATCGGAAATAAATATAACAATTGTAAACCTATCTGAACGGTAGCTTATGCGAGATAAACTGCACGGTGACGCTGCAACGTGCGGTAGTAGCGTTGACGCGCAGTGTCATTCAAATACGTTTCGAAACGTTCGCATGTCATGTCACATTTATTTGTGATCGGCCCTTAGGTCATCATAGGCCATCTGTCGGACACATTATTCAAGCTCGTCGCATACTAGTCAATACGAGAAATAGGAAATGCAAGTACATTTTGCATTATTCACGGTATGGGTGGTCGTGTACCACTATGTACAATTAGCGCATGTACTTACCTACCTAGGAATGTACCTTATAGAGCATTTGAGTTATATGGTGCATGAATACTGTGCTTGGTTGCTCAACGTTTTGGGAAATATTTTGAGCGTATATGCATATCTTTGTTTGAAAGAACGGAATGCTAACAACAATTTTATTGTATTGTTCTATATAAGGTTTTATAGCTAATTCATAAAAGTAAAACAAGGTAAGTTTGAGAGACTGTTTAGAAGCTCGTTTTCATTAACTTTATTTTCGTCTAATGCTGGCCACAGACGATCCATTCTATCGTCCAATCTATCGTCCAATCGGTATGACACTGCAGGCTTGACGACGTATTATGGCTGGCTTTTGACAGCGTGATTCATGTCGGATTTTGAAAATTTTTTCGACGGATTCGGATAGAAAATTGCACAAATAACAATGCTTTTTTAATTTGAGCTCAATCGGACTGCTGGAAAAAAAGTTGGAAGCGATTACCCAAAGAGGGGGGACGAAAAGGGGGGATTTCGGATTTTTGTGGTACTCACCCCCCTTGTTTAGTCGATCTGCATTTTTACTTTTTTCAATTTCAAAGCCCTTCTTACGAACTGAACTGCCAATCGCCCACAGCCACACACGGTCCAATCGGCAGTATCCAATCGATGTGATCAAGCCAAAAGAATTGAACTGCCAATTGCCATCCATTCTAACTGTCATGCCAATCCACGGTCCCACACACGGTCAATTCTAACTGATCCAATCAGTAGCGTCATGCCGATTGGACGATAGGAAGGATGGTGTGTGGCCAGCATAAATTTCAATGGAAAGTTTACAAAGGACTTTATTAAGTTGGAAGTCGGAGCAATAAAGCAAAAAGCAATTAGAAAGTTAGGAACACCCAATTGTTGCCATTACAGCTTATAAATTACGAACAGCTCGCTATATTTTATTTTGCTAATACCATACAAAATTAGTTTACGTTTAAACGGATCTTTGTATTAAAATTTTATAAAGTCGTCATATTTTTGAAATCTGTTACAATCTCTTCTACTTACAATTTTTTTGAAAAACATCATTCCTTTATGTTACCGTAAACCTCCGTAATGATTTATGAGTTCAACTCATAAAGTTGAATTAAGTTTTAACACAATGAATTTTATCCGGCTTATCCATTGTCTAGAAGTCTGTTTAATTTATATTTCAATCGCCAACAATATTTTGAACTTTTGAAGAAATTATGTTAAAGATAAGATATTCATTAATAATAATAATTTACAGGTCAAATATCATTTCATTAATATTACACAGTTAGGTAATTAGTATCTATTATTATAAAACCAATCACTGATACCTAAATTAATATCTATATATGCATTTATCTTTGCGCGGTGGAATCATTATCTGCTCTACAGTGCACGGTCTTCATTTTACCGATACCAAGTTCAAAAGTTCATCTACTTATTGCCTTTTACGTAATGTTTCATTTAATATTTAAAGCTATTACCTAATGTTATTTTCACCTTTTGTTCACCCCTATGAAGGGTGATTCCCCTATTAAGGGAGTGTTCGGTCATCATCATCGTTCAGGTGAGGGGAAAAGACAATATTATTTTATAACCCGCACGGTTTTATTCGATAATAAATCTAAAAAACACGCACATTGTAGCATTATTTTTTTAACAACACATATAAAAACGAGGAATTAAAAATACAAAATAGTACTTAGCAGAGCGTGGTTTCGATCCACGGACCTCTGGGTTATGGGCCCAGCACGCTTCCACTGCGCCACTCTGCTACAATAGTAGCTGACGAAATATCTAATCCAACGTTATTCTTGTAACTTGCTGTTAATCTGCGTCGAAATGGAAAACCGACGCTGTGATGTTGACTTCATCATGACTGTATCATACATACCTACCTCGCCTATATGTATAATCCAACATATATAAAATATATGGCTTAGGTGAAGGATACTTCAAATATTTTTCACGTTGTATTCGGCCATATCTATGAATAAGTACTTCCGAACCAAACTGACCGACATACACACGTACACTACAGTTAATTTTAACCAGAACTCTATATGTTGGTGCTGCTGTGCCGCCGGAGTAGTATTAACAATTTAATTTATTTTACTGCACTATTATTATCAGAATCACAGAACATGTGCGCAAATAACTGATAGGTAGTGTAGGTACATAAAGAGCTCAAGTAAGTACCTACCTACATTCATAAATAATTATATGGCTGTTTACGTAACATCAAGGTTGCGCTGTGGGCCTGCTGAATACCTACCTAATATAATTGCAGTCACTGGAAAATTACATAAAAATCCACTGTAGTTGCTGGCTAATGCTCGTTATACTTACCTACTTTAAAGAGAATGTACACCCTGTACACACAATAATCTACACCACATGTAGAGGAAGTGTAAAAGACACTCCTGAAAACTTTCACACTTAGAATCCTCGTAGGATGCTTTGATATGAATCTGCAACGAAGGCAATAATGTTTTTGAGCGTTAGCATCACTATCATACCAACATTTATAAAACCTCAACCATTTTATGCGTAACTGACATGACAGTGGCTTGTGTAAAAATATCTATGCGAGTTAGAACGTCTAGAAATGTAGAGAATTAGCTCTTTACAATATCGTGCGTCATCGTGTGATAACTTAGCAGTAGTTTTTGTGCTCATTTGGATTTGGTGAGGTACGGTCACCGATCATGTAAACATATTATCTCGTGAACATGCTGTACAACGCTCATAGTCAAATTACCTTGCTATATTTGATTATCTCACCCATCAGACAGCAAGTAGCCACAAGCTTCATCATCATCATCATCAATATAACTAAGTCCACTGTTGGACGAGGTCTCTTCCAAACCGCGCCTCTGAGTCCGGTCGTCGGCTCTATTCATCCAGTTCAGTTCAGTTAATTTATTACTCATAGGCATTTACAATGCTGCACTTAAGAATGTCAAATTGGACACAGGTTTTTAAAAAATATATAGGACTTAAAATAACATAAAATAATTAATTTAAACACAACCTCAAAAACTAAAATACATAAATAGTAAGCAATGTCAAATATTTTTTTTATTAATAATTCAAATGT
This sequence comes from Ecliptopera silaceata, assembly GCA_932527185.1. Classification (NCBI taxonomy): domain Eukaryota; kingdom Metazoa; phylum Arthropoda; class Insecta; order Lepidoptera; family Geometridae; genus Ecliptopera; species Ecliptopera silaceata. The sequence goes on from OW052192.1 coordinate 6,709,841, forward strand.
CAGAATATACATTTCTATCTTTGCCAGCTACATTCCGCAGATCGTCGCTCCATCTCGCCAGAGAGCGTCCTATACTTGCCATAAGCTCGAGATGTATAATACTGCAACTGCCGTGTACACCTTGTATAAGTAAATAGGTTCTTAGAAACGCAATGTTAATGCTGGAGACAGTGTCGATGTCAGTGCCAACTGCCGGGTACCACGTCGCAAGGCGTGACACTATTTAGTTAATGTTAACACGCTTTTGTTGCTGGCTTTGCTTGAGAAAAGTACTGCTTTGACAAGACTCTAAATTGTATATCTTATCCTTCCACTTTTTCTTCGATGTTTCTTCAACGGTTCAAAAACTTATGCAGATATCTCGAACTAAACGTGAGGATAGATCATTCTACATTTTAAGTTATATGGCATGCTTTTGTTGAAAGCGGCATCTTTGTAATTCTTTGTAGCTCCTTATTTTTGAACCGTCTAATATTGCTTTGAACTACTTCCCACTTACTGGCCCACCAGTGGGTCAAATCTATGAACATTTACAGTCATGTCCTACAACAGAAAGACATACGAATTGCTCATTTTAATTATAGTTAGATACCAGAAGCCTTTAACGGATGTCACGTACGAGAAGCGAGAAAGCCACGAATGCAGAAGGCAAGCCCCAAATTAAAATTGACATCCTTAGAAATATTTTCAAGGCATGACTAACGTTCAAACGGTTTTATTCGAGGCATGGGGGTATTATGGCTTAGAAATGACTCATAATCACAATGTCGAAGTTTTAAGTAATAAATCCTGAAAACGTATGTGTGATACATTCTCCTACACATTTATTTGGTTGTTTGTGTTTAGGACATAATATGAATGATACGATCTTGCAATGCTAGAGCATTTTTGTTTGTTTGACACATCTAATTTCTTATGTTGTAAATTATTTTTTTAGTTTCAGACTAATTTGTACGTAGCTTTACAAATAGTGGCAGAATATTTGTGTAAAAATGTTATTAAAATTTTGACGGTGATTAATAATTTAAAACTGGAATTATAAAAGTTGTATCTATATTTACCTCGGGAACATTTTATAGGTACCTACTTATACCTTTTCAGAAATTGTAAAATCGTATGTTTATATGAAAAAGGCTTAGCCCTTAGCTTAGCCCGAAAGTTTTCTATCCATACGTGCGGTCTAAGTCGTGTCGGAGATAAGAAATCCTAGCCTAAATGATCCTCGTGATTCTTGAGTTATCAAGAGCCATCAAGTAGGGCACACAAATTGTAAAACGCGTTGTAAAACTGGAGTTATTTCATCCGAACAAAGCTTCTTGCGAAAGGTACGGACGGACAAACAGATAACCGAGGAAAATGGGACAAGAAGACACCGCTTATCACAGCTACAAGCTACTTAAGTTTCGAAAATTATTGTAGAATTTTTGTTGGTGGATATAAACACATTATGTAGACAAATAAATTAGGCTGATGTTAATAATACATCATTATTCAACAAATTACGATTAACAAGTCATATTTTATCATGATAATATTAATGCTTTGTTTTTTAAAATGAATATGGGAACACACAGTGTAACAATCGTGTCTTATTTCACTTTATAGATGCTCTAATAATGCAGAGAATTAATAAAAGGACGTGTTTAGCGAGACAAAACGTTTTTATTAGTTATTTATGACTGAGCTTCATGAATTATACTCTAAAAGCTTATACTCTAAAAAAGGTAAGATGTCGGTTAAAATTTCTCTAAAGACTCAGTACAGGCTTATACTATAGTTTTATGTAGGTATCGTTTGAACTTGTTCATTGTTATCTATGTGCATCACGACATTCTGTACCTACGCTGTCTTTTCAGTAAATCAAGTATTCATTACAAGACAATGGAAGTTAATATCAAAAGCACCGCGTTGATTTATAGTTTTGTTCCGACATTGCGCCCTTTTGTTTTCCTCCAGAGTTCAATCATACGTCCCATTATTAAAAGCTGTCCGGTCTGAAAGCTTTGCTTTATTGAATATTTTTGACGAACTATTACTATCAATAATGTTATACATATAGATAGAAATAGTTCTGTCTTTGTGTGTAGGTACTACATATCAAGAAGTTTTATAATCTCTTCTCATACCGCTTTAATAATAACTAAACCAGCAATCCGATTAACGCATCGACCGTACCCCAATCGACCCAAATATGTTTTTTTATTCAAGTTAAAAAAATACGTTGAGATCATACAACGGAAGAAATAACTCAGGCCCTAAAAGAGACATTTGAAAAAGTTGTTGTTGTAAGCTTCGGAGGAAGTTTGAATTATGCCATCAACACATTTCAACAGATAATGAGATTTTTTGAATTACTCTATAATGTTTCAGCTTTCGTTAAATAAACAAAATGTAACTTAATATGCTACGTAGGTACATCCCTTGTTGATATGTCTATAGGGTGTGTCAGTTTCGGTTCTTTAGTTTAGAGGGTTGGGTGTGCCACAGAGTTCCAAATATAATTACCACCGGGACTGAGCAAATTACTGTGCAATGAATAATTAACAGAGAATTTCATTTGGGACAGATTCAAAGTTCGTGGTTACTCCACATTTTCATCTCAGTTGACTGTAATTCTAAACTGCCCAACACCCTATCTTCGTGCACCAAACATTGCTTTTAAATGCGTAACTTAAGGCTACAAGCGTCCATCATTGTTTAAAATGGATAGAGATATCTATTTGTCAGGGCAGTTGGATGTTCTATTGTTTGAAAGTGCATACAGCTGTTCAACGAAATTTGATTCAGTTAGTTAATGGAGCGTATGGGATAGTTTTATTGTGTTAAAATTACATTGCTAGTATAGTATTGTCATGTTTTTGTAGTATTGTGATGGCACGGGGCAGACGGCAGGCCTGCGTCGGCGGCTGTTTTGAGCTTTCTGCTCACGAGCACCTGCAGTCGGCCACGTGTTGAAACCGTACGTGTGCGTGCGTTTTTATAGATGCGCCGGCGCACGCTGCATGTGTGATGTTGTTATTTGAGCCTATTATGCGCATTCTAAACATTTTTCGGAATAGACGTAAGGGAAACCCGTTTCAAAGGTTTTAAAATAACTTATTATCATTCTGATGGCATCTTTGAAGGTATTCTGGTTGACTAGTTTGCAAGATGCATGCTTATGCACCATGAGAAAAGGTAGAGCCTATGGGAACTACGAATACGTGCATATATGTACATGCTTTATGATGGAACTTTATTACAATAATTTCCTATACTTTAGTACGTTTGTTGAATCTCGTTACTGTTATTAAAAGCACTTGAACATACGGCGTGGCTGGCTAGATAAGAGAAGGGATCGGTTTATTTTGAGCTCTCGTTTCGAGTACAACGGCCAGTCATGTGCGTGGCAAATGTGGCGCCAATATCTGTCGAGCCTGGAGTCTGCGCAGATTCCCATGACGTCATACTTTATAACCAGAACCGCTCCGAGTACAAAGAACGGGTTCAGGATCGTAAATTGCACATGTGGTTACGATTGACGCGAATAACGTCGATTACGAAATCTAAATTTCGTGCTTACTCCATCACTAGAGCACAAAGCTCAGAGAAGTGCGCAATAAAGCATAAGCCGTAAAAAATGTTGTGAAGCTACTGCCGGGTGAACGATTCTAGCTATAAACGGGCCTGATTTATAGCTGTCAGATACAATTTGCTAACGAGTGTAAAACTTGTCAGGCCTCAAAGATAAAGATCAGGGACCTCGACTCGCATTATTGAATGCAAATCGCAGCTAGAGCGACAAGCACTGTGCTGGAGATTGAATAGAAACTAATTATTTACTCACGCATTGTCCTGTCAACGACTTTGTGTTCTGTTTGTAAATAGAAATCCTTTTAGCGTAGATCAAATTGACTGTTTCTTTGAAAGTTAGTGGGCTTTGAAGAAAGTAGTTATTTAAATACCAACCTTAGAAATACCACACCAACGTTAAAAACACTACATTGTGTTAGATATTTAGGACCTATCTAAATAGGAAGGTTGTCTTATGTGTAGGTACATGAGTGGCAATTGCATAACGCCAGAATTTCATGATTTATCTCACCAGGTACTTACTCTGTTTCTTATGGTGTCACCTTTTCGATAAAATATTTGTTTCTTTTTACAAAAAAATAACTTACCAATACGTACCTATATTGTTAAAGCTTAGCAACGTCAAAAGCAAAAAGTGTGCATAAAGTCCACTCACAATAGATCTCGCGAGCTTTACTAGAGCGCGTGCTCGAAGGGCCGCCGTGCCGTGTCCATTGTGGCGATGTATTTGTGAGTCGCAGGCGCAGGTACCGGTGGTCGCCCATAAATCCCCCGGAGCCTTGCATTGCTTACATCCTCCTTGCATAGAATCAGGACAATGAAGCTCATTTCACGCGCTTGTGTTAAACGCGAAACAAGCGTTGGTTCTGGCTTGATCAAAGAATTTACAGTTTCCTGCAAACGGTGATGCACATAGCTTTCAAGATTATTTTATTATATTATATTTATTGTTTGAGTCCCTTAGAGTCTTTCTTAGGTATATTATGCTAGTTTACAACCTCTAAAATACAAAATCTTGATTTCATAAATAAAAGACCACTGTTTTTTTGCAGTTTCGGCACAAGCAGCACATTAAATAATTACTTTTTTATTTTTGCATCTGATAGAGTGCATGATCAGCATTTTGTTTGTACTATGTGCCATAGTAACAGACGTGATTTGAGCTAGAGGGCCGCGGGCTGTTTGTTCGCCCTGACCTGTGGGAAAGTGAGCGATGCTACATAAGGAAGTGTTAGACTGAGATACCTCATTTTAGTTGTGGTTAGAGCAAAATTACTAACTAGAGTTAAAACTGCTATGATTATGTGGTCGCGTTATCAAAATTATACCTATATTTAACTGAGTAACTAAATTCAATGCATAGCCTTTTATATATTTAAAATGCTCATGACTTTTACTATGGTTGTTGCAGAAGGAGGGAGTCGGTCAATCACATGTCTTCCGAAGCAAATCATTCCGGAAACCACGACCATGTCATTGGTGCCACCAGCCCGTCCAAAATCAAGGATCTTGCTGCAGAGGTGAGAATATATTCTAACTTTTTTTAGACTCTTAAACCGCAGGTTCGCTCGTAAGTCTCTATTAGAATGGGTAAACTTTAGCTTACAAGCTATAATGCTGTACAACCATGCGATACGTGCATTTTGCTTTCATGCTCAAGCCCCATTATCATTTAGACGTTGAGCTGAAATGAATCATAAATTGAAATTGAATTCAAAAGATAGAAGTTATACGACTCGCTATGCATTCAATTTTGCGGCTCGTCATCGATAATTTAGTAAAAGAGATTTTATTTCTTTCCGTGTTCTTTTAGAATATTTAGTCTTCTTTACTAGCGACGCGTGACCCGAGGGCTGGTGAGTATCTGGCCCAACGTATCAGCATTGCTATTCAGCGCGGCAATGCAGCCAGTGTCTTGGGTACGCTTCCGATTGGTACTGATTTGGATCAGTTGAACTATCTATAGATCGTTTGTAACGGTCTGTAGATAGCTCAACTGTTTCTTATGTATTTTATATGACTATGTACATTTTGTAAATACTATATATGTATAGTCGTAAGTTTGTTTGTAAATAAAGTCTTCTATTGTGTTCATTTTAGATTACAAATATCCAAATGCGTATCACTGAAAACCAAAAAGTAAAAAAAAGTTCCTAACTTCGATATTTGTAAAAACAAAAGAATACTCTAGAGTCTAGACAAATACCAGTGCTAGTATTTCCAGATTCATAAATCTCTGAATATATAAAAGTTCCAACAATAAACCTGAGCCAGGTTACCTAATAGGGGAGAGAACCCACGATATTGGACATAAAGGCGTCCTTGGACGTGTTTACTAACAAGACGATGTTTGAAAGCCACAGTGTATACAATTTGGTTGCTTTATAAGTCTGAGCTCAATGTGGTTCAAAGGCACAAGAGTTTGTAACAAAGTTGAACCAATGCTCATGTTCTATTCATATCATTTTGATACACCAATAGCTAACCTGATTCAGTCATTTTCAAGATATGAAATGATTTATGATCAGAGAACTAATTGAATTTGTTGGGAATCCCTTTTCGTTGCGATAAAACGTGCAACTGTCAAATATTAAATTAATAAGACTACAGCAGGATGATAAGAACACCTGGTCACTCTCTACAAGTTTACCATAAACCATGGTGGAATGAACCAGGGCAATAGCAGATTATGCAGAAATTTGTGCTGCGGCTGTTTTGGTAATCGAACTTGCTTTCCATTCCGTTATCTTGTCACTGTGCCACAAAGGTCGACTATACCAGAAACCGCATCATGTTACCTACAAATATCGCATGACATGACTTATTAACTCTAGTATATGGTTTAGTATTAATAACTAGGTACTGCAGTGTTATTGGCTAACGACCCCGTGTTGCAGTCTTTTAAAATCACGAAATCTGTGAAATATTCAGTATTTCAGTTTGCATATCCAATATATTTTTATTGTTTCAGTGTGCAAATACGTCTGCCATCCAGCATGTGAAAGCAAGGTATGTACATATTTGTATAATTACTTACCTATGGAAATATATTAATTTAAAAAACTTTATCCCTAAATTAAGACATATTTGTGAATGTCATAATAAAACTACATACAATTCAAAGTGATTTGTAAATGGATACTGGAAAATTTCGACAATAAGCCACAAAAGCCGTTATAAATCGAAACAAAATGATTGAAAGGTAGAACAGCGCCATCTGCTGCTTGATTTTGTAACTACACACGATTAATCATCGTGGTTGTTCAACATGCACAATCACGCATAGCCTTTACTTTTGTTTTACAAAACAGCTACTAGATGTCGCTTATACCAGTTTTTAATATAGCAAGTAGAGCAAAGTTATTATGCTGTATTTTTGGATTTTATTGGTAACTTACAAAACTAAGGCAAATCAGAACAATAGGACTATTTTACCAGAGATGGGGGGTGTACTTTGCGAATATTTCGAAAAAACTCTACTTGTTGAGATTAATTTGGTAGGTCTTGCGAGGTTGGAAATACCTACTTACTTAATGCAGTCGTAAAGCAATGTTTTGACGTGACAACGTCTTATAATTCGATAGAGCTGGCTGCACGCACGAAAAAACATGACTCATGAGGCTTTCTGAGGCGTTCTGAGGCGTTCCATGAAGTGACGTTGTCACGTTCAACTATCGTCAGTAAACCGACTTTACAGACAACCATATTTTTTTAAAAAGGTTCTCTCTCTCTGAACTCATTCAGAATTCGGACACACAGAGGTAGAAAAGGGGTCTTGTATTTAAATTCTGTATGAAAACCAGCGGGATTATAAAAGGTAAATCAGACCGAAGTAATCCCAACAATATGAAACAAAGTGCGGGGATTTGTGTGTTTGTTATTCCTCTCACGAACACATAGCCTATTAGTTTAGCCGCTGGATGATATCACTGACAGTCTAGTCGTGACAACACCTAGATAGATTGGACTTAGGTCTTGTTTATACAGATTGCAGATATATAGGTAGATATAATAATAAATAGGTTTATTTATTACTAAGTATGCTTGTCGAGTTAGAACTATATAATATCATAAATATCAATTATAACACATACGTATCCTAGTCTCTCAAAACCGGCTAGCTTTTAAATCACGTTCAGTTTCTTTGTAATTCAGCGATATTCTGTGACATTTCTGGTGGACTATTATGAGGTCCAGCTCTAGACTGTTTTATGTTGCTGGCTGATGATGATATGGCTGAGCTGTATGCAATCCTATTAATAATAACGTCACAGATACATCAGCCTAGAAGAAATGCCACAGAATACCGATGAATTAATATAGAAACTAAACATGATTTTAAACCTGGCATGTTTTGAGAGGCTAGGATAGCCTTACAGCACAGTTAAGAGAAACTTCCGTGTTCGTTCACCATCATCACAATTAAATATAAAACGTTTGTATTAATTGTTTTATGGTCATTCTACCGAGCCAATCTCGTTGTGCTTGATTTCATATGAAAGTGGTGCGTTTAGGCGCCATACTGCTTTCTACGGCGATTCTGACCAAGTTGGGTAACATATTCAGAAAATGTGAAGTTCCCATGTTGGCAGTGGGCTGATGGTGATCAGACGCTGGTCACGCTCCCATTGTTCTACGTCTCCAAAATTGGCCACTTTATACAAACAATGGACACCCATTATACGAGTATTTCCTAACAAATTGGTTCTCTACTCAGAAGGGTGCATTTCGTTACGAAAAAGCTCTTGAATATAAACTAGCTTATTTAATTAAGTGAATATTTTGAGTGAACATGTGCCCTTAAATTAATATAATTAGCTTCATTTATATGTCCTCCATTTATAATGTATTTATAAGGTATAAGTACTCTATCAGCAATCTAGTTCGCATAGTAAGAGCTTTGCTTAGTTTGGGACTAGAGCGTGATGTGTAAATTGTCCGTGAATATTTATATATTTTGAAATAATATTTTGAAAATTTCTCTACGTGACTGGTATAAATACTTACTTTATAAAATAATGCCCGTGATCATACTTTATTACTATTCCATGCTCATATGCATAAGCAATATGTTTTACTGTTTCTTATGTATTTTATATATACCTTATATTTTGTGAATACTGTAATAATCGTAAGTTTGTGTGTGAATAAAGTTAATTTTTATATGTTCGTTCATACCCAAACTTAGTTCTGGCACCCCATGGCCGGGTGCTTATTAATTACTCTGAGAAACAATAAATTATAATAAAACACGATATAAATAATATAAAATTATAGTTGTCAAACTCAATTAAGATCTTGTGATAATCTACAGTTGAAGATGATTCTAAATTAATTTAAAACGAGAATTGGAATAAAGTCATCGGAATCATGTTTTTCGGTTATTTATTTTATAAAGTGCCTAATGCTTTTATAAAACCTGTTTTTGTACCGTTTACGACTGACAGCATTTATTATTACCGAAATTATAAAGTTAAGTAGCTACTTAACTCCAGGTTAGGTGGTTGAGCTAAAAGTGTAAAAAATAATTTTCTATAACTTAGAACTAATACGGTACCTACTATTCACTAAAAAACTCAACAACAGAAGTCACAGCTCAATTGGTAGTAGAACAAACATTTGTGTTATGGCAAACATTGGCTTTGACAAAAATAAATGTCAAACAGTAATTTGGTTCCCAGCTTTAAAGTTTTGCCTGGTTCCAATATCTTTACAGTTTTGCTTAGGTAGAGACTGGATCGCGTTGTGTGAAAGAAATATCCATGATTATTTATTAATAAATTCTAAGTAGGTACCTTTTGACACTGATTTGGCATATAACACCTACTCAACTGATCTCTACTCACAGATCATAGATCATGATCATGGCACTACAGCTGATTAGAAAGATCGCTTGATTGATTGATCGGTGATATTAAAGTTATGGATAATTAGTATCAAACTTTAAATCTAAATATTCTAGCGATTCAATAGAAGATTTGACACGTTCTAAATGTTTGAGTTATATTTATTTAGCTGCTTCTTTTATTTCGTTTTCTTTAACCAATTTTATTAAAATAACAATGTTAAAAGTTAAGTACTATTATTTTTTGCTTTCTGCAAAATTTTTTTTGTTGTTTTTTATAAACAAAGGCCTTAATCTCATGAAAAATCTTTATAACTCATAAAATATCTGAATAGTAACATAAATTGTAATGTTATCTTTCATTAACCTGAAGCTGAAGTATTCCGGCAAGATTAAATGTTCATTATCAATCTCACGACCGCGTTAATTAAGTATATTTTAACCTCCTCTCAACAAGACCCACTTAAACATCAGTCTCGAATTAGCATTTTATGCAATTTTTAAACTTTGAACGAAACATAAAACTTTGCATACATTACAATTATAAGTGCGTTTTCATGAAGAAAGATAATAAAATATTTTTTTTATGGATTTAACTAAGTATCTTAATGTTATTTTAATGATTACTAACCAATATTTGGTTATAAAAAGAATCTCAAAATTGCCTGTATTTTTTTTTAGAAAAAGCTATTTTATGATATTACTTACTAGAAACTATATAGTTATACGCAAAATAATTGACACATTTTCAGGTAAAAAATAAGACACGTTGTGACCGCCATGGTAGTCGTTTGCACGATACAGAGCACATGCTATTTTGAACCCTATCCCAATGAGTTAACACCGTAATTGAAATAGCACGCTCCAAAGTGCTAATTTTTGTTAGAACGCCTTCTTAAATAACCCTACTTTAATTAAGTACTACCCTGCAAAGTAATTTTCGTGTAAAATTTATTTGCCCTAGCACATTACTTTCGAGAATTAAAATTAATTAGTTTAAAGAGGAGTTAGATTTTACTTTCCTAACTTTGAGTTTCCCGCTACTTCGTATACCTATTCGTCCTTTGGTTCGTAAATCTCGTTGTTTTTCAGGATAAATCTACATAAGTATAGCAAAGTAAACTATTACAGTATTTACAAAATGTACAGAGGTCGGTATATATAAAACACAAAAGACACAGTTGAACTATCTACAGACCGTCGCAAACGATCTATAGATAGCCCAACTGATCCAAAGTAAATAAGGGTTATTATAAAATAAATAATGCTGGACAATCCACACAACATCATCTAGCCCCACGCTAAGCAGAGCTTGGGTTATGGGTACTAGAAGACTGACATACTTAAGACAATATCAAATACCCAGTACACCAGGAATAAATATTTGCAGATCGTACAAACATTTATCCCAGGGCGGGAATCGAACCCGCAACCTCCGCGTCGCAGGCGGACCTTCGCCCGCCGCGCCACATCGGTGTCTATAGATATTATATAATATTTTATACCTATAATATAATATAGTTCAGTTTATAATCAGACGCAGACCCCATTCTTGTTTAATGTTCATTGGCACTCAACATAAAGTGCAAATAGCAACACTAAGCTAAAGTACATTATAATCGAGATGGCTATAAGATTGCAGCGGCTGCAGTAGGAACACAATCATACCGTTTTATCTCCACTGTAAAACCACAGGTTATGTACTAGTTACACAGGAGCAGCCTCGTTATACCAGACAAGTTGCCATCGAGAACAACTGAGTGAATCGATAAGAAACATTTCAATAAAATCAGGAGAAAAGTATATTTCACAAAGTGAATCTGATTAGATTCACAAGCTTCTATAATAAAACATATTGTAGTCGGCCCAGCAGAACAGACATTATATAGAAAGCATGAAAAAATTAAGAAATGGTCACGTGACGTAGTTTTGTCATGTCATTGCCATAAATAACGATAGTCTCTACTCTCTAGAGATAGAATGTCGATTTGGACCGAGCCCATGTAGACATGATGTGATACCGGCCATATTATTTGCTATTTGTCATCTTTGAGATGACACATGACAATAGCCAAAAAATCTTCAAAAATACTTTTTTTGTTGCAGTGACCTTTAAATTTTCTATTCTCTGCTTATTAAAGCGATTGTAGAATATTAGCTCGGCAAAACTAACTTGTTCTGTATTGCGAGTGATCAATATCACTGTAAGAATAATGTAACATAGTCAAGTCTAACCCTACTTGACTAGGATAAAAGCTTACTGTTGGACTATTCCATGGAGAAAGCTGGGAGACATTGTAAAGATGATAATCACGGTCCTTTATTCGCAATGTGCTGCTGAGGCAAGCTGAGTAGGACTTTATTCGCGCAGTACGGAGCCCGAGGCGCTTAGTGCATTTCTGAATAGGTGTTATGAATGCTGAATGCAGTGCTTGCGTTTTTAGCTAGATAGTTATGGTCACTATTATGTCAAGTCTGCAATATGTATTTACATGCTTTGATCAGACAAATTCTATCGAGATACATGAACGTATTTCGTAGGCACTTCTGATTAAAATATCACTTCTGAAATTATGATTTTTTTTTATCACAATCTCGACGATTGTCATTTGTTTTTGACAATCATTAATCAACTTACCTGAAAGTCCCAAAACTACGATACCATTTTTCAGTACTCAGTATTTTTATTGTCGTCATTATGTACACAGTTAGGTCTTAATAGTACATAATGTACCCAAGTTTGGGTGTAGAAAACTGTAAACTGTAGTAAACTGTAGTAATTATAACAAATGTCGTACGTAACTATAACAAAAATCTCGCCGTATTTTTTTGGTAAAATACTTTTAGGTAAGTAAAGAATTGTTAGAAAAGCAAAGAGATTACGTGATCTTAATTTTCAATTGGTGTAGCTGGTTTGTATTGCTGGCAGCATTTTAGTGTAGTAAGTATAAATATTTAGGTGGTTTGGTAGTGCTTTGAGTTTCGACACGCCGCCGCCGTGATGTCGTTTCCTCGTGTAGCTGTTAATCTGCATTGCAAATGAAACATCCGTTTGCTGATGTCACCTTTTATTTACTTATGAAGGTAGGTACAAGGTACATACTTTTTATGTTTGAAGAAATTTACATGTGTTTAATGACCGCTGTGAGGCGCTGTGAACTGTTATTGTTTGTGTAAAAGTTTACTTATTTTACGTTGCATATTATGTATTTAAAATTTAATTGATGTTAACATTTTAGGCGTTCGTTTCTTAATTAAAACAGGATAATAATGTACAGGACATTTATGATTTGTGCCCTGTAATTAGAAAAGCATGAAAAAAGTGGATTCAATTAAAAAAGAAAACAAATATAAACTTTATAGAAGGTCTGTCTAAATACTGTAATAATTTCAATGTACAAAATGCACTACAATCGTAGAGTCCCCATTTCTTTTATCTCGATTACACCACAGCTCCAATAAATTCGTAATAATTTGCTCTAACACCAAATTTCATCTATTTTACGACTTGGAAACATGATAAACTTTTTATTACTCTATTTCGAAGCTGTAACGGGACTTACTATCAGTCATGTTTTGAGTGACCAACACAATCATCGTTTGGTAAAATTGTTATAAGTGAGTGTGAAATTAAATTTTAAAATGGACAACTAAATCTAGTCAAAATAACACTCATTTCGTTCTCAATCTAGATACAACCAACCAATCATGTATGTGCAAAAAAACACGGTGGATTTCGTACAAGATGTCATATTTGTATCTATATAAGTTTACATATTTATACTTACCAAATTAAAATGATATGCAAATATATAAGTCTTATACCTATAGTATTATATAAGTAGCTAATATCTCCGCAAAAACATAAAATAAACGTCTTCAAATAAAAACCACATCGTCGCGTTGTATTTGCATCTGAATAGGTAATTTACCAACTAATTTACACACAGTCCTTGCAACCAAAATATTCCGCAAGTTTTTTTAAACGTACAAAAAAACATGTTTTAAGTAAATAAGATATTCTCAAAAAGTCCTTATGTACCTATGAGTAAAAGTCTACTGTCACGAATAGAATTAGTATAGTAGAATTACTAAAGACTAGAATTTATTCATAATTAATTTATAGAATAAACATTAATGAACTTTTTTGCAAACGAAGAAAGCTTTTAATATGGAAACTTGATTACTGATTAAAATAAAATTTTGTTTGTAGAAATAGTAATTATTGAACGACAAAGTGTATAATTTTCATAAAGGTCAAACTATAAGGTAAAAATTAGGTAGTGTTAATTAAATCTTTAATAAATAAAATAAAAATACAGTTTTGTCGTTAGTGTGCGCACCCCCTAAGTAAACCAAACACAAAATACAGTCCACATTCCGAGCACAGATTCCGGGTTGTCAAAAAATAAATTATATCTTCGCAAAACATCCAAGTGAGGGGCAAGTCATTTAAATAAATGAAAACGTAAAAGTTTCATGTTTTGCGTTAATTAAGCTGTAGGTGCAAAAGGCATTTTGCTCAATTTAAAAAGTTAACACGTTATAAATTGCTCTGATAGTGAAATTTTACACGAAAAAGGTTACAAACATAAGATCATAAGATTACAGTAATGTTTTAGGGCAGTAAAAATATGTAAAATAAAGTACTTTGAAAATAACGAGCGACTCTTTAATATTTGATTTGCGATGCGACAGAAATGTACCAATTTGACAGTTTTATTTGCAAGCACAAGATAATTACGGTTACAGATTACAGTATTTAGAATATTTATACACATACCTAATAAAAAAAAACCACAGCTCAAAGTTCTTATAAAATTTATAACGAGCTTGCCAGCATCGGAATAATAAATAACAAATATATAAAATTGACAATGATTAAATTCAAGCTTGACATTGTATTTGGAGAACCAACACTTAGATCTTGTGTCGTAGGTCGAATCTTGCAGTACCTATCACAAAATACAAAATGATAGATTATACGCGAGTAGATATGAGAATTACTTCAAGGCCCAACAATGATACTCTGTTATTTCCCAACTAACGGTTTGAAGCAATGACGTCATCGTCTAGTTGAGCATTTGTACAAACAAACGCGTATCCAGACACCTTAATAACTCACTACACACAATCGGTAGTAAGTTGTAACTCTAGTTATGGGGCAGACTGTACTTACCCGGTTAACATATACTACAAATGGTTTCTGGTGATAATATTTTGACAGAAATATATGGCTATTTTGATGTCTTTGTTTCATCAATTTACAGACTAAGCTTTTATACAAAGTTTTTAAAATACTGTAACATTTTTAGAAGAGTTTATTCAAACAAGGTGCACACGGGTGCAGAATGCAAATGACGGAGTCAGCACCGGTTAGTCTCATGGTTCTAAGAAAGCTTAAACAAGATTACAGAGTGATCTCAGACACCTAAGTTATAAAGTTTTTAACATCTTCATAAAATACATAAGACGGAATTTTTAAAAGATATTTAGGTAATGAAAAGAGAAAGTTTATTAAACGTTTCAATAACATTCGAAGTTATTAAAATAAAAGCAATCACGAGCGGTTTTATCGATCCGTAGAGCTTCATTAAAAGCTTGTAACCACAGCTATCCGAGGCCAATGCGACGTCGCATCGCCGCAAGTTCATTGATGGCACGGGGAAGGGAATGCGCCAATACGTGGAAGTATTGTGTAGCGGATGATCCTCTCCTAATGGGTGAAGGAAGGTATGGGAGGCGAAGGTCCAGCGGGCGCGGACTCAGGTGCAACGCTCGCAGTCCGCGCGCAAACTTGCCTTACCACAGTACCGCCGCGCGCGCCGTCAGACCCACGCGCTCGCGAATACCACATTCATACCACGCGATCGCGAATTCCCAAATATAAACTTATTTAAATCCACTTATAAATAACCCCGCCGGAGGGGACGCCACAACTCACGCCGTCACGCCATACTCGCGAAATATGTGCAAATATTGAACCATTACATTTCATCCGTATAAGGATTCTAAGCACGCTGCTGGAACGTAAATGGTGATTATAAATAACGTTTGATAGATGCAAACTACATACAACGTACGTTCACACAGAATAACTTAGTCTATAAGATAGAGACTCTATTTTTTTCTGTTTCGTACAGAAATGGAGAAATAATTACAGTTAGAATATCTAGCTTTTTCTACAATGTTTCTAGGTAAACATAGTACCTAACATACGAGTAAACGAGCACCAGGAAATTGAAAACATCGGGTTGGCGCGACCTGCTGTGACATTACTTCAGCCACTACCGGTTCTATTGTTGTGGTTTACTTTGATTTACGTCCTCTCTCAGTTCCAATGTGATTCCAACAGCCTTTTCGATTAGCTAGAGCTTTATTGGAGCTATTATGTTTTTGTGATTTATGGAGCATGCAATCATAGAGCAAGGACGCAAAGCCGACTCGGGATGTTTGCTATTCATCAACTAATTACATTTATAGCTTAGCTATAATAAAATCAGACAAGGTCATCATCAAACCTGTTCGGTTTAAAATCGTAAACGAATTTGTTATATTGAGTATCTGGCCCAGCGTATCAGCATTGCTATTCATCGCAATGCAGCCAGTATCTTGGGTACGCTTCCGATTAGTACTAATTTGGATCAGTTGAACTATCTATAGATCGTTTGCAACGGTCTGTAGATAGCTCAACTGTTTCTTATGTATTTTATATGCATGTTTGTTTGTGAATAGATACACACAATTTATTATTAAATCAAAAAACTTGAAGTTTGTTACGCGGTTGATTGGCGCGAGAAAATTGACAGATAATACGAAACCCAAAACAAACGTTCAAGGTGAATTCGCTTATCAAATAAAAAATGTCTCCTAATATCATTGACGATTGTGAATGACGATAACACTGTTGTATCCCCGTGTTGCCGATAAACTAAGTACAACCTGAGTCACGTATGCCATTACTCAATACGCAGGTGTTACGGACTGTACCTTGTGTATAAATGTTATTTTTAAATCATCTAGTTACATAGTACAAGTGACTATATTTTTGCATCTTCATCTTCTTGCAAAGTGAAGTATCGCGTGCGGAAATTATCTATAGATTACTAAAGATAATGTTACCTATAATGATTGCTAAGTGAAGTAGAAAGTGAGATGTAGGAAAGTGAACCAGAAAAAACAAAAGAGTGCATACAGAAGTGATTAGATTGTGAACCTTGCATGTGTAGTTTGACAGAATGCATCAGTCACATCATATTCATCGTCTGGACAGCAGTACATCAACCTCATCAGGGAGCTCAGATCTGCGGGTAATTATGTCTAGAAATTATTCATTTTAAGTAACACTAAAGTCATGGTCTACTTATAGCTGCCACCTGTTATGTTATTTGGTTGACAATTGTAAAGACAATTACTGTTAGATACTTTTTGACCTTTTACCAATGAGTTTATAAATCCCTACAGCATAATAATAGATACTTTTTTGTTTTGAAAGTCGGCAAATAGTTCGAAGGATCTGAAATTAATTTCAAAAGCAGAACGTGTTGCATTCTATTTTTGAAATGTAAGTTACAACTAGAAGAAGGATCCAAAATTGATTTTAAAAGTAGTAGGTACGTGTTCTGTTCTATTTTTAAAATATTTATAAGTTAGAACTAGAAGTAATCTAATGTTTTCCGACTTTTCCGTAGACAGTTCTCAAAAGATTAGATTATCACGTACCATTGCGAGTAATGAAATTATTTGTGTTTGATGTTATCACACATTTTCAAGTATTCTATTTTTGATTAAACAGTACGTACTATGCTTAGTATTTATGTAAGTACTTATTAAGTTTTAATATTTTACTAGGTTTCACAAACTTCTACTAGGTCTGATTATAACAAACACCACCGCTCTTTTTTAAATTCTTCTGCAGAAAACTCACTAATGTATGGTAGATAATACAAACCTAGATTCATTCATAATTTTGTGCTACTAACATAAATCAAATCATACAAATAGCGCATGCCACCTATTTAAAATTATATAAATTATAGGGGTTATCAAAATACTCAATGAAATATGTTACGTTTTCTTTCAAAGTATGCCGGAATATTAACCTATATTCGGTATCGAGGCGTGTAGCTGATCACGACTGTTCGGGTCAAAGATGTCGAGACAATGATACATGGGAAGTCATACATTACTGCAATCTCAGTTACTTTCCTTAAGATTTACTGTTTTTACCTCAGACCTATATAAGAATATGATATTTATAGAACAGAGCTCTAGTTTCAAGTTTAGTAAAAGATTAGAAAAAACCAAAGCTTTACAGGGTTAAGGGTTAAGGGTTAAGCTTAGTTTGAGACTGCTGATGTGAAATGTCCGCGAATATTTATTTACTTACCTACTTGTTTGGATTCTCACTCATATAGGGCTACCATCCGTCCTGGTTTATAAAACATAGTAGTTTTTGAAAACATCCGGGGTGTAGATTGTACTAATTCTAAGTAAAATATATTTTAATCAAGATGTAAGTAAGTGAAGATCCGGGGTCAAAACTCCAAAATCCGGGGAACATACGTTACGGTCCTGAGGGGCAGATTTTAAAGACGCCCTACTCTTAAAAAACACGGTAAATTCAAAGCAGCAGTCGTTAAAGTACCACTCTTGATTTCAAACGTTTCTAAGGAGACAAGTGAGGAGGATATTGTTTCTTATAACCGACGAGCTAGTATCGTTGAAATTAATAAATATGAAGAAAGTTAGAAAATATAATGCCTTTAAAATATATGTTTCTAAGCACAAATTAGATTTGTTTTTGAATGATACTTTTTGGCCAAATGGTATAACATTTAGGCGTTTTGTGCATTTTATGTACAAAACAAATCGAGAACCTATAGTTAAAGCAAAATAGTCATATCTCATGGATTCAAGCTCAAGTCGATGTTTTAATTTTATTAGTTTTAATTGTAAGTCACTTAAAAGATCTCTTGATAATGTACGAGATATTTGTGGTATGTCCGATGTAGTGGCGCTCCAAGAGACATGGTTACTCCCCCATGACATTCCTTTATTAGGAACTATTTCCAATGATTTTCAGTATACAGGCAAGTCCGCCGTGGACACTACAATGAGTCTGTTAAAGGGAAGGCCATATGGAGGAGTAGCCATTCTCTGGAGAAAGGGTATTTTTGACACAGTTTCGATACTGGAATGTATTAGTCCTCGCCTAGTGGCAATTAGAGCCACGCTGCGTGATCGTTCCATTATCGTATTCTCAGTTTATATGCCTACGAACTCGCTCGACAATTTGCCGATTTTCTCCGAAGTACTAGGGGAAATAAGTGCCATAGTAGCAAGTGAATGTGTAGAGAGTATTTATATATTAGGTGATCTTAATGCTCACCCATATGAACTGTTTTATAACGAACTTATTAATTTCTGTTCGGACCAATCGTGGACTTGCGCGGACATAGATAAATTAGGTCTACAGTCTGACACATACACTTTCATAAGTGAAGCCCATGGGTGCAGGCGTTGGCTGGATCACTGTGTTGTATCGGTGTCGGCCGGAAAAACCGTAGTTGAGGTTCTTGTTATTGAAGACGTTTTTGTGTCGGATCATTTTCCTTTGTCTATTAAATGTAACTTTGATATAATCAGACCCAAGCTGCTGACACACGACCTGCCCCGGAACTCAGTTATTTGGGGGGAAAGGACCGAGTATCAAATGGGTGAGTATCATAATGTGTGTAACGCTGGCTTGCGAGAGATTAGTTTTCCGTCAGAGTTTTCGGAGTGCAGTCGTGGGTCATGCGGATTGGAGGTACATAAGCTTATACTCGATAAATTGTATATAGATATAGTCCACATTTTGAGTAACGCGGCTGTGTGCACTAATAAGAAAAAATGTACTAAAAATAGTAAAACCAGGCATTTGTGTGGCTGGAATGAGCATGTCAGGAAGGCCCATTGTGAGGCCAGGCTTAACTTTGAAACCTGGATGCTATACAATCGACCTGTTGCTGGCGTAATATTCAATCGAATGTGTGAGTCACGTAAAATTTTTAAAAGTCGCCTAAAATGGTGCCAAAATAATCAGGACCAACTCAAGATGGATATTTTGGCAAAACATAGATCTGCGAAGGATTTTACCGCATTCTGGAAAGCGACAGGAAAGCAGGAGGTTAGGCCTGGTCTCCCAGTGAGTGTGGGTGGAATGAGTGGGCCCGCAAATATTGCTAATATGTTTAAGGAGCATTTTAAGGTGAGCTCTCCACTTGGTCCTTCGGCCTCCGTGATTGACACTGAGTATGGGTGTGAGGGAGATGAGCCGCTTGTGCACTTTACCTCGAAACAAGTGACGGAGGCTCTTAAAAGAATGAGCGGTGGGAAATCGCCGGGGCATGATGGGCTAAGTGTTGAGCACCTAAAGTATGCTGGGGTTCACCTTCCGAGGGTACTGTCTTTGTTTTTCACAATGTGTATGAGTCACTCTTATTTGCCGAGGGACTTAACTAAAACTATCATTGTGCCCATTGTGAAGAACCGAACTGGTGATGTCTCGGACGTGTCGAACTACCGACCAATATCGCTGGCTACAATTATTGGTAAGGTGCTGGACGGCCTGCTTGATTCATGTCTAGACGGATATCTGGAACCACATGACGCACAGTTTGGTTTCCGACCTGGGCTGTCAACGGAGAGCGCGATTATTGGTCTCAAGCATACCGTCCAGTACTATACTGAACACAGGACACCGGTATACGCTTGTTTCCTTGACCTCTCCAAGGCCTTTGATCTTGTTTCCTATGATGTACTTTGGAGAAAGTTGAGAAGCATGTGTGTACCGGTTGAAGTCTTAAATATTTTAAAATATTGGTACGCTAGCCAGACTAACTTTGTAAGATGGGCTGACTCTCTTTCGGACGCTTATGGTTTGGAGAGCGGAGTGAGGCAGGGGGGGTTAACTTCTCCTAAGCTCTTTAATCTGTACGTGAACGATCTTATCGTCGGATTGAGCAGTTTGCGTGTTGGTTGTCGAATGAATGGTGTTAGCGTAAACAACATCAGCTACGCCGATGACATGGTGCTGCTGAGTCCGACGGTAGGAGGCTTAAGACAGCTGCTAAGGGTCTGTGAGATCTATGCCGATGAGCATGGGCTCACATATAATGTGAAAAAGACTGAATACATGGTGTTTAAGGCTGCCGGTGGATGCCCGGTTAGCACGCTTAGTATAATGCTTAACGGCTTACAGCTGAAACGGGTAACGCAATTCAAATATCTGGGACATTTTCTTACCGACGACCTTAAAGACGATGTAGACATTGAGAGAGAGCGTCGGGCGCTAGCTGTTAGAGGTAACATGATTGCTCGCAGATTTTCTCGTTGTACTAAACAGGTTAAAGTGACGCTTTTTAAGGCTTATTGCCAAAGTCTATACACGGGAAGTCTGTGGGTAAAACATACCAAAAAATCGCTGGACACCTTGCGTGTTCAATACAATAACATCTTTAGGATGTTGTTAGGACTGCCCCGCTTTTGTAGCGCATCGGGAATGTTCGCGCAGTATCACACAGATGGTTTTCATGCTCTGTTACGTAAGAAGACTGCCTCTTTGATCAGTAGAGTACGGGGCAGTCCTAACAGCATCCTTAAAACTGTTGCTGACAGCTGGACGTCCCCGCTGTGGAGGAGCCTTGTGCGGAGGACGATCAATGAAGGTATTCTGCGCCTTCATTGATTGCCTACCGACCTCGGTGTATTATAGTTATAAGTTTATTTTAAATTAGTGTTTTCTTCTTTTTTGTATATGGATTTAGTTGTCTGAAATAAACGATTTTTATTTTATTTATTTTTATTTAAACAACCAAAAAACTATCGCGTGAAATTTTCTAATCTAAGATTCGGAAAACTAAGCGTGGATTTGCTTGAATGTAATAGATTTAGCAGGAACAAGCGCATAGTTCGGTCTCTGTAGTCTCTAAGTACAGGTTTCATTTCAAAAATGCATCCTTTTACTGAGTTTAGCAGCGCTTTTGATATTCTGTTTTTGCAGGACTACTGGCAAGCTGAGTGCTTTAAAGCACTTTATTTTCAGACTACGCAAATCTGTGCATTTACCTTAATTCGGAGCGCATTGCATTAAAACTCACATACGAAGCATATACTGCTTTGTATATTTTAGTAGGTCTTTTTGTTGTGCCACTCAGACAACTAACGTTCTCAGACTAAGTTACCATTCTTGAAATAATGGGACTTATTTACGTTTTGTGTGTTGCCAGCATATATCCAGCTTTACCTTGAAAATCTAAACGGATTTGTTCTGCGAAATATATTTCCATTTATTCTATTTCTATTCATGTTCGCTAGCAAAGGAATTCGCCGAACAAATAAAATGGCAAGAACTAAAAGCCGGCTCGCCTTTGATACGCGCAGGTCATACGTCTATGGCATTGACGTAGGTACATTGGAATACTATAAAAAAAAGAAAACCGTACTTCAACACTGTAAATAACAGAGCTCTTGTACATATGAAGAATCTCTTTTACCCTCACTCATTCCAAGGTTTACTGGAATAGAACTCTCTAGGGTTAAGCTCGCCTCTATGTACATTGTACATGTTTTGTATTTAAGTTTTTTCTCTATGTTTTATGTGTGTACAAGAATAGGAAGAAAAAAGTCAAATATAAAACAAATGCAATTCAAATATTCACATACGATAATTTTTCTTACAAAGAAAATTACGTCTATGACAGTATTTGAAGTTTGATCGCTTATTATAAAAAAGGTAGTATGTTTTATGATTTTCTGTATTACTATGAATAAACTAAAATATTCATGAGCTACGATTCAGATAGACAATATGCAGCTCAAGTTGCCCGCAGGCGTCTTCGCCCGCACCGGTGCTTTACCACGCTAAAACACCCATTATATATTACTTTACTGCCCTAATAATCGGTTTAAGTAACATTTTGTATAAATAATTATCAGCTTTCGAAACAACCAGTATCACCATAAATCTGTATTTGCCTTTGACGGTAACAACGAGAAATACTTCGCCTTGTTGCACCGAAATAATAACCCTTTTGGAAGTAATGATACATTATTATTAAGATAAGTTATGTTCTTAAAAAGACGTCAGCCCTATATGGATTATAAAATTAAAAAAAAATTACAATGAACAATTATTATGCGGTTGCCAATTTATTGAATTGTAATATTAGGATGTATGCTTTTTGACCTTTGTAAAATATTCAACCTTTTTAGTTCTGTATAGGTATTAAATAAAGATGATGATGTAACCAGTGTATTTAAATTAAATTCCCGACTTAGTATCTCACCACGATTTAATGGTATGTGGGTGAAGTCCGAGTGCACTGCGTAGGAGACCCTAAAATAAAAGAAGGATACAGTGATCGCTCATGTAGCCATGTACCTACTGTGTCCGCGCTCAATGCGAAGATTGCTATATCCTGCAATTCCAGATTAGATATTACCATACTTTTTTTTTCATATACTTGAATTAATTCGGACCGAAAATATCCTTGAACCCCACAGGAAACTTCAGTTTGGAAATACTCATTTGTTAATCCGGTACTCCATCAAGTTGTCTGCAATCACAGCTTGTTTTGTCAAATTTGTTCGTTCTGTTTGTAATCTCAAAGTTTCGGATAGGATTATTTGAGACGCTTCCACATTTTTGTTTGCACTTTAGAACTATAATAAAATCTTGTAGGTACCGTACTTTTCAGAGACATAGCTATGTTCGCTTTGAAAAGACTTTCGGTCTATCTTATAAAAAGTTAGCGCAGACGTGAAGTATAGATTACCATACGTAATGATGACTTAAAGTCAACGCTAACTTTTTATAAGATAGGGGGTTTAGCTACACGTAAATACTTGTTAGATTCTCACTGAAAAGTTATCTTTTTCTCAGCCCTTAGCGGACCAATTTATAAGTCCTAGACAAAGC
The DNA here is from genome assembly GCA_932527185.1 of Ecliptopera silaceata. NCBI lineage: Eukaryota > Metazoa > Arthropoda > Insecta > Lepidoptera > Geometridae > Ecliptopera > Ecliptopera silaceata. Next base: position 6,733,222 of record OW052192.1, read on the forward strand.
AAGCATTACGCCAATGTTCTTAGAAAATAGCAGTCATTTTGTTGAGCCGGTCGCTTTTATGACTTCCTTGTGTTGTAATCGTGGCTTTGATAAGCATTTGCCTATTTGCGTAGTCTGGCGAGATTGATTGACATGCTAAGGGAATGCGGTTGTGGGATGGACGTAGCCAGGATTATATTCCAGGGGCAAGGATGTCAAGTTTGAAAATTATTTTAAGAATTGAAAGCCATATTATTTGTGAGTGTCATAGGCTATATCATAACACAAAAGGATGTGACGAGACGAACTGCTGTTTAATTAAGATGTTTTGATTTTTTTGGATTTCTTACACGGCAATTTGTACTTTGCAATTTGGCAATTTTTATTTATCTTGTGTTGCCATCAAGATAATATAAACATGGGAGTGTAAGAACAGTCTTCATAAGGATTCAGCAAAAGTAATAACATCAGATTGACCGAGAAATAATGCAGTAATATTTTTTATTGTTTTCGTTACAACAACAGAAATAAGCGAGATTTAATGTTCATCCGGAAACTTATTTTGGTGAAGTATACCAAAATTAAACCCGTTCAAACAATTAAAACAATCAAGCAATTACTTTTCCGCCTATCACCACCGTATCAGTCTAGGTATCCTAACTACGTGCCTGCCTGTCAGTTTACGTAACGGACACCGTAAGGCTCCTTCGGTAAAGCGCGCTGGAACCGATGACTGATAGCACCCGCTTCTCAACAAACCCGTTAAATTGCAGGATGTATGAATACGGAAATCGAATATGCGAATCTGGTTGAATAAATACAGAACATTCAGCTTTAGAATTCTGATCCCGTATTCTAGCCTCTGAACCTGCCAGGTTTTAAATCACGTTCAGTTTTTATAGTAACTTATCGGTATTTTGTGGCATTTCTTGTAATTTGATGTGTTTGTGATGTAGGATTTAATACAGCTCAGTCACATCAGAAATGCCACATAATATCGACCTCTGGTTGAAATAAATACAGAATATTTATTTTCAGACTTCTTAAGTCCTCTTCGATTGTCTAATATAAAGGTACCGTAAGAGTTAGAATAACAAATAAAAATACGAAAATAGCTAACGGTACCCTAATTAATTACAGTCTTAAATGTATATTAATTGATCTGGTGGAAAAGTATGGTTTAGATCAATTTTTTTAATTTGCTGAGTTGCTTGAAATCTACCAAGTTACGCAGCTTTACTGTTGTTTCAGAGGCAAAAATTTGATTAAAAATCAGCGGGAGTCACAGTTAATTGGATATTCATTAATTGCGTTGTGTGAAAGGCTCATGAATTTTAGAATACATTATGTTTTGAATTTTTGTTTACTTGATTTAGAGTTTTTTGTTTTTGGAACACCAAAATAGTCTCATAAAAATTAACCTACTAGGTTAAAGTAGAAGTTTATTTATTTCCAGAATTACATGCTCAATATAAGATGTCATAAATATACCATGAACCATCTTACCCTTTCAGGATGTGCAAAAAGTTTGGAATATTAAATTACCTTAGGTTTCGGGGAATAAGTAATAAAGACACCAAGAGTTCATCACGTAGCAGGTAAAATAACCTTCAGAAGATCGGTCGATACTTTAAATGTCACCCAGTTTCCGGGGACATTGCTCCAGGCTCCAGCCCTCGGAGATTAACTGCGGCGTGAAGAGCTCGTGACGCAAAGCTCATACAAGTTCCCGTTCCCGCTCACATCTATAATAAGATCTATAATCATCTTCTAGTGATCCGAGCCTCTGCCAGGTGCGATTACATCAGCTTAAAGTAAGTGCTTACTTGATAAAAAATGTAACTTCACGCATAAATAAATCCGTGTATGTTTGCGGTTTATCTGCGTCGGAACCATCAGCAATTTGGCTTTGCACGTTCCAACAATTCATTTTGTATATTCAGTGAGACATTATGTTGTAATGATGGTTAATTTGAACGTAACTCGAGTCAAGTTATTTTGCCTCTGGCAATAGAAGATAGTAATGTCTGGTGTAATAAGAAGATAGATACTTGAAACAAAACATTAGTAGGTATATTATACTTTAACTCTAAAGTTTGTGATTGTTTATGTGCCGAATGAAATATATTGCTGCATAACTTGATCCTAATACTCCCAGTGTTATTAATAGTGCTGTTGAAATGTGTAATAGTCTAATATTTTCAGGTAATTTAGTGAAGTAGGTTCCACGCTTGAGTTACATTTATTCACAGACATTATGCTAAACAATATCCATTTATTTGAATACGTATTTATCTTATCGGATTGTGTTGTGTAGGTATGGGCAATAATTCATGCCTGAGAAGGTATGGAATGGAGAGGCAACAAAGCAAGGTCGTCTCGGCTATTAGCGATTTTGGAGCAGCGAAATTCGCGATAAAAATTCATAAGTTGAAAAGCAGCAAGGGAAAGTTGCACCGACATACGCGACATATCTGGGATAAATCCGAGAGAGAGACGTCTGTTTATTTATATCCGGTATTCGTTGATTCTGTTAGTTTGTTTGCATTTAATTGCGGTGACGCGGTCCCGTGTTTATGGACACGACTGCACATTGCTTGCATTTTCACTGTCTGGGGACCGTGTTCGTTCAAATTCCAACGAAAAGCAAGCGAATCACGCAGTTACTTCTTCTTCTTTCACGTCAAAAGTACCTAATATGGACGTTTCAAGAGAGTTTTATCGAGGCAAAAGCGAATTATCATTTAACATTAGATGAGATTGCGGTCAAGCGTTTACTATAATGCATAAGAAAACCTACTAAATTTTATCCGTATTGCTCGAGAGCTTTACTAGTTTAAGTTATTTTTGTTAAAAATGACAGAGAATAAGACCCGTTGTTATCATTTCAATAAAGTCGCATAACGTTAGTAAATGTCAACTTAAAAAATTATTGATTCTAAACGTTCGAACAATAAACAATGTTTCGTAATGTTGTAAATCTTGTAATCATTTATTAGAGATATTTGCTTTGATAGCTGTCGTGGGTTTGTACAGTTAGATTACTGGTTTACTGGGCTCCAAATTAGAGTTAAGATACCAATAGATACAATATTATAATACTACAAATAGTAATACTACAATAATATACTATGTTTATAAGGCTTTCTCTTGGTATAGACAAACCTTGTAATTACGTTAATCAATAGAACGAGATTAGTGCATTTAATTTGTCTTTGATTATATCATACTTGCATCAGTTATCTTTGTGTTTTTTGTATTATTTATCAATAGCCATTGAAGACGACGGTTTTGTTTATTTTTATAAAAAATATAATTATGTATCTCATCCATGAAGAGCTTCATTGTAAAGAAAAAAATGGCATTTCCTATGTAATATTCTTACACACGTGTCTCGTAATTATACATGAAGTAAGTAGATATACGGAAGATCAATCGACACCGAATGACCCGGAACTTGCACTACATATTAAATGGGAGCATACGCAAAGTACCTACACTATAATCGTTGGGACCTTTCAGTTACCGATTTGCTTTATTTAATGTCTCAATTATTACATTGATATTTTGAAGTATTTAATATTTATAAATAAACTTACGACTATACAGTATTTACAAAATGTACATAGTCATATAAAATACATAAGAAACAGCTGAGCTATCTACAGACCGTTGCAAACGATCTATAGATAGTTTGTTGTTGAAGTTGGTTCTAACAAATATTTTTTTTAGTGACAATCTTAAAAATTCCAAAAAAGGCTCTATTTTGACGTAAACTCGATATATTTTATGTTTCATAGAATTCAGTCCCAGACCCTACGTAAAGCCTACTAAAAATAAGCAATTTTACGGGTTCTTAAAAATCAAAGTACATAGTCAGTTTTGGCTCAATCTTTGACTCTCAATATTTAGACATAAGCATGGTTATAACAGCAATAATATTGTAGTTTGTATGGATGATCACTGTGAAAGAGAGAGATAGGTATAACACGTCTCCTTTTCTTTTACGACCGTCAAAATGAGATTGCCGTCGCTTCTGAGGAAACTACTAAATCAGAATCGCATGCCGACTGTTCGTTTTGCTAACCGTTCAATGACTTGTAATTTTTTTTCATAAGCCATTTAGTCTTAAGATTTTGATTCTCGACTTTATGACTTTAGATATAAGTTTCAAAATCTAGAGCGCTTGTAACTGTTAAATCTCGATTCGGACACGATATCATCTGAAAAACTGATAGATAAGTAATCGATTTCTTGTTAGTAACGTTCTGAATTTTTGTTCTGAGTTTTTAATGGTTTGCAATCGTGACGAATTCTTTCAAATTAATTCACAGTTCTTGCAAAACTTTTTTTTCAACCTACCTAACTTATCTATATCTATATACGCACCTGTACCAGCCACTTTTATATGAAATAAATATTTTTTTATATGATAGATATTATTCCTAAGTATACATATATTTTTGTTGAAAATACAGCGGTTTTTGTATGCCACAAAGCATTTGGGTTGTATATACATTGGATACTCCTAAGTAAATAATTACCTTTAACAGATGAGGTTTTACTAATAGCCCACAACTAAAGGTTTACGTTTTGCGCCTTTCAACTTTATTACAATTGGCCGCTGTTTTCAAAACTCATGACTTTATGTAGTGAATGTTCGAAAGGCACGTCAATCGACATTTTATTTTGTCTTAAGTACACTTCACTTTTGAGGACAGCAAAGTCATCTCGAGGAGTTGCAATTGAGACATACTTACTTGACATGTTATTGCACAAAACAACGTAATCTTCCCATTGAATATAATATTTCCGTTTAAATTATTTTCTAAAGGAGACGGAGTGGTAAAATAAACTGAGTAAAATGCTTGACCCAAAGTCGCTGAGGATACAGAATCCTTTTTAGAATTCTTTTTTGGAAACAGAAAGAAGATATGAATCATAATAAAAAACACATGTAGGTACTAATATGAAAGCAGATATGTTATTCTGCTACGTGATTTAAGCTCTTTAATAAATCCTCTAAATAAATGTGTAAAAAGATGACCGGGACAAGTTGGTCCAACAAGTATTTTTGACAGGTTGACTTCTTGTCATAATACATAAAGGAAACATGATACGATTGTAATTACAAAATTATTCAGACACAAATGTAATTTTAAATTGATATCCTGAGGCACAGCCGAAGTTAATTTTATGTCTGTTTCAGAGGACTTAAATCGTTTTATTAAAAAATTACAGTGAATTCGTGCGTTTTATATTACTTTAAACTACATATTTGGTTTTACGAATACAAAACATACTTAGTTTCCAAAATTTTCTTCCCTATTAAGGAGATGGCTCCGACCGGTTCCATTCCGTGAAGCGGTACCATAGATAATTCATAAGTTACTAAGCTGCAATAGCTCTTTTCTAAGTGCAGTTTGTCGACGTTATCGCAGAATGCAAAGTTTAAATTAGACTAGCATAGCGTGCTCCGAGAAGTTGGAAAACTATTTTGACTTTGTGGGCGTGACAATGCGAAGTATACGTATCCAAAGACCTAAGTATTACCTAGGTGACACTTAAATGCCAACCCAAGACGCTAAATACTTATAAAGTTGTTGACCCTGTCAAAGCTTTGCGCTGAAGTTTAAATTGTGCATGATATTATTACCTAGGAAGTCGAGTCATTCAATTTCAAGAAGCTAACACTTGCAAACAGCCGGTCATAAAATATCACATGCTAAAATCACAGTTTCGTAACCAGTTGCTAAATTCTGTCACCATCTGTTAAAACTAAAGTTCACCATTTGCAGACTCATCGGCTAACCTCATGCCTAACCAATTCAGCCGATATTTCCTTTGGTCATTATGAGAAGCAATGGTTATAATAACCGTCGGTATGTTGGTGAACAGATGGCTAAGAATAATAAATTCCCATAATTATGCGGGAGATGGCAAGTACCTACAGTTTCGAAACTGTTTTGTCAGCAGCAAGAGATGCCGTTTGGACGAGGACCACCGCGTACGTAGATAATTAATATTATGAAGCCAGAGAGCAGTAAAAATCAAGCTATGTGTGAGAGCGGGTATAAATTCATAGCAATATTAAAATATAATAACGATCTGTAAAATGCATTGTACCTGTAAAATACAGTGTAATGAGTCTAAATATCAAAACAATGCAAACATGATCAGAAACGGTTTTACGTATTGTGATATTATTATGGAAAAATAATTATATGTATTTATCTCTGTTCTTATTGATCTCCATGTTTTTAGAAATTTTTGTTTTCATACAATTTTGCATACAATTTAAATATATAAAATAAAATATATTAATAATGATGCTTCCTTCTAAACATATAAGTACAATGTACATTATGACGCGTCTTGGGAAAGGCTAGAGGCTAGCATTGAAATAGTTTAGATTAGTAGGTTGATGATGATAATCATTAAGGTTACCTGGTTAAATATTACTCTGTTGCAGCGGAGCTTACAAATTGCAAGCTACAGATACATTACTGTACATGTACTAAATAAGATCTGAAAATTATACACCGCTCAAGCTGTCCCTCCGTGGTTGACTTAATTTGAATAAGTTGAAGCGAATAAAGAATTCATTTTGGACATAAGTCATTTAAAAATGCCGAGTTTAAAAGTAAAAGGGTTGGGACTTTTTGTGTGCAAACTTACATTCATATTACTTGTACAACTTGTTTTTACGATTTTGACACGATACAGTTTTATCGAAGTTTTATCACAAATTATTTTCGTTTGATTTTGATACGTAGTGGAGGCTTAATATAATGTGAATTTAAGTAATAATATGAAAGGATTGGTGAAAGGACCGGAGCAAATGTCTTATTACAATACTAATTACATATGCTCAATATATGTTTATTACAAAATTAGGTACTTATTATATTTATATCACCTAGATTTGTATTATGTATATAGGTAATTGTATAACATAGTTTATTTTCGTATTAAGAATGAATAAACAATAAATATTCATGGACATTATGTTTAATCAAAATTAAAACATTAAATTGATAATTGTGGTTACGCAATAAAATGTAGCTGGTTATATCCTCCTTTAATTTATTTTCTGATAAGCAAAGACAATACACCAATTAGAGAAAACGTATACGAAGAGATAAATAGGAGAACAAAGTCTCATTAGTTTTGAGAATGAAAAATGTTCGGCTGCCTGTGACTGATGTCTAGAATTTGTTACTTTTCTGACTTACGTATGTACTTCTTTTGTTTACCTACCTCGAGTCTACAGTGGTGAATCCAGGTTGTGTAGCAAGCGAGTCAAAAATAAAACATTTGAAACACGATGAAACCAATTAAATCCTAATGAGCAAAGTCAGGTTTTTAATAGCATTTTGGACTAAAAATTAAATGAAATATGGTTATTTTTATCTTTTTGTTATAATATAAATATCTAAATAAGTACTTACATTATTTCTGAATGTGTCTTGTGGGATCCATGTATGAGTTATGCGCAGATAAAATAAGCAGCTTTTTTAAAAGTTTAATACCATTTAGGTAAGTTAGGAAGTTATGACATAAATTATGTACTTAGTTCATAAGTGTACTACATAATAATGTCACTACAACACTTTAGAAATATGGGTAAGTACATTTGTGAAAAGATTTAGTAACATGATAAACTTCGTTTGTATGGACAAATGGGCTAATCATATAGTAGCAGCTCTTTAAAAGTTTGGCCCCAAAACCCTTGAAGCGACCACTTTATCCGTATGTGATGAATTCCCGTAGCTAATGGAAAGTAATGTATGATGGGCTCGGCTCTTGGACAGGCAGGATATTAGCCTTATCGACTAGAAAAGGCCATGGGCTATTTTGAAGACCGGAAGCTTTTAATGTACCTTCATTTATAATTTTCACTACTTTCTTGACGTGGGTTTAAGTTATACGACGTTCAAAAGACAATTTGACTTTTGAATGTGAATAATATATCCCAACCTGATAGAGTGAACCAAGATTTAAATCCCAGTATAAAAGATTTTATCAACAAATTTCGTAGTTTTTATTTTAGTATAGTTTTTTAGTATTCAGATATAATAAATGTTGAACTGTGTTTGCAAATAAAATTTTTCTTTATCTTTATCTAATACTTAACAAGGTTTTTTAAATATAACTTATTTAGTACCGAGGTTTCGAATAAAAGCAACCTTTGCGTTTTGGTTAGAAAAAATAGTTAAAAACCTTATGAATTTTCAACTAAAGTTGCAAAGAGGTTACATGAAATAGCCGACACAGATACCGTTTAGCTGAAACGTGATTTACCATATTCATAAATATACATTTCACCTTAGAGAGTGTGTTATTTGCATAATAATACATTACACATAAGGTACAACTTCTAAAGCACCTGCGAATACCATAATTTATTCTGAATACGTCTTCAGATCTCTCGATGACTTGAAGAGGGACCATTGAAGATAAATCATTATGCATCGAGAATTCGCGATCAAAATACTCGAATAGGCACACGATTCTGTATCAAACTATGTACCTATATATCGCTAAGTAAAATACATCGTTCGATAGTACCTACTAGTGTAATGCAAACTACTTTTATTGTATTGGAATAAACATTTGCATGTAATCTAGATGATTTATACAGCGGCAGAAAATACTTGTTACTCTAATGTACGGACGTTGTTGTTTGTGCCTCTACATTTTTAACAAAGAATAGGTAGGATCAAAGATCAGGCATTCTCCTAACCTCAGTAATAGCCTAGGCGGTCTTGTATTTAGTAAAGACAAGGATAATACGTGCAGATCACATTAAACCTCTGGTTGTTTCCTCACGATATTTTCCGCCAGTTTTGAGAGCTCTGGCATGTCTTTTTCGAACCTTAAGTTGTGTGTTGTACACCAATAGATTTTTCTATTTACTGTATAGCTGACCTACCTTCTATGTCATTAATGTACATAATTGATGCATACTTATCAGCATCGGATACTTGTTGACTGTTTATCTGCTTCATAGAATTGAGGTAGAACTCGAAACAATGAGTATGAAATTATAGTTTGGTTGTCCAAAGTCTATTTGTATGTATGCCTCACCCACACAACACAATGCCTCTACAAATTGGTGCCCCGAAGCGATTTGATTCGCTTGCACCTAACGTAAACACTTGGATAATCTCACTTTATGTCCATTTATAAACCATTTCCCACTTTCACTCGCGCTTTCCCTTGGCTTAGTTTTCGTAAGCGCACGAACAAAGCTTTTATTTTTGGAATCAAATTACACATAAAAGTGTCACAAAACAGACTTTTGAAACTTGTATTAGAGAAGATTTACTAACATACCTTAATGAACTTAAGTACAAACACAAAAGTCCAAGTCAATATTCCTTAAATTCTGTTTTGTTATTTAGCAAGGTCCCGGGGGATGCAGTAAAACCAGACGTTCTTTCAAAGTTATGTTACGAGGCTACGGGCATTGCGACGCGACGTAGCCTTGTTTTTATTTCTATCTAGGGACTTTGTTACTTGTCTGAAATGCTTACTTGCACGCTTGGACTGTACCTGTCTGTATATACCTACTAAAGCGTATAAAGTATATCTAGTGAGTGGGGAGTAGAAAAACTTAACCAAACATAACAACTTAACATACCTAATACGTTGCAAAACTTGCAAATAATTACAAATCGAAACTGTTACTACTGTGTCTATTTAAAGTTAATAAATAAGTATAAAAAAAGGCATTGAAGACTTATCTCATAATCCGTTAATGCAGCTGTTACTGTAGGCCTATCCTAGCCTCTTAAAAGTACCAAGTTTAAAATCACATTCAGTAGGAACTCATCGGTATTCTGTGGAAACCTGGTAGGTTTTAAGAGGTTAGGATACGCCGGCTGTACGTATTATGTGCGCCAAAGTTTTATAGACTACTGGTCAGTTTTGGCAAGGTGAGGAGTATTCGCGGTACAAGGTAGACCGTACAGTTCAAAGTGTACGTGCAAGGTCGACGCGGCTAAATATATTAGCCTTACCCTACCCGTACGTAATCCAGATGAGATAAAACCCCTACTTGACCTTACAATTCACCTATTGTTTTAAAATCTCTGCTATAACCCGTAGTTATCAAAATTGGTCCAAAGTTAGAGAAGACATACAATAACTTTTCACAGCAGAGATTTTGAAAGAATACGAAGTAATTATTCAAGGCTAATTTTAACCCGGCGTTCGCACAGTTGGGTCTATTTGACCCGAGCAGTTTTCAAATGAGCGTGTTTCTTAGAATTTGTGTGCGACGTTGCCAAACTTCTCAGTAGCTGGAGCTAACAGTCCCCACTTAGTGCGGGATATCGCCAATTAGTCGTGTTGCGGCCGCAGCGGGTGATAGACACGGTCAAACGCGAAAAAGGTAAATATGACCCAACCATACTATTCGTGTCGTAATTTTGCGCCGTTTTAAAAAATGTTTTTTGGTTTTATAATATTGTTTATTTTGTTATTTTCAGAACTTTTGCAATTATGGATCGCGAAGAACGTGAACGGCAGCGAATTTTAAGTATTTTGCGAGAATCCGACTCCGAATACGAAAATTGTACATCCTAAATGTACTGCCGAGATTGCGCAAATGATAAGGATACCATGACTGACGTATAAGACTGATACAAATGGTGTTATATTATTAGTCTATTAATTACTTGATAACTATGTAACAAATTAGTTTATATTGTAGAAAAAAGTTTGTTTTGTTAAAATTTTATTACTTTAAGACAGAGGTTGTCTATTTTGTTATTTATTTGTGATACTTTTATAAAAAAATCATTAAAAATATAGTTTCGTATCAAGTTGTTTTTTTTTCTACTCAAAAGCTATAACGATAATCGTATTATACAGATAGTACAACCACAAACCAAATTTATTTTAACTTTTGTAATTATGGCGTTTTCTTATACGGGTCCCGTCGACCCAACCCTACTGTCGTTGTTGCATATTTTGACTGTGCTGACGCCGGGTTAATAAAGAAACAGCAAAAAATAATTTAATTTCCTTATAAGGAAAATATATATTCGTTGTCCAAATGGTTGCGGCGTGGTTGCGCACCGTGAATGTGTCTTCCCTTTGAGATTTCGGGAGCAATTGACCCATTTAATGGAGCAGGAATGTATGTATTCGTTGCAGGTAGCCAACGCTGTGGAGCTTACAGACCCCGCCAACGCTTCGCAGTTACTGGCCCAGCTACAGAACGCGGTAAGAAAAAACATTGTAATTTTTAAATTACTGACAAGACCCAAATTACCATGGAGCGCGCCAGCACAAAAAATACTCACTGTAATGTTTACCGGGGAAAATTTAAATTGAGATAAGCCCGAAAACAAGCATAAACAGACTTATGCAAACCAAAAAAGTTAAAGTAGGTAAATTAATTTACTTACGCCAATTATGTTTTGAGGCTTCTTTGGATATCGATTATAACTTTCGCGATCGGCTCTAAAGAAACGAGCTGCGAGATATGGCTGGTATAAGAGGCTGTTTGGATGAAAATTGCCGGAATTACTTCCAATTATGATTATGGGACGTGAAGGTATCTACCTACAAGAAAGTAGTACGACCCGAAGCGGTTGCGCCGTGACACACGCCTTCGACGTGATTTTCACGCCATTCTAGCGGTTTTCGGGTCAAATGAAATAATGCCGTAATAACACCACAATACGAAGATTATACGAACGTTCACTGTTCAATCGCTTCAAAAATATACACCCAGATAAAACATCTGCTGCATTCGATTGTGTAGAATGCAATAAAGAACGTCAAACGCTGAATTTATTTTAATCACCTAGAGAAGTCGTTTCGTTTGTTTTTTGGGGCGCGATAAATAAAAGATTATTAAAAGATGACCCTCTAGGTCAGTTTAAACCATGGCGAAGGTTTAGAAAGCTCTAACGATAGTACAAATATGAACAGGTTCGCGTCGCGGCAAGCGCTACATTCCGAGCTCTACTAACATTCCCCTTCCTGTGTGATTGTTACAGCAAACACAAAAGAGCTACTTTTTCTCATGGATTTATTTCGTTGTTTCTGGAATCGGGCCTTCATTTAACGATTTGTCACTGTCTTCTAATTTGCAGCTGTCTTTGTAAAGTATTTATTGGTGCGTTGATCAATGACAATTTAAATAAAATAGACGATCTTAATGCAAACTGTCAGCAATATCAAAAATGAATGTATGTAAATAATGAATGACTTGACTTGACTTGACTTCTTGGTTTATGGCTTTTGTGACATGTTGCCACAATTCTGCCAGTGTCGAGTTCGTTGAATGTTAGTGTCATAAACATTGGGGGGAGTGCGGAATAATAATATGGTCAGTTTTCAGAGGGAGATTCGAGTTGTGGCTTTAAATTAAACCTTTGTTTACTTCTGTCTTATATAACTGACGTATGTCAAACAGTAGCTTACTCCAGTCGTCCAATTTTAGCGTGGTTTGTTTATGAAAACAAGCGGATGCTGGACCATAGTAGGTGGTATACTTTACTACCTGCGTCCATTTTAAACTGTTTCTAGTTTGGTCATTGAAATTGGATAGGCATTTTTATACAACAGAACAAAAATAACAAAGACACAAAGCCATGCTCAGTGACATTTTAACTACTTTTTATTTAACTTATTGACCTTTTTTATTTATAATAATACTTATGTAGATATATATTCTCAAATCGTTTTATACCAAGAGGATTGACAACAATCCCTAACATTTGAATATCTATAGCCAAATAATACCACGAGTATAACTAATAATGGTCTACTTATAAAAAGTTAAAGTAGACGTTATGTCTTCATTACCATACGTAATGGTGACATAATGTCTACTCATAAAATAATATAACTTTTCATAAAATAGGAGGTATGTATGACTCCGTGTTTTGTCATAATAAGAAAAGCATAATATGCATACTTTGAGTAGGTAAATAAATTGAATTATTTTCTGTATGGACGAAACAATCTTAATTATACATTTATCATAAAGTAAGTAAGCAGTTAACTTACTGAGGTAGTAAGTTAAATAAAATTAGTTACACTAGTATGGGTCGCGAAAGAAGTAACACGCCAAATCATTATGCCGGTAAAAGACTGCATGATGACCGCGGCGTGAGGTGCTATGTAGATTTATGCGGTGATTTATAAAAGGATTTAATAGCGGCTGATGATGATTGATGTTGGGATATTAAGGGGCGGGTACACTGACGCCTAGCGGTGAGGGCCGCCGCTGCCCGCAGCCAGCGAAGCGGGCAGTGTGCGAGGCGCCCGCGGCCCGGCCGCACCGCACCACATGCTTTTCTAACGCCATACGACTACGCTTTATGGCGCCAAAACTAATAAACAGTATTTTTTTGTGTAAACCAGTGTTAGCAACTATTTGACCTTCAAAGATAAGTGACAAGGAAATATGTTGGAAGATTAAAAGTGTCAGCCGGCGAAGGCGAGGTAGAGATGAAGTTGTTCAAGAGGAGGCTGTCGTTCAGCACTGATAAGAAACGAGCTCCGCGGACTGACGACCCCTTTGAACACGAGGTACTATATCAATAGATAGGACCTGATTTCAGACAGTGATCTCAGAAAATAAATCAATAAGACCAGCTACAGATTGTAGTGGTTGTATTGTAGGTAGAATATGTTGTTTAGAAAATAAATGGATTGTACTCATGGAGCGTTCTAAGATGAATGATACAACTCCGGAATCTTTAATCTTAATGTAAACAAAAAAATAGACCTGCATATTCAAAGAAGTGGGATTGCTAGAACCAAACAACAATTTTTCTGTACATTTATTTAGGTACTCGGGTAAGAACGTGGATCATTGATAAGCGTTATATTAGCAGCCAGACTTTGCAAAGCAAATTGAAAGGCAAGGTTATCTTATCGGAGGCCGCGGGCGATCGTTCTGCACTCACTATTTTGTACATAATATTCGCGTTATTGGCTACCTTTTGAACATGAATCTATAGTACAAAATATCTATTTTGACTCGAAATTTCGTAGTATAAAAAATTCGTTTAAATTTTCGAGACTCGTTTAGAGTAAATCTCAGACTCCGGGCTCGGTAGAGTGTAGGTACAGTATTACTGTATGGAATATCTATGTACATATATTGAAGCACGACGTAATAATACAGAACGATGGATATTAAACCTTATTCACTGGACATACAGCCGATAAATCGTTAGTAAATTTCGCGTTTCTTAGGTATACAGACAAGACATTCTTAATATCCAGTCATGTCTAAAAATTTGCCATTGTGTTTGAGCAAAAATCTATCTCAGACATAAGGACGTATACGTCCTTATGTCTGAGATAGAGTTACGATAAGGATATTATTATTAATACCTCAAATCCTATTCAATACCTATGCTCATACAAAAATTTTTGCTCATTATTTACGTGTCTGCCTAGTCTAATCTCTAATTAGTGTAAAATCAAAGCATAGAGAGCAGTGGCAAATTGGTAGTTATAAGAACGTTAGCTATCCTATGATATATAGTTGAGGTATAGTTTAACTGTGTTTAGTAAGCAAAGCAGTAGTTAAAAAGCAAATAAATGCCTATACAGATAACTTATTCTTTCATTTCGTTTTCATGAAGTATGCAGTCCGATTTTTATATTTTATCCGGGCCTTTAAAGGGTCTGGGTCCATCTGGGCTGTCCTGTTTTTTCGACAGTTGAAGTATTCAGAGATAGTTTGTGTAAGCTGACTACTAAAATTATTTAATGTAACTAGGTCCTATAATGTTTTATTAGAAAATTTGGCCAATTTTAATAACGTATAACTCATAATTATTATTTTAATCCAATCTCAATGTCAAACGTCAAATAAAATAAAACGAGTATTAATGATTTAAATATAATAGTTCCGGTAGTTATCTATCGTATCTTGAACAGTAAGTTGCAGATAATATTACCTACCTAACTAAATATTTTCTAGAAGCAAAAAAAAAAGTTTAGTTTGCTGACTTTTTAGAAAAACTCTCTGCCAAAGTCTTAGTATACAAAAAATATGTTTATGGTGGTAATAGTTTACTTAGCCACTTGCTGGCATTATACATACCTACTAACTATTGCTAGAGAAAATAGGATTGTGTAGAAATGGTCACGTGACTTATCTTATTCTTAAAATGTTATTTTCATACATTTTGATTAATATCTATTTTCTAGCGAGTGCAGATTATCAACATTGTAATTACAGATAAATAATATAGATACAATACTCTGTGTTTATGAAATACTTTGATGAGTGCATATTATTTTTAAGTGCGAAATCAACATACAAATCATCATACTGGGTGTGTTGGACATTTTAACGAATTTATATTCTTCGTAAGATGATTTTGATAAAAGAAACGCGAAGTACTAAGGGGAATCACGACATGTCGTTGGAATGCTCTATCTTGGTAGCCATCGTCTTGTTAATAGGTACTATATTGCTGTGGGCTCGCGTAGTCCTTGCAATACGCCGTGTCTATATTTACTTGAAGGTGCAAAGACAGAATTCCGTTCTTGTGTTATCAAAAATTCATAAAGATTTGACCAGTAGTTTCTGAGTTATCCTTAACAATGCACATTTTTTTTTCTATTTTGTTAAAATAATACTAGATAGTGCACGCATTCCAACCGATATTTTCTATACATTTTGTTATGTGGAAACGAATATAGGTAGGTACTTCATAGAACAACATCATCAATATGAATGATTTGTTGCTGGAATGATTCTAACTGACTTTGCTAATTAAATGAAGGTGACGATGTTACAAGCAAATTAACATAAGTACATATGGGCCAATGTCATTTGTATTCGAGTCCTCAGCTATATTTGTTGTTGACTAGTCTCACTATATTTATTACAAAAAAACTATTACCTATTTTATTGTTTTTTTAACTGAGCACCAGAGTAGTCATAAGTCAATATTATCTCTATTGTTAGTTTTCAACAGCGCAGCGCGTTCTAAGCCTGTTTCTTGTAATATACCTACGTGTTAAAACATTTTGTAAGTACCATTTACCTACCAAGCAGACGAAGTTGCGCGTATAGTAATATTACCTATAAATATATGTGTATGGTAAAGTATTTACTACACGTGTTATACCAGAAGTAACTGCGTAACCCAAAAAGAAACACGTAAATTATCAGAGAACAAGCAGTTCTCGCGGTTGGATAGCTTTATTAACTTCTTGTTATCTCACCGATTCGTGTTGAAAGGGACGAAAGGTTGACTGCATGCGCCCACGCATCGACAGAGCACACTTAATAATAATTGAAATTAAGCGATGCTGCAACATCGATGTACCTTACCCACCTTTTGGTGCACGTGGGCTGTTTATTATCTTCGTTGTGCTATTTTCACTTAATGTAGAGCAGAGATTTTGTAACAGTACAGTTTACGTTGCTTCCTTTACAGTAAAAATCTGGTGTATCTATGTGTATAGCGTACGATTATATACTATAGACAGGTTCATACCTAATATTAGACAGAGCATCGCGCGCCCGTATTTTCTTATTTAAATACTGCATGTTTATTATTTTATGCCATGACTTCTGAGATCATCGCGGTAAGGTCAAAACTTTGATCTTTTCCATCTAACTCAACAATAATAACTTGTTTGAGTGCATGTTTACGAACGTGTTTACTTTGAGACCATCGGTTGCTATCAGCAATTTATCAATAAACTCTATAATTTAATTTATCTATAATCTCTATAATTTTCACTTAGGTATACGGAGAACGGGAGAAGTTATCAAACGTATCATTATTCAATTTCATATCAATTAGGTTACAACTATAACCAGATTGAATCTAAGTGCGTTCAACTCGTAAATCAATGGTTTTCTGAAACGGAGATGGAATTGATATGGCTTGTTATTGCGTGCGAATATCGGGACTTGCATCTCTAATTTTGAATGAGAATTCTGTTGAATAACTAAAAGCAAAACTATGAAAGCTTGATACAATGTAGCAGTATTTTGTATACATGGATAATAAATTAGAAGTTTTTGTATATTTTTGTTTAAATTTAATCAAATTAAAGCACGTCTCTTTTTCTACACTTAAGTACACAACGCATACGTAGACAACATTTTGTAAGAGACAAAAAATAGGAACAAAAAAGTTGAAAGAATCTAGAATCATCGTAGCATAGTTTTGATTGCTTTCGATTAGTAAGTGTGTCATTAGGTTGCCTAACTTGTCTAGTTTATACGTGCCAAGCGCCTTTTCCGATATTTTATGTATCCTGCCGATTGTGGTTTGTGCTACAAAGATGTCCATCTGAGTCCATCTGACGTCTTGCACGTGATGAGACTGCAACGAAGTTATGAAAGTATTGATGAATTTGCGACACAGTTTAAATGTAAAATCCAAAAAGAACCGGAGGATATATAAGCGATATTTTTAACAGAAATTCACTTTTCTGATAGGTAATTTGCAAAATGGCAAACAATATCAATCTAAAAAACATCCTAGATTTGTATTCTTAATAGCGTTTGTTAGTAAACGACAAGGGTTTAAATAAGAAGTTGCGAGTTGTAAGCATAGTAAACCAGACCGCAAAAAGCAGAGAAGTAATTTTGAACCGGATTTGAAAGCTGACGAGGCTTGAGAATAGACAATCTACCTGCTAACAGCGTAGCTAATGTCGTTTTTCGCTTACACTAACTTAATTAGCAACAAAATACCGACTTTTCAGCTACAAAAGGATGTAGCTAATTAGTCTTCTTACGCTGATTTTTAAATATTCTGATGAATACAAATGCTTTGACGGTGCAATAACTTACACGCTTAATTTTAACAGATGAGTAATTTCATTACAAAATGATCTTAAATGTCTCAAATAGTCACCTATTTTTTTGTTTGTTAAAAATATTTTTACAACTTTGTGTATAGTTTACAAATTGAGACAACACTTCATCAATGTTATACGTTTAGTTATCATCCAATTGGAACCTTTACCAGTTTAGAAAAGTTATGAGCAAAATTTTTATTTTGTTCCCAGGATAGAGCTCGGTTCTCAGACACTAGCTGGCAGATCCACAGGGCGTGGGCTCGTAATGGAGATCCACTGCCACTGTCACCTCCGCCGTCACGTTCGCTCCTCGCCACCATACCCTCGGAGTCAGTCACCACGACCGCACCACAACGCTCCGAGCAAAATGGCATTTACGACACCATCACTGTTACGGTAACTATATTTTTTCTAATAGGTACCTACTAAATAAAATACTGGACTTTGTTTTTTTCTGATATCATGTTGATGTAACTGTCAAACAATTAGAAGGACAACTCAAAAATGTCAACAACTAAATAAACGTAAAATAAAGCAAAATTTCTAAACCACTATCGTTAGCTTGGTGCAATTGACCTCTGTGAAGTATCGAGTTCAACAGAATTCTATAAAACACTTCTAGAGTAGAAAAAGAAAATAATCGTCAATATTTTTTATGTAAATGTATGCTAAAACTAAAACATTGTCAATCTCTAAGTTTTAAGATGTACCTACCTATGCTATCCACTTCGAGGACGTAAATCGACAAAACATAAGGAAGATCTTATTATAGAAAAAATGGACCGGTGATCGGAAGATCGTCGGATTGATATCGATAAACATAAAATATCTGAAAGCATTTCATGTATTTGTGTAAAGTATCGATAAATCCATAACGAGAGCTAGTTTCTAATACGCAACAGTTAAAGCAATTAATCTTGCGATAAGCATTTATCTAATACATTTGTTTAGTTTGGATTAACGATATTCTTACTAAGATATTTCATTATAATCATTAGGCAGTTACAAAAGAGATAAGCATTCTAACTATCTGTAACGATTTAGTCACTTAAAACGTATAATGTTATTCTATTGGTTTTCGTTGTACCCAATTATGCATAGGTACGTCATAATTAAAAGAATACTTTACATTAATTGGGGTAATTTTGTAGATAAGAACGTATATCACTTAAGTTGAGCTAAAAAAGATTGGTAAAGAAGAAATAGTAAAATAAATCTAGTCGAAGCGACGCATGACCCGAGGGCTGGTGAGTATCTGGCCCAACGTATCAGCATTGCTATTCAGCGCGGCAATGCAGCCAGTGTCTTGGGTACGCTTCCGATTGGTACTGATTTGGATCAGTTGAACTATCTTTAGATCGTTTGCAACGGTCTGTAGATAGCTCAACTGTTTCTTATGTATTTTATATGACAATGTACATTTTGTAAATACTGTATAGTCGTAAGTTTGTTCGTGAATAAATAAGTTATAAAATAAAATGTTATTCATTAATACTAAGGGAAATCATACCAGGAAGTTATTAATTATTTAAAACTTTGACAAGAAAATATCACGTTATACTCGCGAAGGCATCACATTGATGAATGTAACAGCAATTTTATAACGTTTTAGATAATTGAATGAAATAGCTCAGCTTTAGCTATTAAACTGTCAAACGTGGTATTGAACAGCGTGTCCGTGTTTGCACATAAGCACGTTCACGGAATATAGAAAACAGTACACTTTCGAACGATTGATTTGCATTTTACTACAATAAATCAAACTCGCAGCCTTCGGACTGAAATATAGTCAGAAGCATTGAATATTTTATGCTTATTTCAGGCTCCGTTCAGAGGACTGAGCACGTATAAATGTGTAAGATACACTGCTTGATAACGCTAAACCTAACCTAACCTTAGACGGTAAAGCTGATGTTAAAGCGCAATGTATCTTAAATATGCCACTGTTCCGATACGTTTACGATTGTTTCATTTATTCGTGCTATGCTAACCCCCCAGGACGGAACACGACACGACTAAGTACCTAAATGAGAGATTTTTATACTATGTAGTTCGTTGACTTTTCTGCTGTGTGTTCGTATGTATTAGTGTAGTTTTGAGTTTGTTTGTTGGCGCTTGTAAGCCAAAGGTGACTGCTCTGGCTTTGCATCATAAATTCCGCGAGTAAACGTTAAATAGAATCCATGCATGACTCAGATAACTGTTTTTTTTTTTTTATTTCAGTATGTCATACAATCCATGTCAATAGGCCAAGGTTAGGTTAGGTTATGTAAACTCTTCATATAATAATGCAAGGCCTCACCCTGTCCATCCATTAGGAACGTGATGATTTTCAAATCGGACCACAACAATGCAAACTTCACTAATAAACAGCAAGAATAGGTACTTCTCCGGACCAACTTTTTCACAACTTTTTCTACTACTAAAAGGCGCTTTTACTTTTTCGACAGCATGTCAACTACACAATATCGTATGGCGCGAATTTTATACATTTTGTACTTGACTCAATAGAGTCAAGTACAAAATGTATCGGCAACGATTCAGGGTAATAACCCTGAATCGTTGCCGATAATGATAATAGTGTTCGCTGACCGTTTATATCGGGTATCAGTCGCCAACAGGCAACAACTGAGAAAACATTTTCAAAGAAAAAGGCTGTTAGATATAACCAAAATGACTTCACCAATAGGTAATACCAGCCTTACCGTTATTAAAATTAATTGCTGGAATCTCGGCGTCAATGTTGTAGGCAAAGGGTCGAGGGCTCGGATTTAGGCCGGATGTAAAGGCCATTTGTGCACGTTGTTAGGGACCATGGCGCTAGTACATGGCCATTTGTATTCCAATAAAACTAGCACCCACGCCCGCGTTCCGAACCCACGTCGTCAATGAAGTCAGTACTTTCTTTCGATTTGCAGTTTACAGAAAGGTTAAAGACTTTTTAGAATACAAAATTTGGGAATTTTCGAGAATGTCCAATCGAATCATTTTTTTTTTCTTTGATGTCCAATTTTTGATCTTTTCTTTATTTTGGAGAACTCACACTCACCTTTCTCACAAATTTATTCCAAATAATACTAATATTCAAGTAAGTAGGTATATCAACCACAATATAAAAATGGCTAGTGTTAACTGCGCCAAGTTGACCGAAAACGTTAAAGAGCCAATACGATACGCCGAGAATTTAATGCTAGTGTAAAGCGTGAAGCAGTGCCAAATTGTAAATTACAATTCTTAAAATTAATCGTTTCAAATATTAAGAGGGTGGGAAATGTCAGCGAATGCCCTAGAAAGCACTTAAAGGTCGTTATGACAATTTCCGATATCGGCACGCGAGCGGAAGACGGCAACTCCGGTCTAATGGAGTAATTGTAGCGAACTGATGGGACATCCATCCCTCACTTCCGAACTAGTAATGGTACGAATGTTCCAATTCGTGATTAGAGATCATCGCCTCTAACATTTATTACCCTACCTTTCTGCTGTTTAAAACAAGAAAGCCAATAAATCGCAACAAGCAGTTGCTAATAGTGCGCGTCAAAACTTAAATGCATTTCAAATCCAATGATTTTAAAAATTCTAAGAGCAATTTTAGTAACCAAAATATTGTTCCCACTCATAGACTTAGGTATCTTATAATTTGGATCTATTATCATCAGTTTAAGACACAAAAACTGCAGGTTTTGTAGCAATATGAAAAAGTCGTACTTACATAGTTCAATATCACTGAATGTAGGTACTGTAATAATGTAACTTTATTGTTAGAAGGTACCAACCTACATTACTAGTATGTATACTGTTTCTTATCTCGTTTATGTAAACCAATAGACTAGAAATTGCGCGATAAACTAGTATGTGAAAGATAAGGCAGCGAAGAGGTTCTACTCAGAATGAATTTTGTTTCTACAATGCTCATAGTTGTGTATGTTGCAGTGTCACTGTTAAAGCCGTAATACATTAATATCACTAGTTATATTAGGTTACACGATTGTGATCGTCAATTATCTCAATTTGACACAATGATTTTATTCATACTTACTCGTATCTTTACGATAATACCTAATAACGATGAACATTATAAGGAAATCTTAGAAAATAAAATACTACTACTTTCAATTGGTATGTTAATTATACGTAAAGGTTCTACATATTTGTATTCGATGATTTAGTTAGCAAAAAAGCTCGTGTTTTGTGAACGATACTCGAAGAGAATTAAATCGCGAAGGAAATCACACTGTTTCATGAATAATGCATGTGTTCAAAGAAAGGATATACGCAGATCTGATGAAACCGTATTTTAGCTCCCGAGGTCGAATGAATTATTTAAAAAAGCGAGGTGGAGTAGTTGTTGATTATTATTTAATGTATATTTACTTCTCTAGTATTTTGAATAATTTGATAAAATGGAGGAATACATATCTAAAATAAGTAATTTATATACATATACATATATTTAAAAAAAATGTTCGAAAAATGCCTCAGTAACGGAACATCAAATAAAATTCAAGTGCGTTTTAATCGTCAACGAATAAAATTTTACAGATGAAATAAAGGACTAAATTGGATGCAAAATGTATTTAAATAAAAATATTGCCTGTATTACAAGTGATGATTCGGGACTCAACTCAACACACCCTAAAACATGAAACATTTGAACTGAAACGAGTTATCGGGAAACTTCATTTGTTATGCATTTGCTAAGAAAAGCTTCAAATCTGGGCTATTGTTTATTATTTAACACTTTACCTTCTCGTTGATCGTCCATGCCGTTACGCAACATGCATTATCTATTCAACGTGAACGAGTGTTAGAGCCAAATGCTATGTACCTATCTACTTAGTCTAAGTCTACAGAATTCTAATGCGTTTTGCATAGCTTAAGGTCGCACGTTTGTCGATTTAAATGTGTTGTTGAATATATCTTTTGCAGAACACCGCATACAACTGGGAACAATGTCAAAAACAGATTTTAATCAAATTCCTGAAGCTAATGAGTAGGTACAAGTTTTCTTGTAGGCAAGCTGTGCATATTTTCTTGTAAATAGCTATGTCATTATTTTCGATGATTATAGAATTTTGAATAAAGATTTATTGACAGTGATTTTATGTAAATCAATTAGTTTCGATGATTCCGTTATCCTCGAATGCGATTTTTTATAGATTGGTTTTATAGATTTTAAGTTGCGTCATTGTTGAGGAATGCTGCCGAGATTTGCACTGTGATGTCATCGTGATTAGTCGACATAAAACTATACTAACAGTAGTCAGCTATTCAACTAGACTGAGTGCCTGACTGAGAAAACAAGAGAATAAAATATTTAAAATCGATTTAAGGTAACCCAAAAAAATCAGACGAGGAAACTTAATACCTACTATAACGATCGTTAACATTCATTAAAAATAAATTTTAAAAATTTAAATTGAAGGTATGAATTATACTAGCCGAAGCATAACAAAATAAATAAGACACCTCATTATACTTTAAAGGATGGAGGTAGATTATCCTTTGGCAAAGTGAGGACCACCCGCTGGCGACGCGATAGAGATCGGCGGCATCAGGTGTCGGAGCTTAGACCATCATGGGCTTACCCGCGTCGCCATAAATAAAATTCGACACTCAAACAATGGGCACAGCGGTGCGTCCGACCCTCAGACCCCGATCAGTTGATATCGCCCAGCAATCAAAACATTCGAATTAGACAACCTGTCCGAGCTGCCGACTCGTAAGCTTGTAACACGATACCATTCGATATAAACATCACAGCCATTTTTCTTATCAGACACGATGGCACTCTCCATTTATCATTATTACTGTAGATACAAGTCTGATTGAATACATTATTTAGATAATTGACAGCACCAAACTGCGGGCTGATATCCCAGATAAACGTAATTAATACAAATTGCTATAGACTATAACTAGCAGTCAAAGAGACCGCAGGGTCGGGGATTAATGTTAGATAACCGATTGGGCGGCGATCGCGAAACTTTCTCACGATACCTAAGTATTGCGATAGTGCGGCGCCCGCGGCGGTTGCCTCTCAGCTTCAGGGAACTGACGGCATCACGATGCTTCCTTCTTTACTTACTGATAAATTGTTTATCTTAGGAACAACTAAGATAAATTATACGACCATAGAATAGACTTCGTGATAGTTATTAACATGCAATATGCTAAGTTGGTTTGTACATGGTAGGTGCATATTTGTATTTCGTTTGATGTAATATTGTTTCCGATTGCAGGAGAGAGTATAAAAAGTTTTAAATTTCTTGTTTACCTTTGAAGTAACTTCTGAAACTAAGCCAGCACACCAATCTATTAACAGTGCTAGCTTGCATATAAAATAAATATTTGCATCAAGTTATTTTTTAAAAAGAAACAGATGCCCAAGTCTACAAATAAAGTAAATTTAGTAGAAATTAAATGTTTAAATAGAGTCGTGGTGTAAATATTTGGACACGGTTGCCGGGCTGCTGGACGTTACGCTTGCATTAGTTGCTTTTAGACGTAATATTTGCTTATTCGGTCAGTCAGTGACCAGCTTTCATCAAGTTTGTTGTCATTATACCCATGAGTTGTGACTGCGACTTGGAAGGCCGCAAAGCATACAAGCTTCCAAAAATTATTTGATTTGTTTGGGTCTAAATAAGCACACATACAGCCTCTGAGTTAACTTGGCTAAAGTTATGAAGATAAATATTTATAGACTGATACATGAGTACATAAGCGAGTGTGTGAAGTTCAGTTAGCTGTAGTTAAAGACGTGAAAATATTAAAGAAAAGACGACGATGATGGAATTTCTCTATGTAATTAACATAACCAAATACCGGAAGGCGATATTAAAAGTGAATAGCACGACACGACTATTTAAAACAAAGTCTTGTTGGCTGTCGACACGCACTGCGCTGTGTTTACGGAAGTGCACGCCGCCCGCCCTACCCGTCCAGTACCTCTACCATGAGTTGTCTTGTCACAGTAAAATCGCCTGACTTTACTAAAGTAGTTACGTAAATATCTGCTTAGCTTGGGGCTAGATGATGTTGTGTGGATTGTCCAGCATTATTTATTTATTTATTTATTAGTATTACGAATTTTAGTACCCAACTATTCGCTAGAGGCGCTGTACAAATCTTCATACATTTTTTTAACTACAGACGCTAGCGAGTATATCTAGTATAAATAGTATAGTAAAAACTCATGGTAGAGCTACAGTTACATGAATGAAACGTCTAATTACGTCAACGGCATTTATAATTTGTCGCTTGACGTTTAGGAAGACATATTGTTAATACAGTTTTAAGTAAGGAAAATTAGTTAAAAATAGTTTTTAGACGCAATAAAACTTGAACAACTTGTTTTGTTATAAACTTTATTTTCTGTATAAACTTGTATTACTTAATCATAAAAATCTTTTATGTAAGTACCTACAACAGTTAAGCAATAAAATATTTCTGATTTCTGATATTACTGTATTCCAATTTCGTTCTTTTGTAATACATACGCGTAGTAAGCGTTATAGTTTTTAAATTCTTAAAATACCACTAAATTGATTTATTCGTTACTTCCCCTAATCATTATTGGTACTTTACGGTTAGAATACGGTTATGCCACCTCATAAATCAATACTTTTTCTATATTTGAGCTTTCAAAGCTTTGTATCTGTGATTCTTAGCACCCTTCCAAAAGTCGCAACTGTCGCAAGTCGCATAAAGGCCTGCGCAGACCGGGACGGCATAGCAAGGTATTTTAATTTTTACTTATGGACATTCAACCGTACTATTACAGAAATACGACATAAGTTGCTATGCTTTAAAATGATGCCGTTCCGTTCACGTTCAATGCCACGGCATCATTTTAAAGCATAGCAATTTATGTCGTATTTCTGACACAGTACGGTTGAATGTCCATTAGTAAAAATTAAAATCCCTTGCCATGCCGTCCCGGTCTGCGCAGGCCCTAAGAGACGGGTGCTCAGGGCGTGTGCGTTGCCTAGCAACGAGCGTCGCCAGAGAGGCGACTGCGGGATGCTGCGGCGAACCGGCGCCAGTGTGTAGTGTGTAGCTTCAGTACGCGAGTGCGTAACGCTGCGGTACAGTTCACTGAAACTTGGTATAATACGTACCTGTGTTCTTAAAAATATATGGTTTTTTACTTGTGTGCTAATAACGTATGCGATTAAACAGTGCAGAAAATGCGTGAAACAGTGTATTGAAAAGTTTTGTGATAAGTCTGAGTGATTAAAATATTTTTTTGTCAACTACTGTGTGGTAATTAACAAAATTGAACTTGGAGCAAGCAAAATTTTTAATAAATTTTCGATTTCAGTTGCTTTGAAAATGCGTAAAATAACTCGCAATGTAGAGCAAAATGCATCATCAGATAACGAAGTCTATTTCACTGATAAGATTGTCCCATTGTCTTTGATTTACCTAAGAAGTTATTTAGATACTCAACTAAAACATAAGCTACGTAAGTGAGGTTCATAAGTGGTTAAACAAACCATAATCATAACACAACTACGAAAAAGACTAAGACGGCTTTCTTTGGTACGGTCCATTGCAGCGTGTAATCACTCACTATTGAAATGTCTGAAAAGAATATGCTGCATTGTGATAGATGCTCCGAGCAGTCATACCATAACCATTTACTTCAGTACCTTTACACTTGTATATGGATTATAGTGGTAGTGACGTGACGACGGTCTTTTATTTAGACGACACCCCCGGGGTCATTCACCCCGCACGCGTCAATCTCGCGTTTTACGAGGAAGGTCAGGGTTATGGTTGCGGTCTTGCTGCAGCTGTTTTAAAACGCACCACAGATAATATAATTTGTCACAGAGTCAACCTACCATCTTTGTGATCACCCGATTTATGTAAAATATTATAAATAATAATATTAGCGCAATTAAATTGATGGCAATAATCATTATCGCATCGAATTATACTTACTATCACTCACTTCATTACTAAACTTTGGATCGCTTCAACACAATGTTATAAAAACATGTTGGTGTATTAATATAAAGTCACTCAAAGTATAATTGTACCAGTATTTTTATAATTATCACGCTACGGATAATTATCATTTACATTTACAATTATTACTCAAATTAAAATGTGTATGAAGTGAAATTTAAAATTAAGTGTGGGCGTGGTGAGTGAGCCCGTACTAGTACTACCTTACCTACCGCGTTAGTCCGCTTCGCTTCACAGATAGAAAAAAAAGGCGGGAAAGTTTTATTTGTCAACGTTTCTTTTTGCATTATTATTTTATTTTCTTTGATATATCAGCCCAGTTGAGTCTGTATAATATATTATTTATATCTATAATGAACACACGGTAGTATGTTAAAATAGATGTCGAGGCAATAGCGGGTTGTTAGTTTTTTTTAGAAAAATGTGATTGGTTACCTAAATTACTCCATATAATTCCTTGCTATTTTTACTCCTAAAATTATATGTGAATAGTACGGCGCGGTATTATGTTGCAGACTGCAGTACCGCAGTGCAGGGTGCAGGCCCTCAGGCGTCTGGGTCTTACTACCGACCACTCATCCAGCTTTTTGTCCGAGCACGTCTCTGCTACTCTTTGAACACATCCTTTGTTTTTTTTTACATTTGAGTAATCTTGGCAAAAGTTTGAAAATCTTTCCACCAGTATCATTTCATTGTTACCAACCAAACATGAAGAAATATCATAAATAATCTGTTTTTGGTGTTATAAACGGGTTGAATTATTTATATTAGTTCTGGCTAGGTTATGGACATATAGAAAGAGTTCGATAGTTTTATATAACGAATTTATTTGGCTAATAAAATGTGAGTGGCGTAAATAATGCGTGTGAGACGCGTGTGCGGTGCGGATGCGGCCCGAGCGTTGCATCGTCTGGCGTTCGCGCTGTGGCGAGCTGTGTTCTACCTGCAAAGAGGCCACGTGCGCCAACATCGTTCTAGGAGCCTGGTTATTGGCCAACGGGAAAAGATCACGGTTTGTAAAATCTATAAAGTTGAATAAAGTTGGTGAAAATGATGTATGACTTACACAAAAAAAAATCCTTACGTAGTAATACAAAAGAAAAAAATAAAATTCATATAAATTTCAGATGATGTAATGACTTTGGTATACTGACGCAAACCGTCCCACTCGACTTTGTAGTGTTGATAGCATTGTTTGCATTATAGCGGTTCTGTAGAAACAAATCTAGATTTCCAATCGTATTCCAGTTGCTCTATTTTACAATGTTTTAGCGTTAGTATTGAAGATGTTGTCCTCAAAAGCACAGCCAAGCAATACGTGAAATGTGCCTATTAGTATTAAGTCTATAATTCAGGTCCGTATTTAGGTGTTCCTAGGGCTAAGCGACAGACTGCCTTATACTTATACTTCTTAACTTTATACTTTTCCATAAAATTAGTCCTTAACAAAAACCTCTGCGTTCTTATGACAGTAACAAGCTTTGAAGAGTTAAAATATAATTTTAAAATACGTCCCTGGATAATAGCGTATTCAGCCGACAAAAGCTGCAGTAATCACTTAAGCTATAGATAGGTACTTCGTCCCGAGGTCCAGCCCTCATTTATCAGCTTATTGAATCCGATCGCGATAGTCCCTAATGGTTCTTGACACCGAGTAGGTAGGTATCTAGATGATGAGATTGGACAATATTTGTATTTTCTATCACAAACGTTATCCAAGTAAACCAACAATATAATGTGACATATCTACCTGACACTTTCTTTCTTTGCATCTAACTTTTATTTTAAAATAAACAAGCTCTACCAACTGTCTCCAGACTTTGCATTAAGAAATAAATGCATTTCCTTGCCGTCGTTAGGTTACATCAAAGTTCTCAGTGAAACGAAATACAGAATGAAATTCCATCCATCAGTCACGGACGAGCCGCCGTCATTCAGAAAAATACGAGATTTAAATTACAACTTTTGATTTCATTTTAATGACGGAGCTGAACTTGGAGAGGTCAACCTTCTTATGAGTTTGTTCTGTCGTCTGAATAGCATAATCCGAGATTTTAGTAAATGTAATACAATTTTCTTTCTTTTTTTGCAGACTCGAGCTAAAAGTGCTCCTGCAACTCCTGCTACTACGACATTTGGTAGAGAGCCGGTAAGACATTTAAATTATATAATAACAACTTAGTTACTATAATTATCTTGCTGCTCAGAAAAAGCAGACCGGAATCGGTGGTTGTACTCTGCAGTCCGTTTATTTGTTACGTATGGAAAACCGAAAAGATTTACTGTTTCCGTAATCACGTTAAATGACCTATAATGAGCTATTTGCTGGCAGGCAGTCTGCACAAATGCACGTCAATAAACTTAAATACACTTAATTTTCTTAACATAAGTAAGCAAAGCATATCTGTCGTCGACACTAATCGGATTAAGAACGAAGTATGAATAGCTTTCATGGTAATGCTCTACGTGGCTGTGCCTACGCAGTATTTGTAACACTTTCTCGGTTCTGGCGCGCCTACGATTTTGTTTGATCTGACATAAATACGCTAACGCAGGGAAAATCAAGGCTTTTTACTCCTCATCGTGTAAGAGCTCAAAATCTTGTTTACTTCTATTTATGATATCCAGTTCTAACCAGTTATCGTAATGTAGCACTCATCATTTTATGGTCGTGATCCGCTTTGTAAGCTTTTAGTTTATTAGGGCTTTTAAACGTAAGCGCATTCGATTAACTGCTGAACTTGTCAATAAGCCGTAAATTGGTATTAGGTATTACTAAAACTTTATTTACGATGTTGATAATTTAACGGGATGTAATAAGAGAGTTTATGGTACTAACATCGTATACGAACATGTTTTCTAAAGACATTGTCAACGCCAAACCAAAATACGATACGGTAGATAACTTACCAATTTTTGTAGAAAATATTTTTCACTCTTCGTGTAGTTTTTAATACATTCATTTAACCGCTCACAAGTTCTCAGGGTAAGTCTTATGACTAGTTTTTACACAAGTTTTTATTACTTATGAATAAGTCACAAAGTACAAGTCGTTAAAGTACCCGCACCAGACACCGGACGGTCTCTATCTGGTCTGTTAGGCTGTTTTGCTTACATTTTATTGCGGTTCTAAAAGCTCTATGCAGTAATGAGGATGTCTTTAAATAATTTCTTTGTAATCCACAGAATGGAGCCCGATCGGCAAGCTACCCCAGTGGACCCGCATCGCGGCTCGATCTATGCTATGTCGCCGAGCGAATGCTAGCGCTGCATTTACCAGATAGAGATGCACATGCCGAGGCGCAAGCGGCGCATATGCTCACGAACAAACATGGAGAACACTTCATGGTAAGCATGACACTCTGCTAAAAACATATTCAACATTATCTGAAGACTTTAACTATCGAATACATAATCGTATAAGGTTCTTCCGGGGGGTGGATTTTGACAAATGATGGTTGACACAGTTCGGAAATTGATTAGTTTCTGTTGTAGGCTTCAGGAGTAATTGGTAAAACCAAACATTCACACCCAAACTTTCACATTGAAATTCCATTCCCCTAAAAAACTGGTAGCAAACTTATGGCTTGCCAAGAAATATCCTCAATGATTATCTACTAAGTACTATTAACTTTATTATTTAACTCTAGCTAGATATAGCTAATGCTCGAAAGCGTTATCCGGTGGTAGAAGTATCTAGGACTATCATTTTTAGATTAACAATAATGTTATTGACATGAACATAACATAAATAGCCAACATCACTTTATAGTGTCGTTTAGTCCAAAAGCTCCCACTAAGTAAACTCCAATACATATAATGTTATAATACAGTGAGCAATAACCGCAAGATAGTAAAGTGTATTTGACGTGGGACCTAATAAAGTGTCGGTGAAGTAAAGTGGGCACTTACGATAAGTCAGGGCTCAGTGAACAAGCTGGCCGTGTTTGCAGAATGTTATTCGATCCGACCAGGAAACGAGAACTGAAGGTGTTGTAGAGAGTCGTTAAATAGCCATCAATAAAGATGATTGGTGTGCTAGAGTTATGGTCGACCCTTAAGGATTGGGCTATAAAATCAAATAGAAGAGAATCACTGTTATAAGTTTGCTGGGTATTTTATTACTGCGGGAGCTTGTTTAGTGGCAGCATTCCAACGTCGTCGGTCGCGACCCAAGAGTGTAATTCCTCCGTTTATCCAGCAATTCTTCCGTGTCACGTAGGTGTGCACACCGGTGATTTAAATTACGCGACCGGAGTACCTCGTCCCTTTTTGTATTACAATTCTTGCATAGTTTTATTGAGTCTATTTTTCTTAAATGCCTAAGAAAGGATCGCGCCATTGCTGTCCCTTCGAATACATTTGCCCCCAAAGGGTAGTGAGTGTATCACACAAGCAATTTTGTCCTATACAATCCGCTGTCTCCCCAGCTTAAGCAATATCTTTTGATTTCTAGGTGTTCGAAGTGAGCTGTGCAGAAGGCACTGGTGAAGGGCATACAGCTCGGAGTGTGTTTGGGCGGGCCAGGTCTCTCGGCTGGGCGGGAGAGCTGGCACCGCCTTTGGAACGGCTATGTGCCGCCTGCAAACATATTGAAAGCTGGCTTGCTGCTCATCCAAAGAACGTCGCCATACTTCTTGCATGGTAAGGATGGGTACCTATAGATCCTATGGGCTGGGATATTAAACCTATGAATAAACGAGCTGTACGTATTAGTTGCGTGTTAGTAAAATACGCCTTGAAATTGAACATTTTTAATTAAAAATCTGTGAAATACGGAGAGTTTCATGAAACACCTCAACTGATCACCATGAAGTTATAGCATCTTTCTCGTAGCTTCAAACTAAGATATTTGTGTCTTTAACTTAAATGGTCAAATTATACACACTAAGAAAATTTTCAAACGCATAAACAGGAACTAAAAGAAAATAAAAATCTTGCCTACGTATTTATCTCTATAAGTTTAACTTTCAACTGTTTGACCTAGCAAATGAGGGTCCTAGTGACTTTTTACCGCGTAACAAAAGCTGTGGGGATGAGATGGCCTAGAATCCCTATGGAGAGGTCCTTAATTAAATAGAGCCGCTTGAACGGATTCACCCTACTTTTTGCTGAGAGTAGCGACTGAATAAATTTCTTCATTTTATGTTCAGAATTTAATTTTCTCGTTATTTTTTCAGTAAAAATATGAAGTTGTTTCATTTGCATAGCTTTGGGTATAATTAGAAAACAGAAGAACACGAATAAAAATTACACTTAATACGGGTCTTTATTAAAGGATCTTTATACATATTTCGCGAATTTTTATGATAAAGTTCGAGTTAAAAATATTTTAAATGAAAATTTGTTCAGTGCCTCTGCCGCGCTGTTTACATAGGCTGATGATTCTCCATACATTAAACTCAAAGTACTGTAATATACAGCATAAAGTTAAAAGTAAACACACTCATCGTCCATGGAGAGTAATAATCACGAATTAATTCGAGTATTAAATATCTTTCGTGCTTGGAAGTAAGGTGACCCTTTTCATTTCATTTTGCAATACATATTTAAAAGTTATTCTGGCAAACCTTTTTTAGATTTCTGCACCGTAGGCTATCCAACGGTTGATATGTCTTAGAATAAATCTTAGTACTTGATAATTTACTATGTAATGATTTGAGATAAATATTTTGATAATATTTTGTTCCCAGGGGCAACCGAGAGAGGCTAGGTGTATTGGTAGCGGCGTACATGCATTACTCAGCGATATGCGGCGCTCCAGAAAACGCTCTTGACAGATACGCAATGAGGAGATATCTCGACGACCGAGTTCCGATATTTAATCTGCCTTCAAATAAACGGTAATTTATTTAGTGATATGAAAAATCTTGCTTTTAATAGCGATAAGGTGAAATAACTTAATACCTAAGTCGCAATAGCTGGACCATGGCTCAGCAAGAACTGTAAAACGTAGAATTGTAAAAACTGAAGAATGTAGGTAACTCATTAGTGTCTTTCTTTAATAAAAACTCTATATCTTCTCTATCTATCGAGATTTTCTATTTAATCTAGGTTTTGCTTACCAGCAATTCGATAGTGTTTGCGTGCATAACTTAGTAGGTATGTATAGTCGTATCAAAAACAAGAAGACAGTTCAGGCTTAGAAGTCAATAAATGTCCTATTAATAAATGGTTGTTGAAGTCATATCAAATTAAGATTATAAAAATTATATTTCACTAAATATATTTTCTTTCTATAATCTGATTTCTCAATGGTTTTAAAGTTTTTTAAAATTGATTATTATTTCACAGATACATAGACACGTTCGCGGGTCTACTCGCAGGTCAAATCAGAGTGAATGCGTCTCCACTTCACCTGACGCACGTGAGCGTGGCCGGCTCTTTAGCAACTCCAGCCACACCCACTATTGCCTTCCTCAAGATTTATGAAAATTTTATCTGCGTCTATACTTCAGGTAACCAGAAAAATGTAAACTATATTATTCTTGTTGCCCAAAATTCACACTTATGATTGCAAATTCCAGAGTGATAACTTGATGATCTCATGCAATCGACTTCTAAACGAATTAGTGCGATCTAATTCATAGAGTAATGCATACCTTAATATGGGCGTATCATTATGAGGTTTGGGAAGACCGCGAATTAAACTTTTCTTAGTTCTGTACCTTCTGTCATTTTTAATACAAACGCACTGCCATCTTTTGCTGTCCAAGTGGCATAATTTGCACCTACATCCCTTTTTTGATGACAAACAGTTCTTACTACGGCAGTCAGTAAACCACGGTCACTGTCAACTGTCAT
Source organism: Ecliptopera silaceata (assembly GCA_932527185.1). Taxonomy (NCBI): domain Eukaryota; kingdom Metazoa; phylum Arthropoda; class Insecta; order Lepidoptera; family Geometridae; genus Ecliptopera; species Ecliptopera silaceata. Next base: position 6,766,801 of record OW052192.1, read on the forward strand.
ATAAAAGTCCATCATCAAACTACCTCTAACAAACAAGAGTTTACTCATTTTAAGATGCAAGATCATTCCTAGATTTCCTATCTAATTTACCGTGATCTCATAAAATCTTTTATCCAGGTCTCTACATGGTAAACGGCGGTGGATGGACAGTGGGGGTTGGGAGATTAGCGCTCCGCGGCGATGTGTTAGTTCGAGCTTACAGAAGACCGGCTCACGCGCATGCGTCGCAACGCCATCTTGTTTTCGCGTGCCAGTTTCACACGTGCGCTGTAGCCGACCACACGCTTTCTTTCACCAAGCAGCAGTTAGATCATGCTGCACACGGTACGTGATACATATCACTTGAATTTAATCAGAGGGTAGATAAACTTAAGTATACATACTTTGACACACGTGATACATATAAGATATGAACAAGATGATGCTTGCAGAAGTAAAAATACTGTTATAAGTAAAAACGCAATAGATTTAAATATTACTGTTACAAGGTAAGAAAGAAGAAATAGTTACAACCAAACCAAAGACGAAACAGAAAAAAGCAAGCGATCCATCTGATTCTTACGTGACAGGTGTTTTTAGTAACCAACCAGCAGTTAGTAGGTACGTAGTACATTTGGTCTGTGATGAAAAAGTAAAGTAAAATCTACATACATTAGACCTGTAAACCAGATCATCGTACTAACTAATCTTCAAAAAAAAAACTGTTATACCTATCAGATTCACACCGTTATTCAGCAGAAGAGAACACCCCACCAAATTATATGCTCATTACTGGATGATGTACCAAAAGCATTATAAAAAAAAATCGTTCAAAACGATTATGATATAGGTACTTAAGATGCTAAGAGAGCGAAAATTTCACTCTCTCCAGCATTCCTTTGCGATGCTTTTTTCTCACGCGCAGTTCAGTAGCAATTTATGCATACGCACGCCAGCAACCGGCAAACCTCTAAGTATATCCGCAGTCGTAAGCAAGGTAATTTACTACCACCATAACAGCTAATAATAAATTAATTTGTACACACGTGTGATTTTTATCATGGTCTAATATCTACCGCAAACATGACCTATTTTGCGGGCCATGTAAAATTGCCCCACAATTATATCTCGACAAAATATCAGACGACAAATACCAGGTCAATGGTAGGTATTACTTTATTTTGGACGGTTATCATCCTCATGAGTTTGACTTGTTACATTACGATAATTAATATAGGCAGAACATAACCGTATTATATACTTACTTAAAAACACAATCAGAATATATATATACCTATAAACCACGCAAGGTTTGTACTCACACTCGTAAAAAGTTTGATCCAGCATTTAAATAAATTCAAAGCCTGACGCCAAACTTGGCTTGTAGTAATACATGTATAATAATCTCATAATTTTGTCCCCAGATCCATCATTTCCAAGTGACGGAGCAGTAGAGCTAGTATTCGCTCGGGGGGACGGCACAGGGGGGGCAGCCCCCGCTCCTACCCCTGCAGCCCCCCTCAGGGCTGCCCCTGACGCGTTGGCCAGAGCAGACTCATTGGAACACTTGAGACCACTGTCTACACTCACTGATGATGACCCTGGTGAGTAAACTACAGAGTAGTAAAAGAGAGTATAAGGTTACAAACTCTTCCCTCAACCTTGCAGCAGTCTTAGGACTGCCCTAAACGCGGTCAGAGGTAACTCGTTATAACATTTAAGACCTTTGTGTACACTCATTGATGACCCTAGGAAATTAACTGTTTTTAAGTAACACAGCGAATATCTAAGAAGCTTTTCCTTATAAACAATTGTGATAAAAAAGGAGCTTTCCTTTTTCATACTCTTTTCTTTAAAACAATGAACTTAAAGGATTAAGTGTTATTTATCAAACACTACACGTGATGACGATTAAGTCTAGTCAGTATGTTTACAACTCATTCGATAGATGGCGTTAGGTTGCGTATATATTTAATTTTAAAAAATCTTACTAAATTATTTAGAAACTTTGATAAATTGAATAGTGGTAGTTTTACCCAAAGTAATAACTCAGAATTTATGATACATGCAGGTGCGAGTGTTGTGCCAAACATCTACACATCCGTTAGTCATTATCAGCTACAATGTAGAGTCAACTGAAGTTAACAAATGTGTAGGCAATATAAATAGTCAATGAACATCCTGCGTTAAAATGCATGAGCGCTAATTCCAGCCATACCTCATTTACGAAGTGCGAACACTACATACCATAGGTACCTACATATTATGCTAATGCTTATAGCAATCTGTAAGTAACATCCTGCCAAGGTTTTGATAATTTACCTCAATAAATAAATATCTGTAGAAACAGATGCCTTCGATACCAACATTTAACTTTAAACACACATGTTAAAATAAATTATATTGTACATTATTTCTCAATTCCTAAAGAACGAGCTATTTGGGCGATAATAAAAGTATCTAAAATTAATGCATTGTCTTGTACTGCTAATGGGTTTTTTATCGAGCAGAAAATACTTTGAAATAGGGTGACAGGTTCCACAGGAAGCTATTTTCTGCAAAGTGACTTGATAAATAATGTTGCATCAATGTTGACAAAGCGTCAAACTGGAGCAGTTAGCGGGCAGGTCGCGGTTCTTTGACGTTTCAGGTGTGGTTCTATTTTAAGGCGAGTAGTTTAGTTTCTGCCGACCGAGCGCCGCCGCCCGCCCAGTCTCTAGCCGCCTTTCAAGCCAGCACGCATCGCGCTTTTCATTCAACTAATATTTATAAATCACGTCCGTTTCAATCACATACAATTGTCTTAAAACCTTCATAAAATCAAATTTTCAATCTAAAAAAAAGATGATTTCGTAAAAGTGTTTGATATAACCGGGATTTACACCATTAGGGTAAGTGGAACACAATATTTGCCCGTGATAATGTCTGCGTTATTTTTCGTTGCTACTTCTGTTTGTAGTTTTCTCGATTGTTAGATAAAATTAAAATAGGTTGCGTATGAATAATAGAGACACAACGTTTATCAACATAAAAATAGATGGTTTCAAATAGTACGCACAACAAACAAATGCAATTCGAACCAAGGCAACAATGAAATAAAAGGAACAAGTCAAAATACGCATAGATCTTCATTCATTTCACAATAGAGGTACTGACTCGTGAAGCGAACAATAGTATGCATTAGCTGGCGACAAACGAGGTTCGTTTCGGTTGTGGCCGGTTAATTGACCTGCGTGAAGAATCGCTGATGGATGTCCACCGCCCGCTCCAGCGACAGACAGGCCCTTAGGGCCAGCGCGATCCGACACACTTCAACTTAATTCAAACCGAACAAATCGAAACCACTGACTCACATAACGTGTTTGCAAGTCATGAGCTCGGATGGATCAATGAACGTGTGATTAGATTTGAGATGTCGGCCCTACTAGTGAAATATCTTGTGATTAATTTGATTTATATCACTTTCGATTAAACGAAAGTGTGCTGGGTGTGGTTGGTCAATATTTATTCTATTAAAATATGAAGCTATATAAACTAATTATGATTTATTTATTCGTTGGAATATCAATCACAACTAGGCACCTTATTTTGGTTCATTATTAGTCGAGATAAAAAAAATAATCCCGCAGATGGGTTTGAAGGGATTTCCGTTTATTTTTTATTTCAATTGGTACCTTTACTAGTGCTCTTTAGAATTTAAAACTCTACAACATTCTACCTTAAAACTTACAAATTCCAGAGTCTTCCAAAATATTACAAAAAGTATGGTTTCTTACAAAAAGTAACGAACGCCGAGAGAGGGTTTTCTTGTTTTATTTGTTACATGGATGGCATCGGTCCGTAGCTAATGCTTTTAGATTCTCACGCGAGGATCCACTGACGTCATGTTTGCAGAGTTTTATCGCCTGTGGTCCCGCAGAACTGGTCTTAATTACTTCAATCTAGCCATTTGCGTGTCCGACCGAAATAAACTTTAAACATTTCTTGAGATCGTTCCATAGAATGAGTTTTATTAAGTAAGATAAGAAGTGCTGCTTTTTATACAGCTAAGTGAATACAATGATGTTCTGTAGCATGTTAGCTCTTTTTTAGCAGGTCTACTTATCCGTTATCTTTTTTAAAATAGCAACTAAGTACCTACTTAGAATGTGTGGCCTCAGTTATCACTGACCTGACATTCAGATAATTCTACTTACTAAGTACATAATCTTCCTGCGTCCAGTACATAGCATCAGCAATAATTTATCGCGCGAGCTTTCAATTTGATGGGCAGTCAATACTGTGGTTGTACTTGATGTGGACGTGTGTCTGTGTCGTTAATCTAGATATAAACCGTTACGAGAATCAACAGACGCCGCTTTCTATGTGAGTATACATAACGAACCTAGATGTTATTCGAGTTTTGAAGCCCAAATATGGCATTTTTTTAAAAGGCGCCAAATATCATTTTTGGTAAATAAAATAAAAGAGTCAAAACTGGTTACAATTTGGAGCTAACGTCGAATAACGAGCGAAAACCAAACGGGTAGAGCAGAATAATAATGCGGGTGAGCTTAGAGTTTCGCAGAAACCCAAGGTGGAACTGTGATGACATCACACGCACCACCCGCCGACTCAACACGCGCTCACCTTCACACAGGCAGTCAATACCGCGATACATGCAACGTGCCTACCAGAACTGCCATTTAAAAGTTTATTCAATATGAAAAGGTTTTCTAATTTTACCATCTGTGTTTTAGTAAGTGTGACATGCGAGCGTCCAATTCAAACTTGGCGTCACGGTCACGCTCATTTTCATTAGTTAACTAACGAACTAAAGGCTTGTCATCTTCGAGTTATTGTGACGTTTCTTTTCTTTTCTTTTCGTTGTCTTTAAGATAGACAGTTTTGTGACCCGCGTGCTTTACGATCATGTAGACATCGCTTAACATGCACCTTATGCTTATCTTAATTAAATTTAAACACATGCCGGTAATTTAGCTCGTTTTATCGCGAGAATAATTTTGGGTAAAAGAAAACCGCTTTCAACGATAACCAATTGTTATCAATAAATCATGGGAGGGATCTTAAATTTTGTGGAGTTTAATGAGGCATAAGTAGTCGGTGGTTCAGCGAGAGTAAGCGCGACGGTGCCGGTGCGGCACATCCTCTTCCTGCCCGCTCCGACGGTACATTTCGTAACAGAAAGCCCTCGCGCCCGTGTGCGTTATTTTCGTTGACAACACAAATAACCGCATCTTCCTTAACAGAGCTCGACGCTGACGGTCACCAGACGCTGACGTTGATATCTTTACACTAATTGCGTTATTGACAACCTCACATTTAGTTCAGTTTCAAAATTGAAGTTAGAATATTAGCCTGACCTCGATGAGCTTCTTTCAACCGTTGTACGATACTCGCAGAACGTAAACTTACCCAAAAGACCACGAACCTATATCCCGTTTTCATTATGCAAATAAGTTATGAGCAGTGACATAGAATAGAGCTCGATCTTTTTTATTTGCATTGAGTATTTACACGGTTGGACAGTTTCACACTTCTGTCAGCTTCGTAATAAAGTTGATACTTGCCTAAGTAGCTATATTCAAATACACAATGTATGTTACATACCTGTATAAGTATTGATTTACCCGTCGGTCGTGTTGCGAGTGTATAGGTAGGTACAGTTGGAAATAAACCGAGGCGTTGTTTTTAGATATATGTACTAAGTTAGATCTAATATGACAATGACGTAGATATTCGATAAACCAACTTTAGTCTTTGAAGGTCGATATTTTTACCTTGACCTACCGAACCAATCAGTCAACTGGTTTTAATGAATGAAAAGTAAACGCTGCTTCCAAATATTGCAACTTAAACTCGTGTTCAAAAATCGATTCAATCCAAATTATAGTTTGTATTTATTTGAACTTTTTAAGCTCGAGAGCAAGACTACCCGTAAATAGGAATGGTTCGTAGTATTCCGTCATAAAACGGTGTCATCCTACTGCAACGGGATAACGGGAAACGGAAAACGGGAGCTTTCTTGATCCTTTTTAGGATGTGGCCGAGACGCAGCCGGTCGAATAGCTGCACAACAGAATGTTCTATACTATACCTTCAACATTTCCGCTAACGATATTGTCGCCATATGCCACATTTATCACGTTATAAAAGTCTGGAGCGTGCTAATTAATTCTGGGCATTTCTGGGCCATGTAGTGTCGCAGTAAATTACAAATTTCAGATCGAAACGAGGCCTCGTCGGTTAGTGGGGCGAATCGAATGCAATTTAAAAGCAATTTGCTATTAAACTGATGCTAAACACCACAGTAACCTTTAGCAAAATTATCTCTAGATCTGACCTACTTCCTGTTATTACTGTATGCTATACCTAGGTACAAAACATTTAGTACATTTTAGGTATTCTTTAAACCTGTGAACCTTCTGTGGGAAAATGATCTCACGCTAGTTTTATGTTGTACGCAGGCGATAACAACGGTAGCGCGGAAGGATCCGGGTCGGGCGGGGAAACCGCGGAAGGCGCGGAGGGCGCGCATACGTTCGGGCCCCTCGACGGGTCCATATACGCGCGCGTGGTGCGCGGCGGACCGTCCTCACCTCTGAGCGCGTCCATGGACTCGGGCATATCGTCAGCGGGCAGGCGCGCCGCCCCCAGCCCGCCCGACGAGCTGGACGCGCTGCTGGGTGACATGCTGCGCACGGTGAGCGCGCTGCCGGACGCGCCGCCGCAGTCGCAGCCCGGCCGTCAGCCGGACATACCGTATCACGCGCGCGCCGACTCGGCTCCCTTCACATACGGAGCGCCCGGCGTGCGACCCGGCATGCTGCGCGCGCCTCACCGCCTCGCCAGCCCCGAGCTGGTACGCCGCGCGCTCGGCTCCGACGCCTCCTATCGCCCGATCGAGGACGACGACGACGAGCGCACGACCCCCGAGCCTTCCCCGCGCACCCCCGTCCCGCCCGCCACGCCTCGCACCCTGCGCAAGTTTACTCACGAGGACCTCACCACCAGCACCACCACCACTGTACCACCGCCGGCCTCCCCCGTTACGAATGGAAGGTAAGATTTTTCTCACACCTTTGCCATAGAATAGAGGAAGTTTTAAATTTAAATGGAATCGACGACTTGCTTTTAGGTATAAAAGTGATCTTGCGAAACCAGTTTTGCTGCGAGAGATCTTTATTTACGTGCTTGGGTTAAATTAAGCCGTTTCAATGCTTTTAAAGGATACAAAATAATTAAATTCAGTTAATAATACTCCACAAATATTTTAAATCATTCGTTATGATATGGAACAATTCGTTAGGGAACTTTAAATTCTACAATAACGATTGATTACAAAGTGATGACAAGAGTTTTGTTTTTCGAGAAAAGGGATCAATATGTGTTCATACTTCCGGTTGCACAGCACGAGGGGAAACAGATTCACAACGAAACCCTGATATAAAGCAATTAAAAGAGGGGATCTGGTGGTCGATGTAAACACAATATCCTTTCAATGTGGGAGTGGAGGCCACGCTCTGCCGCCTACACTACACCACATGCTTGTGTTTACGTTCTCAGCCAAACCATTTACGTTATTCTTAGCAACAAGTTCCAGTAAATGGTTAACCTTCAAATGCCGATTTTATATTGAAAAGTAGATGTAGTAGGTGAAGTGAAAAGAGAACAAGTCTTAAATGAACGGAGATAAAAAATAATAAAAAAATGAAAATTACTGACGAAGCCTCAGAACAGTGAAAACCTTAGAAGAGACAACTTTTCTTTATAATAGAAATGCGTTTTTTAATCTTACTGTAACGTTTTTACGGTTGTAAGACAAAAATACAGCATCCAAAACATCCTGTTGTTTTGGACGGAAACCTTGAGAAGGCACAAATATCTCAATAATCTTAAGAGATTTTATACACACAAATTGATCAGTACAACGACAGTAACGTTCATTGTATACGTCCCCTTAATTCGTTCCGTTGCGTTCTGACCCACTTCAGCAAAGGAGCATAAAGTTGCTCGTTCCAATCGCATTACACAAGCCCTTCCTTATAGGTTTGATTTAAATTGCCCATAAACATACGCTAACAAACTCTACAAGCGACTCTGTTTACATTAGCTCATGTACTTAGCTAGCGACATTGTCGTATTATCGTATTCATACACCGCTACTACTAATACTACATTATTTTTGGGAAGTAAAAGTATTTAGCTCATAGCTTTTATAAGTATTTGTAGGTTTACATAAAACATAACCCAAGGGGGGTTATGTTAAAGTAAAGTAAGCGTTGACATTATGGCACCACTACGTATGGTAATAAGACATCAAGTGCGCGCTAACTACCGAACATCTTTAGAGTAATGATCTCAGTGAAAAACTCCATAGAGACACATTTTGGACAACTTACCATAAAAAAAAAGTTCGGCGTCGTTTTGATACAGTTTCTTTAGACTTGCAATTAAAATCATATCTCTCTAAAAGTTGCTCGACTAAGGAATTAGTTCTTATTTAGGAATTTGATAATATCCTGTAGATAGAGCATGGATAAAAAATCTAGTAAAGCAGGTTTATTGTCGTGCTAATGAATAATTAATACATACTTATACATGGGTTCAACGCCACTTTGGACCGAAATCCCAAACTGAGCAAAGCTATGTGAACAAAATTGCTGATAGCACAGGCACAGAACAAACAATTACGTTTGGAACCTCATAGATGTTTGCTCTTGGTGGGGATCGAACACACAACCCACAGCGCAGATGGTAAAGCTACGCTGAATGGACAGTGATATTGTGCCTCACTTCGGGTTTGCTACAACACGTATCTGAGACTCTGCAAATGAAAAAAAAATCTGCAATGTACTTGATACATTAAATTGTTGTAAAGCGTAGGAGCCGCAGACAAAGTGGTCTCGTGGGTGTTAATTGGTACACTCCAGTTTATACGATAAAGACACAACAAGTCAAGTATGGCTATTAAACACCAATATGGTATCGATATGGTTCGAATATGTTAAAGGATTCTAGATTAAAAGTACCTACTTACATAAAAGCTTTAATCATACATTTCAATATTAAGATATTGACAGAATGCAATTATAAAGCAATTAAGCGCTGAAAACTGCAGCGTTACTAAGATCCTATTATATTCACTAAAATTTAATAATACAGATTAGCTTAGATAAGTATTTAAAATCATAATAGGTACTACTAAAAATAAATCATAAATCAAGTTTAATAAATTTGCGTTGCGTTGTCGTATGTAATAAATAATAGCCTTTTTGTTCTAAGTGGTAGCATAATTTATGTTATTGGCATTCTCAGAATGTAAACTGTATACGCCGCCGTGGTGGTCGTACTTTGCTAATAGGTAAACAAAGCCAGTCTATGAGTTTTATAAGTGACAGACGATTCTTACTAAGTCTGCAGATTATTAAAATAAAACTATTTATTGTAAATAAAAAAAACCCTTGTAAGGTTTACGTACCATTACCTATTTACGTGGATGAAAAGTATTCTTTAAATACATCCGAATGTTTTTATAAAAACTTCTACCACGCCTTCCTGTACTGTCTACCTACATAAAATAACAACATATTTACTCCTCCATTGTAAAAACCTCATGTCAGATTTGATCGATACAGATAAATGGCACTTCATAGATATAGCTGATATTGGTCTTGTCAATCACGCGGATTTAATGCATTGTGATCGTGCCATTTACAAAGTGCTTATACAATCAAGGTACATTCTGCCAGGGCGTTTCATCTACCTGTACATTGTGTACACGACTGTACCTACGTTACCATGTCACTGTTTTATTCTTTATTTTTTAAATGAGTTTGAACGGTGCGTTGTTACGAAAATATAGCGGTATGTATAGACAAAGTACACTCAGTAAACCCAGAAACGGAAGTGTCTGCAATTGAGCAAAGATAGGCGTGGGTCGGGAACGAACCCGGTACCTACTGGTCCACTCGTTCCGCAACATCGCCCGTACACAAGGGCCCTACTATGAACGAGCTATTGCGAATTATTTATGCGGCGCCTTCTTATGTTACCAGTCAAATTACTGACTCGACGTGACCATTCTCGGTAGTGGCTAACGATAATTTATTGCTTGTAAATGGTGACCGAAAGTCCTTTCTAAACTGTCCATGTTCGGTCGTAGATTGACTTTACCTAATATCTTTTTAACTAACGCATTTAATTAATACAAATCAATACGTCGTTCAGCCGAAACGGGTTGTATCAACTTGTCGACTTGTCAAACATGAGCCGGTTGTCTAGCGTTTTGTCGGTTGTCGATGGTAGCTCGCAATTCTGGGATTGATTTGGAGCGATGGCGTGTGATTGCGTCGCGCCATGACCCAAACAAGTTACTATTTCGAGATAAATGCCGCCATAAACGGTCGCCGGTCGAACGGGCCACGACATCGCGACGCCGCCGATACCACACACAGCACATGTTCTACTGTTACTTTCTAATAAACGCTGGGGTTTTTTTATAATATTTGTAGGACCTTCGTTTTGCGTTACGAAGGAAGTCCTACATTCAACTAAAGAACATGTGCTACAAATAAATCATTATGCTAATTGGCATTCCATTTAAAACAGAAGACCATAAGAATTATTCTAATTAATCTTATGTAATCATGAGGCATCCGCGCTGAACACCCACTATCCGAGATACCAAGAACGCATACCATCTCAATAAATAAAATACCAATAGTATATGTTTATCATTATCCATAATAGGTTATCTCCCGAACCTTCAATGCCTACGCGTTAAAACCTAACAAAGATAACACTTGAGCAAACGGAGCAAAAACATCGGAACACATTTATTGCGTTGTTCTGGCATAATTTCCGGAGCGCCTTATGAATGTCGATACTTACTCATAAATATTGTCAACAGATGGTTGAATGGCGAGGTGGAGTGGGCGGATCGGCCACCTAGAAAAAGTGTACCGGAGAATGGTACCTGGCGTTCGAACAGTACTCTAGGATGGCATGAGACCCTTCGAGCGAGGGAGCCTCGGAGGTCTGACAGTGGCATCGACAGTAGTAGCTCCGGCCTGACGTGGCTGCAGAGACAACAGCAGAAGCTGAGAGACAAGAAGGAGGCGAGGGAACGGGTCGCTCGACTACCGCTCGAGTGGGACACTGCTACTTCCCGACATGTGCGCCGCTCAGCTAGTCATCGGTGAGACTTTTTTTTATTACGGTACCTACTACTTTTTTTCTTTCACATATTTCTTTTTGTTCATACATTTGATTATGCATCTTGATAAATTAATCTACAGCCACCTTTGATGTTATTTTTCATAGGCATAGTTCATAAGGTAGATGTCTTTTTTTTATACACTCTTGATTCCCTGTTTAGGTCAAAGAATAGAATGTTTGCGTGTTAGGTAAGAAACTACTTGGCGAATACATTAAATAATTATGAAATAATAATGATAAATAGAGCTTTCAGAAGCTTTCGATATGCTTCAGGAACATCTTTTTTTGACTTAATAGTAAATGAAGAAATAAGAGTACTAAAACAGTATTTATATTTCAGTGTGGACGGATACACTAGTGACACGACAGCATTCGCAGATGATGACGATGACTTCAGTGTACCACTACACGTCAACACGAGAACTGCGCTTAGGACTGATAGCATCAGTCCTCAAGCTCCAGACAGGTATATAAGCAGATACAGATAAATTCTGATTGACTCGTTTTACTGTTTCTTATTATTGTAAACTTATTAGTGTACCTAAAAGAAACTGTTCTTTTCATCAAAAGAACGATATCTTTAGTTCTAAAAAATATAATGGTTGCATAAAATACAACGAACGTTAAAATATAACACTTCAAAAAGCATTTTTCAACTGAACGGCCTTTTAAAATGTTTGAAATATTGTCAACAGAACCTCATCTAAGAAATTCATGTTTGAAAAGATGACGATGCGTGAATGGAGTGCCAGTAGTACCCCTACCACTCCCGCGCCGGGATTACTGTCACTAGTGGAGCCCATCAACACTGATACCATTGTAAGTTACAATAAAAACTCCTTCCTTTACTCTCCATAAGTAACATCTAAAACTTTTATTTTCACAATATATGCAGTTAAAATCTTGGAACCAGAAAGTTCTCCCCAAAAAAACTTTACTCTCGAAATGAGATACTGTGACTGATTCGAATCGTTATAACTGGACATTATAAGGATATTAGACTCGCTGGTTGGTACTCTTCTTGCAAAATACACAATAAAATAGTGCCAGCAATCGATAAAATAAATCAACTTACAAAATGAGATTGACTTAGATTCCGTGTTTCAATTTCTACAGCACAAGATTAACAAGTTGTCCAAAAGTCCACGGTACAATCGTGCTCTGGGTTACATAATGCAACCAGTTTTCCAAGATTTAGGTCAATTAACTGTCCCAAACCCTGGTCTGGGTTTAACGCCACCAGTTTTCCATTCTTTATTGTTTCCTAGGACCGTGCAGAAAGTTGGTCCCGTGTGGAGTCCAGATCAGAGTCTCGGACGGAATCCCGCGCTGGGACGCCTGCCTTCCCCACGCATCCAAGAACTCCTTACCCGCCCACGCCTACGCCTTCTCTAAACGCGAGGCCACCGAGATCACCGACGGTTATCAGGTAAATACCCATATCAATAGGTGTTTTTTACAGCACCTAACGCATTTCGGCTATGAGGAAATTTAAAACGGCAATCAGGGTTCAGTCGAGTATAAAATCGAGTATTTTGGTTATAAGGGGACTTGAAACGCTACACATTAGGGTATTTGATTACCTCGATGGCATTTTTGCATATTATAAGAACAATTCTTTTTTCCATAGTTTGTCGCGTTTTATGATAGAGAATACTCAACAGTTACAATAACGTTTTAATAACTTCCTCATTAATCAGCTATCTGAGAGAATTTGTCACAGTGAAATATATTTCCGTGATAAGATTACTAAAGCTTCCTCTTTACAAACCTTTAAAATTATTTTGCAGAAAAGAACGCGAAAGCAGCCCCGAATCAGAATACCGTGCGTTCAACGGTAACGGCAGCCTGACGTCACGACGGTCAAGCGTGAGCAACAGCGCCGAACCGGCCCATGTAGCGCCCGACCGAGTGAGGTTCGCACGAGACACCAGCCATTACTGGTACAAACCAAGCATCTCGAGAGACGATGGTAAGTTCACCTGTATCTCAGATCTGCTGATGAAATTACTGGGACATTTTTATACTTCCTTTTTCTAAGCTGCTTTTCATCAATATCATTTATACCAACCAAAGTACGTATCTTGACATATGATGATTCTGGATAATGTTCTAAGTAATTAATATGAAATTCTGAGCATAGCTCTCGCCCTCAGTGGAGATGGAACGACGATCTGCGGAATGTAGCTGTTAAATACTGGATGAGAAGAGCCGAAGACTGGGCTCAGTGGCCTGTCTTAAAAATACCTATGTCCAGCTGTGGACCGATATAGGTCGATGATAATAACGAATAAGTAGTTTCCGTAGTTTCTTGCTCGTCTAGACTCGCGGGAAACTAGAATCGACGATTCTAAAAGATCTTTGTGATTTTACTAAATAAACTTATATTTATTTACTCAAGGATTCTGTTCAATCTCATAATGACATTAATATGTATTCACAGCGATATCAGCTCTTCTACCACTAGAAGAAGGCGCATTCATAGTCCGTGACTCCAACTCGTTTCCCGGTGCGTTCGGTCTGGCAGTCAGAGCCGGCACCGCCAGTGGAGTTAGACATTTCCTCATAGAGCCTGCATCCAAAGGCGTCAGACTTAGAGGATGTGCTGACGAACCAGTCTTCAGCTCGTTGTCAGCGCTCGTTTACCAACATACTGTGACGCCATTGGCTCTGCCAGTACCCTTGAGATTGCCTGACCGGTAAGGAAACTAGACTAATCAGTACCTAACTAGACTAGAGAGCAAGAAGAAGAGTGAGATGTAATGAAGTGTCAGACTTCGTGCTTGCTAAAAGACTTGACACAAAGGATACAATACACGAACAATACGATTACACTATTTTTTAGCTATTAACAGGACGCACTCATGTCTTTAACTATTGGTCAGGGGTGGTCTAACCATAGGAAAAACTGGAAATCGATTTTTTTCGATAATTCATTATTTAACGACACGAAGAAGAAGAAGCTCATTCTCTGCATTCATGGACATGTATGTAATTCACGATGAGTTCAAAAATGCTGTAACAGTTTTAGGCCATTTGCTTAAAGTTGTTCAACTAGTGCACGATATGTGAAATTCCGTGAATATTTATTCATTTAAACACCAAGCTTAAAGAACTAACGTGGTTTCCAGTGATCCATGGAGCGGAGGTAATTCTAGTGCAGCGGCTCGCGCGTTGCTTGCGACCGGCGCGGCTTGTCACGTTCTACTGCTCGGCTCCGAGAACACAGAAGCACTGACTGGTCCTGCAGCCGTTAAAAGAGCAGTCACCAGCCTTCTGATGAAGAAGGTACACTTATAATAATTATCAGGAGGCTATAGGTAACAGGCTGGCTAAAGGTCAGATGCAGAAGGCAGTGATCCTCGACACGGCACGCATTGTCCGGAGGTTCCTCAATCTTTAGCCTTGACACCCGTTAGCTTGGGCGTTGTCCGCTGCCGGCGGCAATCTAGTTTTTAAGTTTTTATAATATTGTTTTTTTTTGTTTTAGTCTATATTGTAAAACTTTTTTAACTAAGACTTCAAATTGCCGATTTTATATTATGTACACATTCATAATAATCAAATCTGCAATCTAGTTTTAAGTTTTTATAATAGATATGTAATATATTTTTTATATTTTTTCGTTTTTTTTTATTCGTAGTTCCTTTTCGGTCTTAATGTTTTTAACGAGTTTCTTTTTTTTACAGGGACCATCGCACATGGTGCATTTCAAAGTATTCGGCGGTGGGATCACTCTAACAGATTCTGCACGTAAACTGTTCTTCAGAAGACATTACCCAGCGAATGGCGTTTCTTACGCCGGCATCGACCCCGATGAGAGGCGGTATATGTACGTTGACAACGGGACTAAGAGCGAAAAGTAAGTCTTAATACTTTGGAATAACATTAATTGTTGCTTGTCACCACAAGTGAATAATACAAGAGTTTTGTCTAGAAGTTTGAAATTTAACATTGCAATACTTTATGACAAATCGTCTTATTGTATCGGTCTGCTCGATGAGGCGATGCCCCATCCAGACAGTGGTTACCACTTGACATCAGGTGGTCCATCGGCTTTAAGACTTCTTCTCTTGTTATAAAACTTAATCATATCATACTTACTTATTATGATATTGAAGAAGTATTAAAGATTACTTAATGAAATAAGAAGAACAAGCCTATTGCCCATTTGATGTCATGTAGTATCCACTGTTTATACTCTGTAACAATTGATTTCTATTAAATATTTTAAGTTGTATGCCTCGATTCTGAAAAGTAAAAAATGGTTATTTCATCCCTCATTTTTTGTCCGATGTTCAGTACCCCAAGTACGAGTTTGTACACACACGGATCGCAGAGACGCAATTGCCGAGCGGCACCGATTTTATATGGAGATCCAAGCAGCGCCCCAAGCAGATTTTTTTAGAAGCTTGGATTTCCATACAAAACCGGGGCGCTCGGCGATTGCGTCTGTGCGATCCGTGTGTGCACAAACTTGTACTTGGGGTACTGATTTCAAACGTTGAACTATTGTCCGTCCAATATCTTTCCTATACTTATGTATTTAGTATTGTAAGTACCTATATTTATTTTCCAGGCGTATCTTCGCGTTCGTAGCACGATCATCTTCTGGAGCTGACAACCAATGCCACGTGTTCGCTGAACTCGAGCCCGAACAGCCGGCTACAGCCATCGTCAACTTCGTCAACAAGGTAAGCTAAATGCAACCTTATTTACATGGATATAAACGTCCTTCGAGAGCTATGCTCGGAATTTCTTTGCGAGACAGAATCCGCAACGAATTTATTCGTCAGAAAACCAAAGTGTTCGACATAGCTCAAAGAATTAGCAAGCTGAAGTGGCAGTGGGCCGGCCATGTTTGCCGAAGAACGGACAACCGTTGGAGCAAACGGATACTGGAGTGGAGACCGCGTTTAGGAAAGCGTAGTGTAGGACGCCCTCCGGCGAGATGGAGCGACGCTCTGCGGAGTGTAGCTGGCAAACACTGGATGAGAGGAGCCGAAGACCGGGCTCAGTGGCGCGTCTTGGGAGAGACCTACGTCCAGCAGTGGACTAATATAGGTCGATGATGATGATGATGATGAAACGTCCTTTTATGAGCCTATAGGAGAAGTTCATGAATTCCTTCGTAGTTTACATGCTTCCAAACTATACAGTGGTGAGCTAAATGCAACCTTCTTTCCGAGTAGGTACCTATTTAAAGGTGGGTTTCTAATGAGAATAGGTTCATTAATTCTCTCGTAGTTTACCTACATGCTATCCAGTACTATAGTTTAGCATAGTTTTATATAACTTGTTTAATAAATCGAGTTTAGAAGTTGGATAAAATCTACCTAACTTTTCAATATTTTTACAACCCTAAACTTTGTTACAAATAAATATTCCGACGCTCGTATGCTAACTTGAAGGTAATTTTTTTGAAGTTCATCAGACAAACTCGAACTTAAACTTGGTATTTATTTTAAAGAAAACAAAATTTATATACGAAATACAATAGTATTATTTATTGATTAATATTTTTTTGGTTGCAGGCACTTCTTGGCAGCTCGCAGAAGAAAGATATCATCTAAAAAAAATTAACGCGACATTCAAAGATAATGGAATATTTTCATTGTACATTTATAAATTATATGTAATCTATAACATTCTTTATTTTAGGATTACCTTTGTATTTACCTATGCTGAATTTGTTTATTTTAAAAACTACGAGTAAAATTTAATTTCAAAGATTTATATTTCAATACGCTTCATTCTCACCAAGTACAATTAACCATTTATCGTGTGCTAAATAAAATAAGAATACAAATAAATTATAACTTAGGTTAGAAAAGAACTAACTAGTCTCATATTGGATAATATAGAGTAGTGATATTGTGTGCCTAATGTTGAATAAGTTAGTTAACCTGAGTCTCAGTAAGGTGAAGAGATACGGGCAGAAACATCAGTAGGTACCCCAAGTTCGAGTTTGTGCACACACGGATCGCAGAGACGCGATCGCCAAGCAGCACCCCAAGCAGATTTCTTGAGAAGCATGAATTTCCATACAAAAACGGTGGCGCTCGGCGATTGCGTCTCTACCATCCGAGTGTGCACAAACTCGTACTTAGGGTACAGCTAGTGAAATGTCATAAAATAATGAAATAGTACAACGAAAACATACGAAAGAACGTACAAGTTGTAAAGAGAATAGAAGTTAGTAAAGCTTGCTTTATAGACATTAAAAATGCCTTGAAAAACTATAGTTCTGCAACGTACGGAACCCTATAGGTATCTTTATTAGTGAATAGAGGTATCATTCATGCCTTAACAAATTTATAATGTACCTACCTCTAAAATACCAGTTCATCACGAAACATTAATTAAGTACTACATTATGCATGACTGCAATAAAAATAACTGTTGTAAAATGTATTTATTATAATATTACAATCATTTAAATATACTTAATCGATATTTTATTTGCCAGCCTTAACCACTATCCCTTCCTTTTTACGCTATATTTACAGACATAGGGCCTAAAAGTAAATACAAATACTAGAATTTAATATCAGAATAAAGCGACCACGACGTGAAATATAAATCTTCCAGCCTGTTTATATTTCACGTCTACAAATCCCACTACATTCACTTCATTATTCTCGTTCTATTAGCCAGTTTGTCCATTCTTTGTGTTTACGAGTCTTTCGCCTATGTCATGCGTCCGATCTCCCGAACCGCAAATGGCCGTAGTCTTCGAAAATGTCCTCGTTCCGTATCGCTCGTCTAAGGACCCCGTAGTCTCGATACACAAGCCGTGATCTGTAGTCTTCATCATCTTCGGGAATGGAGAAATGAAGACTAGCACCCTCGCAGCGGAATAGTAGAACGAAAGTAATTGTCGCCAATGCTACTGTTGTTCCGACTCGCATTATGTCGGCTACTCTTCTCAGTGCCTGTAATTAAATTAAAGGAGAATGGGCGATTCTGTATGGAACGTGGGCTACGACTCAAATCAATATTTTATTTAAATTATTTAATTAAAATCAAATCATTCTATAATAAATTTTTAAAATTAAAATATTTAAAGGTAGGCCTTTAAAAGCCCTTTTAAACGTACTATGTGGCAACCTTGAGGGACAATTTTTTTAGTCGTGGCCCAAAGTGCCCATTCTCCTTTATTTATTTCGTGCGCTTAATGTTCTAGTGAATGCAGGTTTTACAATTAAGTACAAATAGACGATTTGCAAATAGACTAGAATTATGTAATTAACTAATAAAAACAAATAAATAAATAGGTATGGGACATGGACATTCTACACAAGTACCCAAAATCTGTGGGAACCGGATTGATGAAATAATTATTACTTATGTGTTTTTATAGCAAATACACAATTGTGTATTGGCAAACATTTATTCTGTGTCTGGGTGTTGATATGTAGGTATTTGCTAAAAAAACAGTGTTCTAGTGACTAGAACATTAAGCGCACGAAATAAATAAATTTCTTGTTGGGAATCAAACCCATGAACTACAACGTGAAAGACGCAGCACAGAATATTTTTAAGAAACTTCAAAAGAGTAAAAGACGTTGTAAATGGGCTACATGTTTATTAAAAACTACGCTATCGGAAAAACTACTCACCAGAGTTCCAGTCCCTAAGAAAGCTGAAGAAAGAATGGATCATTTAAAACAATTACCAGCGTTTTTATAAGCAGTCAATTCTAATTTCACCCAGTGGAAAAAAAACAACCCCCTGCTTTAATATTCCCCTCGCGGTTTCTTCATTTTACAAGCACAACAAAATTGACATTTTCCAATCATTCAAACAAATTATATTAACTTCGTACCGATGCGATGAAAGATTATTATTTGAATTCTTTTGGAAAATATTACAGAAATAAAAATGTTTATTACTGTTCTAACCTACTCATCATTGTTTTATTCACCTTCAAAAACAATATTTCAGTTAAATTGTAAGGGCATAGAGTCTGAATTATTGTACGGAGCTCAACTACTTGTCCATTTTATTTAGAGTTCTGAAAAAAAAACGCTTTTAGTAAGTAAAGTATCGTTTTATGGCAAAAGCACAAGATGTGCGAGCCAGTAAAAAATAGGCATATCTCCACGAATTGTGTTCCATTTTCAAATTATTTTTTTTGTTAAGGGGCCATGGACAATATACGTCGGGTCGAGTTTAGGTATATAAAGACGCGCGACGCGGCTCACAGCGCTCGCGACTCGCGAACGTACCGTCCACGCGATATTCAAAGACTTACGAATTTGATATTTTTACACTACTTCATTACTTCCAACATTAAATATCAATGATATTATTCATCGATATTTAATCTTGGAAGTATGAAATTATGTGTTTAATTGGTTTGCTATATCGTATCAAGAAACAAATATTAAAAAGAAGATAAGATTTCTAAATACTATTTCCTATCACCTACAAAAGTGTGACTTGTAGTCTCGAAACTAATATTAGATTTCGAAGTAGAAATTCGTAAATTTGAAAAAAATTGCTAAAACTATTCCGTGCGCGCTACTGTTCTTGCTAGAGTGTTTGCCTTAGTTCTAACTTATTTATTTCTTTAGCGTATCAGCATTGCTATTCAGCGTGTTGTGTTACGCATTTCTCAATAATTTTTTTTTGAGCTGGAAATACAAGACGAAGGTTTATTGATGAATTTAAAATATATTCCTTAGTTCTAAACATGGCTTCCAAACATTATTTCATTGCCAAAGATCAAATGGAAATTCAGATTTAGTTAGACAATGATTGAGAGAGTCGATTACCAGTTTCACAATCCTCAGTTTTTATTTTTACTACTTCACCAAGATTATTTATATATAATATTTATTTTATTTTTATTTATTTATTATTCCTTGCACTGTTTTCATCACATACATTATATGTACCATTCAAGGTGCATGGTACTGAAGCCAGTTTTGGTAGGTAATGAGTCTAAAACGGACCTACATGCATAGGCTAAAAGCGACGGCGTGAAGTTTTACCATTTTGGAATCCAAGATGGCGCGCACAAGTTTTGGTCAAATTAGCGATATGGGTGTCATTTTCGGGGTTTTTTGGGATGCTGATTACGAATATGGCAACCATTTTGGGATCCAAGATGGCGCGCACAAGTTTTGGTCAAATTAGCGATATGGATGTCATTTTCGGGGTTTTTTGGGATGCTGATTACGAATATGGCAACCATTTTGGAATCCAAGATAGCGCGCACAAGTTTTGGTCAAATTAGCGATATGGGTGTCATTTTCGGGGTCTTTTGGGATGCTGATTACGAATATGGCAACCATTTTGGAATCCAAGATGGCGCGCACAAGTTTTGGTCAAATTAGCGATATGGGTGTCATTTTCGGGGTTTTTTGGGATGCTGATTACGAATATGGCAACCATTTTGGAATCCAAGATAGCGCGCACAAGTTTTGGTCAAATTAGCGATATGGGTGTCATTTTCGGGGGTTTTTGGGATGCTGAATACGAATATGGCAATCATTTTGGAAACCAAGATGGTGCGCACAAGTTTCGGTTAAATTAGCGATATGGGTGTCATTTTCGGGGTCTTTTGGGATGCTGATTACGAATATGGCAACCATTTTGGAATCCAAGATGGCGCGCACAAGTTTTGGTCAAATTAGCGATATGGGTGTCATTTTCGGGGTTTTTTGGGATGCTGATTACGAATATGGCAACCATTTTGGAATCCAAGATGTCGCGCACAAGTTTTGGTCAAATTAGCGATATGGGTGTCATTTTCGGGGTTTTTTGGGATGCTGATTACGAATATGGCAACCATTTTGGAATCCAAGATAGCGCGCACAAGTTTTGGTCAAATTAGCGATATGGGTGTCATTTTCGGGGGTTTTTGGGATGCTGAATACGAATATGGCAATCATTTTGGAAACCAAGATGGTGCGCACAAGTTTCGGTTAAATTAGCGATATGGGTGTCATTTTCGGGGTCTTTTGGGATGCTGATTACGAATATGGCAACCATTTTGGAATCCAAGATGGCGCGCACAAGTTTTGGTCAAATTAGCGATATGGGTGTCATTTTCGGGGTTTTTTGGGATGCTGATTACGAATATGGCAACCATTTTGGAATCCAAGATGTCGCGCACAAGTTTTGGTCAAATTAGCGATATGGGTGTCATTTTCGGGGTTTTTTGGGATGCTGATTACGAATATGGCATCCATTTTGGAATCCAAGATGGCGCGCACAAGTTTTGGTCAAATTAGCGATATGGGTGTCATTTTCGGGGGTTTTTGGGATGCTGAATACGAATATGGCAATCATTTTGGAAACCAAGATGGTGCGCACAAGTTTTGGTTAAATTAGCGATATGGGTGTCATTTTCGGGGTCTTTTGGGATGCTGATTACGAATATGGCAACCATTTTGGAATCCAAGATGGCGCGCACAAGTTTTGGTCAAATTAGCGATATGGGTGTCATTTTCGGGGTTTTTTGGGATGCTGATTACGAATATGGCAACCATTTGGGAATCCAAGATGGCGCGCACAAGTTTTGGTCAAATTAGCAATATGGGTATCATTTTCGGGGTTTTTTGGGATGCTGATTACGAATATGGCAACCATTTTGGAATCCAAGATGGCGCGCACAAGTTTTGGTCAAATTAGCGATATGGGTGTCATTTTCGGGGTTTTTTGGGATGCTGATTACGAATATGGCAACCATTTTGGAATCCAAGATGGCGCGCACAAGTTTTGGTCAAATTAACGATATGGGTGTCATTTTCGGGGTTTTTTGGGATGCTGATTACGAATATGGCAACCATTTTGGAATCCAAGATGGCGCGCACAAGTTTTGGTCGAATTAGTGATATGGGTGTCATTTTCGGAGTTTTTTGGGATGCTGATTACGAATATGGCAACCATTTGGGAATCCAAGATGGCGCGCACAAGTTTTGGTCAAATAAGCGATATGGGTGTCATTTTCGGGGTTTTTTAGGATGCTGATTACGAATATAGCAACCATTTTGGAATCCAAGATGGCGCGCACAAGTTTTGGTCAAATTAGTGATATGGGTGTCATTTTCGGGGTTTTTCGAGATGCTGATTACGAATATGGCAACCATTTTGGAATCCAAGATGGCGCGCACAAGTTTTGGTCAAATTAGTGATATGGGTGTCATCTTCGGGGTTTTTCGGGATGCTGATTACGAATATGGCAACCACTTTGGAATCCAAGATGGCGCGCACAAGTTTTGTTCAAATTAGCGATATGGGTGTCATTTTCGGGGTTTTTCAGCCATGTGCCACCCATATCGCAAAATTGAATTCGTAGCATCCTAAACAGCCCCAAAAATGACACCCATATCACTTATTTGACCAAAACTAGTGCGCACCATCTTGAATTCCAAAATGGTTGCCATATTCGTAATCAGCATCCCAAAAAACCCCGAAAATGATACCCATATCGCTAATTTGACCAAAACTTGTGCGCGCCATCTTGGATTTCAAAATGGTTGCCATATTCGTAATCAGCATCCCAAAAAACCCCGAAAATGACACCCATATCGTTAATTTGACCAAAACTTGTGCGCGCCATCTTGGATTCCCAAATGGTTGCCATATTCGTAATCAGCATCCCAAAAAACCCCGAAAATGACACCCATATCGCTAATTTGACCAAAACTTGTGCGCGCCATCTTGGATTCCAAAATGGTTGCCATATTCGTAATCAGCATCCCAAAAGACCCCGAAAATGACACCCATATCGCTAATTTAACCAAAACTTGTACGCACCATCTACGTTTCCAAAATGATTGCCATATTCGTAATCAGCATCCCAAAAAACCCCGAAAATGACACCCATATCGCTAATTTGACCAAAACTTGTGCGCGCCATCTTGGATTCCAAAATGGTTGCCATATTCGTAATCAGCATCCCAAAAAACCCCGAAAATGACACCCATATCGCTAATTTGACCAAAACTTGTGCGCGACATCTTGGATTCCAAAATGGTTGCCATATTCGTAATCAGCATCCCAAAAAACCCCGAAAATGACACCCATATCGCTAATTTGACCAAAACTTGTGCGCGCCATCTTGGATTCCAAAATGGTTGCCATATTCGTAATCAGCATCCCAAAAGACCCCGAAAATGACACCCATATCGCTAATTTAACCGAAACTTGTGCGCACCATCTTGGTTTCCAAAATGATCGCCATATTCGTAATCAGCATCCCAAAAAACCCCGAAAATGACACCCATATCGCTAATTTGACCAAAACTTGTGCGCGCCATCTTGGATTCCAAAATGGTTGCCATATTCGTAATCAGCATCCCAAAAAACCCCGAAAATGATACCCATATCGCTAATTTGACCAAAACTTGTGCGCGCTAAAGTTGCCTTTCAAAGGTTGTTACGAAGAGAACGCTCGTAGCGAAAAGGCCGCCCAATTGTCTGTTACTAACAATAATATGAACTTTGTTCAATACGGAACGTCATTGTGGTATAAATAAAAAAAACGTTTTTATTCTTAGGATCAAAACCACTCGGTCCCACTATATTTGATGTCGATTTTGGTTTTATAATTATTTACGTAATATTTGAAGATCGCGACGAAGACCGACATGACCGCTCTCTCTGACCGCTCGAGGCGGACTGATTTACGACGAGGTGCGCTCCTCGATTTATAGGTTGTTTTCAAAAAATTTTATAAAAATAAGTAGTAGCTACAAGCTTCCAATTTTTTTTTATTATTATCAAAAAAGCCTGAATTTGTAAATAGTTGGTATATTTCAGCTGTAGTCTCTATAATCTTCGTAGAAATAACAGTTATATTGAAGGGTAAAATTTTATAATATGCTTTTTTTCCTACCGTCTTTTCAATATGACATTGTATGAACGTATGATAGTTTTTTTTGTAGCTTCTACTCACGGTAAAGTGTTCTTTCATATTTCATTTTTTATATTACTTCCTTATTATTATTTTGATCACAATCACCATCGAAAGTACGCTATTTTTGCTAATTTTCGAAAACTTTGTCTACAAATTAATTAATTTCTCAGTTGTTAATTAATAAATCATTTTTTTTTTCAATACATTCTACTTTCGAAGAATCATTCTTTGATATGCATATCTTTTTATAACCGTGAAACGTTTCAGTTCATAAAAACCTTATTCGAAACCTCGCCAATTTCACAGAGCTCAATGAAGGGACCCTTAATGCGGGTTATGTCTCATTCAATCAATCAATGATTATTTTGGCGGGATTATTATAACCTGTTTTCGTTTCACTTTAACAAGGAAATTAGAAAACAATAAGAAATGGGTGTTGGTACTGAATTTGAAAGCCTAGAGCACCAATTTATGGAGCTTATAGGAGAATTTCGCACTTTATCAGTAAGTTTTCTATTATATTTTCACTCACTCTAAGGTCTTATAGATCACATTGTACCATTCAAAAGACCAAAAGTGCCTTATCGCTTAGCGATGGGGTCACTCATATATTTTTTTGTAGATAGTATTTTGTTATGTCTCATCTTCATGTAAAGTTCATCTTCCTCCGTACAACATACAAATCTAGATTTCCGAAAGTCGTTTACGCGAAGCTGTGCGCACAGAAGCCACAAGAGCAGAGACAGCCGAGGCGGCTTGTGCGGCTGCAAAACGAACGGCCACGGAGGCCCAAAATGGAGCAGCCGCGGCTACTGCCGGCGCTACACAAGCAGCTTCCGAATTATCTGCAGCTTGCGACCAAATGACAGGATTAAAGATTCAGCTAGAAATCGCGGTAAGAGCTTTTTCATAACAGTCGGATGACTGGACGTTTTTGCGTTTTAGATAAGTGTCTACATCATGTGTTTACTTTGTTTGTGTCTTGTTTGTCAAGTATTTAAACATTCTCGTTGCGCATACCTATATAGGTATAGGTACCTATCTCCTCATCGGAAATTGCTATACCTAAGTAGGTACTTATGCTTTATATTTCAGGCGTATCATGTCCACACCATCACCTTACTTAAAAAACCAAGAGCAACCAATTTTACTTCTATATTTTAGGAACGTCAAAAATCAATTTTCGAAGAGAAATGCGTAGAAATGTCAAGTCAATTAAATATTTTGGAAAGAGAGCTTCACCAGTTACGTCCATTGCAATCAGCACAGACTGCCTTACAAAGACAGTACACGGAGTTACAAGATCGCATTGTTAGTGTTACTGAAGACACGCGCAGGTAAAGATAAATTGACATAAAAAATAATAATTAGTAAATAATTCTTATTTTTGAAATACGTTAATGGGGAACACGTTGATGTCTTTTATATGGAGAAATTATTTTACAAGTTTAATAGAATTAATACATATCTAGAAAAAAGGTTTTTATTCTGCTGTTACATTTTCAGTGGGGTACCTACTACAATAATATTGCCTTTATACATTTTTTTAATCTAACCTATTTCGTCCCACTGCTGGGCAAAGATCTCACCCAAACTTGGTACATAATAAAACAAAAAAAGAGCTTTGAGTCTGTGAAAAGCTTAGCGTATATTCTGTTGAAAAGGATACGTTCCTCAGAGAGGCATCGCGCCTGGAAGCTGAATTACGAAGATTGGAAAGATGTGCAGCTGGTGGTTCTGAAATACGTGAACGCGCTCGTTTAGCCGCCGCGGCCCACGCTCGTGAGCGACGTCTAGCTTCCGCTGAACTGCAGCATACTGTTAGGGAACTGCAGGCTGCTAATGGTATGACTGCCTAACTACTAAAGAAGGCCAATCGTTTTTTACTTGTAAAAAAACTCCAAATCTTGACTTGTGCAAGGTTTTCTATTTCAGTATCTATTGAAGGAAACTAAAATGACTGAAATTATAAAACTAAAAAACGAAGTGCAAAACGGCGTCCGATAAAACAACGATAATGATCTCAAGAAATCGATGATTGATTGCTTATCAGGAATGGTTTTTTCTAGAAATTAAAGCCTACTTATGCCGGCAGTGGACTTACAAGATGTAAGTCTTGCAGTTGATATATACCTATGTGATGATGATCAATGATTTTTAGTTTTAGGACACTGCATAAGTTTGTTAAGTACAGTTTGTAATTAGCTTGTGAGATGGAATTGATAACATAAAAGCAAATATTTTCTAGTGGAAATATCAAGATTAACATCCGTGGTGTCTGAATTACAACTTCGAGCGGCACACGACCGAGCATTCAACACTAAAACCGTCGTAGATCCTGATGAAGAATCACTGACAGAAATCAGAGCAGCTTTACAAGCTGAAAGAGCAGGAACAGAGAAGCTGGAAAAAGCATTAGCAGCAGCCTTGTCTGATAACGCTACATTAGCAGGTCAAATTCGTGCGAAAGAACTCACGTTAAGCCAAGTTCATATCACACCACCTAGCACTACTTCTACAAATATTTGTCAAATTGATTCCTTTCTAGCTGATTAAACGTAACTAGACAAAGACACAAAGTAAATAAAGTACTTTTTTATAACGAGCACAAACTATTTTTTTGAGGCTTTTAAAGTTCATTCAAAATCCATTAGATATGCGATGGAAGTGGGAATCCGTTGTGCAGTTTGTGTACATAACAGGTTTTGATGGCGTCTTTGGTCAATATTTAGAGGTCATACTTAAAATGCATAAAGATTATAAGTTTTTGCTTCCGTCACACATTTTTATGATTTTTTGTTTTACGGTTAATCTGAATGGCAGTTGAAGTATGGTTAGAAGTCTGAGTAACCAGATTCAAGTTGGACCTTTTATTGTACTTCGTAACAGCTAGATCCAACATCGTCGGATTGTGCTAAAACAGGTTTCTAGGAATGCAAGCATCGGGCATCTCGTATCAACCATCGCTGATGTGCGCAACACGTTTACGATAAAATAACCAGTCTCTTACAACAGACCAGAGTTAGTACTCTACATTCAAAGAAATCAGTATTACTATAAAAACTGGTTGAAAAATTCTAGGAAGGTCGTATATTGTGTTGTAAGTACTTATCCTTCATAACATAACGATTTCTAAAGTATAAAGCCAGCTACAGGCACTATGTTCAAATATGTATTTATCCTATCTATAGGATGCATGCTACTCAATAATTGTCCTCATACGAAGGTGATTTCGTAATAGCCATGAACACAAAATAATATCTATCTATCTATTTTTTTCAAAATTCTCCAAACATATAAAACGAAAAAAAATAAGTGTCAGATATTTAAAACACCACGATATCGACAAGTATTCACGATGCATGAGAAGTGGGTGCAGATAAACTGGACAATACTAACTGTTCATACATCTGTGGTACAGAATCTGCGGGCAAGTAATGTTTGCTTGCGGCGGGTTTTTCGCAAGGCTTTGCGGCGCCCCACCTGCGTAGGCGCCGCTGAACCAGTCCGCTTCGACAGTGCTACAAGCGCGACCGTATCGCGCCACGAAACTATGTGCATCCGAATGTAACGATCTGTGATATTTATAGTGTTAAGTTTCGAATTAGTGTTTTATGTAACTCAAGTGCCTGACAGGTGAGGTCAAATATACAGAATAATAGGTGGTATAAACTACACGATAACGTAATCTCTATTTTTAATTCATGAGACTCAATTTTGAATACAACTTTTTGTTTTGGAAACAAGTCATCGATTGATTAACAAGAAATCTTTGTTTTCTGAGTATTTTGCATTTAATACCATAGCTAGTAGAGTAAAGTAGAGTAAGCCATTGAATGGAGTCAGGTTCCCGGTAGTATAGCAATTGTTTTGTTCAAAGTAACATTACTTGCAAGTAGTTAGGTATGCATCTAGAGAAAGTTACTCATTTCTCGTGCTTCTGTGGTCGCATGAGTTTACCACATTAATAGCCTTTTACATTTCATTTCATAATTTAGAACTTTTGTAGTAAATTAGGCATGCGATTGTTATTTTCTTGAGAATTTCAATGTTGTCTCTCCATATACGTGAAGCTGAAAGGCCTTTCCGCCTACACTTTAATGTTGACATAGCGAGTCTTCTGACTCATATATGTACCTACTCGTATACAAGGACAATAAGCAATACATACGTAAATAAACGCACATACGTCCATGTTATAGCTAACAGGTATACCACGATTTTACAATATTATGTAAATCAAGTACAAGCCATCAATCATTTAATTTTTTTTTTATTAGTACAAAATTTTACGAATCGTATCTATGCTTTGTGCTTTAATTACCAAAATTGGGTTTTGATTCTTATCTTAAGGTGACGGGTATAGCCAAATGCGTGTTTTTGGGAGTGTTTTCTGAAGAAGTCATAGCATGTGGAGTTGTGAAACTTATTATTTCCTATAACACATATATTGAACTAGTCAGGTAGGGAACAAAATGTGTGCTCTTGGTTATAGTTTACTTTAAAATGTAAGTTTAGTACCAACACCTTTTGCAAAAGTGTGATTTTTGATCCCATTTTTTATGGGTTTGGCAGATTTGTTTGGTACCAAACTCAGCACAGCTATTCTTATGGTTGATATCTATACATCCAAGGTATAAAAATTCTACATTAAGGTGTTTAAAGAAGAAGAAGAGTAGCGCCTTAGGAACTATAAGTGTTCCATTGCTGTGTGCTCGCAAATATTCATAAGGCGCTGCTTCAGAGTTTGACAATCCAAACTGTGCGCGGCTCACTATGTGTTTTGCGTCGTTTTCAGCATTCTTACTGAAGTTGAAAATGCGACGTTGCCACGCTGACTATCTAGAGTTTAACCACTGCGGCAAAAACTATGCCGTGTTACAAGTTTAACGTGTGTGTAGATATAATAAATAAATAATAAAGTTGGAAGTTATTGACATTTTTATTTATTATGAAAAATTTCACCCTACCCGTCGCCTTAAAAGATATTTAGATATTTTAATCATAAATTAATGATGTCACAAAAAAATATTTATTTAGTACCTACCTATGTACAAACCTACAAATCTTAGTGCTTCTTGATATTTCACAATTATTCTTAGCCAAGTTCATCTTTGATTCTCTGCTAAAATTATATCTTAATTTTGTTAAATAAATATAAAACTAAACTCAATAATGCCTGCAATGCGATGTAGAGCATGACTATTCAGAAGGCCGTTAAGACTCCCTTTCATGGATGTATCTACTTAAATATAAACAATTGCGATATTTACGTATGTTTTATTCAGCTCGGTGCATCATTGAATAATTCATAAGCATTTCGTATTTGGTATATACTTTAAGACTGGTATTATGTCGTTTGCGTTTTCTCTACATTCAGCGATCTTCAAAGTGCAAATCATCACAATTCAGAGTTTTATAATTGTAAAATATATGTAGAACTTCACGGGTTATTTAACAAGAAAGCGAAATAACGTCAAGTTACCTCTGTATATTGTATTTCAGAAACATGTTTTGCAAAATCGCTGTCTACTGCTTCGTAATCTTTATAGCACCATCAGTACACAGGTCAGTAAAGTCGACTCCTACTTTATGAACGGGGTTTAATTATATTAAACAGTTAAATAATTATCCTTTAATTGACTAGTCAACGTAGTAGAATAGGCAATCTAACTTTGTAATATTGTACATCTTTTGTTGCCAATCTTCAATAAATAAAAATAAATGTATTGTTCTTTAAACGACGGCGTCGGACGTGTCTAGATACAAGCGTTATCAATATAAAATGTCATAACATAATCCACGTGTTTTGATTATTACTTTACTTGAGACAGCTTCAAAATAAATTAAGAGATCTTTCTTTTTCACATTTTTGGAGGCTGCAAAGTGAATAATATTTTTGTTTTACGATAAGACAGTGCAGCACATGTACCTCGTATAGAATTTGTTGAAATTTCAGTATTTCAGTGGTAGGCCCAAGAGTACTCCGACCATTCGGTTCATACCGCGTGGCTATAGCAGGAGGCTCCCGTGCACATTCTCTGTACGTGGCAGTTGAAGGGCGAAGGGCCAATGGGGAACAGTACTCGCAAGGAAAAGAGGTGCAGGTTCAAGAAGCTGCCTCCAGGATTATAGAGCTCGATGTAAGTTACCAAACTGCTTGTAAGTAATTAATGTTTCTCACATAAAGGTGTGAGAACGAACGACATACCTACAAGTAGGTACTGTGTACCTACAAGTAGGTACTTGGCATTTCAAAATTAAATTATTTATTCAAAACCTTAGTAACCTGACCTTATTGGGCATAGGCATGACGGAAACCTATCCGCAAACCACTTCCAATTTCGAACCAAATAGCAAACACGCCAGACCTTATCTTAAGGTTTGAGTTAGCTACGTAACTAAAAAAAACCAAAGCAAGTTCTTGAATCTAGGGTTCGACACCCAATGGTAACCTACTCGTGATTGTAGATTGGAGATCCAGGTCCCGGTCAGTACGCTCTCGTAGCGCGGTCGACCTCGGGTCCGCTATTCTCATCATCGGCTCCATTAGCCTACCAAACGCGGAGTTTCTGCGTTTTCGTACAAACTGACAAGCGAGTGTACCAGCCGAGCGACACCATTCACTTCAGGGTCATCGCCTTGGACAAGTAAGTAATTATGTGACAAGCTTCAATGATTCTAGGTTTAGGATCTTACAAAACTTGCATTCAATCTGTAAACATGTCATCTGTTCAAGTGATATCTAAGTGTCTAAGATAGTGACAATATTGAATGAGTCACCTGTTCACAGGAATAAATGACTATGAGGTATCTTATAAGGTTATGTTCTATGGCTGCAATGGAATCTTTCTAGGGGAAAACAAATCATAAACCAACTGCGTAGACGACTCGAGCATCAGAGACACTTTCGATTTCGATACCATCACCGATACAAGTCGAGTTCGTGCGCGTAAGATTACGTGTGATTACTACTCGGTCGTTCACCTCGTTCATAATACAAGTTACGCACTTCCCAAGCTAAAGTCACTCGGATAGGTACTTCTCAATGAGATGCATTTATCAGATAATTCATTTCAGTAAAGTTTCAATCTTACCTGAGCTTTTAATGATAATTCAAACTTCTTTGTGTGCGTATCAACTTTGACATTTCAAAGAACCTTGAAAATTTAGTAAAGCACGTTTTAATGGCTTTTGCAATAGGTATACCTTTTAAGAGAGATGTTGTAAAATTTTAGAAATAATAACTGTATGCGATTATTGAAGCATTATTTCGATATAGTCAGAGAAACAAAATAAGTTTTACAATAAAACGTGACAAAACATATTTCCAATTACATTGAAAACTGTTTATTTATAGTTATGATGTATTTCTTGATTATTTAAAGGTTAAAATCGTGTTACAATTCTATTGTTCTTTTAGATATCTCTTGCCTCTGTCTGGAGCAGTAGACGTGACCATTTTAGATGCTGGTGGTTCACCAATAAAGCAATGGGTGGGTGCGGCGTTAGACCGTGGTCTCATTACTGACGAACTGATACTTGCTGATGAACCAGCTCTTGGAGAATGGACTATTCAGGTAAGAACTGGCCTCATGGAGCCGCAGACTAACCAGTCATCACTGAATCAAAGTTCAAGTAAAAGTTAATAGTTTTGACAAAAAAAGTCAAAAAACTTAGGCAATAATTACCCCATCAGACTGAATACGTACCTAATATAAATAAATAATGCTGGACAATCCACACAACATCATCTAGCCCCAAGCTAAGCAGAGCTTATAATATTGTAACTTATATGAAATCAGTAGGTTTATGATCACCTAATATCAATTTATTTCAATATCAGCAACATCAATTATTTCGCTCCATAAATAATAACAATAATTACATCCGGAAACAGGCACCAGCCTCGAGATATTCATCACATCTACCCACTAGTGATGACCTCAGACTATTTCGAAGTTGCATAATTTATTGGTTTACTTGTTTACTAACTCTGTGGTAATCTATGGTTAGGAAAATATATGCTGGTGTGAGCAGCCATGTGAGAAAAGAATCATGATTATAGTATTATCCACTGTTTTCTTACGTCTTTAATCATCAAATTTATGTAAATATACAATGCTGGCTCAGATTATGTATTGTATAATGTCTTTGTATTAGAAACCGTCAGTGTATAGCTTATTTTTTTTGTGCTTCAGGTAGAAGCCCGTGGACAGACCTATTCGAAGAAGATTCTAGTGGCTGACTATGTCCTGCCGAAATTCCACATGGAAATAAACATGCCTAAAGAAGTGCTTTTTAGTGAAGGGCGGTTTACCATTAATGTTACTGCTAAGTAAGTTCCTTTAGTTTTTGATCGAGGCACACAAAAATACAATAGATTCAAGAAAGACTACTGTTCTATAAGAAACTTTATTTTGTGTACGAAAAGGTTCATTATAGTTAAACATCAGTGCAAAACTAACTTTATCATTACGTAACTTTAGTGAAAAGAGTCGAAGATTTTTGAAAATAACGAAATATAACATGATGAAACCCGACGCAATCCGATAGCCGATAATATGATAATTCTATTCTTATATCCCAAGAACTGTAAGAAAATACAACTTTTGACCATAAATAACGATGTAGGTACTTATACCTATTACTCATACGATATTTATTCAAGAGGTTTCGGCTAGTTAAGTAGTACCTACCTAAGTCTTTGTCATACACTGATTCGTCACAAAGCTTTATATGACTAAAGTGAACTACTACTATGTTTTACAATGAGAGATCGAGACATGACACTTCCATCGAAGAATCCATTATTCCATTATTACCATTTCTTTTAATCAATATAAGTCTTTTTAATGCAATTGCTTGTCAAAGCATCGATTGTGACATCCGCTAAGGATTTTCCCATCGCTTTGAAGAAATGAGTTATAATTCTTTTGATTCTAGAGAAAGCTAAGCCATTTATAAAACTCATTACCGCCTTCACAATGTAATAATGTCGGGCGCAAAAAACAATATTCTTCTAAAGGCGCGGCCGAAAAGCCTTCACGGTTCAATCTACAACAATTTGATTTCATAATGATATTCCTTCAAAATACTTCCTATACTACTATTATAATGTGAAAATGTGTTATGAAACTTGAAATACATATTTTTCTATACGGATTAGCAGACATTATGCAAATTATCCTGAAAAATCTTAAAACCAAACAGAAACAACAACATACACAACACCCCCATTACTTGAATTGGTAGTTTATTTTAGGTATTTAACGGTCACAATAAAAAAACTACACAAACCGATGACAACTAAGATCGATATTTTTCGCTCGAATATTATTCTCAGCTGACTTTCTATCGTTTACTTTTTTAGACACTTCAACGGCTTACCAGTCCAAGGAGAGTTGACCATCTCATCCTTCGCCGTTTTTTTCTCTGGACTACTTCAGCCTGTGGTCTCATCGCCTGCCCGGAAAGTGATAGAATTCGACGGGCAATCTGACGTGACCTTCGACCTTAAAACTGACCTTGACCTCGCCGAGGACGCGGCTAGGCCACTGGTGGTCGAAGCTGTATTGGAAGAGAAGAACACTTTGATTAGACAGAATGTGACGTCACGGATCTTACTACTCAGAACTCCATATAGGCTGAAGGTTACAGCTCCCGGACATTTCAAACCAACTTTACCGTTCAATGTGCAGGTGTGTAAATGAATGTATGCGATGTATTTTGAACGTGACTTGGGACATAATGTTCAATTCTAACCTCATGAATCAGATACATGTATAGAACACAATGTCCTTACAAACAAACGCGCTGATTTTAAAGCGTGACAAGTGATTTTTAACAACAAAATTCAAAAGCGAATAAAAATGTTATTTTCAGATCGAACTAGTAGATCCATCAGGACAGATTCTGGAGACTGATGGTGACGTCACAGTAGAGCGAGTATGGGACGATGGCGCTCCTGTGAATATCACAAACTTGGGCTTGAAAAAAGGACTTGCCACTTATACTTACGTACCTGACGCAGCACATGTTAATTCTACACTGAATTTAGTGGTGAGTTTAACGTTATACCTGTATTTTATGAAAATAGCAGCACAACAAGAAGTTACTACAACATTATCAGATTCATATCGTGTGCTAGATAATAAGTGTAGTGTTGCACTTCAACTTTTCATCACGAAGCATTTAAGTCTAGACCGCAGAACTTTCTTAAAACGTCTAAATTATATATATTGTAGATACTCCAAGGCAAATGCTGGGTTAAGTTCGGCAGATGGTGCAGCCTCTGATTAAAGTTGAAGATTAATCATATCGTATCCCCTCTTTTATCAAGAACAAATAATTCATGGAGTCTCTCCCATGCTTAATTAATTCATTTCACATAAGTTTACAATTTGGCAGACTGCAGCCTCTGATTAAAGTTCACTCAAACTTTAATCAGAGGCTTATCATCTTTCTTATAAAAAAAAATCATTCATGGAATTTCTTCTATGCTTAATTTCCTAAAAGGAAATATACGACTGCATGTTTACCAATTACCGTCATTATCCACCAGATAAGATACAAAGAAGTGTCCGAAAGAGTGGTCAACGTCCAACGAAGCGAGTATTCCAACGGGCAGTTCCTAACAATAGAGATGTTGACTCGGCCTTCAAGTGACGAGATGCGAGCAAGGATCTCTGCTACGGAACCTATGGATTTGGTGCATTATGTAGTGATAGGCAGAGGGGATATACTACTGGCGAAGACTTTAGAAGTAAGTGCAAACTTGAAGAAATCTATAAAGATCATGTTAAATATTACTAGGTGATTCTAAGTGCCAGTTATCTGTTTGCTGCTTCGAATGTAATAGTTCTTTCTTTAGTTCACTTCTTATCCAATGCGTGTTAAGAAAGCTGGTGTCTTTGGCTTTTTTTTGTATATTAGAACAAAGTCTTCCAAGTATTTGTTTGCTCTAACGATCGTCGCTCCACGATAAAACATGACCATTTCAGCTAGCTAATCTTGTCTATGACGAAATAATTTGGGCAAAAAAACCTAGTGTAGAATCCAACGATGATAATTGGAAATACCACAATACCATTGTTCCAGTTGACTTCAGCTCGTCGTAGCGTAGATATAACAGTGGCAGTGACACCCCGAATGGCGCCAGGCTGCGTGATCCTAGCGTGGTACCCGAGACTAGACGCGGCACGGAACACCGTCTTATCTGCTGCGGTGTATGCTCCTCAAACGAACCTTCTGCAGAACAAAGCAAGAAACTTTTAAAACTATTTTTTACTAGTTATAGGCAAGCGTTTGACCGCGATCTCATCTGTACTATAAATATCTTAGATAGCTCTTGCGACTATAGCAACATTTTACGTTTTGGTTTCCACTACGTTACATACACTTTCAAGAGCATCAGGTACTTCCTGGCACATCATGCTGCAATACAGTAAAGCATAACAGTAAACAAACAAATTCATAATATCTTCCTTACAGAAGAAGTCTAATCGGCAGAGCTTTTTCCATCAAAAATGTTGACGAAATCTCCTGTTTACTTTAGAGTATGTCCCAAATGTGAGAATTTCATAGAATAACACAAATAAGTTCTTACTTACAGGTTACGATATCTCCAGTATCCGCTTCAGGACCTACACCGAAGCCAAACACTCTTATAGAACTACGCGTGTCTGGAGAGTCTGGTTCCATAGTCGCTGTTCTCGGCGAAGATTCCAACGCTATCAAAGCCGGGCTCGCGGGAACTAATGGACTCGGCAACGGACTTGATATGCACACGGTAAGAGAAACTAAGATAGGAAGTTCAAAAGAATAATATACCGAAAAGACCACAAGTGTCTGGAGAGCCAAAATCTATTTCTACTGACTTCATATCTAAATTAGTAGTTAGTTACATTAGATAAGGAATAGTTGAAGAACATAAAAGTTCTGTTACAGATCGAACGAGAAGTGGAAAGTTTCAACGGTCTGATGCATACAATGTTTAAGAACGAAGAACATCTTCCCGGAATGGGAGTTGATTTGGGAGGGTACTCTTCACTGGATGTCTTTAAAGTAAGCATACCAAAACCGTGTTAATTTACCTTTCTCATTAATCTTCAGAAAGTGACCCACATTATGTTTTATTGTGTGTTTCAGAATGCTGGTGTTGTTATTTTAACTGATGGCGTAGTCATTCCGAACAAAGGTAAGTAACACCGCTTTTGAATTTGCACTGTTTCTCTACGCAAGTACCTATATTTAAACTATAAGTAATTGTTATTGTTTTTCAGAGGAGCCTGCAATACAATCTCTGGAGACTGGAACCAGACCGCCTCTGGCCGGACCTTACGCATTCAGTCGTCTGCCATCACCTCCAACACCGCGCTACTATTTATCTGTGACACCGCAAAACACATGGATGCTCGCCAACTTCTCTATCAAGTAAGATGTAACACTTTGCATTGCTAATACCTGTGAAACATAAACTAACAAAAGGTTTTTTGTTGACAGTTCTGATGGTCAAGGTGCTAAGGAAAGTTGGACTCCAGTATCATCTGCTGAACTATCGATTGGAGCTTTTGCTATCCATCCTACACTAGGTCTTGGATTAGCGACTCCTGAAAAGTTCACCACATCAACCCCTCTATCAATGACTGCTGAACTACCTGCAACACTGCAGAAAGGAGAAACTTTAGCAGCAATAGTTATTTTGAAAAATAATCTAGCCGTGGACACGAATATAGAAGTAACGTTCTACAATAGTGACCAGTTTTTTGAATTCGAACCTTTGGACAACAGTCTAGACTCGACAAAGAGTGAGTTTGATTTTTTTTCTTGTTCTTTTTATGAGATTATAATTATATTTACATCGCTAAGCTTCAAAACAAAGTGTCACCGTTCAAACCAGTTAATCTTTCCAGAGATCGAACTATTCCGTCGGGAACGTGTGAAAGTGCCCGCCAAAGGCTCTGCCAGCACTGCTTTCTTGGTAACAGTTGTTCGAACTGGAGAAGCATCTGTTATAGTCGAAGCCACCGGCAGCGGAGTTTCTGATTCGTTGATCAGAACTATTGATGTCAAGGTAACAGGTCTAATCCAAACACCCATCTTCACGCTTAAAAATCGTATTATATATTTCCATCATGTCATCAATATAATCTCCTTTTTCAGGATGGTTACGAACAGGATCTTTGGACGTGGAATTTACTTGACGCGCGTCGCAACGTCGCCCGAGCCAATGTGACTCTGAGCCCCCCAGCTGGTATCAAACCTGGACTTATTTCGCTAGTGGCGACTGGAGACCTGGTGGCCAGTGCTTTACAAGCAGCGAGATTACCTCCCACTGCGGCTGGCAATCCAACTCACGCAGTGCGACCTTTGGCTTTAGCTTGTGTGCTGCTAGATTACTTACAGGTATATATTTTTAGTTAGAATCATAAGTGCAAAATTCGAGGTCACCGCTTGATTTTTTTGCTGATAAGCGAATTTTTTTCTCTACAATAACGTACGTGTCTTATCTACATATGGTGCATTTTGCATACAGGCAACAGGACAAGAAGAAGTAGCACTTACAAAGGAGGCTCGATCACTAGCCGCGATCGGTTACCAGCGTCTAATGGCTTACCGCAAATCAGATGGCTCTTTCAAGCCAGTTACAGATGATGATGCAGAAGGAGATGTTTGGTATGCTTCCGTTAGCTCAATCTTGCTTTTGTTTTTTCTTCAAATAACATTAACTTCTTATACATGATTTAACGCGTCAATTTAAAACTGATAAAAATTTGCCTCATGAGTAACTTTTTTTATTGAATCGGTGTTGCCTCAAAACAAACCCACCCAGACACAGTAAAATGTTGTTACCCAATCGCATGTCCCTATAACATGATCACTTTTCAATCCGAAATACAATGCATCATGACTTGATGGTAAGTCTTTGGCGACAAAACTCATAAAATTCTGACGCGTAACAATTAACTACTACGCTAATGATTAATTAATTAAAACTAGTTGTAAGAACATAAAATGGTTTCCCAGGATGACATCCGTGGCTCTTCGCTGGTTGTCCCGTTGCGCTCGCTACGTAGAAGTGTCTCCTATAGCCAGCACTAACGCTGCCATCTGGCTAGCTAAGCAGCAGTTGAACGAAGGCAACTGGCGAACCCCTACCCCTTCAGCGCGAACTGATCCAAGAGCACAAGCGGCTTTACCGTTAGCTGCATATGCGCTAGTAGCTTTGGTCCAAATCAAGGTACATCAATTTAACTTCATAATCAAATTTTCGTTCAGGCAAACCTTTGCATTTAATCTGTAATAAATCATCTAAGGGCAACCTTACCATTTGCCCAGATAAACTCGCCGCTGTAATGCCTGGTACATTTTTTGGTTTCCAGTCCAGTTTTGGCCCAGTAGCACTTTTAGCGGCCAGGGCACTCCAAGACCATCATTAAATTCCAGAACGTTCAGTTTTAGTTTAATTCTTGGTATTCCAACTGGAAAGCACCAAAAACCACTTCATACTTGATGACAACTCAATGAATTGCTTGCCTTAACTTTCCAGGGCAGTGACGTTTTATACAAAGACAACATCATCAGAGCCCAAGATTACCTGACTCAAGGGCTAGACCCAGCCCTAGACGCTTATACACTAGGAGTTATCAGTGGTGCGTTGGCAGCTGCGAGGAACACACAATCCACTCTTGCATTGCAGATGATGGACAAATATGCCAACACTTCTGGTAAGAAGAGTTTTCATACAGTCACACTCGATACTTGGGATTCTCTTTTAATATTTCTCTAGGCGATATCCTTTCCAACGTGTTATTTTCTCTGCGAAACCGACGACATCACTTACAGAGAGGAATAAAGTGCTTAGCGAAATTTCAGTTCATCGCATAGAACTTCTTCGCAACTTTTTTTATTCCTGCAAAAGATTCGAGGTTCCGTTCAAACGTTGAAACATTTATTGATAAGTTAGTAAATACGTGATCAGCTATCAGTAGTCGCAAATAACCAAGTGCAGAAGAATAAAGTCCATATATTTTATCGTCAAAATCTATTATATCGTCTTCTAGGTTCAACATTATTCTGGTCGCGTCGTCTCACCGGTTCTGAATGGCGCAACCCTTGGCTGAGAGGCAACAGTATGGAAGCCACTACTGCTGCTTGGGCACTTCGCGGCATGTTGTCTGCGAGACTGATCGACGAGGCAGCGCCAGTGGTCAGATATCTGCTGCAAGCGTATAGTCCCGTAGATCCTGATCCAGATGTTGTAAGTTATTTTATGTAATATAGATGTGGCTATGTCAGAAATATTGAAACAGGCGTCACAGCTCAGTTGGTAGTAGCTGTGCTTTTCATGCTGTAGGTCGTTAGTTCGATTCCCACCCCGAGTAAATGTTTGTGATGATCATATAAATGTTTGTTCTGTGTCTGGGGTTACTATATAATATGCATTTCCAAAAAAAAAAAATGTATGTATTCTATCAGCAATCTAGTTCTCATAGTACAAGCTTTGCTTAGTTTGGGACTTGAGTGTGATGTGTGAATTGTCCATGGATATAATTTATTAACTGTGTAACTCTCAACCCAACTCTTCGTTGCAAAAGACAGCTGGCTTGATATCTTTTTGGTGGATGTTTTGATAAGAAATCTGTATTCCAGGTGGATGCTCTGGCACAATTCGCAGAAACCGTCAAATCTTCCACCAAACTACGAGTCTCGGTCAATGTGACCGGTTCCGAAGAAAGTAGACAGTTCCAGATTGGTGAAAACAATGCTCTGATTATACAAACACAATCGGTAAGACTTAAATACACGGTCTTGTTGCTACAGATAATTATGCACTATTAATTTGTGTGAAACATGGCCCGGATATTAAATAAAGTACTTACTATTAAAGTTCGGTACAGCTGATTGTGAAGAATTGAAGATCTAAATTCCTGTTCAT
Organism: Ecliptopera silaceata; assembly: GCA_932527185.1. Lineage (NCBI taxonomy): Eukaryota > Metazoa > Arthropoda > Insecta > Lepidoptera > Geometridae > Ecliptopera > Ecliptopera silaceata. Next base: position 6,806,814 of record OW052192.1, read on the forward strand.
TGATTCTCAGCATTTTTCCCTAGCATCGATTGCCTCTTCTTCAGCTTGATCTAAGTATACGTCTTACATGATCAGCAATTTAGACTATAAATAAACCGGTTCCTTACAGATACGGAACAGTAAAACAGCAAGCGTAGTGACAGAGGGTCGTGGTTTGGCATTAGTGGGCATGTCTGCTAAGGGCAGCACTAATGTCACAGCGGCTTGGCCTCGGTATACTCTCGACCCGCGAGTAGACCAAGTCTCTACTAAGGACCGGTTGCAACTCTCCATTTGTTATGGGTAAGGCTTTTTACATTTTAAAGGTATCATAGATACTCTCTCTGTTTTAAAATCAATAAAGATTTAGGAGTAGGTATGTCTACAATTTGTCTAGTTTTTCGTTCCAGTCGTCAGAGGTCCTTGAGATTTTATTGAAGATTTTATTAATATTTATTATAGGCGCTGACATTTATAGCATATTTCATACTTTAATTTCTTTCCTAATGCTTTTCGTTTTCAGATTTGTTGCTCAAGGCAATGAGACAGAAAGCGGCCTTGTTCTTCTAACAGTGCAATTGCCATCAGGATATTTGGCTGACATAAACACACTGACTGAGCTAACGGTAAGATTTAATATAATGACTTCTTCTGTAGGCCCTCTAATGTACCTAAACAAAATACTGTAACGAATGCCAGCACCTGTGACAAAAAAACTTGACACAAAGAGCTGAGAACTGCTAGACTCGTCAGTCAATATTCCAGATGGCTTTTGAAATTCTCAAGTCAAAAATTTACATGTGGATTAAAGCCAAGCCAACACCATAGGCTGAAGTTACATGTGCTGGTAACCGAACTATTAACTGTATAAAAACTAGCTGAAATTAGAGAGCTTCCAATGAGTAACGTATATATTTGTCCACAGTCGGTCCGTCACGTGTTATCCGCTCGTCTACAAAAGGGTGGGGCCAGAGTGGTGGCGTGGGTGAAAGCAGCGCGCGGAGAACGTTGCACCACACTTGCAGCGCCTAGAGCCTTGCCAACCGCGCGGCAACGACCTGGATGGGCTACGCTAAGCGATCTTTATGACTCCAGTAAGTAATCAAACACTGTTTTTTTCTATGCTTTCCTACAGAATCGCGAAAATTGGAAGATCTTTGCCCAGAAAGGTCTTCCAAATTTCCCGATCAGCCCCATCAAACCACCATACCAACTTTAGCCAATTTTTATCCACCTAAGAATAATAGGATTATGAATCATGAAGATCTATAATTTACGTATCACTGTAGCTTTGATGATAACCATGTTACTTCAGTTGTTTTTTTTTTTATGGCTAGGTCACCGCGCCCGTCAGTTCTTCCAGCCAGTTCCAAGCACAGCGTGTGACGTATGTCGCCTGTGGGAGTCGTGTGCGAAGGCCTGCGGTGCCGCGGCGTTACAGCGAGCACCAGACGCGGGCACTACAGATGGCACCAAACCATCACCAGATGGCGCTATTTCTCCTAGTGTCACTTCTCTGCTACTTCTTCTGACTGCTTTTGTTTTATTACATAATCTTTAACGATGAAACGTGATGAAGCAGTGGAATGGGCGTGAATTGGTGGCTCCGTACCGCTATATGTATAATCAAAAGTAAAAGTTTTTTATAGAATTATGAAAATTTGCCTGGAATAACTTCCCCTTTAGATCTAAATGATTTGGGTAATGCTACGGTTAAAATGATGTTAATTTGATGTCCACTATTATTTTTATTCTTTGCGGTACGGTGAGCGTCGATTCCGTTCTTAGATTTTATTTCGAAATCACTAAAGCTAGTTTACGTTTTCTTATCTCTTATTTTCTAAGCTAATCTTTTAAAACTAACTAGTCAAATTATATTTATATAAATCCTTAGAACTTAATAACACTATCTTTGTTCACTCTTAGGCTGTTCACCACCTTTTTTATTTCAATAACACGAGGGAACAATGTTACCTTATTTATTAAATAAAGATGCACAAAATATGGTTTCGTTACTTACCTAATCTTTTATAGTAGATACGATAAATTTATACTACTGTATTAAATAATTTACTCGTTAAAATGTAAAATACTGTCTATATGTGAATTAAAGAGACTTAACTATAAAAACTGTGTTATTTTTCATTTAAATACCAAATCTTAAAGGTTTAAACATTTTTCAAAAACAAACTTGTATTTTGAATTAGTTATTTATTATCAAGGATATAAATAAGTGCTATGTTGCTAATGAGCCAGTTTTGCACGCAAAAAATACAATAAAAACAATACGCACGTGTAACTACATCATATTTCCATTTTTCGTATCATCCAGTGGAAGAACGCGAGGATTGAGAATGACATTGACAGGGGCACCGCTGAAGCCTTAATCCACGCCCAAAGACTGGAAATAAAACATGTTATTAATATCAATGTAAACAAAAAACTTTTAGCTATGACATAGGCGGTATTACCTACGTATACTTATTTCACCGTGTGTATATTACGATATATTACTATTTCAAACAGGATATATGTAGTACTTATATTTGGATGTTTGTACATCAATCACGTCAGAACCACTAAGCCAATTTGGTTAAAACGTAAGCAGGATTAGAGTCATGTTATTTTTTAATAGGAACCAGGCAAATCGACGGGTAGTAATAAACTCAAAGTAGTATCTCGGAGTTAGGTTGTTACATTACTTTATTTATGGTTATATCTTCTACTTTTATATATATTTTTATATATTTTACATCGTATCAGCCTAGCATGCGCACTTGCCAACCAACCAACTTATCTAGTATATATTTTTATTTTTTGTTATAAGTTTGTGTGTTTGGGGACAAATAAAAATGTATGTATCTATATAAAGTTGTATATACTCACTCATAAGGGTCGTCAGAGATATAGAAAGGTTGTGGTGTTGGCACGAGCCCACTGTCGGCAATGTACGCGTGGACTGTCGGCCGGTCGTCCACATCCGTCGGTGTATGCTCCAATATGTGGACGAAGTTCTGACCTTCCACCACCTGGAACATTTGATTTTACTTTCAAGTATGTACCGCAGAATACGTAGATATACTGAAGAGGAAGAAAGATGACAGAAGTAGTTGGGATAGCACGCAAAGACTGAACAGAAAATAACAGAAAAAGTAAAGATATACATACTAAATATTTGGAGACATTTGGAATACGCTGCCAAGGGGTTTAATTTTTATTTCTAAATTGCTTTTTTTCTTGGTTATTTATTTATTTATTTGTTAGTTAAGTTTTCTTTTTTTCGTTTCGTATTCAGACTCTAGCTGAAAATACATCGATGATGTACGTAGTATGATGCTCATAGAAAGTTTAGAGGCTTAGAAATAAGGAAAGCCTATATTCATGTGACAATTAAACACTACAACTGAGATCACGGTAGGATTACAGTGCGCTGGTCCATGTAGCTGTGTTGTTACGGTTGTGTGGAAGAAATCATTCTCAGCGATAAGGCCGCCTATTGTACTAAATTAAGTAAGTTTACAGACTTTTTTGTATTTTTCCGTTGTGCAATAAAATGATAGCTAGATAACACTACTAGTGAAAAATAACTCACCCTGCCGATCACAGTGTGCAATTTGTCCAGCCATGGTGTTCCAGTTGTCGTTATTAGAAACTGGCATCCATTTGTGTCCTTTCCTGTGAAGTTAAATTAATTACAGAATTCATCAAGATTTTCGATAAGTACATAGGGAAAGTGGAGTATTCAGCTTGATATAATAAATAGATAGATAAACAGTCAGCACGAAGTAAGACAATCGTAAATGTAGGTAGGTACTGCGCATTGTAACTCATATTAGTTTCATATAAGACGATCGTCAGTTATTCCCTACTAGCCTTAGACAGATGAAATCATTTATGGCATCATGTTGTTTACAATTATAGGTCTTAAATTCGGATTAGAACCATGACCCCCGCTGGGGCACTACAATATGGGGCCTTAAAGTTGGCTTAGATAAAAATCTTAATTTTTATTAATTTATTTAATCAATTAACGCGATTTTACACCAATAACATTAATTAATAAGCCAATAAATTACCTTTGTTGGCCATAGAAACGAAACCTGCCATGGTATGTTGCGTGTCTAAATTCTCATCCTCGAACGTCTCGCCGTATATGCTAATCGAGCCCAATCCATCATCAGAAACCACGTCACCACCTACAAATAAATATGAACTTAATTAACACACACGGAAGTATCTTTTTGCGATGAATTTTGGCTCGTAGCAGCAAAATCTCAAAACCTTACTATGAATTCTAAACAGTTTCTATTTTCTAAGAATATTCTAAAAATAACTTTAGACGGGACTGGTTTTGAAATTAATAGAAAATAATAAACCTTGAATGAAAATCATTGAAAATCAAAGATTTTAAATATTCCACTAATGTGTAACTAAACTACAGAAGGAAAAGGAAGTTTATTATTTATTTAAGTCAGTTTTTTTATATCCAATATAATAAATAGATTTGGTATCTACTTACCTTGTACCATAAATCTCTTTATAATACGATTAAATGAACTTCCTTTATAAGACTTTCCATTGACACCTTTAGTAGCGAGTACTTTGAAATTCTTAACTGCTTTTGGAGCTAAATCTCCAAACAGACCAATAACAACCCTTCCTAATGGTTTGTTTTCTCTATGAATATCTAAATAAACCTGGTCAGTGACACGAAACTGCCTCGCCTGAAAATATTTTATTTAATTAAATCACTGAAGTTTACCACAATATTGTTGCATCAGTCTTACTGTGAATGTTTCATAATTGATTTACTTACACATAATTAAAGGTAAAAATTTAAGGTGAAATGGTATTTGGAAGAAAATCTTAAAACATTACTTTCACACGATTTTTTATTACCTATAGGAAATATTTTGTGATAAAATAACGATAGATCCAAATAGTAGTTCTATTACTTACGTCTATAATACAAAAACGACTTGATACACAAATAAAGAGGAATAGTGAGTATAAATACATTTTTAGTAACAAATAGTTATTTCTTATGTAGTGGCGATGTAGACAGTGGTATTGCGACTGCCTCTAATTAAATTTAAAACAGTAGGGGAAGCCTTTCAAGTAGGTATTAATGTAGGCAGGTTACAGGGGTTCAAAAATAAGTAGGTAGCTTAAAATATACTTACGAAAGTCACCTATTTTTTGTATGCATCATATTTAATTACATACGATAATATTACAAACCTAATTTGTTAAAGCCAGTTTAGGTGTAAAAATATATCTGTTTCTATTTTTCGATATTGCTATTTAAAGCAATTTCTTGTTGAAAACTCAAAGTAGATTTCGACCCATTTGTTTTTATTTGTGAGCTATCTTTAGGTTTGAAATTATGGCTTTTAATATGTAGTTTTAATTTATCTTTCCGACTGAATTCTCGTTTGCAATCCAATGTGTCTTTATAGGGGCAGGAGAACAAAGCTGCACAGTGCGATCTCATATGTCTGCGTAGAACATCTGATCTGTTAAACATACTCTTGCAAACAGAACATTCAAACTCTTTTGTACCATGCTTTGTCATGTGCGACGATAAATACTTTTTCATATGGAAACTTCTATTACAGATGTTACATTGAAACGGTTTCAAACTCCTGTGTGTCTGTAAATGCAGCCGCAGTCTCTTGTCACTTGCAAATGTTTTCTTGCAGTGTATACATTCCTTTTTGTGATTCTCTGTTAGCATGTGCAAGGACAGTTTTTCAGATTTAGTAAAAACAGCATCACAGTGAGAGCACTTATATTGCTTTGATTGAATATTATCAGTTCCAAAATCTTTATGACTTAGTTCATGGCACGCAACACTTTGCAGTGAGTTGAATGACTCAATACAATAATGACATGTATAAATTTGTGTTATGTGGTAGCTGGATACATGACGAAGTAGCGTTTCATAAGTGTCATAAAACTCTTTGCAGTCTCCCTGAATACACTTGAACTTTTTTAAGGATTGATGAGTTTTTAGATGAGATCGAAATCTGTTGTAATTGGAAAACATCATAGTGCAATATGGGCATGAGTAACTCAGTAGATCAACTCCTGGACACTTGGGTGTTGTTTCACTGAGGCCTTCTGGCCACACTTTATGAGTTAGTATATGTCTTTGTACATGTGAGTTTTGGATAAAACATCTGCCGCATACTAAACATTGAAATGGTTTAGCATAGTGAGTTTTTGTATGGGCCTCTAGTGCTTTTTTCTTTTTGAACTTCTTCTTACAAACAGTACATGTAAGTTCAGTATTTATGCTTGGAACTTCTTTAGAACACACTACTTGAGGTACATTGGATATAGCAGTTGCACCAGAATTACACTCAGTAACTGATGGAATCTCAGGAAGGTTCTCGTTTGAGGGAAGATATGCGAGATTATCTTCTACACAGTTTATTTGTTTGTGGTTCAGAAATAGTTCAAGCGAATTAAAAACCGATTTACACAAGCCGCATACAAATATATCTTCATTCACAGAATCTAGGACAATAACATGCGCCATAGCTGTCGAGTCCACGCTGAATCTAAATGCAATTTATTTATAAAATATCATTACAATATCTTATCAAATCAAGCTACTTTCAATTTCATTCAGCAAAATAAAAATATAACAAAAGACCAGCCAGACCAAATGATGATACCAAACAAGACAGTGCTGCCAACTCTGTAGGCAGGCATGAGACAGATCAGATATATCAAAACGAAACTGAAATCGGATTGCAGTCAGAAATCGTATCGCATCGATATTCCAGTATGAGAAAATCGTTTTTAGAAAACGCATTAACTTTACCACGATAACGCAAACAATCAAGTCCGAAAACGAGATCGAAACCGAACCGTGAGTTTAGTTTTGCAAACCAAACAGCAAACGAAATCTATCTAAAGTTTAAGTTTTCTATAGTTTTGATATTCGTTCTATATCACTCTACCGTACGACTACTTAGTTAGAATAAGAGAGAGCGAATTTCATTTCCTTCTCTTTCTAACTTACTGATCCGTCAAAAAGGCAAAAGAGATGAAGCGAATCGTTATGGTTTTTGTATTGTTGACGGTTTTATGAATTGCACATTGAAAACTAAAACTAAAACGAAAACTAAATACCGAAAGAATTCGATTGTTTGCGTTTGTCGTCTAATATAATAACTAGTAAATACGCTCCGATATTCGCTACTGAAATCGATTTCTAAAATCGGTTTTTGAAATCGGTTTCAAAATCTGAAATCGGTTTTCAATCGGTTTGTGAAAAAATCCAAAAACGCCCATGCCTACAACTCTGACTGAATGCGGGATTTTATTCACTATCAGTCAAAAAAGCATGAAATTGTTGCATAATCTCGGGATTTATGTTTATTTCGTATACCTAAACCTGGCATTTTAACACCACGAGTGGGTTGATTTGACGAGAGATCTACATTTTTTAATCAAGCCCTACACAAAATTTACGTTTGCATTCTCAATAGTTATGTTTGTTTCACATAATTCGTGTAGCGATATTATTCCTCAAAAATCCTCTAAGCGGTTAGATATCCTTTCAATTCAATTCAATTTTTATTTAATGGCGTCTGGGGGTTAGCCAATTTCGCCAATGTCACGTTGCAAGGCTTGTTTATGTTTGTGGGCAACGTTGGACGGTAAATTGTTAATTTTTTTTCTTTTTTTTCGTATTTTAAGTTTATGGGCAACGTTGGACGGTATTTTTGTTATTTTTTTTCTTTCGTATTTTATTTACAACGTCCTTCCGCCATCTTGGTGATGGCGAAAGCTAGATATCCCTTAGAAATATCTTAAGTTGTGAACACTGCTCAGACTTGACTTGACTTGACAGATGATTATAAGTGTGACTTGTGACGAACCAAAAAAAATAATAAAAGAAGAAAAATTATGCTGTGGGTATGTTACGTTTGTTTTTGTTTATGTACCTCTAGGTCAAAATAGATGAAGAAAAAAAAAAATATATCGGAAAAACCATTCAGATGTGTACCAGCTATTGGTATGTTTTCATTTCATTCAGATGTGTATCAGTAACCGATATGATATGATCTCTACGTAAAAAAAATATTTACGCAAGACGTACACTACACAAACTAACTTAGGAGAAAAACATAACGTAAGACTAGGCGGTATGGTTCTAAACTATAGCCTGCACCGAGGAGCGAAAAAATAAAAAAAAAAAAATTGTTTTTGTTTACCTTGTGTGAAGAGAATTTTGTTGGTATTTATTATTTTCTCTCATTAATCTCAGAGGATTCCTGACGACCAACCCAAGGATTAACGAGAAAATATAAAACACGAAAATACAAGGAAAATAAATCAGTGACCAAAATACATAAACACGTTCATGTTTAGCTATTGTAAATAAACTAAGGTATTTTGATTCTCTTTTGTAGAAACTGTTTATCATGCGGAATTATACGTAAATTATTAAAACAAAATAAATCAGTCGCTCAAATAGTAGGTAACAAAAGTTACAAACAATAGTTAGGTTACCTTGTTACACTCAAAACAAAAGGACACAGATTATTTAATTTTGTTACATCAGACTACCCTCGTCTAATACTGAGCACTTTTATTAGCATGCACTGCTTCTGGATCATAATACTTCTAGTAATGCTAATGTACTAGTATGATGGTTATGGTGAATAAATTAGTATAATAATATTTTTTTTTTGCAGACAATGACTTTAAATAATACCATAGCGCACCAACGCATGGTCCTAAGTGGAGATCGCGATAGGTAAGCTAAATTTTGACCTACTTGGTTGCACACAGACGTACCAGAATACTGCTTCCTAAAAGGTCATCTACATTTCTGATGTATGCACTCCAAGTGCATAAATACAGTAATATTATAAATATCTAGTTCCTACTATTACACCTACTACACATTATCGCATTTTCAGATTTAAGGAATTGCTGAGAAGAAGACTTGTAGAATGTGGCTGGCGGGATCAAGTGAGAATGCTATGCAGAGAAATAGTCAAAGAACATGAAAGTAACCATATAAATTTTGACTCGTTAGTAAATAAAGTGACACCCAGAGCTCGAGCTCTAGTTCCAGACACTGTGAAAAAGGAATTGCTGCAAAAAATTAAAACACACCTTCTCACAGCCCAAAAAGAACAATGATTGTACTGTTGGCTATGATTTGCTTAGAAAGTCATTCAAAAATTGTGTGTTCAATGTCCTGTTTTTATATCAGGACACTATTACTGTATTTTGTATAAACTAATAAAAATGTGAAGTTTAAAAAAATATCTATTTTGTTTCATAAAATATATAACCAACCAAGCTAACCCAAAGTAAATCTCAAGCATGTGTGGAAGAGATCACTTACAGTGATAAGATCGCCCATTGTTTATCTCAATACTGATATTCGAATTGTTTAATTTGTAATTTTGATTTAGTAGCATTCAATAAAGTGTTTCTCTTTAAAATCTATCTATCTAACATTGTTTGATACCATAGTCATAGAGATACTTTTTGACAATGTTTGATATGAATTCAGTGTATTTTGCGTACACCATATGCTAAGTAAAGTTAAAAAGTAGGTAGTAAATCTTGTAAATTAGTTTATTGTAGAGTGTTCTAAATAAAACCAATACATTACAACCAACAGTATATTTTATCTTATAAACATTTATACATTTATTTATTTATAATTAAACAAAAATATATATTGCTTATACATAATACTGCCATATTACATTTCCGATCTAACCATGTCATGATGATTATTGCCATTTGTATTTGTCATGGTTTGAATTAAATGTGGCTCTATAATATTAGTAAACTTACTCCAATTAGTTCACTGGTACTGACACAAAACAATTATTGTTTTCACATAAACCCTAATAAAGGTCTATCTTAAAAAAAGTTATCGCAGACTTGATGTCTTGATTACCATATGTAATGGAGACATAATGTCAACGCTAACTTTTTATAAGATAGGGGGTAAAACTTTAGTCAGAGTGAACTAGTCACATACAATGTAACCCAGTGAGACCCAACAAGAGAAATATCTATATATATTTGCTTCTAATATAAATTGATTAATATATAAATAAAAACATGTTTAAACTGATTCAAAATATAAATACAATCAGAAAAAATATTATCTTGAGCAAGTTAAATTATGCTTATTACTACATGTATCTTGATACCCAATTAATATCATGAAATATAACTTTTACTCCCCTTTACTAAAAATAAATAATAATACTCTGTAAATTGCAAAATTTAAAATATATTTGGGCCCGTACAATAAATATGATTCCACACTCCCACATTTCACTAAGAAGCTGAATTTATAAGTTATTGATAACCTACAAAATAACTAGTGCTTTGAGTACATAGAGACAAAGGTAACAAAGCATTTACCTATTATTTTATATAAAAAAAAATTTAAATGCACTTTTAAAAATATACTTCAGTGAAAATGAAAAATCAAAATAATTATGAGCAATTAAATTACAACATTCTTAAAGCTCTTCAGTATTTTGAATATAAATTTTAATATTTTCTAATTATGCTCTACATATTATTTTATTTATATACAAATATACAATACAAATGGAATGTAATTTGGACTTGGTTATACCTTTGATCAAATATAATTTAACTTTTAACTTAATAAAGTAAGCTATTAATAATATTCAGTACTCTCTTAAATATTTAAAATTATAACTATCTACATTTTGAACATAGTACTACTTAAATATCAAGTAATTGATCAATCCATTTACACAATACTGCAGTTCAATGAGCAATAAATTTATAGCAGTATACACTGTTGGGATAAAATCTACTTTATACATAAACAAGCAGAATTCAATCAAAAAAATGCAGCTTAGGTAATAAAATAATAAACTAAATTCAGATATATAATACGGTAAAAGTGGACGTATCCGAATTTTTAGAAGGATCTCAAAATTGCTGCCAATGTTTTTCTAATAAAAATTAATCACAAGAGATTCATCAATAGGAACATACAACTTACAACAAAATTCATCTGATAAAAGTTACATTTTACTACAAACATCAAATAAATATACAATTTCATAGATATTATGTGCTTTTATATACAGACATTTAAACATAACTTTAACATTGTCATAAAATTTGGAAATAAACAACAGAACTTTAGGCAAGTCACAACCAACAACCGACAAATTTGTTTACTTTGGCTCGTTGCTTGCAAAATAATGTTACTGTTACTTAATAAGCTAAAATCAAATGAAGAAGTATGACCATCGAACTAGTCTAGATCAATCGGCCCATATTCCTTGACAGACATCTCATTTAGGTGAGTCGGTACTCAGATTTCGATTTCGACCAAATACTTAGATTCGTCAAGATTGTCTGAAGGGGTATTAGTATGAAGAGACACGTTCAAACGTTGTATATAAAACAGACCTTCAAACCAGCTTTGTAAACATGTAACAAATTATCCAATAACCAATATATAGTATACTTATTATAGATTGAACAATACCTCACCATAAATGCTAATTAAAACTATAAATTTATTTTTTGAATAGATGTTTATACGGCAGTCTTTTTTCTTTATGTATTCTTTATGTATCAATTGAAACGAACAAACAAGTTACTTTTTTTACCATGACAATGTGATATTATACACGTCATGACGAAAAATGTCATGGTTCGTTAGCTGCCTCTACCTATATACCCGACAGAGGGACCCTATAGATAACACCTTGTAGATTTCAAACATGCGTAGTACTTATGTAGTAGAATATCGCGTTATCGTACCTACATCTATTCAAAAAACTCTTCAAAATATACATACATTATGGCTTAGCTTAATCACGGCACATCTACCTACAAATCAACAGTTACAGATTGGTTTTAATATTTCGAGATGGGTCATGTTAAAGTATCATATATTGTCAGATCAATAATATAATGGCACTTTGGAAAGCATTATTTTTCGAGAATTACAATACAATCATAATGAGACAATTTTAAGCTGCCATGTTACAAAAAACATGCTATAGTACTTTATGTTATATTCTAAATCCTTCTAAAATATACATAAATCATGGCTAGGTATAGTTACGGCACAGCCCTATGACCCCTGCTATCCAGATCAAGTTATTAACATTCTTCTTCATATTTATTAATTAACATAGTCAGTGTATTATTTCAGATCAATCAATTAGTGGGCAATAATTGTTTTTTCCATAAGAATAACATAGTGAGCAGACTAGGCGTTTCAAAAAACTGCCTTGAAATAAAAATATGAGCAATAGTTACGAATAATAAATTCACAAGAAAATTTAAAATGTCAAAACTGAAAGTTATTGTACTGTATCTAACTATAATTGAATGCACCTCATTTAGACTGAATTAATTTGTATTGTATTTTTAAATGTTTTTTTTTGCACTGAACAAACTAAGCTGGACGATTTAAGTTTAGGTATCTAATTTAGCTTCATGCATAAAATATTAAACTTTGTCATGGGTTGTTTATCTCTATAATAATATTTGATTCCGTGTTTCAGCCATTTAAATTCACCTCTGAGTCAACACACAAACAAAAGTATTATAAAATCTGTGGAGACACACTGCCAATTTATCCCGGTAGATGGCGCTAGCAATTTGGTAGTATTATGGCCCAACATCGAGCATAATTTCAATAAATAAACAAAAATATCGTGTATAAGTGCGTGACCGTTTAATGTGTAGACTAAACCATAAGACTACCATACAGCGCCATCTATTGAATAAGTTTTGTCTGTGTTTCTCCATTGAAATACGTCACTGCGGACGCCAATCCTATCAACAGCGAGTGGACCAAAGGAGAATGGGCACTTTGGGCCACGACTAAAAAAATAGTCCCTCAACGTTGCCACATAGTACGTTCAAAAGGGCTTTTATAGGTCAATATTTTACTAAAATTACGGAAAAAATCCGTCCCATGGAAATCGAGATATTTCGATTAAATTGTTTTTCATTTAACATCATATAACTTAGAATTCTGAAGGCCCACAAGAATAACTGTGATGGCGTTTAAGAGAACATTAAAAGGGCTTTAATTATTTCTCAGATTGTTTAAAAATTCAACCTGTAGAAATTGAGTTATTCCTGAAAAACTGTAGTATTGCAAAAAATAAATACAGTTTTTTGGAAATATCTCGATTCCCACAGGTTGGATTTTCAAACAATCTAAAAAACAAATAAAGCCCGTTTAAAGCCCTTTTCGACGAAATTGCAAGCATTCTTATGGGCCTTCAGAATTCAGAGTAATACGACGTTAAAATAAAAAACTGTTTTTCAAAATATATCGATTTCCATGGGATGGTTTTTTAAAATAAAAATAGTAAAAGGTAGGCCATTAAAAACCCTTTTAAACATAATACCTGGCAACCCTGAGGGACGAGTTTTTTAGTCGTGGCCCACGCTCCATACAGAATCGCCCATTCTCCTTTGCCCGAATGTTTTCAACATAAATTTTAAAAGTTAGGTCAGAGCTATAGTTCAATTTCCTGCCGCTTTACAAATAAGAATCCAGGTGTAGGTAGATGCAATTAGAAGTCTCCACATCGTGGTATAGCGTACAAACACTGGGGCCACGACATTAACAGTCACTTACCGGTTACCTTTTCGGCTATGGCACTAACTTTAGTGGTTACATGTGTTCGGCCTGGCGGATAGGTAAAAGGAAATGGGGGTTACAAATGCACTAGTGCCGTTTCTTTATAGTTCACCTCTGGCACTTTAGAATTACTAGCGAGGAAAATATGGGCAACGGCAGATCCAGGGGGGGGGGGTTATGGGTGTCATGACCCCCCCTGAGCTGGTTCCCTGGACTTAGGTGGACCACTAATTGAACATAAAATTATAAGTTCTTGACTTGACCACGACTATGTGATCCCCTGGCGCCAAAGCTGGATCCGCCCTTGAATATGGGTGGTTATCACGAGACCAACTTATAATAGTCACGTCCACTAGTCCTGTTACCTCGTTCACTGTTGACACTGGCACTGGCGGGGTTACGTGTGTGCGGCCAGGCGGGCGAGGGGCGGCGGGCGGCGGGCGCGGGGACGAGTGGCGGGGGCTCGCGATACCAGCACTAGGGATGACGCTAGCGCTAGTCTTACCGGCGCTGTTGATCCACCAGGAAGCCTGATAATATCAAAGGCCATTTTATATCAAAGCCAAGTAAAACATGCATTGTGGGACCTAGATTGAAGACATTATACTATTTTTTCGACATAGTACCAATCTTTGCAGTCACATACATGTTTGTTCTTGCTGAGAATCAAATCTTCTGATAGGTACCTGTAAAATGTTATCACGAATTGTGTCTGCCGCGGTAAAGCTATTGCAAAGCAATTTTTGCTGGATTACGCATGCGCAGTGTTAGGTTATTTTAGTTACGGAATTTTTAGATTCGGTCTCCACGCTCAAGGCCCGCGATAGAAGCTATGCAATAGCTTAATAAGAACAAGTAGAAGGTGTGAGCCAGGAAAGTAAATAAATAAATAATGCTGGACAATCCACACAACATCATTTAGCCCCAAGCTAAGCAGAGCTTGTGTTATGGGTACTAGAAGACTGACATACATAATACAATGCATTACATAGATAGATATTTTTATTATACATATAATAGAATAAATATTTGCAGATCGTACAAACATTTGTCCCAAGGCGGGATTCGAACCCGCAACCTTCCGTGTCGCAGGCGGACCTTCGCCCGCCGCGCCACATCGGTCGTCAATTAAGAACAAGTAGAACATATTTCCTATTGAAAAAGCGTACTATTCGACTGACGAATTTTTGCAAGACAAAGTTTTAAATTGTTCTGATTGATATAAGTAGGTATATTGTGTAATCATGTTTGTACACCAATCGGTAGGAGCTATAGTACTCATCGTAATGAAATGAAATGAAAGAAAAGTGAAATGAAATGAAATGAAATGAAATGAAATGAAATGAAATGAAATGAAATGAAATGAAATGAAATGAAATGAAATGAAATGAAATGAAATGAAATGAAATGAAATGAAATGAAATGAAATGAAATGAAATGAAATGAAATAAAAATGAAATGAAATGAAATTGTTCATTTCATAGAAAGCTCACCTGACTAGGACGGTGGTGACAGCGGCGCGCGTGTCGGCGGTGGGCTCGATGGCGATGGGGCGCAGGTCGGGCGCGCGCCGCCGCCGCCCGCCGCCCGCCGACATCGTGCCCGTCACCATCACCGTCACCGCGGCGAACGGACGCTTTGCCATGTGCAACATCTGAAGTTACACACATTACATAGATACATTTATTTACAAAAACATGGAACATAACGTCTTTGTAACGATATTCACTAACTTAATTCGTCGATAAATAACGCGAAAGTAAACTGCTCCCATAATAGACTAAAAAGTTTAAATAGTCAATATTGACTAGCGGGTGATGCATTGTTAAGGCAGTCGTATTATCTTTCAGTGAAACCAATTACGATTTTTTTAAGGTGTAGTTTAACTAAGTATTTATACTTCACTATCAAACAAAAGAAAGCAACGATGCATGATTTGTCAATCTTTTAACAATCTATTCTGATTTGAAAAGATAAATAAACAAAAGATTACACGAAAATATGTCAAAATATGTGATTGTTGTGTAGTACCCACCTCGACAACATGTCTTCTCCGCGCCCGCCGCACATCGGCGGCTTGCTTCGCCTTCCACGCGACCACGCACGCCGCCAGAAAGAGAAAGAAGCACGAGAAAAACACCGAGAAGAACACGAACAGATCTATGTGTAGTTGATCCTGCCTGAAAAATACGATGCCGAAACTAGCTGCGCCTTCATCCGTGTGCTGCGCGCGAATGATTATGTAAAACTTTGTATGTGTGAGTTCGTGCACATTCTGAGGTAGAGTGAGTACTAATCGGTTGCGCAGCTTTCTCACTCTAAGCACAATATTCCTTCTGTCTACTGTCACATACGTCGCTAGATCTTTCGCCGTGTAATCCGCCAATGTGTACTCGGTTTTGTCGAAGTATAAGGTTGATCGTCGCTTGTCTGGCATTTGGTCGTCGAAAGTCTGTATTTTTCTGTATGGTTGCTTGTAATATGAGGGATCTAAATCGACGCTATGAGAGCCGGTACTTCCGTTTACTGATACGACGAATGCGCTATCGTTTGGACTGAGGAAGAGATCGACTGCGCCTTGAGTGACGTCCACTATTACTCTTATATCGACGTTCATGTATCTTGGATTTACTGCGACGAAAACGGTTTGCCCTGGGTAGAGCGGGCGGGGTTTTATCTGACATTCATCTGAAAGAGACAAAAAGTAAATCTAGGTGTGTAAAACATTTTGATAGCCTATTTTTGTCGCCAATCTTGATACTTGTATTGGTATGTTCTTGTTTAAATGCTCCAATTTGGGCCCAATTTTTAGTTTCGCAGGTATTATAAGGCAGTCTGCGTCAGATATTCACTTACCTATTGTAAGTCTGCTAATGGTCTTTGAGTTTTAAGCTTATAAGAACAGCTACTTTTTTGTAATTTCAAATTAGGTTAGTTTTAAAACATAACAAAATATTTTTTATTACCGATAGATTTTCCATCGAAGCACAGTTTGTTTTCAATATTGATAGTCTTGTAACATTGATGTCCGTTTCTCGGGTCTCCCATATATAGATCCTTGCATTTAACGCATTGGTACCGCCAGCACTCCTGCGCAGAATTCTTGCTGGAGCTGCTAGTTTGACAGGAGACGTCACTTTCAGTGTTGTTGCCACAGTTGCATTTCTCGCCAGTGACCGGGTCGCAAGTGTCACCGTGGCCATGACATTCGCATCTGTTTAATAAATACATATAATTATTTTTGATATTACATACTGATAATATTATTATGTCTAGGAATAAAGCCGTAATTTTTTTTTTTTTACTTTTGTCCACGAAAATCCTCCGAATCTGATAAAATCAGTTTATATTCTAAATTATTCTACATCTTGTATTAAAAGTAATAGTTACTCAAGAAAGAGCCTCCTCGTGGCGCACACCGGTAACAGCTAGGCACGGTAAAGCAGTATCTAGTCTAGCTAATCTTTCCAACACGATGCTACTACAAAATGCAGTTGTAGCCTCGACACGATAAGAAGAAGAAGAAGTTACTCACGGTCGACAAGGATCACGAAAGTCCTCTGAACCTCTGAAATATCCATCAATACACTTCTCACAGCGCGGTCCGTCTGTATTGTTCGCGCATCGAACACATCGCGCCTTGGTTGCTGTTCCGTATATATCTTCAACGTCCGGCGCGGAAACGTCGCGAGAAGTCGACGGTGTGTCGACATCACTGGTGCATATTGATGTGTGTCCGTAGCAGTAGCTTGAACATGGCACGCATTGGACGTTGTTCGTTGGATCGCCGACGAAGTTGGGCTTGCATTTCTCACATTGATTTCCCTGTGTATACAAGCAAGGTTCCATTAGACGTCGGGTAGATTAGAATTGGATTTATCGTCGAGTTTCAATCAAGTTTAAGATGCATTAAGAACATCATCGCAAGATGTCGCAAAATGATCGGCTATGGCATGGTTATAAAGGCTCGCGAGGTCTGCTGTCCTCACAAAACCACTAGTTTAAAATGTTGCCTTCCTCTTCCTCATCCTCTTTTGTATTTAATTTAAATAAGGATGACATACGTCAAAACCAAATAAAAATGGCTTATACTAAGTTACAAATTGAAAATGCTACAACAGAAAGATTTTAACTACTACACTATGATTTGGTGTATTCAATAATGGTACTATTTAACACATAATACTTTAGAGAGATTTACTTACCATGGTGTTATTGTGACATTCAATACACTGATCCAACTTGTCGGGTCCCTCGCAATGCGAATGTCCGTTGCACTGACACTGGATCGTACAGTTTGCGCCCACATATCTGTTAACAATACAAAACATATGCATTTTAAACATAATAAAATAACAATGTTCTTCTATCTAATGTTCCAATCAAAAATATTTCCTTCAAGAACGTGTCCTCGAAGGCGTCAATTAAAACTGGTGTCTCTATGAAAAAAAATGATTAGCTACTTTTCAATTTTTTTATTGAATAAGAGTTTTAATATGCAAGCGTAATCATTTATTCTCTTGGAAATTATTTAATAAGTAAGGCTTTTCAGATTATTTTATTAATTATAACTTATTCTTACCCAAATTCGCAGCGACAAACATCAGGGTGTGTGCAAACTCCTCGAACACATCCTTGTGAGCAAACCGCTGCGCACGCGCCGCCAGACACGCGTTTATGTCCCGCGCCGCAAAGACACTCGTAACCTTCAGGCAGATCACGACACACCTGAAAACATACAATAAGTTATTATTTATTCAGCAGATAGACCTAATGATGGTGATGATATGATACACCTAAAATACTAGCAAATAAATTAAGCACAAAAATTACAGTTTGTGTTCTTATCTTGTTTGTAAGTGTCAATCACACACATTACACACACATCTTATTCATCAGCACTAAACAACACTGGACGATGATACTAGAAGCGGTCTTTTGTCTGGTACGTGCGCTTCATGATGCGATGACCAGATTTAGCAGATGTTCGTACAACTGGTGTAGATTGTGATTGTAGGGCAACAAGGGCCACAGCAAGGAGGACCGCAGCAAGGACCGCAGCACATTTTTATAGAATTCTCTATACACTTTACTTGTTAGTAAATTAGTTTAGATTAGTAAAGTTAAATATTTACCTCAGAATCAGCTTTGCACTGATGATGATTATTATCGCACTCGTTCTCCGGCGGGCACCTCGTATAATGCCACGAAAACGTGTCATTTGTACCGTTGCTTTGATGCACGTTCTCATACACAGCCGCGCAAGTAGTTCTTGTGGTATAATCTAGGGGCGTGTCTATAGAGCCTTCGGTACAAACTCCTTCGCCATTATCGCCTTCCAACGCACACCAGCCGCAATGAGAGTGATGCAAGCATTCTGAGCACTGTTCGAAAGTCCCGCAAGGCGCGGGGCATTTGTTTTTATCTGCTTTAGTCAACACGAGTCCGCAAACTCCACCCGCGCAGTAAACTGGCTGGTACGCTGGTGAAATACACTTCCCCAAGTAAGTCGCCCAGTGGCATTCCGAAAATCCCCCTTCAGCCCCTTCAGAGCTTAGACAAGAGGTGCAGTCGCTATTCAGGTGACAACGACTGGGACATTCTTCTTTGGTTGTAGGGCGTAGACTTGTACGGCCGGGTTCTTCTATTTGAGCGCATGTCCAGTTGAACAGTTCCGTCTGATCTTCTGATATTCTCGTCAATTGACCTGGAAAGAATACTCCACGTTTTGGCTATCAAGAAATAAAGGACTTTAAAACCATAACAATAATAATGTAAATCAAATTACCTTCTCTGTTAGCATGTCGGGTCCAAGTGCATTGATTAGATACACATTTTTCACAGTCCGAAGCGACGCATCTTAGTTCAGGACATTGCCCAACATCACTGATGTATGTGGTTCCCGCGTTGCATTTCATACTAGTACAGGATTCGTCAGTTGGGACACACTCGCCTAAAACAAATAAAGTTCAGTTAGTTTCAGTTTTTAATTACAAAAAATATCAAAGTATCTTTTTTAAATGTCTAAATTGTATTTACCAACAGCAGCAGCACACGATTCACACCATCTACAGGCGGGTTTCTCTTCTGTATACAACGGCCAGGCGGCCAAACAGGACGAACAAGTGGTGAAGTTTTCGCAAGACCGTCTCGCGACTAATTCCGAGTCACATGCCGCGCCAGAATTCGTCGATACTCGATCACTGCCTTCACAGCCAGGCTTCTCCACCGAATAGCATTTGGTGTAATTCCCCGTGCTACAAAAGCTACAGCCCATGTGACTGCGGCACTCGAGTTTACTGGAACTCCATAGCGAGCATAGATCTTCGGGTAGAGAAATGCGTGTGACTTGGCAATGCGCACTGCCGGTCCAGCCGCCTATTACGTAGATGTAGTCGTCGTTTTCATTCTCCATGTCGATAGCCATTGCGTGGGCAATTGTCGGCGGCGGTGGGTGTCCAACTATACTCACACCTGAAAACAAACGAGAAGTAAGCTGATGTTCCAAAACATCTAACGATAAAATAAAGGTGAGATAGTACCGACCTTTTACAAGTCTGACCCACTGGTTGCAGCTGTAGATATACGCAATAAGTGTGTCAGATCTATGATCTGGTTCTGATCTTCCTCCGAACACGATCATGTAGTCGTTGGTCGTCACAGCGGAATGCAGGTAAGTAGCTTGCGGCAGATTATCCAAGTAGTGGTTGAGATTTGGGAATGTTGGTAGTTCGCTCCATTTCTTTGAGGGATAGTGGAAAGCAAAAAGCTTGTTCGATAAAGATGTACCGTTGTAGGAGTACAATATTCCGCCATAAATATACAAGCTCTGTGATGGTGCATGATATACAGTGCTGTGCCCGATAATCCCCGATGGAACCGGACCCTCGCAGTTTAATTTCACCCATTTTTCATTGTCGAGGTCAAACTCCCAAGTATTAGCCATGAAACCTTTCTCCAGGGAGAAACCTCCAATCAAAACCAAGCTCTCGTAATCTTGATACCTCTGTAGTGTTATCGTGTGCCCAGCCAAAGGTGGCGGATGTTGCTCTTTCCCTTTGATGTTGTCCCATCTCTTGTCTTTCAAACTGAACTGCCAGAAGTCTCCCAATGTTTTATTTTGACCACTCTTCTCTTGCAAACTTAGTCCGCCGTATATGTATATATTTTGTTTTGAGTGATATATCTCAGCTGCATGGAAGTATCGTCCTTCTGGCATATTAGCATCAGGAGTAGCCTCAACAGCAACGTTGACCTGCTCCCAGGTGTTGTTCTTCGTATCGAAAAATCTAATGTCGTTCAAAGGTCCATGGGAAAGCGAATAACCGCCAAACATCCACAGACCTCGTCGATCTGCGACCAAACTATGCCCAAACCTAGGTAGTTGAGACCTAAGATGATCTAGCCCGTCGATAAGATGTTCGGAATTGAAAAGCTCTGTGAACACCAACTGTGTTCTGTCGAGTTTTGTCGAGCAATCATCACCACCATACCCGTCACTACAAAGACAACGACCATAGCTGTTGTCGCAGATTCCTGCGTCCATCGCTTTACTACAATTGTTTCTGCATATCTCCGTTTCACATTCCGGACCCGCATAGCCTTCCTCGCAGGCACAATGACGTTTATTACAAACTCTGGGCAAAGAGCAATATCCGTCACAAGCAAGCACTTTATACACTCCCTCAAAGCCTTGTTCCGGTTGCCCTTGCTTGTAATGTACCGTTAAATTTCCGCTTCGAGCTTCTACGACTCCAGATGAAGCACCATTGCAAAACACACCCAACAGTTGACTCTGCTGGTTGTTACTCAGATCCGGCACCCCACCGAGACCATCATAAACGTAGACGGCATTCTCATCGCAAGGCACGTCGAACGTGGACGAGTTGATAGTGAACTGTATTATTGCGTCTTTAATGTCTTCAGCCGATATTATCCAAAGACATTCCTTCGATGGTCCTATAGATTTTATGTCAGGGTCTGATTTATAGGATCCTATTCCTTCGGTCTGTGATGCGACAAGCATCCCTCGAGGTTCACACTGATAATAACATTTCCCTCCGTGTCTGGGATCCCCGTAAAACTTTGGTTTACATCGCTCGCAGTTCTGTCCTTCCGTGTTATCTTTGCAGATGCATTCGCCGGTCGCCACGTCGCAGAATCCTCGGGATTCGTCGCCGTGGTCGTTACAGTCGCAGCGACGGCAACCTTGACTCGTGGTCGCGTTGCCGTGGCTCCCGGGCTTGCACGACTCACAGAACTTTCCCTCCGTCCAGTCTTGGCATTCGTCGCAGCGACCGACGCCACCCTTGCACGTCGAATGATTGTGACACCCACAGTTGATCGAGCAGTCGGCTCCGGTCCATCCGAGATCACAGTTGCACATGAATTGGGGCGCACCGAGGCAGTACCCGTGGATGCAGTTGTTGAAACACGTCCGCATGCAACTCTTTCTTCCATCGCCGATGTACCCTTGCTTACATTTACAGGTGTAGGATCCGTGCGTGTTGTTACAATCGGCGTGCTCGTGACAGTCGTGTAATCCGAGCCCGCACTCGTCTACGTCGGGACACTGCGCGTACGCCCAGCCGGCATCCGGTGCGGTCACGTTGAGGAGCGACGCACAGTCGAGATGCGAACGCGTGAAGTCTCCTTCAGTACACGCGCCCACTATCGGGTTAGCGAACGAATGGCACCAGCCGCAACCCATGCTGCGCAGACACGTCGCGCACTGAGAGTGCCGCGCGCAGGCCTTGCACTGGCCGCCGCGCCGTGCCGCGTCCGGCTCGCCGGTAGCTACCCCGGTGGCCGGCGCGGACGCCCGATCCAGCCATTCTCGGCACATTCCGAACTGGTATTCGCTAGTGTAGACGCTAAAGCTGAAACATTGGCGGGTCGCCTCGCACCACACGCATCTGCCGCGTTCGTCCAGACAGTGCTCGCAGTCGAGTCGGAGCCGGCAGGGTGCGGGGCATTCGGCGGCATCCAGTACCGCCCCGCTAGCCCGTCCCCTTCTCGCACACCGGGCTTCGTCCGCCCACCACTCGCAATAGTCTCCCGTCACGCATCTCTCGCAGCTGATATAATTTGAGCAGTTCGGGCAAGCAGCCGGCTGTAAAGTGAGGTAGCGCCATTCTCCATCAGTTGCGCAGACGCTGCGCTCCTCCACGCTTCGGGATTCGCACCTCTCAGTTAGTTCGCACCAACCGCAGGCTGCGTCCGCTAAGCATAGCAGGCAGTTATCGTAATTCTGACATTTGCCGTCCGAGTATGGTTCTAGGAACTCGAAAGTGAAAACCTGAAAAAAGACATTATTTATTTATTTCTCCGAAGAAGCCGTTCGTTGACATGAATATAAGAAATATGTGCATAGTTTACCTTTGCGCTCTCCTGGGATTTGTTATGAAGTAGCTCCATTTTAGCGTGATGGTGCGACGGATACAGGCCCGTGTGGAGCGAGTCGTTGGCGTGCATGTCGACTGACAGGCGGCCGGGAAACAACGACGGCCAGTCGACGAGAGAACACGCATTAGGTTGAGCTGTCAAGTTAGCTACCGACTCCGTATTATCGCCGAGCGCTAGAGATATATTAGAATAGCCCGCGCAAATATGTAGCGTTTCTCCGGTTCCGTTCCAGGATTGTGGGATGTGAAGCCAGCCTCGTAGCCTCGCTTCGCTGGGTCCGCTGAATATGTGAGTACTTCCGCCCCCGGTCCCCCAATCCACTGTAGTAGCGTTGACTACTGAGACTCCATCGGGATGGTTCCAGTCGGCCGGCTGTTGATATCTGAGGAAAGTGAGTCCGGGCCGTTTGTCTAGTATTTTACATTCGTCCGGGGTGGTCACTTCTGTACCGGTGGTGCCCCACCAACCGGGATTTTCTGATGGTGTATCCTCTCCGCATACGCCGTAGTTATCTGTTAAGAAAATTTCATTACGTTAGATAGCGCAATAATATTTTGCAGGCTAAGCATTTTTTTTCCGTATGCATGAAATTAGGGCAATGATTTATTATTATTTATTTAATTTACTGACGATTTTACACATATTTTATTTACAATTAATAATAAAACATAATTAAAATATGTTCGGTAATTATAAGTCTAAGAGCTGAATTCGTCCTGCTAAGATATTCAAAACATGACAGTAAGCAGTATATTTACAACTATTCATAGTAATTAATAAGACTTACCATCTTTATGATGACACCTTGCATTCTGCACGCACCAGTTGCATTGCTGCAAGCCTAATTTAGTACTAACAGAGGGTATAGCAGTTCTAGTGCTGTTAGCTTTATTAAGCGGCGGTCCATGAATGAGGCATGAATGACAATCGCCGAGGGCTGGGCAAATACCGCCGCATCGGATGGATTGCAAGTTTGTTGTGCAATTTGACCCTATCGTACGACCGTAGCAAATCTGAAACAAATATACAATTAGAGGAAAATAATAACATGTTCATGCTAACTATACAGCATAGTTGTGATTAGTGCCTTGCTCTTTATAAAAAACTTTATTATGACTTTATGACCCACGCACTGCAGCGATAATGCGCAAAAGAAAATATACGCTCTATAGTTCATCTAAAATGTAATTAACGCCAGATATTATTAATATTTAAGAAGTGGCTTCAAAAGGTTATGTAAATTTTCCACCGATTTCATAAAAGTAGGTTTTTATCGTTATGTATGTTACGAGATTAAAACGCAAAATGGTCTGATTTTGATGATTCTTCTATAGGTACCATACTAGTTTTTGAGAAATCCTTCAAAATGTGTTGTGATATTTCTTGTTGACTCGATTGTTGATTCGATTGTTCATTTTTAGATAAAAAAAAATCGCCTAATTCCAAATAGAATTCTTCTAGAACTTGATCACGGTACTTACATCATCAGCAGAACACCACCCACACTCAGGATCTGCCAAGCACTCGGGTTGTGAGGTATGTCTCTGACACGAGGACTCAGGATGACTGTTCGTGATTCCTGCTTGCCAACTAGGGACAACGAAGGCTAATAAATCCCCTGAAAGAAAGAAAAACGAATTTATTAATGTTGATTTTGGTCGCAATTTCCTATAATCATTCACATGTTTAAATCATTAACATGTCCCTGACGTGACTTTATATTTTTTGTATTATAACTAAGTTAAATTGACACCGCACTGGAACTTCAGTACTTAATTTAGTTTAATAGTAATTCTTTGTAAGAAGGATCATATAAAAAAACGGTAGAAACCAGGCCGTAAGTTTCTTGCCCGTTCTTCTAGGCTCTGGTGGCGTGGAACTGGCACCTAGAATCACCTAGTATGTAAGACGATTCTAAATGATCCTTGTGATTTTACTAAATAAAGCAATTTTGACTTTGACTTTATAAGTGAAATATCTGTTTTATCAAGCTGATTTTTAATATCTATTTGATCTAAACCACTGTGTGATTAGGTACGCAACTTCATTTATTTTTAAGTTTCTTTTAATATTTTACCTCATGTTTATCAGTGTTATTGAAGTGAAAACTTCTTTAGCGGCGCTGGGTGGGTAAAAACTTTCAAACTCGCGTCAGGGTCACGTGACGTTGATTAAAAGCGTAAGATCGAGGGAAAGGGAGAGGAACTAGTATCTCCCACTCTTTCTACCGTGCCTGAGTGTGCTCTGTTTAGGCGGCACACAGACACATTCGCGCTTGCGCGAATGTGTCTGTGTCATTGTGATTGTCATTGTCATTATGACGTCTGTGGTTATATTTTTGAAGTGAAAACTTAAAAGTGAAAACACAACGTTAATATTGAAGTTTTCACTTCTGCCGGCACTCCCGGAGTGCTACCTTTTTTTTATATTTGCAAGTAATTTTTTTAGAAACTTAACATTTATATTTTATTATCTAGTTTAGCAGCAGTTGGTTGTAAACTGGATTACAACCCAAATTAATTGTGTATTATTGTTTATTTAGATTTGAAACTAGCTACTAGCCTAGCGTTTAACTAATCAAACAATCTTACCAAGCACTTACCGTTTACATTCCCATGATACCCTCCAGCAATAAGTAACGTGGAAGGAGGTTTCAATGCTGCAGCGTGGGCGAAAACTCCCTGCTTTTTGGGGTAAAACTTGCGCGTTTTCCCCAACACATCTAAAGGTATCCACGCGTGGCAACCCAAATGGTAGATGTACATTTGACCGTCGTAGCATATTTCTTCGCGATTGTGTCGGTGAGAGTAACCACCGAACACCACTAAATAGTTACCTGACAAAATAAAAACAAAATCATTATTTTCGAATCGACTTGCTACTTAACAAAGACAATACTAATTTAATCTTAATTTGCATTTTTGTTTTATAAAGCAATCTTAATAGCATGTATTTATTTTTTCTTAGAGAAACGGTGAATGAAACGCCTTTAGTTTATGTCTCAATGGCATTACCTCACAAAGCACTAGATTTCTCTATTTATCAATTGGAAACGTAAAGATTTACGAATAATCTTGGTTAGATTAGAAAATCTAACTTACCAATAACAGTTGACGTGTGAAATGCCCTTTCTCTCGGTACATAGGTATCCCGTAAATGTGCTCTAGGATAATGTATTTCACTCCAATGCTTGTAATCAATATCAAAGGCAAACATCCGATCTGAGAGCTTCGAAAACCTGTTAGCACAAAACGTGTATTTTTGAATAATGAGTTGCTAAAATTATAAAATCAATAAAACCTTGACAAAGTACTACATAATCAAGTATTGATTTTTTCTACATTTGTTAACATACAATTTATAAGTCACGTCGATACAGAATAAACAAAGGAATATTACGATTTCGATGACAATTTTGGTATTCAGCGGTGGATTATTTTTAGATAGTCTAGCTCTAGAGTCACATTTATTCGTGCCCGCCCTCCAGCCTTGCATTATATTTTATTGCGTAGTAGATCTCCAAAACGAGTAGGTACTATGATAATGTACAAAGAGTCAAAACTAACATCTGCTAATGTTAGTTTTGAATCTTGCAAATTAGTGACGCCGCGGTTATCGAACCCGGACGTTCACCCATGCTAAGCGGTGATCATTCGGCATCATCATTTGATTAACAAAGACTTTCTTATTATTATTACTTAAAATAAATCAATAATCACCATACTCAAGAACATAACTAATTATGAATCTATCGTAATTAACAAGGCAAAGTCTAAAAAATCGGCATTTCCTACAGTGGAATGATACAGGTTGATGCAAAAAGTCTATAAGGTTTCTAAAACTATGCTAAGGTTTTGTCCACGACTGAATTTTAATCCATCTGGAAAGTGGGGTTGCTTTTACTAAACCACTGAAGCTAATATTATACATCTGTTGTGTGGTACAAGTTGCAAGCTAAGTCCACGATAAAAATTATCCAGGCAATATTTCTTTATAGTTTGGTCGAAAATAGTCCCTGACGTTATATAAATCATATAGATTAGATGCAAAAACCTGTTAATTATTATTAAAAGATTATTATTACCTTGCAACACTCGCGACAACCCCGCCATATACGAGTATAGAGTTAGTATAGGAGTGGTATACAGCAGTATGTGCGACTACTCTAACATCGAGTTCCTTGCCACCTCTCACTCGCACCTTCTCCCAAGACTCCGTGATTGTATCAGTCAACTTTATCTTGTACATACTGGAAAAGAAATTCCAAATTTAGATAGTAATAAAAATTTGTTCAGTTCATCATCATCATCATCAACCTATGTCAGTCCACTGCTGGACGTAGGTCTCTCCCAAGACGCGCCACTGAGCCCGGTCTTCGGCTCTTCTCATCTAGTGTTTGCCAGCTACACTCCGCAGATTGTCGCTCCATCTCACCGAAGAGCGTCCTACACTACGCTTGCCTAAACGCGGTCTCCACTCCAGTATCCGTTTGCTCCAACGGTTGTCGGTATGTTAAGTTATAAATTAAATATTTAAGTAGGTAGTAGTAATACGAAACACAAGCAAATATAAAAAAAAAAGATCCTGACCTTGAAACGTCTGGACTGATCTTCATAAATTGCGTTCTATTTCAAACAAAAAAAAACTGCAACGGAGCTACTATGCCACAAACATACATTTTTAATATCCAATTTTTTGCGTCGTAGATTTAAAACATAATTAGTTTTTCAACAGGTAAAATTAAAAGGTCCTTGTTTACAGTCACTGCGGTCTATTTACGTTATTTGATATAGCTATCAAATTGATGGGTCACTGACTCGCATATTGTCAGGGTGACCCTTAGAATCGAATTATTATATACATAAAAATGTCTCCGGTTCTTTGAAGCATAAAATCAGAGCATGGGTAAAAAGTAACTCCTGATGCTATATAAATCAACATTAAATGCAATCACCTAACAGGTCCTTCATCTGCAAAAACCCATAATATGTATTTTATAATGTCATATTTGAGGTAGTCTAATCTAAATAAGTTACAAGACCTCTTTTAAAGCAATAAAAGTAATTACCTTGAAGAAAAATCTCCATCAACAGTGCTCCCACCGAACAGATACAATTCATCTCTGACAGCTGTCAGCGTGTGCCTTGTTAACCCAGGCGGCGTCAGCGACGAATTCACAGCACGCAACGTCCACTGGTTGGTAACAGCATCATACAACCATAGTTCAGACGACAGACTTCCGTCAGACAATTTTCCGCCGTACAAAACGAAGCCGCTTCCATACTCGCAAGCGGCATGACCATACCTAGGTTCCGGCTTTGTTGTATTCGATTTTAAAGCACCGCTTAAAAACTCCGGCTGTTCAGTAAAGTGTAAATAGCTTTCTGAATACGGCGTCGGAGGGTGAGTGTGCATAACAGGCATGGGTAGTGGTGTCTTATCATTATTTGAAAACGATGAAAGCAATAGGTTGAACAATGAACTTCTGTTTCCTATTTGCCAGCTGCCATCAATATTACCCTGCAAATAACCAGCAATTATCGCCTTTGTGCTAATTAAATTATCTTTCATACATATTTATTGTAGAACATGTACTAGATAAAAAATTGACCTTGTCTGGTTACATACAAAAATACAACAGAGCTGAAATCATTCACTGAATCAAAGTAATTAACTGGATAAAAAGTATTTCACCTTGACAGAGAAATACACTTTTTATTGCGTCAACTGCCAAATGGTTTTTAAGTGTACTAATCATCCAACAAATCATAACTATGTACTTTAGATCAGACATTTACCTTGGTGAACAAGGACAATACAGATTTATCTATTTCTTCAATAGTTGGGTACCTCCTAAGGACTTTTCCGTTTTCGTCATACCATTGACTGCTTGGGAACCTGTAAAGCAATGACTTATTAAGATTCGATTTATAGTAGTTAACAAAGATACACTTTGAACTTTGCAAGAAAGTAACTAACTATTATAAAATCTTGCATACTATTATAAAATCAATAACTTATTTAAATTACGTAATTGCAAGAGCATTGCCTAGCTTTAACAAAGTAATAGTATGATAGGTAATTTGTCCTTCAGTCTTCAACCAATAGTTAAGTTAATGCATGTATCACTTGAACAAATTATAGGGCATGGTAGCGATAAATCACAGAGAAAAATGTGCTAATTTAATATTTCTGAGTTGGTGCAGCATTGTAGGTTTCAATTACATTACGATTTTATTTTTATGTAATATAATTATTTAGATTTAAAGTTAATAACATTATTTTATAAAAGTTTTACATAATTCGCTTTTCAACCTTACCTTATGTCCAAACTGTACAAATTGTTGACCTAACATTAATTCAAAATATTCAAGCCAAATCTTAATAGGTATTTATTTATTTAATTGGTATGATTAAGAGTCACAGACAACACACCTCCTTAGACCATAAAAGGTAATTAATGCAAAGATAAAGATGTTATTCTTGTTTTGTATCAATATATTACTTAATCAATATGGTACTTACTTGTAAATCTCCAGTAAACCTAGAACTTTGTTTAGATCATATCCTCCAAATACATAGAGGGAGTCTGTGTGATTGACGTAAACAGCTGTGTGCGCTGCTCGTTTTGTCATTCCACTCTCCGTGTGAGATAACCAGTGCCAACTATTTCCTTCTTTGTCATTATTTTTTAATGAACATGATTCGCCCGAGTATCTGTGATGATTTGCAAAATATAAGCAATTTAGTATTACAGATAAAAATGCTCTACTGCACACTACAATTTCAAAACTTGCAGGAAACTTAGATAACTTAGCTCTATGATATATACAATGGGTAGTTTTATCTCTATGAAGCAATTTCTGCCAGACATATTTTAATAAAAAGAATTACATATATCATAAGTGAAGCTTAGAGAAATAAATTGAAATGTTTAGACGACAAAAAGTAAGCCAAGTTCAAATTGACTTTTAATATTTATTCTTTTTTTAATACAATACAATACAATACCTAACATAGCTATCACAAGGACTTTGATAGATACTTAGATATATTTGGGATATAGCCTCAATGGTTTTGAAAGGGATTGGTGAATGAAAGTGGAGAGCTGGGATGAGTGGAATGAGTTGGAGGAGACCTTGCCAATATCAACACAGAACTTACCCTTTCTTACACAAGCATCTGTCACCTTTACACTGTCCATTTCCAGAACAGCCGTTAGGACAAAGCTCTACACTGCAGTCGGAACCGCCCCAATTTCCATAACAGAAACATTTGTTTGTCATACATAGGCCTCGGCCAGTGCAATTGTTGGGGCAGTTGTGGATAGCATATGTTGCTCGAAAACCATCTAGTACATAGTTTGTATCACTATATAGCAATATTAACATCTGTAAATAAGTAAAGCATTATATCAACTCATTTCTGGAATTTGTTTACAAGCTACCAACTTTGTCTGTGTTCTATTTGTCTTTCATATTTTTCATAATTGAATGCCATAATATATTTCAGGTTACAATCAAATAATTTTATATAATTTTGAGTGTTATTCAAAGAGCTAAATAAGGCATATTATCATGATTGACATCATGACATCTAACACTTTCACATTTAATCAAATTATTATTGGGATTACAAAAGTTGATTGCAAAAACTTGTGTACTTACATATCCACTGTTAGCTGTCACATTTTGAGGCTCAGTTTTACCACTAAAGCTCCCCAATAGTGGAGCATCAAATGAGTCTCCATCATATACAAAAACATAGTCATAGGAGCACTCTGTGCCCATGCGAATAAAGCTTAGGGTGATGTACTGACTCTTATTAGATGCCTTTATGAGCCACTCACAATGGGAGTCCTAAAATATAAATGAATTAAAATCAAGCTTATTTTCAATGATATAAGCAAGTGAAGGTGACCAAACTGACTTGTGTGTAGTTGGAGTTGCTCGGGCCATCTGTGATGATGCCACTTTGGTCTGTGAATACTCTCCGGGTTTTGTCGCAGGGCGCCGTGAAAGCAGCACACAGCACCACTAGATACGTCCAGCTGACAACCACTAAACCTGCACTTTTCTCCCGAATACGTGGGTAAGACATGCCTCTTCCTTATTGTTGTAAAACATAAGTCAAATAACAAAGCCATATAAAAGTGAATTCACAACAGTTATTACTAAAATGTAAAATAAACAACACTCATGTTCATGTAAGTTAATAGGTGACATCTACTTCAAGGCTAACCACTTATTGGAATAAAACGAGACCAGGTTGAACTAGTACTGAGGAGAATTTCATTTAGTTAATATCTAGCTGCGAGATTGTATAGCAGCTGTCTTCATTATTTTCGAATACCTAAAGTGGACTTTTACGCGAGTTTTTCTTACAAATCACAACAAACAATTTCACAGAGATCCATCATCACATCACACCACAGCGTATTTTTTTGCATTTTGACAATATTTTTGACGTAATCTACTTACTGTCATCAGTCAGCTGTCATTTTGACGTTTGACTTATTCTCAAAAACCGCTATTAGAAGTAACAACACTTTGTGTGACATTGGCGAAGTTGGCTAACTCCCGCCATTATATAAAAATTGAATTGAACTATCTTGGTGAATATAATAGGAAAATGTAGCCCAAGTTAGTATAATGTACTATATTCTACCTTGTAAAGCAGGAATTAAACATGCAGATAGATTACATTTTAGCTTCATGTGGATAGCGAATAATTGTGTGAAAGGTTAAATATTATGAGCGGTAAATTCAAGTTTCATAGTTTTTGTGATTGTAATAATAATCACCTCAACGTGTTCCATGGTTGCCGTCAGTCAGATAAGTAAGACTAGAGAAACAGAACGGCTAGTGAGATAGGTAGCCAAGATTATTTAATTGATTTATTAATTAATTTGATCCCAAGATGATTATTAAAGGAGTGAGTCTGCTTCTTAGTCTGCTCGATTCATGTCTATTGACACAGACTAGTAAGATGGCTCTATAAAAAAGTTTATCTAAGTAAGTATTTCATTAATATTTCATTAATGCGCTTGGGACTACATATAATATGCCTATAACTGCAGTAGCATAGAGAAGCATCCTGGTGGAATGCTGATAATACTTGGATATTAGGATATCCTAAGTACCTAATACTATCACAATCAGCATCTACCATCCCTTCATTAGAAACTTTACTACACTTTGAAATTATTTTGCTTTCATAAAGAACAAAAGGCCTTCGAGTAGGCAGACAATATGCGTGCCGCCGCCAGTCTATCGATCGTTCGTCCTGCTGACTTTGCAATCCTTCGCAGCCTCGTAGCCTTGCAGCTTTAGAGCCATAGTCCATGCACGTTGCGAAGTCTCATGGACAAAAAGTTATAAAAACAGAACTTACGAAAGTTCGGAAGTAGGTAGGTACCTACGGAATAAAAACATCTTGGTATGAATTTAGGACTGCAAATAGAAACACAAAATATGTAATTATTCAAATTTTAAATATATCAAAATATTAATAACTAAGCTGACTGCTCAAGAGATAACCATCTCTTGAGTAAGTAAGTAGTTAGCGAGAATAGTTCAACATGGTGAAATAATTACTTACCTAAGGAGGTTTTTGTGTGCGACTTTGTACTTAGTAGACTATGCAATGTTGATCGGTAACGGCTTTGTAACTGTTTTAACCGCTTTTTAAGTTAGGGTGGTTTAGTACGGTGGTGCCGTCACATAAACGGATTATGAAGCAAATTCTCTTTCTCCTCTCCTTCTCCTACGAGTTCTCTTCGAAACGAACCTTCATTATGTCTGATACTTAGTGTAAAATACTTCACAGCTCATTATTTAAGCGCTAAACATATTTATGAAGGTGAAAATTAATAAATCAAAAGCGCACGTGATAGTCGCTGAGGGCTGTTGAAGTTTTTTCACCCGGAATGAAGTGATAACCGCTAATGACGCGACGGAAGTGCCGACTCATCCGTGCACCATCGGAACTAAATTAAAATTGTGTTGAGTGTTTTATCATAAAGAAGGGCTTCTTTGGCTGTGAAGTCAAGTATTGACAAAAATGGAGGAATCCTATTAAATGATGATGATTTTTAACACTGAACATAAAATTGTAATTTTAATTACAAATAATTACCTATACTCACCACATTTATTATGAGTTGGGAACTCGTATTTCACTGTTTTTTTTCAGCTGTTTGCATTTGTAATCGGCCAGTCTTGTGAGCGAGAGACCGCGCGTGACGGTACATTCTAAGCGCACATTTGCCATGCAAATTAACTGACCTCGACTGTATTTTTTTTGAGCAACAAACATTGCTATTGTTTGTACTCGCCCGTTTCAGTGACATGGCTGTTGATTGTGCGATGTGGATTTTTTATAAGAGATACGAATCATTATTGAACTAAACACTAACCCAGGTATACAAAGTAGGGACCTTGGCTAACTAAGTACACAACTTAGTTAGCCAAGCTAACTGATTGTACTAAGTAAGTACTTAGGTACACTACACACCATCTAAAAACTAACGTAACTTCTCAAATGCATCAACGTCATTAGTGTATTGTATATCGCCAGTAATCTAATAAATAATTTATTTTTACTCATAAATAGGTAAAATTCCCTCTTAGCAAAATAAAAAAATTCAAAATCGTGTAATATTTTTTTTTACTTATATTAGGTAAAACTTCCTCTATGCAAAATAATTAACTGACCTGATATAACGAAAAACTTTAATCGATTGTGGAATTAACCTTTTCACTTATTATTATTTAATTGAGTGGGTATTTAACCTTTTTACCCTCAGCATTTTAGCAGTCAGCAACCGTTTATAAGATTCGTAACTGACACGAACACCAATTTGAGGCGGCGTTACTTTCATGTGAGGACATTTGGACGGCATGCCCGAGGGAGCTGGTCCGGCATCATCATACAAATGGCACATTAGCCACCGCTCCGCGCCGGACGCACCTTATCTGCCTCTCAACTATATTTGTTCTGCACCGGATTACCAGAGATTTACCACGGTCACCGAACGTTAACAGCCGATTAGACGTCCTCTGCAAAGAGAGCTCGAATTTAATGCTATGGGTTGACCCGTTTGAATTTTAAAACATCTGCTTCGGGTTTTGCTATCGAAATTCTGTGCCAACTTGCGTAAAATTTTGAATCATAACGGTCACTTATTGAATAGGTCCTTAAAACCTCGTTTGTAATAATAATTATGTTCCTAGTAGAACGAAAAAAAAATTACACCATATTATGATTATTTTTATTGCTTCACAAAATGTCATTTAAATTAAACAATTTGTCGTAACTCCTGACCCCATGGTATTCTAGTGAGGTGCCATAGTTGGATAGCGGGTGCGATAGCGTGGCTCCGCTATAAATCAGGCGCTGTCGATGCGGGGCCGCCCCATTGCAGCTCGCGGCTTGATTTGTCGCGTCCATCGTATACCAATGCTAGAACTAGTGATGTACCGTCATTTATCGATTCAAACCGATTAAAATAATGTTAAATTTAGTTTGATATTAATAGATATGCTAACTCAAATCCTTTATCGTCCATACAACTGTAAAGCCAAACGAAAACAATAGCCAATGATTTGCTATAAAATTTTTGTTTGCATTAAACTTGACTGTGGTTATATAGTTTTGTTCGCTTACGAAATATAATGAAAAACGAAACAAGGTACTACATACGAGTAAAAATGAACTGAGTGTGTTATGATAACAAATTATTTTTTAATTATTGTATTTTGTTTTTTTTATTATTTCATGTTATCATACCAAAAACAGAAATGCACGTTGTGAACAATATGGTGAAAGTATAGTAACTATTATGACCTACCTCCTGACTGGTACCTAAGTACTTATTCCGTAGCATAGGTATAGTAGCTTCGTGGCGTAGCCCTCGTAGCATATCGTACTTAGACTCCATCGATATAAACCTCGGGCCTACAGTAAGCACTGATCCAATAAACTGTTCGGAGTTGTCCCTATTCGGTCAAGAATATCTTAACTATTATTGTGGCTCTTGCATAATCACCATGCCAGTTTCCCATAAAGCACCCTACTTGGGGGTCTTCTATCCTCCTCCTGATCTAGATAACATTTTGTTTTACTAAGAAAATTGTTACAGATTAATATCTGTAACAAAAAAAAGTGTAACAAAAAAAGTGTGACAACACTTTTTTTTTCGGTTATTAAAAATCAGTATATATTTCATACATTATATTAACTAAAACTCATTTGTATATTCGCATTACGAGATAATTCTAAAAAATAAAAGATCAAACTAAAAATTTAATTCTAATCGGCTTTTAAGAGTGAGATCCTACTAATATTATAAATGCAAAAGTTTATATGGATGGATGTACCTATGTATGTTACCCTTTCACGCAAAATCTACTGTAAGTATGGATTTTAATGAAACTTTACAATAATTTAGTTTATACATCAGAATAACACATAGGCTATAATTTATAAAGTTATTGTGTGAATTATTATCTAAAATATAACGATAACTAGCTGACCCGTGCCCACTTCGTTGGGCATAATTGGACCGTTTTTTCTCCGATTCACTTTGCAAAACGGACTACCACGTAAAAGCCTTTTTATTTTTGGGTTTTTTTATATAACCTATGACACTCAGGAATAATGTGGCTTTCTATTGGTGAAAGAATTTTTAAAATCGGTTCAGTAGATCCCGAGATTGCCCCTTACAATTTAACAAACACACAAACTTTACTTCTTTATAATATTAGTATAGATAGATAAGGCGACATCTCGGGGATCAGCTAGTTATTTGATATTTTTAATGTAGGTGAGTATGTCATAGTATAGTTGTCACACAGCAACAAAGCGAGCACTGACCCTTACTTAACAATACGGTGTTAACTGCGACCTAATTTTAGATTAATACGCTTAAGCGGAAACCTCACTAAGCAGGTTCAAATAGCACGTGGAACGTTTATCTTCAACGAATGAATAGAAAAAATTATGGCATGTCCATAGTAGAGTCCATAATATAAGCAGCAAGAAGTTTTGTATTGAGAAAGATCGTTTTCGAAAACAATTTTTAATTTCAATAACTGATTTTGTTTCGATGTTACCAATTTGTAATAAAGAAATTGCGTAAATAAATAAAACAAATATCAGGCTGCTTTTGAAACGCCATAAAGTACAAGGTCTAAGTGTTATTGCTAAGTCGGTATGAGTATAGAGCAATGTTTATTTACTTTATTGATTCGTCCTTATTAAGTAAGTTTGCGACTAAGTAGATTTATTAGTTTCCTCCCCGCTCATTATCTGTATTGAGCAGTTGAACTCGAAGGTCGGCAACTGCCGGACGCTGGCATAAATCTGAATCAAACACCCATTTGGAAAACTTTTCACAACTTTGCTCTGAGTTTCTTAACCTTTTGTTACATATAGGTACATTTTACATGTACTTGGTAGGTACAGTTTAGTTAAAAAGTCCGATCATTGTGCGCCCAAAAGTGTACCCTAATAAACCATGATCATAAATACCGTAATTTTATTTACCCCAAGTAAACCACCTTACTTAGTATTTGCAAGCAAAATCGACCAATGCCTTTGGTCACCCCAAGTAAAAAGAAATATAGCGGAAACCATAACCCGTCCTACACCAATTCTTTTGGATATGCTTCCTAAATATTCTGATTTTCCTCTTTGTTGGCATTTTTCATGTAGTTAAGAAAAACAAGAGCGCTATAACTCTCGTGCCGGTTGATCAGATATCACCGTAATGGCTGTAATGGATCCTGGTCAGCGGCCCGCATGCAAATAAATCTGCGGCCCGATGCAATGATGTGTGGAAAATGGGACTCACCCCTTGCCTGTGACCACTGCTGCCCTTGCCCTGTCGTGATACTGCCGGGTAATAAAATAATCGAGACATAGACGTTTTCTTTATTTTTTTTATTTCAATAAAAAAGTGTATTAGTATAAATTCATAAAATGTAGTTCAAATATGAATTTAAACATAATCAAAATAAGCAGTATTTATCAAATTAAATGCCCGTCGACATTGCCTTTGCCACCCTACAATAAAAACGAGAGTTTTATTTTATTGCAATGTCATACTGTTGAATTTTAATGGAAAATTATAAATAAATGTTTAAACCAACCGCTATTTCTCTGAGACAGCGCAGTAGCTCAGTAGATCTACGTAATGACAAATTCTGATTGAAGTGAGGGTGATCCGATATGAGTATCTCGGACGTTCTACCTGGCGTTGTTTTATCCGGGATGTAGGTAGCGATAAAAGTCAGGGCAAATGGCAGTCAATAAAATAAATAGCGATGGCAGGGTGTTCTGTAAATAAGTCGGTGCCCTGGCTCGGGGCGACGATCGCCTTTTTTATTGGCGCCTCGATTGCTCTCGAAACAACGAGTGTGAAGCGGGCGCGGCGGGCGCATATTGCACTGTAGCGCTGACTTCGCAGATTTGGCTCACAGATTAGAAACAGAAATGTGCTGTGTTGCGACTTTGTCTAGAACAAAACAAAAACGTATTCTTAATATCCCACCTGGAGTCCTAGAGATGTTTACTTACCGTACAAAGCTCAAAGGGTAGTCTCGTTCAACGTATGCCGTGTAAATTATGCCGAACGAGTACCTGCTTTCTTAAAATAAATGTGAACGAATATTTCCATGAAAATATGCACTAATATGTAATCTTTTGGGTTCATTTTGGTATATAGCGTTAAATTAGCGCGAACACCCTCATTTCAAGAAAAATAAAATTATTGACACGGTCCATCAAAGAAATTGCATTAGCTGTGAGATGATAAGGTATTCCACACGTATCGCAGTCGGTCGCGACTCGTTCACAGATAGATGTATTAATTTGTAAGAATTTGTCGCCGGACCCCTCTCCCCAAGCTTGCATTCCAATCACGCACAACAAGCTCCGTAATTGCACCTAATAATTTCTTTAAATAGTTTCACTAGATGCGAGACGCTAGTCGTTTACCGACTGGAAGGAATAAAACAAAATCGATGCAGTTTTTTATAGGGCATCATCTAAAGAATAATAAAAGGGAGCTATTTCGTTAGCTTTTATGATGTCCGGCCCTCTCTGGCATTTTTATATGTTTAACCAGTGGTGTTATTAGTATCGTCAATGTCAACGCATCGCCGTGAGGTAAGTGCGAGGGTCCAGCGGTCCCGCGGGGCTCGTCAACGCAGGACAAACCTAATCCAATCACGGGCAATCGTGTGTGCACACGCCTACGCTACGCTTTAACACACGTGCTACGCTGTTTTTATCAGTGGCATGTTTGTTTTTCAACCATCTAGAATTCACATTATGGGTTTTAAAACCAAAAATAATTATCAGTTGAAATGGAAATTCGATTTGGCGTGGGTCAAATGAGATGCTTTTTTTGCAAATTAACAATTATCATTATTTTTTCCATCATCCATCATTCATGCAAATTGAAGATAGGACGGGTGCTACGCGCGCCCGTAGAGCGCGCTACGAGTGTAGCGCCCGTGGAAAGGAAAGCTCAGTTAATTGAAGTAAGCACCTTACCGCTATCTGTTTTGCGCTCGCGCCGAGGATTATGGTAATGGCGACTTGTAATTCTCTTATCATTTTGTCTACCGGCACAATACAGTATTTAAGCAATTAAATAATACCACAGAATACCCCAAGACAGTTCTCGTATCGGTTGACAAAGTGAAGACCATAAGCGTAGACTTACAACGCCCACGCTCAATTTGTCTTGAAACGAATAGTGTAGCTATGGGGAATGATGAGGTGTATTAGAGGTACGGTTATTAGAGGAACTTGTCCCTGAGGTGGCCGCGGAGGTAATGGCCGAAACGCGAGGGGACCGGCAATAAGTCACCGAGACCATCCGATAGCAGCAAATCAATGACCACCCCGATATGATACATGGGATTAACCAGCGTTTATAGTTTTATCTCGCTTCGCTGTAGCAAATTAATACACCGGAAATGCTGATGCCATTATTTTTGATGGGATATTTGCTTTAACTAAACATGCATTAGTTGTAGTAATCAAGAAACAAAGATAGCAATTTGGGGCTGCGGATTTTTGTCTACGTGTTGGGTGATTGAACAGATAAAAGCAGTGGACACCTGTCAAAAGCAAAACTGTCAAATTTCATTGCAGGGATGTGCTAAGGGTCTAGCTGTCAGTCCGGGTCCCGTGTTTTAGAGGCGCGAGGGTCGCTTGTTAGCGCGAACGTGCCGCGGCGCCGCCGGTAAACACGTGGGTAGATAACAATCTATTTGGATTGCCTCTATATTTCATTTTCCCCGTGTGCCCCGCTAACTAGATAGAACGTCACATGGATGGAATAAAAGGAAATACGGGCTCGTTTCTTTTCAAAAGGAATTGATGCTCGCAGATACCCATATCGTAAAATTAGGTAAATGTTTCTGCTGTTTTCCTGTTGGCGTTCACTGTTGCCAACACTCTTGATATCAACCTTCATTTTTCTTAATTCAGCTATGGCTAATAAATAAAAGATACCTTGCATCTGGCTAATAAATAAAATAATTTGTTGAGATAACTACTCGTAATTATAATGTTGATCGAAAATTTGAAATCGAATATGTTCAAATTATGAAACTAAAAATAAAATAAAATATAAAAATACTGCTGCATTTTAATTGCTAGTGTATGCAAAAATACTTTGTCCATACACAAAACAAAGTACTTTTAGGATTTAGCCAAGTACAACGAGCATAAATACAAGAAAGTTGATTTGATATCCAATTTGGCCTAATATAAGTTGGTTTGAAAGTAACTTGTCAGTCAGTTGTCATATTGAAGGCGAGAAGAAAGCATACGGTTAGTTAGCTTTGTTTACTATGGGTCCTTTGGTCAGCTGATGGCTTTGGCAAATAACCAACAAGACCCATGTTAGCATTGTAATGTAATCACAGCCACGGGACTGATACGCGACTTGAATGTACTTCGAATATGTAGAAAGAAATATTCCCTTAAAGAAGTTAAAAAAAAGTAAATCTTTACTTGTGCAGATGCATGGCTTAAAAGTTATAAAATATTTAATTAATAATGACTCGAAAATAAAGTGAATTATTCTGGTACATTCAATAATTATATGCCCGCGACTTCGTCTTGCTACTGTATTTTGAACAATATTTTTGTATAGCCTATGTGTACCTACACAAACATACATCCTCCATACAAACTTGAAACTTTATAATATTACTAGGACTTCAATATGGATTAACCAAATTATACTAGTCTGTAAAACCCGGATACATTAAACTCTCCGAGTGTCATTGAATAAAACTTCAAACCAGAAGCGTTTCCGAAAAAAACATTAGACTGTAGGTAAGTGCTCTCTTGCTACTGTTTGAAGGACTTTTATTATTTTTAAACCACGCGCTCGTTTGCACGTGAATGGGCCACTTAACCACGGAAAGAGGAACCCGATCACAGAATTTCCCATACTAACAGCATTAGCTATCTTTATGTGAAGGATAATAGTTCTGCCACGCTTTTCACATGTTTTTTTCTGAAGTAATAAACTTAGATTTGACGATTTCAGTTGTGGATACAAAAACGGCGTCTAGTAAAAGTATAATAGCTTTTGTCACAACAAAACTGTTTTAGGATCAGTAAAATCGACACGGTGCTTTTACGAGCTCGAAGGACGATGGGTTTTGAGATCATGGTCCACGGTCCCTAATACGGAATCCTACAGGGATCAGTAGTGCTAATTTTGAGTGATAAAATTTCCAATAAAAACAAATTTGCGAGAAGGTTAAGTAGGTAGGTACATTAGAAAACGTTTTGTACAAA
Organism: Ecliptopera silaceata; assembly: GCA_932527185.1. Classification (NCBI taxonomy): domain Eukaryota; kingdom Metazoa; phylum Arthropoda; class Insecta; order Lepidoptera; family Geometridae; genus Ecliptopera; species Ecliptopera silaceata. The sequence continues at coordinate 6,847,687 of OW052192.1, forward strand.
CGTTAAAATTATTTGAAAGTTTAATTGATTTGAATAAAAATGCAAAATTTCCTACCGTAGTCTACCTGTAATGTACGGACAGAGGCCCCATGAAAAAAGAAGAATAAATTATTTATGTAAAATAAGTAGTCTCCATAACTAACACTTTCTGGGTTCTATTAGTTTCCTCTATGTTACTGTTTTTTAATTGACCCTCCAATAGTCATAATCATGAGTATTATGGTTTAATTTATATTTATCTACCGTTAAAATGCGAATTCGTCTAGCGGAATCACTAATTTGCAACCCCTCCGATGCGGTTAGCGCATTGTGGTGGCGCATGCATATTACATCACTAACAGTAACGCAACTATGGGGTTTATAGTTGTTTCCTTTTTTTTTTAATATATACTTGCATCAACCATTTCGATAATTACCATCCTTATCTTATCCCTAATTTATAAAAAAAAGAATAAGATGGCTTATCATATAGCCTGCGTTTGTAAGATCATTTTGTAGCTAGATTTTCATAATTTTAACTCAAAGTTCAATAAACAACTAAACAAAATATAAATTAAAATCAATTTAATGTTTAAAAGATAATATGTAAAATCAATATTACCCGCTTATATTATCGACGTCGTTCTAAGATAACTTCAAAACGATACAACAGTGTAACTATCACATTACATGAGCGTGTACTATGGATAAAATCAGCGTGTGAGCGACAAAAGCGCGTTTTGACTCTAATTCGCGGTAGGGCCGCCTCGACCGCGACCCAACGATTTGATAATGTATTCACTTCATAAAGCGGAAGGTACTTTGCAAGTACCGTATTAAAAAACCAATTACTGAGACTATCGCTTGCCGTTCCCGCCTATTTGTCAGACTCCAGAGGGATAAAGTGTAAGTATTCTAAATTTAATTTCACGCAATTTAAAAATTGGGGGACTGTCAGATTTTTTATTGTAGTTATGGAGTTTATTAGGAGACTAAATCTAAGGGGAGTTTGTTAAAATAAAAATCATATTAGTTTCAAATAAAATAAGCCTTTAATAAGCCCAATACTTATTATAATATAGTAACTGAAACGTTTAGATTGATGTTCGTTTGTTTACTTAAGTAGTGAACAGATTTATATAAAACTTAAAATACAGTTCATTATCCCAAAACAGAAGAATAAACGTAAGTATTATTGAATATAAAAACTTAATATTAGTACTTACATAATCAACTCATTTTGAGCGTGCAAATTAAGTCTCTAGGGAGATGTTTATGTTCCCCTACAGCAATCGATCCCTGTTTCAGCACTTTCCTTAATTACATAATAATTTGTTACAATTAATGTAGGTATATATAAAAACTTGTTTTTCATATCAAGTGTAAGTATATGTAGATATAATTCTAATATTTACAACATCATGTTAGGTAATGCTTACGACTATTACAGTATTTGGACCAGTTAAGCTATCTATAGATCGTTTGCAACGGTCTGTAGATAGCTTAACTGTTTCTTATGTATTTTAAATGCTTATGTACAATGTAATCCTATAATTAAAATATATTTAATTATGCTACTACGATCTACTACGATTTGTATTTTGCAATCAACAACAAAACCTCTATTCCGAGGTCCAAAAAGCTACCCATTTCGTTTTTTTTATAAAAATTGACAGTAGATGTGACTCGGTAACAAACAGCCGCCCTAATACAATAACGGCCGGAACAAACTGCGCTATAAAATATCACCAGTGAATAAATCAGTTTTGCCGTGATGCGCCTCACCCCACCTTCTGCAACTAGATTTATGCTTATGCGATATTATATTTTGGATATAAAATAATAATTGACTTGACCTTTAAATAAATATTTATTTATAAACTTAATACAGTGACTATTACAGTATTTACAAAATGGACAAATGTAAAATAATATAAAATACAAAAGAAACAGTTGAGCTATCCAAATATTAGAACATTTATTGATTGTGGAAATATTTAATAAACTCTAACTAAATAAAATACTACTAAAATATCATCATAATTTTCATCATCCAACGAAATAATAAATAACAAGTAGATATATTTTATAGAAATGGAACAAGGAAATATTTCTATGAAGCATTTCAATAAGTCCATCACTGAGAATAGTTAAGATAAGAAAATCTCATTTAAGGCACCATTCAAACCCAAATAGCAATGCAAAAAATATTAAATTAAAATATATGGAACAACCCGGACGAGCTTTTTTATATCACGCTCTACTATGTATTTCAAATAAGCTCTACTTATTTAGTAGAGCTTTTATAACAAGCTCCTTCTTAATATTATATCTACCATATCATCCAGCTCTACTAGCTTTCCTATTTAATGATTTAAGACGCACAAAATTCTCATGAATCTGTTCTTCACTATGCAGCACGCATGGGTGTCCATGCGTGCTGCCGCGGTGCTGCAAAGGGCCCGCTCACCTCACGCCCCAGCCCCGCACTGATTGAACCGCGACAAGTTAAACGATTTGAAACAATTTAATAGAGATCAAAAATTCAGTACCCCACGACGCCCGCACTAACTTTTGAAGTTTTTCCCTCGCTAAAGGGATTATCGGTAAGCGGAAGCTTAGGGGGATATTTTATGGGTTTTGTGGATTTTCTTTCATATTTTTCCTAATAGGTACAGGCAGGTTTCTGTAAGTCCCAATCAATTATTGGTTAAACTGGTTATTTGTAGCTTTTATCGACTGCTGTTACAGGAGTCGGTATTTCTACAGGAGTTAAGAATAAAATACTTTTACTTAGTTTAATTTATACAATAAAATGTTTCATAATATAAATTAAGATTAGACCAACTTAGTTGGTACCTAAATCGAATTCAAGTCTTCGGATTGTACATTGTTATGAAGACATTGCTAAAACATTACATTTATCGAAGAAATAACAAGAGCTTTAGGTTATTATAGTCCCTGATCGAGTTCACGTATCTACTCCACTTCTTTGCTGGAAGGCTATCAACGTAAATATCTGCAGATTTCAGCCCTCTCCTTGTACAAGGTTCTAACTCTTCAATCATTTTGAAAGTATACCTTATTCCTGTACCATAAGGTTGATATTATATTTATGGACGAAGTTGGAACTGTTTCGCAGTAAGAAATTTGCGATATGCGATTGCGTTATGATAGGATCAGGGTTCACCGAAGCGTGGTCCGTACAGAGAGGCGCTTTAAGTTACGCTATGGCTCCCGAGCACGTCTTCGTATGACGCTAATGTCATTTTAAACGTGGCGAACTCTTTGTGCCCTTTCACAATTTATATTTTATGGTGATTGATTTTGACGTAACCCATATCAGATGCTTGTAAAACTGATCTCGCATCACATCACTCTGAGAGCACCAACACGTGACTTCATAGAAGATTGTATATTGCTCGCTTTTTAACTACAATTGCTGCTTCACCTAGGTGGGTCGAAGCATGTTTTTTGAGGTTTATTGAGATGTATAATGTAGCAGAACGGCATCTTCCCCAATCTCTTCATCCGATAAGCACAACCAACCGGAACGCACTCCCCTACTCGCATCAATCGCACTATTGATTGTCTCAAACTTATAAATAGCTTTTCAATTTATATTTATGAAAATACATTTTAAAAATATAGCAATACCTATTTTGTATTCAATTCGTCTTGGTAACCCTAAAATTGAGCGTTCTAAAGCCCATTAATTTGTTTTAGTGTTATTAAAAGGTTATGGTTACAAATGAACCTACTTTATCTATTAAAAATACTTATGTTTAAAAATTTGAAAAATAAACATAACTTTTTGTATTTTTTTTACTTAAGTATATATATTTATCTTAAAAGATTCCACTGCTAAAACAAAATCAAAATCGCAACGCAAGTCCTTAATATTGGTATTCTCTCTGAATACAAAATTAATATAGATAATAATTCTAATCACATACTTAAAGCCAGTGGTAAAACAATACTGTGAATTGCATTGTTGATGCATGTCAGTGTCGTGTTACATTTCGCAACTCTGCAATTCGCGAAAGTTTCCTGTTGCACTCATTTGCTTCCTAAACCCTACAGTATCAATATGATATTGCACAAGTGTATATACCTATAACTGACGACCGATGTGGCGCGGTGGGCGAAGGTCCGCCTGCGACGCGGAAGGTTGCGGGTTCGATTCCCGCCTTGGGATAAATGTTTGTACGATCTGCAAATATTTATTCCGGGTGTTCTGGGTGTTTATATATGTATAATAAATAATAATAAAAAATATCTATCTATTTAATGTATTGTATTAAGTATGTCAATCTTCTAGTACCCATAACACAAGCTCTGCTTAGCTTGGGGCTAGATGATGTTGTGTGGATTGTCCAGCATTATTTATTTATTTTTATTTTATTTAACTAAGATTACTTGCTTGTATGTATACCTATTTACAAATTGGTAGCTCAAAGTCAAAAGTTTTGCGTAAAGTGTTGCCGTCGACGACAATCACAATAGATATAAATAAACGTTTAGTTTAGTACCAAGTATTGGTAATAGTATTAGTTCTCCCTAAATCCTATATTTAAGTTGTATTTTTATTGAAATACCGATGTATGTTCGAAATCAAAGTTTTTTCGGTTTGTATGGATCATTCAATTTTCAGCGCCCTAGCCACATAGAGCCACATTGATAACAGTAATAAGTATTTTATTTATAGATTTATTCTACCAAAGCATATACAAAAGCGAAACCTCAAACGATTCAAATCAACTGAAGGAAAATAATCCTGATTAATATCTTAGAACTACTCCTACTTACCTAAGACTGATTCAATTTCTGTAAAATCCTTCAAAGTCCGAATTCGCAAGACGTTTATAATAACCTCCTTTGATGAATATGAATCCTTTTCAATCCAAATTATGACCATTCCATGCTCAGTTGCGCTTACTGAAACGGAGGAGGATTATTTATTTTTTATAGCCTTCAATACAAACACAATCATGATTAATCGGATCTTGGCAAATGGCCGGTCATTTGGGAGACCGAGAATGTCTCAGTGACTATCTAAAGTATTGAGATAATAGGTGCAGGGGCAAAGTCACGGAGCCGCAGCCACCCCGGCTAGGGGCAGTAAGGAATAATGTAAGTGTCCGAACGACATTTGCGCCGAACTGCCGCCGACCTCCGCCTCTTACTTATGCGGTTTTTAATATTTTTATTGTAATAGCCGTGGTCACTCTAGCACAGAAAATATATGGAGACGGTAGAGAGTGTTTTTTCTTGTTTTTTTGTAAAATCTATCCATTATTATCCATACGAATGTGGTTTGAAAAGTTTTCGACTTAGCAAAGATACTTTTTCTTATAAGGTCTCTTCGAACTCAAAAAACTCGAATACTGTCGTCGTGACTAGACATTTAATGAATTCTATAGGTACATCAAATACTAAACTTATATTTTCTTTTAATATTGTGCAGCTTACCTATACAATATCGATTCTTTGTACCTTGTAGGTAGGTACCTAATCTAAATTTCAATTTTTTTTATAGCGGCCAAACACGGCTTCGCACGGGGATCCCTATTCGTTTCTAGCAATAAATATAGCCTATGTTACTCAGGGTAAACGTAGCTTTCTAATGGTTAATTTTTTTTTTAAATTGGCGTAGTATTTTTTGCGTTTATTCATTACAAACATGCACACACACAAAAATCTTTCCTCTTTATATTATTAGTGTAGATCAAGTGTATCTATTAGTGTAAGAAGTCTCCATCGCCATCAAGCTATACCGCCGCTGATTTTCATATTCGTACGCTCTGAGGTAAAGGTTGTGGAAAACGTGTAAAAAACAGCTGTGGCATGTCCCCGACACCCTCGTGGTCACCATTATTGTTGGCTGCGATCGCCGTAAAACGGCCCATAAACCATCCTGGCCGTCGCGCCTCCGATACATATCTACGCACTTATTGAAACTATGGCCATTTCCCAGTCAAAATAAATTATTTTAATGTCTTCCACAAGATAAATTTTATCTAAACTTTTTCTGTTAGTGCAGTTATCTTATTTTTTCAAAAGAATCAATTTATTTCAAAGATATAAAATATGGTTAATGGGTAATTTAGGTAAAAGTTATTTTAACATTACTTACAATCGTTAGATATTTATTGTTAAAGATTATAATACTAAAACCTTAAAATTATTAGACCTATTTACAGCGATAAACTTAAAATGGTTGGATATAAATTCTGCCGTGTCAGGGCACCTGTAAAACCTTGTTCGACCGTGTAAGTAATAATAATAAAATTTCGCGTGCAAGACTGAAGCTTATGAGAAAGCTGATATAAAATCTGTCAGTGACCATTTATAGCGGAGAGGAGTCTTGTTATTAAAATGTAGCGGAGCGCGGGCAGTACGGGCGGCGGCGGCGTCTCCACGCCGGCTGCGTCCATGACACGATCTGATTTATGCCCGGACCAGCAGTATTTTATTCGACGGGCGCCTCAAGAAAACTATAAGTTTCCGTTCGGCAGGACCAGGGGAGTAGCCCACTAAATATTGTCTCCGCTCGCTGCGTCGATACAAACAGATATCTATATTTATTGTCCTCCTTTGTGAGATAATTTGGTAATGGATTGGGATCATTACTTTTATATTGCAAATAAATCTTTTTCTAGCGCATGTTTAGTACTAGATAGGTACCTAAAGTTCTGTAGGGAAGAGCTTTTCCGGTTCTCTTTTCTCTTAAGTTTGTTGCTACGTTTTGGTTTGAAGATAAAGTTGTCGCACTTAAACCACTCCTTATTTAATTACAATAACTATAAATTGCGACACACTACAACTAATTTTTAATCTCATAAAAAATATTAAACTACACTTACCTACCTACTGACTTACCAACCTTATTTTTACGAATATTGGTTTTATTCACCTCCATACTTGGAGTGATAAAAGGAACAGTATTATAAACGAAGGCAATTTGATAGTACAGAATGCTAGAGGCGTTGTACGCCTGTTACGTGTAATATCTTTAAAAACCCTTTTCTCAGGTCAGCATCCAAAGAAAGTTACAATAATCATAATTCCAAAACTGTTAGTTGTGTAAGCTTGAGTTTTTTTTAAATGCATTAAAAATTTGCTAGTTTTCAGTATTGTAATTTATGATGTAGGTACATAAAGTAGGCAAAACTCTAAAAAGTATTTTGATAAAATATTGCATAATTGAAGGTAAAAGTAAAGGCTGAAATACATCGAATTTTGAAAATAAATGACATTGGGTACATTTCCTATAAACGACTACCTACCGTGGCTTGTAAACTCCCCAGTGACACTAATGACTCGTCAAAGTCATGAGCTTCCACGCCTCTTCGCCCCCAACCATCCCTGAGCTGGTGCTGATTGACGGTTCAACCTAAATGACTTAATTTTCCTAATTATCTTTGCTATTCGGTGCTCTGAGTAATTACTAGTAGTTCATCCCAAAATGAAATTTCGTGATATTCATGAAAAATGTTTAAATGTAAGGGTTTTTTTCATAATATGCTAAGAAAAACTTAGAATCTTGGAAAATTGCTTCGATTGCACGGTCTACCCTCTCTTGCATTATTTTCTAACATAAGTCTCATCTGATCAATAAAACAATTGAATCTCTATATTATTATGATTGAGGCTTAGGATTTACTCAAGTTGACACTTGCTACGCTCGCTCGACCAATAAATAATTTTGATAAGAAAACCTAACTAGACATTTTTAGGTATATTACGTCGTTGATGTTTATCTGGTCATTACCCTTATGAATGAATTTATTTTAGCAGGTTAGTACTAAGTCTATTACGTGATTGGATTAGCCGCCGTCGGCGTCGGCTCAGAGCCTATGACATGATCAATTTACTTACTATCTATACATAGAATAAAATTATGCTCACCACTTGACGGCTCCGAAGCCAAAGCCAAAAGTCTGTCTTGTATTATATTAATCTCTTATATTCTATAGTCTATCTTATATTCATTTTTAACATGTGTAAAATACCTACGATCATTTTTGTTTCTGTCGGCGAGTGTAGGTATATTGTCTATAAAATAGGTTCACAACACGTCGTATCTACTTCCTATCCAACAAATAAGTATTATAAACGCATAAGCATTTATAAAGATATTACGTGAAGTAGGTACTAATCCAGCGCAGGCCGTTTAGTAAGTAAGATAATGTACTTAGTTATCGCAAATCGGCAAATCAACACCCCTTGTAACATAGTGGTTTCGCGGATCGTTCGATCATTAGAGCCGATTGTTTTGAGTTGTGCGACGGCGTTTAACCAGTGAACCTGCGATTACCGCCCGTGCCGACTAACCACACATTGATTGAGCCGTTGTATCTCCGCATTCACGCTGACGATGCTATATAACTAGACACTCAACTAAAATAAACTTTTTTGTTAATTTTGAATAGCATTAGGTACACATAGCTATCTAGCCCTAAACCAAACCAAAGTACGTAAACTAGATTGCTGATAGAGTATTTTGCGTAAATACATTGGTTGTTATGTTACTATCTGCACTAAGTAGGTACTTAGTGCAGATAGTAACAACCAATTGATGAACTAATAATTAACTGTTTTTTTTTGCCATCCAACAAAATGTTTAAAATGAGCATCGAACCCACGACCATGGAAGGCAGAGCTAATACTAACTGAGCTGTGACGTCTGTCATTAAATAAATGAAATAAATAGTAATGGCATTCCTATTTAGTCCAAAACTAAGCAAAGTATACCTACTACTAACTAAAAGACCTGTACATTGTTGATAAAATTTATAAATACATTATTTAATTATCCATTAACAAACGTCGCATAACGGAACTCTAAAGACGTGTTTGTTTATCCACCTACCTTGCTTACATTGTATTAGTAAGGTAGGTACTTACAAGGATTCCAATGGTGTCAATGTTATGAAACTTCAACCTTGGGCTTGTGGAACCTGATCCAGTCGGCATGTGTGATTGTTTCTTGATTTGTAATATGGAACGGAATAAACCAAACATCTAACTTATCTACCTAAAGTATTATAGCTACCAAGACTGCAATAATAATACTTTCTAAGCTATAAAAGTTTGGAACTATATTAAAAAACAATAAAGGTCAAACTAATTGACATAATAATATTTTTCTCTAACCTTTCTCGTCCCACTGCTGGGCAAAGGTCTCCTCCAAGTCCTTCCACTAAAGTCAGTTAATATCTAAGTTATTGATTTAGATAAAGATAAAGATAAAATTATCTTTATCTTTATTTATTAGTTTTTATTGTACTTATCGTAAGATTAGTTTTAGGGGTTTTAAAAACAAGCAGATCTTAATAAAGTTATTTTTTTTCTTATCCGTTATTATTTTCATCTCTGTGTAATATAATAACTTGTAGCAAAACGGCGCTGTATTCATTTTAAAGTAATAAATCTTTTACTTTTAAACTACCTAGTATTTTTGGTTCACTTAGATGATAAACACAAACATTGTAACAGTGTAGTATGAAGGTGTCGGATTGCAGGCGACATGGCATCCTGTTGGCTCTACCTAATGAAATACTTAGAACCGTGACCGATAAGTAAGCTGCGCATATTTAAATATTCAATCTACTAAGTATTTATACGTTAGTTTTTATTCCAAGGCTAAGATTGAATGCATTCCTAAAAGACGTTGAAATGATAAACTTTACAGCTCTGAAAATGGTACGGTACCATTGTGCTGGGTCGAAGTCGTATGCTCGTACATGTTTCGATTGCACACATATATAGCCAAAAAGCTAGATTATTGAAAAAGTAGGTAAGTATTTAATTTTAACGTTAGATATAAAAATTTAACTTTAGATATTTTCGACTGTAAATATTAAGTTAAACAAAAGTTATTTCAGAATAAACTAAATGCTTTTTCCCGAGGGATTGGGTGTAAGGCAAAGTATAACATTAAACTACCTTGCTTCATCTGCATCTAATAAAATGATGGTGTTTTGTTTTTTAAATTCATTTATTTACTCACGACCTGACGAGCTCTTGACTAATCAATATCAAATGACAAGAAATAAGTTCAGCTCAAGTGCGTGACAATCATTCATCCCGTCTTCCGGCCGGCCTCGGCACCGATTTGTCGACAATCGGCTTTGTTCTACATGAGAAGCGATGCTAAGTTATTACATACTTCTTAGACACTTGACGTCAGGACATGAAAGATTTACTTCTTCCTCGGTTACATCATAGAACTCTTTGTACCAGTGTTTATGTTTGAATTTGGTTTTTAAAACACTTGTACCTAAATTAACCATTGATTTGTTTCGGTGTCTTTTATCAACTTATCTCCCTATACCTACCAGGACGTCGGTGCCGATAACTTGTCTTGTGTTTGAATCATACTTCATTACTTATTATAATAAGTTTGAATTTTTGAATATGAATGCAAAACGAAGGAGTCACGAAACGTGATGAGTTCAGTACCTAATTGTTTTTTGAATTATTTAAGGCTGATATAGGCAATTACCTACCTGCCATCTTGTTTTTTTGTGAAATCACAAACTTTTATTATACAGACAGGCGCCAAAGCTCAGTTGGTAGTAGCTCTGATTTCCATGCTGTGGGTCGAGGGTTCGATTCCCACCCAGTGCAAATGTTTGTGTAAAATATTAGGTATGTGTCTGGGTGTAAGGTACTATGTATTCTATGTATATGTATTTATAAAAATAAATGTATAGGTATACGTATTCTATAAACAATCTTGTTCCCATTGTACAAGCGTTGCTTAGTTTTGGACTGTTGTGTGATGTGTGAATTGTCCGTGATTATATATTTATCATGTACATACTTTCTTTTTCTGGTTGCAATAGCTTCACAAGAGCACAAAGCAACGTCGACAGGTGCGCGGTAACAGCATGTTCGTCGGTTCGTTTGCTCTCAATCGTGTCTGGTATGAATTCCCGCGGCGTCTCACCATCGCGCCTCACTTGCACGCAAGCCATGGAAATATGGAAAAGGATATTATATTTTTAAAAATAAATAAATATTATATGTCTATATATTTATTTATTTTTTATCTGTTAAATCTGAGGAAATCATCATGGATCACAGCTTGTTAGAATAGTAGGTAGGTTATGCTAGACTTAGACTGACCAAAACCTAATTAAAAAAATTTAAAAAGAACCGTCGGACACTTCTGCCAGCATATTTTATGTCCTAGATAATTTTAGTTTATGTCCTAGTTAGGTATACGTTGAAAGTTGTCAAGAACACTGTCAGTAAACTCTGATAAAATATTAACTTACCAGTATTTCAAAATTGAGTCTAGATTTATATTTACTCTTTGAACTCTATTTCGACATGAATGACGATGCTATCTTTAGCTCTTTCATAAATAACAAAGTTATTATCTTAACAATGTTTACCATTTTTATTCTTATTGCAACATAAAGCAGCCTCCACACTTTACAGCATCATCAAAAATCAGTGTCTTTGATGCGGCTCCCGCGATGCGTTAAACAAGACTCCAGGCACGCGGGGCGTCGCGTCGCGTTTCACAAGGGTGCCATAATTCACTTAATTCATGCTTAAACCGCGCTTAAATCACGCACGTATTCAAAGTGCTTCCCTGACACCAAACAAATACCTTAACTTGATACCATGAACATGAGTAGCGCCACAGATATCAACATCATTTTGCGTAAGGTTCTTAACTGTCTAGGCTAGCTAGTAAGTCAAATGTTACTTTCCAAAAAGCAATACGGATAAGGGTGAGAGAGGAATTCGTATAACAAAAGTATAACAATGAGCACTCGTAGAAAATATGTTATTATCTTGATCCAAAAATCCAGCAAATAAAATTCCAATAACGCTAGCGGAATGACATATTTGGTTTGCACAAATCCTTAAAACGTCATCCAGATATCCATTACATGTCTATTAAATCTTACGACATATATTTGCGGGGCTCAGCAGAGATCCCCCTCGCAAACAGCGCGTCGATTATGAGCTTGGCCGACCGGAGTAAACGAATAATAAAACACACGGGAAGACGAATGCAGAATTGTACTTGTCAGTGATTTTGCATAGGTAAACACTGCTAACCCCTTCTGGAACAGCGATCTCGCCTCCCGTCTATAACTGTCAATATTTGGCAGATTTGAAAACCGCGAACGATGTGTAAATCTATCTTGTTTGAGATGAGATGAGCTGAGTAAATTATAGTATGTGATCTCTACCATATAAAATACTAAATAGTCAGTTTCGTTACAAATTACATAATTAAATCATCTATCTTGCTAGCTAGATGCTATATTAGAGATAGCCTTCGTGCTGTCGATAGAATGACGATTCTTCAAGTTATATGGACACTATTAATAAATGTCAATAAAATAAAACCCAAGACTCGAATAGCTCTTTACCTAATGAGTGAAAGTATGCTTACGAAGCAGTCTACACAGTGTAACTTATTTATGCGTCTAGCGACTTATTTCCATGAACTCAATGATAAGACTGCTGCTGAAATCGTGCTATTACAACCGCAAAATATCCATTCCCATATTGGTTCCCATCAATGATGTACCCAAGGTTTCCTATACAAATTAAAAAATGTGCTAGGCTTAAACTATGGTTGTGGTTTTAATTTTGACATTACCACTATAATGGCGCTTTTCTCTTATATTTTGTAATTTAATTTCAAATCCATACTAAAGCAATAAACATTTTTATTATTGATGCATAGAGCCAGCAGTAATTTTAGTTATGATAGTGCAGTTTGCATGTTTGTTGTTCTGTACAAACCTTCGGCCAAAGTAGCCCTGCATGGCTTCATGGTAAGTATCACAAAGACTTTATACAAAGAAATTTCAATTCCTGCAAGTGGTCGAAGTCAACAAGACTGTCAACAATACCACGTGGAACCGAAAACCTGACCTACAAAGCTAATTTGAAGGACATCGAGAAAAGGAGAGTGACCTGACGTAGCAGCATCTAAAGTGATGAGTCGCGTTTGTCCGCTGAGCCAGGGCGCCTCCTGCCGCCCAGCTCAAGTAACGACCTATCGATTGGCAATACTGCCTAGTTAGCGATCCGAGCCCGCCCGCCCGCGCCCCGCCGTCCCGCCCGCCCTAGCCCGCTTCATCTAGACCTCTCGCGGAATGGAAGTTTTCTAATTTATTCAGAAGTTGGTTAGTTTGTTCATTATGGTAGTGCATTTAGAATGTTACTTAATTTTATTCACAGTCATCAAACGTATCAATTTTAATAAATATTTATGGATTTGTAAAATTTAGAATTAGCTCTTGTTATTTTCATCTTAGTTTAGTTAAACCCTTTTCTGTGATCGTACGCCACATCAAAAATATCGTGGTATCAGCACGCTTGTTTCAGAATTCAGAACGTTATAAAGTATCTACTGAATATAATTTCTTCAAAAAGAAAATAAGCTCATTTGAAAAAGATTTTCTTTCGAAGTAGATATGTTTAGAATAAATGAATGTTAAGATTCTCCAAACAAACAGTAACCATATTGCTAGCACAAACTTCCGTGACCCTGCACCGCTGGCGTTTCAGCCGCGGCGTCAGCCCTCGTCAGCCCCAGTCAGCACCGCGTCAGGAGTCTGTTCAGCTGAATTTAATGCGCATCTGCTTGTATGGTTGTTCAACACGGCGTTTAGTCGACACTATTATACTGTTATGGCATAGTTCTGTGTAATATGAGTACATTATATTCATATTACATTTATTCCATAATATATAGACTTATGCCATGGGTTCTATGATGACTTTTTATTTTTAAAAGATTTCAAAAAAATAAAAAAATTCTTTCGCATTTTTCTTTTTTGAAATCTTTTAAAAATAAAAAGTTTAAAAACAATGAATTAATTTATTCAAAATTTGTTTTTCTATATAGGTAAGGAAATAAGCTGTCGTCGGTGTAATTTTAAATTGTAACCTTTACGAGATCATGTGCATTTTATTTATAACATTCCTATCATTTTATAACGATTTAATATAAGCCATAAAAAAAGAAGAAGAATTGTTTGGCCAATTAAATTTCGTGACTGTTAATCTAAGCCAGTATTACGAGTACATGCAAAAACTATCGTCTTATTCCTCGAAACAAACGTGTAAAATATGAAATAATTTCCATTACCCATAAAGGTAACTGCGTAAATTATGTTTTGATGTATGTCAAGTACTTAGGTAACTTAAGCAAATCCTCACCTAACCACAGAGGTCGTTGTGCCAGATTAACTACTAAGTATTAGGTAAGTACGTGATTTCTTATTTTAATTTTAATAAACGTTATTTGGCGCAGTAATTTTGCTTATAATGTAAAACTGATGTCAATACGACACCTACTTACATTCGTTTGCTAAATACTGATTTAGCATTATTTGCACGTGCGGCACGACATGATTTTGTTATTATTATTTTACTTCATACTTCAGAATACTGGTAGGTAAACCTTCAGATACATTGATGTCAGTTTTTTTTTGTATTTCAATATCTATCATAATAATATATTGTATTAAGTATGTCAGTCTTCTAGTATCCATAACACAAGCTCTGCTTAGCTTTGGGCTAGATGAACATCATCTAGCCCAAAGTGTGGATTGTCCAACATTATTTATTTATTTAATATTATATCCTAAAGCTTTAAAAACTCGTTCCGAACCAAATGTTGATGCAATGTTTTTTATCAGTTGAATGTTCCAACAAACAAAAACCGTTTGCCAAGTCAAAGTCAACATTTATTTATTCAGTAAAATCACAAGGATCATTTAGAATCGTTTTGCATACGGTTATTCTAGGTGCCAGTTCCACGCGACCAGAGCCTAGAAGAACGGGCAAGAAACTTAGTTGAAACTTTAATGTAAAAGACCTTTAATTTAACAGATAGTAAACCTTACCTTAGTTTTCTAAACACCTGTTTTGCGTGGAAGAGCATCAGAGGAGCAAAGGGCTGGAGCCGTACCGCTTACTCCGAGCTGAGCCAGCAGAATCCGGCAGGGTCGCGCGGGTCGATACTCTCGCACTGGGTCGACCAACTCCGTACTTTTATTTTCTGTTTTGATAGAGGTTTTTGAATATTATTCGGTATATGTAATGTTGAAGTCTTTAAGAGTTTCTTAAAATATTTGCTAAGAAATTATACTTACTCAGGGTCCTGTCAAAAGAACAAAAACTGAGAGACTGACACTACCTACAGTTTTCATTAAATATTTTCTCTGAACAGATTTTTTTTTACAAACTGTATTTGAATTTTGTTTAATATGTTGTCGAATAAAACATATTGTGATCTCACTACAACCTTATGTTGTTTGGTAGTACATAGGTATTACGTTTTATAAATGTTCATGCATAAATAAATAAAAATAAAAATAAAAATAAAAAAGCCTGTTTATTCCATAGCTTAAATTAATTAGTACATAATGTTTTTTTTTTTTTCTCTTCATGCATTGGGTAAAACTTATATGTAGGTAGTTAGATATTTACATTATAAAAGACAGGAAAAAATAATTAGGCATTTACACATAATTATTTTAAAATTTATAATTTCATAATTATATTTTTATTTTTTGTAGGTATGTAGGTATGTATTTTATTTTCTGATTACGTAAATCATATAAGTAGATATTTAACCTACTATTAACTATAATATAATTTTTTTTTTTTTTTTTTTTTTTTTTTTTTTTTTTTTTTTTAAATAATATTTACTTAAATTTGTATTTTTTCTTTCCTTGTTTAGTTTTATAGGTATGTTTAGCTAGGACCCCTGGCGGGTAAAGGCCTCCTCCAGATTGTTCAGTTTTGACGGAATCTGCAATATCTTTTGAAATAGCTAGTTTTGTGATGTGTGAAGTGTCCATTAATATTTGTAACTAGTCTGGGGGGTTGTGGTCTAGCTCTCCCGCGGTGACCAGCCGTATTGGGATGCTTCTTGTATTGGCACCTGGTACATTCTGTATTTGTTTTTCCATTTTAGTGTTACAATTATTTCCCTGAGGTGTCCTTGTTATGTATTGTATAATTGACTGACTGCAGCTCCCTTGCAATGGGGTTTTCGGGCGTGATCCACTAATAAATCCTGATGTTTTTACTTTTTTAGGTTGTGGTTTGGTACGATTTATTTCTTCAATGTTTTCCTGTGGGTTATTTGAAAGGACCCTCTTGTTTTTTGTTTTTTCAGCATTTTCGTTTATAATAATTTTATCATAAGCCAAAAAAGAAGAGATTCCTTTTTCTCTGTGCTCCTGAAGTTGAAGTTGTAGTTCCTTTCTAGTTTCCAATACTTTAGGTGGGAAGTCTTCTTTGATGTAAGTACCAGAACCGTCTAATACTCGTTTTTGTTCCAAAATTTGTATTTTCTTGCCGAGAGTTGTCAACGTCACTCTTATGGGCCTGGGTGAAACTGCTTTTTTTCCGATTCTTCCAACAAATTCAAGCTCCTTCCTTGATATATCTATATATAATTTTTTCAAAATAATTTGTATATAAAATGTTCATGCATACCTACTTTAATCCAAATTCTAGAACCATTGTAGATTGAGCTGAAAAAATATGATCATTTAATAGTTTTTAACCGCACTTTGTTTATTATTAGTCAGATGATATGACAAAGGGTTCGCACCATCTCTAGAAAATCGAAATAATTTTTACATTACCTACAAAAAAACCTGTTTCATTAAATCTTAAATCTGTTTCATTATAATGCCACTTTCAGCCGTGTAGACTTTCCCCCTATCTTATAAAAAGTTGGCGTTGACTTTAAGTCATCATTACGCATGGTAATCAATACTTCAAGTTTAAGCTAACTTTTTATAAAATAGACCGTTTACATAAACACAAAAACAAACTCAGATTTGTGGTGCAGAATCCTGCAGGACGATATCAAAGGGTCCGTGGATGGAAGCGCGCCGAGCTGAGCCAGCAGAATCCGCAGGGTCGCGGGTCGATATTCCCGCACTATGTCGCCCAAAATAACACTTTACTTACGAACTTACCTTCTGTTTTATTTGTCGATAGATTCATTTACTTTTATTTAGGCACGTTTGTTATTCTTTAGTTAACAAAGAGCTTTACTATACACTACATCACAGCTTGTTGTTAGTAGCTCTGCCTTACATTCTGTAGGTCGTGGGCTCAATTCCTCCCCAGAGCAAATATTTGTGAGAGAACATAAATATTTTTTCTGTCTATGTATTCTATGTATGTATTTGCAAAAAAAATTTGAAGTAGCTTTGCTTAGTTGGGGACTAGAGTATGTGTGAATTGTTCATGAATATTTATTTCATTGCTTGGTTTTCCGGGTTTGAAAAGAAGAACGATGAAAATTAATCATTCTTCAAGCTTTCAAGCCATCTATTTTTCTTATTCATCACATACGTTTATTGCTGATACAAGTAAAAGTTATTAGAAGACTTGTTTTTGAAACACAGTGAATTTTAAAACTATGTACTTATATTATGTCACCTGCCAAAAGTGCTTCTCTGTAAGCTGTAAAAGCAGGCAGTATTGACGAATCCAGGATGAATGACAACAAGCTGGGAGCGATGCCCGAAGCCGGAGTGCTGAGTAGTGATGAGCCAGCGGCGGCGCCGCAACGGGCGACGCGGCACATTTTTCTAGTGGCAAGGTCGCTTGTGACGTCACCATTCCATACTTTCCGTTTCCGAAGGTAAATTAGAACAATTTCTTTTTTAACTTTTGCTTAGATGCGTGATTTTTACTAAGATGACAGATTTGATTTTTTATTTATAGTTATTACTCGATGTTTGCGTTAAAAGAAACTCTATCAGACAGTAACACTTAAGTATGTAGGTATATGTGACATCTAAAAGTATGGTAACTAGAGTTTTGGATTAATTCATCAAACACACTTTTGGTATAACTAAGTACTATATGGAATAGAAAACGCTTGCTGATAGGGACTTCAAAGTGTAATTGTACTGATTCTGTCAGTTTGGTGGGTTTAACATCTCTGTCATGTGATGTTGATGTGTGATGTGGTGATTTTAAGGAGACAAAAAATGATTTGATTTAAAAACATCGAGCACACTTATTAAAACAATTATAGATTTGACAAAAGCTGTGGAGAATCGAACCTAAACTATGAAAGTAGGTGGTTTTGATTTGATTACACCTAAGTCCTAAACGCCAACACCAGTTTAATACCCGCAATACATAATAAGTAGGTAAAGTGCTGACTCTCAAAGCCTTAACTTTGGAGCGTATTTACATAAGCACGGCATAAATTTCTGGTCAGAGATGCAGTCCAATGGCATTCTACAAATAATGGTACCATACATTACTATGATATACGCCTACAAAATGGGCCATTACGGAGTCAGGCCGCAGTAACAATGCCCATAATTCTCCTCGACTTCATTAACAGGCCTCCATTTGCATGACAACGTCGACCTATGTACAGCTATAGGTCGCGAGAGGATGTTGGTGGCTGTACTTAGGTTATACCACTTTAGGCTACAACTCATCATCACATTTTATAAACAAAACGCAAGCCAATCTGATTCTTACTCCACTGTGATAAGGGAGTTATCGAGTTTGTGAAAGGTAGGTTTATTTTGGGTGATGCTGTGTCGGGTAGGCGGTACGAGTTGGTCTCTCTCTGCGGGGCGTGGCTACGTAGGACACGCCCCTCGTTTTCCATCGCTACGATTTTCCCGTAGTCGTTGCTACGAGGCCTACGTCGTGTCTACGGTCTACGGCATGAAATTGCCAATCTCTTGTATTGTGTTTTTACTACAGTACGAATGTAAAGCTCTTAATTATCTTTGTACTCTGAATTTCTACAAGTACTAACAAAAGCTAAATCTAACAGATTTTATCATGCATTGATTATTTTAAAAAATAACAAGGCAATTTTTTTTTATTATTTATAAATTAAAATCGTATTATATTTCATTACATAGCAAACAAACGCCATTAAAAATCATTTCTAATTTGTACAAAAAACAACAAATTAATGAAAATCTAAAGAAAATATGTACTTACTACATAATTGTGAAACATTTTGGATGTTATAGTGTACCTACATGCTTCATTTCTCAAGTTACCTGAATATTCAATAGGAAAAAAAACGACTGAACTAATTATCTTATTTATGGCATCAAATTATATAGCTAAATTTTTGCTAGCAAGGCTTATAATACAGGCTCAATAAGCCTCTTGTTTTACCCTTATGGGTTATTAAATCTGGTTTCTTGTGCACCCATAAATTTTAAATAATAATAAAACTTATCGCTTTTAGGAATATTTAAGATTACGCAACTGTTATTTATTTATTTGTGCCATCAACACAATATACACCTATAATTGTAATGTTTGCGGTTGTTTGCGATGATAATAATTTATCAAAAGAAATTTCAACATCAAACTCCTACAAAAAAAATTAATCACTAATTTTATCGCATTATAATACTAATGAAGATATGTACCTATTACACTACCTACTTTTAGATAAGTAGATTAGGTACAAACTACTACATACCTACGTCAGAAGTCAGTAGGTAGCATAATGCAACATTGTTGCCTTCCTGTTTATAGTTAGATTACTTGCCCTACACGATTAAGTTACAATTTAACCATAATCCGGTGATTGTAACCTTATCACGAAACATTCTCATACCAACAATATATTTTATTTTAAACTAGCTGGTGCCCAAGTCAAGTCAACCTTGCGCTATCATTTGTAGGTATATTTTTCTCAACAAAACATAGTAAGTATTCGTGAAAAAAAACGGTTTTTAAAATGTTTTTAATCGATTTGAAGTAATATTTGGGTGTGGTTTTGCGCAAACACCTAGGTACTCTAAGAATTCAAAAACTTTTATTTTATTTTTAAGGAAAACCTACAGCTTTTGACAATAAATATGACTACCTGTCACCATTACGTATGGTAATCAAGACTTCATGTCTGCGCTAACTTTTAATAAGATAGACAGTTATACCTACCTATTAGAACCGGATCAGCCAATTATAGGTTTTCACGAATAGTGACTATCTAATTAAGATAAGTGGAATCAAAATAATTCTTACTTAAAAATTGGTTCAGTCATATTCATAATTCAATAAGATCACAAGTAGATAAGTATCATTTAGAATCGAAAACTACATAAATCTGGTGTAAGATAAGACTACTACTACTTTAACCTGGTAACACCCACTGCAGGGCATAGGCTTCCTTCATGTCATGCCAGCGTCCTGGGTTTTTCTCACCCAGGTGTTTACCGCGACTTTAACAATATCGCGCTTTTGAAAGATAGGTAAGTATATATATGATAATAAGTTAATTAATAGATAAGACATCAAAAGTAGCATCTTAAAAAATATCGAATAAGTTAGGTGTATAAATCTTAACAGTCTTTCACATCGACCTCGTTTTTGCAAGACTTGCGCAATCACTTCGCTGTTGTTGTTAACTTGCATGTTGCAACACTTCATAAGTCAATGGACCGAATCTGTGACACCAAAGTCACATTTTTATATATATTATAGGTATTATATTGAAGATACGTATAACCTCACCCATAGGAAAATCCTTCGGTTCCTTACAGCTGCAGGTTTTACCTACCTAGTTTTGAACTATGGACGTACTAAACGAACGGGTGATTTATAAACAAGTGTCGTTAATCACCATTTATGTCGAAGTCATATTATAGCAACAAAAAAAAAAAAATAAAGCAAAATATGTACCTATGTATGTATAATGTATTTCCTAAGGATAAGCCCGGTCATACTGAGAGCATGGTAGCTGCTAGACAAGCCTATTCCATCTAAAACTATGGCTCAGTAGGCCTATCCAGTCGTGCTTGCCGTCCTATCCTAGACTCTCAAAACCTACCAGATTTTAAATCACGTTCAGTTATAGTAACTCATCGGTAGTCTGTGGTATTTCTTGTGAACTGATTTGACTATGACGTTATTGATAAGATTTAATAAAACTGTTATATCAGCCCACAAGAAATGCCACAGAATACCGATGAATTACTATAGAAAGAAAGAAAGAAAGAAAAATCATTTATTGCCTAAATATAAACTAATGGTTATACAATAGAGTTTTATATAACTAAGTACATTTAAAATATACATAATATTTAAGGACGTGCGATGGGTATTTTATTTGTCCAATTCCCAATCATAGTATAGTAGAAACTGAACGTGATTTAAAACCTGGCAGGTATTAAGAATCTAGGATAAGCCGGCAGGCACTACGTTCGGTATATCGAAGAATGAATAAGTAATGGCCCATGGCCATGTGTAAATTAGGTCATTTTTATGCCTGATTTATTTAATCACTTACTATTCCAACTCATAGTAAAGAATACCAGTGTAGAAAATATACTTACAATTTATAAATAGTCGGGAAAATGACAGTAAGAAGGTAGCTACATGATCTTTGCAATAAGTATATACCTACTCTTCCCGGTACCAAGATTAATGCATTTTAGCTAAGGACTTAACTAAAAGAATTTAAGTAGGTAATTTCTTTAATTATTAGGTAATTTCCGATCTTTCAAAGTTAGATCGTGACAGAGTTAAAAATCGGATTTTTTTTACTATCACTATGAAAGATTTTAAAGATTTTTCAAAGCAAGCTTTTCTAAAACGTACATCATATAAATGTATACTTAACTAAGTAATTGATTATTATCAGGATACCTACAAGAAACCAGGAATTTATAAGATTGTCATAAACATTCAGTCGAACCGACCCTCCAAAAGATATTATAGGTAGGTACTACTTATAGTCATTATATCAAGCAGCGTAGCACTTAGCGCCATTTCGTAATGTCTGGCATATAAATATTATTTTTATATTATTTTCCTGTGTCAATTTTGCATAATTATGTATTAAGATATTAATGAAAACTTATTTTAATTCCTATATAACCTAAAGTCTTCAGGGATATTGTAGTTAGTTAAGTTAAGTATCATGACAATTATCGTTATCCACAAAGCTCTGGTTTAGTGTTCCAGATAACCGACTGGCCTAATTAGTCAATCAATACTAATAGAAATATTATATTAAAGGTATGTAGTGAGCTTTTTATGGAGTTAAAATAAAAAAAAATGTTTAAGTTTTTACATAATTTATTAGGAAAACACAAATCCTCCTAAAGATAATAATTTTAAGGTAAGTAGTTAGTAACTAGTTATTTACAATTACACGATAAATGTTGTTCGAGTCATTTTTATCTTACGAATAAAGTTTTAATTTTAGTAATACAAGAGTAACGACGCTTATCATATCTTACGACACAACCATACATTTAACACGGTGTTAGGCCTGTTCCTGACGGAATTCATGGCCTTATTGTTCCACCATAAAATAAACTATTAAACTGGAACCGATAATAATTAAACTTCAAACTTAACAAAAGCACGAGCACTGCAGCTTCGGGTAGCAGGCCGGCGGCGGCGGCGGCGGCGCAGCGCGCTACGGGCGACGGGGCCTAGTAGCGCTGCCACGCGCACGAGGACGAGCCCCGCGGCGCCGCCCCCTGCCGTCACAGCTCCGAGAAGAACTCCGGCGAGGAGTGCGGCGTGGGCGGCGCGTGCTGGGGTACCGCGTGCTCGCGCCCCACCAGCGACAGCCGCTGCTTCAGCACGTCGCGCTCGTGCGTCACGCGCGCCACCTGCAACTGCAGCATGTGCAACTCGTCCTGCAGCGATCGGTTCGTGATTTCCAGCTCCTGCCTCTGCTGCAGCCGTTTGCTTCGGCAGTTCTGTGCGTAGCCACGGTTCTTCAGCGTCCGCCGCTTCTGTTTTAGGCGCGTCACGTCTTCGCGCGGGAAACCGTGTAGCCGCTTGTTCAATTCGCGCACGCTCAGCGTCATCAGCAAGTCATCGCTGATCAGATCGTCGCCGATCGACGATGGGTTGTAGGAGGGGTGCATGCCGCCTCGTGGAGACATCGCCGAGCACGAGCTCGAGGGCCGCATCCCGACTTGTTGCATGTGGTGGCCCTCCTCTCGCCAGTCGCGGCGGTCCCACTCCTCGAAGTTCCCGCAGGGCACGGTCCTCATGTCGAGCGGCTCCCGCATGTGCGGCAGCCACAGCACGTCGTCGACGAGCGCGGCGCGACACGGGCTGCGGACGAGCGGCGCGGGCGGCGTCTCGGGCGGCGTGCTGGGGTCCACGGCGACGGCCACGTGCGGCTGAGGGTAGGGCCCCGCGTCCGGCCAGGGGCGGCAGGCGCGCGCGCACGCCGGCGGCGCCGGGGCCGAATCGACAATGCTCTCGTGCCATCCGGAGCGTAGCGGCGGCTCTCGTTTGACGAGGTTGTGGTCCTCCAAGTGGTCGAGTTCGAAGTTCTGCACGTACTCATCGGCGAGGTGGTCCTCGTCGGGGTCGTGGTGCGGCGCGTGCGGCGGGTGCTGCGCCGGCTGCGGCGGCAGGGTCTGCATCTCGCTCGCGTGGGAGCAGTCGCTGTGCGCGTGCTCCACCATGAGGCCGTG
Organism: Ecliptopera silaceata; assembly: GCA_932527185.1. Lineage (NCBI taxonomy): Eukaryota > Metazoa > Arthropoda > Insecta > Lepidoptera > Geometridae > Ecliptopera > Ecliptopera silaceata. Next base: position 6,871,134 of record OW052192.1, read on the forward strand.
CGGGGCGCACGCCGGCCGGGATGATACTGCCGCCGCGAGCCAGGGCGGCCGGACTCCGCCCTCCGACCCAATGACGATCCGCGACGCGCGCATTCAAACACTAGTCTTTATTTTCACTAACATAAGTTCTAACACCGGGATAATATCGTAATACAATATAATCACAACATGACACACATTACGAAACAAACACACACAAGGTTCATTACATATGTGCTTACATGGCAGTTTCACGCTACAGTCGTACTTACCTTTCTACCTACTTGTTTATGTTTATTGATACAACTAAAATACATAGGTAATTTTTTGCGGCTGTTTGCTTGGTTCGATTAACAATGCAGATTATTATTTTTAATGAGGGCCAACATGCACGGTATAAAACCTTGTACTTACCTAATTATTAGGTATATGTGCCATGCCTATATCAATCTTAATTCATTCCAATGCTTGTCTATTCAAAATATTTCATTTCTAGCAACATCAATTTAGGTGTGTATGTAGATTCAACAAAGTACCTACCATTGAAAATTATGTACAAATAATAATGTGTATTGTGACGCAGATTCTACATATAGATAGGTACCTAAATATGTTCTGCTCATAATTTTTGTATTTAGATAGATATAAAAAACATATACTGCTACTTATAGGTAAGTACTTAAGTAAATAAAATCCGTAACTCTTCTACGTAACGTAGGGGAGTTACGGATTTTATAATATAGGTAAGTACTTAAGTAAATAAAATCCGTAACTCTTCTACGTAACTACGTAACGTAGGGGAGTAGCACTTGGTCCATAATTTGGTACCTATGTACAAAAGCATTATTTTATGGTTCCCAGCAAAATATAAACCTCATCTCATTCGAAAGATGCAGAGATGTACGAAATCACTCGTTTTCAAGGATTCGTTCGTATTTGTTATACTATGAGCCCTATATAAATATTACTGTAGTTTAAAAAGTTGGACAATCTTGGTATCCTACAGTATTTTTAATCAAAAATAAAAAAACACCATAAATCAACACAGTAATAAATCAAAACAGGCAGTAAGGTGGCTAACTGTAGAACAAAGTGATTTCACGCGTGGCCGCTCCGAGGGCAACAATTCAGCATAATTCCGATTACATTTAATCACAGAATGGGGTGAACTCTAAACAACCCTTCATTATTAACCCTAAATAATTGAAACGATGTGCCTATTAGTGTTGTAATTGAGTAAGATACACAGTTAGGAATCAAATCTATTTTTTTAAAAAAGCTTTGAGCAATATTTTTTTTATTTTCACGATATAAAGTGAGATAATGCATTATTGACAGATATCTGTTTATATGTAAGTACCTAGTTATGTTACACCCTCTTCCCTCTGCCTTAGCTTAAGATAGTTTATAATATTTTGCTGAAATGCATCTTCAATGCATTTCATAGAATTAGATTGTTTTTGCTGACGAGCCGTCTGGCGTCTCGAGACGGGCTCATCCGCTCTTGTCATTTTAGATTCATTAGTTAAGTTACCTCCAAATCGGTATAGCGTATAAGTTTTAATTTTACTTAATTAAATAATTTTCAAGTTTTTTTAAAAAGCTTTTATTACGTTCCGAAAGCAACAGTGGCGCAGCCGGCGCGGATTTTCTTGAAAATCACGGAGTTTTTCGCGTTTTCCGATATCAAAATCTGTCAGAAAATCGTTGAAATAAAATTTCGTGTAGAGTGAATCCGACGAACCAAATAAATAACTCGCTATACGGAAAAAGCAAGCAGTATGGGAGTAACGGTCGGTTGGTGAGTAAAACTTTTCGCCATTCCTTTCCCTCATCCTCCTATATTGTGCGTTTATTGTAATATTGTTATACTTGAGATTGGAACTCTCTCATTGTAACTGTTTGGTAATCTTTGTATAAAATTCTACAAGGTTAAACCGTGTTCTCAAAATAGAACAAACATAGAGTTAAGAAAAATTGATGCGGTATATTCGATCTCAAATCGATCTGCTTTTTATAAGATAAATAAATGTGTTAATTAAAGATTATTGATCTAAAATCGATCTAATCATTTTATATAAGAAATAAAAAAATAAATGTGTTAATTAAAGATTATTGATCTAAAAATCGATCTAATCATTTTATATAAGAAATAAAAAAATATATAATTTTAATAAAAAAAAAAAAATTAATTTTAAAAATTTAATTTTATCATTCCTATTTTAATATTGCTTGTTTCTTTTACTTATTGTATTTTTGTGTGTGTTTTAATTTTGTGTATTTTTGTGTAAAAGTGAGTTGCCACCTCCGAATTACTTAGTGCTCGCGATGTCGGAACCAGTGATTAAACTTATTCCTAGAGAAGTCTCTCAATTAATTCCGCTTTTTAAAGGCGATAAAAGACAATTAAATTTATATTTGAGAAAATGTCAGTATATAATCGATCGTTATGGTAAAGCAGGTGATGAAAATCAGAATCTTTATGTTTATAATGTTCTGACGAGTAGATTAACAGAGGAGGCAGCTGCTCTTTTATCAGAACGGGAAGATATTGTGACTTGGTCAGAATTAAAGGAACTACTCATCCAGCATTTTGGAGACCCGCGTAGTGAAGCGTGTATTAATATCGAATTAGAATCTTTAAAAATTAAATCAGGTGAAAGTTTTCTTGATTTTTGCAACCGAATTCAAAGCGTTCGATCGCTTTTGATGTCAAAGGTAAACGTGATTGCGGACAGTGACTTAAAGCGTGCTAAGTTAATAATTTACAACAATACAGCTCTGAATGTATTTTTATACAATCTACCGGAAAATATGGTTCGCGTAGTGAGACTAAAAGCTCCAGCAACATTGGAAGCAGCATTGACTGTCGTACTTGAAGAAGTGAACTTCTTAGAACAATATAATATGAGGAATAAAATTCATGGTAGTAGACAGATTGAACCTACACCAGGTTCAAGGCCATTAACAACTGAGTTCAAACCAATGTTCCAAGGTAATAACAATAATCAGCCCAAATTTAATTTTGGTATACCCCAAAATACACAGATTAGGACGCTAGGTCAACCACAAAATAACGGTACATTCCGCCCACCAACATTAGGATATAAACCTCAATTTGGTGTTCAGCCACAACAACAAACTGGCCTTCAGCAATTCGGCTATAGGCCTCCTCAACAATTCGGCTATGGGCCCCCTCAACAATTCGGCTATAGGCCCCCTCAACAATTCGGCTATAAGCCCCCTCAACAATTTGGTTATAGACCGCCACAGCCATTTGGTTATAGACCGGAAGCTAAACCATATGTTCAGCCTCCACGCACACAGACAAGTGACGTTACGATGCGAACAGCAGCCCCTAAGGCACCAGAGCAAGGTTTTAAATTGAATGAACTGACCACTTAGTCCAGTCAAATTATGGCTAAAAACGAGTTAAATTAACATGAGCGAACACAGTTTGGGGACTTTGAGGATCGATAGGGGGGTGTATTCTGAGCATACATTCCAATTTGAGGGGTTGTACTGAGGTCAGCTCAAGTTCATTTCGATGGAAACGCGTTTCATTCGATATCTCGAGAATGGTTGGTGTTAGGCGAAAAATTGTTGAGACCTTTTCTTTTCCAAACAAAATTTACAAACTTTTTTATTTGAAACTTTTTTTTATAACATTAATATTTTTCAACTTTTTACTCCCGCAAGGCAAAAATTTTACTTTTTTTTCCATTTTTCGTCGTTTTCTCCCCAACCATTCAATTTTATTAAATTTTACCGATCATCAAAGTGTAGATCTTTTAATTATGAACAGTTTTGTCCTTAAACTTTTTTCCGTAGTGCCAATACCTTCGGAGTTAGATATTACTTTACCGATATATTATTATTTTTATAAATTATTTTTCTATCAATAAATGTGTAAAACAGTTTTAATTGTTAATTTACTTCTTACCCAAATTAACCCAAAAATTAACCCAAATTAAATACTTAATTTTTAAATAGTTTAATCGATTGACCTTTTTATATTGCGGCAGTGGCGCGGATTTCGCTCGGTAAAGTAATATATAACTCCGAAGGTATTGGCACTACGGAAAAAAGTTTAAGGACAAAACTGTTCATAATTAAAAGATCTACACTTTGATGATCGGTAAAATTTAATAAAATTGAATGGTTGGGGAGAAAACGACGAAAAATGGAAAAAAAAGTAAAATTTTTGCCTTGCGGGAGTAATAAGTTGAAAAATATTAATGTTATAAAAAAAAGTTTCAAATAAAAAAGTTTGTAAATTTTGTTTGGAAAAGAAAAGGTCTCAACAATATTTCGCCTAACTCTAACCATTCTCGAGATATCGAATGAAACGCGTTTCCATCGAAATGACCTTGAGCTGACCTGAGTACAACCCCTCAAATTGGAATTTATGCTCAGAATACACCGCCCTATCGATCCTCAAAGTCCCCAAACTGTATTCGCTCATGTTTATTTATTTCGTAATTTGACTGGACTAACTATAGAATATGAACCTTATTATGATGACAGTAATAATTATAATGACGTGAACGAGTTTAAGGACTATGATGATGATTATGATAACTCGGAAAGTAACGTAAAAAATTATGAAATTGAACAAACTGATGAAACTGAGTATCCTGAAATTTTAGAATTAAATTGCGATCCAACTTTAAAACTTCCTTATGTTCACATAAAAGAAATAAACGCAAATATGATAATAGATACTGGAAGTATGCGATCCTTTTTAAGCCCTCGAATTGCGAATAAATATTTCAATGACTTTGTTCAAAAAGAACCATTTCATGTGGTTAGCACCCACGCAACAAGTAGACACGATGAAGTAATTAAAATCCCTCTCTTGCCTACTTTTGCATCTAACGATTGGCATAAATTCTATATATATGACGTCGACCCACGTTATGAAGGTTTAATAGGAAATGACCTTCTTGAACAATTAGGCGCAATTATCGATTTGAAAGCTAATGTTTTAAAGACGAATGCTACTTGCATTCCAATAATCAGTAACAACCTAAATTATACAATTGACATACCAGCTCAGACGGAGAAAAGAGTAAAATTACCAATTGATCAGTATTCAGGTGAGGCTATCCTTGACGCAAATGATTTAAAAATGCCTAGTGCATTAGTAACCTGCATAAACGGTTACGAAACTACAGTCATTCAGAACACATTAGATGAACCAAACAAACCGACGGTCAAACAACCCTTTACTGTGACTAGATTCGAAAATGATGTGACAAACTGTGACTTAAATTTTATTAGACCAACTAACGACATTGAAATTGATCAACTGTTACAGAAAAACTTAAATAAAATCAGACTAAGAAAGCCTAATTTCAAAATACAGCTAGACAAATCGGAAGTTTTACGTAAGAGAGAAGACTTAGGACATACGATTACTAAAGATGGACTGAAACCTAACAATGACGAAATTGAAGCGGTATTAAAATATCCTATACCTAAAACGACTACTGAGATTAAGACTTTCCTAGGACTTGTAGGATACTATAAACGATTCATAAAAGACTTCGCTAAAATTACTCAACCATTGACAGCCTGTTTAAAAAAACGCAACAGAATAGTAATTAATCAAACATACATTGACGCATTTAATAAATGCAAAGAACTTTTGACGCATGCCCCTTTATTACATTACCCGGACTATGACAAACCCTTCGATGCCTTATCTGGAATAAAAAATAATATTTCTGGTGACGAAAATCAATCAATAACAGTTATCGGTGATGAGAAGGAAGAAAAGCTTAAAGAACATTTACATGATGTAGTTAAACAGGTAGGAAAGCTAACAGCTGAAAAGAAAAAGAATAAAGAAAAGAAAGGTGGTGAAAATGACGTAGAGTTGCCCATAGGTAAGATAGTTTACGCTAATGACGTTAACGAATGTAAGAGTCAGGATACGGCACGTTATGTAAAAGCGAAAGTAGTAGGTGAACCAGAAAGAAATGTATTGCCTATACAGGTAGGAGAAAGAAAAACTAAAGCTCCTATTAAAAACATCAAACGCCCTTCACAGGTGCAGTCTACTGCTGATAGTAATGCCGTCGCTGGCCCTTCATCTTCAAAATCTTGATGAAAATCCAGGATTACTTCCAATTAAACAAGGACAAGCTTATGTACAAACCGATCATTGGACTATAATTAAGGTTATTAGTTTGGAAAAGATTTACGATGACTTTAATTACGTATCTACGAATTATGAACAACTATGTAAACTAATTAACTGGAATGTTTCTTACTCTCACGATTTTAAGAGTGTGAAATTACATACAGAGTTTATTCGCCATATAACTAAAGAAAAATACCGACAACTTGTTCCACAACAGCGTTTTAGGAGAGGTCTCCTTAATCCTTTGGGTTCTCTTATAAAAATTATTACAGGAAATCTTGATCACCAAGACGCGATTAGAATTGACAATCTTACTTCTCATTTGAATCAAAATGATATCGTAATATCTAAAAAATTAACCCTGGTCTCTAAAATGTTTGACAGCTTTATAAATGTAACCGGAACTATTGATCAAAATACATTAAAATTGGATAACCGTTTAAAAATCACTGAAAAAATGTTAAGTGATTTAGCCGTTACGCAAAATAATTGGACTTTTTATACATTTGTAATAGGATTATTTAACGTTTATACAAGCAGTTTCCACACTATATTTATTAGACTTAGTGAAATTGAAACAGCTCTAGCATTGAGTAAAGTCTCTATATTACATCCATCTATCGTGAACTCTACAGAACTCTTGTATCATTTGAAATTGATTTCTAACTCTCAAACCTTAGTATACCCACCTATAGAAGAAAACTTATTGAAATTAGAGGAAACTATTTGTGTAAAATCTTATATTAAGAAAAATCTAATTACGTTTATTATGGAAATTCCTTTAACAGATAGAGATATTTATAATTATTACAAATTGTACTCCTTACCAATTTTCCATGAATCCGAGAATAAGACCTTATCCATATTTCCTAAATACCCGTACCTTTTGGCGAAAGGAACGAAATACTTACCGATCGTGAAACCGTGCCGCCCGTTATCAGCTGGCGACCATTTCCTGTGTAACGCAGATCACCGAGCTTTGTACCATGAAGCTTACCTGTATCGAACAGCTCATGAGATTCGACGATGACCCCACTCATTGCACGCAACATCAGGTTCAAATTGAAGAACTTAAGATCCAGCAAGTCAACTCTGACAGTTGGATCCTGTATAGCAGACTGAAGACGACGCTTACCAAGCATTGTGACAGTGACGTCAGCAAACTGTCAATATTCGGCACATACCTCGTGACAATCGATGAACCATGTGATTTGGAAATCAATGGAATTCGCATAAGCCACCGTATCTACATAGAGACGGACGTTGTGGAGCCGATTCCACTAGTTACCTTACCACAGCTACGTGTGGGCGCAAATCTATCCAGTGCACGCGCACTCAATCTCAACGGCGTTAATCTAGATGAAGTGAAGTACATGGCGTACTCCTTAAAACATTCTTCAGTGATCGAAAGTGTTTTAAATGAAAGAAATGATTTTAAATTCAGTGAAAATTTAGGATATGTATCTTTAAGCTTAGTAATCTTAAGTTTTATTGCATTTGTGTTTTATGTGTTTCGACTCAAATTGTTGAATAGCATACCGTGTGTGAAAAATTATCGGAACCAATCTCAAATCGATCGTACCGATAATTTTCCTCTTAGGGATGGAGGAGTTATGTTACACCCTCTTCCCTCTGCCTTAGCTTAAGATAGTTTATAATATTTTGCTGAAATGCATCTTCAATGCATTTCATAGAATTAGATTGTTTTTGCTGACGAGCCGTCTGGCGTCTCGAGACGGGCTCATCCGCTCTTGTCATTTTAGATTCATTAGTTAAGTTACCTCCAAATCGGTATAGCGTATAAGTTTTAATTTTACTTAATTAAATAATTTTCAAGTTTTTTTAAAAAGCTTTTATTACGTTCCGAAAGCAACAGTACCTAGTCTGTTTTTATTACACCGTCACTAACGAACAACCTTAAGTTGAGTCCATCCTAAGGGTGCCTGGAAGAGATCGCTCATAGCGATAAGGCCATAAGAAATATCTCTGTTATCTGCTTACATCATGTGGTTTGTCTGCTTATTTTATTTATATAACGATTTTGTGAAATTTAACAAAACTTTTGTTTTGCCATTTCATGAGAATACATGAATTAAAAACTGACATAAGTACTTATTTTGACGTTGTTTTGTATCTTATTTGTAATCGACAGTCCATGGACTGCTTCCCTAGGTACCTTACCTACCTACGACCTACGTAGAAGATGAACTAAACTATTCATATAGGACAAAAATATTTACTTACTATATTTATCTCTGAAAAAGTCACACAATCATCTCAAAGAAATAAATATTTTTGTATGTTTAAAGGGACGAATGTTAATCTTTTTGCTCGACATAACTATGTCTAATAGTAATAGTCGTAAGTTTGTTTGTGAATAAAGTTTAATATAAAAAAAAACTATGTCTTGAAGAATGCTATATCTAGGTACTGGCTTGATCATCATACCTAGACATTGATTTGATGAGAATACCGTTTGTTCAGATAGGGTTGAAGCAGTGCGGTGCAGCGACCCGTGGCCTGACGCAGCCGGCGCTGTTTGTCCGCGGTCAACATTGTTAGCGCGCCTTCCTACCGAAGTACCGACCCCCACTCTTGCCAACGCGGTCCATTTTTTGCCAGAAAAACTGACTAGTTTTTCAATATAAGAACCTAGCTTGTAGTATATCATAAGGAGAAGTATATAATCATATTTTAGATAGCAGTCTCGCAGTTTCTGCACGTGAAACCACCAACACTTCTAGGACGAGCATAGATATTATTATCATCGCATCCCGGCGTAGTTAGGCGTAGCATGGCGTAGCATGACGCAGCATGACGTAGCATGGCGTAGCATGATGTTGAATGACCTTGTTTTTGTATTATTTGGTATTTTAACGTATTTCGAAAATTATTAGGGCTTTCTACAACAAACACCTGCGTATTTCTTTTTCTCTTAATAAATTTTTAAGGTCTTTATTTCCGAAAATTTACATCATTTCAAGTAAAATTTACCAGTTGGTAACTCCAAAACCTCGCCTCTCGTCTCCCTTTCGTCAGATATTACATGATTTTCCGACACGTATCCTACTTGTTTGGAAGTGCCTTTGTTAATTGCTCGCTTACAAAGCGGCACATTATTGTTTTAAGCCAAACGAACCGGAGTTCTGAGAGAGAAATAGATAGGTATTTACCCCAAATTATACTTTCACTAGAAAACAAAATTAAACATCTTGGTTTATTTTCAGGACTGTTGAATTTTGAAAATTGACAGATATTAAGGGCGCAAAATCATATATAATGATTTTAGGTATGGTCCGTAGGTAGGACCTACACAGGTCAGTTGGTAGGTATGACCATATTTTAATGAATGACTTTAGGTAGGATGGTAGGTACCTAGACAGATCAGTTGATAATTGTAATTTAGATATTAGCTACCCAAGACTAGCTACTGCAGGATGAAAATAGTTACTTAGACGAGATTTAAAAAATAACCGAATGGTTGGATAAGTTTTTTCCCAGGTGCCCACTAAAAAACGTTCCTAGGTATCTGTATTGTTCGTCAAACAATACGCAGCGATAAGGCAGGAGTGGAGGCAGCCGGCAGGCAGACACGTTCACGAAGCTATCGGAAACTCTTCATCAATTGATCCGGCGCCCACTCGCTACCTACTCCTTGTAAGGGCGTCGCACTTTTTATCCGGGTCGTATAATCCTGTGCAGTTATATTAACATATTTTTATTAGACGGGAATAGCCAATGGCACACAGAGGACGTACTACGTTAGGTATTGCATTGTTCGTATACTGAGAAATATTTAGTAAATAATCTAAGTATCATGTCTTTCTCTCTTTTATAAAGAACTTTCTTACCTAATCAATTAGTTTACCTATATAAAATAAATAAATTAAAATATTCATGGGCATATAACCGCGTCATCCGTTTAGGCAAAGCTTTCTACAAGAACTAAGTAGATTGCTGACAGAATATCTTTTTGTTTTTTTCTTTGTATCATGATCGGAACAATGCTATTGCATAGCATTTTAGCCAAAAAATAACCTAACACTACGCATGCGTAGTGTTAGGTTATTTCGTTACGGAATTTCTGGGTTCGGTCTCCACGCTCAAGGCCCGCGATAGAAGCTATGCAAAAGATCTAACTAGGTAACTACAAAGAGTACCTAGACATAATCATGTAATGATTGTAGAAAAGAGTAGATATTTATTACAGATTACGAAACATGACTCGTGTGGTAGGTAGGTACATCAATGTGATTAGATAAACGATCACTGATCTCTGCACATGCTACTGCAATGTCAGAGGTGATAAGGGCTTCCTTTATCATATACCGATCATGGTCATCTTGAGTGCTAGTCAGCGAATACATAGTGAAAGTTCGTACCGCCCAAGAAGATATTGCGAATTATAATTTCTATACAATAATTGTAAAATGCCCGACGCCTTTGTTAACATTTACGAAATGTAGTCGTACCTATAATGTATCAAAAATTAAACTATAAACAAAAATCTCTACTCCTACAACATACTAACAAAAAAACGGGATATACTAACAACACGAAACACAATCATGTAAGTAAATATGGGTAGAATAATAAATGCATATAAATAAGAAAATATTTGATTTAATAATTTCACTTTTGTAAATTGATAAAAATTCATGATATAATAAAAAACATCGTATATTCTATCACAATAAATTAAAACCCGTCCTTAATTAAGGCCCTCGCAATTTTGTGTGTTTCGTAATACCAAAAATATAAAATAAACTTTTTTTTCCAAGTGTAATTATGTTAGAAAAAAAAGAAATGCAAGTATAAAACATATAAGTCGTCGTTTTGAATATGAAACAAACATTTTGATATCATTTAATATTTATCTCAAAAATACACAAATCTTTAATCACATATAGAAATATGCTGAAATATAAAATATGTAAGCTTTATTTTATGTAATCTTGGTATTACGTTTGCAGGGCCATTCATTCGTCTAAAAGCGTTTTTAATAACAAAATATCTATGTATATCAAATGTATTTAAACTTAACATTACCAGTAACACTTAAATAAGACCGCAGTGTCATCTATAATTTGATCGTGCAAATAATATGACACTGCATGGTTTAATATTTAACTTGTATGCAGTTTTTGCATTTTGTAACAAAAACCTACTCTTATTTTAAACAACATTTAACATTTTGTACAGAATTTTTCAAAATAACATTGATGTAGAAAACCACTATAATTATATTGGAACAATATTATTCTATTTCGGTATATAATTATTGATATATTTATTAAAATCTGACATGTGACATGGTAATATCACAATTCAATTATTCAGTCTTAATAATAAGAATTTCTGAACTTACTATTATAATAATTCATATTATATAAAAATACTATAAAAATTGTAAATAATATAAAAATGTAACACGTAAGCAAATGCCATTATTTTGTAAATATTTCTAAATGCCGAAATCTCATAATTGAATCCAACGAATTCACACAACTTCTATAATTACATATTTTTTTTGGCATTTTCCACACTAATATTTTCATTTATTTGGTTCCATTTCGAGACTTATTTCAAGCGCAGCCAGTTATTGATTAACTACTATAAATACATGGAATTATTAAATCACATTAATAATGAAACTATAAAAAATATGTGATAATGCATACAACCTGCTTTCTATTATCCTATTCTATAAAAAAAAATAGTTTATAACAATCTCGTAGCCTCCAAACATCTATGCGTTTACTTTTGAAAGTTCAGCAACGCATAGTCGTGGTAGTACATCATAATACAAAGCGGTTGACCGATGATGAGTGAACTCCAGATAATGATGTTTCCCCAACGAGGTCCTAACTCGACCTCTACTCGACGGGATATCACTGCGAGCGGCGGCTGAGCCATCATACCTAGGAAAGCCCAGATTCGGAACATTTGAAGAGGAACACTCACCTAAAATAAAAAATGAAATATTTGATACAACTACTATTATAGTATTTACAAAATATACGTTAATATTTATAAAATACATAACAAACAGTTGTGCTATCAGCTGACGGCTACAAGCGATTAGGATAGATATTGATACAAATCAGAACCAATCGAATAACCTTACATAAAAAACCTTACATAAACCTACTTCGAATTCTTTCGAAGTAGCTTTATGTAATACCTACATACTGTTTGATATATACAGCAAGAAATACAATAGATATTTTATTTGCCATCACATCACACAGTTTGTTTTTGATGGGGTTCGAACCCACGAATCAGTATACTGATTAAAATTCTCTAAACTCAAAAGACTTGTGCTAACTTTTCATAAGATCTCATAAAAAGTTAGCGCAGACTTGGAAGCATCGATTACCATATTGACTTGAAGTATTGATTACCTTTTTTACTAGAAGTATTGATTACCTTTTTGACTTGAAGTATTGATTGATTAGAAGTATTGTAAGTAATGATGACATAAAGTCAACGCTAACTATTTATAAGATAGGGGGTTGGTATATACTTACCAAGTATTCATGAAAGAAAGCAGACACGAAGAACACAGCCAAACCGGCCGTTCCCTTGCTATACCCCATATCAGTTATAGGTATGTACAGATGACGAAGTGCCCATATATGCACAGGGGAATTCCAACTACTCCAAAATGTCTTCATGTTCGTTGCATTCCACCAATCTCCGTAGAACTTGCGATCAGCAAACTGAAGAATCTCACCCATTAGGTTCAGGAATGAGTGGAAGTTTAGGTAGAAGAAACACAGCCATATCAAATGATTTGGTACCTGAAATTTTAATAAATAATTGTAGTGGAAATTGTGGTTTGATATTTATGTTTTTAAAAGATTTGATTTGATATTAGGTGTCAAACTAACAAGAGCTGTACCCCAAGTACGAGTTTGTGCGCACACGGATCGTAGAGACGCAATCGCCGATCGCCACCGATTTTGTATGGAGATCCATGCAGCGCCTCTATAAGATTTCTTATGAAGCTTGGATTTCCATACATAATCGGTGGCGCTCTGCGATCCGTGTGTGCATAAACTCGTACTTGGGGTACTGTATTATTTCGTTATTAAACTATTTATTGTATCTACTACTATTTTTATCAAGATTTATTTATCTATATATATATAGGTATACCGAGTACTTATCTACTTTGAAACTTATCGGGATCCTTTTTAAGATGTAATAAGAATTAAGATAACTTTAACAAAATTTCGAGCAGTTTAAGTATTCATCAAAATGTAAAGGCGTAGAAAAATCAGCAATCGGTTACAGTCAAATAAATCAGTAATCGCAGATTTAGGAAAAAGCTCCAGTTTTTTTTTTAAACGAGTAATATCTGCAAGTAAATTATATTTTTGAAGTGGTGTTACCCACTAGTTTTTATCATGCGACATAAAATCTAAGCTAAGCAAAGATTTTGAACTAAGCTACATGCAAGTTGACTATTAGGTACATACCGCCAATTTCAACATTCGCTCAGTGATCCTTATCAGATTCATGCTCGAGAATGTTTCTAAGGAGTTGATAACAGATGGCACCATCCATTGCTGCAGCAATGCGAATATCAGGTTGATTCCAAATACTAACTCCAGCAGTCTCCTCAAAACAAACCTCTTGCGGATACTGGAATATAATCATTTATATTAAAAAGTCATAGAACAAGAGAAGTCAATGTAATCTTTACAGCGAATACTTTGAAATAAAAATAATAAGCACTATTAACATTGCATTCATAGCAATGCAGTTTGAGGTTTAAAGATGTCAAATCAAATTAGTGAAATTAGTATGTTCTTTTATAAAAAAAATAAAAAGAGTAGGTAATTGTGAAAAAAATGAAAATATTCCATTTATAATCATTTATGTCATTTATTTTAGACTAGGCGTGCATTATAAATTATTTTCCAACAGTAGTCAGTTGGGTTAGCGCGAATAAATCTGAAAATCGGAAACGTATCGAAACAGTGACGTATTTCAGATACACTGCGCGTCAACATCAGCTTTACTGTCGAATGTTGGATCGTTATCGCGCAGTATATCTAAAATACGTTACGTTTGCGATTGTCAAGTTTATTCGTGCTAAACCCTCAGTAGTCTATATAAAGATTGCTTTCTTTACGAATAGACTACTGGATTCAGTGGTCTATGTAAAGGTCTATTATTCGGTTGTTATAATAAAAAGGTATTTCACAAAATCATGCAACTAACCGAGCAGTGCGAGGAAAGTTTAACTCATAACACAGGGTAGGGGCTAGCATGAAGTAAGACAGATCCCGTAGAGACAAGTTGTCAGGGTACTTCACCAAGCGAGCGGCTGCTATATCGCCATTTCTATCCTCATCGAAGCTCTCTGTCATATAATGATTTATATTAATTACATACAACATAAACGGTACAAAAGTTGGAGTTGTTTAGCAAAGTTGTGATACAAGCGACAGATTATTTCCAGTAAAAAAGTGCAGAAAGTTTCAAATACACACACTTAAAACGATATCCATAGATAGAATAGAAAAAAGGTACAAGTAATGCATAGAAGTAAAAAGGTACAAAAAATTATATAGTGGAAGAACAGTTTTAGACACATAATGTCCCATACCAGGCGAAAACACTGTACAATAAAAAATGCAACAAAATTACAAGTGCGAAAATATACCAAACCAAAAAAGCTAGAAAAGAGTGCCAAAACAGGTATTATTATTTATTTATTTATAACCAATACTATGTTGACTTACGCTCGTGATCAGCGTTCATTAGTTCGTCTGTAAATATTATACGTATATCAATATGCAGTCCAACCAAAACACAATTAAATCCATGTACAAAAAAATATGTAATCTATCAGCTTTACTCAGGTTCTGTCTTAGTTTTACTTAGTAAATTAACAAAATAAGTATAGGTTAACTTACTCCAATTTGGCGCAGATAAGCTTTGTCGTCTCAGAGAGGATTTTAAAGCCTTCGCTTTTTTTGCTGAACGACACCAGTAATTAGTCTGAACATAACTCCACAATTTCAAGAATATTAACAGATAACATAAACAATTTGTTGTCATTCCCACTGAAACAGAAAATTATTATAATTAAAAAATTTAATTATTATATCTTAAAAATATTTTTAGTAAAGATTATGTTTTAAATCATTGTTTTATTTCAACTTTTTTGATAAACATCCCTTGTTATAAGCTCTGCCTTCCATACTGAGCATCTTGGGTTCAATTCCTACCAAGAACAAATAATTGTGTGCTGGTAAACATTGATTGTTCATTCTGTGTCTGGATGTTATTGTTTTGTATGTTAATATTTACATAAAAAAATATACTACAGAAGTATTCTATCAGCAATCTAGTTGCAATAGTACAAGCTTTACTTAGATTGAAACACAAGAAGTGTGAAATGTGCATGCATTTTATAACTAAGAAATAAATTATAAATACCTGAACTAAAAGTGTTTCCTTTGATAAACAGTGATATAACAGGCAGTGATATTACAAATAAAATGTTGAATACTTGCAAACCAATACCAATCCTCTCAGCAATCAAATTCTAAAACAAGCAATAGTGCACTAATAAATACATGTTAATACTCGTACTTATATGCATCACTTGACTTCTACCAACTTTGATGTTCAAATAGAGAGGAAATAATGACGTCATTTTATTTTTCATTGCGATTCATATGCGATAGTAACGCCTCGTTTACACAAACATAGAAATTGGCAGCAATTTTGTGACATAGTGTAGCCATAAGCAAATTGAATTCTCAGAAGCGTCAGATTTATTCTCATGGGGAAGTGAAGAAATCACGGAAATGTGACAATCGTAAATGTAACGTAACATAATTATATGTAAATACTCCGCGATCACGCTGCAACATTAGATAGTCAAGCTGGCATTGACGCGCAGTACGGCTTTAGTATTATGTAAAGTTTAAATTGCAGTCATCTGATAAAATTACAGTGTAAACTCTTTATAACGAAACTCAAGGGACTGAGCATTTTTTGTCGTTATAGAGAGTTATCGTTATATGGAGTGAATAAAACAACAACCAAATTTTCGTCAACACTAATCGATTTGGAAAAACCAATGTTATAGAGAGTTTATCGTTATAAAGAATACCGTTATAAAGAGTTTGCACTGTATTCGTAACTACCCTCTTGAGAACAGTGCAATGTTTATTGCACTGAAAAATAACTGCAAATTTGATCAAAAGAAAATAGTGCAAATTCTACGTGTAACTACTCCATGTTTACACTGCCAAGCATATTGCAGTGGGTGAAACTAATCTAATCTGAACTCTAGTTATCAAGAATTTACAACTGATACCTTTATATTAAATTAATGGTTCCATTTATTAGCCAACTACTAAAACATGCATTTATAAATAAACATGCATATACAAAAATAATAAAATGACTTCAAAGGTATATACAACATAGACTTACCAATGCAATCATTTTCTCAAATAACAGTGCTACTACCACTGGAACCACAGAAACTGAAAATAAGGAAAGAAACCCACTGTTACAATAAAAACATGTATTTTATCATCAAACTAATTTGTAATAGTACAAGCATCGCTGAGTTTGGTAATTTTTTAATTACTTTATTTTTAGTCATTATTATTGTATCTATAGAAAATCTTAGAGCATAAACTTTAAAGCTACTTACAAGTTAGTAAAATCAATGATGGATATTGATATTTCTCCCCTTCATTGTAGCCGGTGAGAACTATGATCCACTCTATTGGGTTTACTCGGAACCCATATCTGGAATCAGAAGAAATAAAAGCTCACATTACATCATGCTAGATATATAGCTTGCTTATAAAGGGTGTTTTTTAGAAGGTTGGTAAAGGCACAAGAGTTATAGAAATGTTGAGAAAGGAACCATGCCCTTCATATATAAAAGCAATAACTGCATAAGTACTTAGTTTTTTCATAAATATTTTGAAAATAAGTTAAAATTATTTGGAAAAAGACACCTGTATTATGAAACTATAATAGTCTGTAGTTTGCTATTTCTGTTAGATTCTTTATTTTATTTTATTTATTCAAATATTTAGCCATAAACTTAACTATTAAACAGATAGATATTTTTTAGTATTCTATAGCAGTAAGTTTATCAACACACTCACTTCAAGATATTTTCAAGAAATAGCCGCACACCACCAATAGAGAGCATTAGGAAGCCCCAGTTCACAAGACCCGTGAAATTGGTGAACTCTGAACTCCATGTAAAAAGGGAATCTCTTGGTTTGTGACATCTGAAACAGGAAAAAGTATAATGGTGTTTACATTCATAGGCGCATCTAAACATAGGTAGGGAGACTAATTAGGGCATGAGTTACAACTGATAACTAAATAAGATCAACACTAACTGTAGGTACAATTGATGGCTTACTTACGGCTTATCCGACTGCAGCTTTCTTGCTTTTTTCTCATTTTCGGTAATTTCCTCTGCCCTTGTAACACTTTGGGCTCTTCTGTAGCGGAGAGCTTTTTCCTCAGATTCACTGGTCATTTTAGATCTCAGAGTCCAGCGCAAAGTGAACTAGTTGCGATATCTAATCAGTTCATGTAGGTACCTAAAATTAAATAGTAAAAAAAGATTCTAATAATGATAGCTCTGAAATAAACATACCGAGCTCTATCTACCCACAGACACAGACAGATTTTTTTTTTTTTTTTTTTTTTTTATCTATTTGCTCTTCCGAGCAGGCTAAAGTTTTAGAACCATACCGCCTAGTCTTACGTAAATGTTTTTCTCTTAAATTAGTTTATTTTCTTTATTATTTTATTAACAACGTCTTCCCGTTCACTTTACACTTCTATCATAAAGCATTCACTTTACAGTTATGTTTTTCCCGCCATCCCCAAGATGGCGGGAAGTCCACTTATATTTCGTACGTTATGTTTTTCTCTTAAGTTAATTTGTTTTCTTCAGTATTTCATGCATTCACTTCACAGTTATGTTTTTCTCTTGAGTTAGTTTGTTTTCTTCAGTATTTTATGCATTCACTTTACAACTTTACAGTTATGTTTTTCCCGCCATCCTCAAGACGAGAAGTCCACTCATTTTTGTACGTTATGTTTCTCTCCTATGTTAACCCGTTTTCTTCAGTATTTCATGCATTCACTTCACAGTTATGTTTTTCTCATAAGTTAGTTTGTTACAGTAAATGTTTTTCTCTTAAATTAGTTTATTTTCTTTATTATTTTATTTACAACGTCTTCCCGCCATCTTGAAGATGGCGGGAATCCAGACACAGACAGAATAGGATAGTAGGAGAACATGTTAACCACAGACTAGACTAGCAGAATATGCTAAAAGTGTTCCACTTCACACACGGACTATTCAATCGATCGAATCGAATAGATATCGATTCAATTCCATCCATTTTAGATGAAGGAATGGCAGTCAACCTTTTTTTTGCCATTCTGACTGATGGTTTGAGTTGTGTCGAAGTCAATGGCACAGAGCCCTTAGTCATTAGTCCGAAGACGCATTTTAAAACTCCCTACTCTCGAGCCGACAGTCGTCTCTCGGATCTCTCTCTCTACTTCTTACAAAAATATAAGGACATCCGAGAGACGACTCACGGCTCGAGAGTAGGGAGTTCTAAAATGCACCTTCAGACTACGGGCTCAGTTATTGACAATGTCAGACATATCTAAACATCAATGTCGAATCTCTCCTCCCTGCTGTCCCGCCCACCCGTTCCTCTCCTCATTCTCTCTCTTTCATTGTGTTTGTGTAGAATGGCTGTGAAAGGTGTGCGTGCTCGTGGTTAGTGATTAAGAGTGAAATGTAAAGATATAAATACGCTTTTACAATTAAATGAGATAAAGCGATAAATCTTTCTATCCACTAAGCGTAGAATTTAGATAAATCATGAAGATTTGGACCTCGGAACACACATTCAAGTATGTGGGAATTTCACTAGCGTATGACGCAACTTGATAGAATCTAAATTTTGGTGTACTGAATAGGTATTAAAAATGTATTCCTCTTCTTTCTAGCCACCCTTGGGAAACGGTTGCCCAGGCTGCCTGGCGCAAATATCCAAACCCCATGAACCCTGCAGTCATTGGAACTGACGTAGTGGAGCGAAAGGTCACTGATGGAGTTTTAATTACGCATAGACTTGTCAGTTCGAAGTGGTTTTTTCCGCGTTGGGCACAAGCAGTAAGTATATATTACAGTCATATTGAAGGTTGGACTAGCAACAAAAACACAACTGGATTTTGCTTCAATGACAAAGGTCAAGTGATAGTAATAATGAGCGTAAAACTTTATGTTTAGATCAATTATAAGCGTATTTACACACACAGATACATTTGTGTTTGTATGGTGCAAATATTAGATGCACATAGTTGGGCAAATATGCAATCTACCTATTTCTTTGTTCTAATTATATCCACTCAGAAGTTAATCATGTGATTTCTTATATTTATCTTTTGCTTGTCACAAACTTGGTATGTAGGTACATTGTTTTTTTTTGCTATTGTTCAATTTGAATTTTACAGAATGCTACTTATTTCAAGCTACAAATTATTTTATATTCAAATATAAAAAAAATATTAAATTATAAAATTCTATTAAAAGGTAGGTAATTAAATAAAATAGACTTCTAATTTTAATATTATAATTTTTATTTTGCAGCTTATTGGAACAGCAAAAATATGCTATGCCACTGAAAAGTCAGAAGTGAACCCAAATGAACGAGAAATGACTTTGAAAACGAGGAACCTAACATTCTGCAACTTCATAGCAGTTGATGAGACAGTGCGGTACACACCACATCCTTCAGACTCCTCTAAAACTTTATTGAAACAAGAAGCTGTGGTCACAGTTCAGGTGTGTTAATAGCATTCTCTACCAGCTAACCTTTGTTTGTTTGTTTGTTAATCAAACGAATTATCAAATATCTGCCTAATTTATTGAGTGCTTCAAAATCTTTAAATAGAAAATTGAATTGTACATTATTCTATAATTAATTATATATTTCAGGGAGTACCACTCAGCAGTTACATGGAAGACTTGTTAGCCAACAGAATATCATTGAATGCCGGCAAAGGAAGACAAGCTATAGAATGGGTCATAGGAAAATTTGACATAGAAATAAAGGAACTCGCAAATTCCGCTTGCAAAAGTACAGATGAGCTACTCTCACAAACCAAGAAATCACTTGATGATATAACAATCACTGCAAGACGATCTATGGATGATATATCAACAAAAGCCAAGCGGTCTCTAGATGATATAGAGAAATTCACAAAGGCAAATCAAAGAAGCTGAAAAGAGGAGTGATTGGTGTGCAAAGCTCTCTAAAAGAGTTAAAACATACCTTAGTGAAGAATTAAACGTTAATTGTACAATAATTGCGAGCATCCTGATTTATTTCAATTAGAAAACATTTCTTTTGATATAATTGCTTACTTTAAAGCATAATTTACATGAAATAACATTCTACATTTTTTACTTAAAATAAATGCAATAGGTAGGTAGTTATAATTAATATTGTGTAGTAGCAACAGTTGAAACTAATTTATGTATAATGTCAATGTCATGATAAACCTGCTTGATCACTTTTTGTAATTGTAGTTACCTACCTACTACATTTAATTTCAGAATTCCATTATGCATTGTCTTTTTTTATTGTGCCCCACATTATATTGTTTAAGATGACAAGTAGGTACTTGTGATCAATGAGTGTTGCTTGCTAGGAATTCATTTTATGTACATAATTAGCACCAGTTTATAAATAAAATTGTTTGGTATATGTAAATGTATGTTTGATAATTTATACAGAGACTAAGCTCTTTTTGTGATATCATTTTTTTAGCTGAACATAGTATTATCTTATCTTCATTGTGTTAGGTATTGTTATGTTTATCACAATTTGAAGTATAGATATTTTGTGTGATATTTAGTTTTTCACTTTATCTAGGTAGAGGTATTCAGGATATGAATAAGTTACACAATATGTAGGTATTTAATTTATTATTTGATGCTATTATTATCTTAGTCATTCTAAGCATATTAATGAACAAATAGATTTTTCCTGAATTCATTTGTTTTAAAGTAAACATTTTGATATAACTATGCTTAAATGAAAAATGACTAAAGCACAACAACTTGGATTTAGTTACACCATAAAAATCAATTAGATATTTTGTGCAATAAATTTTTGTTGAAAATATCTTTATGCTTTTATTTTACTCATACAAACATTTTTATTGAAATAGCTAGCTTACCAATACCTTACATATCTTTTATGAAGCAGAACCTTTTATGAACAAGACATGTTTTTGAATTATAGCTAGATTAAAGATTCAACATTAAAAATAAAGTCTGAAGGAAAGAAACAACTAACAGGGATCTATCCAATTTATGTACTGGTTCCTGATGATGTCATATTACCATTAGGAACATTACCAGACTGGGTTCGAGTAGTAGTAGCTAAATGTGATGCCTTCAAACGGTCCAGTTCATTGACCCAAGAGCGCACATGTTCTAACCGATGCCAAGCCATTTGCAGAACTTTTTGAGAAGCATATCCTGAACCTTCATGAGGTTGGCCAGTAGACACCTGAGTCAAATAATTGATTTGATCACTCAACTTAGACTCCACTTGACTCAGCGTTCTTAGGAACTGTGTGGTGTTTGCTTCTGCTTGTTTTTGTCCTGATTTTTCTTTACTGAGTTCTAGTAGTGCTTGAGCTGAGAAAAAATACCATCAATCAGTAAATAAGGTTTAAAAAACTACTAAGTTAAGTACTAGTTTTTCATTCAGCAGCTTATAAAACCGGGCTAGAAAATATAGCTCTCCTAATAACTATATAATAGGTATTGTATGAACAATGATCCAGCCTATCCTGATTACCTGAGCATTGAAGGCATGTGATAATATCCTTTTCTATTTCATCAAGAACTTGAATTCTTTCCATTGGGGCAGCCATTTCTTGTGTTGTAGATGATCTTCGTTATGTAGTTACGTTAAGGTAAGTTATAAAGTTACCTCCGAGAGAGATGCTACTTTTTCAAAGAATTGTTATATTCTATCATAAAGCAAACTCTTTTACAATTCCCAATAATCTACGAGCAAAGCCAGATAGCGCAAGCAAAGACCATAACAAAGAACATAATATCCTAAGATATTAAGTTCCTTGGCAAAGACTATCAATAACAACTTATGTAAATGTTTGACAGTTTAATTGACAAATTTTAATGTCAAAATTTTATTTTTTTTATTTATTTGCTCCTCGGAGCAGGCTATAGTTTAGAACCATACCGCCTAGTCTTACGTTATGTTTTTCTCGTTACTTAATGTTAGTTTGTTTTCTTCAGTATTCTAAGCATTCGCTTTACACTACAACAATTATTTCATTTTACAACGTCCTCCCGCCATCTTGGGAATGGCGGGAGTCCTAATGTCAAACAAATTATTTAATGTGATAGTGCTGTGCTGTTTGTGCAATAACACGTATCAGAGAAAAGAATAAAGAAATATTATAGTAACTAGGTAGAGTAATAACTTTACTACTACAACTTGAAATTTAATAAATTATACACCCATTAATATTTTGTCTCCATGCTTTACGCTTCGGTGAGTTCCCAACCAGTCACACCAAATCCAGTCACACTGTGACTCGTTGGGAAAAAAATTCCCAACGAGTCACACTGTTACGAGAGTGCGACTGGTTGGGAAATCTTCTTCAAAAAAAAGTTGCAACGAGTTACAGTGTAACTCGCTGGGAAAAAAAAGTCCCAACGAGTCACACCTATTTATATTTTTATAAGTATGTAAATGAAAATGATTTTTTCACGTACTGCATGCTTTTTTTTACTTTTATAATACTATAAGTATCACAAATGGCAAATATCGTGTAATGAACCAAAAAAGTATATTTCGTTAAATTAAATATGTTTATTTATGATTACGAAAAAATAAAAAAGTTTTGAAAAATATGGAACCATATTGACTTGAAGAAAAAAACTAAACTGTATTTAAACTAAAGTAAGTAACTGTATTAGAGAATTAATGGATTTGTTGCTCATAAGGATTTTTTTTCTGCCACTTATCGCGCTGCGGTATCTTTTTAGAGATTTTTTAAATAATAATAAAAAAACGTGTGGCACTCGGGGACTGCCGCGGTCAAGCTATTGCATAGTATGTTTTGCTGGATTACGCATGTGCAATGTTAGGTTATTTTCGTTACGGAATTTCTGGATTCGATCTCTACGCTCAAGGCCCGCGATAGAAGCTATAAAATAGCTTAATACAATAAAAGTTTAGTCAAGTATATCAATTTACAACAAATTTGATGACGACCGATGTGTCGCGGCGGGCGAAGGTCCGCCTGCGACGCGGGAGGTTGCGAGTTCGATTTCCGCCCTGGGATAAATGTTTGTACGATCTGCAAATATTTATTGTTTGTTTTATATGAGTACATTTTATAATATATTTGAGCGATGTACTTCTTCTTCTTCTTGTGGTGTACTACTAAAAAGTGAATAAAGATACATTATATTAATAAGACTATATAAGTATGTATCGAGTTTTCCTAAACTACAAGATTTATGAAAATTCGATGCACGTAAAATACGTTTTTGGTATTTTGTAACCCGAAGGCACGTGCATGACCCCATTCATGACTTTTCTCAAACTTTTGTGGCTACGGACTTGGCCATCACCACCGCTTTCAAAAAACATTCTGTATATCTATCAGTATCTTAAACACTTCAACTTTAATGTTTTAAGCTATTGCATAGAAATTCTAGAAATTCCGTAACGAAATAACCTAACACTGCATGCAAAAAAAATACTATGCTCCAGCAAAAAATGCTATGCAATAGCTTTACCGCGGCAGTTCCCGACTGCCACAAGTCTTTTTTTTACTAAAGAGGCAGTGAGTAGTATTAAATATCGGATGTTATCTTTTTCTGCAAAGCACTTTTTTTTCTACCAATACACTATATGTGCCATTTTTGATAAAAATAACTAAAATAAAATAACATACACATAGCTTTAAGTGAAAAGTCATTTTCATTTTTGAAAATATTAATTGGTGTGACTCGTTGGGATTTTTTTTCCCAACGAGTCACACTGTTACAAAAGTGTAACTGGTTGGGAACTTTTTTTTAAAATAAAGTTGCAACGAGTTACAGTGTGACTCGTTGGGAAAAAAATTCCCAACGAGTCACAGTGTGACTGGTTTTGGTGTGACTGGTTGGGAACTCACCTACGCTTCATATTAAACGTCGAAAAAAAAGTCTAATATACTAGGTACAAATAAGCATTTTAGTTAACTGCTTCCCATAGTACAAGCTGTTTATTTATTTGTAAGTGTGTGTACACAGAGTAGGTTTATTTCTTCTAAGTGTGTGTATTATCTTTGTATGTATATAATATTTTTAATTCATTCCCAAATTTGCTGGAATGGAAGAAAACTTTTATAGGCTTAATGAGCGATTTTCCAGGGAGTGTTCTTATAATACACGATAGATGGCGCTCAACGTCAAATGCATTTCAATGTCAATTGTCAACACAAAAAGTTTTCATATTTTATCTGTGGTGTGAAATTTTTGTCCTAGAAAAAATTCAAAACTGTTTGACAAAAGCTAAAAGTCTTCAATCGTGGCAGAAATCAGAAACCAGTATACAGTCTGTTGTCGTCAAAAGTAAAATCCACAAGAAGGTACACGAATGCTAAAATAAAAGCAAACAAAATTTATCAAAACGCTGAATACACCGAAACGGACGTGACAGGATGATAATGACAGCTACACGACAGAGCTACCAATAGATTATACAGATAAAAAAAGAGAGGGATTTTGATACACTATTTGTCTACTGCCATCTATCGACTATTTTTGAACTATTTTTTTTTTTAAAAGCCATTTGGAAAATCGCTCATTAAGCTCGCTAAATATGTATGAAGAAACATGTTTTATGTTTAAGTTTTACCGATTAATGTTTTAGTTTTTAATAAAAAGATTTTCTGTATGGCTGTATAAATGAATGCACAACAATTTAGATATTTTTACGGCATTCGTGGGTGTATGTGAATCGATACATTTTTTTTGGACATCCCTATCCTCTTCGTTCCTTGTGTTCGTTCGTTCATTGGTTCGTTCCCTTCACTCGGCCATTTTTGTTGCGAGTGTCTTCAGACATGGTTAGTTTTGAGTGTATTTAAATCAATCTTTATCAAAGAAATCATGGTAACTTATTTAATTCGTGTTTGGTTTCGTGATTTTTATGCATTTATCTACAAGTTGCTTATATTATTTTTGTTTCTTGCAAATATTACTAATCCGAAGAGAATGTCTTTGGTCGTGGCTTTTTCTAACTTCTCCCACTCAAATGATGATACAAACTCTATAATATTCATACGGTTAGAACCTGAGTTCTTGTGAAGATTTTTCTAGGGCGGACTGATCAATTTATAACCTAAACGACCTAACGTGATGTAAAGTGTCATAGTTAACCTGCAATTTCGTTTCCAGTCGCACAGGAAGTTTTCAGCGCCTCGCCATGGGTCCATGGGATTCTACCCCAAGAAGAGGTCCCGCCGTCATCGTGGCAAGGTCAAGGCTTTCCCTAAAGATGATGCCAGCAAACCTGTGCATCTCACTGCTTTTATCGGCTACAAAGCCGGTATGACACACGTGGTTCGTGAACCTGACCGTCCTGGATCCAGTGAGTTGATTTCTAACCATATTTTTTGGACATTCATAATGCACATGTTAATTAACTCTCAAAAAAAAAAAAGGGGAAACTATCGACACGGTGAAGAAGAAGAATTAACTCTATTTTTACCATCTTCCAGAGATCAACAAGAAGGAGATTGTGGAGGCAGTTACTGTGATTGAGACTCCTCCCATGGTGTGCGTTGGTGTAGTTGGCTACATCAACACCCCGCATGGTCTCCGTGCCCTGCTCACAGTGTGGGCTGAGCACATGAGCGATGATTGCCGTCGTCGCTTCTACAAGAACTGGTAAGAATTGTGTAACCCCAGACATATAATCTGATCAATTGATTTATTTGAGTAATAGAATATTCAAATATATTATTCAACTTCCCATCTAATTGAATATTTTAAGGTAGTTAAATGTTTTTATTACCCAACTATATTACCTATTCAACTTCCCTTTGATTTGTAGTATATTCTTGTATGTAGTTAGCTGATTCATATTGATTATACTGTTACTAATGAACTGTAATAGCTCTCCTCTCTCTGAAAGAGAGCTTTGTTGTGATATGCCGAAAGCATATTGTTACCAAGCAGTCTCCGCTCACTGAAGAGGCTGCTAGGTTTTTCTTCCAGCATCCACT
This sequence comes from Ecliptopera silaceata, assembly GCA_932527185.1. Classification (NCBI taxonomy): domain Eukaryota; kingdom Metazoa; phylum Arthropoda; class Insecta; order Lepidoptera; family Geometridae; genus Ecliptopera; species Ecliptopera silaceata. Next base: position 6,897,625 of record OW052192.1, read on the forward strand.
GATGTGTGGTCTAATAGGTACAAATGCAAGAAGAAGGCATTCACCAAGTCCAGCAAGAAATGGCAGGATGAGCTCGGGAAGAAATCCCTTGAGAAGGACTTCAAGAAAATGATCCGCTACTGCAGTGTGGTCAGGATCATTGCCCACACTCAAATGAAGCTGCTTAAGCAGCGACAGAAGAAGGCTCACATTATGGAGATCCAGGTCAATGGTGGAAGCATTGAAGACAAAGTTAAATGGGCTAGGGAACACTTGGAAAAGCCCATCCCCATTGACTCTGTATTTGCTGCTGATGAGATGATTGACTGCATTGGTGTAACCAAGGGCAAAGGATACAAGGGTATGTATCTAAATAAGCCGATATAATTAGTTACATATTTTAAAACACATGATTCATATGATGATACAAACTAGAAATATAAATACGGTTAGAACCTGAGTTATTGTGAAGATTTTCTAGGGCGGACTGATGAAGCTATGTCTAACTGTAGCAATTATTATGCATTTTCGAAATGATTAATGAAATTCTAAAATTACAGGTGTGACATCACGTTGGCACACAAAGAAGCTTCCTCGCAAGACGCACAAGGGTCTTCGCAAAGTAGCTTGTATTGGAGCATGGCATCCTTCAAGAGTTTCATTCACTGTGGCCCGCGCTGGTCAGAAAGGCTACCACCACAGGACAGAAATGAACAAGAAGATCTACCGTATTGGACAAGGTTTGTTATTGTTATCAGTATAAAATAATACACTTATCATGCTGTATAAAAACACTACTAGATGTGATTAATACATACTTTTTTAGTTTCATATTTATTTAATATTTGTTGTGAATTTATAGGTATCCACACCAAGGATGGCAAGGTCATCAAGAACAATGCCTCAACTGAGTATGACTTGTCTGAAAAGTCAATCACCCCTATGGGAGGTTTCCCCCATTATGGTGAGGTCAACAATGACTTCATCATGATCAAGGGATGTTGTATGGGACCTAAGAAGCGAGTTATCACATTGAGAAAGGTAATATATTCACAAACATAAAACATTATTTGTATAATTTATTTATTTAATCTAAGATTCACAGTTTATTTATATAATGTCTTGGAAAATGTGTATGTGAAAGCCACAAGATTTAATAATTCTTTCTTTACAGTCCCTGATTGTTCACACCAAGAGAGCAGCTCTTGAGAAGATCAACCTGAAGTTCATTGACACTTCATCCAAGTTCGGTCACGGTCGCTTCCAGACGCCGGCTGATAAGGCCGCTTTCATGGGTATTCTCAAGAAGGATCGCCTTCGCGAAGAATCTGCAGCCACCGCCGCCGCACCCGCCGCAGCCCCAGCGGCGCCGGCACAGTCCTAAATATCTTTGGACTAAAATAAACTGAAAAACTTAAACGCTTTGTTTCACTTCCAAATCACAGCGTCAATCTAGTGATCTAGTTTCCAGAGATAAGCATCTAGATTTCAGCAAACTATTTCTAGTGAAATTTGTGTACGTTGCAGTCACCTGCCACTCCTCACTCCTGCCAGGCTCAAGTATAGTAGTAAATGACCGTAGACAACACACTAGACGGCCAATCAAGTACATAGACCAGGCTCGATAGCTTTTAAAACCAAAGAAAATAATAGGATGAAACCCATAGAATAGGAGGGGAATATTGCCCGCGGTGTAGTTACCTGCACGTATACCTCGTCGTCCGAGTCTGGTATGTAGTGCCCGCGGTGCAGTTACCTGCACTGCACGTATACCTCGTCGTCAGAGTCGTGTATGTGGTGCCCGCGGTGTACCTAGTTACCTGCACGTATCCCTCCATACCGGAGAAACAGTACCTCTACCATGAGTTGTCACAGTAAAATCGCCTAACTTTACTACAGTAGTTACGTCAAATATTAATTAGTATTACAAATTTTAGTACCCAACTATCCGCTAGAGGCGCTGTACAAATCTTCATACAGACGCTAGCGAGTATAGTAAATATAGTATAATAAAAATTCATGGTAGAGCCACTGAAGAAGTTCTCAATCCGACGCGGTTAGGTACTAGGTACGTAATATTGTAGTACGACAGTCAGTAAAGAGATGGCGTTATTTAAGCTTGCGGCAATAGTCTGTCCAAAATATGAATACTTGCGGCTTTGCTAGCTTGCGTTACCATTTATAACATACATATTTGCCAGCGCTCGTAATAGCCTGGAATTTGACCTATTTTTGAGCCAAAATTTTGTTCTGCGCATTCTTTTTTATGTTTTCTGAAAAAACCATTTTCTAAAACGCCATCTATTGTGAGCCAATTTGCTTCGTAAACAAACATGTTTCCCATGCCGTTGGGAATTTGCAGCACGCGTTTATGAAGCTGAAGCCTAAGTTCAGTCTATAGCAGCATTGAAATCATTGATATAATGAAAGTTCATATACTTATTTATTAACTAATCACATTACGTGCTTTTGTCAAAATAATTATTCATACGAATGTATCTTATACACTGAAGGACTTGATTGCGTTCTTGTTTCATTTCATGTGATAAGAGTCTATAAATTAATGTTGATGGTATTTTGGACTTAGGCTTCCTGAATACAGGCCTTCTTTTTATCACCTCAACCTTTTTCTTTACAATTTTATTTTCTGTTATGTTTTCTGTCAAGTTCTCTGTTGTAACTGCATTTTTATCAACTTTTACTTCTTCTGGCCCACTATCATCATCATCTTCACCACCTTTACAATGTTTATCACTTGGTGGGGGTTTATCATTGTTTTGAGCAACATCTTCAAATTTACTACTTGAACTCTGGATTGCATTTTCAGTCTCTTTTTGTTCTAGATTGTTCCTACTATGCCCAGGCTTCTGTGAATCTTTAGATGATACAGCTACTTCTGTAACACTGTTTTGTGGTGACTGTAAGCGATTAAATTCCTTGGGTAGTTCTTTAGCTTCATTTAACTTTTGTTTTAAATCAATTTCTTTCTTTAAATTATCAGACTTGTTAATATTATTCACTTTATTGATATCATTGCTATTGATACCAGGTTTGGTTGTGTCAGTATTATCTGTTTCTTCATCAGATGTTCCATACTCGCATATGAGAGATGACAGAGCGCTACATAATACAGGTTTTTCAACTATTTTTGATACATCACTTTTAGTGGTAATTAAATCATTAGCTATTTCATCATCTTCTATCAAATCATTGCTGCAAATTTCTTCTTCAATTTCTTCATCGCTATCTATTCCTAAGCATTGGATGCCAGCAAAGGGTGCTAGTGAGTGGTTCTCTTCAGGTTCCGGAAGGGTCTTAGTGTGTGGCTGTCTTCTGTGAGTTTTTCTGAACTTTGTTTCAGGCTGGTTATTGTTAGTATTATTATAATTTCGCTTTATTCCTTGTCCTGAAATTGGAAATTAATATTTTTAACATGTTGGTTGAATTGTAATTATAATTAGTCTGAATAGCCTTCTGATCCTAGTGACAAAAGTTTTGATGCTTTATGATCTTTTTTTAAGAAAAATATATTTATCAAGTATGTATTGAAGAAATTGATCTTCAAGAACTGTGGAGCTTAATCAGTTCTGCATACATTGCCCTTGACGTTTTAATGGATAGTTTTGTTTTGATGGTTTAGCTGGTCTGGTATGGTATAAGTGCTGAGCAATTCTAAATCTATCCAAAAATACCCAAGGCACTACAGTATTTCTTTTATTTATTCAAAAGTTTAAATTTGGTTCTATCATTACATGCAAAGGCTAGTTACATAGATCTAGTTAAATCTATATTAAAGTAGGTACATACCTGAATTTGAATGTCTATTCTGATCATTGTCTTTTCTGTTATGCCATTCTCTTCTTTCAAGGTTCATTTTCTCCCCTCTTTCAATTTTCTCTTTAAGTGCAGCTGCCTTGTTATCAATGTTGTTTTTTGTCGGATACTTCTTTCGTCGTTCCTCTCTCCATTTTTCTATTTCTTCGGGATTGTTGAGTTTGGCAATCTTCTTGTAAAGTCCCGAGGAATGCTGCATTTGTATGTGTTTGGTGATAACCTTTGGATGAGCAATAAACTGACATCCATCTATGTTGCATTTCTGGAAAGAAAATAGTTCATAGATGATTTTCTTTTGAAGAAACTTCTTAAGAGCTTGAAATAAGTATCTGATGAGTAGTTGGCTGTTTTTGTAGTGGACTCCCGTTTCCGCATTTAGACTCCAGGGTGGTCCATTACGCATGTAGCTGGCTGTTGTAAGTCAACAGTGTTTGATGCTTCATTAGTACTTACCTTTTTTAAAATCGTATTTGATGACTCTGTTTTGTGTGCCTTAATAAATAAATAAAATGCCCTCGTGTTTTAAATTAAACAGATTGAAGTGTTGAGATAAGTAGATACCTGGTGTTGCTGTTTGTGCTTGCTGAGGAGATCCTCACTAGGAAATCCTCTATCACATGTTTCACACCAATGCTCTACGCTGCCTCCCGGCATCGGTAGCCTGTCACTATAGCCCTGATTCCTAGGACGGAAGGAAGGCCGCGGTTGATAATGTGGCCTCCATTGAGGATTGTATGGTGCTCGATGATGGCGATTCCATTGCACATCGTTGTGTACGAAAGGTGGTGGAGGTCCATACATTGTCGTGTTGTCTGAAATAAAACTGATCTTATAATAATACAATTAAGTTAAAAAACACATTATAAACACAAACAAAACTAACCTCGTGTACTGCATGCCATTCAGTGCTGCCAATCCTGAAATCCGATTTTCCCCCAGAATACAGGTACAATATGTTTGAATTTAGGAAAATATCTATGTTCAAACATATTTGCACTGCTTCTTTTTAGATTTGCTTTGAGTGTTTTACTTGGAAATAAAGCTATTTCGATAATTGAATGATTTTTATCAACCATTTCACAAGGTCATATTCCTATAGACGGTCTCTGTACCTATACATAAACAGTAGACATATAATGGACCTTTGACCATCAGTGGGACGAGATATGTTAGAACTGAACGTAGAGAATAATTTTAAATTTACCATAATTCAGGGTAAAATATCGTAGTTATACACACTGACTCACTAAAGCAGGCCGCACACCAGGCATACATTTGTAACTCGATAATGAGCGATTTTCCAAATAGCTTTTTAAAAAAAAAAATAGTTCAAAAAGAGTCGATAGATGGCGCTGGACACTTAGTGTATATCAAAATCCCTCTCTTTTTTATCTGTATAATCTATTGGTAGCTCTGTCGTGTAGCTGTCATTATCATCCTGTCACGTCCGTTTCGGTGTATTCAGCGTTTTGATATTGGCGAAGTTGGCTAACCCCCATATGCCATTAAATAAAAAAAAAAAAAAAATTTTGTTTGCTTTTATTTTAGCATTCGTGTACCTTCTTGTGGATTTTACTTTTGACGACAGCAGACTGTATACTGGTTTCTGATTTCTGCCACGATTGAGCACTTTTAGCTTTTGTCAGACAGTTTTGAATTTTTTCTAGGACAAAAATTTCACACCACAGATAAGATATAAAAACTTTTTGTGTTGACAATTGACATTGAAATGCATTTGACGTTGAGCGCCATCTATCGTGTATTCTAAGAACACTCCCTGGAAAATCGCTCATTGTAGCGCCACATTTAAAACGCGACACATTTAACGAACCCATACATTTGTACGTGAGCACGCACACCGAGGAAACATTTGTGGCGGGCGCACTTTGTAGCGCGTCGTTGTCCGCGCTACACAAATTCAAGATCGAACACGTTCGTTTTTTGTGGCGCGTTGGTTTGCAAAAATGAAAGACAACATTGAATTTTACGTTGAGTTTATTGCAGAGGTTGAAAAAAACCCTGTATTATACAATCACACGCTCAATGATTATAGTAACAGGCGGATTACAGAAATTATTTAGCCATTATTTGAAATTATTTATTGGAAATTATTTGAAATTCCCGTACATTGTGCAATCTTGATTAAACGGATGAACCCAATAACGTTTTTTTCTTCTTATTAATCGCCACATCAAGAAATCTTCGTCATCAGACGATGATGTCGACATTCTCAAAGCGGCGCCACGCCACAACTGTGCTTCCGATGTGCGCATTTACAATACATTTGTAGCGCATACAATTTGTAGCGCAACGATTGTGGCGACGTAAATAATGTTTGTATACAAATGTATGCCTGGTGTGCGGCCTGGCTAAAACGGTGCCCGAATGAATGAGGGTCATCTGCATCTCTACTTTGCTCTACCTTCTTGGTTTGTAGAGATGAAGGTAAGATTCGAACTTGCGTTCTTTTATCTGGCATCAACTTCGGAGAGCACCGTCTCCGAGTCAAGGGGTATGGCCCTGATTTGCTGTTGAGCCTATCAGTGGCGTTGTGTGGGCCTCTGTGGGTCCGTTGATACAAGGAGATCACGAGGGAGTGGTCGCCATGGTCCAAGGTTTTCGGGTGGTCTTGCATGAAGCGGCGCTAGGGCGTTGAGGTGTGCGTGGCCAGAGTTGTCTACACAGTCGAACATTCGACGTGTCTGCATCACCACTACTTCTTCAACACTTGGTATCTGCAAGTCACGAGCGATGACGTCGTTCCGAACGTATCGGCCTGCTCTTGTGTAGACTCGTAAAGCGATGTTTTGCTGGGCTTGGATGCGACGTCGGTTGGTAGCAGAGCACAGTGCGTACCAGGCTGGTGCTGCATAGGTAAGTCGCGAACGGATGTAGGTTTTATAAATTCCGGTTTTGGTTTTCAGCGGCAGTCTTGATGCGAGGACAGGTCTGAGCATTGCCCGGGCCGCACGAGTTTGCTGTAATGCACGTTCTATATGGGCGTTCATAGTCAGCGATCGGTCGATGTCGACTCCCAAATATCTGACACAGGTTTGCCAATCCATATGCTGTCCGCGGAATTGGAGAGGTACGGGTGTAGAGCGTCGGCGGGTGATAGCTAGCGCTGCCGTTTTACTTACGTTTACAGCTATACGCCACTTATCCAACCATGCTGGGAGGAGGTCAAGCAATCTTTGCATTTGATTGGCAGCTCTATCTGGGTTTATGGAGGATGCAAAGTAAGCGCTGTCATCAGCGAATAGCGCTAGAGTGACATCTTTCTCTCCAGGTTTAAGATGGCCCTCAAGAGTCGGGATATCGTCAGTATAAAGTGCGTACAACGCGGGAGATAAGCAGCTTCCTTGGGGGACACCGGCAGTTATAAATCTTGGTTGTGATGATTCTTGCTCTACCGATACAAAGAAACTTCGGCCTCGAAGGAAGGATGCTATGATGTGAATGATAGGGGGAGGTGTAAGAGAAGCGATGAGTTTGAGTATGAGGCCTGCATGCCATACACGGTCGAATGCTTTTTCAACATCGAGGAAGACTCCAACAGTAGATCGACCGCTGTTGAGTTCGTATGCCAGGTGATGCATGATTCGTGTGAGCTGCAGTGTGGTGGAATGTTGAGCGCGGAAACCAAATTGTTCAGGTCGAGGTTCTATGTGAGGAGCCAGCCTTCGCAACAACAACCGCTCAAATAGTTTGGCAGTTGATGAAAGGAGCGTAATTGGCCTGTAGTTAGCGGGTAAACGGCGATCTTTGCCAGGTTTTGGTATCATTATAACCTTACCCTGTTTCCAGATGTGGGGAAAGTGGCCCGTCCTAAGTATTCCGTTGAAGAGCATTGTCATAGCAGATACGCCTTTGCGTGGTAGTTGGCGGAGCGCGGTGTTTGGTAGGCTGTCGCTGCCCGGCGCCTTGCGTTTGGGGAGATAGAGAATGGCTTTCTTTGCTTCCAGGGGTGAAATAAAGTAGGCACCGCTTAGAGGAACGGTTGGGCGACGCATGAACTCTTCCACCGTTTCCTCTACCCGGCTGTGATGTGCTCTTATTTCGGCAGTGGTGCCGGCAGGAATTGGGTGCGGGGAAAACTGTATTTCCAGGTGATCTGCTAAGATCTCCGCTCGATCAGCTGGTGCAAATTTTCTATTACCCTGGGGGTCTAATAGAGGATATGAAGGGATAGGTGCTTTTGTCAGCTGTCTGTTCAGGGCGTGAAGGTTTCTATCGTTTTCTGAAGCTGCATTGATCCTAGCTTCCCAAGTTGAGCCACGCCAGACTTCCACAGCCACAGCCACTTCCGAAGAAAGTTTGTTAAGCTCGGCCTTTACTCTCGGGCAACGTGAGCGGGACCAGAGTTTCAGGGTTGTTCTCTTTTTTCTCAGTAAGTCGCGGATGCGTTGCGGGATTTCGTCTTGCCTTGGTGGTTTCGAGGAGGCTGGTTTCGTGGCATTTTCTTTGGCTTCCGTCATTCTTTGTAGCAAATGGACAGCAGCAGCTTCGACTTCGTCGGCTGTAGATAATCTGCCAACCTTGAGATCTTCCAGTGCTTTCTCGTATACCGCCCAGTCTATTCTCTCTTTTGGATACCGTGGAGAAGTAGGATGCTCATAGAGGGCCAGAGTTATGAGAATAGGAAGATGCTGAGTATCCATGTCGTAGAGCACTTCAACGTAGATTGGGCAGTAAAGGTTCTTATAGATCACAATGTCCAAGACATCGGCACTATGCAAGGGACTGCTGGGAATGTGTGTGGGAGCATCGGGGCCCAAGACTTCAAAGTTGTTGGTTTCCGCATCGTTATATAAGAAGCGTCCTGCTGGGTTGATAGTGCGAGAGCCCCAAGCCCTGTGCTTGGCGTTAAAATCACCGGCCAGTAATGTGGGGGCAGAGCTGTGCAGAATAGCTGCTGTATCTCCAGCGACATAGTCTGTTCCCGGAGGCCGATAGCCGGCATGGATTCTTAGCTCTCGTCCGTCAGCATTAAGAATGATTCCTTTCGATCGGAGAGTTTCGAAGGGAGTGGGCGCTAATTCTTCGTGGACGATGTCTCTTCTGACAAGGGCCGCTGTACCTCTGAAGGCTACGTTCCGGTTGGAGATCTCATCGTGTCTGTAGCAGAAATAGTTTGGCACTCGAAATTCTTGATTGGGGTGGAGTTTCGTTTCTCCCAGTAAGATGACATGCACGTTTTGTGTTTGGGCGAGTAGGCGGAGTGGCGAGATTTTGTCCCTTACCCCTCCGGGGTTCCAGTATAGGAGCCGTAAGTTGTGACTACACATGCTGGCTTCTGTTAATGGCGGCCAGTCCTCGCATCGCCGCATCTTTGAGGTCTCCCCCGGCGACGATGGTGGTGAGCAGATCCGCCAGGATCCCAAGCATGATCCGCATCGGGTCCCCGGCGCTGCCTCTCATTGTGTTGGTGTCTGTAGACATTGTAGGTGGCGGCACTGTCAGCATTCCTGTTGCTTGTATTTGTGGTGATTCTGTCATGTGGGTATTGGGGAAATAAACTTGGTTCTGCAATCGAGGCTCTATATATCTTCCTGCAGTATCTTGTGTTTGCGAATATGAACCCTGTTGTGTTGTAAGTTCAATAGAAGGGGCAGTGGGGATTTCTATGAGACACCTTGGAGCGGATATCTCGGGAAGACGTGGTAAGGCAGAGCTTATATTTTGCTCTATCACAGGGATTGTTAAGTGCTTCTCAGGAGCGGAGGGCGGCTCCTGTTGAGGAATGATTGTCGGCTCCTGTCTGGTTTGGTTTGTTGGCTGCAGTTTGGTTTGGTTTCTTGACTCCGGCGGCTGTTGTGGGGTAGAAGAGGCAACGGGTTTCCTCGCTCTTCTCCCTCCTCCTCTTCTCTTTGTTCTCAGCGGAACCCCGCGGTCTGTCGGGGGGTTGGCGGCTGTTTGCTGTATTATTCCACAGCTTGGTGGCTCGGTTGCGAAGGCCCGGTCGGGGGCTCTAGGGCGACCACCCGAACGAGGTGGGGGTGAGACTTCACGTTGCTTTGGTACAGCGGGGAGTGGGGGCTGCGGCCCCGCGGTTTTGACTCCTCGTTTGCGCGCTTCCCTTCGGAATATCGCACAACGGCGGTCGTTCGCAGTGTGTGGTTTCCCACAGTTTGCGCACGTAGGTTTTTCGTCGAGGGGTCGTCTGCAGTCAGCCGCAATGTGGTTGTCGCCGCAGCGCACGCAACGCAGTGGTCGGTGGCAGTTGCTTGAGGAATGGCCATATGCCTGGCATCTGTGGCACTGTGCCACCCCACCAGCAGCACCCCTCCATGCCTCTATTGTTATACCTGGCATATAGAGCAGTTCTCTTATGCTGTATAATTGAGCAAGCTCTACCTCGTTTAAGTGGTCCATTTGGGCGTGAAAAAGGCATCCGGGACGGCCTCTGATGGGTGGTATGGGGCGAATAAATCGTACGCGAAAGCCGTACTCTTCTAAGGCAGTCTTAATGTCTTCTGGTGGGGTGTCAACCGGGAGTCCGCGGATAGCCGCTTTCGTGGGTATCTCGGTAGCCATGCTATAGCAGAACCAAGATAACTCTGGTTCGGACTCCATAGCTTTCATAAGATAGCGCTGTATTGTCCTGTATTCTTCGGGGGATCGCGGTATAAATCGTACTCCTTTACCAAGCGGGCGCGCATTTGGTGCGTGACCTAACTCTTTTGCTAGAGTCGCAAAGTGTTTCGTCCAGTTGGGTAAGCGCTCTACCACGAACGGCGGGTAGGCCCTTGACTGCTGGGTGGGTTGCCGTTGGGAGCCTGGTTGGGTCGGCTGCCTGGGAGATGGTCGTGCCGATGGTTGGTGGTTCGGGGCGGGGCCCCCATCATCTGGGCGGGCGGCGGAGGCTTGCTCGCCGGTGTTTGGGCGGGCGGCGTGCTCTGTGAGAGGTTGGGAGGCAAAACTTTCTTTAGCTTCATGCAATAAATTTGGATTAGCAGCACGCTGGTTTTGAAGGCTCGCAAGTGCCCCGGCGTAGGTGGTATTTGGGGCAGTTAGTGAAGCATGTATGGTGGTTGGTGCGTGCTCAGATGCGATCGATTCTATACCCACGTATGATGTAGAATCGTGGCTGGGGGAGGTTGGGGGTGAGGCGGAATCTGTGCGCTCGCAGTCTGAGTACTCAGATGTATCACTATTCACTTCGGTGGTAGCGGCGCCCATGCCGTACGGACTAGTCGTAGCTTGAGCTTCTCCTCCATCGGGGAACGGCTGTAATGAGGACGGAGAAGGGGATCGTGGTGTTTGTGAGAACTGGATCGTCACAGGCTGTCTAGTACATGGTCTGACGGGCTCAGAACGCACCGAGCGCACCACTAAGGGGATCCTTGATGGCGGAGGTGGTGAGGGCGTGTTGGGTGTAGGCGGAGTCGGGGGAGAACGTAGCTTAAATTTAAGCCGTTTCTCGTCACCGTGATCTTCATCAGAGGAACCACGGCGTCTTGGCTGCACGGCGCGCTCGCACGGACGGCGGTCGGTTTCGGCGTGAGACGGAGCATCAGTTCCGCTCGTGCCGAGCCCTAATACGTCCTCCGGCGGGGGTACAGTCGCTGAAGTTGGTACTTGCCCTGTTTCAGGTGTGTTCACCCGGTACTGGGGCAGGGGAGAAGTCTTTTGAGGGTGATGTTTGTTCTCAGACATTCTTGATGTAAAGCATAAGTATTGCTCCTGTATTGTGGTCGTGGCGAGCTCTTGCCTGTTGACGTCAGTTGTCCTCCTTGCGCAGTTGTCCAGCCAGATAGGATCTGGCTGGGACCTCCAGCAGCTGGATTTTCAAGACCGTCTAGTAGCAGCGTATAAGGATAGCGGTTAGTCTTCACAAGTTTGCCACTACGCTGCACATTTTATTATAAAATAGCAGGTAGTGGCCCTAAACACAATTTGGAGTAGGAGCTGCTAAGAAGGAAGCACTAATAACATCCAAAAAGCATTTTTTTCACTATCACAATCACTACGCAAAGCAAGCACAACGTGGGTGAGAACGGTGCCCGATGTACGTTTCTTTTCATACATTTTTGTTGTCTGACACTGACTTTGACATCTTAGTGACAGTCAGCCCTTTAAGCAAGAAAAAAATAAAACTTTGTTTCTCGCGCAGAAAATTCTATTCAGATGAGAACTGTGATTTTAATTATAATTTGCTAGTCCTCCACTGAACGAGTTTCCTGTACTATTTACTTACGTAATTTACGATTTGCAGCTATGAATAATTCTGCCTCTGCTGCAAAGGTAAACTTCTCTCGCATCTTAACCAGACAGTAGGATTCCGGCTTGGTACCAAGAAACATACATTTTACAGACTTGGTAATGAAAAATGATGTAGCTAGATGATTCAAACCCACAGCCTACGACCAAGCTGTTATAATAATCTACCATTCTTGTATTATGCACTTGTCAACTCATTTAGGGTAGAACAAAACCAGTGTTTCATTTTATATGCTACAATCCTAAAATACCTTCGGCTTGCTCTCTATTTTCTTGGCTACTTAGTCTTCCTTTATTTATTATTCTTTCAAAACGAATTTCAGGTTGGTGAAATATTCACTGAAGCTGGTGCCGCTTTCAACAAACTAGCAGAAATGACAATGTTATTGCATCCAATAGCAGATTCACCATCAAGGTAATACAGTTTTCAAGCTCCTATGTCAGCTCTCTTATCTACCATCCTAATTCTTAATTTAGAATTAAGGTTACCCACTGTATTTGCCTAGTTTAATAAGTGAGACATATTCAAAGGTGCTATTGTTAACAATAGCACCTTTGAATATGTCTCACTTATTATTTTTTAAATAAAACTTGTTGTCTTTCATGTTTTCAGCTTGCAAAAAACACCAGTTAAAAGGAAAATACTTGAGGATAGATCAGCTGTGATCAGTGCGCCTACAAATCATAGCATACAGCACTCTGCCCCTATTTCCCAACAGGTTTGTATTACTGCATTACCTATCTATAGAGGGTAGTTTTTTGAGAAGGGTAGTGATAGTAATGTCCGAAACCATGAGAGTCAGAGAAATATTGTGAACCATACTCTCTATTTATATAAAACAAACTTTGTAGGAGAAAATCAATTTAATAATTTGACAATAATAACTAGTTCTAATGCTACATTAGCCATCCTTGATAGGGGAAAAAATAAGGTTTGCATTTCTGAACCAGAAACCATAAATCTACTAAAAATACTCAGTGTAATACTAAAGGAATAGAAATTACCATAGAATAACATAAACCTTACATACATAATAGCTAACATATTAAACTTTTACTATATACATATATATATACAGTATTTTTTGTTTCTCTGTTATCAACATACATAATAATATACTGTACTAATTTACAACTATAAGACTGTAAAATACTTGAACAATATCAGCATTTATTCCACTTATTTACCACAAATAAAAATAATTCTATTTTACTCAGGTTACCCTCAACATGCTTAATGCTCAAGAGTCTGAAATAGATGTGGAGAATGTGGGCAGCAATGTGAAGCTAGAATTTGAAACTAGCACAGAAGAAGTGACTACATCCTAATAAATAACAGTAGGTTAGTTAAACATTGTACATAGTAGGTATCCTAAGACAAGCTTTATTTTAGAATTGTTATAAAGTTTTTGAGTGTGTAATCTAAACCCATCTTAGTTTGTAGCATGTTACTAATTAATAAAACAAGATATGTATTATAATTACCTATATTATGTATTGTATAATTGTATGTATTCCTATTTTAAGAAATGTTCCAATCAGTTTCTTAGATAAGTTTATTATAATTAAAATGTAATTAGTTATAATTTTATGTAGAAGTTGTAATATCACAAATGTTTCATAACATATTTATCATAATGAGGATACTAAAATTATATTACAATGAGATTTATTTCATTATATTTATCTAATAAGTATTTTATTTTCATTCTCATTAGTCAACTTTTCTAGAACCGAAAAGGGTTTTTTTCTAACATTATTAATTAAATGTAATATTTAATTAAATGTAATATTTATCTAAATATAAATAGAAATGGACATAGAACAAATTCCAATCAAGTCCCAAATTAAGCTAAGCTTATAATATGAACTAGATTGATGATCCTAGAAACTATTCTTAGAAACTTATATACATAGAAACACCCACACAGAACAAACATTCATGCTTGCCAACTCACAAATGTTTGTTCTTGGTGAACTCATAGCACAAAAAGAGTTCAGTATCAACTAAGGTGTCCAACTGTGTTTTGAAAACATTGTATTTTTCGACCCCATACCGAAGGAGAAGATTCATAAGTTTTACTGAATTCGTCTTTTATAATTGTGCTTTCAATAACAGTATCAACATCCTTGCGAATCTTTATCAATGAGTAGTTTTCAAATGTACTCCCAGCTTTTTTAAGTCTTTTTTGAGCAGATTTATAGCATTTCCATGGCTGTACTTCAATTACTATTAAAGCTGAAATACTTTGAATATATTTTAAGAAATCTAGTAAACCTTCGTCACCATTGTTAAGGTGTATCCACATGATTACAGAGAAGCAAAATGTTATATCAAAGTTTTGTTTTTTATGTTTTTCAAGGTACTTTTGTATGACTCCTCTACCATCAACATCCATTATGTTAGCTGTTTCGTATTTGATAGTACATTGTGTAGCTGTCTTTTTCGCATTTTCTATTAGTTTAGGATCAACATCAACAGCTAGTATCTCAATAGTACAATCTTTGAATCTCATACTAAGGTAATTGTGTAATGCAACGGTGAGGTTGCCTGAGTTACATCCCACATCTAAAACAACTATGGTATTGGTCTCTGACTTGGGAAACATTTTATCATCAAGATTATCAATTCTACTTTTGACACTATTAAAATCATAATAGTTTATGAAGTTCCCATGTTTAACTGCTCCTGGATCATTTTTGAGGAAATTCAACTCGGCTGGTTTTATTTTCATAGTGTCCTGTAAAAATCACAGTTATATTTTGAGAGTTCAATTTTTTTGATTATAAAAACACTTTGATAATTCACGTTAAATGGGGTCTCGAAACATGATTTCGATACTCACCTGAAATTATTTAGGTAGGTGTAGTTTCTAATTGGATAAAAGATAACACAATTTTGTGTGTTTACCCGAGCACTTTCGAATTATGTAAATAAAACAAAACAAGTAAATGTCATTCATGATATGTCATGTAAGTCACTGTCAGAGTGTCATCACATTCCATTCCAGGGAAGCGGAACATTTTCATCCTAATATGAAGGTGTTCGATCGAAATGACAAAGCAAAGACAGACATAAAGCTTAGCAATAAGCCTAATTTCTAACAGCTGTTTTGGTTTGAAGTGTTAGCGGAACCGAAAAAATGGGTATGGTAGGTACCCATTTTTTTGTGTAAAAAGGGGACCTATCTACCTATAACTCCTATGTAGGTTTTTTGGTACTGTCGACACTAATGTCACATTGAGAATTTAACAGTTACAGAAAACTAACTTTTAGCAGTGGGATACAGGATGGTTTTTTTATGACGGGCGGTGATGGCAAGTCCGAAACCATGAGAGTTGAGAAAAGTCGTCAAAGGAGTCATGCCTCGCTTTATTAGAAAACAAAACAATATCTTTCAATCTTAAACGGAAATCGTCTCGAATGATTTCCGTAACGAAATAAACTAACTAATGGATTTAATTGGCGATAAGGGGTTTATAATTGCTGCAGTAGGTATAGGTATGCACTAACGTGCATAGGTTAAATTCAAAGTGCCTATGTCATCGAGTTTTAAGAACATCCGCAGATCCGCAGTTTTATAAAACGTATGATTAACCGTCGAAAAATCGTTTAAACGATTATTCTTTGTCTAAAAAAATGTTATTTTATTAATTGTCCGTGTGCAACCGTTTGATGATTCTGCGACGGTTAATTAAATATCGAGCCGTTTTATATAACAGTAGGTTTTCTTAGAACTCGGTGAGACCTATAAGGAGACCTATAATGATAACACTAGAATACAGCATGTCTGTTGCATGAGATTTTTTACATGAATCTGTATAGTTTTTCCACGCTGATTTTAAAAATATATGCCGTTTTTTTTATGAAACTGCTCTAGTTTTGGAGTTACGAAGTGATAGGGGTTATTAATGAAAATGCACATAGCTTAAGTATATTTTTTTATCAAATATTTATATAAATATTTATTCAGAATAAAATCCTTTTTTTGGATTTTCTAAAGTGAGAATAAAAATTTAAACTAGCTTCCTCTTTTTCTTTTCTTTCAGTGACATCCTTTGAATCTCGTTCATCTGTTCATAATACATCTCTACATTTTAATAATAATGATTTGTAGAAAATGAATGTATGTCCAAAAAATATTTAATTGCTCTTTTAAAATGCTCCAACTTCAATCTGCTTACAATTTAATTTTATATTGTCGAAGTTGGTATTTTTTATAACAAAATGTGTTATGGAGTATTGAAAAAATTGGAAGTGAACGTTGTAGAAAATTCTTCCTTGTAGCGCCTACCTGCCTACTTAAAATTTTAAAATTGTATGCCTATATTGGGTACCTATCATAATTATTGCTGTACAAAGATTTCCCTCACTCTATTTCTTCTTCACCGCTTGGCGACAGTTATAGTTGCCGTGCTAATGAAACGAAGAACAAAGGGCTTTACTACCACCCAACTGTTGTAATATGAAATTTATGTACCTATTAACTTATTTAATATTTATAAAATATATTCTTCCGTTTTTATGGAGATTTGTTGTACCTACATGAATAATTCGAACACACCAGTTACAATACGCAAACTAGACAATCCAATTAAATAAATCGCACATACTATCTAGTTACCTATACTCGGACACGGTCCAATACAATTTTACTTTCCTGCTACATATTCGCGATTCCGCATGTTGTGACGTTCCAACGGTATTGCAGTTTATATCCTGAGGTGGGTCGGCCCCGAACTTGCACTTCACATAGTTTTCGCGTGGCACAACCTTGCACCCTGCGCCCGTAGCTATAGAGACCTGATTATCAATACGCTACAATGCAACTGCAATGAATTAGTAATAAGTAGGTAAGCACCGCCTGGAATCCGCGGAGTGAAATGTGGGACTGCGTCCTCAAGGTGCACGCAAAGTCACCTGAAGCTAATTGCGCAGCACACACGTAAGCGAAGTAGGTAGGTAGGTGCTGTACGCTGCATTGGAAACAGATGTCTCGTTTTTTGCCGTACATTTTATCGGAGAAATTCACTTGGAAAATGGCTCTCGATCATTTTCAAGTTCAGTTACATAAGTGCGCGTGCGAAGAATTGGTGCGGAATAGCGGATGTTTGGTGGTGCTCGACGGCGAAGTGGCGCACAGTTATAAGCTCTCACCCGCTCCACCGCCTGTCAGTCGCTGCCGGACCACCCTCATACACGTCGATTTTTAGTTTTTAGTGCTGTGTGTGAAACTAATCAAAATGTGTACCACTTTCCGGATATACGTCGTATCGGCTATCTGTGTCGCCATTGCCTCCGGCCATGTCCACGGACGGAGATCCCGCAGGATGGATGCGGAAGACCTTGCGCAGAACGAAATTGACAGTGGACGTGCTGAGGAGAGCTGGTGGCCTTCGGCAGAGTTCTCCATCTTGCAAAAAGTTTACGATGACTGCAGTTCACAGAAACACATGTCGATGTGCCTGAAGGGTAAAGCCTTGTCAGCGCTCACGAGGGCAGTAGAACAGGTGAAGCAAGCTCAAGTGTACTTAGTGCTGTAACTTGCGCCTGGTGTTGAGCTTATATTTAATTCATTTTGTGTTGTACAGGAGAGCGTTCAGCTCACAGATGGTCTGTCGCTGGTCAAGCAGGCTGACGCACCCTCAGCGGTAGCGGAGCCTCGCTTTTTGCCCGGAACAACCCCCGAAGAGAAGGTTGACACCATGCTCTTTAGCAAGCTCGAGCAGCTGATGAGCACACACACCATCTCCATGGACCTCGCTGAGGGAAGAGGAAGAGGTATTATCTTCTGCAGATCAATTAAATAATTTTTGAAATAGTTTATCTCGTTTACTTACTATTTGTGTATTCTATAGGTAAGAAGACCTTGCCGTACCTCTTGCTCGGAATCTTTACCACCATGAGCATCGTTGGTGGCATGGCGCTGAAGACTCTCGCAGCTATCGCTGGTAAAGCGCTGATCGCCAGCAAGGTGGCGCTGACCATTGCTGGTATCATAGCTCTGAAGAAACTGTTCAGTCACGATGGATCCACCGGAGAAACTACCTTCCAGGTTCATGCAGATGGCCACCATAGGTAAGAGCATATCACGGTTTACAAAATGATACTGTTTATTGGTAGACATTGCAAAATCTAAATGTAACGCATGCCAGAACGAACTTCAAGTACTAAAAATAACTGATAATTTAATCTGAGTAAGAATTTGTGTTTTAATAATGCATTCTTTCTATTTTAATTCTAGTCTTTAATTCGAAGGCGGAATCTATATGTCGTGAGGCCAGCGAAATCAGGCACGGTGGATCCTTACACTTACGCTGCTGAGACGACGCCAGCCACCGCGTAGCTGACACTCGCACCGCAGTTACCTTCCACCGATTGGGCGCCAGAATCCAGCCATGACCACGTGACCACGTAACCACGTGGTCCAGCCTGGCCCTCCGCGCCTACACACAAACAACCTCAAACCAAAGTACTGTCCATGTGAATGCGCATGCGTCGCATAGGCATCCTCCTTAGACGAGTTGGTCGTCCACTATCGTTCTCAAATCTATGTCAGTAAATTATTTAATGTAAATTATTTATTTGTGACTACGGTTGTATGTACGTTTAATGTAAATTAATTTACTAAAGTGATGTAAGAGTTAATAAAAAAGTAACACTCAATTTGGTTTCATTTTCAAATATGTATTATCTGAAATACATTTCATATATTTGCTTATCCTTATTGTCTAGGAAACTTTTATATTACACGCTTCAATCGTTATTTTAAAAGACAGTAATTACAACATCATCTTGAGCACTTAATGACTTTAGTGGATCTGGAAAAGATGAAATAAGAGAAGAGAGTAGAGAAGAAACTTGCTGATAGAAAAGAGCTAAAATATTTTTCCTGAGTGCCTTTATTAGCCATCACAATTAACTCTCTAATTAGGTACCCAGGTAGATAATTGTAAATTATTAGGTACGTTAAACATTGTTTAAGCAGGGACATCATTATTTCAAGATCAATATTTTATAATACGGACAGTTCGTTTAAAAAAAAATTGATGTTCGCCATATATAAAAAAAATTGAATGTTCGTTTGGTTTTAAGAATACGCCTAATCAAATTTTCAAAATGGCTACCCTAGACGCATTGTGTTACAAATTCAGGGTCGATGCGTGTATTTATCAAATGGACGTCGCGTCGTCGATTTAATTATTGCTAAGCCGCTTTCTTTATTCGCTCTAGTGGAGGAGAGTCCGAGAAATGCGCAGAGATTTTCCGTTAATGTGAGTGCTATGAGCATGCACGTGGAAAGTAGAAAGTTCTGAACGATTCACTGCACAAGCACGAATCATGTTAGAACACATCAACATAGGTACCTATATAAGATCCCGTTTAGGATGTTTTCTTTTTGAATTGCCTAGTTATGTTCGATTTAGCGCATCAACGAGCATCAAACATTTTTGCTAGTCCAATCTTTTCGTCTTGTTCAAAAGTGCGCTACAGAATCATTAAGGCGTACCTATTGCAAATGTACATTAATACGCACCTGAAATGATCATAAAATAATTATTCCTTATTCGGTCCTTCATAATTACAAAACTTCGTTTAATAATTCAAAGTTCCGCAAGCAGTCTAAATAAACAAACAGGGGCGAATCAAACTACGTAGGTAGGTACTTACGTCAAAATGAAGTGGGAGTACTACGTAATTCTAATGAAACGTTAGATTGTGGAGGCTAACTATGCAACTAGCCAGCAGCCATTTTACAGGGAGGATAGTGGTGCGGCGTTTGTTCGGCTGCGGAGCTAGGAAGGTCAGCTCGTTGATTAGCCGTGCGCCCGGTAAAGCCCGACCACATGCGCGTTTGTGAGGCCCGTTCCTGTTTATAATGCAGATATGTGTTTGCCCAATCGGTGCACGCTACGCTGGCTATATGGCATCGTTAATGTGGCTACGTCTCTTTGCATACGCAAATATAGGGCGGGCGGACCGACGCTGATTAAGCGGTGGGCCGCCGGTGACGCTGGCTTCATTTCTGCTCTAGGAATTGCGTGTCAGTTGATTAGTTTTGCGACGTGCAAATATCTATCTAGTTGATTTATTGCTTAGAAATGTATAGGCGTGTCTTTTTATACGATTTGAATTATTAGTTTATTATTCACTAGTGTTTATATATAGCTCTTTGTGTGTTATGATGTTAATTTGTGTATTTTTTTACATAATGTGATTTATAAAGTATGTGTTTTATTAACGAAGAGATTTCCAGATTTAGTACGATAGTGAATAGGTTATTAACGATCTAAATCGGCATTATGTCCCTAAGGATAGGCCTACTCCGTTTGCGTGTTGCGATCTGAAATCTCATGAGGATCGCTTGCGTCCGTCCTGCTAATATTATCTCCTTACCATCGAGGTATCGAGTCAGGTGTCCTGTCTATCCACCTTCAATACTTGATGGCTGTCTATGTGTCAAATTCACGTAGAAGACAGGACGCTCTGCAGGTCGAGCCTAATCTCTCTTCACTTTACTGTTTTGCTTAGTTTACCTACATAGATTTCGACTAACACATACAATAGACCTGAATCAGATTTCTAGTATTGCTTATAGATTGTTCCCGGTAGTCAACGCTGTTTCGACAATCTGTATTCGGAGTGAATGAGGCCTATTATATATCTACCTGTAAGTGAAACAGTCACGAATGTCTCTGCATTACTGATGTATCGGCAAATTGGCTTGAACAAGCTGGGAGGTATTTGCACTAATCTATATTTCCTACGTTCGTACCTAATTAGCCTTTGTAATTGCATCGCACAGTTTGCTCTGTGCGAAATATTTAGTGATGGAAGTGTAAGTACGTACACGTACGTATCCATAGATTCTTGACGAACATTCTTAGCACGATTGATGAAAGCTCGCCTTTGTACCTACCTACATACCTCTGTAATATTTAGTCTGTAAGTTTTCTGTGTACAATAAAGAATTTAAGAATGAAACTTTTCTTTCCTAGCAAAATATCTTATATTTTGTTCGAAGTTGGTATTTGAGTATAAGTATAAAAATGAACACAATATTCCCGCTTGAAACTCTAGAGCTCGTAGAAACAGCTAGAGCAAAGTTACTTCACGGGCGAATGGTCAAAGTATCCGACATAAACCTATTTTGTTCTCATCTTATATTGAATGTGCTCCCTTCTTTGCTCGCCGGTCGCCGCCGCTTCGCTGTCCGTTGTCCGCCTGGCAGGGCTGCTACATTTCAATAAATTTATCGTAGTTCATTGCTAAAAATTTAACTAAACCAATCCATGCCTTGCTGGCTTGAAACTTATTTATGTCACTATGTATATATTCATTCATTCATTCATTTATGAAAGTATAGTTAAAATATGAACACTATGAAGAGTTATTTATGATTCTAGATCTTTTTATAATTATAAAATAAAACTTCTTTGCTCACTCTGCCAGCTTATTTATTTATTGTTGTACATGGTTAGGCAGCTAAAAATCATATAGTGTTAAGATAAAAGCATCACCTTCTCGTCGCAATTAGGCGTAATTAGATGTCAGTATCATTACCAGTCTTGTTATTAGTAAATCATGAAATCAAAGTTCTGAAGCGTGACCAATAAATAATTCACTTGAAAACATACTAGCATAATATTAAAGTGTAGATTTAGAACCAATCTTACCAGAGCACGTATTTATTTACCACATTAATGAATACGCTTGCGAATTCTAAAATAATGATCGCAGTAAAAACAAGATGTACCTATTAACGACAGGTTGCACTGTTTGCGCTATCACATTTCAATCAGCTCTAGTCTCACTTTCATTTGTTTAATCACGATCAACTTACGGTAACATTGTGATAAAGAAAATATATTTAGAAGTGCATAAAATATAGGTACCTGTACCTACAAAAATAAATGGTATGTAAAAGTACATTGTTTTATTATGCATGTATTCATTTTTACGAGCAAGTCTGGCTGCATGGAAAAGACCACAAAAAAAAATATAAAAAGTTAGCGCAGACTTGATATCTTGATTACCATATGTAATCAAGACAAAAAAGTTAGTGGTGGGTGACATAATGTCAACGCTAACTTTTTATAAGGTAGAGAGTTAGACTCCAAAAACTGAAAAACCTGGTTCTTCGATACATCACTGGTATAACGTTACCTAAGTAACAACATTTTGAAAATAAGTTTGAGTAAGTAGATTAAAAACAATTACTGTAATTATTATTATATCTGAGCTCAAAAATAAATAAGTAGCAGCCCTACTGTAGCGGCGTTATGTGAGGAAGTTTTGGTACGTGCCAAAGCCATTATTGGTGCGAGAAAAGTTCATCAATTTCATTTCTGGATCCGCACACGTCTCGCTCACCTACCGCGCACCGACCCCGTTCCGCTCCGATATCCCCCTTCTAATAAAATACATCCTGTATAATGTGTTTGCGATCGATTAGCAAAAGAAAATATCCGGTTCGGAAAGAGCGAAAATCTTGTGTTCATGGCTCAGTTACAAAATTATGTGATGAACACTTTTTTGCGTCTCCGTAGATCTTAAAACTGACATATTATTTTTGTTTTTTTTTATCAATAAGTCTTGAGTAAAACATACCACTTAGTACATATAAAGTAAATGTAGCTTAGGTATACTTTATAATTTTCGTGCATTTAATTTATCTTAATGTATAATGTTTAGTGTGTTTAGTGGCATTGAAATAACGCGGGTAAATTGTTATAGACAATTGGAGTGAAAGTAATGCATGCTGCAGTGTGCATGTCCGCAGTGAAATTAATGAAATCAAAGTGCAGTTCCAATTATGGACAAGAGCAATGGAATGCGCTATGCACTTTTTAATATGACTCATTTCTGATGATCTGGTTTTATTCTACGATTATTTTTCAACGCAACTGCAAAACATTCCACCAAAATAGTTTATATATAATTTTTTTAAGACTCGAAAAAGTGTGAATTAGTATGTTATTTACAAAAAAGTTATCTGACGTACGTACGTTTAGTACTTTTGAAAGGGCCTCTAGCTAGGCCTACAATCATCATATTCGCAGAAAAAAAGTTATTAAGTAATATGATTTTATGCATAGTACCTATAGGTAAGACATCATGTGTGTCTGGCAGCCTTGACAGTGATCCACTAAGCAGGTGCATCTCATAACGGTGGCGACGCCACTTCCGTTATTTTCCGCATACGTGCGTCTGCGCATCTATAATTTCATATCTAATAAGTGCAGTGGGCCACACGCTTATGCAGTGTCTAGTGTGCGTTCGAAGTAGTTCTTTAGACCATGAATAAAGTTTTTATTCGAAGGGAAAGTGTTAGATAAACGTTTGAATAAATAGTACGGGAAAAGTAGACCATGAGAGTAATTAAACCCACTCAATCATATTTTATACTTGTTTATTATTATTGTTTACCTAAGAAAGTTTTTAGGATAATAAGATTGGACATTCCATAGATACATCTAATATCTAATACATTCTCTGTCATTGAAGTATATTAAATTGGTCAATACTGAAAATCGTGTTATAATTTTTTCACTGGTTTTATTTAACAGCTTATTTCCAATATGCATTATGCAATCAACGGATAATTTGTAGGCTGTTTTTCACAAACAAAACCGAACAAAACCGGATCTTGTGTAACTTTACTTTTTTTTGTTTAAATGTGCTACGAAAATGTAAAACACGTAGGTATGCTCTACGAAAGTACCGACAATGGCTACAAAAACATGACCAATAAAAACAAAACAACACTACTTAGTACCTAATCAGAATATTTTATTATTTCCACGGAGCACCAATTAGTTTGACGGGGTGGTCAGGTGGTCATCGGCTGCACAAGACCTCCCAGGGTGGATGGCTACCAGACCTTGACTGATTCCTTTGCGCGCACATTCATCCTTCCTTCCTTCTAATAAGATCTATATTAGCAAAGCAAATTGTCCAAGCCTGGGAAGCCACCCCAAGCTTCCAGTACAGCCGTCATTATGTGTCATTAGTTTTGCGACACTGACCAAATGACTGGTCTGGTATCAAATGACTCATTCCACGGAATCGTGATTATAAACGTTGACGTTAGCTGTAGTTTATTTATTGATGCTTAGTTCTTAATTGGAGTAGGTAAGTCATTATTTTCTCATTTGAAACGAGCACCGCAAGTTTGATTCGCAGTTGATCATAAAAACGTTTCAAGCAATATTTCATTGGAATATTTTTCATATTATCAAAGAATTAAACATTATCAAAGATTTCAGGATTATTATATTTTCAAAAAAGGAGGTTTTCGGTTTGTATTTTTTCACGTCACAGCTGGAAGGCAACCCTATCGCCATACCATGCTAATAATGAAAGTAGATTTATTTGACATGGTTAAAATAAAACAATGTAAATTCAAGTTAGGTAGCTAAGTAATTCAAGGTAGATAGTTAGGTAGTATACATTTATTTCAGCGGCTGAATAGACTTAGATTTTCACTAATAAGTACATTTTGATCTTAGCAGTACCCAATTACTTTTGACCTGAAATAGAGGATAGGTATTTATAAGAAACTGGTTCTTATCAAGAAACACTATATTTTAGTAATAACATAAAATTGAGATTAAATGTTTTTTAATTTTAATGACTAACTTTACGAGAATAAAGCCAGATTATCATGAAATACTGTGGTTGATTATAAACACCTGAATAAACGGATTTATACTTAGATACGTAATATGTACATCAGTTTATTCAGGAATTATTCGTTTATCACGATCAGGAAAAACTCAACAGTTAGCAGAACTTCTTTCGATATAACATTTTCGCTAAGTACTATAAGTAAATGAAATACGAAACAACAAAGTTAGTAAATAAGCATTAATATTAATTATATAGAAACGAAGTAATCTGCCACGTTACTTATGTGATCAGTGAACGACCACCCTAATAAAGCCATAAATTTCACTTAGCTAGATTAATGAGATGTTATTGGAAATTTGCCATTAGTTACAGTTAAAATATTACAGGGCCGGGAAAATGAGAGTTTTCCGAAAATGATTATAGTACAAGGAGTGCGTGGAAACAATGCTTTCAGAATGCTGTTCTATTAGCTGTGAGTTATTTATTTATTTTAATCATATTTTAATCTTATTATTAGATCTTTGCGAAAGTAGGATAATCGTACTCGTGGTGTTATGGATTAAAATTACCTATAAGTAGATAGGTATTTCAGTTTTAATTTCTTAATTACTGTTCACGTTAGTAAGAAGATGATGCTTTACAAACAAGTTATAGGAATATAGTAAAAATAATCAAAACATGAAATCCATACAAAAATCCATTTAATCAAAGCCTCCCTAAAAACAGTAGGCAATTACACGCACGGCTAACGAGAGCGGCCGGGCGGCGGCGGAGGCGGCCGAGGCGGCCAGCAGAATATACACAGCCTTCCCTCGTGAAGCACATCTGAAGGAAAACGCTTCATTCCCGCCGGAATATAATCGTCCGCTCGTAATTTATATTGTCTGCTGCAGAGGCGAGTCCCGCTGCACATTCATTTATTTTATGTGCCATTTACAATTGTCGGTCGATGGTCAAGGGTGGGCGAGGGTCGAGGGGGGTCGCCTTCGTATTATAAAACCGTGCGGTCATCTGCGCATTCGAAGGCATTCGTAATAGGAGCGGTCCACGTGAACTGTGATGACCAGCGGTGTGGGGTTGACTGATGGTTTGCTTAAGATTAATGTTGTCCGCATTAGATGGGATTTCAATTGTTTATTTACGTTATGCTTAGACAACATGTAACTTTGTAAAACTATGTTCTTTATAAAAACGAGGCTATTAAACTTTTATGTTTCAGTCTTTAAATTTTTCTTTTGCTTTCACTCAGACTTTTATTGTAGCGCACAATACAGTAGAAAAGTAGAAAAGAAAGTCATGAAAAACTTGAGTGAATAAAAAGTCAGTTTCATTCTTCTTTTGAATTTAATTGTCAGTCGTTGCATTTTTCGCATGAAAGTCCGAAGAACGAACGGCGCGGGCGGAGGCTGAGTGGCTCTGTATTCTTTTGTTTTTTAATTATAACGCTGCCACCGTGTTGGTGGGGTGGCCCCATGCCAAG
Organism: Ecliptopera silaceata; assembly: GCA_932527185.1. Classification (NCBI taxonomy): domain Eukaryota; kingdom Metazoa; phylum Arthropoda; class Insecta; order Lepidoptera; family Geometridae; genus Ecliptopera; species Ecliptopera silaceata. The sequence continues at coordinate 6,923,775 of OW052192.1, forward strand.
TTCCGGTGGAGGTGGTTTCTTGTTAAGCAACGGGCGCTCGCCTCCTACGTGCTTCGGCCATTCATTTCGTAGAAACTTATAACCTGACCCGCGTACTTATGAGCGTCGCCAATAAATATAGCGATGACCGGAGGCTCGGTCCCTGTCGGGCGCGCGGGCTGTGCTGCCGCTGGAGCGGGACGGCGCCACCCGAGGCATTGTTAGCTAAATATGTAGGTGGTCAGCCGGGCTCGGGCCCACGGGCCCACCACCCCGCGCGAAGACGAAGGGGGCGGGCGGCGGACGTGCGGGCCCGGCGCCGCCGATCTATTGAGCGCGTATTGCAGACGCGGTCACGCGCTGCAATATTGCACAGCGAACGCAATATTGCCCCTCGGTAACTCAATTTGATAAATTGTGCAAAGTTCGCCCGCACCGCATTGCCATCAGCGCTATCGACGTTTGTCCCCTTATCGGCATGTTTGGAATACGATCTATGAAATTCCGGCAACCATGTAGAAGCGAAATTGGTACTAAGGATTCATTTTGTTAAAATGCTAAATTCATGATCAGAAAAGCGAGTTGCTATTACTTAGATAAATAAACATACAGAACAGGAAATGGTAAACAGCAACTATTCGGAACCGCAATAGTTACAAAATTAAATTCGAAACAGAACCGTTTGTTATTCAAGCAACAGGAAACAGCGTATAGAAATTAAATAACTGCAAATAGCCAAGCGGAAATCCAAGCGTGCCAGTGAAATACGAAATGCACGCACAAGTCCGTCCGCTGCACACCACGCTACTTTTTACATAAATACTGCTTTCCACTTTGTATTATTTATTACAACGAAGATATATAAAAATATAAAATTACTATGGTAAATTACCTATCAAACGCCTGCTAGATCTCAAATCAGTTATTTTTTCCATAAATAATAATCTTTTTCAAAACATTACAAAATTATTGGTATTTTAACGTCGTCGTTTAAAAAGTAATGAGTAGGTAACAAGTTTAATTTTTCCTTTGTAAATGATTCTTACAAAATATAATCAGAATCGGTAATATTTCATTGCATAAATATTGTAATTACATAAAAAAAATCGTTTATAGTGTTTCAATGTTTACAAGAACGTTCGATGTTCGTATTAAAAAAAAGTAGATAAAGCAATGGTTTTGCAGGTAAAGTGGCACACAATAAATGTGAATAAAGGTGTGAACACAGTGTAGTGGCGGGCGGGCGCGGGCGGTGAGGTCGGCCACGAGAGCCGTGCGGTCGCGGCTTCAGCGTCGGGAAAATGATTTATATTGTTTGTACTCGTTTGTACGGCGAGCGGCGCGCGCTCGCTCCTCAAGCAATCCCGTCCACTGCAGATATGGCCGAGTATTATTATCGATCCGGCTCGGGCGGTCGGCATTTCCTACTGCTCATACTCGACCGCCGCCATCCCCCACCCGACATATTTATTGAGGTCGCCACACATCGACGTAAAACCTTCTATAACAGCCTTTCTTGTGCACTAACCTTTCACGTGCTTTCACGATAATTTTAGAATTTTCCGAGGGTCGCGGCCTCCCCTCGGCCAATAGCGGCGGGATATGATATTATATCAACTCATAACGGCCAATCCCAGGCCGTTATGATATTGTAGGCGGGCGAGGTGAGTACCGGCAGTTTCCTCGTAGGGCGGGCGGCTTATGATATTTAGTTATGAATATGGGGTTTGATTTTATGTGCGGTTTGCTTACTTTTTTATGTAATAAGGAATAAAGATAGCGTTATCTTCGGATTATAAGTACAATAATTTTAATCGTTTTGTATCAACACTCACACGAAAGAATTACAGCCTTGTAATTTAAATAAAGTATTGAAATTAATTCATCAATTACTTTCAGTACCCATTTTATTATTACCTCCACAGGTAATAATAAAATGGGTACTGAAAGCTTATTTTTTTTAAGGTTAGTATTAAAAATATCTATTTATATGTAGGTACCTGTAAGTTAACAAAATAAAACAACGTAGCAATATAACGGACGAGACCTCGCTCGCGAATGAGCGAGTCTTATGATGACATTTCAGCGTTTTCTATCCAATATCACATTTTCCATTTGGATTGCGAGCGGCGAAACGTTTGATTTTATTTTCGTCGATTTTGCAGAATCGTGACCTGAAACTCGGATGAGGATTTGTTGCGCAACTTTCATCTTACACTTTGTCGAACCTACCAAATTTTGATTTACTACTAGTCGTTCTGTTTCTCCCGATTCAGTGGGTGTTGGAGGAAAATTGGCAATGAAACCGGCGAAAGGTCTACAATCTTCAGGTGATCTTACCAAAGTTCAATATATTTTATGTAGGTGAGTACTTAACATAATAAATTAAGTATATTGTAAGTATTTTGTAAGATTTTATTTATATACTTTTGCGACCAAGTAGTAATTCTTACATTGCTTCTGACGGTAAGGGTGTTACATACATCAGACACATATTATATTAAATAATCATAATAAAGCTTCTTTATTGGCACTTTCAATTCCGCCGATTCAATTAGATTTATTATAGATTACATCCTGATGTCGCAATTGCAATACCCACTTGATGTCTTTCTTATTTTTATAAAATTAACTATCTCTGGTTTCAATGATCTGCTTATACAGTATTTACTTCTCCGTCCTATCCCAGAATAAAAAGCCATAAAAGTACTCTAATTAACCTTTAACGTATTGAATAAAAGCGTCCTTGTACACGTTGATAATAAAAAGATAATAAACAAGCGCCTTTGTAACAAACTATAACAGATCGGTAATTGCTTCCACGATACCTCCTCGCGTTATTACGCCTTTTACGACGCAGTATGGGGCGAATAAAACAATTTTACGAGGGGCTATGGACACATACATATCTATATTGTGTACCATTTATATGCGAGCAATACATAAGTTTATCCGTACACGCTAGTGATAGAATGATTCAATACTGACCAATCTATAAACTGGCAGGATGTTTCCGGTTTATTACAGAATACATTTTTCTTTTTCTTACTCTACTAGCAACATTTATATCGTTTTTGCTGTGAGAAATTAATATTTATCTTGATTTACTCTACACACTTACGTTTATGGTATGTAGCGTTATTTGTGGAAACAATTATCTATGTGCTAATTGGGAAGTTGCAGCAATACATACCTAAGTGTTTACCCTATAGGTACTATGATCGATGTACAAGATAAATAAAAGGGTGTGCTTTTATGAAAATTTACGAGCAAGATTGTTTTTCCGGCGCAAGTAGGAAAATGTTGAGAAGATTAAGTTTCTCAAACTCAAAGTTATTTTACTACATTAAGATAATTCAATATAGTAGTTGTAAGTAGCTGCGTCCCTCGGCTGTGTTTGCAGACGGACACATGGCTCCGGTCACTCAAATAGATTGCGTCACACTAGTGCCGCCGCCCGGGCCGCGTCCCCAAGCGCAAAACAATTATACACAAAATGAATAAAGTATCAGACTCGTCCGTCCGCCACGTCTCACTACACATGTCTTTGTAATCCACCGTACAAACGTAATGTAACATTTGTTGAGCGGCGAAGATACAATTTTATACACATTTTTGTATTTTTTTACTCTGGGGACACTTTTTCGACCCTCGTCCGAGCGGTCTCTTTGAAAAGTGGACATCGGAACGCGAGGGAAGGAGCCCCCGAGGACTTCGCTTCGAAATGCGTTGTAAACATTGCGACTACATTCAATTTCCCGTCATTTTTCAAACTGATAAATAATTCTGTCATCGAACGCTCGGACAGGGGTCGCTATGAAGTGATTGCCGATGGAAGGACGCCGACTCTGCCGTAAAAAATAGTGGGTGATGAGACTCGGCCTCTGGCTCCGCCGCTGCCCGCGCCACTGTGTGCGCGATAAATTTCTTTTTTATTATCAGATATCGAGGGACTCGGGAATCGAATAAAGCGCTCATATTTAATTCATAGGATACCGGCCATATAGCACTGGCCCGACTATTTTATTTAAGATGTTGAAAGATTACGGACACTGGGTTCATACTCATTTCAGAACTATCCTTTTCTATTTCTTTGAAACTTGCTCTCAGTAAAACGGAGACATCGTGAAATTTCATTTGGAATAGCAGCATTAGGTAAGTGAAATGGACAACAGCATAGCGTTCTAAGATGTTATTCTGATTTCATCATGTAGTTAAGTATCTACCTATCCCCTTGCAAGAGCCACGAAATCATGAACACGCGAAGTCAAAAGTCTTTTGAACATTTCACATTTGACTGATTTGTTCATTTCCATTTTGAAATGTTTATGAGCATGTAGCCCATACCAATCAAACGAGATTCATTTAAATTCTTGGATTTATTGCGCAGTGAGTGTCCGGCAAGCGTCCGGCGCGGCGTCCGGCGTCCGGCAGATGTGTTCAATACATTACAGCTTCCACGGCAAGAACTGGACTGGGGTCACTCGCAGTATTAAATAACTCTCCGACAGCTAAATGAGTAGGGGACGCGAATAACGTCCAGTGGACCTATTCTCAGTGCTTTTCAAAGTGATATTGTACTGTTTAATTTTGACAAAGTATCGCGGACTTTTGAAATAAATTATATAAGTATTGTAAAACTGTGTATAAAGATCAATATTCGAGTGGTTGGTAATTGAAATCATAGAATTAAACATAGAAGTAAAAATTTAGTGAACTGGTAAGAAACGGACAACAACTAAGTCAACTTGTAAACAAAATAATGACCATAAATATTGAACTGACGTCATGGAAACTTTTCTTTTATTTATTACGCTCGATAAACGGCCCATCTGTGTCAAAACAGTTAGCATCACTTTCATAATATCGCTTTTTTCAGTGTATTTAAATAACAAATGAATTCTGAAACTCTGATCTGCTTCTGCTATTGAATACCTAAACTTTTTTATTCAGTTTTGTTTTCATAGCGTTCGCTCACTTTTACTCAAGTTTTTAAGATCGAATTATGTCGCTCGCGTTGAGAATAGCCCCGTTTGTTACTGCCCGTCGCGGTAAGGAACAATAAAGGAAATTACGATGCCAACCTACCTATAGCTGCGTTTATTAGTAACATGTACTTTATTGAGGTTATTTTTACTTTTACGTCGCTATTTATTACAAGGAAACCTTATTATATATTTTTTTTACAAACTTTGTATCTACTAAGTATAACAGATTCTTGTTTGACTGTGATAGTAAGATCCGCTGAACTTCAATTTTTGCCATCATCTAATTGTTTGTTATTTGTGGGGATCGAACCCACGATCCAACACATGACAGGCAGTGCCAGTACCAACCGAGTAACGCCTGTCAAGAGATATCGAGATGTAATGCGCATTTTATTCAAACGATTATACTGCTATTATACTAAAATTGGCATCTGAATCTGATTGAAGTCTGATTGAAAAGTGGTGGAGGCAATAACGTAAATTTTAGATTTGAAAAAAGCAAACAAAGATTTTGAAAAGATATAAAATAGAGCGATAGCGCGCAACACGGCTGATAGGATCTCAGTTTATATTTTATTCATACATTGTATTGTTGGAATATCAATTGGCTCGCCCGGCGGTAGGTAAAGGGTACATTTCCAATCCGCACGGGATTCACTTAGATTTGAAGGAAAATAGATTTCGATTTCCAAAGCTGCGACAAAGCAATCCGATATATTTTTCAGACAGATATTGCTAGCGATTTCTTTTGAGCTTTGAAATATAAGGGTGGGATTTCAGAAAACTCCGTGTGTTTTCGTTTCTGCATTGAACGTACTTTTATTGAAGTTAGTGAACTATAAAACTGTTTTGGTACGTACTTAGACGCAAGTTTGGACTATTCCGCCATGTGCTTAGGAGATGTGGAAACTTTTATGACTTTCTTCGAGTGTCCGCGTCATTTCTTCTAATGGTACCTGGTTTACCTGTGTAGGTTCTATAATGCTACAAAAATTTTGATTTGATCAGAAATAATTCTCATTAATACCTACCCATATAAATGTAGGTAGGTACCTGTTTCTTTTGCAACATTCGTTTATAATAAGTTAATGGTTTCATGTTTTATCGAAACATAACCTACTAATATAAATGTACGCTAATTTTAGTTATGACGTGTTTTTGACAAATTTTGTATCTACTAGGTACCTACTGGTTGTTTCTTAAAACCCTAGGATCCAGACATCTTTGACTGTTGCATTGTAAAAATACACAACACTTATAAAACGCTATAACGACATCTATTTTCGTTTTAGTATTAAACTAAAAGCTTCCCACCCCACTATAGGCGCTAGGACAGAATAAATGACTTATTTTAGACTAACGGCCGGTTTCTGGAAACCCAAATCACGATTGATCCGAGTTTGACACATAGTAATTATTTGATTTTTTCGTTGATCATCGTTCGAGAAACCGGCCGTAAGAGTTGTTTATATAATACCCAGACTCCAGACATGAGAAGGTAGATAAATACGTACACTAAAAGGTCATCGTAGCACCGTAGACAGACCATTTACCGTTTCCTGTTTTTAATTTTGTCAGGCAGACAATACCTCGAGCGAATCGTTAAAGGGGAGAGCGACCCTTTCTAAAACTGATTAATTTATTATCTTCTTTGTTTCTGTTTTGATTTGGTTACTAAGCTGAACGAAGTTAATGATAATTTGGGTAAATGATAGGTTTATAGATAGATATTAAAGGGTATGAGTATGAGTACGTTTTATTTAAGAAAATATAACCTGATATAACGAATTAAAATGTTTCAATGCTCAGATATCAATTACGTTTTAGCAGTTAATATATTTAGAAAGTATTTAACATTTGCTAAAATATGGTTTACTATGGTTAGCAAAGTATGGTTTAGCAAATGATAAAAATATGGTTTACTTAAAAGAACGGAAGAGCAAGGCAGTGACAAAGACGCGGGTTGAAGATAGTAGTGTACCTACTCATATAAAGTATTGAGTTAGACGATAATTTTTAAATAAAAAGTTTATTTTCCGGTATTTTTATGTAATTTACTATGTTTTTTTTCAAAGTTGAGTACCTACTTACTTATATTTTTGTCTTTTTATTGTCCGGCACATAAGGCTATATTATGACTATAAAAAGGAGAGACATAAGTTATGTATCAAACCCGTAAAAGTATCACTGGTGCAATATAAAAGTTAACGACACAAGAAAACGCGTTTTCCACAACATTAAAGATAACAACAATACGGGGGCGAGCAAGTATAGAGCCTCCCGCGGGGTGGCGGGAGGGGGGTCGAGAAAAATTCAATATTAATATGAAGGAGGTGCGAGCGAGATGGTTCTTCCGTCTCACTCGCACGGCCAATGGCGAACCCCGACGACGCCGCGATATGATGAATTTATGGATGTAATAAAAGCGAGGTACGCGATTGGAGGAGCGCGGTCAGGGAGAGCTTATTTTCTTTATTTTCATATTTGGTATGTCGGTCTCAAGTCGCTTGCAGCGGCTTATGGACGTCAGACGTTTCTTAACTGGAGTTATTAAGTGAAAAAACACCACTCCCACCTTGCTTACTGTTTTATTTTATGACTTGTGTCTTTGGTTATAAAAGCTTCAATCAGCTTATGCATTAACAATATTCATTAAACTACTTTTACAAACGAATTCGTTTTAGCAGATAGCATAAGCAATTTTGGATTTTCTTAAACTTCTATGCCTTGATGTTTCTAAAGGATTACTTAGTACACATAGGCAATTGAGGGCGAACGTTTTGAGAATTGAAGTTTGTGTGGTGAGTGAGGGTACTCTACAAAGGCTCGTAACAGACTGTTGATTGAGGCGTGAACGACGCTCGACCGCCGGCTTCTTTCTTGATTTCACTCGAGTGGCCAAAAACGACACTTGTATTTGCATGAGCCGGTCTCAGGAATTTGGGGAACAAGACGAAACTAAGAGAACGAAAGACGTGACTTGATTGGTTCGGTGGACAGTCTAGTTCACCTTTTAATAGATTTAGAAGGTAGAACTAAAATTCCGGACCAAAGTCTATGTTTTTTAGGTCGTCTAGGGTATTTTGGTTTGAGAAAGCCAAGTTTAATAACAATAGATAAATGAATTTATCTGATAATATTTTCTTTATTCGAAAAATAACGAAACAAAACATACAAGTTATATCTCAATAAATCCTTTATTCCCTTTAGCCGTATTTGTGTTGAAATAACATAGAGAAGCAATCATTTTCCATGATCGAGCCAGTAAGCTCACGTAAGGCGCTTATAGAACTAGTCGGCGGAGAATTGATACCTTCAATATAATGCGTCTGATGGAAACCCGTACAAAGCCCGACCCTGACAGCAAAGACAACGCAGACAAAATAAATAAACAGCATTGCGGGGTTGCCATATCTATTATCTAAATTGCCATATTTTTTTGTTTTGTGTTATAAAATAACCTCATAATTGTTAGAGAGATATTTTTTAACATACATACTATCTTTCCCTAAAACATTAATATAAGTAATCAGTATTTTCAACTAGGTAGGTATAGGTACTGATAAAAAAAATTAATTTAAACAAAAAGTTTTGATATGTAAACGGATACATCTCTAGGTACTTAATGTAAGGTTGCATTGTGCAGTACAGTTTTATTGATTAAATTTTAGTTTAAAAATATTTTTGAATTTTTGTGGAATGTATTCGTTTTTACCAATGCACCTATAGGGTATACTCATAAAATATGTACTTACTTGTTTTAAGTTCATTTTAACAAACACTCATAATATTTATATAAGTAAGTATATAAAAAAACTTTTAAATAATACCTAAAACTATGTAAACGGCGGTGAGAGCTGGCAGCACTGAAGCGGCGAGTCAGCGACGCGGAAGTATTGGGGCTCTGTCGTTCAGTTTTGAAGTTCAATTATATCGCAGGTGGCGCCGCGGGGCCGCTGCCGACGACGGCACTCGATTGAAAACCCTCAGATATTGGATCACTGCTCCATCAGATCAAGATGTGGTTCCGATGTGGTACAACAATGCGCTGGATGGAATGGAAAATTAAAATTTATAAAACGGTATCATATAAGACCACTTTTTAACAATTGTCGTATCAATTCTTTTCATTTATTCAGAAACAATTAAATTTGAAATTAAAAAGTTAGTGTATTAAAAAATATTTAATAATAATCAAAACTATAAAGCTTTTAACTAAGTATTCTAATTTGGATAAAAATTGACAAAAATCAAACCTACTGTTATGGCATACCAAAAACTTGAAGACCACGAGACCATTATACAAGTTTTACAGTAAAAGTACGTAAAACACGAACTTTCCTTATCTTTCACGTAGTTTCCTCAATCGATAACAGCTCTACCAAATTAATTTACTATAATCGAACCACTCCAATACAAGTTTTACGTATAAATATTTATCTATAAAGCGCGCACTCCACCGGAACAGAGAGCTAGGGATGTAACCCGACTGTCATAAGATAACAAATGTTAGAATATATTGAAAAAAAAACTATATCTAAACTATATAAAACATAAAATGTGTGATATTGTTCGTGATAAGGGTCATGGGTTCGATTCCGACCCAGAGCAAATATTTGTGTGATGAACATAAATATTTCTTCTGTGTCTGGGTGTTTCTATGTATCTAAAATAAATGTATAATAAGTATTCTATCAGCAATCTGGTTCCCATAGTACAAGCTTTTTTTAATTTTTTTAAATTTTAAATTAAAATAAATAAATAACATGAATATATAAAATAAATAAATAAATAAAAAGCAGTAGTAAATTATACTATAATTTGCTACTGCTACTGAATTTTTTTTCTGAAATTGTCATCTGTAAATTCTGACAGATAAACGAACATAATCTAATTGTATATTTCGTGTAAGGTACCCTCCCTAGCAGGTTCTGGCGTACAAAAGGCGAAGTTTTCCCGCAGCACAGATTCCTTTTTCTTTGTTTGGTGTATTTATTGTAAATCTACTCATAGCAGCCTCCGCTAACGTTAGAAGTATTTCACATAACTTTTGGTTCGAGTACCTGTTTGAACTCTATGTGTGCGTTGTTCGGTTTTGTTTTATCTTTGTTGTATAAGAGGAAGAATCTATCCTGGATATTGTTGAAATGTTGTGGTATTAGGAAACTAACTAAAAACTAAATAATAGACGCAAATATGCAGGTCTCGACAGGGCATACATATTTGCTCCTCTTGGGGTCGAGACTCTAGGTCCGTGGGGTACCGAGGCCCACCGCGTTTTCAAAATTATTTCTGGGCGTCTAGTCGAAGCGACGCGTGACCCGAGGGCTGGTGAATATCTGGCCCAACGTATCAGCATTGCTATTTAGCGCGGCAATGCAGCCAGTGTCTTGGGTACGCTTCCGATTGGTACTGATTTGGATCGGTTGAGCTATCTATAGATCGTTTGCAACGGTCTGTAGATAGCTCAACTGTTTCTTATGTATTTTATATGACTATGTACATTTTGTAAATACTGTATAGTCGAAAGTTTGTTTGTAAATAATAGTAGAGATTAAATAAATTGAATAAATATAAAACATTATCTGTTTTCGAAGTTTCATTGAAAACTACATAATATAATGTAAGGCACTTCTAAATTAAAAAAAAAACATATAAAAAAAACTTGTCAATCAATTTAAGGGTCATCTTACTGTCGTAAAAAGTAATATGATTAAGCTCAGAAGTTAATGCTACTTTCAGTTCTCACAAAATAAATAAATATTCACGGACAATTCACACGTCACGCTCTAGTCCCAAACTAATCAAAGCTTGTACTATGGGATTGCTGATAGAATACTTATATACTTTTTTGTAAATACATACATAGAATACATGGTTACACCTAGACACAGAAGAAATATTAAAATAATAAAGTTCATCACACAAACATTTTTGTTCTGGGTGGGAATCTGGAAATAGTTTCAAACTACCCACTTTAAAATCTAAAAGCTAGTGTTTCAAAGAACTCATAAGCTTTTTATACAACTGAAATTCCAGCATACAATTTCAATGCAGGCCCTGAGAGCTAGTTACGTTGGTAACTAGTGAATTAGCACCGGCGGCGGAGGCAGCTGTGGAGGCACTGCATCCTCGTTAATATGATTTGCAGACTCCGCTCGACTCGCAACTTGGTAAACTACCCTCTAGTTTCACATTTATTTGTATACTCGCAGAAATTGCTGAAAAAGTACCTTTTTTAAGTAACCACTAATACGTTGAAAAACTGGTGAAACATCAAAGCTCATTATTTTTATCATAACTTAAAAAATGTACACGCAGATATATACTCGCAGATATTGCTGAAAAGTACCTTCGTTAATAACCACCAATGTTTAAAAAACGACTGAAACATCGAAGCTCATTATTTTTTTATAACTTATTATTATGTAGTAAATACTCGCAGAAATTGCTGAAAATGTACCTTTTTAGTTAACCACTAATACGTTTAAAAAACTGGTGAAACATCAAAGCTCATTATTTTTATTTATAGTACTTTTAAGCACTTACTTAAAAGTACTATAAACTAAGCAAATTTTAATATATGTACCAAAAGTTGAGTCTATCAGGTTTCAAACCCGACCGATTTTTATAAATGCATGAGTATGAGTAATTAAAAATAAATTTTACTTAATCTACTATTTACATAATTATCTTGGTGTTTGAGATATCCTTTTAGGTAAGTTTTTAGTATTGTTTTAATTATCTTTTAATAATTCGTAAGTATATTTTTTTTCCTAGTCCCATTCTCCATAGCTTGTAAATTATTATTTTTAAACAAACTACTTCTACATGTGTTTATATAACCTTTTTTTGAGATGATAGACCACTTCTAAGTACAACTACACTTACCGACAAAATTAGGTAAGTAAGTGGATCAGCAACCTGAGATGTAGTCTGACCGCTGGCAATCAAACTAACAACCTCGTAACCGTCTATTTCCGTTTAGATGTACTAAATGGACAGCTACTCTCAAATATCTTGATATATCTTATTTTGTGTAGTCTAGGTACTCAGAATTAACAACTTTTTCATGGCCGTTTTGAAAGAAAATGAACAAATAAAAACTATTTTGTTAAAAACTTTAATAAAATATTCAGTGTAGTCTTACTTCACCAGACGAATATTTTTTTAAAAGTAAAACATCATAAAACAACGATACCGTACAGTGCTTAAATAATAGATTTACAAAAATATTTTAACATACCCACTATCTAGTAGTAAATATTATTATTGATCAATAAAATCTCTTGTAGAATTTTATTAAAGAAAGAAAAAAAAACATTTTGTATCGCAAGTTTTTAATAATAGAAACGTTCCTTTACAACATAACATAAAGGGCCATTAAAGTCCGATGCGGCTACGGGAAGTGCTACAGAAGACGTGTAGTGGGCAGAGGGGGGGTCCAGTCTTGAAGACACTTAGGGGGGCACCCCCCACTCCAAGGCGCCGGACGACTTGGTTATTCTATCAAGCGTGGACGCGTGTGTGTGTGTACACAGCACACACGGGCACGGCATTATACGGCCGGCCACCACTCCACTATGTCAATACAATACGCTCTCTTCGACTGGACTTAGATTATTTAGAAAGCACTTGTAACGCTCATAAGAAGCGCCGTGGAAGACGCAGTCGTCACAATGGCCGGGACGTGTCGACGAGGGCCGAGCCGGGATACACACGAAAGATTACGATCCTAAAAAAACAGCTTCCACTAGAATATACTTAATATCCTTTCGGAGATTGACTTAGGTTGGCGGTGTGGTGTTGTGTTTCACTCCATTATTGGTTTGAATTACCGCTGTGACGACACTGTCGAATTAAGATCTCACTATGAAATCTGAAGTTGGTGAAGTTTCATTTCATGTTTGCCTACTTTTCTACTAACTAAGTTTTATTCTAGAAACATTAATCAACGCATGAAAAAACGTATAAACAAAACTTAGGGTTATGCCATGCAATTTAATAGTCTAAACAAAGTGGGGTTCTAATCTCAGTACTTTTGAAATATGTATGCAAATCTGTCAAATACAATAAACATGACAAGGAAAAAGCATCAGTCATAACAGCAGCCCGGCAAAGGCGTGAGACTACACCGCTGGACGCGGATTATCCGCTACGCGGCTACGGCGTAGCACTTTATGTAGCTACGCGCGTAGCATGTGTTAAGACTCCGAGGTTACGAACTATATTATCGCGCCTGAACAACTTTCCCGTTCAGATTCGATTTAAATAACCCTCAAACTATCTTAGTTACTCCAAAATTTAATGACCCTTTAAATTAATAAGTGTCAAAGTTAGCCGAGCGTATGTCTGTGTGCGTTCATAAGGACGTGTAGCTACACGGGGACGTGTGTGCGCGCGGAGACATCTTCTCATGTGTGGGTACTTTCATAAATCTGTTGGGAGATATATGAGAGCGCAATTTCCGGTATCCGGCCATTAGCGCCGAGCTTTTATAAGCTTAAAGCTTAGGTTAAAGATTTTCTGGGTAGTTTAATGCGAATCTTGTAATAGGTACAATAAATTTTGTATAAAGTATGGGATTGCATATTAGGTGTCGATTCGGGAACTTTTAATGTGTGTAACTTGGCCTAATGTCTGTTTGTGGTGTCGCCGTGTCGTGGATATACGCGGCGCGTTAATGAAAATGTTCGCTCGGGGAATCGGGATGTGAGTCGTGTCGATGTTTTGCAATTTGTTTAATGTTTAAGACCAAATTCTATTAAATGTGAACAAAAAAGCGGTGTAGGCGTGCGTAGGGGCGTACGAGGAAGGCGGAGGTCCGACTTATTATTTTTATCGACCGTAAAAAGGTGCTGGACCTCTCGTGGACCCTTCCTCGGCTCCTCGGGGGAGATTCCAATTATTTACGGATATTTTGTTTTAAATCCCGAAAAATACAGGGTAATAAAATGTATTTCTACTTACATAACTTACCTTGGTTTAAGCTTTCTAATTAATGCTGCTTTAAATCCTTTAACGTTTTAAAAAAATACAATTGTTATTTTTTTGTTTTAGGGTTGAATTGGTTGGCGACTGTTGCATCATATAGTTGTAAATATTTGATGGAGATAATGAATAAAACTGTGGCCATTTGTTCCGCTTGTCGTCGGTCGACGGGTAATCACTGCAGCTGCACTCTTCGCCCCCGCCTGTCACACACCGACACCACTCAATAATGCAACGCAGCAGACCCATTGTTCAAAACTCTAAACCTCTAAACATGCTCCAAAAACTTACAGCTCCGTAGATTTAAAAAATCTTTTTACAATTAAGGCGACAATCTTCATAAATCAATTTCCCCCGAATTGAATGTCAATAAGTAGGGACGGTTGTTAAACGACGCGCCGTGAAATAAAACTTTCCGGAGGGCGGAAAGTTCCCTGTAAAAAGAATATTTACATTAATTCTCTTCATTATGTTTTGAGGAATAATCATGGGCACGCTCTCCCATTCTACTCTGTCGATTGAGTTTTTTATTTGAATATTTTTTGCTGACGCTCCCCGAGTCCGTCTCTGCGCGACAAAAGGAAGTTTTTATTAGCATCTTAATGATTTTACGGCAAGTCCCCGGTTACAACAGCCTTTATGTCGTCAGATTTTCTTAAGTATTTTTTGTCGAGTTTTTTGCATCTTACATTATTAAAGTTTTCATTCTGGCGCTTAATGAAGCTCATTTCTTCTGTTCGTCGGGGCCTTGATTGCCTTTGTTTTGCATAAATGCAAGATTTCTATAGGTTTCTTTCTAGCGAATTGAGCAAGTTCGAAGACTTGAAATTTGTTCTTGGAAAAAGGCAATTAATTGTTTTTCTTCGGATACTTTTCCGGCTGTATTTCCTCAGTGATATTTAAGTCACGCTTAAAGTACATGACTTTATTTACAAACAAACTTACGACTATACAGTATTTACAAAATGTACATAGTCATATAAAATACATAAGAAACAGTTGAACTATCTACAGACCGTTGCAAACGATCTATAGATAGTTCAACTGATCCAAATCAGTACCAATCGGAAGCGTACCCAAGACACTGGCTGCATTGCCGCGCTTAAAGTTAGATACATACCTAATTTAAAATTCACGACGTTCTTTATTGTTTGCGATGAAAAATATTGACTTATTTTGTTGTTTTTCTTAAATTTATGTGTAAGTTAACAACGCTGAAATCAGGCTTTTCCTGTCATTTCATTTTATAAGAAAGGAACAGCATAATTTTAGTAAACTTTGAAGGTTTACACTAGGAATTTTTTGGATTTTCTTTTATTACGTACTTAGGTATATAACTCGATCTTGCGAAGGTGGCGACTCGTCTGCCTCGCGTATCGGATTGGTCGTCGTGCACGGTAATTACATTCATCTCTGCTCCAGACTGATTTATGCTGCGCCTTGCTCGCCTACGGCCTCAGTTCTGCCATTAACTACTTTTCCGGGTCTATCTTACGCACCACAAAATGATAATCGTCCGGAAAATCGGCGAGGTTGTATGTAATGTTATGAGAGGAAGGCCGGCCGTTTCTCTCGAGCCGCAATCGAGTCCGAGATCTTGCTTTCTTTTTAATTTCCCTGCGGCCTCCTAATGAGGTCCCTGCGGCGCGCCGGCTCTCGTTATCTATGATATTCTTGAGGTTGATGCTTATTGTGCGTGTCACTGATGGCTTCCTTTTTTATTATCCTCTCGAACACGATTCCGAGGCCGCCCAAATGAGTTCTTCTCATTTGCTTCGCTCTCTTTATTTCTCTAGGCGGCAGTTTGTCTTGTGTCGCGACTTAACTTTCTTTTAATTTTAATGAAACGGCCACAGTTTTGTCTTGAATTCTTTTATTTAATTTTGTTCTGAGATACATAGACCTCTGTGAACAATAACATTGTAAAAATACAATTCGCGCTCGTATTCGGAGCCATTACGGTAGTATTACTGGATGTTAAATAAACAGAGAGCGTTAACAAATCACACGACTCCGCCTCCACTTATCTATTAAAATGAGAGATTATAGTCGGCTCAAACAATGTTCGGTGCAATAAGACCGGTGTTATTTTCACTGGATTGTCCAATATTGTCACAATCTGTATGAAAGGGCAATTAGAGACGTGTTGCGCGTGGCGGCCACGTGGCCGGCTCTCGGCTCTCGTCTCTCGGCGACAGCGGCGCACGCGACGCGCCTCATCCTACCCTCATTATGACACAATGTTTATACTGTGCGCAACACGAGGTGACGCTCTGATAACGATATGTTTAAACAAAAACCCTACTCATACATATCACTGATTATTATAAATCTAGTCGAATAATTTTGCTATCGGTACATCCAAACTTACTGTGACTTTTTAATAGGAAATTGCAACTCAGAAATTTAGATATTAAAGAAATTCCGTTTCAAGAATTTATTTCATTTAAGTATCGCATTTTTCATGAAGATTATACCTTACGACAGCCATAAAAGAAAACAGAAGTCTTCCACCCCTCGATAAGCGACGAGTTAGAGGAATTTTTGTTACGCTCAAATCTCTCCTGACATAGGTACCTATATTTTTGTGAGATCGCCTAGAGATTTTAATACCCGATTTTATTTAAATTCGTTTAGGCGGTGGGTGACTGCGCCCCCAGACATTTATCGCGAGGGCGTGATTGTATTTATAAGCAGAAAGAATTTTGCAACACCCAGTTGGAGCATTTTCTTCAAAATGTTGAGATACTTTGTACGATAAATCTTTTGAGGGTATCAGTGGAAAAGGATCCCCTATAATCACCGCATGCATCCCCATATGATTCGATTTTATCGTGTTTTTTTAGCTCATCCATCTTTGCGAACCGACGTTCGATAATGTGACGGCTCAACTAACATCATTTTATTTTAATAAGTTTTGGCCGCATAGTAAATGTAGAAGTTTGTAAATACATAGTAAATGTGAAATAACCTCTTAGTTAATTGCTTCTACCGATATTTAGTTATAACTTATAAATAACATGACATTGAAATCAACAAGAATTTGCGAGATTATAATAATTAATGTGTATATATTTTGCAAAACAGGACAAAAATAGGTGCCGATTTTAATTCAGAATAATTATATGTTTACGTCGCAGGTAGATGCTGTGCGGTACATTGTACATATTTTTTTAATTAACCTTAGGTTCCGTCACTTATTCTCATAAATAAAAAACAGTGTAAATGTTTGTTCGTACAAACCAGGCATATCATATTGCCTTTTTGCTTTATTGACTATGTTTATCTAGAGATTGGAATACATTTTGGAGTTTCGCAGCGTCATTATTCACTTAGTGCGACGTGTCATAGCTCCTGGCTGCACCTCCTTGCAGCCCGCTCCCCCCTCTCCCCGCAGCACCCGGTACCCTCCATAGCCACTGACTGCACCGAGGTGATCAGTCTTCATTTGTTCCGTTCCGACTCGATCATCCACTTGACCGCAGATAGCGTCTCTATTACTACGACGAAAATATATTTATACTACACCTGCTCGGAAAGTACCTTGATACTTTATCAAATTTACGGTAGAAAGTACGTCATTGCATATCGAACAAATATGCGGCGAGAAAACGCATCTGAGCGGGAGAGAAAAGTGTATGAAAATCCATTTCTTACGTGGTTTTTCTTTTTTAATTTTGGGTAAGACTATGCGCTGGTAACCTAAATATCAAAAGCCAAAAAGTTTTTACAGTGAGTTTTTATCTCC
This sequence comes from Ecliptopera silaceata, assembly GCA_932527185.1. Taxonomy (NCBI): domain Eukaryota; kingdom Metazoa; phylum Arthropoda; class Insecta; order Lepidoptera; family Geometridae; genus Ecliptopera; species Ecliptopera silaceata. Next base: position 6,941,481 of record OW052192.1, read on the forward strand.
AAGTTCTTAAAATGACACTGGCCACTAGCTGTGTGTTGGATGGTGTCAAACAATTTGAAAAAAGAACATGTGAAAATTTTAGTTTTTTATTTTCCTCGTAGGTGTAGTATAAAGCACTATGTATCACTCAAGAGAAAGTGCGATTCCCGATCTCGGGTGTTTTAAAGCCCTCGCCTGCGGCTCGGGCTTCAAACGACACCCTCGACGGTAATCGGTCACTTTCTCCTCTCGGTGAACAATGTACTATAGGTAGGTACCAATATTTTTTTATCCAGCGAGATCATTTCAGTTTTTTGCGAACTACAAGGTATTGTCAGCCGATTCAGAAAGATAAGTGTTATTTTTAGAACTGCTCGTTTCATTCCGATGAATTTAACCGCAAAATTTTCCTCTCCATTTGTTTCCATCGCCCAAGATCTTCGTATGAGGCGAGTTTCGCGTTAATATATATTCCCGGAATACCGTGGCCATATATTACGCCGACCTCTGCCGGACCGGACATAACAATCCTCGATTTGCTATAATATCGGTCTTATGTCCCTGTCGGAGCAGGCGGTCAGCGAGCAGGAGCGAGTGAGCTGGCGACGGCAGTGGCTGAAAACGCGGGGTGGTGTACGTGCCGCGTATAATAAGCATTTCATGCACGGGGTGCGGGCTGCGGCGGGTCGGGCTACATATTCGTAGGTACCTATTTCCCGTAAGTCGTCTACCTAACCGGACCGTACATTACGAGCCGAGGGTCAGCCTGCGAGGCTCGCCGTCTCTGTCCCCCTCGCCGCCGCTGCTGAAACGCAGCCCAAGCATAATTTCCTGTGATATATCGTATACGCTCGGGTCGTCGTGATGGACCTCTATGAAAATCCTAGTATGCTCGTAGATACAGGGTGTAATGTATGCGGAGGAAATAGCATCACATTAGTTTATTTTATTACAATTGTATTAGAAGATTGCTTCTTCCGTTGGCAATATAAAGTATGTTTAGCAATTTATACGAGGGAAATACATAAAATATGTAAAGGTATCACCGAAAGTGTACGATATAAAAGGAGCGGTCGCTATAGCACGGAATTCATCTTCTATCTGTACGATTTATACACGAGGAGGCCGTAAAACGGAACAATAAAAACCCAAAACAGCAATAAATTTCAAGCAATAGAGGCAAAGGTTCGAGCGCCTTATCAATTCCCTCCACGCATGGGACTAGAATCGCACAATAAACTTATGACGTAACCTATACCTACACAGCTACAGAGTAAGTTCGCACGAAACTAATGGAAGGAAATAAGAAACATTACATAGCCAGCATATGAATCTAATCTCTGTTCAGAAAATTATAGATCATTCCTATAGTGTTCATCTTCATAGTAACTAAATATGGAAAGCTCGACAACTTATTCAAACAACACACACTGTTTACAAGCAATCAACACTTAGCGGACAATTGCGAGAGGGTTTCAGGTAGGCAAAACAAACAGTGGACAAGTCCTCTGCCTCCACGAGGGGAGGGTCATCTTAAAGGAAAATGTGGTCACTGCGAACATAGCAGCATTGTCTTTATGAATTAGTTATGCCTCCTAATTGAAAGAGAATTGCGTCGGTGACCATCGGACTAATCTCATATTCAAAGCACTTAGTTCGATATAATATCGTCCTTGTTCCTTAGCCCCTAATCTATATTTAAGATTACGGAAATTCCAATTTAATGGTCTGGACTTGTGTATTGTGTGTATAGGGCTATTAATAATTCGTGAGTGCGGTCCGGCGCTCTTACAGCTCCGATTCATTATCGTTACGGTCTCGGCCGGACGGAGATCTACGATATAGCTCCCTGATTGACCCCACATTAAAAATTACATACAAACAGAGGAAGCGGGCGCTAATAACGGGCGGTGGAGACTTTCTTTGTTTCGATTTGTTTCAGAATAATAAAAAATTAACAAGTTTCTTGGATCGATTGCGGTCGCGGCGATTCATAACGTGATTGTACGTAAGGAGCGTTCAGGTGGAGTTTAATGGCTCCTTTGATTCGTTAGGTTAATTCGGTTGGGGAGAAGCGGCAGCGTCGCCGCGGTCGCCGGAGGGTCGAATAAATATGTCCCAAAGAGTTAAGTGGGAGCGAAGTGCGGAGCCGAGACCGCGTCCGACGTTTGCTCTTCCACTCGTGTTGTTGCACCACTTATTACACACAAAGTTCTGTTAAAGTTTTCTCCGACACTCGGGCGAGTTTAATTTACTCGATAGTGTAAATAAAGCGGGCGGAGTGGGAAGTTGGTGGGTCCCGACGCTGCGGTCCAGTGATAATAACGTGCCCCAAGTACGACTTCCTTATTAATCGAGAACGACAAATTTTAACGACAAGAATTAATGAATCTCGTTACTCGGGTTAATCCCTCGCTCGTAAAGTGAGCTGGCAGGAGGTGCTGGAGCCAGCCACACATCTACATTGTGATCTACATTACGCATTCATTTGTTATGAAAATACAGTTTACTACGGGAACAACACAAATTCGATGCAATACATAATATTTTTACGTATACTTACCGAATAGTATTTAATTTGCAGTGATAAGAAACAATCAGTTTTGAAAATCGGGAGAGTTCATGAGAATTAAAATTTGTCACATACCGCACGGTGTGGCGGCACATATGAAACAAGTGCGAACAGCTTTGACGAGGGAATCCAAGATATATCGTCCAGTTAACGACCATGTGTGAATGGAACTTTATTGTAATTGCCTTTTGTAAGATCTGAGCGGGTCATTACGACCCGTCCTTACAGCGCCGACCTCCCGTTCGGCAAAACTTTCCTTGAGTGTTCATTTGTAGGCCGGGACCATTCCGACCACTTTGAGGTTTAGAATAAATATGTCCCGAACAAGTATCAAGAAATAAACTGTAGCCTATAGCTACATGTGTGTGTGGAACGTGTGTGAGAATTTAATTTGCAGCTATGTTATTGAATTCAATCAACGGCTGTAGGTGTGTGTGTGAGCCTATTCATCAGATGAAGAGGCGCGCGGCACATTAGGGGCTGAGGCGGCCTCAAAGCCAGAAGACTGATTATGTCTATCCGCAATTTCTCTCCGGCCCTATTCTCGCGAACGAAAACTAGCGAGTTTTACACCGCGCTATTAAGCGGTCGCTTTTACATTTGTCCTTATAATGGAAAATGTGCTACTAATTAATTTAGAGCGAAACTCATTTATGTCGAAATGCGTGTCTATTAAGCGATGATGGGATGAGCGCCTTTCGGGATTACATACGAATCTATATAGTTGAGTCGTTTTAATTATTTTTCCTGTGTTGTTAGAGTTAGCGGGAATTATACGATGTCCAGTTACAAGCGTTCACCCCATTAAGTAGAGACGAGCTCATTCTCGGTAAGACTAATCAAATAACAGACTCCCCCCGGGGGTGGTCGCCCGCGGCCAGCGGTCATCTCTTATCGATTGTGGTGGAATTCGTGCACAGAATGTGATATTTCCCAGATATCCCCCACACACTGAGATACAATCGCCGAATGAAGTCCGGCTTCATTTTTGATTTCTTTTTGTGGTTCAGCTGCATCGTTAAATTATTCTGTGAATTTTAGAAGGAATCTGTAGGTTTTCAAGGAACATAAAAATTGCTAGAGGCTTTTTGTATGTTTTTCATTAGAGATGCAAGCTTGTACTAAATACTTTTTTTCTGGCACTAAAAAGGATACTAACTATCTAGGTATATTAGTGCTTTTGGCAATATCTTTGTATATGTAATTTGTTACAACGATATTCTAAATCCTTATAACACAATGTTTTGAACATGATAAAGATTTAGATATACATGATATAGTTGTGTTCGATATTCCGTGACTCTACAACAACTACAAAACACCACCTACATAATGAAGTAGGTCAAGGATTACAATCATATTGCGGCATCATTTTAAGGCGTAGACCAACCAACGTCAAATAACGTCTGGTTTGCACGCACATTTTAACATTTATTTATAAAAAAACCACAAAATTAAATAATCATATCAATAATTATAAAGAGCAAGAAGTTGGAAAATAACTTTATGCAAGTTGAACATAAATATAATTTGAGCCAAACCAAACAAAAAAGCAATTATTCTTTATTATTTATTGTACACACACAAACTTATACAGAAAATATAAACTTAAATAAATTAGATGTACAGAGGCGAGCTTAACCCTAAAAAGAGTTCTCTTCCAGCAAACCAATTATTAACAGTGATTAAAGATTACTCAAAAAACTCTTGATCTTGAACGAATTCTAACGGGACACAAGAAGCTTTCAAATAACAAAGAATCATCAAAGTTCGGTCCACAAGATAGAAAAAAAATAGAATTTAATAAACAATATTAAGAAATCAGATGTTTTGTTCGTTTAAGAAACAATTGAATGAAAATTGAAATCTTAAACCCTTGGTTTTTAGGAGTGGTGGACTTTAGCGTGGCGGGCAGAGGGTAGTGGACATCGACAGTTCCGCCATGTAATTCTAATGAGTATTAGTGTTCGTCTAGTCCGTTCCTGACGGCACGTTCTAGCTCCGTATTTCGACGGTAATACGATTGTTTCAATGTGGGCTTAGAACGGATAGGTGCTTATGGTTGGATGTAAAGCAATAGACGAATTTGCTGGTGTGTTTTGTGAGCGTTCACTTTGCTTCATGCTAATGGACGTCCGATTGTCTGAGCGTTGGATTTAAGGCTTTCATACTATGTGGTTGAACATTGCTTGTTACAAACATATCGACAGACGTCACAGCTCAGTTGGTAGTAGCTCTGCCTTCCATGCAGTGGGTCGTGTGTTCGATTCCCACCCAGAGCAAATGTTTGTGTTATGAACATAAATATTTGTTGTGTCTGGGTAGTCACTATGTATTCTATGTTTGTATGTATTTACAAAAAAATCATTCATTCATCTAGTTTTCATAATACAAGCTTTGCTTAGTTTGGAACTAGATTGTGATGTGTGAATTGTCTATGAATATTATTTATTTTAATTTTATTTGTTACTTTATTAAAGTCACCTGGAAGTGTGCCGTGAACGAGTGATTTTTTTTATGTAAGAAGCTCGTTTATTTCACAGTATCAAATAAGGGTTACTAAGTACGTAAAAAAAACGTTGAATAATGACAGTTACCAGGATATTTGTAAATCAATAAAATAGTTAGCAGCAATAGTAGTGACTGGCACAGATCGCACCAGTGGACTGTGAAAATGATTTTGATTTGATCCTTTGAAGGGCGGTTCTACCGCAAAATGACATTTCCATACTACTGTGCCCATGTATCCATTTGACACCCCAGTAATGTACGAATATAGCCAGTAATTGAAAGGAGTAGATTCAATTAGTATTAGCACTACTCAGAGAGAATCATTCTGAAAGCCTACAAAAGGCTTTTACACGTATACTTGTGCTATGACAAGAGGGGTCGCGTTACAAAAGGTCGATGTCCGAAAAAATTGATGAGTATTATAGACTTTACTTTTAGAAGCTAAAACTTTTATTATTATATAGCCAAGAGTACCTATTCACGACAAAAGTGAATGAAACATCTTTCTTATTAAAAAAAATAAATGTAAAATATGTATTTATTTTTGGTTTCTTCGTGTTTATACATTATACAATTTGTAACAACTTTAAGGTACATATTTTGAATAAATTATTTCAAATTCTGTAACCAGCCGTTCTGTTGAATACAGTAAAGTCTTTTGAGTTCTAAATAAATGCTTTCTCGATAATAATCTGAATTTTCGCATTGAAATAGCCACCCCGTATCAAGGGCGTCAAAGCGTGGCTCTTTATCTGCAAATGTGGCGCTCGTGGTAGATAATTTTATTCGGAGTGTATCTCTCCTTACTGCTGATATATTCAACGGAATATTCCCATATGTGCGTAATTCTGCGGAATGGCAAAAAAGGTCTGTTTGAGGGGTGAAATATGTAAATTTATTGTCTTGGGCCGCCCCAGTGGAGCGCCCCCGTCATACGCCGACACGGAGGATAAAGGAAATGTTAATGCTTGCCAATTTATGTGCTTTTCTATGATTTCGCTGAATCGAGACAGACATCTTCTCCTTAATGGGCTTCTGAAAATGATTCAGAGCATTCTTTAATAACGAATTTTATATTTGCAATAACTTCTCTGTTTTTATTCACAGTCTTTAATTAGACATGCACAATCTCTGAAGTAAAGAAAACACATTTTCAAATTACACGTTTTTTATTATTCCATTATTAGCTTTTAGTTTAAATTAAGTTTAATTTCTTAAAAAAAAAAAACAAAAATTAACGTTATCAAGTTTTTTTACATATTTTTGTTTTCCTTTTTCCGATTTTATTAACAAAATAATATAAGTCTTCATTTTTCCGTAGGTTAAAAACTAAGAGGCTAAAATCTTCAATACATCGAAGTATAACAGTCTTCATTTTAATTAAAACATGTAGACACTTTCAACTAAATTACTTTATTATACAGAGTAATATAATAAATCCATACACTGATTAACTCAAGTTAACATTACTGACAAGCACCCAATTTTATTCCCCCAGCGACGCGCTGCACTGACTAATTCACAAAGGCCAAATGTGACATAATACCGGCATAATTCAATGTTTTGCTCACCATATTGTATTTTTATTTATGAGTTATGCTCTGAGTGTTGTCTCTGTCTATCTGTATTGAGAGGAGTATGTGCGTCCCTTTCGACGGGCGAGGGTGTTTCATAGCCAGTGTGAACGGATGGTTAAATAGAACGAGTTAACTTACACCGCATCCGCTACGCGTCATTTGGGGGTGCTATGGATGGCGGTATGCGCGACTGTTATGAATTTTCATTTATATTTTTATAATAATAATTAAAGTTGAAATAACACACATACATACATAGTTTTTATATCATCTTTAAACCACTAAGGTTTAACATTGTGCTATCAAAAGTTAACAAAAAGAATAGCTTGATTCGTTTTTTACCACAGGAGCCAAGTATCATCGAGTATTTCGTCTCAGAATTAAAATTAGGTAGAATGAATAATGTACTAATGTAGCACATTTTTTTGAGATACTATTGGCATACGTAGGTATATTATACATTTTTACGGTTCAACAATATTCTACAAAATACTTTAGTCTTGGTTATTTTTTAAAATTTATATTAGATATGACCCACCAATTTATTCATTAACTATTATTGCACTTTGAGTGAGTTAGCATATTTCTTTTATTATTTTTTACGTCTATTTTCTTAGTTTTTTAGTCACTAGTTAGTACTATTGTTTTCGTAAAAAACATACGGCATAAACCCATCCACACAGATAACAGCACCGTTCCAAAACGTCCCACGAACCAACAAACCAGTGTGGAGTAGCATCGTTTCACTTTCAAAGTGTTTTAAAACATTTTTCAGATGCGCTCATTTCATTATGGAGGGGTCGGTCTGTCGATATTTAAATTTTTAAACGTCGCCCAGACAGAGGGTCATGGAAGCGTAGCAAACAATTTGTTTTAACAAATTCGTCACAATTGTAAGCTAGGTTGATTCATATTATGAATATCTTGAATAACGTATCATAATTTATGATACATTATTAAAGATATTTAAAAAAAAATATGATTAAAATCTAAACACTTGTTTTTGTACACAAATTCATATAATCAATCAAGATTGTTGATAAAATGTTCAGAAACTGGCTCGTCAAAACATTAAGATAATAAAAACTACTGTCTTATTAATTACTTACTTATAAATATTTACTGCAAAAAAAATCTAATGACTACCAACAGTACCTTTTTTGTTAGAGTGTGCGCAAACTGACGACAAGACTGCTGTAAGACAGTTTATTTTACGCCACTTTCTATCGATACCCATAGTTAAACGTCAAGTAATATGACTTTAAAACACTTTTGTCGTCGGTGTGCGCTTTTCCTAATGGACAGGTGAATGACCTGTTACAACCTGTAAAACACAATAAGTACTATATTACAATACCTGTGTTTTTTTGAAAATTTGAAACGAAACTCACAAACTAAAATACTTTTTGGGCACCCCCCCTTTTTATGCTCAATAGACAGGCCATAAGTAGCCATAATGTGGTTGATTGTGTTGATAAAAAGTGGCAGATGATACAAACAAGTGAATAATCTGTCAGTGTTACCACATGTCAACGATAAAATTAATAAATCTGACAAAATGATTCGTTTAGAGACGCGTGCGCACGGCGGGGTTCCCTAACATTATTATGATGGGGTACGTGTTAGTGCAATGTGGTTTAAAAAGTATTGTATTTAGCGTACATATTGATTTCTTTGTAAGCTTAATATGAACTATTGATTTGTGGTTAATGTAAATTATTAAAAAAGTTATCCATTTCAATAAAGTTTTTTTTTTTTATTTATTTATTTATTTTATTTATTGATATTTTTGCATGAAACTTTAAAAGTGGATCGCTCATGCATAAATGTGGTTTAAAAAGTATTGTATTTAACTTACATATTGATTTCTTTGTAAGCTATGAACTATTATTTGTGGTTAATGGAAATTATTAAAAAAGTTATCCAAAATTTATTGATATTTTTGCATGAAACTTTAACTTTAAAAGTGGATCGCTCATGCATAAGATAAGATACACAAAATTAAGTAAAATAAGCCATATTAAGTAGACAATTCAAAACTAAATAGTGCTTATTAGGTTCGACAACGGTGTACAGACGACTACTATTTTACTTATTGCATTTTTTTGTATAAATTACTAGAGCAAGTGATTTAACAGTTGCTTATAAATTGTTTCATGAAAATAATATACTTTAAAACTGTGCTTCTTTTGTTAATTTTTAAAAGAGTTGCACGTACTTACGAGCAAAGATTTATTATCAAAGGTCTAGTGCATTTGTTAATAAGCTTAATTATAGAAGTTTCTTAGCTATATGTAAGAAATTCATCAAAATTGATGATTTGAAACTGGCCGGTCTGTAATCGCATCACACTCTTGAATGACCTGTCTGATGAGGGAGAGCGTCACACTGTCGCGTGGGGCACCCGGCATGGGGGTGTAAATGCAAATTGTGGCTTTACCGTTATGCCGATTGCTATCTGCCAGCGTTAGGATTTAGTGCCTCATGATTTATACCCCGCTGTGCGATATTAGCAGCATCCGCGTGAGATTTTTCATGTTGCGGATTTTGTGGAAGCAATATAGATTATCTTGAAAAGCAATTAGGAGCGAACCGTGGCGGCTTGAATTATTAAAAATTCTCTTCTGAGGATTCAAAGGATTCTACCCTTATTACTGAAAGGGAGAAAAGGTCATGTAATGTATATCGTAAGGTACGAATTTTGTTTCCGGGAGATGAGCAAGAAAACCCTTCCGATCTGCGAGCGTCCCGAGTTCATGCATCCAACAAATATCAACAATGTTTTCGCATAAATAAATAATTAAGGAAGTTGGTAAATAAGCGTGCGGCCTCATTTATTATTCTTTATAAGGAAACAAAGGCGAGGGTTAGCCGTAATAAGGCTCCGCCACCTCGCCGGCTTATCTTTATTGCCTCCAACCCACGTAGAATAATAAATCGTTTTCATCAAAAACAAATACTCGACAGTTTTTGTCGGAGTCGAGCGAGCGGGAGGGAGGGTGGCAATTTTCCACCCCCATAATACAATATTTCCCGACATTTTCCACGGGAATACAGCTTCGAATCGCTCGCTCGCAGCCGGCAGGTTCCTTTAATGTGTATTTTTCGTCCAATCAGAGGACGGCGAGAGTCTCGATATTACCTCAACTGTCACATATAAAGTGGAAAATATGGTCGTGCGATGTGGGGGGCTTGCGGGGTAGGCGCCGCGCAGGGCGGGAGGGGGGGGTGCGGCCTGGCAGCGCTTGGCAGTCGGCGCGCGTACGCGACGCTCCGGCGCGCCGGAAGAAACGCACAGAACAGGTTTATAGCTTTTCTTTCAGCTCCACTCAGGTACGGGCCGTATCATAACAGGGAATAGCGGCGCGTGATGTGAACCCGTGATAAAATAAACGTCGAGATAGGCTTATGTATTGTACTGTTTATCTTAATAATGGCCGCCACGAGATTTTCTCCGAAGGAACTTTGGATTTAACTTTTGTGCTGTTTCGTTTCCACTTTTGACTTTGGGTAGGGGTGTCTTAAGGTGTTTTCCATGTATTATTTTACTTTTATCAATTTTATTTAACTCTATTTCTTGCAATACCATTTGCATTCCAGTCTACAGCGAACCACCTTTGTTTATAGCATATATTTTACGAAATATTAAACACACATACAGAATAAAAAAAATATCGCAAACTCGCGTTTAACTACTTAATTTTAATCCAAACAAGTTTATGTAACTATAATTGTTTTTTTCATTTTTATATTATTTTGTTTAGTAGCTTCATGTTTACATTAAAAAAGCATTCATAAGAAAACAGTTGATAGTCATAATGTGTCTAGTACGAGTAGCGTAGACAAAATGTGGTTAGCAGTTGTAGCGACGGCAAGAGAGGGAGGCACGAGGGACGAGTCGCGACTGTGGGAAGCGCCCGCGGCGTTTACAAATCGCGAATCATTTCTCATCGCAACTTTTTGCAGCTTCTTATCTGTTACACTTCACTTTTCATCATCCGAAGGGATTTATGTAATGCCTAGTCATTTCTCGGCGTCGAGACGCGGCTTATCGGCGGAGCGAGAACTCCCTTGATTGATGAGCGCGCAAAAATAAATGTTCAGTTAAATTATTCGATAAGTTGGAAACGGAAGTTAAACAGGAATTATCTTTGTCTTGCCCCCGAAGATTTCACGGGAGGAGCTGTTATGCGGCGAGTGATTGATCGATTGCAACTACACCCGCTCCTCCAGACTCGGATGATTTATTGAGACTAATCTTTTAACATGCTTTAGCTAATTGTTACGATTATCATGTAGTAACAATATTCCAGTGCATTAAATTGTCTTGTGTTCTACTTAGTTTGAAACTAGATGTTGATGAATATTGATTTATTTTCCAAGTACCTAAAACTGTGTTTACTGTAAATTCTGGTAGATACTTTTAAAAATATTAGTTATCTGATACAATAATGAAACATTGATATAATTGAAGCCAATACAAAATTTGGGAATTCTCAGACTTGATCAACTGATTTTGCTGACTGTACTAACATTAATGAATACTTTAGTAATAAATTGACCACGAAAGAAGAGACGTCGGCAAATTACGCATGGAAGCTAATGCCATAATTGAGGGCAATCAGCGCCCCTCCCTATGATTTATGAGATGACGCCGTAGACCGTGCTACGCAGAGCCGCACTATTGCTACGTCGTAGAACCTTTTAAACTATCTACGTTCTAGATACTGTAAAAATAAAACATCTAAACATTGTATTACAAGAACTGAACGCATTTAGAGAGTTTCAGCAAGTGTTATGTTTACTACCCGATTAGAAGGCCATAGGTAGAACCTGCGAGACTGTAATTGCCAAAACATTGTTCTGGATTCTTAAATTGCATGCGGGACTACAGTTGGTCCACTTAAAAAGAGCATTGCGGCTAATCTCGAGCGACTCATGTACAAACAAAGTTTAATTGTGAGCGGTGCGGCGGAGGCCCCGGGGCCGGCAAAACCGATTACAGTCTTAGCGCGCTCACCTTCGATTCCTACCCCCCCCTGGAGGGGTGAGGGCCTTCCACCCACACATTCAATTCCAATCAATCCGCCGCACATATTTATATGTAGGAGTCGAGCGCATGTTTTTATTGCGGCCTGCATCGAATGACGGCCGCAAACATTGCAACCTCCCTCCGCTCGGGAAAAAACCTTTTATTTTTAATTTCGATTTTGATTTTTTCCGAGCGCGCCGTGTCGTTCCACTTTTATTTTGTTTCATTTCATAGCGCGGGGTGGGAGCGCGACAGATCGGAATTTCAGATATGTACAATTTAAAATCGTGTAAGTACGGTCAGCGTGCGGGTGGCACAACGCGGCCCTCCACTCTCCCGCTAGACTGACGCCTGTCGGTTTGTTTTCTTTGCTTTTTTCGGATTCTATTTTCATTTGATTGCATTTGAATTTCCGCCGCCAATATCCGCTAACTAAACACGATTAATGCGGAGCGCGGATGGACAGGCGAGCGGGCGCCGCCGCTGCCGGCGAGCGCGGCGCGGCGCGGCGGCTCCCGTCACGCCTTTTGTCGTTTTATATTAGAAACCAGCTAATTTATTGCAAACTGCGCTACGGGAATCCTCTTACAGCATCGAGGCGAGTCGATATTACTTACATTATTTACACAGACCGATTTAGAATATTAATGGGACAGCGAAACAACACTTCAATATTTTGGCATAAGACTCTTCTGCGCCGATTATTCACGAGAAGGTTTTTGTAAAGGTTCGATTTCGAGAATACTATGCTGCAGACTTATTTTGTCAAAGGTTTTAAAACTGTTTTTTTTGTAATCGTTGTTTTAGTATGTACCTATTCTAAAACATCTCTTGGTGATAATTTCGATTTTAGAGTTTAGGCAAACTAATTTAATATTTTACTCGTATGAAAGTTTACGACACAAATTAATTGCTCCTCTAAACTTTATCGTCACCACCACAAAGCAGAATTGAACGCAGGAGCCAGGTCCAGAGCGGATCGATGGCGATCCGTTATTGGAGAACTTCTCCGCAACACGGTCCTTGATTAAAAGTATGCAAATTTTATTACATCCTGCAGGGCCCTAGCCCCTCGCCTATTGCGATCAAATAAATTTCTATAATGTAAATAATTGTCGTCAATCTTTTCGCCTTGTAGGTGTTGGAATTTAAATCTTTTACAAATACGTAATAGGGGTTCAGGAGGCTGATCAAATTATGATGCTAAATTCGGAAGGACCTTTTGCTTTTTACTTGGTGCGTTTGAGATTTCTTCTAAGCTATATTAAGTTTAATTCTTGAAATGTGAGACCGAACCACTGGCTAATAGTGTGTGGAGATGAAAAGATTTTGAAAGCAACTTTACACCATTTTTAGCATGTTTAGCTAAGATTTGATAGGTGTCATAATTTTGTATTTTAATTGTATTGTATTGATAAATGTGTTTAAATAAATAATATGTAGGTACTTACTCAACTGTTTTATCAGCAATGTGGTCCTTATAACAAACTATGCTTAGGTTGGGATTAAATGATTCAGTATATAAGTATTCAGTGCTTAGACGTGTTTTAGTTAATATGTTTAATAATTTTGAAGAAAAATTTGTCTACGTGCCTTTAATATAAAGTTGTAGTAACTTGTAGTCACGGTCAGTTGCTGGCGTTGCTGCTACTAGACAATCGGTGTTCACACATCCTGGGTTCAAATCGGGTCATGCACTTATATATTTTTCTATTCTGTCAGTATATTTAAGTGCGCAATGCCAGTGCTCTCGAACGGTGAAAGAAAACATCGTGAGGAACTCGCGACTTAGCCAGCTCCGCAAGTATTGGCCATGTTTTTCTTGTGGATAAAGCCGACTAGGCTGAGAGGACGGCACGACGGCATAGGTGCTGTGGTACTACCACCTAGAAAATGCTAAGGGCCCCCTCAAACTGCAGACTTTTTATCGGCCGATAGTTTGGTCAGCTTTTTAATCAGTATGAAGATGTATGCGCACATTACAGTGATTCAGTCTTCATACTGATTAAGAAGCCGACCAAACTATCGGCCGATAAAAAGTCTGCAGTCTGCGGGGGCCCTAAAGGTCCTAGAAAGGCCTTTTTATCGTGGTGTAAAAAGTGACCTCTGATGTTGTGCAATTTTCTAGATTAAATGACTTTTTATTTATAGAATAATATTGATTTTATGAATGATTTAAGCATTAGCTTAATAGGTATTCAAATTATTAATAAAATCAAAATCAATTTGAAGAAGATTTTTTTAGATTACTATTCATTTTGTTTAGAGTTTCATTCGCTTGATATTTCTAAAACAGTAAATAAATGCCAGCCATTAAGTAAATAAAACACATTTACAAATATTTTCCAACACAAACATTCAGTAAATACGTACATAAATACGCGTAGTTATAAATAATGTACAGTTGCGTGTACGGGGGTTTTGTTTGTCAAATTGTAATTTATTGGTTAGGCGAGTCAACTTGGATATTGGCCCGCCCCCTGACGACTCCCGTCCGATGAAAATTTTATATTATCTAACGTATGGCCTCATTTACGAACAAAGCAGGGTTCCGGCCTAAGAACGCCAAAATCTGAGTTTATATTTTTAAATTTCTTGAAGTATAGCAAAATAAGTTATCAACTCGCCCACTAGAGGCGCTTATTTAACTTTAAGTGGCATGAAGCTGAGATGTAATTTGTTTTGTTTTATTTGTTTTGGGTGCATGGAAAGAGCCTCCTCGTGGCGCACACCGGTAACAGCTAGGCACGGCAAAGCAGTGTCTAGTCTGGCTAATCTTTCCAACACGATGCTACAACAAAGTACAGTTGTAGCATCGACACGACAGAAGAAGATTTGTTTTGTTCACAAAATCACTGTCAAGAGTATTTACATCTCATTACCATGATGTTCACGTCTTTTATGCGTATCTCACTTGTTCAATGTTCTATTTTGATTGCGCATGCGCAGTGTTAGATTATTTCGTTACGGAATTTCTGGATTCGGTCTCCACGCTCAAGGCCCGCAATAGAAGCTATGCAATAGCTTAAAATTGGTGTAATATTGAGAGTAAAACTTATTGCAAGATTGCTAGCTGATTATAGCTAGGCTTCATCTTCACTTCATCTGAGTAGGTAGTAGCAAGGCACCAGTGTAATATATAAATGTGTTGAATCGCTACGTCACGTCATCCTGTTTTTTCTTCCCGGCTAAGCGATCTTTTGATTAAATTAAGGGGATCAGTAGGGAATTTTTACACTGATGGATAGGTTGACAAAGCGTTTTAAAAAACAACGGTGGAATTTATATTGGCTATAAGTGATTGAGCGTAAATTTAGTATAATTTATACAGTTAATAAATATTGGCTTTGAACTCTGTGATCCGACAGGAAACTTGTGCAAATACTAGTTTAATTTGATCACGTGGGCGCAGAAAACATGAATTGTAGAATACAAAATAGGTATTTTATAAATCAATGATATATTTTGTTTATGTTACTTTGTATTCTATGTATGTATTATCAAAATAAAATGTATTTAATTATTATATCAGCAGTCTAGTGCCCATAGTACGCATAACCAAAGTAAGTCCCAAACTAAGCAAAGCTTGTACCTACAGCTTTGCTTAGTTTGAGTCTAATGAGTGATGTGTTAAATGTCCGTGAATATTTATATATTTCTTTTATAAGGACCTACTACCTTATAAAAGAAATATATAAATATTCACTTCTACTCGTAGGTATATTTTCATTTTTTGTTCCATGACTATCTCTTTTTTATTTAGAGATAGCTCAACTGATCTTAATCAAAATCTATGTTTTTATACATAAGTACTTTCTGTTTTTACCTTGGACTCATCAAAACTTAAATGAATGCTTTTAATCCTTTTCATTTAACTTTCTAAAAGCAAGAAGAAAGTACCAAAAAGTCTTGTTAAAAACACTTTTAGACAGTTTCTATTAAATTATTCGGTCGATACAAAAAAACGATGGTGTATGCAACTACAAAGATTTTATCTTACAAAGCTTCAATACACATATAAAATAATAGTTTCTGAAGAGCATTCCTGTTTACTCGTATATCAAGTGCTACATCATACATCAATGATATTGTTGTTGATAATACATCTTTCGGACCAAACACAGGATGGGGGGATGGGGTTACATCTCACCCCTTATGGCAGTGTCAAAATGCACCCCAGTCATTTACATATTTGTAACGCGTATTTGTAACAATAGACTGTTTTAGTAGTATTTGTTATTAGGAGTGCATGATTGATTTGAATAAATTGTTTATTTTTACAAGCTTTTTATTTTTAGTCTAGAGTCTTAACACTAAATAACTATATCGAAAATATAATTTAATAAAACTAACTTTTGAACATAATTTTTATCGAGAAGTTACGGAAAATTTTGTCTATCGACATATGATCGCACTGCAGTTTCGCAAAAACAAAACAACACATAACATAATGACATAATAAGCGATTTCTATCTGTAATTAAAAAAAACAATCGCTACTACTACAGTGGTTTAAAAATTAGGTATGTAGTGGATTAATGTGATACTTACTTAAATAATTTTTTTGATTAAATATTATTTTATGAAACGGAATAAGTTAGATAAACTTAACAAGACCCCTGTGCTTCTGTCTGCAACGTTATTCTTTTAATCCACAGTGACCCGCGGGTCGCTACTCCGCTGATAAGCAGTAAATTGCTTTTCTTTCCATTTCTGAAATAACCAGCCCCCCCCTCTCCCAACCCTCACCCCCTCCCCCCCACAAGGTGCGCTCGCATCTCACAATATTCTTTTACAACTCCCAGCAGAAGTTTAATTACAAACCTGCTCAAAAGGGAGAAGTCGCGTTATGTTCTAATTATTGTACCGACAATAAAAATACGCAAACGAGTGTATTATACAATTAGACACTTCTCCCCGATCGTTAAAAGGGAAATTTAAATGGAATTTTTATGTCCAGCAATTAAGGATAACGTCGCCGTACTAGACATTTTTGTAATTACAAAAATAAGATTCTTGAAATGTAGCGTGAAAAAGAATTAGGGTGAAGGCTCGCGGAAAATACTTCGGACGGCCTGCTGCTGGCTCTGACAGATGGGATAAGTAAGAAACATTCAAACTGGCAGGTATGCAAGTTAGTGTCGCAATAAATGTATTCAGCTCCGGCAAGTCCGCCAACGAGAATAGATGAAGCGAAAACTTAATTTCTAGTCGTGCTTCAATTGTTTAACTGAGCTTGTTGGTTCAGACTATTTCAGATATTGAATTCTCATGATATCGAAGTGCAAACGCAGCATTTATAGCGATGTGATGTGAGTCGACAGTTCACTCGGGCATTCTGTAAGTAGACGGCGGCGTGTGCGAGATGGAGCACGGTTAAGAAGCCCGAGGGAGCTCGGATTTATCGCCGCAGCCGCGCCCGCGCTCGCGTCCGCTCCCGCGCTGATTTATACCGCGCAATCTCGCAAAACTTACTTCACATTTAAATTTCCAAACTGTCTAAGCTGTTCTTAACGTCGACCATATTATCTCATTCGATCGCCTATAAATTTTATGAGCTGACTTGCCTTTGTCGCATTTTAGCTTTGACTTGGATTAATAGTCCAGAGGGACCGTATGCTTTGTTTAATAGCGCCTATTCGATATAATACTGGAATTACCATATCTGCTGAATAGTCATTATAATTTCTTCCATTTGTCAGTCTTGAAGTTTGAAATATCTTTGTAGTTCACGAAACGAGCAGACCTGTGCTTGTTATGAATAACTAATTTTAATTTGTAATTCTCAAAGCGACACCAATGTTTGTTGATGTGTCTTGGGTAAACAAGTCATTTGAGTCTGTACCGCAGCCGCGATGCACATTCCTCGCGATAACACCCCCTTGATTAAATCTTGGAGACAATCTTGGTGCGGAGTCCATCGGCGCAGCCCCTCATAATTCAGTTTGAAACTTTTTAATTAGCTTTATATTTGTGTTTGCGGATTGAGACTCGTCTCAGTTAGTCATTCGAGTGAGTGCGGTTAGCAAGTTGTATTAATAATGTCATTTGCTGACTTTGATGCTTTTATCTAGTATTTAATTATTTATGGACATTAAACAAAAAGTATCGCACAAAATAAATACAAAGATATAGTTAAACATTTTATTGATGTAGCACTGGTAATATATGATTAAATGAACTTCACAAGTGAAATTCGATCATTATTATATGAATAGCTCCATTCGAATATATAGGAATTTATTAATTTTGCTAGGTAGCTTATTAAAGAGCATTGCGCGAAGGTCCGACAAAACTCTGCACCCTTCTGAAAGAAGTTTTATAATTTCTACTTTCGGTGCGTTATCTAATAACTTAGTCATAGCTCTTGAGATTGCGGTGATTCCTACACCCAATTGACTCTGTTTTGTTTCTATTTTCTTGTCTCTGGACCGAACGACCTCAGCGACAGCTGCTGAAATTTCAGGATTCAAGGTCGGGGCTTTTAATAACCTGCAGTTATCAGGAGCGCAATGCTCTTTAATAAGCTACCTAGCAAAATTAATAAATTCCTATATATGAAGAATGGAGCTATGAAATATAATTGGTATGGCTGAATGTCCTTTGCAGTTTCTTGAACTGGTAACTATTCAATTTCTGGAACAAATAAAAGAAAAAAACTATTATGAATAAAAATAAAACAAATTTCAAAAACGAGGTTTCCCCCAACGAGGTCAATAGCCAAGTTTGAAAGCTGACATACCAAGAGTTGAACGCTACCATAACTTAGAAGCAAACGCTCAGTAATGTAGGCATGCTAATCTACTTATTATGTCAACCATGTAGCGGGTATTTTGGTAGTTCAATCCAGAGCAGAACACGACTTGAATTTGATTCCAAACTAAATTCCATGAGTCTATAACCTGCCTGTTTGCTTCTAGAGGTAATGTGATTTAAGACACCCAACACAAATATTGGAATACGTCTTGTTGGGCCCGAAAATCTGATTAGATAGGCCTGGGCCATATTCCAACTGAATAATAATGAATGGGACTAGTTGGATTAGAACTAAACACATAAAAGCCACTTTAAAATCTATAAGAGTCTTATAAGTTCTATGTGCGGTTAATTTTAGTTGTTTGATTCTTCTGATTTTTATAAATCTCTGTATTTTTAATGTGTTGGATAGAGAAACCAAAATGATTTATATTTTAGCCCTCATTAAAGACAAAAATCTGCTTGACATAACCCATCTAAACTAATATTATAAAGAGGAAAGATTTGATTGTTTGTTTGTTTGTTTGTTTGTTTGTTTGTTTGCATCGAATAGGCTCCGAAACTACTGGACCGATTTCAAAAATTCTTTCACCGTTGTGAAGCTACACTATCCGCGCTGAACATAGGCTAAATTATTTTTTCAAAAAAATTAGGGATCCTTACTAAAACTTCAATTATGTAACCCAAGGTGTAAAAAAAATACCTAGGAAATTCCTTACATCGCGTGCGCTGCGAAAACTATTGAAGATAGAAAGAAATTATCTACTACGATTTTGTAGAACACATTATCATCCACAAAAAAGTCAACGACAGCATATGACTAACTATTACAGATATGTCACTATAAGTGTTTTAATATCGAAAAAATATAATTAAAATGACGCCGTTAGAAAACGTTCTTTATTTGTGCTTTGGTATTAATCCTTATCTAAATAAACTTCTTCATAATTAAGACTGGTTCAATACCTTTATATGACTTTTTAAATTATTTAATTTGGACATTCCATTCGAAAGATATCACGAGTTCAAAAATGTAAGTATTGGAAAAAAGTCAAGCGGAATAAAGCAGGCGCCGCGCCGGTCACGGAAGTATATGCGTAGATAGACCGTATAACTTTAAATAAAATACCGGCTACCGCAGCACTTCTGCTTACACGTCGGTATATTAAAAATAATTTGGTTTAAAATCCTTATCAACTATGACAAAAACTCAAATATTTAAAAATGTATGCTACCACTTCCGCCTATACGTCGGCATACTAAAAATATTTTGGTTCAAAGTCCTTATCAACTATGACAGATACAAAAAAAACTGTAATATGTACTAAATACATATTTAAAAAATCCGACTACCGCAGCATTTCCGCTCATCCGTCGACATATACAAAGTATGTAGGTTCAAAATCCTTATCAACTGTGACATGTAATTAAACTTTGTAAAAAAAAAATCCGGCTACCGCAGCACTTCCGCCCATACGTCGACATATTCAAAGTATGTGGGTTCAAAATCCTTATCAACTGTGACATGTACTTCAACATTGTAAAAAAATCCGGCTACCGCAGCACTTCCGCCCATACGTCGACATATTCAAAGTATGTAGGTTCAAAATTATTATCAACTGTGACATGTACTTAAACATTTAAAAAAAAATTCGGTTACCGCAGCACTTCCACCCATACGTCGACATATTCAAAGTATGTATGTTCAAAATCATTATCAACTGTGACATGTACTTAAACATTGTGAAAAAATCCAGCTACCGCAACACTTCCGCCCATACGTCGACATATTCAAAGTATGTAGGTTCAAAATCCTTATCAACTGTGACATGTACTAAAATATTGTTAAAAATTCCGGCTACCGCAGCACTTCCGCCCATACGTCGATATATTCTAAGTATGTAGGTTCAAAATCCTTATCAACTGTGACATGTACTTCAACATTGTAAAAAAATCCAGCTACCTCAGCACTTCCGCCCATACGTCGAGATGTTCAAAGTATGTAAGTTCAAAATCCTTATCAACTGTGACATGTACTAAAATATTGTTAAAAATTCCGGCTACCGCAGCACTTCCGCCCATACGTCGACATATTCAAAGTATGTATGTTCAAAATCCTTATCAAATGTGACATGTACTAAAATATTTCAAAAATTCTGGCTACCGCAGCACTTTCAACCATACGATATTTTGTGTCGGTTTTTTTTGGGCGTTCATAATTCGGAGTAAAACAATGTTATATTAAAAATTGTTTTAAAAAAAAATCTCTTTGTCAAAATAGCAAAAGGAAAGTCTGTTAAAAGGGCTATTAGGTGGCTACTCTAAGGAACGAGTTTTTTAGTCGTGGCCCAGGCTCCACAGCGAATTGCCCTTTCTTCTTTGCGGTTACCGCAGCACTTCCGCCCATATGTCGACATATTTGTACGATTTTATATAGGCTACCCGTGCGAAGCCGGGGCGTGCTGCTAGTAGTAAATAATTACAACAATATTCTGTGATCTTTGAGCTATGACTCTACATTGATGTTCAAATTAATTTGAAATTGAAATAGTAAATGTTTAATTTAATGGTGTAATTGCTAATCCTAAAATGAAAATTGTATTTACGAACACAAGCCATGTAATTCTACTTGCACTAATATAACTAATTATAATCATCATGAGATTTTAAAAGTTTGTTAAAAAAAATGCGATATAGATAACGGTGCATATGTATAAAACACTAGCAGCACGCCCCGGCTTCGCACGGGTAGCCTATATAAAATCGTACAAATATGTCGACATATGGGCGGAAGTGCTGCGGTAACCGCAAAGAAGAAAGGGCAATTCGCTGTGGAGCCTGGGCCACGACTAAAAAACTCGTTCCTTAGAGTAGCCACCTAATAGCCCTTTTAACAGACTTTCCTTTTGCTATTTTGACAAAGAGATTTTTTTTTAAAACAATTTTTAATATAACATTGTTTTACTCCGAATTATGAACGCCCAAAAAAAACCGACACAAAATATCGTATGGTTGAAAGTGCTGCGGTAGCCAGAATTTTTGAAATATTTTAGTACATGTCACATTTGATAAGGATTTTGAACATACATACTTTGAATATGTCGACGTATGGGCGGAAGTGCTGCGGTAGCCGGAATTTTTAACAATATTTTAGTACATGTCACAGTTGATAAGGATTTTGAACTTACATACTTTGAACATCTCGACGTATGGGCGGAAGTGCTGAGGTAGCTGGATTTTTTTACAATGTTGAAGTACATGTCACAGTTGATAAGGATTTTGAACCTACATACTTAGAATATATCGACGTATGGGCGGAAGTGCTGCGGTAGCCGGAATTTTTAACAATATTTTAGTACATGTCACAGTTGATAAGGATTTTGAACCTACATACTTTGAATATGTCGACGTATGGGCGGAAGTGTTGCGGTAGCTGGATTTTTTCACAATGTTTAAGTACATGTCACAGTTGATAATGATTTTGAACATACATACTTTGAATATGTCGACGTATGGGTGGAAGTGCTGCGGTAACCGAATTTTTTTTTAAATGTTTAAGTACATGTCACAGTTGATAATAATTTTGAACCTACATACTTTGAATATGTCGACGTATGGGCGGAAGTGC
The DNA here is from genome assembly GCA_932527185.1 of Ecliptopera silaceata. Taxonomy (NCBI): domain Eukaryota; kingdom Metazoa; phylum Arthropoda; class Insecta; order Lepidoptera; family Geometridae; genus Ecliptopera; species Ecliptopera silaceata. The sequence continues at coordinate 6,963,535 of OW052192.1, forward strand.
TGCGGTAGCCGGATTTTTTTACAATGTTGAAGTACATGTCACAGTTGATAAGGATTTTGAACCCACATACTTTGAATATGTCGACGTATGGGCGGAAGTGCTGCGGTAGCCGGATTTTTTTTTTACAAAGTTTAATTACATGTCACAGTTGATAAGGATTTTGAACCTACATACTTTGTATATGTCGACGGATGAGCGGAAATGCTGCGGTAGTCGGATTTTTTAAATATGTATTTAGTACATATTACAGTTTTTTTTGTATCTGTCATAGTTGATAAGGACTTTGAACCAAAATATTTTTAGTATGCCGACGTATAGGCGGAAGTGGTAGCATACATTTTTAAATATTTGAGTTTTTGTCATAGTTGATAAGGATTTTAAACCAAATTATTTTTAATATACCGACGTGTAAGCAGAAGTGCTGCGGTAGCCGGTATTTTATTTAAAGTTATACGGTCTATCTACGCATATACTTCCGTGACCGGCGCGGCGCCTGCTTTATTCCGCTTGACTTTTTTCCAATACTTACATTTTTGAACTCGTGATATCTTTCGAATGGAATGTCCAAATTAAATAATTTAAAAAGTCATATAAAGGTATTGAACCAGTCTTAATTATGAAGAAGTTTATTTAGATAAGGATTAATACCAAAGCACAAATAAAGAACGTTTTCTAACGGCGTCATTTTAATTATATTTTTTCGATATTAAAACACTTATAGTGACATATCTGTAATAGTTAGTCATATGCTGTCGTTGACTTTTTTGTGGATGATAATGTGTTCTACAAAATCGTAGTAGATAATTTCTTTCTATCTTCAATAGTTTTCGCAGCGCACGCGATGTAAGGAATTTCCTAGGTATTTTTTTTACACCTTGGGTTACATAATTGAAGTTTTAGTAAGGATCCCTAATTTTTTTGAAAAAATAATTTAGCCTATGTTCAGCGCGGATAGTGTAGCTTCACAACGGTGAAAGAATTTTTGAAATCGGTCCAGTAGTTTCGGAGCCTATTCGATGCAAACAAACAAACAAACAAACAAACAAACAAACAATCAAATCTTTCCTCTTTATAATATTATTTACTAAAAGGTTTACTTTTCTAATAAACGAATAACGTCATATTACATACAAAATAACATTACAACACTGATTGTACTTACCCTGTCATTTTTTTATTTTATTTATTGGTTCGATAATTTTGTAGAACACACATTTGTGTGATTACAATTGATACAAAGTAAGCCATGTTGCTTTGTATAAAACTGTGTAAGTATTCAGTATGATCCAAGTCTCATCCATACAAAGACTCGCCCGGCCCGGCTTACGACTAAGCTAAGTGTAAATGTCTATTTATCTATATATTAGTATCTATAATTTTATAAGAATAAGTTAGCCTGTAAGTGATAATTATAAATGTTTACTGTGTGCTGTTGGCGTTGCCTATAAATAAATAAATGTCGTTGACGATTTTATGATCGTCATAGTAGTTGCCGCTTTTGCCGAGACGAAGGCTTAAGGTGACGGGTATAGCCAAATGCGTGTTTTTGGGAGTGTTTTCTGAAGAAGTCATAGCATGTGGAGTTGTGCAACTTATTATTTCCTATAACACATATATCGAACTAGTCAGGTAGGGAACAAAATGTGTGCTCTTGTTTATAGTTTACTTTAAAATGTAAGTTTAGTACCAACACCTTTTGCAAAAGTGTGATTTTTGATCCCATTTTTTATGGGTTTGGCAGATTTGTTTGGTACCAAACTCAGCACAGCTATTCTTATGGTTGATATCTATACATCCAAGGAAAAAAAATTCTACATTAAGGTGTTTAAAGAAGAAGAAGAGTAGCGCCTTAGGAACTATAAGTGTTCCATTGCTGTGGGCTCGCAAATATTCATAAGGCGCTGCTTAAGAGTTTGACAATCCAAACTGTGCGCGGCTCACTATGTGTTTTGCGTCGTTTTCAGCATTCTTACTGAAGTTGAAAATGCGACGTTGCCACGCTGACTATCTAGAGTTTAACCACTGCAGCAAAAACTATGCCGTGTTACAAGTTTAACATGTGTGTAGATATAATAAATAAATAATAAAGTTGGAAGTTATTGACATTTTTATTTATTATGAAAAATTTCACCCTACCCGTCGCCTTAAGCGAGAAGCTATCTCAGTAAATGCTTAGGGTGCGGGTGTATGGTATATCATTTGGGGGATGATTTCATGCACGAGCAGTTTGTTTGCACAATATGCGACAGACCCCGTCCTAGGATGCATGTGATACGTGTGAAATTGATATCTTTTTATTGAATCACAACATCAAATTAAATAGAGAGCTCTGTGATTGTATTATTATTTGCAATATTTGTATCTGATTTAATTTTTTTATTTCTTTTGATATTTTTTAAAGTTTGTTTAATAGCGACATTTAGATTTATTTAGGTAAGTACCTACATATATTTAGCTTATTGTATTCCTTTGTTATGAATTTGAATTCGATTTTTTTATAAAAAAATAAACTGAGTATATGTGGTTACAAAAATCAAATATTGTGACTTCAATTTTGTTGATTTGTCCATAACCATAACTAAAACAGAATAACTTAATCAAATCTTTTCCACTTATCACAAACGCCTTACGAAAAAGTAACAGCAATCGTCGAGTACGGTAGTTGTATTTTCATTCGTAAACCACAGAACAGTCGAGACAGTAAAAAGAAATGCAATGCATTTTTAATAAAATCTCGAACAAAAGTACGTACTCACATGTTCGTATGGACGTGTACGTTCTATGGACGTTGTTTTATGGGTACCTTCTCCAGGGACTGCCATTAAACAAGCTTCTAAAAATCTCGCCAACTAGAGGTAAGCTCCAAATGAGGCATTAACTTTTTCTCTAGTAAATAACAATTCACCGTACGAGCAATTAAGCATTCCCAGTATTGGATGAAATTAATCGAAGTTCGGCTTACGGGCTGGGGCTTAATCTGAGACTGAATCTGGGCGCGGACTTGTTATCTGCTTAATGTCTGGTAAACAACGGGATCAAGGGATAAGGAACGTCCTTCCATGCGCTGCCCTCGGGCGCGGATTACTGGAGTTCTACTACAAGATTGCTGTACTACATTCGCTGACGGATTTGCTGATTGTCCATCATTCGGAAACTACGCTCTGAATGAACAAAGCTCTCTTATAGCCAAGACAAACCCAGTATTACCATGTGATGATATTGTGAAAGATTTTGAAAATCCTAAAACTCGTACTGTACTGAAAAGTTTATACTAATTAATCTTTATTTCAATTTAGATATACAGCTTGAAATGAGACGGGTTGGCAATGAAACCGATTATCCAGATTCCAGTCCACTTAATAGATAATTCGAACCCCAGCAGTTGGAGCCGTTACCGTCGCCGACGGGACCGCGTCTCAATCGGCACCGACTTAAGACGCCATGCAAATTCAATTTCGTCCCAAGCGAAGCCCGAGCTACACGTAAGGCCAACCGAACATATTATTGCTGGATTTATCTTTATTGCAGCCGTAGAACACTCCAACTAACTTCGACTGTCGAACTTACGCCATTAGTGAAGACACCGAGATACAGGATTGTTTTGGTAGGGGCAGAGTTGTAAGTCTTATTGCTTTTAGTACCGCCGTAGGGCTGGATTGTTTAATCTAAGGTGAGGATTTAGGCTCCAATTGACCCTTGCCATTGCTGTGATTACGTATCTTACAAAATATACTTTACGTTGAGAGTTACCTAAATACTTGCATCCCATTAAACTTAAGACTATAAAAAGTATCCGTAAATATAAGATACGTGTGCTTCAGCAGAGTCGTCGTCGGCTTATTAAGTTGCTGTATTATCTACCTACCTAAATAGATTTGTCTATTAAATGAAAACTGTCTTGTCAACTTTTACGTTTAAGAGGTAGAGTCGAGTCCTTATTATAATCTATCATTGCACAAAAGGCAGGAAGTTTACAGCAATTGTCAACCCAACGGTTCAATTTGGGACAAGCAGGGATAGCAAAAAATAGACGAGTACTTGTCTGTTATGACATAATACGCGCAATAGCAAACCATAATGCCGGAGGCAGATAAAAAGGCATCGCTGCCGCCGGCTCGCTCACAAAAGCAGATATCACACAGTAATCCACCCGTAAAATGTCCCAAATCTCAAAAAGAACCCGACAAAAGTGTTGTTGTATAAACTTAAAATGAAATTTAATAAACATCGAACAAAGGATTGGGTTGTAGATATTTTGGCGAAGATTCAGATAATGAATAAGAGATAAGCTGGTGGAAGGTTTGCGCGTATGTTTGATGTCGTGTCGCCATTCGCCTCTCGTCGCCGGAGCGTGAACGGTATAAGAGCAAAATTGCAGGAACACTACTCACATCTGTTAAACTGCAGAGCGAATAGATACTTTTTAATTTTGTAGATGGAATGTCAAACGATGGCCGGTCTATAAAAAGTGAGCTGAATAGGCGCTATTCATATTCCAGATGACAATCTACACCATTTCATATGGTCGCTCTTCATTTGAAGTAGGTTAGACTAAAATTGGCACAGTCAATATCAAAAGTTTTACTAAGGTTTTAAGGTAATTAAAAGGTTTATTATCTAGATGATGTTTGTTCGTTTGTAAAAATATTTTTTAAGTACAAAAGTTTGTTTGGACTTTTATAAATCCGAAAAGGGTAAAACCAATATTATAATATAAAATACATCATTTGGCCTCACAGTTTTTTTTAATTTGATTTAGGTATAGTCTAATTTTATGAAGGAACAAAAACATTTCCAGTTGAAGCGCTATAATAATTCAAATGCTAAGAAATGAAATAATTTCAGTGAAATCGCGCAATCATCCCAAAAGTGTATAAGATAAGTATCAAACGTTTCTATTTAACTTCTCTCTGAGACGGAAATTCCCCAAGCGCCATATTGAAATGTTTATAATTAAATTACATAAAGACGAAGAAATTAATTTCTCTGCGCGAAGTGGCGAGCGGGAACCTCCGCCTCACGAACAAAAGCTTCCGCCTCAAAGGCGCCTCAGAGGCGCTGACATCGCTTACAATTTAATTTTCCTAGATGTTTTGAAAATTTCCCGAGCAAGAGTTAAATAATCACGTTATAACTTTACTGTATTAAATTTTATACGCTAAAGTGTTAATATTTCATTTCAAAGTTTAATTTAATTAATTCCAAACTTAAGACTCGCGGAATTGAACTTACGGGAAATCAATTCGGGGATATGTCTTCGGATTTATTTTAACGATCGATGCATACAAGGTGAAACTTGATATGTGTAGGTCCACCAAAATGTAACAATGCAGGTGGTATTGCTATGGTTGATGATGTAAGCTCTGCCTTCCATGCTGTGGGTCGTGGGTTCGATTCCCATCCAGAGCAAATGTTTGTGTGATGAATATAAATATTTGTTCTGTGTCTGGGTGTTACTATGTATTCTATGTATGTATATACAAAAAAAAGTATATATTGTACTTAAGTATTCTATCAGCAGTCTAGTTCCTATAGTACAAGCTCTGCTTAGTTTGGGACTAGAGTGTGAAAAGTCCATGAATGTTTATTTTTATTTTATTTATTTATAAAACTTATATCTTGAGATAAATCTCGAGTTATTGAACGTTGTGTATCTGAAATGTTCAGGCGCTCGGCAGCTAGCGTTCTCGCGACGAAACAAATTGATGTACCTACCTACGCAAATAATTATTAATGCTTCACGAAATTTAATTGGAAAAGTTAAATTTGTATCGCGCTCACGGCGTAGGTGAGCGATTTGAGCCAGCCTCCCAGCTCCGACTGTTTACGAGATAATTAATCTCAAAGTATTTACTGCTTTAATCGAGGCCCGGGTAGAGTTGCCATCGTATGGATTTTGGGACCTCTGGTATCACACTTTATGATTAGGTCTTTATTAATGTACCCAAGTTTGAATGTTGCATGCAATAATTATAATTATACTAATAAGCCATAAACAATCGAAACATTTTAAAATTTCAAACTAATTGGAGAATAATTTTAATAAATCGCCTAATAACGTAATACTAAACTGTGCCGAAATATCTCGAAATAATCAAACTCACAAATCGCCACTCAAAACTCGCAAATATCCCGTTTATAAAGAAAACTATGTTCAAAACCGTGATAGTTAAACATTACTTATTATAATTTTATTAGAAAGTTTATTAGGAAGGATAGGTATGCCCATCATACTGGTTTTTTTACCTAGTTTTGATACTTATGTTTCTCCAACCATGGATATGTAACGATTAACAAACAGTAACAGATACTTATCTTGTTATGGTCATTGGATACCCATGCAAATAACCATGTTTGTCTAAACTAATATTATAAAGAGGAAAGATTTGATTGTTTGCATCGAATAGGCTCCGAAACTACTGGACCGATTTCAAAAATGCTTTCACTGTTGTGAAGCTACATTATCTGCGCTGAACATAGGCTATAATATAATGATATTTTTATATAGTCTACCCGTGCGAAGCCTGGGCGTACTACTAGTTGTCAATAAAATTATCTTTATCTTTATTAAAAAGTTTTAAAGTTTTATGAATTTGTCCCAACTCTAGATGGAGTGCTTGATGGGGAGCGAATAACTCTCGTATGTAATAACGTCGCCTCTCCACTATGTCGATTCGAACATTTTAGCGAGTCGCTATGAGTGTGCATAATGAGTTGGAATTGTGTTATTTTGTTGCCAAATTAATTATTTGTTTCGGTGGTAAAGTGCTTAACAACTGTGTCGCTACGTATAGGTAACCTACCATTTTTTTATTTTTCAATTTTGAGAAAAAAATTTTTTTAGCACTGCTTTAATAATTATGCCTGTGAAAAGAATATTTGACTTTGACCAATTTATAACTAATTTAAATCGTTTTTTAATTCTATTTAATTCGTAAAGTTTCTTTTTCGCATTTTATAAAATGTAAGTTTTGTAAATACTGTTATAGTCGTAAGTTTGTTTGTGAATTAATACTCTATATGTAAAGTAATCATCATAATTGTTTATTGTTTACTATAAGTAAAATAATTCCTTCCTTTTAATACTCGTTTCTTGGTTTTATTGAAACGTATCGTTCTATCTGCCAACAGATGGCGCTAGTAGTACAAACAGACACGCACATATTGCTTAACGAATAGTTCTGCTATTTGCCACAGCTATGTCAGCGCTACTGTGTTTTTTATACTATTACTTTTCATTCGTTTTTGTAGAAATCCTACATAGAATAAGTACATGTTATTAATAGGTAGAAAAATAGAGTAGAGAACTTTGAGTATTATATAAAAAATAAAAAAATATACAAGAACCCAAAATTAAGCCTTTCTTATAAAATAAAATATTGTAATGAATATTTTTTCCTTGTTTTGTCTATCGGAATTGATAATTTATCAATTTGTGAAGCTTTATTTATAATTAGGGTACCTTGTTCCATAATCATGCCACTAATCCATATGTTTAAAATTCGTATAAGTACTTAGTTCTTTTATTTTTTATACTTACAAAAAATAAAATACCTCTAAACTATTCGTTTTTTTTTATAATTTCTTACAAGAGTAAATTGATCAAAACAATGTTTCACACTACCATTTATTTTCCAGTAGTTACTTATGTGAATTACACTTGTTGCAAAGTGATATCATGATAGAGCGGAGCTCGGCAAGCGGCTCGCTGGTCCTGAGCTAATTAACAATAGATAGAAACGGCAGCAACAATGAAAAACGAAGAATAAATGTCAATTTCACAAACGACGAGGGTTCGGCTCTAAATCGAATTCCGTTTAATAATAGTATTGCGTTTGAGTTGAACGCACTCGATAGTGCGATGGTTTATTGCATTTTAAACAGCTGTAAGTACACATTTTGGTGATCCAAACTTCGGACCAGAATAGGTAATATTTAATTTTCGCAGTTATAGAAAAATAAATACACTTGCAATACATTTGCAATAGATATTATCTATATTTGACAGGCGTCACAGCTCAGTTGATGCTCTGCCTTCCATGCTGGGTCGTGGGTTCGATTTCAACCCAGAGTAAATGTTTGATGAACATAAATATTTGTTCTGTGTCTGGTGTTATTACGTATGTATGTACTTATTAATAAAAAAAATAAGTATTCTATCAGCAGTCTAGTTGCAATAGTACCTACACGCCTTTGCTTAGTTAGACATATACATAGACATAGACATACATAGACATAAATTATTTATTTACTTCTATATTACGTATGAGTTTGAAACAGTTACTTTCGAGATGGACTTTCTATACAAGAACACAGCAAGAATACATAGAATAAACAGACAGATAAGAATGTGCATTGTTTTTTTTTTAAGGTGTATCATCGCTCAATAAATGGCTATTTAAACTGGAAATAGAATAGGATGACCCGCCGCGACCGTGACGTCCCGATTAGGATTTGCTCGCAGCATCCGTTTATCTTTATAATAATGAACGCATCTAGAATTAGGTAGACACTATTCTTACCACCTCTCTCTTTTTGTACCACCTAGATTCACAGACAATAAATTATTTGATTTGATTTAAAAAAACATTAAACATTTTTTTAGTTTCGTAAGACTTTATTTTTAAAGTTTTTCTTTGTAGTGTTAAATTATAATGTCAAATTTTAAACCATGGTAATATTTTGAGATTCGTTATTTAAATTGCACAAAAATCTATAAAGACGTACACGAGATGTTACATCAACTTTTTAGAAAATATTTTTTAAATATATGTGTAAAAAATGTAGGTGATCTTGCAAGATAGCATCACTGGAATAATCCATCTAATTTCTAACCTACCCTACATTGTTGGACAAGTACCTTTAAGTAACATTAAACTTAACACGGTCTACAACGAGAATAATTATCAGGGTCGGAGGGTATGAGGCTCGCACGACCTGAGTATGAGGAACGGACCTCCCTTGGACGCCCGTTGACCACTGCCACCCCGTTGCCTAGCAACCGGCCACCTAATCATCATAAACAGATAACCCGCCATCTTTGCTAATGCTACAATGTATTTCATTCATTAGATTCCCGTGTTTCCTTTGTTGAAAGAAAAATGATAAATTGATATGTGGTGTAAGAAATATGTAACGATAAATAGAATAAACATAACAAATGCTAAGAGAAACAAATTACAATGAAAATTTATTTTAAATATTGATGCTGACTGGTGCAAGTATACCAATCACGTTAAAGACATAATTTTTCATCAATAAGTTTTTAAGATACTTTTTTTAAGATTCAAAGTTTGCTCAAATTTTGTTAAGATAGCACTTTTATTTTTACTTATATTTATTTAGAACAAATGCATAAATAACTTTCAGCTTAAGCCACAACGTTTTATATGATACATAACTTATATGAATCTTAATTACTTAAGTAACGTAAACTTTGCTGTCAATCATTTGGTTAAAATAGGTACCTATATAGATTGTTATTTGAAAAACAAAAATAGTTACAATAAGCACTTATCGTAAATATAATCCCTCAAATACAAAGCAATCCTTTCACTTGATCGTTTAACCCCTATTTGAAGTTAAAGCTATCTGAATTTTTAATAAATTTCTGAGTTGTCAATTGACTACTTTATTTTGCATAGGGCTTACCGTAGGGGTGCGCGAGTAGATTTCGATGTTACTCATTTGTTTGTTACGCCCTCCGATTTGAGAGTTGCATTATTGCACTTATTTTTGACAGCGTATCAAATGATTATATATAAATATTTATGGACATTTCACACATTCACAGTCTCAACTAAGCAAAGCTTATGGGAGCTAGATTGCTGATTGAATACATAAACACTTTTTTTTTATATATAAGTACATAATAACACACATAGAATGTACATTATCTATCATTGAATTCTTAACTTTTTTGTTAAATACATACATTGAATACATAGTAACAAATAATTATGTTCATCACACAAACATTTGCTCTGGGTAGGAATCGAAGCCACGACCCACAGTATAGAAGACAGAGCTACTATCAACTGAGCTGTGACGCCTGTCGCTACCTATATGAACTTAAATTACCCACAATAAGAGATATTACTTACAGTTAAGTATTGATTGAAATGGAAACCATATTGAAAGATGAGATATTTATTATACTACTAATACACCAGTTAAGTATTAATTAAAATGGAAACCATATTGAAAGATTAGATATATACCACTGATACACTAACTCAAATTTTCTATTTAAAAGTAACAAACCAACCTTCCAGTCACCAAGAAAACATCGATTCGGAACGTAACAAGTAACAATTATTACCGTAATTACAAAACTACAAGACACGGCTTGACGTGACTGTAATGCTGAACACAATGTTTACCCGATCGAGGATCGTTCATTATCGAGCTATACAAAGGGCAGTCTATTGCCGACTTAAAAAGGGTAATACATGCATGTCTTGTATTGTCTTAGAAGGATAATCGCTTCCGTGAGAGTACCGACTCCAATCACCTGGGGGTAATTTATTTAAATCTTATTTTGAATTATCTATCTTCTTCTTTTTATATGGATTCTGCCCAGTCGACAGGTAATTCTGCCAGAGTCAAGTATTTATTTTGAATATTTCAGATAAGTCAGTATGTCGTCAAGTCGACTGTCATTTGTTTCAAGTTATATCATCACCCAGTAGCTCTACCATGAGTTTTTACTATACTATATTTACTACACTCGCTAGCGTCTGTAGTTAAAAAAATGTATGAAGATTTGTACAGCGCCTCTAGCGGATAGTTGGGTACTTAGTAGAGGTAATGTTTGATTTTGAGATTTTTTAAATATCCAACAAGTTTGTCATCATTACACTAAATATATTTGTTCTGTCTGGGATAAGCTATGTATTCTATGTATGATTACAAACATAATTAAACTTTAAACAAAAATATTACTTATTTATAAAGGAGAATTCCTTTGAATATTTGACCATTTAATCAGTATGCAGTTCATCACGGCCCACCCTGAGCCTTCTTCAAAGCAAGCCAAGTTCTCACACATTTGAAGGGCGATCTGACTAATTATTATTTAACTTTTTGTAAACATATTATACGTCTAGTTAACGCTATGCGCGATAAGAATTTATAATGAATTCGTGCGCTTTCTAATGCCACTGGTATTCTAAAGAGGTCTTACTAGTCATGATTATTAATTATATGAATTGATTTTGTAATACTGACTTACTCTACACAGTCCATTTCAAGTAACCATTTCTGTGATTTCTCTGCTTTAAATTGTAAACTAGCAACAACCTGCCGGCCTATCCTAGCCACTCAAAACCTGCCAGGTTTTAAATCACGTTCAGTTTCTATAGTAACTCATCGGTATTCTTTGGTTTGGTGGACTGATATGATTGAGCTGTATTTAATCCTATCAATAATAGCGTCATAGTCACATTAGTCTACAAGAAATGCCACAGAAATGTACTGTAACTATACAAACTTAACATTGATTTAAAACCTGGCAGGTTTTGAGAGGCTAGGATAGGCCTACTGATCTTCCTAGATCAAGGGAATATATTCTGTCAAATCTCTTGAAATTTTGAGTCGAAGCTAATCAAATAAACTGAAAAATACTTTTAAAAAGTCGCTGTTAACTGTAAAAAAAAAAGTTTAACAGTAAACAGCGTCATAATTTGTTATCAATATATTTTTAAGATACTTTTTTATTTCTTATCCAAAATGTGTTCAAATGTTAATCAAAAACACATGGGTTAAAAACACCTACTCCTTCGGTCGGCCGTAAAAAATGGAATTCGAATTTATATCATAGAAAAATCTAATTTATCTATGATATAAATTCAATGAATGAACAAATATCGCATAAGGTATACTGCGGCCAGGGCACGCTTCACCACCTACAGGATGTATCAGTTATGGCACGGATCTAATGACCGTCTCCCACTTTGGATGCATTGATATACAAGGTTTTTGTTTTGTTTCTTGCACAGTATGATGCCTGCCCACAAACGGGACGTCATGTAACGGCGATAACTGGCATTCAGTTTTATAATCATAATCAATTTAATTTTTTGCCGGCATTCAACATGCCATTTTTGTTCGGCTTCGTATTCTGATGGAGTATTGAATTTATAATACCGTTAGTCCATATCTCTTTAAATTCTGACAAATTCACGGTTATTCTGATTGCAAATTTATTTTTTAGGTAGAATAACTATTTGAACAAAATTTATTATATTGGTTTCATAAGGCATCTATTTTGCTGAGCAGATCAGGCATCAAAGATTTCCTTGAAAAAAATACTAAAAATAAGTACTATTTATAAAGTTAGCATTAACCATTAACATATCCCGCATATTCCGAGAGTATATGCAAATATACATGATACAAAGTATGTACAAGAATCACATTTCACCGTATCATTACAAAACCTCATTCAATACCGACAACTTCGTAAGGCTAAATATGCTGGACGAGGTCTGGCCGGCTCCGTATGATTTTCAGAAATGGCACTGGTTATAAGGATTCAATATTTTTATGCTGTGCGTTTTTCCTTAGTTGTGGTTTTTATGGACATTACCGCGTCTAAAGTAGGAAAATCGTTCAAGATGCTACATTCTAATGATGGTTGGCGAGCGAACGCGTGCGCAGGTATCTGCCACTTGCCACGTCGTAGGGTTGCCACACACAGACTGTTACTCCATTAATAATAAGAGAGTTGAATGGCATAGGCTTGGTTTTAGGAAACCCTCAAGTATTGTGTGGTCAGCTGTCTTAAGTTCAGGTGCGTCAAGAATTTTAGCTCAAACCGGTTCAGCCGTTTTATTATCGAATTATGACAATCTTAACAAAATAATATCTGTAATAATCTTTGTTGGATTAACCTGACGATATTATTTATTTATCAACAATGAACTAAATAAGATGATTCATAACCTAATTATAGACTTGTTTAATATTGATTTAACACGAGCGTTTAAAATTATTATTAAACCTATATCTAGAATATGTACCTAGTGATATGAGAATATTGAGATAAAACATTTAAAACTCTTTCTAGATAAATATAATAAAATAAATAATTATATTATCTAAATAAACTTACTACTAATACTAACTTTGTAACTAGCAAAGTAAGTAGTGAGATTTAACCTCTAAATGTGAACCCTAGATTTAAAATGTACAGTTACATTCAATTCAAGTAATTACATATCTATGCACATAAAGAAAATCTGTTTAAACCGTATAAATGGCCAGTCTGTACCGTGTTAATCAACAGTACTTAGCTGCATTTTTTTTTGTGGTCTCTCAGCCCTGATTTCGATGCCACACCTCAAGAACACATGGTGCAGGTATAAGCGATCTGCTATCGAGAATGGAGACCCGTACTTTAATACCAATGCTCATACTTACATAGCGTCTTCAATAACTACATTCTACAAAGCCTGAATAGCATCATTAGTGTTTATTTGATACGTGACTACTTTTAGTACGTAATTGGAAAAATTCCTCCCCATTTAAAAGAACTAGGAAGCACACCTTTGCGAATTTAATAGTTACGAGTAAATCAGTGTTGCAATTTATAGGCTGTTGAAACATTTATATATTATAAGATCTTTATACACAGTTTTACAATAAATGATTCTTATTCTTATTCTTATAGTATAAATGTGTTGATTTTATTTAATGAACCACTTTTTTCCCCTCTCTAATCTTTATTTGTCTATGAGTAATAAAACTAAACACGATTAAACCAGAATTAAGAAAATTCCAGTATGAACACATAAACTAGACTAAGTTTAGATGCAACAAAGTAACAATTTCATCGTCTATAATGCTCTAAAATACGTACTAATTATCAACATACAAGGCATAATAAACTTGCGTCTACAATATAAATTACAATTTAAAATATCGTCTCTCAACACCTTATTTTAAACAAAAGAATGTAAAAGAAAGTAACATGAGAGCGCTTAGTGCGCTAATTTGAAGGAGTTGGTTGTAGTGTTGCGGCGCGATGCCATCTTCACGGCTTACAATAGTAAACAAATGTGTCGCGCGGGTGCAATTACAGCAGAGCGGTGCGCGGGCGCAGCGTCACGGCCGGGCCGAGGCGCGCCGCCGCCGGGCGCCGGGAATCGCGCGCACATCACGTTCGCGCAGGACTTATGCTAATGGTCACCTCGCCTCGCGTAAATTGGAGCGAGGTTGCAGCAAAACAAAATAGGTCCGCCTTTATCTTATTTCCACAGTACTCTCCCACTTTTCCACCGCTGAAATGTGTCCTATGCCGATGACGCATAGCTCACATTCAGCCAAGGCGAAGGCGACGCCGCAGTAAGCTCACAGATTGGCAAAGTGAAATTCGAATACAAAAACTAGCACGGGAATGAATGTGGAAGCGATTAAAAGGCCACATCACGATTTTGTATGCACTTTGCACTCATTTTATCCCGACTGGAAAATACTGCTTCTCTACGGATACTTTGATTTCTGTGTTTTGTATAGATTAGTCGAAAGAGCCTTATAATTAAAGCGCTCCAGCGCAGTGATTATGCTCCTTGTTTTTTACTAGTTTTAAACAGCGCAGCATTTTCTTCGTGTAAAGTTACTCGGGTGTTTTATGTGTTCTGAATTGTTTCGTTCTTGTTGACTAGAGTTGGTCGAAGCAACTCATAATAACTAGGTTTGAAGTAGTGTAACTAATGTGTTGTTTTTATGCTCGTAGAGAATCCATCAAGTGGAAGTGAGGTAGCACAATGATTGAATATTCATCCGTGGATCAACAATAATAGATCCCATCAGCGCGCAGCGGCCGCCGCCGGCCGGTATGAGGTATCACATTAATATACTTACTTAATAAAAGTTGAATACACCATACCGTGAAATGTATCGCCACAAAAACTTAACTAACTATAACTGCTAACGTGTGAATCGTATTAAAAACCTGTTAAGTCATTCGACTTCATAAATAGGTGGCATTCGATTTGTCGTGATTAAATTTTCGTTATTAGGACACCGTTACAATAGATGAATGTGGACGGATTTAATCCGGCAAATAGAGTATTGACATTAGTAGAGTACCTACACGACGACATTGAAAATACTAGAATAAGGAACCTACCTACTCAATCAGATATTAAGTAAAGCGCTTGAGGAACATCGCCTTGTTAAAACAATTCACAAGGAAAATTAGAAGATTCAGATAGTACCGTTAAACTGTCAAGTAATTTAGCCGATTGTCTTGCGAAACGGAGTGAACCAATGAACAATAGTTCATATTGAATGGCCGGAAATGTCCGTCTGGAAATTAGCTCGGAAACAAGGGAAAAGCTTTAAAAACCGAACTGTTTATTATAATATTGTAGCCGTTTCAAATGGTACGAAAGCATTGTGACTAATGCACTTTACATGTTTATTTTTAAGTAGTAGCATAAAATTACTTCTTATGACACATTTATGACACCGTCAGGGACAATTACGACGAGGAAGAACAAATGCCCTTTTAAAGTAGACTGAATAATGTGGACCAACTTTCATCGTGATAACTCTGCGTAAAATCGATGGTGAATTCACAGTACGCATTTCACATACAAATACCTAATTTTGGAGTAAAGTGCGCACATTATACAGGCGGGTTCGCATTTAAATTATTCCAGTGGATCGTTTATAGGCCATAACCGAATTTGGGAATTAGCTATAAAACAACATTTGATACGGGCGGGCGCGGGCGGTTTGCAATTTGAATGTTTAGGCCGTTTCAAACTCATTGGATTGCGGGGCACGCGCCGCGGTATCTATCTCACGGCGGAGTCGCGATGTACTCTGTGCCCAGGTGATATCGCGCCCCGCTCTATGGACTCTATGGACTGAGGCTACTCAGTCCATAGAGCCCTACCCAAAGAAACCATTTTAAATGATCATCAAAGGATATTGTAGCGATTCTTTGAACGCAACAAGCGCAACAAATTGTGAGCATGTTGTAAGAATTCCAATAATCATGGCATTACATTTGTTTAAACATTTCTTCGTCTATATGGCTTAAGAAAATAAAATTGTGCCATATTTAATTCAATCTAGTCATGTTACGGTAGAAACCTTGTGGGAATAGGCTCCAGCCATCTTATTTTCTTACTTAAAGACCTTTGATTTCTATCAGCAGCAACTTGTCGCCAATACCAAAACAGCAGCAAATTATTAAATACCATGAAACTTCGTGACTATCACCGAGAGTTTACTTACAGTAAACGAGTTTAAAATGGTTTAAAGGAAGCTATCCGATGCAGCAATTTAAATTCCATTACAATGAATATAAAACGCCAAATTGAACCGTGCACTTCTCTTCGAGTTGTCGATAATTTCCCTTGTGTAGATATTATTAGACATAAAACAGCTGACTTTATTGACCTCCGATGAGATGTAGCAATTGATTATCTGCTTTAGCATTCTATTATGTACCCACTGTTAAGTCATAGTTTTGATAGTGCAGTGAAAGTACAAGTACATTATGGACCTTGTAGAAGGCACTTACTTTACTTTTGATAGTCTTTAGATACGAACGTCCCCAATACAAGCCACCTGCTTATCAAGACTGTTGATTACTAATGGGGTTATCCCATATGCGTCTATAGGTATATGGTATATTACTCAATTTTGTAGTAAACAAAAATAAAGAATTACATTACTCAATGAGTTTCCGCGCGTTATAAGTATTTTTAATGAGGTTTTGATAAATTTCACTATTTCAAAAATTTCGCGAGCTTTACTCTAAGAAGAGCTTTATTTGTATGAGATCACAGTAAGCCTATAATTACATTGTACTTTGTTAAATTTATGTACGAGTACCTACTTACTACATATTTAAATAAATGTATCTACGGTATTAGACCGTAATGTTTGTTACAAATACATGCGTATTACTTATTAATAGATTTTTGTAAGTATACATTTTAAGCTTATTATAGTTTATTTCTAGTATATTACACTTAGACCCTCGAGGCATGTCGGGTGGATGGACAGCGTCCGATCGCAGTCGCACGATTGTCAGTTCTGCTCATTGCACTTGTGTAATCGTGCCTAAGTGCTCAATATTGCCTATCAAGTAAACTTGTAGACGATAATCACGGCAATTCATGTCTCAACTGTAATATGTATATATTACAAAAGTGGCAGATAAGTTACCGACTTGTAACCCACCCACAGCATATGTGATACGACCGGTGGTATTAGAAATAATTTTAAAAATAGGTAAATATTTATTTATTATATTGAGAAGCAATTTTAAGAGGAACCGATTGTTATCCGATAAAACATGATACATGAGACTTATAAACAGATTACAAAATCTTTCAAATCATCGAGTCAAACATCAAGCATCAAGCAATATATGGTATAAAATTTATTGAATTCTCCAATTTGAAGTCTAGAAACGTGAATGGAAAACTCCACTAGTTCATATCATCATAAGATTGCGTAAATTTAACTATACCGATGGATTAACGATGTGATGAATATGATGACCAAATCATACGTGAGTGGAATAGATAAGATATAAAGAGACTGAGGTGAATACGTACAACGTTCAAGTAAATAAATCAAGATTATTTATTTGAACGCAATAATCTGATATCTATATCTAATCCGCTTTAAGTAAGTTGTAAGATAATATTGCATTGTTTCGAAAACGGTAATAGCATTTGACCTAATTATGACCATTTCGTAACTAGGAATCACTATATAAATCAAATTGAAAATTAATACATTTCAGTTGTGTCTTGAATAAGCGTATAAAAATAGTCAAGATGTTTAAGTTTTCCAGCATTCTTTTATTAACAACGTTGAGTTTTGGGGAACATTTTGCAGCAAAGTTACCTGTTTCTGATAATCTAGTCGATGTCCAGCTACCTTATTTTGATTCTCAAATATCTTCGACGTGGGGTGAACATGCCAAAGACTTCATAGAGCTAATAGATTTGGAAAAAGTAGTACCAATCGTATTGGGTTATGTGAACGATCCTGAGGTTTTGAATTTCCTAACCTTTGTTCTTGGTGGTGAATTCAAACAAATTGTTTGGGAGTTTGAATCTCTGGACGAGTTTAAAAAGGTATGTATACTGTATATTTGAGTAAACAATAAGTGAAAATATGAAGATTGTTTAATATAATGTTTTTCTTTTTTGTCTTCAGGCATTTTTATTCCTAGCCGATAAAGGATATGATGTTGACTCAGCTATAAATTATATCAACACGGCTTTAGAATTACCACCATTTGAACCGACAAAACTTAAGCCGAAGATGCTCAGGGGTTCAGGAATGACGGGACTCATTGAAGACGTAATCGCAGCTCTACCAATAGAAGAAATGAAAGATCTCTTTGAAAGTAAGTTGGAGACCAGCCCTGAAGTAGCTGAACTATTCGAAACCATCAACTCCCCGGAATTTATGGGTATCATGAAGAAGATGTCAAAGAATCCAAAGTTTATCGAAATTAAGGAAACTTTTGCAGGTTACGGGTTCGATTTTAAATACTTGTGTTCTATGGCTAAAGAGATTTTTGGGGAATATTATCAAGGAGTATTTTGTGAAATCTAATTGTCGTTATCTGAATTAAACCTTTACTTTTTTAAATCCGATTTTTATTCAATATTTTATACATCAAGTAGTTTACAGAATAGATTTGGTATACTCTAGTACTGGTAGCGGCTATGATACTTGTCCTATAGGTCCTAGTTGTCTTACCCAATCATATTAATAAATAATAAATATTCACGGACATTTCATATTAATCCAAAATATACACTGCTAAATAGTGTATGTAGTTTAGTCATAATATAAATAGTTAAAGCTGTAGTTTACTTAGTCGATGTCACAGCGTCTTGGAGTGAAGCGACAAAATTGGTTACCTTTGTCGCTAGTAGTTAGCGGAACTCGTTGAAGTTGTTTATATAACACAGCTCTGCACTCAACTGTGCATAGCTTCTTCACAACTTCAGGGTAATGCAGGATTTTCAGTCCATTCCTGTAGTTTCTGTAATATTAGACAAAATTATTGCTTTAGAGTTTAGAGGTAATTTGGTTATCATTTTAGGTTATCAAATGCAATTATTTTTTATTTACATACAAAAAAGAAGGTACGATTCGATTAAATGATAACCAGTTTTTTGTTTGGCAAATCATATTTTAGAGAAAATCTTACATAAATCTCATTATGATCTAACCAGTACTTTGAAATATCCTTAAAAATGTGTATTTAGTGTTATTTAATGAAAATTAAAATCGGTTTATTACATAAAAACAATATGTTTAATAAGAACCTGACGAGCAATCATTGTAATATTTACCCTAAACCAGTACCCCAAGTATGAGTTTGTGCATACACGGATCGCAGAGACACGACCTGAGCTGAGTGCCACCGATTTTGTATGAAGAACTAAGCAGGTCTACTAGCAGATCTTTTAAAGCTTGGATCTCCACACAAATCGAAGGCGCTCGGCAATCGCGTCTCTGCGATTCGTGTGTGCATAAACTCGTACTAGGGGTACAGCTTGAAATTAATTTTACTAACACGCGATGCCCCCGATTTGCCTCGGAATGACTTGTTAACCGCAGTTCGTATCATAACTACTTTTGTGGTTTTATGTCAGTTTTTATTATTTGATCCGTTATCAACTTGTTTAGATTCTAATCTATGATTTGTACTGAATTAACGGTAGGAACAAATGTTGTATTATTGTACAATGTGTAAAATGTATACAATTGGTGAGAATGAGCATTAGACCGGAATTAAAAAAAATAAGGTGTGAGATGTAGTAGATCCATTTGTTGGAGAGCTTGTGAAAATGTAGTAAGTATTTAGTGTTACTTGTCTATGATGATTGGAATCGGTTTCCATAAAATAAAATTTGTTAAAAACACCGTTTTTGCTGCCAATCGGTGATGCGCAAAACTGTTAACATTTATTCCATAAAAACAGTGTTCTGGTTGCACTGTGTTCCAGTTATAAAAAAAAATGTTTTACGGCCGGTTTCTGGAAATCCAAATCACGATTGAAGCGAGTTTGACACATAGTAATTATTTGATTTTTTCGTTGATCATCGTTCGAGAAACCGGCCGTTAGAGTGTTAGAAGACTTCTTGGAACATATTAAGTTGACTTGGCAGGCAATCACCAATCAAATACAGATTTAGAATTTACTTATCATTAATTTTATGATCAACCCCATAAGTATAAATATTAACGTAAATATGACATAAAATAAGGCAATTCCAGTACACCCTGCTGAGATAAGTGAAGGCGTCGCGCACACCGGAAGTGGGCTCATCCGGCGCCGTGCATCGCTTCCTCTCCATCGTCACTTCCGCTTCCGCTGATCCTTCTTGGAGTACCCGCCCCTATATCGAAACGATATTTTTCCAGACTCTGTGAGCTTTGATCACACGATTTATTTGCTTGTCAAATCCAGGAAGAGGACACGCGGCTCTGGGGCAGGGGTCCAAACGATTTACCTAATAAACTGTTTCTTATTTTAATATTTATCAAGTAATAATAACAAGGAAAAGGCTAGTTTGAGAAAAAATTGCATACCTACGCTGTGCCACGTTATGCACTATATGTAGATAATTTATATAAATAACTGATTTAAATAAATTATCTACATAATGCGTTTTTATTAAAAACTTACCACAAAATGTACAAAAATTTAAATAAATAAAAAAAAACACAAAGTCAACTAAGTAACCATATTTTATTGATAAAATCACAAGTATCAATTATATCGAGATATCTAGACAGTTCCTGACAAGAGAGTCTAGATTTAGAAGAACGGGCTAGTTTACAAGACTTTTTTTTTATGATCCTTCTTTCAAAATAGTGACTTATATGCTTATATGCTGAAGTTCCTATAAAGGCACATAATATATCATTTGTGACATTTCAAAGCAGTGGGTCCAGTGTAAACACAAAATGAAGTAGGTAGAGTGACACATTAGAGGTAAAACAGAAATGACATAGCGTATCAGTTGATTTGATGTGCCGCCGATAAGCCGATCGAAGCGGACCGTGGGGCGTCCACAACATGTGGACAATCTTTCACGCTCATGTGTACCACCCTTTTATTGGTACAGGGATGAGGGAATGTATTTAGTGTGGATACGACTCTTTTTTAAATGATGTGAATATATAACATTCAATATATTACAAAAACATCTCTCTCTCAGTCGATTCCTGAGGTTACTGAGGGTCGCATCCTCTCCTCATGACCTTCTCTTTGATTGCAATAAAAATTAAAGTAATTGCTGGTAAAATTTTTCAAATTAATTCAATTATTTGTCCTTCTAGTAAAAATCGGTTGACATATTTATTAAATATATTTTTTCAATTCGTGTAATTCTTTCTATTTCTTTCTGTCCTCAGCGACATAAAAAGCCTGGTAAAGTTTGAAGACAAAAAACATATATGTGCATAATAGTAGCATAGATACGCTCAATTTTGATCCTATATAAAAGAGTCTTTTAAAGTTTTCTTATTTTGTTTTGAGAAAATCCGTATAAAATGAGTGTAAAATATAGTAGTACAGGCGTAAAATAAAATAAATTTAGTGAAAAAAGAAATATAGGCGACCATGGCAATGATTGGGTAGTAAGATTTTTGCGTCACGTGTATGTTTAGCTATGGTAATTTACTTTCAAATTATAATTAAGTTTACCAATACTTAAAGCGATTTAATATTGTGATAAAAACAATTGCAAACCTACACCTCAATAGTTTTAGTTTGATGATATACGGTATTTTAACCTGAAATTCTGATATCCCTATACCTGATACACATAATATACAAAAATGCTACGTTTTATCAACAAATGACAGAACTCAAATCATAGCTAGTATCAATATGATAAAACTTTATTAGCATTCTTCTTCTTCGTGTCGATGATGCTCTCAAACTATATTTTCCCAAAAAGGCCTCTTTGGGGATTTTTGGCATTGACATTGACGTATCCACGCTATCCCAATATTCGCTGATTAGTCCGACGTTTTGGGGTGCTAGGAAGAGAGCGTGAAATTGTCTGCTCACTTCTGTAAATATAATTTCGGCGACAAAAGGACTATAAATGATATACTTCGGGTCGTGGGTGCAAGTGCGCCTTGTTACACGAATTTAAAAATTATCCCCTTTGTGTTGGGGTGGCAAAAACACCATCTTGACGACTTAGTTTTATCTAATCTCTCTGATATTCTCATGAACATGAATGAACATATTCTATGTACTTATGATTTTTGTTTTCATTTTGTATAGAAACCATATAGGTATTTTTTCAATTAGGAAAATGTTGTGAGAGCATATAAATATCTTTATTCGCGCCGGAATTGTTTTTAGTTGTTGTTGGTGTTCATGAGCAGCGTTAACCACTTTCCATCAGGTGGGTAGCATGCTCCTTTGCCACACCCATAACATGAAAAGTCATAGGTAAGTCAAAAGAAAGCGATAGGACATAATTTTGTTTATTCTTTTGTTCAATAACGATATTAATTACATTATGCTCCTAGTATTTGGATATTTTTTTAAAATTTGTGTAGAAATTTGTGCACAAAGAAATGAACCAAATCTCTTGTTATATTACCTATAGCGAAATATTTTGTTTGTAATTTTCCTAAAACCACAAATGAAGTTCTTTTATACTTTCTTACCCTAAAAAATGTCACTTGAATAATGAATTTGTATTTCAAATCCATCTAGAAGCCACGTTCGCTATGATCAACTCATTGAATTAATGCATTAGGTCGTGACTAATGGAATCACAGAACAAATAAAATTAAAATGTAAATAGTGGAACGGCGAAATGCTAATAATAAATTTCTCCATTTTAATAACTGTAACTGTAGCGAGGGGAGCTTCTGGCCTGTTAAGTCAATATAACACTTCCATTACTTCAAATTAAATTCCTTAGGGAGAGAGATGAAGTTTTTATTCTGCTCAGATAAAACTGAGGACTGTTCTTGCTCATAGTATGCTGTTATCAAGGCTTTGATTATTATCTCGTATTGGTTTATTTGTTATCAAATGGTAAATATAGAGCGACTACAATCGTTCCCGACATATAACTAAGTACAGTATGAAACACATTTTAAAGAATAATACTCATAAAATATTGGTCAGTTCTTAATTAAATTTATATAAGGTCTGAAATATTATTTATCAAACAAAAAAATGGTTGTCTGTAAAGTCGGTTTACTGACGATAGTTGAACGTGACAACGTCACTTCATGGAACGCCTCAGAACGCCTCATGAGTCATGTTTTTTCGTGCATGCAGCCGGCTCTATCGAATTATAAGACGTTGTCACGTCAAAATGGTTGTCTGTAAAGTCTGTTTAGTGACGATAGTTGAACGTGACAACGTCACTTCATGGAACGCCTCAGAACGCCTCATGAGTCATGTTTTTTCGTGCGTGCAGCCGGCTCTATCGAATTATAAGACGTTGTCACGTCAAAAATATGTCATCAAAATCAGTTTACTCAATCGCGATTTATACAGTATGAATTAATAATCTAATTTTTTCAAGTCGTTTAAAAATGACTTCTTTTGTTTTTCCTCTTTCAAGTCACGACTATTAAGTACACCTATATTTTTGTAAGTACATAAAACTCAATTTAAATCTTTACGAATTCGGATGAACTCATCGTCACAACAGACTGACAAATCATCCCAAACAAAAGCGCACTTGCATTAAAATCTCAATAAGCCCTTTCTAAAAATTGGCAAGTGTGCAGCGCGGGTGTGACACGTATTAATATTTTACGGAATTAATCATTATAATCCTTCTGGCAAACAAGTCGCCCCCGGGACCGAGAACAATATAATGAAGTTGTCATTTTTTAGCCTACACGAGGGAGGCTGGAGAAATCCAAATTGAATCATGCGGCGAGGGAATTGTGCTATTATGTTATTAAACAGGCGAGGGCAAGACCCCGGTGCACCATTTTTTTGTCAGGAGGGCGTCGCGAGACAGTTAACAGTTTTCACAATAGAATTATGATATAATTTGATACAACGGTGTCTGTTCCGCTGAGTCGGTAATCAAATAACTGAATGTCTATTCATTTCGACAAATTCCGATTCTTTTTTCTATACATTGTATCTACAACTTAATCATTATCATCAACCTATATTAGCCCACTGCTGGACGTAGGTCTCTCCCAAGACGCGCCACTGAGCGACAACTTCATACTAATTTTAAAACTTTAAAATTGTAGTAAAAGTAGATATGGCCATGTTCGTGTGTTTAATTGTAATTTTTTTATAAAATATAAATTTTCTGATACGTATAACCTTTATTCCTCTGAATGATGGACGCCTTGCACTTGTTTTCAAGTTGTTTGTTCTCAAAGCTCTTGTTTGTGAGCTTCATCTCTGAGGTGAATCATTGTTTACCGCTTAACATCTTGTCCCATCACTATTCCCATAAAATAGGTGATTTTGTAAAACTATCTCGTAACGACTGGTGTTTAATCATCTGATAGGTACAACATAAAACAATTACCCCTTGTCTTATAAAAAGTGTTGACATTACGTCACCATTACGTATGGTAATCAATACATCAAGACTACGCTAACTTTTTATATAGTTTTAAGACTAGAACAATAGTTTTTGAGCTACTAATAAAACTATACTTATCAACAGAAGGTGGCCGACTCCAACACTCATCTGCTAAGTACGTCACACTCAAAAGAGCCGAGTGAAATGAAAGCTTTTATCCATATGTCAGCGAGAGTACTTACAGCGGCTTATTGTCACCCCCGCTGGAGAATTTGATAAAGCGTGTGCGAATATTAACAAAAGGAATATCTTGTTAAATTGATATTGCGAGAGCTACAACCGACTCTAGACCTTATGCTCAACCCATCGCTGTCTCATTTAAACTTATAATTGATTGCGCGCGGCGTAAGACTTAAAGCATTCTGTACAACCTAGCATGAAATTGTCTCCGTTGGAAAATGTATAATTCAAAGGGGAAGATTAAAATATTATCCATGTTAAGTAAATATTCAAATGAATATTTTCCGTGTTAGACAACAATGGCTGGAGGGGTAACTGTAACTTGATAGATACCTATCTACAAAATGGTGTATTCGTAAAGGGACCTCCCTGTTATTATAAATTATAAGCGCGATTTGGGAATTCTCTTGAATTAAATGGTTCTTAGCGAAAAGGGGCGGAGTTGGTATTATTACATCTTGCAACGATGAGGAATATTATGTACCGGTATGTTCTATACACTAGTAGTACTTATAGTATACTACACAACATCAAGGGAATGCTTGTCTCCTTGCTTATTTAAAAAATTGTCTTTTGTTTTTTTGTTCTTCTAGGCTCTGGTCTCAAAACTGGTATGTATAATAACCTAGAATAAACTGGATATACCTATTATGTACTGGGTTCTGAAACACAATGTATTGTTCGGGAGCTTATGGATTCAACTCGTTTTTATATAGTTTTTATAGAGTTTGGTATTTGATAGTTGAGGGTTTATAAGACTTTAAAATAAAAAGAACCAGATTTGCGTTAATGTAATGCAGATAACACCCTCGCGAGTGACGGACTCTCGGGACTCGACCATTGTTATAATAAAGTGTCACCTTAGAGTAAATGTACACTCGCACAAAAAAGTAGATTTTATGCTAGTTACTAGTTTTGAAAGAACTTACTTAAATTAGTTTTTTTATCGTTTTCAGTGGCGCCCTTATTAAAATGTTAATTACTGTTTAATCTTGCTCGTCATTTATTTGTTTATTATTTGTTTTAATTGGCACGCATGAGTTAAACCGCCAATAGTGGCTATTATAGGATAGGTTTATTAAAGGTTAGGGTAGGTATGCATGTTAAACATTGTCTGATAATATTTTAAATGTAAATAGTATTAATGAATACTTTTTAATTTGATAAGGCCGCCTAGGCAGACAGTATGCTGGGCAAGCCTACTCCATCAAAAATAAGTGTCCCAGGCACTACAGCGTCCCGTCCTTCGGGAATAGGTGAAAATGGCTCACAATTGTATAAATCATCTAGATGACATGCAAACGCCAACATACACCGTAGCCTATAACGGTCTATCTTATAAAAAGTTAGCGTAGACTTGAAGCACTAATTACCATACGTAATGATGACATAAAGTCAACGCTAACTTTTTATAAGATAGACCGTTATAGGCTAGGGCGTATGTTAGCCTTTGCATCTCATCAATGGTTCTACACCAGCACAAGCTGAGTAATGACCTTTTTCAGTTATTTTTACTTGTAATAATTATATCGTTTAAGTGTTCTAGCATTAAGTTTTTATAATAACTGAAATAAAGTACTTATTCTATTCTATTCTATTCTATTTATCTAGATGATTTATATTTTTTATAGGTACGTCAATTTCACCAGCGTACGTACTCCGCGAGGGCTTTACATGTTTATATGTTTATTTTAATACGCGTGTCGTGCGTATAATATGGAATTTATTACGGTACGACCCTCGCACGGATTAATGCGATACGGAAGATTTGAATTCAGAGCATTAACTTAGATTGATACATACAGGGGCGCCCTAGAAGGTGTTTATTTAGATTTGAATGCGTATCATATTTAGGTTAATGAGTTTTCAAAAGTTACGAGAAGGCGTGGTTTTTTATACAGACATATCGTGGTTGTGTAAGTATGTTTGGTCACTGTGATCGTTTATATACTTTACCTTGTCCAATGTAAGTATCGACAAATAAATACTCTTATTGAGTATTTATTTGTCGATACCTACATTTCAAGCTCAGCAATCTTTTGGGAACCAGGTTGTTGATAGAATACTTATATCCAGTATGAGTAAATACTTAGTTTCATTGCAATACTCAGATACAAACAAAAGTTTGGTATTATGTAAAAACAATAGTTTTGGTTTATTTCACTTCAGATCTAATTTTAAGGATCAGTCGGTACAGACACGCAATGATTTATGGCTACTAATAACGGGAAAATCTGGCTATAATCTATTTTCATTTGTATACAATCGGTTGAACAGAAAACCATTAAACCCCACACAAAGAATCTTTATGTAAACAAAACAAACGTAAAGCAAGTTATATCTGTTATTTCAACTCATTTCTTAAAGTCATTTATTACGATTTATTGTACAAAAGTATACTGCGTCATTAAATCACAATGAACAAACACAAATACTAAAAATGTGTTGTGAAAGAAAAACTAACTAAAGAAAAAAAATATAATGCCAAAGAACCATTTACGGTAATATTTAAATTAAACCAAGGCAAATAATAAAAAGAAATGCTTTAAAATATTGTTTGCGTCTCTGCGATCCGTGTATGTACATACATGTACTTGAGGTACTGGACTGACACTTAAATATTTCTTATTCCATATAATCACAAGGATCATTTAGAATCGTCTTATTCTAGGTAATTCTGGATACCAGTACTACACGACCAGAGTCTAGAAGAACGGGCGAGAAACCAAGTATGTCACTTTTTAGAATGAAAAAAGTAACAAAGACGAGCATCTCGATGGTTCACTTGATGTTATGTAGTAGGGGAGACCTAGGATAGTTGTTACAGAGGAGAGTTGTTACAAGGCCGATTTCTCGGAACCTATGATCGTTAGTGAGCTGGCAATGCCACTCAATTGATTCTTTTTAGATGCGCTTTTTGATAAAACAAGTGTCTCAGGCATCAGGCAAATGGTTGCCCGAGTACGACGTCTGCATGAAAAAAAAGCCGAAAAGTATTTTTTTTGTCAAAATTTTGGTTATATTTATATCGTGACACATTAAATTTAGGTGGTTATGTTATTTTTTTGTATACTGTAGGGTTATTGAAGTTTCAAATAGTGGCGTTGTTTTGATGATCCTTTACGTTGTTGTGAAATTATGAATGTTTATTCTGACCAGGTCGTAATTTTCGACACCTAGGAGAGTTGTGACACGCTGTAACAACTCTCCTATTTTAGTTTGTTTGCTTTGAATTTTATGTCATTAGCAATCCAATCAAAAGGTTTCAGTTCAGGAGTGGAAAGGCAGGTCGAGAATGGCACTAGGAGTGAGCTGCTGTACATCTGTCATAATAGATTGGATTACAGACATATTTTATAGCGGCTGATATTGTCATGATGCCATAGTTACTTAAAAAATATTTATTTCTTATAATCTTAATGTCTGTAGTCTCAACAATTATGCCAAATGATAATTGAAGTATTATTAAAGGGTGTGTGTTTTATAATTCTTATAAAAGTCATCTTACCTATCAAATATAGTATTGATAAACAGCTGTAACAACTTACCTTGGTGCCTGTCACAACTTACCTCGGTGTTAGGAGAGTTGTTACAGTTTGAGTTGTTTCTGTTTTGGTAGATTTTCTCAGAAACCTAACAACTTGCATATAATGTCATGACTGTTTCTGATAGAGGAAAGATTGCTCTATATTTAGACATAAAGTTGATAACTGTGCTATGTTTCTTTATTGAGATATGTGGTTTTAAGTAAAAATTGTAACAACCCTCCTTGGTCTCCCCTAACCTCTGCCTATGTCTAGTCCTTATATACCTACTGTAAAAAAGAAACAAGGTAGGTATGAGAAACAATTAAAACTCAGTCGACATCGTTTCAGACAAACAAATTTAATTAACATTCACTTATTTCTCCGCTTGATCCGAGAGAGACAAATAGTCTAAAGTAAAATTTATGTATCGGAATCAAATTCGATTTCGTCTTTGCATTTTTTACACGATTTTTAGGACCGTTTTACTTTGCCGTGTTAGCTGAAAGAATACTATGGATATACCTTTCATTAAGTCTATTTCAATAGGGATTATTTCGTGAGTTCTGTCTGACTGACTAGCATGCAACGTGCAGCCTAAATCGATAGTACCAGAAATTTCATATCTAAAGTACCTATGTGTTTCTAACGCAAACAATTTTTTTTTTATTATTGTATGTAAGTAAATTTGTAAGCAGGTGACATATTTTCATATAATAGAGCACTTCTCTATTATATGAAAATATGTCACCTGCTTACAAATTTTGTGAAGTCATATACGTGAGAAATGTTATTGACATTATGTTTCAATTTAATCGGATTCAAGAGTAGATAACAATGTAACATTTCTTTCACGATTGTGTTCGATCTTGTGAAATTTGTTTTCTTACAGGATTTTTCTAATCTTCTTTAGCATCGTTTATATTGATTATGGCGCTCCTCCTGCCTAATTTATATTCAGCTAGTGTTTTTTCATCACGCCTTGTGCTTAATATCGCAATTTGTACCGTAGTTGGCGTAAGCCGAGGGGACCTGTCACCTTTCTCGGACTCGCAGTCTCTCCTGAATGCCTATTTTATTGCTCGCTTACACATAAACAACTGAACTTTACGATTGTTTTTACAATCAGAAATTGGTTATAAACTAATTATTAAATGAAGATTGAAGACTGACAGTATCCGTTTATAAGAATGATTATGAATCAGCGTTCCAGTCTGAGTTATGGACTCAGTGATGTCCGATGACAAAATTATGTCTCCGTCATAAATGTTCTCCAGATCGAATGCCATCCATGATAATGGTTTGTTTTTTCTGAGCGACGTCGCCTGTTGTCTGCTCTGTAGAGACAGACAAGCGACTCTTTCAGCACGCAATCTTGTGACCTCACGAGTTGGCAACCAACCCAAAAAATTACCCAAAAAGCGCGTAAAGCACCGTATTACTCATGCTGACTATTGCGACATTTTAATTTTACTCAGAGGCGAATCTCCTTAGATTCAAGTTTTGAAATGTAGGTAGCTACCCGTTGTCTCTATAGGTAGGTACTATAGAGTCTCCTACTAAAAAATCTTAGCAATTAATGTTACTATTTTAATTATCTGACATTTTGGTTATATACAAAATAGACTTTACTATTTGTATAAAATGCAATTTTATTTATATAAAATTGCTTTCCACATTTATAACTATTTGAGAACGATCAAAAAGGTGGCGCCGAAGATCAATTAGTTCCAAGTAATAAACAAAACAAATACGTCTGTTATGAAAAGAATTCGGCTGTCGGTAGTTTCTTTTGCTACATCAATCAAAATCATACAGATAATGAAATCATCATTTGGGTGGCCATAGAGAACCCGGTTCCGAGAACTCTGTCTCAGTTCGCTTTTCGTTGTGCTTCGACGTCATTAACACATTCCTGATTTATTAATTAGATGTTAGAAGATTCTGCAAATGTTATTCGGTAAAAACAAAGACCTTATTATCATTCAAGAGGTTATGAAATGTTATTGAATACTAGCTGCTACTCGCGACTTCGTTAGCGTGGACTGAAGCTTCCTGTGGTAAACATAATGTTAATATTTTTTAACAAGAAATATTAATTGAAGTTTAGTAGGTAAGTATATTAGTTAATAAACTTTTTTCTAAAATCGACAAGAGTACAAAGTCAACACGAACTAAGTCACGAGCTATAGTATAGTATTTATATAGTTCTTACAAGTGTAGACATAGTTGAACAGTTTAAAATTAAGTATTAATTTTATAGCATCGATTAAATTAAAACGTTTAATTATTACAACTATAAATGGCAAATGCATACAATTTCACAGCCTTATGATTATTTTAATTAATACGAGACAAAATGTTCCTTTACGTAGTGTCTTTTGTTTTGTTAATTACAACTATCTCTTTGGCTAACGACTTTAGTGTACAAAATGAAAGTATAGCAGCTATAGATACGAATATGTCTACTGTTACAGATGATGTTGACCAAAGAAAATACGGTATGGGGTATCACGGTTTTTGTCATAGTTATCTGAAAGTATTTAAATGTTTAGCAACGTGTAAAAGCATGGGATACAGGATATACAGATTGAATTACAGATGTATATGTACATGTTCTGGCTATTCTTGGAGTTATTACCACTGGAGGACAACAAGAACTATTCAGAGAGTGCCAGTGACTCACAGTCCCCCACTTTGGCATGGAGCCGGTACTTTGTCCCCCTTTACAACAAAGAGCACCACATTTGCTCCAATCGTCACAAATGTCACACTGCCCATATGCAAAGATGATACAACGACACTGCAAACTACAACTTCAACTACTGAAAAACCTAAAACATCAGCTGCGATTGAAACAACCTATCCAACAAAGCACATCTTCGATTATACTACCACTGATGCTATTACAACCATTCCTTCCGATATTGGACCGGCTATTGATAATACAACTAGTAGCCCAAATGCAACGACTATTGATAATACAACTAGTATCATAAATGCAACGAGCATTGATAATACAACTAGCAGCGTAAATGTGACGACTATTGATAATACAACTAGCAGCGTAAATGTGACGAGTATTGATACTACAACTAGTACCAATTCAACCGACAATACGACCACCATATAACATGCTTTTGACATAATAATATAATATAATCCTTTGAATATGTAGATAACACGATCAGTGTTAGACTTTTCTGGACTTATTGCGTCAGAGGGACACTTTTTCTTTGTATTCTTTATTTATTTCATAATCTGAGATTTAAAATTTGTCCAGCTTCAATTAATAAAATATTGTGTATAAATGATTAGTGGTTTATAATGATCCCTATGCTATTATGAGTTATTTGATACTGTATTTGTAGAACTATCTTTATTGAACTAGAATTATTTGTAGCTCTGTTTGGACTTATTTCATAATCAAGCAATTAAAATGCAAGTAAATTTTAAAGCACAGGTTTTTTTGATATCTAGCTGACTTCTGTAACATTGCCTGCAATTCTCTTACTACACACGAAGCTGCTCCACATACGTTGTATACATTTTGGGATCGCGATAAGCCTGTAGTAGGCGTGTATATAGCCAAATACAGCCGCTTGTCATACGAACGGAAAAACGATGAGCGGTTAGCCGTTTAAAGCGATACGAGTTTGCACACGTTACGTTGGTGAACCTTAGCTACTACTTAGACGAACCGTTTTCGTTACAATTTAGCACGATCGGGGCCCGGATATGGAAGTCGTCTGTAGTCTGTAAATAAATTCCGATATAAGAACTATATACCTTCATCTGTAACTTATTAAAGTTAAGAATTAAATGATAGATAATGTATATGTAATGTATATTATGTATTCTATGTACTAATGTATTCAAAAATGTAATAAAGTATATAAGTATTCTATCAGCTCTAGTCCCAACAGTACAGACTCGGCTTAGTTTGGGACTAGAGTGTGATGTGTGAAAATCAATTTTATCAATCAAGTTTATTCAGTATAATCAAAAAGATCATTCATAACCGTTTCATATTTTAATTGTGTACAGACAGTTTTATATATATTTTTTAATATGCTTTTTAATTTGTGATTTATAGAAATTATGCACTAGTCAAGAGAATATAACCAACAAAATTACATAACAAAGGAAGTGGCTAAATAATTACTTATTTATTAAACGCAAATTACGCAAATTTAATTTAATGTCGTAAAAAATACTCATTTAACTGTTAATCGAAAAATAATAAAATACTGGCATTGCATTTACTGTTCCTACGAAATAACTGAAAGAAGAAGTATGAAGACAGTTTTTTTGTTATTTTTTATATTTACATTTAAAAAATGTACAAGCGATGAAAACGATGGTAAGATATATTTACCTATTTTTATGGTTTAGTACCTACATACAGGCAATTGAAGGCTAACGAGTAGAATACTTGGTTATGGAAAATGCGTTACGTTTATACGTTAACGTTTTATAATATTTTTTATGCTTATGGTACAAATTGAATTCGGTGAGCAAACCGCTTACACAGATTTTTATGAGTGCATGTTAATTATAAAAAAGTGGGTTTAAAAGTCTGAATTTAAGGAAAAAACTTATTTTTTTTTTAACTTAGTTTTGTAATGTGTAATGTTATGATTTTTATTTTCTTAATATTTTTAAATGTCACTTATTAAATGCAGATTACGTCCGAATCTCGCTCGATCCTGAACAGGACACGAATCGTAAGTTTAATTTACATTTACTTAATATGCTTTTATTTCATCATTTCCTTTTTGTTTTACTTAATAAGAAGATGTTTTACTTAACGAACTTTGTGCTTTACGCAAAATTCAGGGAGGCACTGTTTGTTTAAAATGCTAAATGACGCTCGTATGCTGTTAGTGTGATGACCGAACTTCAAACAAAGAAGGAACGTTTTTTATACGTTTATTTACAAGATTAGTTGTATCCGATATCATTAGGTATCGTTTTTGTATTTATAAATGTACAGATTATGGTACGTAGTTATAAGTTTGTGTTATTGAAATGTAATCATTTTATTTCAGTTACTGCCTTTGATAAGAGCGCCTTACGCTACGGTTTTCAAAGAATAGAGTGCCCAGAATTTGAAAAGTCATATCTGTGCGTTAGAAAATGTTTAGATTTGGGATACCAAATTGCACACGCTGACAAAAAATGCATCTGTATGTGTAAGTATAACAAGGATATTGCTAAGTACAAACCACCCAACTTTGCTCCGACTAAGTGGAAACAAGGTACACCGACCACTAGCCTACCTGCATGGGCTAAAAAACATACTACCAAGCTATCGGTAAAGGATGAATTTTCACCTTTAAATGACTTTGAAATCTATGGAGACGTACCTTATCCTGATAATGTTAAACCCGTGGATACAAATATAAAAGAAGAAAATAAAACGGAAACAACAGAAGCATCTAAAGGTGATACGACAACTGATAAAAATAATGCAAGCAACTCAAATGATACCACCGTGGATCCCAATGCATCTAACGCTGACAATAAAACAACGAGTATCGATAATACAACGAATACTGATAATGCAACGAATATCGATAATACAACGAATACCGATAATACAACGAACATCGATAATACAACAAATATCGATAATTCAACGAATGTCGATAATACAACGAATATCGATAATACTTCAACAAACATCGATAATACAACCAATATCGATAACACAACGAATATCGATAATACAACGAATATTAACAATAACACTTAAGTTAAGACACTTACCTTAATAAAATAAAGAAAAGTAATATAAACCAAATAAATTATTTATTAAAAATCAAATGCCACTGGTTTAGCGTAACTTTAACTTTTGATCCATTTTATTTAATTCGATAATATAATACCTTTTTCTTACTAGATCAAGTAAAAAACATTAAGATATTCGAATGACATAGGCACTTCATGAATGTAGTACTTTATTTGGGATAATTATCAATATATTTTGATAACGGCCACATTAGGGAAATAGACTCAAGCTTCATTAAGTATTTATACTTGGTCCACATTTCTTTGCACCCATCTCACACATACCTGAAATACTATTTTATATTAATGCATAAGTAACTTGCCGATATAACGTTCAAACTATAGAAGTATAAAAATAAATTTAACAGGCGTCACAGCTCAATAGGTAGTGGTTCTGTCTTCCATGCTGTGGGTCGTGGGTTCAATTCCCACCCAGGGCAAATGTTTGTGTGATGAACATAATATCTGTTCTGTGTCTGGGTGTTATTATATATTCTATGTATAAAAATATATAAGTATTCTATCAGCAGTCTAATTTCCATAGCACAAGTTTTGCTTAGTTTGCGACTAGAGTGTGATGTGTGAAATGTCTATGAATATTTTTTATTTTTTGTTTTGTTAGAATAAAATACCATTTTTTTATTAACATGCAAGTGTTCGAAAACTTTCACTGAATGCCCCAGGGCCTATCCACTAGATTGACGGCTATGATGTATGGGCTGAGATTTTTTATCAACACACTCTGAACATATTTTTGCTTTTATATCAATATATCAATTTCTTTTATACTACTTTGGCATTTTTACGTAACAATTTGGGACAGTTTTGTGACAAGGGTTTACGTTCAGATTATTGAGTTTATTTTTATTTTCGTTCATAACTTCATTGCAAACGTACCTATTGCGTATTTAGAACGACCAAATCGACAGTGCTCAGCCATAATAGTAGAAGTTTTTTTTTTGATCATAATAAAACCAAAGATTTTTTTTATAAAAATAGTTTTATAACGTTTTACGAAAGTAAATCTTTCAGTTCGCAGCAATGTGTGCCGTATGACTGATTTGATTAGTTAAACGCTTCTGGATTTAATATTATCTGTCTACGCACACACAATCGAGGGCGAAAGAAAACAAACAATAATAAATCCTCTTACCTACATAAAAATTGCAACAACTTTGTTCATAATGCCGGATGGAGGCATCATCAAAAGTTGGTTGGGATCGCACCCTCGCGCCCATTCGTGCAGTGATTACCAATAAATCCAATACGGGATAATTGGCCAGCTTAATTCTGTTCTATCTTTCTACTTAGTTCAGTCGTCAGAATGTGCCAGCTCGGGTCCCTTGGGAGAGTCCAACGAGAGAACAAACACCAGTGTTTAGCTGAACGAAATTGACTCTTCGACTGTCTTCATAAAAGTGATTTTTATTTGCTATTAAGCAGTGAAGTGGATCCAATAGCAAATGAAGAAAATGCCACGGTTAATGAGGTATTTTTAGTTTTCTTGTGCTCGGCGATAACGTATCCTGTTGTTGGAAGCTAGATATTGGTTTGTATGAGTTTTGACGAGTTCGGTAAGTGCAGACGTTTGATGGACATAGGTGACGTATTCCCCTGTCGCATAATGGATCGGAATTATGGAGTCTAGGGGTGGTAGCGATTTGATATTCGCATCAGTTGGCGGCCCTTGGGACCGGCAGTGTGACGTACGTAATTCAATATCGATGTCTTAGAATCGACGTTTTTATAACCATTTGGATATGGCATGAAGATATCTTTTTCATTTCATTTCATTTCATTTATTTCGCCATAACTATCACAATAAATGTCATACAAGGCATGTCAAATTTTATACAGTTCATTTAGTAATAACTATAATCGATTATACATATTCCAAAAAATTATCAGTAAAATAGTAGTGCGTGGTTCCATAACAAATATATACTAAATAATTTAAATAAAAAAATAAAAAAATAGGTGCATGTCAAGATTATTTTACATCAAAAGAAGATTCCAGCAATGTCAAATTCATAAATTCATTTACACAATAAAAAGGATTGAATTCAAAAAAACCTTTGATTTTCTTTTTAAACTCTGAAATACTTTCTAGGTTCGTTATTTTAGTAGGCAACTTATTGTACATTTTTAGCTTAATATAATCACCCTGTTTTTGCACTTTAGTTAATCTTATTCTAGGATTGTACAATTTATTCTTGTTTCTTAGATTATATTTATGCGTGTCTTCTTTTTTTAAGTATTGGTCTTTGTTTTGGTGAATTTCTAACAAACTCTTGTATATAAAAAGTGATATCACAGTCATTATTTTATTACATACAAAATATTTTCTAACTGACACTTTACATTTGAGTCCGAAAATAATCCTAATCGCTCTCTTTTGACACAAAAGTACCTCGCTTACGGTCGAACTGTTTCCCCAGACAGTTATTGCGTAGCTGATAATGGAATGTACATAAGCGTAATACACTGAAATGAGTGATTTTATGTCAATCAACGGTTTTAGTTTTAATAAAGCGTAGTTAGCACTAGCTAGTCTCTTACATGTTTTTTCAATATGGGGTACATGAGAAATCGTTCGGTCAATCATGTAACCTAAGAATGCATGGTCCGTATTATTAGGCGCGTCTTTTGTTAATCGAGTTTGATACTTGAGAACTACACTTTTATCTGCGTTTAAGATTATTCCATTTGCTTCAAACCAGTCATTCAGTAGCATCATGGATTTTTCAATTTTTTTATCTAGCTTAACATCGGTTTTATCTTTGACACCTAAGTGAGTATCATCTGCAAATAAGTTTACGAAAGCCCAGTCTGGAACACAGCTCGCCAAGTCGTTTACGTAAATAAGGAAGAGAATTGGGCCCAATATTGATCCTTGCGGTACCCCTATATCAATGACGCCGCATTTAGATTTTTTGCCATTTACTGTCACGATTTGCGATCTGTTTGTTAGGTACGATGTCATTAATTTTAGTTCATTACCATCAAAACCATAGTATTTTAGTTTTTCTAGTAGAATGTCATGTCTTATGCAGTCAAATGCCTTGGACAGATCGCAAAAAATACTGGCACATTTCTGCGATTCATCCAGAGCTCGTAATACGTAATAAACTACATTCCTGATTGCCATTTCAGTAGATTTATTTTGGCGGAAGCCGTATTGTGCTGTAGAAAAAATGTTGAAATTCTCAAAGTAATCTATTATTTTCTTTTTGATAATAATTTCATACAGTTTTGATAATGTGGGCAGAATGCAGATAGGTCTATAATTATTAAGTTCCTGGCAACTGCCTTTTTTATATACTGGAATTACCCTTCCTGTCTTAAGAACATTTGGAAATACGCCTTCTATGATGCAATCATTTACTCATTCATCATATACTCATTGTTTACATCATTATCGTAAACAACTTACGGAAAACTTGAAAATTATTAACTTAAAATTTATTAAATTCACTTATTACTTATCTACTTATTCTTCTTTTGTTTGAAAAACAATGCTGAACCTAATGGAACATATAATAATATCTATAGAACACCAACCGTTGGCAAGTTTGAATTAAAACGTCAGTCAAAGCGGAAAAATCCCGTTCCGAAAAATTAGCCAGCAGAATTCCAACAAATAATTAATCTGGAATAATCATACAAAACGATGCGAGCGGGATGTTCGTCCATTATTACCATTCATTTCAAATCAGCCGTGCGGAGGGACGGAGGGACGGAGGGCCCGCTCGACCTGAATAAGCATACATTTTCCAATCAGGGCACGTATCATTTAACTCGCTATTAAATTCGACTTCCTCCCTTTGCATTATTATCATGTCAAAAAAGCTAAACGTGAAGTAAAACACATTTATCAAGCCACGGCTCTTCGCGATTATAAAACGCGGAGCATCCGAGTTAATTCTCGTGATTAAGTTATTGTGCGGTAACCATTCAGCTGGTTAAAAGGAAAATTCGAATGTTTCGTTTGCTAAGAGTGAAATACTTTTCATAAACACCGTCATAACATTCATGCTCAAGACCTTTTACTGTAATTACTTGCCCGCTGTGGGGTGAATTAGGGCATTAAAATTGCATGAAAGAAGTTCTTGGTTTTTTCTTACGTTTGTATGATTCGAATAGCAACACATTGAGGGTATGTTTCTGAATGCCAGACGAAAATAAAAACCTCTGGTGTTTAGTGTTATGGTAGATTTCAAATAATTTGGCTACGTACCTACGTGTTGTCGGAAAGCACGCATTTTAGTTACGAAAACACCACGATATAAATTAAAACTGAAATCAAAACTTTTACTAACTCTTCACTTTTCGACATTGTAGATAATTTATTTATGAAAAAAATGGTTTAGTGTTCCTATGACCCATTCGTATTTTAGGTACAAATAAATATCTAAAAAGTTATATACCTAACTCAAATTGATAAGGTTGGTAGCTAAGCTATGACCTCTGACTGAGCCATTAACGGTTTGGAAACTTTACAACTTTACTTTAAAAAAAAAACCTTCAACAATAATGTTGCCATGTGAGTCCCCGTACAGTCGGCTCGGCACGCGTCTCACAGACACCTGATACCTCTTCCCCTACTTATTAAATTAATAACTTGAAGGCTATTATCCGGCTAATTGGAGGGGTGATGGGCTGCTTTAACACATTACCTAAGCGTTTAACGCGGGTTTTATGGACTGGATAATTAATATCCTTCCTAATCTTACTAATATAATAATTGCATTAGTATTATTTGGATGCTTTTTGTTTGGATGAGGTACAAAATAACGTTACAATTTCAGGATTATTTAGAATTAAGAACATGTTACATGTTCTTAATTCTCCTTAAAAAATTCTTCTTAATTAATCTATGAATATGGTTTATAAATTTGGATAATTTTATATACAATGTTTATCTCGCATAGTTGAACGATAAAGTTTTATATTCTAAAATTCAACACGAATACTTTAAAAACTCTAGTTCGGACAGTGCCTTATTATCAAACAACGATATATCTCGGGAGAAAAAGTCGCGGGCAGACACTAGTCAATAAGCACTTATTTATTTAATTACTATACGAACGTAACTAAGTGTGCTGTCTCAAGGAGTAGAAATGTTTTAATTATGTTAAGTGTGTAGTCAAGTTCTTTGTAATTTTTTATAAGGCTATGTAACAAAATCATTTTCATCTCACTACTGTGAGTGTCTTAGAAAGAGAGATGACAATAAGAACAGACCATAAGTTAAGACCATAGTTAGATTTAGCTGTAATTTTGTAGTGTGTGTTTATTTTTTTAAGTCAACCGTTTTACCAGTGCGAGTACCCACACAAACCTTGCGTGGTCTATAGATTACAATATTCTAATTGTGTTTTGTGATTTTAAGTATGAAAATAAATTAAAAAAAAAAAGTAATTGTCAACAAGTCCATCTTTAAAAGGTACCTTGAGATATCATGAAGTAAGTATAAAAAGTTGTGTAGAAAAGATAAAGTTTATTTTATCAAATAATACATGCATTTTAACAAATACGTACATATACCTCAGGTGAAGTATAAAGGGTGGTAAAAGGGGTATAAATTAACATCTAACGGTAATATTTGTTGTTTACAAACATATCATTTTGCTTCGTCGGCGCTTAGGGCTAAATTTTGCTTAGAAATTTAAGAGATATAATTAAGATTTCCGCTGAACTCGAATAATTTAGGGATCTCTAATGAATGATATCAAGTTTCAAGTAATTAGCGCCAGGGGCTGGCTCTTATTTTTATTATTGAATATAAATATTTACAGTAAATAGCCCTTTGGATTCCTGGTAACGTCAAAACTAAGCCTTTATTCCATGCATTCGAGATATTTAAAATATAAATAACTTATTTCTGTTGAAATAAGACAATAAATACTGGTAGGTAAAGAACTAAACTACTAAATTTTTGAGACTATCTTGAAATAAACAGAGCCATTGTTAAATAAACGTTATAAAATCCATGAGATGCCTTACATATCAATCGATTTAACCATAATTTTAAAATGAAAAAAATAAGTTATAGAACTAACGCTGGTTACACCAAATGACAACCATCAGAATTTAGCACTAGTTTAATACAAAGTTATTATAACTAAACAATAATATAAAGTTACAAGAAACAAAACAATAAACTTGATTAGCAGTGCACACTACATGATATAATTATGCGTTTATAGGGAAGACCTTGGCAAGTGGTGTCTGTTTCGTCAGCGAGTAGCAGAGGCCGTACAATAGCAAGCGTGATACAAATATACACATAATTTTAATGCTGAGGGGTGAAGCATTAAAAGTCAGGGATCAAATGCCTATAATACTGTGAGCGGAGAACTATGGAGTCACCACTTTGATAATCATAATTTTGGAAAACGCTTGTTTTAGTGCCGAAGCCTTCTAGGACATCTAGAACACCTGAAAGTAGATAAAAAAAATTAAAGAAAAATAATGTAATGTGTAAATAATCCAATGATACCTACTTATTAGGTATCTAGATACTTCATTAATAGTCATGTCTTCTTTAAATTAATCAAAAGAAACACTGATAAAGAAAAATATGTTAGAATGTTATCTCCATGGTTTTTTTTTAAAGTGGTTGAAGTCATCCAAACTAAGTAAGCGCACACGAAGGCTTGTATACTGCCTGAAGTAACATAAAAGGTACCTACTACATACCTAGAATTATTATATATTTGTAAAAATCACGTCCTGTAATGTCTGCATTGTTCCTTGCCACATCAGCTCTGTTTCTCTAAATAAATATGATTAACACACCCTGCAGCAATTTTCCTAATGATATAAACGCTTTTATACGAATGCTCGAGGTTCCATAGGAATGCAAAAACGAGCGGAGTTCCTATCAAATATTCAGACTAAATCCGCTCACATATTACGCACATCAATAGGATCTGATCCGTCACCCTTTTAATTTACAGTTGGACGAGGGGTCATTAAACAATAAAGTGT
Source organism: Ecliptopera silaceata (assembly GCA_932527185.1). NCBI lineage: Eukaryota > Metazoa > Arthropoda > Insecta > Lepidoptera > Geometridae > Ecliptopera > Ecliptopera silaceata. The sequence goes on from OW052192.1 coordinate 7,004,630, forward strand.
TGATTAAAAGCCCCTATGCGCGGGTTGCGAATGCGTTTCCTGCGAGGAGCCATTATTTTATCACCGATGATTGGCACGGGGCACTCGACACTAGTTTACGACACTCCAGCCGTGCTAGATACCAATCGAACTCAATTTGGATCCGATTTCGTTGATGGATTTGCGGTGTCTAGTTGTCCATGTTCTATATACGGAAATTACATACGTTCCCCATGCAGGTAGGGGTGTCTATTTTCCGTAGTTATGTCTAATTTGAAATCATAATCTGGCAAGAGTTTAGAAAATCGCATCAAAACAATATCATAAATAATAATTTAGAAAAAATATATTTGAATTGTAAGTAATTTATCACAGTCCTTTTAAATGACTCAGTCTAACACGTTCAGAAAATATATATTCAAAATATCATCAAAACTCACTTCTCAAAATGTAATTCTTGATAAAAGTGTGTTTATTTCGTTCCATATCGAGTTTCTACTATCTCAATAAAGACTTATACAATTTATTGCAATCTCTGTTTAGATTGAAGCGTTCATTTCTCTATGAATCAGTTAGGAGAGCTATTCGCACGAGATAATTACTCGAGATAGAGATAATACCTGCAGGCGGATTGAACGGGACCTCATTACGATGGGGATTTCTGTTTCATTCTTGCCATTTATCCCTCATATCATTGTTCACATTCCGTATATATTAGAACTAGTTGACGCGGGACCATCTCTCTATAGAGAAGCGTTACCTTGTTATGTGGAACGTATTCTGAATACAGAGATAATCTGGAAAGCCATTTATGGAAATTGTATACCAATCGTTAAAAAGAGAACCGTCCTGTTAACAGATTTTAAATCATTGCCGTCACCGGCCGCCATTGTAACGTCAAGTTAGTTCAAAAGCGGTCGTACCAGTCGAACAAAATGATCTTCGCGTGATCGGATCGAAGGTTCCACACCTCGCGGATCAATAGATCTCGTTCAAATAATAATAAGGAGTTATAGATCAGCGCGCGTCGCGGAGTGTCGGGTGATAGGGAGTGACGCGCTCTGCCGCCGCCGCACCAATGCCTCTCTTTGTGCTCCACTCTTGAGCGCATTTGACTATGGAAATGGATATTTATTTCACGTCTCGCTCGCCCGACCCGTCCGCGGTGATCGTCGAAGATGATAACGCCTCGATTTATATATTTCACGGGATGATCGGTAGCGCTCCTGCTTACCATACAACTGCCAGAGTCCTTTATGCAGGACGTTAACCGCTATCACTCTGTTATGACTGGAGCCTCAGTCACACCGATACACGCTAACGCATTACAAGCCGACTTAAAATATATTTAGTTGTTTACTGAATTTTATTAAGCATAAAATTAGCTATCGCTATAACTAGATTAATTTAATTGAGAATCAAAACACTTTCGTAAGTCACCAAAAAGCATTCGTCTCTAAACCAGTTTAAAATTATCGTATGATTTCAAATATGGAATTATTTGTAGTACCATATGTCATAGGTATGTTTTGAGCGGTACTTAACAAGCAAAGTTATTTCTGTGTTAAGTGCAACCCGATATTGCATGCAAAATCTAGCGCTTGCCATAAAACACGTCATGACTCCTCGCTTATGGACGAGAGATCGCGCACATAAAAGAAATGCAATGTATCGTCACACTCTAAAAGGATCGGATAAATTGATTAGCATCTTACGTTGGAGACCCGCCTCATCAACATTTGCATCGATTATGGAACTTTGATAGATGCCTAATTTGGACAGCCAGACAGCAGTTCGCTCTAAAATCAATTACGCGATTTCTATAAAAGACAGGCAAGGACAAGAAGGATAGGATCAGAGGGTTCCGAACCGTTTTATCGAATTGCAGCGTTTTGTACGAAAATCCACTGTATTTTACCACTCGTCTGGGTCTATTTCATTTCTTTAACAGACTTACTAAATTCGACTGTATGTCTGTCTACTACGCGATTATTCCGCCAAGTAATGAATCTATTGATTTCGATGTCTTTTTTCGATATGATTAACTTATTCTTAAATTTAACCTACTAAATACAAACACATATAATATCTACCACTTGTCGGTGACAATTGAAGTCTTCTTCATTTGAACCTAATTTTGACAGACGTCATATAATCTATTTACACGTCTCAAACTTAGATGACAATTGAACGGCGCGGCGCCTGTAATTTTTAAAGATTTTATTTTGAAAATATGTATGTGGAACCCTCAAAATGTTAATGTACCAACATACTATTGCGAATGATTAGCCCACAAAAGTAGAGTAATTATGTTCGTACCGTAATGATATTTAGCATAGTCTAATGGTATTTATCAAGAGGTTCGTTATTTTAATTATCTTTGCGTTACTTTGTAAAAACGCACTTGATTTAAGATTAATTGGCAAAGTAGCCCTTAACTATTAATAATAATTATATTATTAATCTTTTCCATTTACGAAGTAAATAAGAAGAAATAATAACAGGCCTGCTCATGCATCCTTTTCTAACTAAAGATTTTTTATCATGGTCTAATTAGGTAACCTACTTACCTAATTAATGAATTTTGCAAAAAAAATGAGCTTTTTTTTTTAGATCTTTTGCTCTCTTAATGAAAACAATACTCTTTGCCAAACGCCCTTATAAACAATAAAAATAATTACAAAAGTAGTTAATTAGTGTCCCATTGTCAGCGCGATATAAAATGCTTTGAATAAATAAGGTTCGGTCGTACCTTTTATTCTTACTTTCGATATTTATTTTTATTCATTTTTCTTTATTTGCGGCGGCGTTAAGAGATTTAAAATTTATAATGTGGGATCGTCACGTCTTTGGTTAATTAGGTGTAGCATGGCAGCGTCTGGGGCGAGGCATGCGCGAGCGCCACTATTATTTCCATTATTGCATACGTTTAAAGCCAATTCACACTTATTCTATGAATCAAAACTGCTCTAAATATCATAAAGACTTTAGTAAGGAAAATGAAATATATAAATTCTAAATCAGAACTGACGTATGCACAGCCTAAAGATCCCAGAGATAAAAGGTTTTTGCAGCAAGTACGCTAAGCAATATGAAGAGTGAGTTTCATAAGCGTATCTCGAACCTTAAAAATATATTCCTCTAAGTGAGGGTATAGGGTACTTACCTACTTAGTGGAATATTACAACAATAAGATATGTTTTTAAACTTTTTTTAGCTAGGATATATTTGGAAGTTGACAAGCAGAACACTTTTTTTTTAAACCCTCGGATAATTAGTACTCTTTATACAGATTCTGATAGGTATACAACAGGCTTTACCCATTGCATACATTTATACAGTGTGGTATAAAGTTATAGGCTCTTGCGGCCGCTTTTACACACATTTCGCATACCTACTCTTTAGATAAAAGTAGATATTTTATTGAAATGTCAGTAATTCTGCGCGTTAAGGTTTCCAATGAGCTCTTTGTGCTTATTAGCAGATACAATCAATTGTTGGACTTTTTAAGATGTATTTCATTTAGATCATATTATTTGCCATTCTTGAGGATTACAGTGGGACCAAATCAAGTATTTTTATTGTTTTTACATAAAAAGTGAATAACTGTAGATCGTTACACCCGGCTAATGACATCAATGATCGTAATGACTAAAAGCCGAGCTATCTCCCTAACATATCCCAACCATTAAATTGAAACTTACGAAATATTAACTTCAACTGTTACACATTAAAGTTGATTTAATGTCCTCGATAAAGGACATTATGAAAGGTTAATAAAACATGGCTTTGCGGAGCACACGCATATTTTCAACATTAATTGGAATATGGCGATAAGTGGAGGTTCTTCATCATTAAGATAATATGCAAATGTGAGGAAGAGACGCTATAAATTGTTGGGTGAGACAAGATGGAGGCTTGATTGATACGCTGATGATACCCTGGAATGGAAGACGCTGATTATTATTATGTTATTAAAGGTTGCAATTACTAACGTTTAAGAATTTTTTTTAAGTACATGGTATTCCTGAGAAGTATTTATGAAGTAAAAATGAGTACCTGAGTACAAAACTTCTACGAAACTGTGAGCTTCGAATAATTGAACAGTGTTTTGTCTTAACATTGACAAATAGATTTGAATATAGAACCATGACTGTCAATAAATAAAAAGAATAAGTGGCAGTGCTTTTCTTACGCTTTTATGATAAGAACTAAAAATAAACGAATATTATAAAAAAATGCATCAGTAAACCAGGATTTTATGAAGTAAAATTACTTACTAAATATAAATTCATATCATCTTACCTACATTTTACCTACAAACATTGATCGTATTTTATATCATCTGATGAACTTCTGTAGGTACATTTTACCAACAATAAAATTAATCGTCACAGATCCATGCCTCTACAAATCAACTCATAGTTCCACATTCGTGATAAATGTATCTGATTCAAATGCAAATCTTTATGATTCTGATTCCTGTTATTTGTGCCATTGTCCAACAGAAATTTTCACACAAAATATTAAAATGTGTGGTGCGTTCCGGTAGTCTGTATCGTCATAATAAGTTATGCAAAACGCGCTATTGAATAAACCATGAACCAAACTGTTTGGAACGGTCATGCGGTGCTCTAGATGTAGGTACCCATTGTACATTGTCTACGTCATCGGGAAATTATGATATCTATCAGTTTTCTAGAACTTATGAGTCTTACGGCCGGTTTCTGGAAACACAAATCACGATTGATCCTAGTTTGACACATAGTAATTTTTTGTTTTTTTCGTTGATCATCGTTCGAGAAACCGGCCGTTAATGTACTTACCTACAGTCAAGTTGGGGACACCGTTACTTCAATGCATGTAACATTGAGTTTTAAACAGATTTTAATTCAACGTAATTTATTTAGTACTTAAATATGTTTAATTCAACATAATTTATTCTCTAAATATGATAAAATAGTATGGTAAAATCTATCGACAATTATTATTATAGTTTTTTTAATGAGACCATTTAGGTACAAAAACAACAAATTTAAAAATGCTATAAATATGCTATTATAGATTTTCTATAGATATTGAATTTTGTAAGTTAATGACTTATAGACAGAAGATTATGTGGGGTGGGTTATTTACTTATTAAACTATATTTCTACAGAAGCAGTATTCAAATCAGAATAGCAGTAGATCTATACAATGCGCGACCCTTGCTCCCGCGCATTACATCTCACTAACAGGAGTGAGCACGAATCAAAACGTATCGAAACAGTATCATATTTGAAATGCATTGCGCGTCAACATTAGCTTTACTGTCGAACTTTGCAGCGTTAGCGCGCAATGTAGGTATGTTACGTTTACGATTATCATCTTTATTCGTGCTTAGCCCTCTATACAGCTAACTAGCACCAGGTCTCTAACAAACTATTGTACGGGAATATTGGCACGAAACTATCCTATTTACCATCACCAGGGCCGTATCAGGGAGATATAAAACGGGGGCACAAGCTCCCGCAATAGATCACGTGACCTGAGTTATCTTGACATAGACGAACTACCCTTTGCTATCTTGCAGTCAAGTTCTGTAACAAAAACGAATCAATTGAATAATGTAGAAACCATATAATGATAGAACATACAATGAAACATAAAAAAAAACAGACTTTGACATCGTCTTGACAAATTAAATACATGTCTACTAATAAGAATAAATCAGTTTAAGTATCTAAAAACACATAAAAACCTTGACCCCGTAAATTACAGTTGTGCGGAAAGATATGGCAAAGATTATTCCATTAACCGTAAAAAGAGACATTTGAGGTCAAACATTTACTTCGCCCACGTTGTTCTAAATCAAGATTATTACAATAATCAGTAACTAGTCCTTTTTCGATGTCATGAAAATTTATATAAGTACAAAGGTTCTTGCTCACATTTTTCAGATCTTCGATATAATATTTATTCTGTAAAATACCTGTTTTGAAGTTACTGTTCACAAGCAGGTCCATGTGTATTAATTTCAACCTATGCACTTGGGTCTGCTTAGGTGCTGTAAAATATGGACGCACTTGTACACCGAAAACAATAGAATATCGACCTAAATCACCATATAACAAACAAAAAAAAATAGTCAAATTGAACCAACTTCAAAAATAGAACGAGGTTCTATTCTATCTTCTACCTTCAAAAATAAAACGAGGTTCTATTCTGTCTTCTAAATTTATAAATAGAACGACGACGTTCTATTCTATCTTCTAACTTCAAAAATAGAACGAGGTTCTATTCTATCTTCTAACTTCAAAAAATAAATAAAGAGGTTCTATTTTTTTCCAAAGTTGGTTGGTACAAGGTGAATTGAAAAACCAATTTAAAATTTGAAATCCGACAATATTATGTTTGCAGACATTGCCCTCAAAACATGTGCTAGTTCTGAGACTTCTGAGTACGCGCATGCCAATATCTGCATACAAATGTTTGGGAACTTCGTTTAGGCATGTGACCGCGAGGATTTCATAGTTTATCTGGAACGTAGTCTCAGTGCCTAGTTTACATTAGCGAACATTGTGTTGTACGATCCAAAATCATGATTTAAATCGATAAATTGTTTCTTGCGCAACTATTTGTCGCAAGTCGCAATGGGCTTTATATCAAACTAGCTGACCCGTGCCCACTTCGTTGGGCTAATTGAAGTTTTAGTAAGGATCCCTATTTTTTTTTGAAAATATAATATAGCCTATGACACTCAGCAATAATGTGGCTTTCTATTGGAGAAAGAATTTTTAAAATCGGTTCAGTAGATCCCGAGATTACCCCTTACAATTGAACAAATATACAAACATACAAACTTTACCTCTTTATAATATTAGTATAGATGAACATAGAATAACTTTAGTGAGGTAAGTGCTATAATGTACCTACATATTGTATGTATTTAGTAAATAAGGTAGTATTAACAGTAGCATGAAGTATTTGTATTTTACTAAGTGTTTAATAGGTATACTTAATTAATATTGATGAAAAACGTGACCTGGTTTCAAACCATGCAATAATGTTGTACTAGCTACTACTTGCTAGAAACAAGATTCATGCAATATATTTTGTATTTTGAAAAAACCCGACTATTACCTAACTCGTAAATGAAAAAACCTATAAATAAAAACTTTAATACTTTTTTTTATATATTTACTAAAGATGGTTTAATCAATTACATTACCCATAACTCTCCTAAACGAATACAACAGAAACTTCTGCAGGTGATTAGAGAAAGAAAGAATCAACAACAAATTGGTAGGTGGTACATACAAGTCAATGTCGCTCTCCTGACAAAAACAGACAGCAGAATTTGTCATTTGAGCACGTAATGTAAATTCTATTATTACGGCCTTTTATTTTTCAATTACGACCCCTGCTCGCATCGCCTCGGGGTTAACTCTGTAGACCCTGTTTATTCAGCATTTATTTTTTATATTCAATATTTTTGCCTTCCTTCGAACTCCTGGGAGCTGTTGGTAAGGTGAAATGGAATGATATCAACGAGTTTTTGGCAAATTTTGGTCATAATATGACTGAATTAGGTCATATTCAAATTTATTTATTCATACTTAGATATGTTACAGAGAATCAACTTTAAATAATGTTTGATAGCTTCGCTTTTAATTATGTTCATCTTAGTTAAACTAATGTTATGACTGAAATAATCAGAATTAAAAAAAAACACTTAGAGTCACCCGGTTATATATGGTAAATATATATTTACATATATGGCTGTTGTGGTGGATGCTCCGAATATTGTTTAACAGTAAAGACATTTTTTTTCATTTCCTACCCATTTTTACAGCTAAGCATAAAAAAACAAAAAGAAAACCTTTTACAAGAACACACCTCACAAATCTAGTCCCAATAAATCATATAAGTTATAACAAGTTGTGTTTTAAATTTGTTCAGTAGCACTCCATTAAGTCAACAGGGTCACGCGATGGCGGATGACAAACGGTGGTGGCGCACTGTTCTCCCTCGGAGCCACTCACCGACGAAATTAAATCATTTCTATTTTGCCTGTGATTGTACACACGCGATACAACGCGTTGGATTCGAGTGGATATGACAACACTTTTAAAAAATATCACTTTTTTTTTTATTTATGTCTTTGACTGTTTTACGAAAGGCGCAAATTTACTTCTTCTTCTTTTTTATATGGCTTCTGCCCGTCAATACGACACGCAATAGGCAATTGGAGCGAATATGACCAACGTAGCAAAAAAAATATGTATTTTATTGATGGCATACATAAACATACATATCAATGACAATGAGATGATCTGCAATTAAATGACTGGCGATAACGATGCATTGCAATGTCAATAAAATCTCGAAAATATGAAGGTTTTTGACATTACAGCTTCTAAAGCAATGTACGAGGGCAAGGGCACATCCTAATTTGAAGTTACTTTAATGGTATTAAAAACAATATCTTACGAAGTAGTTAATTAGCTACATAAAGCCAACTAAAGACAGATGATTTATTTTTATGCGGCTAGTAAGCGCCATGTGCCATTCGTTCACCTTGCGCTATCCCAAGAGTTAGACGCAACTAACTTTGATTTATGTTCAAATCATTGAAGTTATTTATGACACCGACCTGAGATTTACGATCTGTTCATAACTTTATTTCTCGTAATAACACTAATGCTACAGTATAATCAATAGTGGAAATCTCTGTTAAAAAGCTTAGGTAAGTAGGTAATATCAGCTACCATATACACCTCACTGGAACTTCAGCATGTAATTGTAATTATTGTTCCATCGTATTATTATTGTGGTAAAAAATGAGCTAGGGTTGTCCCCTGTCACCTGCACCGATATGTCAATATTTTGATATCGAGCTTCTTCAACTGAAACCCATCGAGTTATCGTGTTTGATGGCAGTAAAGTTATAAACAAGGTTTCCGCTTAGAGCTATAAAATGCACTCATAATGGTATTAACAACTCGCGGTGTTATAGTAAGGAACCATACATTTAAGGGCGTCGATTCAATTATTAGGATCAATTCCTTAATAAGTAAATACGACGTACGAGTGCGTACGTGAATTGGATCAAGTGATCTATCGACCAACAGATATAAATCTAAGTAACAACGAGAACATAAAATTTTGTTGAAAACGACCACTTGTTAACGTATGTTATCCGTGTGTCGCACAATTTCACAACGAGTCACCGCGCCGGATCACGTACTCTGAAATCCACGTTCAGAACATAAACTATTTACCAACTATTCAATATTCAATACGCGATTGCAAAATACGCCAAATTATTGCATTAGTAGCGAACAGGGATTCCCGATATTGTGGTTCCGCGATCGGCAGTCGGCGCACCGCGATATGCGGCATAAATAATTTAATAATTCGCAATACGGAATTTACCATACGAAGTGTCGTACCGTTCGTCCGATTCGTATTCCATATGAGTATTTGATTCTCATAGCGCTGTCCCATTGGGCAACATTTGCCCCGAGCGTTTCACCGAGCCAAAGAGTGCCTTCCGTCTGTTGCGTAAGGTTTATTTTGACAGAGGACTGTCTCTTGGCGAGGATCTTTTGAAACAAATTACATGTGTTGATATGTAGGTGAATAAAGCACGTCTGTACATTTCAATATCGGGAACATCCGTGTTATACGCGTGACCTTGCAAATCACAGCCTGCTTTCCAAACGACTTCGCAGAAGCACCCATCGCCGTCTGTATTGCGCGACGATCACAATGTTTATAGAATATTTTATTAGTTACTTGCATGTCGACCTCTGTAGAGTTATTGAAACATAATATGAATTAATTCTAATCGCGTATCATTTTAGAACATAAAATCTATTTTTCTCACTCAGTACCTGTCTCAGTTTTATAATTCTGGGTATTTTATAAGTTGAGGAAAAATTCTGTCCTAATAGAGTTCTATTGTTTTAGTTGTAGAAACACATTCCGGGAGTACAAACGTTATTTTAGCCACCTCATTGCCATTCAGAAATCATTGGAGCGTTTAGCGTTAGGTCGACAATGCAACTTTGTGGTGGCATGTCCGAGCCGCGGCCCGAAGTTCCCAGGCCGTAAAATGAATTGTTATAATGATATGGTAACCATGTTCCAGATTCATATGTGATCGATGCTGATAATTTCATCCTTTGAATTTTGATTCAATGCTACTTTCTTTTAAGTGTATTATTCAACTGCTACAGCATTTCAAGTCGATTATTATTGTTTTCAGAAGTGCAGTATTATGTAATAAACCTACATTCTAGACAAATACAATACCTACATTAAATTGTGGTTTATCAAAACAACAACTATTATTAATATTGTCAATCAATACCAATTTATCAGGAAATAAACTCTTAGATACAGAGTTAGAATACGTTATTTTTTTATTATATTTTTATGTAACCATATTTCAAATGATAAATATATCATCTCGATAAAATACATTTTGGGTTAAAAGCTTTAATTTGGAATCATATCTTAATTACTGCAATAAAAGCATACCTCTCTAAAATCCTCATAACTTCTCATATAAAAACAGAAAAAAATGTTCATAAATGATAGGAGACAAGGTAGACAAATCGACTTATGCTTATGTTAAGGGTCAAGCCGCAGGACCCTCCGACAGACTCGGCTTAATACAGATAGTGTAAACCTTTATAATAAATTACGCACTTTAATAGATTTTAGTTTTGTCCTACGTTACTTAACCCGAGACATCGTAATAGAGATAAAAAAAGCCGCAGAAAAAATATTTTAATGACTCAGTGTCCGGCCGCTCGGCTCCTTAGTGAATCTAACGACGTTTAGAATCGTGCTAACCCTTCTAACCTCTAGGAAAAGAAGGAATGAAATTATCGGAGTGTCCTTAGCAATTATGGGGAAATTTCCTGACAAATACATTTATTAGGGAATAGAATACGATGCGGCGGTAAAGAGTTCTAGTGCAGAGAGACTGGCATAAAGGCATCGACGCAGGCGCAGTGCAACTTTGCGCGGAGGCATGCACCGTGTTGCTCACTCTCGCCTAATGAGGCCGCTAGTTTCTTTTATTTATGTGACAAATGTAAATTACTTAGTAATTATTTCGCAAATATTTAGTTCGAGAACGCACGTTTAAACGCATTGTGAATCTTCAATTAGTATAAATTTTCTAATAGTAAACTATGCAATAAACTGGTCATAGGAACATTTTTGGAATACAGAAATGTGTTATCTGTGCCAATATATCTAGCTTCGTGACCGTTTCATATAATTTGTGAATATCGGTAACGGTGAGGTGAATCTATCGGCGGGATTATAAATTTATCTTTTACGGGCGGCGTACATGTAGACGTGCATAGAGTTTACAAGTTTAGAGCGTGTACACTAGAATTTATGTTTGAAAGATTTGTTCGCCACAAATAAGGTTGTCAGCGTGTGTTATCTAAGGGATCGTTAATTAATTAGAGAAATTGAACGAGCGCTGCGGCGCACAGGGACCAATAACTCGCTACCAACTCGTATCATAGCTTCGTTTGCTTTTATTTATTTTTACCACTCACGTAAGCAAAATTGAATTTGAATTCGAAACGGACGCGTTCATGCAATCGCGCAACAAATTGTAGCTTGAAAATCAAACAAAAGCCTCAATGCAACAAAATAATGTTGAAGTATTGTTTATGTAAACTATTGCGCTAAACTTATACCTAAAAATATTCAATACTGTTGAATTTTCAGATGTTCATAATGGCAATGTAATGTGACTTGACTTTAAAATGACGAGTAGAAATATATTTTATAATACGTTTCATCTTCTATTTTATTTGCTTTTGCGGCTAATTGTCACAATTCTACCAGTATCCGTTTACTCAAGTTTCATAAACATCAAATATACTAGCAAAAAATATGGCTGGTATCAGAGAACTAAACGAAATGAACACGTCCATATTATAGTTAGGAATAGGTCATCTGTACCTCTACCATGAGTTGTCACAGTAAAATCACCTGACTTTACTACAGTAGTTACGTCAATATTAGTACATATTACGAATTTTAGTACCCTACTATCCGCTAGAGGCGCTGTACAAATCTTCATACATTTTTTTAACTACAGACGCTAGCGAGTATAGTAAATATAGTATAGTAAAAACTCATGGTAGAGCAACAGACAACCATTTTTTTAACTACAGACGCTAGCGAGTATAGTAAATATAGTATAGTAAAAAGTCATGGTAGAGCTACAGACGTGTTTGGTCCCTATTGTCACACACCGTCCGTCCAAGTCCGCGTACATTGACGAGGCGTGACAGTGTTAACATGGCCTTATCACTACAATCAGCTGCAATTAAAATGCTAATTGACTTGTTTTCTACACCAGAATTTATTACTTTGTCACTTAGGTACTTTTACTGACGAATAAGCCCTCAGAGACTGAGGTTAGTACTACAAAGTTATTGGGGGTAGGTAGGTTACATAGCTTTGTAGATTAGTGAAATACATTGACATTTGGGTGTATTGTATTCAACAATCATGAAAAATAAGTAACTGTAAAATTCAACAAAAAAAAATATACCTAATGATTGATTACAGAACCTATTACAATTATCTTTTAACATAACTTATTGTGTTTTCAGAACTGATGTAGACGGTGTTTTGTATGATTAGGGGCATGTCCTGGATGGGATGTGGTCATCGCCTTTTAGAGATACTCGTGCATTGGTGCAATACCGAATGCGCTGATCGGCCTTCGGAATGTCATATGCACAAGGACTTTGATGAATTAGCTTTTTTGGCTTTTACATTTTAGGACAATGTTATGCATAAGATAAGCGAAACTAATTAGAAATCTGTATTGTGTTGAGAGCTGTTTAGATGATTTTATAAATGACTGTTAAAACTGTTAGTGAAGTACATAGTTAATATTACAGCTGATAGAACAAAGACTTAATTATATAAAAACCTTTTAGTTATGAATAAAGTATCTATCCCAAGATAGTAAAAGAAAAATACTTTTTCTTAAGATTTTTTAAGTTGGTCTTCAGGGAAAAACAAGTAAGTAAGCAAATTGCTACTTATTTGCTTGGAAATATGTTAAAAAAGAACAGGTTGCTATGTGCAAAAAGACAATATCATAATAAAGTGACATCAACTGCTAAGTAAATCTAAGTAAATTGACCTTCTAAAATTGCTAGTCAAAATATTAGATGCGCTTTTACAAAATAGTTGTAAGAAAACCATCTTAAACTAGACGCGTGATTACACAATCAGACTCAATCCAGTAACATGTTTGGAAATGGATGCTCAAACTGATTGGGATCAAAAGTCCATCACAGAGACAACAAAATGCTCAATAAAATGGCGGAGCATAGACAAAACGCTACAATAACATCAGAACGGGAACGAATCGCCAGTTTACGACATGAGCGCTAGGACCGACTGCTCTACAAATGAATAAGCCATCTGGTCTAATAGCTACAATTAAACATGGTCGTCCGGGCGACTGCAAGCCCTTGTTCAACATTCGGCTCTAAGATCAATAATCTAATCTGCGCTCAACCGACCTGCATTGTTTAAGAGCTATCAAAATCTTGTAGCCAAATAAAATGTACGTACATTAAAAAACGCCGTGCGCATACTGAGAAAGAGCACCCTCAACTCGTGATCTTTGATGTTTAATTATTGAATGTGCACAAAATACCTTTGTTGTATTAATGTTTGTTATGAGTAAACCAGTGTTGGGTGTCTTATTTAAACAAATAACATTAAAAATAATTAGAATGTTTATAAAGTTGGTTTTCAAATACTTACCCAAAAGTAAATAAATATTGCCAATGTCCTCTAATTGATAATTATGTAATATTGAATGTTGTGAAAATGATTTTATTCATGTAGAATATTCAAATATAATAAAATATTAAAAATATATTTTTAATTTCAAGTAATATTACTTTGGGTGGTTCCTAAAGAAAGATGATGATGTAATATTACGCTACCTCTGTTTCAACAAAATTATAAACATCACGGTAGCTAAAAGCAAAGATAATGCTCGATAAAGCTTTTTTTACTATTATCAAGCTGCTTTATATAGAAGAACTCATTATGAGACTAATGCCAGTTTTTTAAGCCGAGCAGAGACGTATAACCATTATTATATGGCATACTGTCATAATAATTGAAGTTAGTAATGGAGCTTGTTACAATATTTTTTTTAGTTTAGTTTCGACATTGATTATACCATAGTAAAGTATAAGATTATATTTACGACAATCACTTAATAGTTACTTATGTTAGTATTGTGTCTTATAAAATGTGTCAAATGAAAAACTGTAGGTAGATGAGAATCTCAAAATTAATCTAAATCACACTAAGTTACGGGATTTTTGTTGTCCAAAAGGTACGTGTACGTAATTTTCGGCTTCTTGGACTAATTTGGGCATACCTAGCCTCAAAAGTGTTAGATATTTTTTTGTTCTGATACCTATTGTTGAATAAATTAAAATACATGAACTTTTAACACACCACGCGTTACTAAATTATCTTGGTAAAATATGAGCCACTAAACTGATTTATTCTTGAATAATAATTTCAAATTCCTCCTCCATTCTTCCCGATCTCCTGCAGTCATCCACCACTCCTTAGAGAGACCTTTGCAGTGGGACACAATAGGTTAAAAAAATAAAATAAAAAATAAATTCAAACCTTAAGATTACTTACAAAAACTATTACAAAAGCTACTCTAATGCTCTTCATCGATATCCTACCTACTACAGAAACCGCATCATTCCACGAAAAGAAGAACACACTACAAGATAAAAAACACAAGGTAGAAAGAGACTCTTTCTCTTCAACAAATGGCAAAACTTATATCAGGCATTTATAGTTCCAAACTGTCCCACGGCCATCAGTCGGCACTTCAGGTAAAGCCTCCGACTTTGACCTGTAATTGCCAAGTATTTTATTGCACTATCTCTCAAGTTTTATGTCATTCAATCCACGACTCTTAATTGAATATGCGACATGAAATTTACAACAGCCATACATTCAAACAGCTGGTTAGGCATCTTTAACTATTTGCGGTGGTTTGTTCTTTTCACTTATTATCCGTGCGATTTAAATGCGGACACGCTGTGACGTCATTATGTGACGACTCGCTCGCCCTTGTGCGACGTATCGAGGACGAGCGGGCGAGTGGGGTACGCGGTACGAAGCTCCAGTGGGGTAGGTACGCACTAAAGTTGCACGTAGGTAATCATTATTTGGTGAGATTCATCATCGTCTCGCGTCTGCCCTTTGTTTGCTATAGAATGAAGAAAACATGTTGTAACTAGACTACTCGCTTCTATCACTCTGAATTTATTCATCCCCAATTCATAATATCCTTTGTCACAAAATCAATAACATTTCTTTACTTGCGTTGGTTGTAAGCTAGAACACCGCGGGCACCGCATACCCAAGCACACCGCGGGCACCATATACCCTAGTACACCGCGGGCACCACATACCCATGTACACCGCGGGCACCACATACCCTGGTACTCCGCGGGCACCCCATACCCTAGTACACCGCGGGCATCATATACCCTAGTACACCGCGGGCACCACATACCCAAGTACAACGCGGGCACCACATACCCAACTACACCGCGGGCATCACATACCCAACTTCACTGCGGGCACCACATACCCTAGTACACCGCGGGCACCACATACCCAAGTATACCACGGGCACCACATACCCTAGTACACCGCGGGCACCACATACCCTAGTACTCCGCGGGCATCACATACCCAACTACACCGCGGGCACCACATACCCAACTACACCGCGGGCACCCCATACCCTAATACACCGCGGGCATCATATACCCTAGTACACCGCGGGCACCACATACCCAAGTACAACGCGGGCACCACATACTCAAGTACACCGCAGGCATCACATACCCAACTTCACCGCGGGCACCACATACCCTAGTACACCGCGGGCACCACATACCCAAGTATGCCGCGGGCACCACATACCCAAGTATACCGCGGGCACCACATACCCTAGTACACCGTGGGCATCACATACCCAAGTACACCGCGGGCACCACATACCCTAGTACTCCGCGAGCATCACATACCCAACTACACCGCGGGCATCACATACCCAAGTACACCGTGGGCACCACATACCCAAGTACTCCGCGGGCATCACATACCAACTACACCGCGGGCACCACATACCCTAGTACACCGCGGGCACCACATACCCATGTATACCGCGGGCACCACATACCCTAGTACACCGCGGACACCACATACCCTAGTACACCACGGGCACCAGATACCCAACTTCACCGCGGGCACCCCATACCCAACTACACCGCGGGTACCATATACCCTAGTACACCGCGGGCATCACATAGCCAAGTACACCGCGGGCATCACATACCCAACTACACCGCGGGCACCACATACCCTAGTACTCCGCGGGCATCACATACCCAACAACACCGCGGGCACCATATACCCTAGTACACCGCGGGCATCACATACCCAAGTACACCGCGGGCATCACATACCCAACTACACCGCGGGCACCACATACCCTAGTACTCCGCGGGCATCACATACCCAGCTACACCGCGGGCACCATATACACTAGTACACCGCGGGCATCACATACCCTAGTACACCGCGGGCACCATATACCCTAGTACACCGCGGGCACCACATACCCATGTGTACCGCGGGCACCACATACCCTAGTACACCGCGGGCACCACATACCCTAGTACTCCGCGGGCACCCCATACCCTAGTACACCGCGGGTATCATATACCCTAGTACACCGCGGGCACCACATACCCAAGTACAACGCGGGCACCACATACCCAACTACACCGCGGGCATCACATACCCAACTACACCGCGGGCACCATATACCCTAGTACACCGCGGGCACCACATACCCAAGTATACCGCGGGCACCACATACCCTAGTACACCGCGGGCACCACATACCCTAGTACTCCGCGGGCATCACATACCCAACTACACCGCGGGCACCACATACACAACTACACCGCGGGCACCCCATACCCTAGTACACCGCGGGCACCACATACCCTAGTACTCCGCGGGCATCACATACCCAACTACACCGCGGGCACCACATACCCTAGTACACCGCGGGCATCATATACCCTAGTACACCGCGGGCAACAAATACCCTTGTACTCCGCGGGCATCACATACCAACTACACTGCGGGCACCACATACCCTAGTACACCGCGGGCACCACATACCCATGTATACCGCGGGCACCACATACCCTAGTACACCGCGGGCACCACATACCCTTGTACTCCGCGGGCACAACATACCCTAGTACACCGCGGGCACCACATACCCATGTATACCGCGGGCACCACATACCCTAGTACTCCGCGGGCATCACATACCCAACTACACCGCGGGCACCATATACCCTAGTACACCGCCGGCACTACATACCCTAGTACACCGCGGGCATCACATACCCAACTACACCGCGGGCACCACACACCCTAGTACACCGCGGGCATCACATACCCAAGTACACAGCGGGCACCACATACCCTAGTACTCCGCGGGCATCACATACCCAACTACACCGCGGGCACCACATACCCAACTACACCGCGGGCACCACATACCCTAGTACACCGCGGGCATCACATACCCAAGTACACAGCGGGCACTACATACCCTAGTACTCCGCGGGCATCACATACCCAACTACACCGCGGGCACCACATACCCTAGTACTCCGCGGGCATCACATACCCAACTACACCACGGGCACCACATACCCAACTACACCGCGGGCACCCCATACCCTAGTACACCGCGGGCATCACATACCCAACTACACCGCAGGCATCACATACCCAAATACACCGCGGGCACCACATACCCATGTATACCGCGGGCACCACATACCCAAGTACACCGCGGGCACCACATACCCTAGTACTCCGCGGGCACCCCATACCCTAGTACACCGCGGGCATCATATACCCTAGTACGACGCGGGCACCACATACCCAAGTATACCGCGGGCACCACATACCCTAGTACACCGCGGGCACCACATACCCAACTACACCGCGGGCACCACATACCCTAGTACACCGCGGGCATCATATACCCTAGTACACCGCGGGCAACACATACCCTAGTACTCCGCGGGCATCACATACCAACTACACTGCGGGCACCACATACCCTAGTACACCGCGGGCACCACATACCCGTGTAACATTTTTTTTTTTTTAATTGAAATAATTCGTGTAATTGGTTTTGCAAACCGTTCGAATTGTTTGTTTGTAAATAAATAAATAAATAAAATACCCATGTATACCGCGGGCACCACATACCCTAGTGCACCGCGGGCACCACATACCCTTGTACTCCGCGGGCACAACATACCCTAGTACACCGCGGGCACCACATACCCATGTATACCGCGGGCACCACATACCCTAGTACTCCGCGGGCATCACATACCCAACTACACCGCGGGCACCATATACCCTAGTACACCGCCGGCACTACATACCCTAGTACACCGCGGGCATCACATACCCAACTACACCGCGGGCACCACATACCCTAGTACACCGCGGGCACCACATACCCAAGTACACAGCGGGCACCACATACCCTAGTACTCCGCGGGCATCACATACCCAACTACACCGCGGGCACCACATACCCTAGTACTCCGCGGGCATCACATACCCAACTACACCACGGGCACCACATACCCAACTACACCGCGGGCACCCCATACCCTAGTACACCGCGGGCATCACATACCCAACTACACCGCAGGCATCACATACCCAAGTAATCCGCGGGCATCACATACCAACTACACCGCCGGCACCACATACCCTAGTACACCGCGGGCACCACATACCCATGTATACCGCGGGCACCACATACCCTAGTACACCGCGGGCACCACATACCCATGTATACCGCGGGCACCACATACCCTAGTACACCGCGGGCACCACATACCCTAGTACACCGCGGGCACCACATACCCAACTACACCGCGGGCACCACATACCCTAGTACACCGCGGGCATCATATACCCTAGTACACCGCGGGCAACACATACCCTAGTACTCCGCGGGCATCACATACCAACTACACTGCGGGCACCACATACCCTAGTACACCGCGGGCACCACATACCCGTGTAACATTTTTTTTTTTTTAATTGAAATAATTCGTGTAATTGGTTTTGCAAACCGTTCGAATTGTTTGTTTGTAAATAAATAAATAAATAAAATACCCATGTATACCGCGGGCACCACATACCCTAGTGCACCGCGGGCACCACATACCCTTGTACTCCGCGGGCACAACATACCCTAGTACACCGCGGGCACCACATACCCATGTATACCGCGGGCACCACATACCCTAGTACTCCGCGGGCATCACATACCCAACTACACCGCGGGCACCATATACCCTAGTACACCGCCGGCACTACATACCCTAGTACACCGCGGGCATCACATACCCAACTACACCGCGGGCACCACATACCCTAGTACACCGCGGGCATCACATACCCAAGTACACAGCGGGCACCACATACCCTAGTACTCCGCGGGCATCACATACCCAACTACACCGCGGGCACCACATACCCTAGTACTCCGCGGGCATCACATACCCAACTACACCACGGGCACCACATACCCAACTACACCGCGGGCACCCCATACCCTAGTACACCGCGGGCATCACATACCCAACTACACCGCAGGCATCACATACCCAAGTAATCCGCGGGCATCACATACCAACTACACCGCCGGCACCACATACCCTAGTACACCGCGGGCACCACATACCCATGTATACCGCGGGCACCACATACCCTAGTACACCGCGGGCACCACATACCCTAGTACTCCGCGGGCATCACATACCCAACTACACCGCGGGCACCACATACCCTAGTACACCGCGGGCATCACATACCCTAGTACACCGCGGGCACCACATACCCTAGTACTCCGCGGGCATCACATACCCAACTTCACCGCGGGCACCACATACCCTAGTACACCGCGGGCACCACATACCCAAGTATACCGCGGGCATCATATACCCTAGTACACCGCGGGTACCACATACCCAAGTACAACGCGGGCACCACATACTCAACTACACCGCGGGCATCACATACCCAACTACACCGCGGGCACCACATACCCTAGTACACCGCGGGCATCACATACCCAACTACACCACGGGCACCACATACCCCAGTACACCGTGGGCATCACATACCCAAGTACACCGCGGGCACCACATACCCTAGTACTCCGCGGGCATCACATACCCATGTATACCGCGGACACCACATACCCTAGTACACCATGGGCACCAGATACCCAACTTCACCGCGGGCACCCCATACCCAACTACACCGCGGGCACCATATACCCTAGTACACCGCGGGCATCACATACCCAAGTACACCGCGGGCACCACATACCCTAGTACTCCGCGGGCACCCCATACCCTAGTACACCGCGGGCATCATATACCCTAGTACACCGCGGGCATCACATACCCAAGTACACCGCGGGCACCACATACCCTAGTACTCCGCGGGCACCCCATACCCTAGTACACCGCGGGCATCATATACCCTAGTACACCGCGGGCACCACATACCCAAGTACAACGCGGGCACCACATACCCAACTACACCGCGGGCATCACATACCCAACTTCACTGCGGGCACCACATACCCTAGTACACCGCGGGCATCACATACCCAAGTATACCGCGGGCACCCCATACCCTAGTACACCGCGGGCATCATATACCCTAGTACACCGCGGGCACCACATACCCAAGTACAACGCGGGCACCACATACTCAAGTACACCGCAGGCATCACATACCCAACTTCACCGCGGGCACCACATACCCTAGTACACCGCGGGCACCACATACCCAAGTATGCCGCGGGCACCACATACCCAAGTATACCGCGGGCACCACATACCCTAGTACACCGTGGGCATCACATACCCAAGTACACCGCGGGCACCACATACCCTAGTACTCCGCGAGCATCACATACCCAACTACACCGCGGGCATCACATACCCAAGTACACCGTGGGCACCACATACCCAAGTACTCCGCGGGCATCACATACCAACTACACCGCGGGCACCACATACCCTAGTACACCGCGGGCACCACATACCCATGTATACCGCGGGCACCACATACCCTAGTACACCGCGGACACCACATACCCTAGTACACCACGGGCACCAGATACCCAACTTCACCGCGGGCACCCCATACCCAACTACACCGCGGGTACCATATACCCTAGTACACCGCGGGCATCACATAGCCAAGTACACCGCGGGCATCACATACCCAACTACACCGCGGGCACCACATACCCTAGTACTCCGCGGGCATCACATACCCAACTACACCGCGGGCACCATATACCCTAGTACACCGCGGGCATCACATACCCAAGTACACCGCGGGCATCACATACCCAACTACACCGCGGGCACCATATACACTAGTACACCGCGGGCATCACATACCCTAGTACACCGCGGGCACCATATACCCTAGTACACCGCGGGCACCACATACCCATGTATACCGTGGGCACCACATACCCTAGTACACCGCGGGCACGACATACCCTAGTACTCCGCGGGCACCCCATACCCTAGTACACCGCGGGCATCATATACCCTAGTACACCGCGGGCACCACATACCCATGTATACCGCGGGCACCACATACCCTAGTGCACCGCGGGCACCACATACCCTTGTACTCCGCGGGCACAACATACCCTAGTACACCGCGGGCACCACATACCCATGTATACCGCGGGCACCACATACCCTAGTACTCCGCGGGCATCACATACCCAACTACACCGCGGGCACCATATACCCTAGTACACCGCCGGCACTACATACCCTAGTACACCGCGGGCATCACATACCCAACTACACCGCGGGCACCACATACCCTAGTACACCGCGGGCATCACATACCCAAGTACACAGCGGGCACCACATACCCTAGTACTCCGCGGGCATCACATACCCAACTACACCGCGGGCACCACATACCCTAGTACTCCGCGGGCATCACATACCCAACTACACCACGGGCACCACATACCCAACTACACCGCGGGCACCCCATACCCTAGTACACCGCGGGCATCACATACCCAACTACACCGCAGGCATCACATACCCAAGTAATCCGCGGGCATCACATACCAACTACACCGCCGGCACCACATACCCTAGTACACCGCGGGCACCACATACCCATGTATACCGCGGGCACCACATACCCTAGTACACCGCGGGCACCACATACCCTAGTACTCCGCGGGCATCACATACCCAACTACACCGCGGGCACCACATACCCTAGTACACCGCGGGCATCACATACCCTAGTACACCGCGGGCACCACATACCCTAGTACTCCGCGGGCATCACATACCCAACTTCACCGCGGGCACCACATACCCTAGTACACCGCGGGCACCACATACCCAAGTATACCGCGGGCATCATATACCCTAGTACACCGCGGGTACCACATACCCAAGTACAACGCGGGCACCACATACTCAACTACACCGCGGGCATCACATACCCAACTACACCGCGGGCACCACATACCCTAGTACACCGCGGGCATCACATACCCAACTACACCACGGGCACCACATACCCCAGTACACCGTGGGCATCACATACCCAAGTACACCGCGGGCACCACATACCCTAGTACTCCGCGGGCATCACATACCCATGTATACCGCGGACACCACATACCCTAGTACACCATGGGCACCAGATACCCAACTTCACCGCGGGCACCCCATACCCAACTACACCGCGGGCACCATATACCCTAGTACACCGCGGGCATCACATACCCAAGTACACCGCGGGCATCACATACCCAACTACACCGCGGGCATCACATACCCTAGTACTCCGCGGGCATCACATACCCAACTACACCGCGGGCACCATATACCCTAGTACACCGCGGGCATCACATACCCAAGTACACCGCGGGCATCACATACCCAACTACACCGCGGGCACCACATACCCTAGTACTCCGCGGGCATCACATACCCAACTACACCGCGGGCACCCCATACCCTAGTACACCGCGGGCATCACATACCCAACTACACCGCAGGCATCACATACCCAAGTAATCCGCGGGCATCACATACCAACTACACCGCCGGCACCACATACCCTAGTACACCGCGGGCACCACATACCCATGTATACCGCGGGCACCACATACCCTAGTACACCGCGGGCACCACATACCCTAGTACTCCGCGGGCATCACATACCCAACTACACCGCGGGCACCATATACCCTAGTACACCGCGGGCACCACATACCCTAGTACTCCGCGGGCATCACATACCCAACTACACCGCGGGCACCATATACCCTAGTACACCGCGGGCATCACATACCCAAGTACACCGCGGGCATCACATACCCAACTACACCGCGGGCACCATATACACTAGTACACCGCGGGCATCACATACCCTAGTACACCGCGGGCACCATATACCCTAGTACACCGCGGGCACCACATACCCATGTATACCGTGGGCACCACATACCCTAGTACACCGCGGGCACGACATACCCTAGTACTCCGCGGGCACCCCATACCCTAGTACACCGCGGGCATCATATACCCTAGTACACCGCGGGCACCACATACCCAAGTACAACGCGGGCACCACATACCCAACTACACCGCGGGCAACACATACCCTAGTACTCCGCGGGCATCACATACCAACTACACTGCGGGCACCACATACCCTAGTACACCGCGGGCACCACATACCCATGTATACCGCGGGCACCACATACCCTAGTACACCGCGGGCACCACATACCCTTGTACTCCGCGGGCACAACATACCCTAGTACACCGCGGGCACCACATACCCATGTATACCGCGGGCACCACATACCCTAGTACTCCGCGGGCATCACATACCCAACTACACCGCGGGCACCATATACCCTAGTACACCGCCGGCACTACATACCCTAGTACACCGCGGGCATCACATACCCAACTACACCGCGGGCACCACATACCCTAGTACACCGCGGGCATCACATACCCAAGTACACAGCGGGCACCACATACCCTAGTACTCCGCGGGCATCACATACCCAACTACACCACGGGCACCACATACCCTAGTACTCCGCGGGCAACACATACCCAACTACACCACGGGCACCACATACCCAACTACACCGCGGGCACCCCATACCCTAGTACACCGCGGGCATCACATACCCAACTACACCGCAGGCATCACATACCCTAGTACACCGCGGGCAACACATACCCATGTAGACCGCGGGCACCACATACCCTAGTACACCGCGGGCACCACATACCCTAGTACTCCGCGGGCATCACATACCCAACTACACCGCGGGCACCATATACCCTAGTACACCGCGGGCATCACATACCCTAGTACACCGCGGGCACCATATACCCTAGTACACCGCGGGCACCACATACCCATGTATACCGCGGGCACCACATACCCTAGTACACCGCGGGCACCACATACCCTAGTACTCCGCGGGCACCCCATACCCTAGTACACCGCGGGCATCACATACCCTAGTACACCGCGGGCACCACATACCCAAGTACACCGCGGGCACCACATACCCTAGTACTCCGCGGGCATCACATACCCATGTATACCGCGGGCACCACATACCCTAGTACACCGCGGGCACCACATACCCTAGTACTCCGCGGGCATCACATACCCAACTACACCGCGGGCACCACATACCCAAGTACACCGCGGGCATCGCATACCCTAGTACACCGCGGGCACCACATACCCAAGTACACCGCGGGCACCACATACCCTAGTACTCCGCGGGCATCACATACCCAACTACACCGCGGGCACCACATACCCTAGTACACCGCGGGCATCACATACCCTAGTACACCGCGGGCACCACATACCCTAGTACTCCGCGGGCATCACATACCCAACTTCACCGCGGGCACCACATACCCTAGTACACCGCGGGCACCACATACCCAAGTATACCGCGGGCATCATATACCCTAGTACACCGCGGGCACCACATACCCAAGTACACCGCGGGCACCACATACTCAACTACACCGCGGGCATCACATACCCAACTACACCGCGGGCACCACATACCCTAGTACACCGCGGGCATCACATACCCAACTACACCACGGGCACCACATACCCAAGTACACCGAGGGCATCACATACCCAAGTACACCGCGGGCACCACATACCCTAGTACTCCGCGGGCATCACATACCCATGTATACCGCGGACACCACATACCCTAGTACACCATGGGCACCAGATACCCAACTTCACCGCGGGCACCCCATACCCAACTACACCGCGGGCACCATATACCCTAGTACACCGCGGGCATCACATACCCAAGTACACCGCGGGCATCACATACCCAACTACACCGCGGGCACCACATACCCTAGTACACCGCGGGCATCACATACCCAACTACACAGCGGGCACCATATACCCTAGTACACCGCGGGCATCACATACCCAAGTACACCGCGGGCATCACATACCCAACTACACCGCGGGCACCACATACCCTAGTACTCCGCGGGCATCACATACCCAACTACACCGCGGGCACCATATACCCTAGTACACCGCGGGCATCACATACCCTAGTACACCGCGGGCATTATATACCCTAGTACACCGCGGGCAACACATACCCTAGTACTCCGCGGGCATCACATACCAACTACACTGCGGGCACCACATACCCTAGTACACCGCGGGCACCACATACCCATGTATACCGCGGGCACCACATACCCTAGTACACCGCGGGCACCACATACCCTTGTACTCCGTATAGACCTGGCTCCTACTCATCACACCTCTTCGAGTGATTCACTCCTCGATCTGATTATCTGCTCTGACTCGGATTTAATTGCAACTCATGGTCAACTATCAGCACCTGCATTTTCCCACCACGATCTTATTTTTGCGTCATATAAAATTAAAATCCCTAAACCTAAACCAGTCATCTTGTATCAACGGAACTTTGCTGGTATAAAGGCCATTGAATTTGATCGTCTTGCGGATGGCACCAACTGGGAAAAAGTTGAATCATTTGAAACCATTGATGAAAAGGTTGAATTTTTGGCTAATAACATCATAAACATCTTTGATAAACATGCTCCCGTGCGCCCTATCAAAATAAAACACCGTCCAACCCCTTGGATCAACGATACCATGCGCAAAGCCATGTCTAGACGTGACCGTGCCTTTCGCAAGTTTAAAAAAGATCGCTCTTTAGATAACTGGGACACTTATAAAAGACTAAGAAATCGTTGTAATCAGATCTGTCGCAGGTGCAAGCGTAAATATATTGCGGATCAAATCGAACTGTCTAGCCCTGCCGGCCTCTGGAAGTTTTTAAAATCGCTTGGTTTCGGAAAATCCAAAAGCGTTGACACCACAATAGCACTAGATCTCAATGATTTGAACAAACACTTCTCTTCTTCACTTAAAATAGAACCACACATCAAGTATGATACACTTTTGGAGATTAATGACCTGCCTCGATTGGATACCGCTCAGTTTGAATTTGCACTCGTTTCCCATGACTCTGTTAGGAAAATTTTAAATAAACTTAAATCAAAAGCTGTTGGTTGTGATGACGTCCTGCTCAGGGTGGAAATAAAATAGGATATTAGATTTACCACACCTTTACTGTCCCTTAAACCTACACAGCCGCACATAGATTATCTAGTCACTGAGTTTATGATAGCACTGTCACTGGCCTGAGTATTCCGGGGTTAGATCCAGGCTCCAGGCTTAGGCAACGTTCTTCTGTGTCCTTGTATGAAGGCAGCTTCACTCCGCGGCTCTCCAGGAAGATTTTCCAGTAGTGGAGCAGCCGCAGTCAGGAGTAAGTGGAGGAAGCAGGAGCAGCAATAGCAGCAGAGGTAGAAGAAAGAAGAATAGTCCAAGTAGAAGGGTGAATAGGTAGTCCACGTAGGAGGGTGAATCCTGGAAGGAACAGCAGGTCTTAGGACGAGCTTCAGAACGGAGCCAAGTGCCAAGCCACAGAGCTGAGGGTAGGGAGTAAGTAGGCGACAGTGACTCGTTAAAAAAAAACCCTCACAGCTAGTGTGGACTTCGCAGACAGCTTTACAGAAAATATCTAGGCTTTAGGCAGTTTATTATAAGCTGTGAACTCACCCTAGAGGGATTCCTTGCACTTTTAGATTTACTTGAATAGTTTAGTACAAAATGTAGGTATGCGTCCTTCGTTCTCAGAGGCCGGTAGTGTAGTGCTTGATGACGCTGCGAACGCGAATGACGATGCAGTTGCCACAGTTTAAAAACTAGTTGTTAGGACGACGATAACGTTCCGTAAAAGAGAGAGTTTCGTTCGCACGGTGAACCTGAGCGGCGCATACCGCAACGTCTCTTATCGTTTTTAATCCAAAAGTATAGAAAAATCGCTATTTACGAGTTGAAACTAGTACCAAAGTGTAGCTAATAAAAAGTACCTCTAAATGTGAAAGCTTCCCGTGAAGAAAATCACCAATAAAAACAGTTACGAGTGAAAATAAAAGTGCATAAAACATAATACCGAATTGTTTCTAACACTACCCGGCGCATCGCTTATGCGCTGCGCGTGACTCACCGCAGCTGACCAGCCGTTGGACGCCTATAGTAACGAACTATATTAGTATTACCTACTCAAAACTTTTGCCGCAAGAAAGCAAAATGCATTGTGTGGCGTGTAAGCTACAAATAGCGAGAGGAGAGCAGTTAGGATGCTGTTCCTGCAGGAACATCTTCCATTATAGATGCGCTAATATGACGACGGCAGCATACTTAGAAAATAAACATTTTCTATTAAGCTCTTGGCTATGCCAGAGCTGCGAGCAGGCCAGCAGACGCAACAGAACGGATGAAACACCCATTCGTAAACAACATCCATGTCCTTTAAACAACACGACCATGTTGGTGGACGACTTTGTACAACATGAACGCAAAGAACCATTTAAAACCATAATAAACCCGAACAAACAACGAAATGAAAATTCGAGCCCGAAACCTAACACAGAAACATTGACATTAGACAGTTTTAGACAATTACTGGACTCGACATTAGACGACAAATTGGAAAGACATAAACAATCCATATTAATGGAACTTAAAACAACATTCCAATCTCAAATTAACAAAGCTGTAAATAGCCTGAAGGAGGAATTCACACAAAATACAAATTTATTGCAAACAGAACAAAATAATATTAAAGAAAATATTGATGACATATACAAAAAAATTAGTAAATTAGAATTGGAACGTGACACACTACAAGCTGAAATGAAAACCCTACAAAACCGTCCCGAGAATACAACACAGACAAACATAGAAGAATCAAAAACAATTGTGATATATGGGCTAAACGAATATTACGACGAGCACGAATCAAATCTTGAACAAAGAGTAGTAAATGCATTCATGTCAATTATGAACATCGATCTAACTGGATACATAGAAGGAATAATGCGATTGGGGAAGAGAGGCAGCCGTCGACCCGTCCAGCTGGAATTAATCAGTAAGCGAATGACCAAATATATTATGAATAATGCGAGATGCTTTAAATCCACAGGATTGTATGTTTCTGAGTTCTTAGATCAGAAAACACTCCACGACAAAAGAGTACGACAAGACAAACGGTCTTCGTTTATAAGGCATAGTACACATGATTTAATTAATACTCAAGGTAAACAATCATCATCATTAGAACTAGCTCATGACCATAGCGAACAGCGCCATTCTACAATCACCCATCAGCCTTCAGCAGCGACTACAAAAACTACTACCGGAAGCAAAATCAGCGGTACATTTCGAATTTAACATGTTAATTCAAAATGTACAAAGTATTAAAAATAAGGTACATATCCTAGAAAACATCTTGGAGGAAACAGAGTACCAAGTAATTTGTCTAACAGAAACATGGATCCAGGATAGTCAAAAAAATTTGATTGATATCGACAAGTACGAGTTCGCCGCGGCCTACTACCGGCGAGAGCACCGAGGTGGTGGAGTCGCCATCCTCATAAAACGTGGACTGGACTACTCGGAGCTGTCGGACTTTATGAACTTGTCAACAGAGTGCGTTGTTGAGTGCTGTGCCATAGACCTTAAGTTGCTTAAAACTATTATCATAAACATTTACAGACCTGATAGGAACATTGATATTTTCTTTCTAGCGATGAACAAATTGTTGTTATTAATTAACCAAAAATATGCGAATAAGCGTATCATAATTACTGGAGACTTTAATATTGACTGGCTATCTAAATGTAGGGAAATAAAAACACTAGCCGATATTATGTATGAGTGTAATCTGCACCAATTAGTAAAAGAACCTACACGTGTATCTGAATCAACTTCTACATGCATTGACTTACTATATACAAACATAAAAAATTGTACACTTACAGTGGAAAACAAGGGCATTTCAGACCACTATAGCATACTTTACTCAGAACATATAACACAAACACAAAACAGTAAAATAACGACTTACATAGAATTAAGACAATTTAATGAAAATAATATTTTAAAATTTAAATATGACATAGGTAGTATTAATTGGAAAGATGTACTAACAGAAAACAAAGATATAAATAAAAATTATTGCTTATTTAATGACATTTTACAAAAATATTTGAACATACATTTTCCGAAGAAACTTATAAAAAATAAAACAACTAAAACTACTTACATGACTAAAGGGTTAAAAGTATCTTGTAAAAATAAAAGGCAATTAAACATAATTTCCATGCAAACTAAAAATAAAACTATAACACAACACTACAAAAAATATGAAAAACTTTTGAAGAAATGTGTCAAACAGTCAAAAAAATTAAACTATATAAAAAGTATGGCAAAATCTAACAACAAAACAAAAACGATGTGGAACACCATTAGAAGTATAACAAACCCACAAAGTAGGATAAAAACTTATAAAAATACGACCTTAACAATAAATAGTAAAACATTTAACACCCCGCGACCAGTGGCCAATGAATTTAATAATTATTTTGTATCCGTTGGCGAATCAAGTAGTGCGAGTAAAAAAACGCGTAAGCAACCAGAACTTACACATGCAATGTCAACTAACTCGATGTATCTAAGACCAGTTAATGAGCGAGAACTAGTAGGTATTATAAAATCCCTAGGAAATAAACATAGCTTCGGTGTTGATGAACTCACTCCGACTTTAGTAAAGCGTTGTGTCCATGAACTCACACCACCATTAACCAAATTGATAAACCAATCGTTTGATGAGGGTACCTTCCCGGATATGTTGAAACTAGCAAAAATTAAACCTATTTTAAAGAAAGGATGTAATCCTGAAAACCCTTCAAGCTACAGGCCCATAGCACTTCTATCTACGATATCTAAAATTTTTGAAAAATCAATGGCAAATCGAGTCTACAATTTTTTAGAAAAATACGGTGTTTTTAACCAACAACAATATGGATTTAGGAAAAATCGTTCGACCACCCTAGCGGTATATAATTATATACAAAATATCTTTAATATATTGAACGAAAAGAAATACGCCATCGGAATATTCTTAGATATGTCAAAAGCATATGATAAAGTCTGTCATAAAATACTTTTACAAAAACTTAACGGATGTGGAATTAGAGGAGTAGCCCTCGAATGGTTTAGGTCCTACTTATGTAATAGAAAGCAATTTGTCCAAATAGAACACTTAAACGAAAACACCTGCCAATTAGAGAATATAAAATCTGACATTAAAATTATAAATACTTCAATACCACAAGGTAGCGTGCTCGGATGTATTCTATTCTTGTTATACATCAATGACCTTCCAGAGTATATAAAGACTACTAGCGTCCTTTTTGCAGACGATGTCTCTCTCCTATTCAGCAGCACCTCTGTAGTGGACACCGAATATCTGACAAAAACATTCGATGAATGTACTAACTGGCTCCTAGACCACAACCTAGAGATTAATTTACTAAAAACTAAAATAATGCAATTTAGGAATTATCAAAAAAAACCAGTAGACCTTGGCAAACTGTCAAAAACCCTAGATATAAAAGAAACAAATGATTTCAACCTCTTAGGAATTTCTCTAGACACGAACTTGAACTGGAAGGTGCATATACAAAAAATAAAAACCAAACTTTCCCAGTTTGTATATGCGCTTAGTTTACTTAAATCGAATACTAACTACGAGACAGCACTCTCTGCCTACTATGCCTATGCCTATGGTTGGTTTAATTACGCAATAGTCCTATGGGCCGAAAGTGTGGAGTTTGACCAGTTATTTATAATGCAAAAAAAATGTATTAGGATTCTGCTAAATATAAAATATCGTGAGAGCTGTAGACCTCATTTTGTTGAAAAGAAGATACTAACCCTCCCGGCTATCTATATTCTCCAGGCGTCTATTTTTGTAAGGAAATATAGAATGTTATTTAAATCAAATGCAGACTTGCACTCAAACTATAATAGAAGAAATAAGAATAAGCTAATCCTCCCTTCTACCACTTTAACATCAGTGAGTAAAAGCCCGAACTTTAGAATGATCAGAATTTATAATAAACTACCCGAGCATATTAAAGATGAAGATAAGGACACCATATTTTGTAAGAAACTAAAATCGCTATTGATAAGTAAAAGCTATTATTCAGTAGGAGAATTCCTTTCTGACCAACTGCAATAATCTATTCCTACCTTCCTAAGTCTGAAATTATGTTGTTTTACTTTTGACATTGCCTACCTATTAATTTATTTTTACTGATTCGAACATTGTATCTATAACGCATCTTGACATAATATTTATTCTTTGACTTGCAAATTTGTTAACCATTTTATTCAATACTACTGTTAATAACTTAAATGACAATTTATCAAATTCTAAAACATACGCGACATGAAACAATATTCTAGTTTTAAAATGCATGACTCAATAATATGTTGCAGCGCCCTTGCAGGGTACATGTACTTACTGTAGCTATATTACACCTAAGCTGTTTAAAATGTACTTGTAAGCAATGAATAAATGAATATGAATATGAATATGAATAAAACTCAGATTTGTTTCTTAGTAAAAAATGTAAAAATATAGATTCGATTAATTTATAAAAATGTATAGTTTAATAGTTAGATTTTAATTATTTTTAATGTTTTGATTTAATTAGGTAATTGTATTAGACGCAACGTTACAGTCGCATTATGATAATGCGCCTATTTGATCACATTTTGCCTTCTATTGTGCATATAATCAACTTTTCGTTATCTTATGGTCAATTTCCTGATCAATGGCGTAGGGCTTATGTACTTCCTTTACCCAAAACAACCAATCCACTCCTTCCTAATGAATTTCGTCCCATCTCGATACTTCCTTTTTTGTCTAAAGTTATTGAGTCGGTCGTCCACAGGCAAATGACTGAGTTTCTTTCTGTCGGTAACTTATTGAACCCACTTCAATCTGGTTTTCGAGCTGGTCACAGCACAACTACTGCATTGCTAAAAGTTACCGAGGACATCAGAGCTGCTATGGAACGTTCACAAGTGACTGTTCTGGTATTGATTGACTTTAGTAATGCCTTCAACGTTGTTGACCACGACTTGCTCTTGGCTACTTTGAACCATCTTAACTTCTCTACACCTACCATTCAATGGTTCTCATCCTATCTGACCGGGCGCCGACAGTCCGTTCGCAATGGTCAGACTTCTTCTGACTGGTGTGAGCTAGACACTGGTGTTCCCCAGGGAGGAATCTTATCGCCGCTACTTTTCTCACTATTTATCAATATGCTCCCTAACAAATTAAATTGTAATTATCACTTCTACGCGGACGATCTACAGCTTTATTGTCACTCCGATACTGTCCACCTGGATGCGTCTTTAGCTGCTCTTAACTCTAATCTCCATCAGCTTAAGATCTGGTCTGAAAACTACGGCATTCAAGTAAATCCTAACAAATGCCAAGCTATTATCATAGGCAGCACGCGCCAGCTTGCTAAAATTGATACTAACTCTCTCACCCCCTTAGTGTATAATAATTGTCTCATTCCTTTTTCATCGGTTGTCAAAAATCTCGGGCTCCTTGTGGACGGTAACTTGAATTGGTCAGCACAGGTTAAGGAAGTATCTCGAAAATTCTTTGCATCACTTCATTCAATCATACGTTTTAAAAACTTCCTTCCGATTAAAACTAAAATATCCCTTGTAAACTCCCTTCTCCTACCAATAATTGACTATGCGGATGTTTCTTACCCCGACCTTAACCAAGACCTGCTCAACAAGCTTGATCGTTTACTTAATACTTGCATTCGATTTATTTACGGTCTACGTAAATACGATCACGTGTCGGAATACCGCGCTAAGCTTAAATGGCTTCCCATTCGTCAAAGACGACATCGTAGAACCCTATGTCTCCTATACTCGATTCTTAATGAAAACTGTTCTCCCCAGTACCTTAAAAGTAAATTTTCCTTTCTCTCTGATTCCCACAGTCGCATCCTGAGATCTTCGAACAATCTCGTCTTGGCAACTCCTAAGCATTCTACATCTTTCCGTGGTAACTCATTTGAGGTGGCAGCTGTGGGGCTTTGGAACGCACTTCCTGGCAATTTGCAAAGTGCTCCGAATAAGTTAATCTTTAAGCGTTTGGTTCATGAACACTTCTTTAAACAGACCGCATCTAGCCATGACTATTAATCATACCTTATTAAACATATTGTAACCTGATTTTTCTGTAAGTAAGAATCCTTCCTTAAGTTACTGTTTATTTGTACATTTGTATTAAGTTAGCACGCCAACCATTTTCTCGACCTTTAAGGTCGGCAGGCAGAAAATGCTTATAGCATTAAGCCCACCTTTTGTACATTACATTTATTGTGCAATAAAGTGTTAAATAAATAAATAATAAATAAATACCCAAGTATACCGCGGGCACCACATACCCTAGTACACCGCGGGCACCACATACCCTAGTACTCCGCGGGCATCACATACCCAACTACACCGCGGGCACCACATACCCAAGTACACCGCGGGCATCGCATACCCTAGTACACCGCGGGCACCACATACCCAAGTACACCGCGGGCACCACATACCCTAGTACTCCGCGGGCATCACATACCCAACTACACCGCGGGCACCACATACCCTAGTACACCGCGGGCATCACATACCCTAGTACTCCGCGGGCATCACATACCCAACTACACCGCGGGCACCATATACCCTAGTACACCGCCGGCACTACATACCCTAGTACACCGCGGGCATCACATACCCAACTACACCGCGGGCACCACATACCCTAGTACACCGCGGGCATCACATACCCAAGTACACAGCGGGCACCACATACCCTAGTACTCCGCGGGCATCACATACCCAACTACACCGCGGGCACCACATACCCTAGTACTCCGCGGGCATCACATACCCAACTACACTACGGGCACCACATACCCAACTACACCGCGGGCACCCCATACCCTAGTACACCGCGGGCATCACATACCCAACTACACCGCAGGCATCACATACCCAAATACACCGCGGGCACCACATACCCATGTATACCGCGGGCACCACATACCCTAGTACACCGCGGGCACCACATACCCTAGTACTCCGCGGGCACCCCATACCCTAGTACACCGCGGGCATCATATACCCTAGTACACCGCGGGCACCACATACCCAAGTATACCGCGGGCACCACATACCCTAGTACACCGCGGGCACCACATACCCTAGTACTCCGCGGGCATCACAAACCCAACTACACCGCGGGCACCACATACCCAACTACACCGCGGGCATCCCATACCCTAGTACACCGCGGGCACCACATACCCTAGTACTCCGCGGGCATCACATACCCAACTACACCGCGGGCACCACATACCCTAGCACACCGCGGGCATCATATACCCTAGTACACCGCGGGCAACACATACCCTAGTACTCCGCGGGCATCACATACCAACTACACTGCGGGCACCACATACCCTAGTACACCGCGGGCACCACATACCCTTGTACTCCGCGGGCACAACATACCCTAGTACACCGCGGGCACCACATACCCATGTATACCGCGGGCACCACATACCCTAGTACTCCGCGGGCATCACATACCCAACTACACCGCGGGCACCATATACCCTAGTACACCGCCGGCACTACATACCCTAGTACACCGCGGGCATCACATACCCAACTACACCGCGGGCACCACATACCCAACTACACCGCGGGCACCCCATACCCTAGTACACCGCGGGCACCACATACCCTAGTACTCCGCGGGCATCACATACCCAACTACACCGCGGGCACCACATACCCTAGTACTCCGCGGGCATCACATACCAACTACACTGCGGGCACCACATACCCTAGTACACCGCGGGCACCACATACCCATGTATACCGCGGGCACCACATAACCTAGTACACCGCGGGCACCACATACCCTTGTACTCCGCGGGCACAACATACCCTAGTACACCGCGGGCACCACATACCCATGTATACCGCGGGCACCACATACCCTAGTACTCCGCGGGCATCACATACCCAACTACACCGCGGGCACCATATACCCTAGTACACCGCCGGCACTACATACCCTAGTACACCGCGGGCATCACATACCCAACTACACCGCGGGCACCACATACCCTAGTACACCGCGGGCATCACATACCCAAGTACACAGCGGGCACCACATACCCTAGTACTCCGCGGGCATCACATACCCAACTACACCGCGGGCACCACATACCCTAGTACTCCGCGGGCATCACATACCCAACTACACCACGGGCACCACATACCCAACTAAACCGCGGGCACCCCATACCCTAGTACACCGCGGGCATCACATACCCAACTACACCGCAGGCATCACATACCCTAGTACTCCGCGGGCACCACATACCCATGTATACCGCGGGCACCACATACCCTAGTACTCCGCGGGCATCACATACCCAACTACACCGCGGGCACCACATACCCAAGTACACCGCGGGCACCACATACCCTAGTACACCGCGGGCACCACATACCCTAGTACACCGCGGGCACCACATACCCTAGTACACCGTGGGCATCACATACCCAAGTACACCGCGGGCACCACATACCCAAGTACAACGCGGGCACCACATACCCAACTACACCGCGGGCATCACATACCCAACTACACCGCGGGCACCATATACCCTAGTACACCGCGGGCATCACATACCCTAGTACACCGCGGGCACCACAT
The DNA here is from genome assembly GCA_932527185.1 of Ecliptopera silaceata. NCBI lineage: Eukaryota > Metazoa > Arthropoda > Insecta > Lepidoptera > Geometridae > Ecliptopera > Ecliptopera silaceata. The sequence continues at coordinate 7,041,162 of OW052192.1, forward strand.
ACCCTAGTACTCCGCGGGCATCACATACCCAACTACACCGCGGGCACCACATACCCTAGTACACCGCGGGCACCACATACCCTAGTACTCCGCGGGCATCACATACCCAACTACACCGCGGGCACCATATACCCTAGTACACCGCCGGCACTACATACCCTAGTACACCGCGGGCATCACATACCCAACTACTCCGCGGGCACCACATACCCTAGTACACCGCGGGCATCGCATACCCAACTACACCACGGGCACTACATACCCAACTTCACCGCGGGCACCCCATACCCTAGTACACCGCGGGCATCATATACCCTAGTACACCGCGGGCAGCACATACCCAAGTACAACGCGGGCACCACATACACAACTACACCGCGGGCATCACATACCCAACTTCACCGCGGGCACCACATACCCTAGTACTCCGCGGGCATCACATACCCAACTACACCGCGGGCACCATATACCCTAGTACACCGCGGGCATCACATACCCTAGTACACCGCGGGCACCATATACCCTAGTACACCGCGGGCACCACATACCCATGTATACCGCGGGCACCACATACCCTAGTACACCGCGGGCACCACATACCCTAGTACTCCGCGGGCACCCCATACCCTAGTACACCGCGGGCATCACATACCCAAGTACACCGCGGGCACCACATACCCAAGTACACCGCGGGCACCACATACCCTAGTACTCCGCGGGCATCACATACCCATGTATACCGCGGGCACCACATACCCTAGTACACCGCGGGCACCACATACCCTAGTACTCCGCGGGCATCACATACCCAACTACACCGCGGGCACCACATACCCAAGTACACCGCGGGCATCGCATACCCTAGTACACCGCGGGCACCACATACCCAAGTACACCGCGGGCACCACATACCCAAGTACACCGCGGGCACCACATACCCTAGTACGCCGCGGGCATCATATACCCTAGTACACCGCGGGCAACACATACCCTAGTACTCCGCGGGCATCACATACCAACTACACTGCGGGCACCACATACCCTAGTACACCGCGGGCACCACATACCCATGTATACCGCGGGCACCACATACCCTAGTACACCGCGGGCACCACATACCCTTGTACTCCGCGGGCACAACATACCCTAGTACACCGCGGGCACCACATACCCATGTATACCGCGGGCACCACATACCCTAGTACTCCGCGGGCATCACATACCCAACTACACCGCGGGCACCATATACCCTAGTACACCGCCGGCACTACATACCCTAGTACACCGCGGGCATCACATACCCAACTACACCGCGGGCACCACATACCCTAGTACACCGCGGGCATCACATACCCAAGTACACAGCGGGCACCACATACCCTAGTACTCCGCGGGCATCACATACCCAACTACACCACGGGCACCACATACCCTAGTACTCCGCGGGCATCACATACCCAACTACACCACGGGCACCACATACCCAACTACACCGCGGGCACCCCATACCCTAGTACACCGCGGGCATCACATACCCAACTACACCGCAGGCATCACATACCCTAGTACTCCGCGGGCACCACATACCCATGTATACCGCGGGCACCACATACCCTAGTACACCGCGGGCACCACATACCCTAGTACTCCGCGGGCATCACATACCCAACTACACCGCGGGCACCATATACCCTAGTACACCGCGGGCATCACATACCCAAGTACACCGCGGGCATCACATACCCAACTACACCGCGGGCACCACATACCCTAGTACTCCGCGGGCATCACATACCCAACTACACCGCGGGCACCATATACCCTAGTACACCGCGGGCATTACATACCCAAGTACACCGCGGGCATCACATACCCAACTTCACCGCGGGCACCACATACCCTAGTACACCGCGGGCACCACATACCCAAGTATACCGCGGGCACCACATACCCTAGTACACCGTGGGCACCACGTACCCTAGTACACCGCGGGCACCACATACCCTAGTACTCCGCGGGCATCACATACCCAACTACACCGCGGGCACCACATACCCAAGTACACCGCGGGCATCGCATACCCTAGTACACCGCGGGCACCACATACCCAAGTACACCGCGGGCACCACATACCCTAGTACTCCGCGGGCATCACATACCCAACTACACCGCGGGTACCACATACACTAGTACACCGCGGGCATCACATACCCTAGTACACCGCGGGCACCACATACCCAAGTATACCGCGGGCACCACATACCCTAGTACACCGTGGGCATCACATACCCAAGTACACCGCGGGCACCACATACCCTAGTACGCCGCGGGCATCACATACCCAACTACACCGCGGGCACCATATACCCTAGTACACCGCGGGCATCACATACCCTAGTACACCGCGGGCACCATATACCCTAGTACACCGCGGGCACCACATACCCATGTATACCGCGGGCACCACATACCCTAGTACACCGCGGGCACCACATACCCTAGAACTCCGCGGGCACCCCATACCCTAGTACACCGCGGGCATCACATACCCAAGTACACCGCGGGCACCACATACCCAAGTACACCGCGGGCACCACATACCCTAGTACTCCGCGGGCATCACATACCCATGTATACCGCGGGCACCACGTACCCTAGTACACCGCGGGCACCACATACCCTAGTACTCCGCGGGCATCACATACCCAACTACACCGCGGGCACCACATACCCAAGTACACCGCGGGCATCGCATACCCTAGTACACCGCGGGCACCACATACCCAAGTACACCGCGGGCACCACATACCCTAGTACTCCGCGGGCATCACATACCCAACTACACCGCGGGTACCACATACACTAGTACACCGCGGGCATCACATACCCTAGTACACCGCGGGCACCACATACCCTAGTACTCCGCGGGCATCACATACCCAACTTCACCGCGGGCACCACATACCCTAGTACACCGCGGGCACCACATACCCAAGTATACCGCGGGCATCATATACCCTAGTACACCGCGGGCACCACATACCCAAGTACAACGCGGGCACCACATACTCAACTACACCGCGGGCATCACATACCCAACTACACCGCGGGCACCACATACCCTAGTACACCGCGGGCATCACATACCCAACTACACCACGGGCACCACATACCCCAGTACACCGTGGGCATCACATACCCAAGTACACCGCGGGCACCACATACCCTAGTACTCCGCGGGCATCACATACCCAACTACACCGCGGGCACCACATACCCTAGTACACCGCGGGCATCATATACCCTAGTACACCGCGGGCAACACATACCCTAGTACTCCGCGGGCATCACATACCAACTACACTGCGGGCACCACATACCCTAGTACACCGCGGGCACCACATACCCATGTATACCGCGGGCACCACATACCCTAGTACACCGCGGGCACCACATACCCTTGTACTCCGCGGGCACAACATACCCTAGTACACCGCGGGCACCACATACCCATGTATACCGCGGGCACCACATACCCTAGTACTCCGCGGGCATCACATACCCAACTACACCGCGGGCACCATATACCCTAGTACACCGCCGGCACTACATACCCTAGTACACCGCGGGCATCACATACCCAACTACACCGCGGGCACCACATACCCTAGTACACCGCGGGCATCACATACCCAAGTACACAGCGGGCACCACATACCCTAGTACTCCGCGGGCATCACATACCCAACTACACCACGGGCACCACATACCCTAGTACTCCGCGGGCATCACATACCCAACTACACCACGGGCACCACATACCCAACTACACCGCGGGCACCCCATACCCTAGTACACCGCGGGCATCACATACCCAACTACACCGCAGGCATCACATACCCTAGTACTCCGCGGGCACCACATACCCATTTATACCGCGGGCACCACATACCCTAGTACACCGCGGGCACCACATACCCTAGTACTCCGCGGGCATCACATACCCAACTACACCGCGGGCACCATATACCCTAGTACACCGCGGGCAACACATACCCTAGTACACCGCGGGCAACATATACCCTAGTACACCGCGGGCACCACATACCCATGTATACCGCGGGCACCACATACCCTAGTACACCGCGGGCACCACATACCCTAGTACTCCGCGGGCACCCCATACCCTAGTACACCGCGGGCATCACATACCCAAGTACACCGCGGGCACCACATACCCAAGTACACCGCGGGCACCACATACCCTAGTACTCCGCGGGCATCACATACCCATGTATACCGCGGGCACCACATACCCTAGTACACCGCGGGCACCACATACCCTAGTACTCCGCGGGCATCACATACCCAACTACACCGCGGGCACCACATACCCAAGTACACCGCGGGCATCACATACCCTAGTACACCGCGGGCACCACATACCCAAGTACACCGCGGGCACCACATACCCTAGTACTCCGCGGGCATCACATACCCAACTACACCGCGGGTACCACATACCCTAGTACACCGCGGGCATCACATACCCTAGTACACCGCGGGCACCACATACCCTAGTACTCCGCGGGCATCACATACCCAACTTCACCGCGGGCACCACATACCCTAGTACACCGCGGGCACCACATACCCAAGTATACCGCGGGCATCATATACCCTAGTACACCGCGGGCACCACATACCCAAGTACAACGCGGGCACCACATACTCAACTACACCGCGGGCATCACATACCCAACTACACCGCGGGCACCACATACCCTAGTACACCGCGGGCATCACATACCCAACTACACCACGGGCACCACATACCCCAGTACACCGTGGGCATCACATACCCAAGTACACCGCGGGCACCACATACCCTAGTACTCCGCGGGCATCACATACCCATGTATACCGCGGACACCACATACCCTAGTACACCATGGGCACCAGATACCCAACTTCACCGCGGGCACCCCATACCCAACTACACCGCGGGCACCATATACCCTAGTACACCGCGGGCATCACATACCCAAGTACACCGCGGGCATCACATACCCAACTACACCGCGGGCACCACATACCCTAGTACTCCGCGGGCATCACATACCCAACTACACCGCGGGCACCATATACCCTAGTACACCGCGGGCATCACATACCCAAGTACACCGCGGGCATCACATACCCAACTACACCGCGGGCACCACATACCCTAGTACTCCGCGGGCATCACATACCCAACTACACCGCGGGCACCATATACCCTAGTACACCGCGGGCATCACATACCCTAGTACACCGCGGGCATTATATACCCTAGTACACCGCGGGCAACACATACCCTAGTACTCCGCGGGCATCACATACCAACTACACTGCGGGCACCACATACCCTAGTACACCGCGGGCACCACATACCCATGTATACCGCGGGCACCACATACCCTAGTACACCGCGGGCACCACATACCCTTGTACTCCGTATAGACCTGGCTCCTACTCATCACACCTCTTCGAGTGATTCACTCCTCGATCTGATTATCTGCTCTGACTCGGATTTAATTGCAACTCATGGTCAACTATCAGCACCTGCATTTTCCCACCACGATCTTATTTTTGCGTCATATAAAATTAAAATCCCTAAACCTAAACCAGTCATCTTGTATCAACGGAACTTTGCTGGTATAAAGGCCATTGAATTTGATCGTCTTGCGGATGGCACCAACTGGGAAAAAGTTGAATCATTTGAAACCATTGATGAAAAGGTTGAATTTTTGGCTAATAACATCATAAACATCTTTGATAAACATGCTCCCGTGCGCCCTATCAAAATAAAACACCGTCCAACCCCTTGGATCAACGATACCATGCGCAAAGCCATGTCTAGACGTGACCGTGCCTTTCGCAAGTTTAAAAAAGATCGCTCTTTAGATAACTGGGACACTTATAAAAGACTAAGAAATCGTTGTAATCAGATCTGTCGCAGGTGCAAGCGTAAATATATTGCGGATCAAATCGAACTGTCTAGCCCTGCCGGCCTCTGGAAGTTTTTAAAATCGCTTGGTTTCGGAAAATCCAAAAGCGTTGACACCACAATAGCACTAGATCTCAATGATTTGAACAAACACTTCTCTTCTTCACTTAAAATAGAACCACACATCAAGTATGATACACTTTTGGAGATTAATGACCTGCCTCGATTGGATACCGCTCAGTTTGAATTTGCACTCGTTTCCCATGACTCTGTTAGGAAAATTTTAAATAAACTTAAATCAAAAGCTGTTGGTTGTGATGACGTCCTGCTCAGGGTGGAAATAAAATAGGATATTAGATTTACCACACCTTTACTGTCCCTTAAACCTACACAGCCGCACATAGATTATCTAGTCACTGAGTTTATGATAGCACTGTCACTGGCCTGAGTATTCCGGGGTTAGATCCAGGCTCCAGGCTTAGGCAACGTTCTTCTGTGTCCTTGTATGAAGGCAGCTTCACTCCGCGGCTCTCCAGGAAGATTTTCCAGTAGTGGAGCAGCCGCAGTCAGGAGTAAGTGGAGGAAGCAGGAGCAGCAATAGCAGCAGAGGTAGAAGAAAGAAGAATAGTCCAAGTAGAAGGGTGAATAGGTAGTCCACGTAGGAGGGTGAATCCTGGAAGGAACAGCAGGTCTTAGGACGAGCTTCAGAACGGAGCCAAGTGCCAAGCCACAGAGCTGAGGGTAGGGAGTAAGTAGGCGACAGTGACTCGTTAAAAAAAAACCCTCACAGCTAGTGTGGACTTCGCAGACAGCTTTACAGAAAATATCTAGGCTTTAGGCAGTTTATTATAAGCTGTGAACTCACCCTAGAGGGATTCCTTGCACTTTTAGATTTACTTGAATAGTTTAGTACAAAATGTAGGTATGCGTCCTTCGTTCTCAGAGGCCGGTAGTGTAGTGCTTGATGACGCTGCGAACGCGAATGACGATGCAGTTGCCACAGTTTAAAAACTAGTTGTTAGGACGACGATAACGTTCCGTAAAACTCAGATTTGTTTCTTAGTAAAAAATGTAAAAATATAGATTCGATTAATTTATAAAAATGTATAGTTTAATAGTTAGATTTTAATTATTTTTAATGTTTTGATTTAATTAGGTAATTGTATTAGACGCAACGTTACAGTCGCATTATGATAATGCGCCTATTTGATCACATTTTGCCTTCTATTGTGCATATAATCAACTTTTCGTTATCTTATGGTCAATTTCCTGATCAATGGCGTAGGGCTTATGTACTTCCTTTACCCAAAACAACCAATCCACTCCTTCCTAATGAATTTCGTCCCATCTCGATACTTCCTTTTTTGTCTAAAGTTATTGAGTCGGTCGTCCACAGGCAAATGACTGAGTTTCTTTCTGTCGGTAACTTATTGAACCCACTTCAATCTGGTTTTCGAGCTGGTCACAGCACAACTACTGCATTGCTAAAAGTTACCGAGGACATCAGAGCTGCTATGGAACGTTCACAAGTGACTGTTCTGGTATTGATTGACTTTAGTAATGCCTTCAACGTTGTTGACCACGACTTGCTCTTGGCTACTTTGAACCATCTTAACTTCTCTACACCTACCATTCAATGGTTCTCATCCTATCTGACCGGGCGCCGACAGTCCGTTCGCAATGGTCAGACTTCTTCTGACTGGTGTGAGCTAGACACTGGTGTTCCCCAGGGAGGAATCTTATCGCCGCTACTTTTCTCACTATTTATCAATATGCTCCCTAACAAATTAAATTGTAATTATCACTTCTACGCGGACGATCTACAGCTTTATTGTCACTCCGATACTGTCCACCTGGATGCGTCTTTAGCTGCTCTTAACTCTAATCTCCATCAGCTTAAGATCTGGTCTGAAAACTACGGCATTCAAGTAAATCCTAACAAATGCCAAGCTATTATCATAGGCAGCACGCGCCAGCTTGCTAAAATTGATACTAACTCTCTCACCCCCTTAGTGTATAATAATTGTCTCATTCCTTTTTCATCGGTTGTCAAAAATCTCGGGCTCCTTGTGGACGGTAACTTGAATTGGTCAGCACAGGTTAAGGAAGTATCTCGAAAATTCTTTGCATCACTTCATTCAATCATACGTTTTAAAAACTTCCTTCCGATTAAAACTAAAATATCCCTTGTAAACTCCCTTCTCCTACCAATAATTGACTATGCGGATGTTTCTTACCCCGACCTTAACCAAGACCTGCTCAACAAGCTTGATCGTTTACTTAATACTTGCATTCGATTTATTTACGGTCTACGTAAATACGATCACGTGTCGGAATACCGCGCTAAGCTTAAATGGCTTCCCATTCGTCAAAGACGACATCGTAGAACCCTATGTCTCCTATACTCGATTCTTAATGAAAACTGTTCTCCCCAGTACCTTAAAAGTAAATTTTCCTTTCTCTCTGATTCCCACAGTCGCATCCTGAGATCTTCGAACAATCTCGTCTTGGCAACTCCTAAGCATTCTACATCTTTCCGTGGTAACTCATTTGAGGTGGCAGCTGTGGGGCTTTGGAACGCACTTCCTGGCAATTTGCAAAGTGCTCCGAATAAGTTAATCTTTAAGCGTTTGGTTCATGAACACTTCTTTAAACAGACCGCATCTAGCCATGACTATTAATCATACCTTATTAAACATATTGTAACCTGATTTTTCTGTAAGTAAGAATCCTTCCTTAAGTTACTGTTTATTTGTACATTTGTATTAAGTTAGCACGCCAACCATTTTCTCGACCTTTAAGGTCGGCAGGCAGAAAATGCTTATAGCATTAAGCCCACCTTTTGTACATTACATTTATTGTGCAATAAAGTGTTAAATAAATAAATAATAAATAAATACCCAAGTATACCGCGGGCACCACATACCCTAGTACACCGCGGGCACCACATACCCTAGTACTCCGCGGGCATCACATACCCAACTACACCGCGGGCACCACATACCCAAGTACACCGCGGGCATCCCATACCCTAGTACACCGCGGGCACCACATACCCAAGTACACCGCGGGCACCACATACCCTAGTACTCCGCGGGCATCACATACCCAACTACACCGCGGGCACCACATACCCTAGTACACCGCGGGCATCACATACCCTAGTACTCCGCGGGCATCACATACCCAACTACACCGCGGGCACCATATACCCTAGTACACCGCCGGCACTACATACCCTAGTACACCGCGGGCACCACATACCCTAGTACACCGCGGGCATCACATACCCAACTACACCGCGGGCACCACATACCCTAGTACTCCGCGGGCATCACATACCCAACAACAGATGGCGCTGCTGTCATGTAAACAACAGGCTCCGCATATAAATTAGTTTTAAAAATAGTTAAAGTGCTTATTTCATGATAAGAACGCAGTAATAGTTAAATACGGCTATAAAGTTAATGTACAAGTGTTATTGATTAGTTAAAGTGAACCTAAATACCTACCTGTGACTCAGTGACTAATTACTATTTTAAAACTTAAACTTTTTGAGAACGACCAACTCAGTGATCTTAACAGACTAAGTGGAACCAGTTTATAAACACTAGACGATTATGTGCTACAAATTGTGATTTTGATGAAAACAATTTGCATTTCATCATAAAAATTGTGACGGTGGTGTAAAAACTTTTTTCTGACCTGACTTACTTTTTTTTGCTGCACTGTTTTGGTTGAATTGACGCTCTAATTCGACCGCAACTGCAAGTAGCCGCCTGGCCTAGCGGTCGTACACGTAATTGATAGCGCATTGCGCCGCTAGCCACCGAGTTCAAATCCGTCAATGATAAAAACTTTTTGAACATTTTAAATTTTTGATTTTGACTTATTTTGCATTTCTAACTCGTGGTCAAATTTTTCACACTAATTAATATGAATCCTAACACAACAAAACCGAGAATGCAAAAATGCGACAGATGCAAAGGCGACTTGCCAAGAAGAGAATTTATTTATTGCACTTCATACTGTAAGCAAAAACTTGACCTTAAATGTGCAAATGTTACGATGCGCCGCTTTAATCTAATGGAGGCAGATAAGAGAAACACCTGGAAATGTGAAAAATGTATCCAGAGAATGAGTTTGAAATCCAAGCCATCAACTAGCACTGGCTCTACTGCAGCTGTAACAAACACTACTAATACGACTATAAACGATTTAGTCGATGCAGGTAATTTTACTGGACAGTCACAAACCATGGAGTCATCGGAACCAAATTGTATTTTATCCAGCAATATATTGTTGTCTACCAATCGCGTATCTGACTCACTGAACGCTACAAATTCCCTTAATTTGGAATATTCCTCTCCTATGACACCGGAAAATAGAAACAATATTTTACAGCGAGAAATCGACACAAATGTCTCCCTCGAAGATTTACGCTGTGACTCTTTAGTTGATGACGATAACAGCTCTACCTTGCTTGAAGATACTCCAAGAAGCTTGCCAAACATATACCCTGTTACACAAAACTCGGAGCTCAAGGATGAAATCACAATGTTGCGCACTCAGCTAGCTAGTGCCCACGCTGAAATTGAAAAGCTAAACCTGGAAATCTGCACTCTTAATAAAACAATGGAGGGTCAACGTAAAAAAAGTGATATTTTTAAACAATTACTTACTGATACGAGTTCACGCAAATCGACTCCCTCAAGGGTGACACGAAGAAGTGCATCTTCTCGTCGTGGGTCTTCAATTTCAGGAACCCCAAAAACTACCTTCACCGTTGAAAACACAAGAGGGGAGCAGAGCCCTTTACCCTCTACAAGTAATGCGGAAGTCACCGGCGAATACAAAAATACTACACGATCAAGCCTATTACTGCCAACGGAGGCATCCATCACTGGGCTGGGTGAAGATGAATCCATTACGGCCAATACTATTACTATAATAGGCGATCAAACATGTGTGAATATGGCGTCCTCCATTACTAGAATGAGGTCAACTCTCAAGGAGACAAAACCGTATAAGATCTCAGGAAGTTCTTACCCAGGTGCACACGTCGAACATATTATTCAGAGTTCTGGTGTAATGCATCAGAACCTGGGCGGAGATGATTGGTTGATTTTATGCTTGGGATCCAATGACTCTAACCCTATGAAGATGTGTTCTGAACTTTATGCGCTATTTAAAAAACAAATGTATTGTAAGATTTTGATAACAAGCATTTTGCATAATGCTTCACTTAATGAAAACAAATTGAATACTCAAATTAGATTACTTTTACAATCTTTTCCAAAAAATGTTTATTATTTAGATTCAGTTTATAATGTTAAAGAGAACCTAATTAATATTATTGATAAGATAAACGAAGTTGATCGCAAGAAATCAGTACACACTAAGGAGCAGGCAAAGCCAGGTACTATTCCTTTCTATTTCAAAAAAATCCAAACTAGAATTGTCCCATCAAGGAGCACTAGCCACGTGAACGCATTTCCTAAGCTTCCTGAGACACGTAACCAGCTTTTTCGCTCATAACATTAGTAACAGCTTTTATGTGCTGCACCAAAACATAGCAGGTGCTTTGAACAAAACTGACGAACTGGACTTGATAATATCAGATTTTTCTAAAAACAACAAGATAATCGATGTCGTTTGTCTATGTGAAACAAAAATCCAGACAGGATCCGAGAAAAATTTGAATCTTCCAGGATTCAAGCTAGCTAGTTCTTTCTGTAGATCGTATCATAGGCATGGTGGCACGTGTATACTAGTTAAAAAGGATTTAGAGTACAAAAATTTTGAAATCGTGAGCAAATTGGGCTGTCCTGTTCATTTTGAATGCTGCGCTACTGAAATTTTGAACTACAACTTAGTTATTATTTGTATATACAGAACACCAAAAAGTAATATTCGTCTTTTTTTTGATAAACTAGATAATCTTCTTAACTTTTTTACAAATAAAAAATTACATAAAAAAATAATAATTTGTGGAGATTGGAACATCGACACACTCAAGAAAAGTTGCAACACCAATGAGCTTATAAGCATACTAAAGCACCATAACTTACGGCTGCATATATCTGTACCTACAAGAAACAATTTAACATGCATAGATCAGATAGCTAGCAACGTAAAAAATGTTAACGCTGAAGTTCCTATACTAGGCCTTTCGGACCATGAAACCGGCCAAATAATTTCATTTCCACTGAAGAGAAGTTCTTTTGTCAAGCAATGGTTTGAGTTTCGTAGCGACTATAACAGAGATAATGAAAAAAAATTTCTCGAATGCCTATCACAACTATCATTTTCTGAGGTCTACGATATGCAAACACTTGATGAGTCCTTCGACGTTTTTCATGGCCTTCTAACTCTTTTTCATAATCTGTGTTTTCCACTCGTTTGCTCCAAAAAAGTAAATAATGTTGGAAATAGTCGATGGAAGACGAAAGGCATCAAAAAATCCAGTAAAGTCAAAAGAAACATGTATCTAAAATATAAATTTGCTAAAATTAACAAACAAGAACATAAAACTAAATATGATTGTTATAAAAATGTTTTAAAGAAATGTATTTATAGATCGCAGCAAAATAGTAATAATAATTATATAACAAATAGTGCAAATACATGCAAAGCTACATGGAATGTAGTAAATTCAAATATAGGCAATGGATATGACATAAAAAATATTGACATTATTAAAATGAACGACGTGACGATTTCTGACCCATTTGAGATATGTGAATTATTTAATGACTATTTCGTAGATACTAGCAATAATATTTCTAATAATCTTAATAATAATAATATTAGACATTTAAATTTTAATGACAATTTATCGACGATATTTTTAGAACCTACGGACGCAAATGAAATATTTAAAATTATAAAAGGGTTAAAAAATACGAATTCAACTGGTTATGATGGTCTTAGCACTAAAATGCTTAAGCTATGTGCTGAACATATAAGTGCACCATTAAGCTATATAATCAATTTATCTTTTCTGGAAGGCTGTTTTCCCCAGAAACTTAAAATAGCTATTGTCAAGCCACTGTTTAAGAAAGGTGATCATGCAGATATCAATAATTATAGACCAATAACAATTATTCCGATATTATCCAAGGTATTTGAAAAGGTAATATATAGCAGATTAAATAAGTTTATTATTAAGTACAATATTTTGACTACGCAACAATTTGGCTTTAGAAAAAACAGATCAACAACTTTAGCATGCTTCAACCTTATAAAAGAAGTAACAGAATGCATTGACAATAAAAAGCCAGTGGTTGCATTAATGCTAGACCTAAGCAAGGCTTTTGATCTAATTGACCACAAACTACTCCTTGCTAAGTTAGAAAAATACGGTTTAAGAGGTACAGCCCACGATTGGTTGAGCAGTTATTTAAATAATAGAAGCCAATGCACTCAAGTTACAAGATTAACCACAGAAGAAAATAGTAAACTTATATTTAAAAGAAAATTTGAATCAAAATATAGAATTAATAATTGTGGGGTGCCTCAGGGCAGTATATTGGGTCCTTTACTGTTTTTACTTTTTATTAACGACTTGCCTAGTGTGACTCAACACAAATGTTTGTTATTTGCTGATGACACAACTCTAGTATTAAAATGTACTAATCCTGAATCATACGAGTATGAGATAAATAGTGCAATTAATGAAATTGTGACTTGGTTAAACGAAAATAAATTAATGATTAATATAAATAAAACTAAACTCATTCAATTTCGAAATTATAAAATGGATCCCTTGACATTAAATATTAAATATCAATTAAACAAAATAGAAACAGTAGAATCAGCCCTTTCTTTGGGTATTATGATCGATCAACACCTTAGTTGGAAACCGCATATTAGTCTCGTGTGTAGCAAATTAAATCGATTTGTTTATGCGCTAAAGAGGGTCAGAAAAACTGTCTCTCAGAAAGCTTCCTTAGCTGCGTATCATGGTTATGTGTCTTCGGTGTTACTATACGGGTTACCACTATGGGGCAATTCGGTAGATTTAATCAAAGCATTCAAAGTCCAAAAAAAATGTATTCGAGCGGTCTGCGGAGCTTGGTTCTTAGATAGTTGCAAGCCACTGTTTAAAAAAACTAAAGTACTGCCCTTGCCATGCATGTACATTAAGGAAATTTGTGTTTTTGTTAAGCAATATCCTAATTACTTTACTACACATGAAAGAATGCTAACAAGACATACTAGACATAAAAATAGAATTTATTTACCTGAACATCATTCGACATTCTATAGTAAAAACGCTTTTTGTATGGCTGTAAAATTATTTAATAAATTGCCCAATGAATTGAAAGATTTACCACTATCTTTATTTAAACGTAGACTCACTAAGTGGTTGCTGTCAAATTGTTTTTACTCAGTTGATGAATATTTTAATAGGTGACATTTTGTTTATGTAGGTATTTTGTATCAATGAAATTATTATTTAAATTATTGACATTTTGTAATTATATTGACATGTAAAATTTATGATATATTTGCACACCAGGACTGTAACTGGTAAAATGTAACTGACCTTTATTTTTAAGTACATTTAAGACCAATGTTGTTTTACTTACATTTAGCAAATAAACGTTTCTGATTTCTGATTTCTGATTTCAACTACACTACGGGCACCACATACCCAACTACACCGCGGGCACCCCATACCCTAGTACACCGCGGGCATCACATACCCAACTACACCGCAGGCATCACATACCCAAATACACCGCGGGCACCACATACCCATGTATACCGCGGGCACCACATACCCTAGTACACCGCGGGCACCACATACCCAACTAAACCGCGGGCACCCCATACCCTAGTACACCGCGGGCATCACATACCCAACTACACCGCAGGCATCACATACCCTAGTACTCCGCGGGCACCACATACCCATGTATACCGCGGGCACCACATACCCTAGTACTCCGCGGGCATCACATACCCAACTACACCGCGGGCACCACATACCCAAGTACACCGCGGGCACCACATACCCTAGTACACCGCGGGCACCACATACCCTAGTACACCGCGGGCACCACATACCCTAGTACACCGTGGGCATCACATACCCAAGTACACCGCGGGCACCACATACCCAAGTACAACGCGGGCACCACATACCCAACTACACCGCGGGCATCACATACCCAACTACACCGCGGGCACCATATACCCTAGTACACCGCGGGCATCACATACCCTAGTACACCGCGGGCACCACATACCCTAGTACTCCGCGGGCATCACATACCCAACTACACCGCGGGCACCACATACCCTAGTACTCCGCGGGCATCACATACCCAACTACACCGCGGGCACCATATACCCTAGTACACCGCCGGCACTACATACCCTAGTACACCGCGGGCATCACATACCCAACTACACCGCGGGCACCACATACCCTAGTACACCGCGGGCATCACATACCCAAGTACACAGCGGGCACCACATACCCTAGTACTCCGCGGGCATCACATACCCAACTACACCACGGGCACCACATACCCTAGTACTCCGCGGGCATCACATACCCAACTACACCACGGGCACCACATACCCAACTACACCGCGGGCACCCCATACCCTAGTACACCGCGGGCATCACATACCCAACTACACCGCAGGCATCACATACCCTAGTACTCCGCGGGCACCACATACCCATGTATACCGCGGGCACCACATACCCTAGTACACCGCGGGCACCACATACCCTAGTACTCCGCGGGCATCACATACCCAACTACACCGCGGGCACCATATACCCAACTACACCGCGGACACCCCATACCCTAGTACACCGCGGGCATCACATACCCAACTACACCGCAGGCATCACATACCCTAGTACTCCGCGGGCACCACATACCCATGTATACCGCGGGCACCACATACCCTAGTACACCGCGGGCACCACATACCCTAGTACTCCGCGGGCATCACATACCCAACTACACCGCGGGCACCATATACCCTAGTACACCGCGGGCATCACATACCCTAGTACACCGCGGGCACCATATACCCTAGTACACCGCGGGCACCACATACCCATGTATACCGCGGGCACCACATACCCTAGTACACCGCGGGCACCACATACCCTAGTACTCCGCGGGCACCCCATACCCTAGTACACCGCGGGCATCACATACCCAAGTACACCGCGGGCACCACATACCCAAGTACACCGCGGGCACCACATACCCTAGTACTCCGCGGGCATCACATACCCATGTATACCGCGGGCACCACATACCCTAGTACACCGCGGGCACCACATACCCTAGTACTCCGCGGGCATCACATACCCTAGTACTCCGCGGGCATCACATACCCAACTACACCGCGGGCACCACATACCCAAGTACACCGCGGGCATCGCATACCCTAGTACACCGCGGGCACCACATACCCAAGTACACCGCGGGCACCACATACCCTAGTACTCCGCGGGCATCACATACCCAACTACACCGCGGGTACCACATACCCTAGTACACCGCGGGCATCACATACCCTAGTACACCGCGGGCACCACATACCCTAGTACTCCGCGGGCATCACATACCCAACTTCACCGCGGGCACCACATACCCTAGTACACCGCGGGCACCACATACCCAAGTATACCGCGGGCATCATATACCCTAGTACACCGCGGGCACCACATACCCAAGTACAACGCGGGCCCCACAACTCAACTACACCGCGGGCATTACATACCCAACTACACCGCGGGCACCACATACCCTAGTACACCGCGGGCATCACATACCCAACTACACCACGGGCACCACATACCCCAGTACACCGTGGGCATCACATACCCAAGTACACCGCGGGCACCACATACCCTAGTACTCCGCGGGCATCACATACCCATGTATACCGCGGACACCACATACCCTAGTACACCATGGGCACCAGATACCCAACTTCACCGCGGGCACCCCAAACCCAACTACACCGCGGGCACCATATACCCTAGTACACCGCGGGCATCACATACCCAAGTACACCGCGGGCATCACATACCCAACTACACCGCGGGCACCACATACCCAAGTACACCGCGGGCACCACATACCCTAGTACTCCGCGGGCATCACATACCCATGTATACCGCGGGCACCACATACCCTAGTACACCGCGGGCACCACATACCCTAGTACTCCGCGGGCATCACATACCCAACTACACCGCGGGCACCACATACCCAAGTACACCGCGGGCATCGCATACCCTAGTACACCGCGGGCACCACATACCCAACTACACCGCGGGTACCACATACCCTAGTACACCGCGGGCATCACATACCCTAGTACACCGCGGGCACCACATACCCTAGTACTCCGCGGGCATCACATACCCAACTTCACCGCGGGCACCACATACCCTAGTACACCGCGGGCACCACATACCCAAGTATACCGCGGGCATCATATACCCTAGTACACCGCGGGCACCACATACCCAAGTACAACGCGGGCACCACATACTCAACTACACCGCGGGCATCACATACCCAACTACACCGCGGGCACCACATACCCTAGTACACCGCGGGCATCACATACCCAACTACACCACGGGCACCACATACCCCAGTACACCGTGGGCATCACATACCCAAGTACACCGCGGGCACCACATACCCTAGTACTCCGCGGGCATCACATACCCATGTATACCGCGGACACCACATACCCTAGTACACCATGGGCACCAGATACCCAACTTCACCGCGGGCACCCCATACCCAACTACACCGCGGGCACCATATACCCTAGTACACCGCGGGCATCACATACCCAAGTACACCGCGGGCATCACATACCCAACTACACCGCGGGCACCACATACCCTAGTACTCCGCGGGCATCACATACCCAACTACACCGCGGGCACCATATACCCTAGTACACCGCGGGCATCACATACCCAAGTACACCGCGGGCATCACATACCCAACTACACCGCGGGCACCACATACCCTGGTACTCCGCGGGCATCACATACCCAACTACACCGCGGGCACCATATACCCTAGTACACCGCGGGCATCACATACCCTAGTACACCGCGGGCATCATATACCCTAGTACACCGCGGGCAACACATACCCTAGTACTCCGCGGGCATCACATACCAACTACACTGCGGGCACCACATACCCTAGTACACCGCGGGCACCACATACCCATGTATACCGCGGGCACCACATACCCTAGTACACCGCGGGCACCACATACCCTTGTACTCCGCGGGCACAACATACCCTAGTACACCGCGGGCACCACATACCCATGTATACCGCGGGCACCACATACCCTAGTACTCCGCGGGCATCACATACCCAACTACACCGCGGGCACCATATACCCTAGTACACCGCCGGCACTACATACCCTAGTACACCGCGGGCATCACATACCCAACTACACCGCGGGCACCACATACCCTAGTACACCGCGGGCATCACATACCCAAGTACACAGCGGGCACCACATACCCTAGTACTCCGCGGGCATCACATACCCAACTACACCACGGGCACCACATACCCTAGTACTCCGCGGGCATCACATACCCAACTACACCACGGGCACCACATACCCAACTACACCGCGGGCACCCCATACCCTAGTACACCGCGGGCATCACATACCCAACTACACCGCAGGCATCACATACCCTAGTACTCCGCGGGCACCACATACCCATGTATACCGCGGGCACCACATACCCTAGTACACCGCGGGCACCACATACCCAAGTATACCGCGGGCATCATATACCCTAGTACACCGCGGGCACCACATACCCAAGTACAACGCGGGCCCCACAACTCAACTACACCGCGGGCATCACATACCCAACTACACCGCGGGCACCACATACCCTAGTACACCGCGGGCATCACATACCCAACTACACCACGGGCACCACATACCCCAGTACACCGTGGGCATCACATACCCAAGTACACCGCGGGCACCACATACCCTAGTACTCCGCGGGCATCACATACCCATGTATACCGCGGACACCACATACCCTAGTACACCGCGGACACCACATACCCTAGTACACCACGGGCACCAGATACCCAACTTCACCGCGGGCACCCCATACCCAACTACACCGCGGGTACCATATACCCTAGTACACCGCGGGCATCACATAGCCAAGTACACCGCGGGCATCACATACCCAACTACACCGCGGGCACCACATACCCTAGTACTCCGCGGGCATCACATACCCAACTACACCGCGGGCACCATATACCCTAGTACACCGCGGGCATCACATACCCAAGTACACCGCGGGCATCACATACCCAACTACACCGCGGGCACCACATACCCTAGTACTCCGCGGGCATCACATACCCAACTACACCGCGGGCACCATATACCCTAGTACACCGCGGGCATCACATACCCTAGTACACCGCGGGCACCATATACCCTAGTACACCGCGGGCACCAAATACCCATGTATACCGCGGGCACCACATACCCTAGTACACCGCGGGCACCACATACCCTAGTACTCCGCGGGCACCCCATACCTTAGTACACCGCGGGCATCACATACCCAACTACACCGCGGGCACCACATACCCTAGTACACCGCGGGCATCACATACCCAACTACACCGCAGGCATCACATACCCTAGTACTCCGCGGGCACCACATACCCATGTATACCGCGGGCACCACATACCCTAGTACACCGCGGGCACCACATACCCTAGTACTCCGCGGGCATCACATACCCAACTACACCGCGGGCACCATATACCCTAGTACACCGCGGGCATCACATACCCTAGTACACCGCGGGCACCATATACCCTAGTACACCGCGGGCACCACATACCCATGTATACCGCGGGCACCACATACCCTAGTACACCGCGGGCACCACATACCCTAGTACTCCGCGGGCACCCCATACCCTAGTACACCGCGGGCATCACATACCCAAGTACACCGCGGGCACCACATACCCAAGTACACCGCGGGCACCACATACCCTAGTACTCCGCGGGCATCACATACCCATGTATACCGCGGGCACCACATACCCTAGTACACCGCGGGCACCACATACCCTAGTACTCCGCGGGCATCACATACCCAACTACACCGCGGGCACCACATACCCAAGTACACCGCGGGCATCGCATACCCTAGTACACCGCGGGCACCACATACCCAAGTACACCGCGGGCACCACATACCCTAGTACTCCGCGGGCATCACATACCCAACTACACCGCGGGTACCACATACCCTAGTACACCGCGGGCATCACATACCCTAGTACACCGCGGGCACCACATACCCTAGTACTCCGCGGGCATCACATACCCAACTTCACCGCGGGCACCACATACCCTAGTACACCGCGGGCACCACATACCCAAGTATACCGCGGGCATCATATACCCTAGTACACCGCGGGCACCACATACCCTAGTACTCCGCGGGCATCACATACCCAACTACACCGCGGGTACCACATACCCTAGTACACCGCGGGCATCACATACCCTAGTACACCGCGGGCACCACATACCCTAGTACTCCGCGGGCATCACATACCCAACTTCACCGCGGGCACCACATACCCTAGTACACCGCGGGCACCACATACCCAAGTATACCGCGGGCATCATATACCCTAGTACACCGCGGGCACCACATACCCAAGTACAACGCGGGCACCACATACTCAACTACACCGCGGGCATCACATACCCAACTACACCGCGGGCACCACATACCCTAGTACACCGCGGGCATCACATACCCAACTACACCGCGGGCATCACATACCCAACTACACCACGGGCACCACATACCCCAGTACACCGTGGGCATCACATACCCAAGTACACCGCGGGCACCACATACCCTAGTACTCCGCGGGCATCACATACCCATGTATACCACGGACACCACATACCCTAGTACACCATGGGCACCAGATACCCAACTTCACCGCGGGCACCCCATACCCAACTACACCGCGGGCACCATATACCCTAGTACACCGCGGGCATCACATACCCAAGTACACCGCGGGCATCACATACCCAACTACACCGCGGGCACCACATACCCTAGTACTCCGCGGGCATCACATACCCAACTACACCGCGGGCACCATATACCCTAGTACACCGCGGGCATCACATACCCAAGTACACCGCGGGCATCACATACCCAACTACACCGCGGGCACCACATACCCTAGTACTCCGCGGGCATCACATACCCAACTACACCGCGGGCACCATATACCCTAGTACACCGCGGGCATCACATACCCTAGTACACCGCGGGCATCATATACCCTAGTACACCGCGGGCAACACATACCCTAGTACTCCGCGGGCATCACATACCAACTACACTGCGGGCACCACATACCCTAGTACACCGCGGGCACCACATACCCATGTATACCGCGGGCACCACATACCCTAGTACACCGCGGGCACCACATACCCTTGTACTCCGCGGGCACAACATACCCTAGTACACCGCGGGCACCACATACCCATGTATACCGCGGGCACCACATACCCTAGTACTCCGCGGGCATCACATACCCAACTACACCGCGGGCACCATATACCCTAGTACACCGCCGGCACTACATACCCTAGTACACCGCGGGCATCACATACCCAACTACACCGCGGGCACCACATACCCTAGTACACCGCGGGCATCACATACCCAAGTACACAGCGGGCACCACATACCCTAGTACTCCGCGGGCATCACATACCCAACTACACCACGGGCACCACATACCCTAGTACTCCGCGGGCATCACATACCCAACTACACCACGGGCACCACATACCCAACTACACCGCGGGCACCCCATACCCTAGTACACCGCGGGCATCACATACCCAACTACACCGCAGGCATCACATACCCTAGTACTCCGCGGGCACCACATACCCATGTATACCGCGGGCACCACATACCCTAGTACACCGCGGGCACCACATACCCTAGTACTCCGCGGGCATCACATACCCAACTACACCGCGGGCACCATATACCCAACTACACCGCGGACACCCCATACCCTAGTACACCGCGGGCATCACATACCCAACTACACCGCAGGCATCACATACCCTAGTACTCCGCGGGCACCACATACCCATGTATACCGCGGGCACCACATACCCTAGTACACCGCGGGCACCACATACCCTAGTACTCCGCGGGCATCACATACCCAACTACACCGCGGGCACCATATACCCTAGTACACCGCGGGCATCACATACCCTAGTACACCGCGGGCACCATATACCCTAGTACACCGCGGGCACCACATACCCATGTATACCGCGGGCACCACATACCCTAGTACACCGCGGGCACCACATACCCTAGTACTCCGCGGGCACCCCATACCCTAGTACACCGCGGGCATCACATACCCAAGTACACCGCGGGCACCACATACCCAAGAACACCGCGGGCACCACATACCCTAGTACTCCGCGGGCATCACATACCCATGTATACCGCGGGCACCACATACCCTAGTACACCGCGGGCACCACATACCCTAGTACTCCGCGGGCATCACATACCCAACTACACCGCGGGCACCACATACCCAAGTACACCGCGGGCATCGCATACCCTAGTACACCGCGGGCACCACATACCCAAGTACACCGCGGGCACCACATACCCTAGTACTCCGCGGGCATCACATACCCAACTACACCGCGGGTACCACATACCCTAGTACACCGCGGGCATCACATACCCTAGTACACCGCGGGCACCACATACCCTAGTACTCCGCGGGCATCACATACCCATGTATACCGCGGGCACCACATACCCTAGTACACCGCGGGCACCACATACCCTAGTACTCCGCGGGCATCACATACCCAACTACACCGCGGGCACCACATACCCAAGTACACCGCGGGCATCGCATACCCTAGTACACCGCGGGCACCACATACCCAAGTACACCGCGGGCACCACATACCCTAGTACTCCGCGGGCATCACATACCCAACTACACCGCGGGTACCACATACCCTAGTACACCGCGGGCATCACATACCCTAGTACACCGCGGGCACCACATACCCTAGTACTCCGCGGGCATCACATACCCAACTTCACCGCGGGCACCACATACCCTAGTACACCGCGGGCACCACATACCCAAGTATACCGCGGGCATCATATACCCTAGTACACCGCGGGCACCACATACCCAAGTACAACGCGGGCCCCACAACTCAACTACACCGCGGGCATCACATACCCATGTATACCGCGGGCACCACATACCCTAGTACACCGCGGGCACCACATACCCTAGTACTCCGCGGGCATCACATACCCAACTACACCGCGGGCACCACATACCCAAGTACACCGCGGGCATCGCATACCCTAGTACACCGCGGGCACCACATACCCAAGTACACCGCGGGCACCACATACCCTAGTACTCCGCGGGCATCACATACCCAACTACACCGCGGGTACCACATACCCTAGTACACCGCGGGCATCACATACCCTAGTACACCGCGGGCACCACATACCCTAGTACTCCGCGGGCATCACATACCCAACTTCACCGCGGGCACCACATACCCTAGTACACCGCGGGCACCACATACCCAAGTATACCGCGGGCATCATATACCCTAGTACACCGCGGGCACCACATACCCAAGTACAACGCGGGCCCCACAACTCAACTACACCGCGGGCATCACATACCCAACTACACCGCGGGCACCACATACCCTAGTACACCGCGGGCATCACATACCCAACTACACCACGGGCACCACATACCCCAGTACACCGTGGGCATCACATACCCAAGTACACCGCGGGCACCACATACCCTAGTACTCCGCGGGCATCACATACCCATGTATACCGCGGACACCACATACCCTAGTACACCATGGGCACCAGATACCCAACTTCACCGCGGGCACCCCATACCCAACTACACCGCGGGCACCATATACCCTAGTACACCGCGGGCATCACATACCCAAGTACAACGCGGGCATCACATACCCAACTACACCGCGGGCACCACATACCCTAGTACTCCGCGGGCATCACATACCCAACTACACCGCGGGCACCATATACCCTAGTACACCGCGGGCATCACATACCCAAGTACACCGCGGGCATCACATACCCAACTACACCGCGGGCACCACATACCCTAGTACTCCGCGGGCATCACATACCCAACTACACCGCGGGCACCATATACCCTAGTACACCGCGGGCATCACATACCCTAGTACACCGCGGGCACCATATACCCTAGTACATCGCGGGCACCACATACCCATGTATACCGCGGGCACCACATACCCTAGTACACCGCGGGCACCACATACCCTAGTACTCCGCGGGCACCCCATACCCTAGTACACCGCGGGCATCATATACCCTAGTACACCGCGGGCACCACATACCCAAGTACAACGCGGGCACCACATACCCAACTACACCGCGGGCATCACATACCCAACTTCACTGCGGGCACCACATACCCTAGTACACCGCGGGCACCACATACCCAAGTATACCGCGGGCACCACATACCCTAGTACACCGCGGGCACCACATACCCTAGTACTCCGCGGGCATCACATACCCAACTACACCGCGGGCACCACATACCCAACTACACCGCGGGCACCCCATACCCTAGTACACCGCGGGCATCATATACCCTAGTACACCGCGGGCACCACATACCCAAGTACAACGCAGGCACCACATACTCAAGTACACCGCAGGCATCACATACCCAACTTCACCGCGGGCACCACATACCCTAGTACACCGCAGGCACCACATACCCAAGTATGCCGCGGGCACCACATACCCAAGTATACCGCGGGCACCACATACCCTAGTACACCGTGGGCATCACATACCCAACTTCACCGCGGGCATCACATACCCAAGTACACCGTGGGCACCACATACCCAAGTACTCCGCGGGCATCACATACCAACTACACCGCGGGCACCACATACCCTAGTACACCGCGGGCACCACATAACCATGTATACCGCGGGCACCACATACCCTAGTACACCGCGGACACCACATACCCTAGTACACCACGGGCACCAGATACCCAACTTCACCGCGGGCACCCCATATCCAACTACACCGCGGGTACCATATACCCTAGTACACCGCGGGCATCACATAGCCAAGTACACCGCGGGCATCACATACCCAACTACACCGCGGGCACCACATACCCTAGTACTCCGCGGGCATCACATACCCAACTACACCGCGGGCACCATATACCCTAGTACACCGCGGGCATCACATACCCAAGTACACCGCGGGCATCACATACCCAACTACACCGCGGGCACCACATACCCTAGTACTCCGCGGGCATCACATACCCAACTACACCGCGGGCACCATATACCCTAGTACACCGCGGGCATCACATACCCTAGTACACCGCGGGCACCATATACCCTAGTACACCGCGGGCACCAAATACCCATGTATACCGCGGGCACCACATACCCTAGTACACCGCGGGCACCACATACCCTAGTACTCCGCGGGCACCCCATACCTTAGTACACCGCGGGCATCATATACCCTAGTACACCGCGGGCACCACATACCCAAGTACAACGCGGGCACCACATACCCAACTACACCGCGGGCATCACATACCCAACTACACCGCGGGCACCATATACCCTAGTACACCGCGGGCACCACATACCCAAGTATACCGCGGGCACCACATACCCTAGTACACCGCGGGCACCACATACCCTAGTACTCCGCGGGCATCACATACCCAACTACACCGCGGGCACCACATACCCAACTACACCGCGGGCACCCCATACCCTAGTACACCGCGGGCACCACATACCCTAGTACTCCGCGGGCATCACATACCCAACTACACCGCGGGCACCACATACCCTAGTACACCGCGGGCATCATATACCCTAGTACACCGCGGGCAACACATACCCTAGTACTCCGCGGGCATCACATACCAACTACACTGCGGGCACCACATACCCTAGTACACCGCGGGCACCACATACCCATGTATACCGCGGGCACCACATACCCTAGTACACCGCCGGCACCACATACCCTTGTACTCCGCGGGCACAACATACCCTAGTACACCGCGGGCACCACATACCCATGTATACCGCGGGCACCACATACCCTAGTACTCCGCGGGCATCACATACCCAACTACACCGCGGGCACCATATACCCTAGTACACCGCCGGCACTACATACCCTAGTACACCGCGGGCATCACATACCCAACTACACCGCGGGCACCACATACCCTAGTACACCGCGGGCATCACATACCCAAGTACACAGCGGGCACCACATACCCTAGTACTCCGCGGGCATCACATACCCAACTACACCGCGGGCACCACATACCCTAGTACTCCGCGGGCATCACATACCCAACTACACCGCGGGCACCATATACCCTAGTACACCGCCGGCACTACATACCCTAGTACACCGCGGGCATCACATACCCAACTACACCGCGGGCACCACATACCCTAGTACACCGCGGGCATCACATACCCAAGTACACAGCGGGCACCACATACCCTAGTACTCCGCGGGCATCACATACCCAACTACACCGCGGGCACCACATACCCTAGTACTCCGCGGGCATCACATACCCAACTACACCACGGGCACCACATACCCAACTACACCGCGGGCACCCCATACCCTAGTACACCGCGGGCATCACATACCCAACTACACCACAGGCATCACATACCCAAATACACCGCGGGCACCACATACCCATGTATACCGCGGGCACCACATACCCTAGTACACCGCGGGCACCACATACCCTAGTACTCCGCGGGCACCCCATACCCTAGTACACCGCGGGCATCATATACCCTAGTACACCGCGGGCACCACATACCCAAGTATACCGCGGGCACCACATACCCTAGTACACCGCGGGCACCACATACCCTAGTACTCCGCGGGCATCACATACCCAACTACACCGCGGGCACCACATACCCAACTACACCGCGGGCACCCCATACCCTAGTACACCGCGGGCACCACATACCCTAGTACTCCGCGGGCATCACATACCCAACTACACCGCGGGCACCACATACCCTAGTACACCGCGGGCATCATATACCCTAGTACACCGCGGGCAACACATACCCTAGTACTCCGCGGGCATCACATACCAACTACACTGCGGGCACCACATACCCTAGTACACCGCGGGCACCACATACCCATGTATACCGCGGGCACCACATACCCTAGTACACCGCGGGCACCACATACCCTTGTACTCCGCGGGCACAACATACCCTAGTACACCGCGGGCACCACATACCCATGTATACCGCGGGCACCACATACCCTAGTACTCCGCGGGCATCACATACCCAACTACACCGCGGGCACCATATACCCTAGTACACCGCCGGCACTACATACCCTAGTACACCGCGGGCATCACATACCCAACTACACCGCGGGCACCACATACCCTAGTACACCGCGGGCATCACATACCCAAGTACACAGCGGGCACCACATACCCTAGTACTCCGCGGGCATCACATACCCAACTACACCGCGGGCACCACATACCCTAGTACTCCGCGGGCATCACATACCCAACTACACCACGGGCACCACATACCCAACTACACCGCGGGCACCCCATACCCAAATACACCGTGGGCACCACATACCCAAGTAATCCGCGGGCATCACATACCAACTACACCGCCGGCACCACATACCCTAGTACACCGCGGGCACCACATACCCATGTATACCGCGGGCACCACATACCCTAGTACACCGCGGGCACCACATACCCTAGTACTCCGCGGGCATCACATACCCAACTACACCGCGGGCACCATATACCCTAGTACACCGCCGGCACTACATACCCTAGTACACCGCGGGCATAACATACCCAACTACACCGCGGGCACCACATACCCTAGTACACCGCGGGCATCACATACCCAAGTACAACGCGGGCACCACATACCGAACTACACCGCGGGCATCACATACTCAACTTCACCGCGGGCACCACATACCCTAGTACACCGCGGGCACCACATACCCAAGTACACCGCGGGCACCACATACCCAAGTACAACGCGGGCACCACATACCCAACTACACTGCGGGCATCACATACCCAACTTCAACGCGGGCACCACATACCCTAGTACACCGCGGGCACCACATACCCAAGTATACCGCGGGCACCACATACCCTAGTATACCGTGGGCATCACATACCCAAGTACACCGCGGGCACCACATACCCTAGTACTCCGCGAGCATCATATACCCTAGTACACCGCGAGCATCATATACCCTAGTACACCGCGGGCACCACATACCCAAGTACAACGCGGGCACCACATACCCAACTACACCGCGGGCATCACATACCCAACTTCACCGCGGGCACCACATACCCTAGTACACCGCGGGCACCACATACCCAAGTATACCGCGGGCACCACATACCTAAGTACACAGCGGGCATCACATACTCAACTTCACCGCGGGCACCACATACCCTAGTACACCGCGGGCACCACATACCCAAGTACACCGCGGGCACCACATACCCAAGTACAACGCGGGCACCACATACCCAACTACACTGCGGGCATCACATACCCAACTTCAACGCGGGCACCACATACCCTAGTACACCGCGGGCACCACATACCCAAGTATACCGCGGGCACCACATACCCTAGTATACCGTGGGCATCACATACCCAAGTACACCGCGGGCACCACATACCCTAGTACTCCGCGAGCATCATATACCCTAGTACACCGCGGGCACCACATACCCAAGTACAACGCGGGCACCACATACCCAACTACACCGCGGGCATCACATACCCAACTTCACCGCGGGCACCACATACCCTAGTACACCGCGGGCACCACATACCCAAGTATACCGCGGGCACCACATACCTAAGTACACAGCGGGCACCACATACCCTAGTACTCCGCGGGCATCACATACCCAACTACACCGCGGGCACCACATACCCTAGTACTCCGCGGGCATCACATACCCAACTACACCACGGGCACCACATACCCAACTACACCGCGGGCACCCCATACCCTAGTACACCGCGGGCATCACATACCCAACTACACCGCAGGCATCACATACCCAAATACACCGCGGGCACCACA
The DNA here is from genome assembly GCA_932527185.1 of Ecliptopera silaceata. Classification (NCBI taxonomy): domain Eukaryota; kingdom Metazoa; phylum Arthropoda; class Insecta; order Lepidoptera; family Geometridae; genus Ecliptopera; species Ecliptopera silaceata. Next base: position 7,070,565 of record OW052192.1, read on the forward strand.
TACCCAAGTACACCGCGGGCATCACATACCCAACTACACCGCGGGCACCATATACCCTAGTACACCGCGGGCACCACATACCCTAGTACTCCGCGGGCACCACATACCTATGTATACCGCGGGCACCACATACCCTAGTACACCGCGGGCACCACATACCCTAGTACACCGCGGGCACCACATACCCTAGTACTCCGCGGGCATCACATACCCAACTACACCGCGGGCACCATATACACTAGTACACCGCGGGCACCACATACCCATGTATACCGCGGGCACCACATATCCTAGTACACCGCGGGCACCACATACCCTAGTACTCCGCGGGCATCACATACCCAACTACACCGCGGGCACCATATACCCTAGTTCACCGCGGGCATCACATACCCTAGTACACTGCCGGCACTACATACCCTAGTACACCGCGGGCATCACATACCCAACTACACCGCGGGCACCACATACCCTAGTACACCGCGGGCATCGCATACCCAACTACACCACGGGCACCACATACCCATGTATACCGCGGGCACCACATACCCTAGTACACCGCGGGCATCATATACCCTAGTACTCCGCGGGCATCACATACCAACTACACTGCGGGCACCACATACCCAAGTATACCGCGGGCACCACATACCCTAGTACACCGTGGGCATCACATACCCAAGTACACCGCGGGCACCACATACCCTAGTACTCCGCGAGCATCACATACCCAACTACACCGCGGGCATCACATACCCAAGTACACCGTGGGCACCACATACCCAAGTACTCCGCGGGCATCACATACCAACTACACCGCGGGCACCACATACCCTAGTACACCGCGGGCACCACATACCCATGTATACCGCGGGCACCACATACCCTAGTACTCCGCGGGCATCACATACCCAACTACACCGCGGGCACCATATACCCTAGTACACCGCGGGCATCACATACCCTAGTACACCGCGGGCACAACATACCCAAGTATACCGCGGGCACCACATACCTAAGTACACAGCGGGCATCACATACTCAACTTCACCGCGGGCACCACATACCCTAGTACACCGCGGGCACCACATACCCAAGTACACCGCGGGCACCACATACCCAAGTACAACGCGGGCACCACATACCCAACTACACTGCGGGCATCACATACCCAACTTCAACGCGGGCACCACATACCCTAGTACACCGCGGGCACCACATACCCAAGTATACCGCGGGCACCACATACCCTAGTATACCGTGGGCATCACATACCCAAGTACACCGCGGGCACCACATACCCTAGTACTCCGCGAGCATCATATACCCTAGTACACCGCGGGCACCACATACCCAAGTACAACGCGGGCACCACATACCCAACTACACCGCGGGCATCACATACCCAACTTCACCGCGGGCACCACATACCCTAGTACACCGCGGGCACCACATACCCAAGTATACCGCGGGCACCACATACCTAAGTACACAGCGGGCACCACATACCCTAGTACTCCGCGGGCATCACATACCCAACTACACCGCGGGCACCACATACCCTAGTACTCCGCGGGCATCACATACCCAACTACACCACGGGCACCACATACCCAACTACACCGCGGGCACCCCATACCCTAGTACACCGCGGGCATCACATACCCAACTACACCGCAGGCATCACATACCCAAATACACCGCGGGCACCACATACCCAAGTACACCGCGGGCATCACATACCCAACTACACCGCGGGCACCATATACCCTAGTACACCGCGGGCACCACATACCCTAGTACTCCGCGGGCACCACATACCTATGTATACCGCGGGCACCACATACCCTAGTACACCGCGGGCACCACATACCCTAGTACACCGCGGGCACCACATACCCTAGTACTCCGCGGGCATCACATACCCAACTACACCGCGGGCACCATATACACTAGTACACCGCGGGCACCACATACCCATGTATACCGCGGGCACCACATATCCTAGTACACCGCGGGCACCACATACCCTAGTACTCCGCGGGCATCACATACCCAACTACACCGCGGGCACCATATACCCTAGTTCACCGCGGGCATCACATACCCTAGTACACTGCCGGCACTACATACCCTAGTACACCGCGGGCATCACATACCCAACTACACCGCGGGCACCACATACCCTAGTACACCGCGGGCATCGCATACCCAACTACACCACGGGCACCACATACCCATGTATACCGCGGGCACCACATACCCTAGTACACCGCGGGCATCATATACCCTAGTACTCCGCGGGCATCACATACCAACTACACTGCGGGCACCACATACCCAAGTATACCGCGGGCACCACATACCCTAGTACACCGTGGGCATCACATACCCAAGTACACCGCGGGCACCACATACCCTAGTACTCCGCGAGCATCACATACCCAACTACACCGCGGGCATCACATACCCAAGTACACCGTGGGCACCACATACCCAAGTACTCCGCGGGCATCACATACCAACTACACCGCGGGCACCACATACCCTAGTACACCGCGGGCACCACATACCCATGTATACCGCGGGCACCACATACCCTAGTACACCGCGGGCACCACATACCCAAGTACACCGTGAGCACCACATACCCAAGTACTCCGCGGGCATCACATACCAACTACACCGCGGGCACCATATACCCTAGTACACCGCGGGCACCACATACCCAAGTACAACGCGGGCACCACATACCCTAGTACACCGCGGGCACCACATACCCATGTATACCGCGGGCACCACATACCCTAGTACACCGCGGGCACCACATACCCTAGTACTCCGCGGGCATCACATACCCAACTACACCGCGGGCACCACATACCCAAGTACACCGCGGGCATCGCATACCCTAGTACACCGCGGGCACCACATACCCAAGTACACCGCGGGCACCACATACCCTAGTACTCCGCGGGCATCACTTACCCAACTACACCGCGGGCACCACATACCCAAGTACACCGTGGGCACCACATACCCAAGTATACCGCGGGTACCACATACCCTAGTACACCGCGGGCACCACATACCCTAGTACACCGCGGGCACCACATACCCTAGTACTCCGCGGGCATCACTTACCCAACTACATTGCGGGCACCATATACCCTAGTACACCGCTGGCACTACATACTCTAGTATACCGCGGGCACCACATACCCTAGTACACCGTGGGCATCACATACCCAAGTACACCGCGGGCACCACATACCCTAGTACTCCGCGAGCATCACATACCCAACTACACCGCGGGCATCACATACCCAAGTACACCGCGGGCACCACATACCCTAGTACACCGCGGGCATCATATACCCAAGTACACCGCGGGCACCACATACCCTAGTACTCCGCGGGCATCACATACCCAACTACACCGCGGGCACCATATACCCTAGTACACCGCGGGCATCACATACCCTAGTACACCGCGGGCACAACATACTCTAGTACTCCGCGGGCATCACATACCCAACTGCACCGCGGGCACCATATACCCTAGTACACCGCGGGCACCACATACCCATGTATACCGCGGGCACCACATACCCTAGTACACCGCGGGCACCACATACCCTAGTACTCCGCGGGCATCACTTACCCAACTACATTGCGGGCACCATATACCCTAGTACACCGCTGGCACTACATACCCTAGTATACCGCGGGCACCACATACCCTAGTACTCCGCGGGCATCACATACCCAACTACACCGCGGGCACCACATACCCAAGAACACCGGGGGCATCACATACCCAAGTTAACCGCGGGCACCACATACCCTAGTGTAAGTATTAAAGTATTTGTTCCGACATATTATAAACATTTAGCAAAAACTATTATGATTAATAAGTCCTTGTTGTCCTTAAGTTGTTAAACTAAGTATAATACTATGTTGATATTGTATGGTTAGTGTTTTTAGTTTAAAATCATGTTATTTTATACCTTCATATTCTTAGTTAGTTACATTTTAAAGAATATGAACTCTGGTCGCGACGAAGTAGCACCTACATAGAATCACATTGCGTTAAACTTTTTGATTTTATTTTATAAGTTTATTTTGTATTTGATTTTATTAATCTTATCAAACAGGTTTGGTTAAGCAAGATATACACTAATTTTGTCTTGCACTAAGTACAAGTTGCTCTCATTTTAGTAAGTACTTTTTTATTGGAGAAGTGTGTTGAATCTGCACTTATCAATCTAGTAGGTAGTCTTAAGAGTTCCAGTCCTTATCATAAACCATACTATGGATTCTTTTACCTTATTCTTTAAGATCTTTTCCTTAGTTTCTACAAAGTACACAAATGCAGATGAAGTATTATTCCAAAACATATGACGCCCGTTCCGAGATTCCTAAAGGTCACAGATAACTCAAAAGTTAGTAAAGAGCACTCGGTTTGGTTCACCCAATTAAAGATGAATCTCCCCGCGGATCATGTGACAACAAGTCCTGATGAAATACAACCAACGTGCGGGAACCAGACCGAGACGTTTTGATACTTTACTGAGCTTTAACTCTTTGTGGAACCTTGTTTGTTTGGTATGCTGTGGTGTATAATAATTAAATATTTTTGTTTGTTTGATAGAGCTGGTATAACACAAAAGATTTTAACTAAGTGAACAATTTATTGTTGTGTAATTACATACACATTTTAAGTTTTTAATTAAAGTAAAGTGAAGTAGCTTAACATAATCTTGATATGTGACATTGACTAGACTCTGAAGAATAGTCACCCATAACATTACCTACATATTGATTATGTAGAGTATATGTTTTGTTAATAATTAAAATCTTCAAAATTTGTGTAAAAACGAATAAATGTAAGAAAAATATATGTAATTTATAACTGTACGACCTTGATTGGTGGTTTGTTTATTTAATTTTATTAGCGTAAATAAATACGTTGCGTTAACATCACGATCAAAATCAAATGAACCACATTTGCAAATGTCAAAATGGAACTGCTATAGATAGCATAAACGTTTTATGGATACGTGATTCAATATGAGCTATAGTATTTTTATTATAATGAGCATTAAGAGTCGCTCCGGAGTCCCAAAAAGGCTGAATATTTGATGGGTCGTCTCATATTTTACTCTCATCCCGTGTGGAGGCAGACATATAAATCAAAGGCATGTTTGCAAAGAAGGCGACCGCTCTGCACGTCTCCGTAATTGCTGCAAAAACACGCATTGTGTGATTTTCGAAGACGTTGGCAAATTTTCGAATAATTTACAAACTGGATTTGAAATTATTTCACAATATCATTGGCGATAACTAGAATAGTCTACAGTATTAATTACCTAGTATTATATATTTATTCACAAACAAACTTACGACTATACAGTACCTATTTACAAAATGTACATTGGCATATAAAATATATAAGAAACAGTTGAGCTATCTACAGACCGTTGCAAACGATCTATAGATAGTTCAACTTATCCAAATCAGTACCAATCGGAAGCGTACCCAAGATACTGGCAGCAATAGTTACCTAGTTAATTCTTGTTTAGATTTTTGAATATCTTTAACATAAATTTAATATTAGGATACCTCAGATCAATAACACAATGTTTCATAAAAGCCCATATGTGTCTGCTATAAAAGTTTATAACCATTTACCTACAGATTTAAAACAACTTGATGGAAATGTATTTAAAAATAAATTAAGGAAATGGCTGACTCAGAAGGTGTATTATAATATAAGTGAATATTATGATCTCATATAATTTAATGTTGTAAATCTTAGTAGCTAGTAGGTACAATTTAAGTAAATAAAGGTTATAATGTTAAATTAAATTTAACAAAATGTTATGTTCCTCAAAAATTAATGTAAGTAATAATATAAGTACCTAGTAATAACTATAGTCTTAAGTAAGACATATTATTGTACGTCCGAAACGGATAAACTGTTGGTTCTAACCTATTTATTTGTAACATCTATGTACACAGTTAAACAATAAATACATTCTTATTCTTATTCTTATTCTTAAAAAAATAAGAAATGTCAGTTACCGTACCTTTGTTGGCTGGGAACTGATTAGCGAGGGCTACAGATCTCTCAATGGATCGCAGCCCGTCCGCTTCTCGGGTGCGTCATAAATTTCCATTGATTGGATTAATCTGATTTGGATGTCAATTTTGCAAAGAAAGCATTGACTCTTTGTAAGAAAATATAATCATGACCCCTTCGGAGGCTTTCTGTATTTTAAATAAGCGAGCGGAATGAGTCACAATCATTTTTAATTAATAATCGTAGCATTTTTATTGACATTGTTTCATGTTGTGATTTACCATAATTTTTATATATAAAAAAACTTCATATATGTAAACTATACACACTTACGTGTAAAAACAAGATGCTATGGTAATGTTTACGAAGTTTTTACGTGGAATAAGTCCGTATCGACCATAAACACAGTTGCACATCTATAAAAGTAAGTAACATTTCCTTTACAAATTAAACTGAATATGCAATCATAATTATTCTAGACAAGTATTATAAGTACCAAAGAAGTGAGTGAATGCAGTCTCATGTTGTTTATAAAAAGTGGGTTTTAAGACAGGAAGGTAGGGCCGTACCGTTCACATCCCGTATTCGCACCCGGACACTGCATACTGTGCTACCTGTTTTGCTTCAACTTTTCCACTTATTATGACATGCACTTGCGATCCGCTTATAAACTATCAACCGTAATACTCGTATTTTATACAATTAACTCGTACCAATATTATCATTTGAATCGACAGAATATCATTATGAATCCAAATAAAGCAAACGTCATTCGCAACTGCCGAGCTTTGATTAGGTATGATTGACTTATGCGCAGTCGCCGGCTAGAACAGTTCTATAATTCATTGTACAATTTATGGACATCAGTCTTTGTACCTTCACTCACAAACGAGCATATTTCCCACGTCAACTTTGATTGCGATATCATAGTGAACGATGACATTTGAGTACATACTAATTTAATCCTGCAAGACCGCTCGCGAGTGCGTTATCTGTGCGAAGATACAGGCTCGATACCGCATCAAAGAGATTTCTCCCTATACTCCTGTGCCGGAAAGTCTATTTTCCCAGCGGAGCCGATGCCGAGGTAATCACGCAAAGCTGGCCTCTTAGCGCTAAGTAAACAAATCTTCGACATTGTATCTTCGCCTTAACTCTCTTTATTCAAAGGAACATTGTCAAGAGAAATGTACGATTATTGTAGGGTTTTCTTATGGATTGTGTTACGAAAATACATAACTCGCGGCGTGCGTTAAGGAGGGCCCACTATCTTTGATTTCATGTTGTTTATCAATGCGAACAGGGCAATAGACATATTTGCTCGCAGTGTCTAATCTATGTCTGTGCGCTCACTTGTTTTACAATTACCATGTTATTTAAAGCGAATAATTGCATTAAAACTTGTAAATCTTGGCGAATATAAAATATAACTCATTAATATTTATAATTAAATATTTTACTAGAAAAAGTTTGACAAAACAAAACATCACGGTTCTCACAGTCGTTGGAACGGCCGCCAATAAATTCTGCAATAATATCATAGGAATAGTCGGTCATCTCCTTTTGTTATAATATTATAGCGACGACATTCCGTCCATCGAGACTTAATTATGCAAAAAGCTGGACTGTGGTCGCGGCCGCGGCTGGCCTTTGACGACAAGCATCATTATTGTTGACATAATACGAAAGATTTATGAGCGTTTATGATACAAAATTATTGATAAATATGCAATTCATTGAATTTATAAATCTTACCGATTACTGGTTTTTGATGTATTCAACTGGTGTTGCCATTTAAGATTTGTATAACGGATGCTAGAAAAAACAGTCGTCTATATCAATTTATCAACTGCTAAAAGTGTATTTGACAAGAGTTTTAAAATAAAATTGTATTATCTTCCAAAGCGGAGCAAACGAATGCGTAATTCTGTGAACAGTGGTTAAATTAGTCGGCGATGCGGGCGTCTTTATAGTCTTTAAATTGGCAAAAAATCGAAGTCCCGAATGACACCGATCGCGGAGGCATCAGCGAAACAGGTGTTATCATAAACATACATTTTGAGATAAAAACAAAATAATTTTCATGAGTGGCCAGTAGGCGCGAACTGCCATCCGTGTCGCCGACACAATGGCGTTTTCATAGTTTTTTTATTCGGCCTGTCGTCGGCGCAAAAGCCGACGATATTAAATTTAGTAAGCGGAGAGGTGTCCGAAATCTCACGCAGACGTGCGATCCGCCACACATATTTCCATCCGCACAAAAAGCGGAACTATAGCCATAAATATGTCCAAATAAACATTAGTCGACGGCTTCTTGAATAAGGTTTGATAGGGTTATGTCCAGTCCAGTCCTCGCGCCAATTGTAAAGCAGGTACCTACATTTACTTATTCACCCATCCATTGAAATTTTTCACTCTCTATAAATCCCAACTATGAGCTACTTACTTACTACTTAATAAATTGACTGTTAATAGTTTGGATAGATCGATATTTATTGTAATATGGAAGGTTCCAGCTTCATTTTCATATTTCTTTATATATCAGCAGCAACCTACAAATGTATCGTCCTATGCAAATAAAAAGGCTGCATCCTCTATAATACACATACAATTCCTAGCAAATGGAAATACAAAAAGGTGTGAAGTGTGAACGATAATGGTGAAGGCTTCAAGTAAGCGCACGCATTGTCCGCGCTAACAACGCGCGGTGTCGGCGCGCTCGCTGCGATGTGATGACAGTCGCACACAGAACGCGATAATATGTGTACATATGTAACATTAAACAGCACAAATAAAGGACATTTCACACTACATGGGTTCAAGAACAAGTTTTTCCATAACACAAAAGACGACACTGAATAGTTATAGCTGCTTCGCGGCCTCACCGCATAATCCAATAAAACAATTCGCGGAATGTACCGTCAGCACCGGCTAGTATTATCAAACTTATAGGACTGAGATTTTAGACCATTCAAATAATAAGTTCTTAAAATTCTAAACCTAGCTGAAACTAAGACAAAGTAAGTGTGCCAAAATTATCTACGAAGTAATTTCAAGAAAACACATTTTTTCCAATTTATCCAAATTTACTAAATTTTAGATTAGAAATTAGAAAAATATAATATTCCTAAAATTTCAAAAAGTAAGTTGCTGCTATCCCTTTCTAATAAACTGGAATGACAAAGACAGCATATCGTTAATGCTACACGTTTTATTTCGAAATAACAATTTAATTCTTTGGGTTAAAAGCTCAGATCAACTAATAGCTAACTTTTAAGGTGAAAAATATCAGTTAATTCATAGAAATATTATTTTGCAAACTGTACAAATAAAATTGGCGACTGAATCTCAAAATATATGAATTTGATTCAATGGAAAGGCAAGCGGCTCCTTTCTGTTCTCGCAAGGGCTACCACCACGCGGCTGGACTTTATATTTATTTTTAATATTTTAAAAAGCCTTCATATAAAATATTCATCATATTTTTGAGCCTTTCCAAGCCTTATGTTATTAATATTAATATTGTGGCAAGCGTTATATTATTACAGTGTATTGGTACCGGTGCTATTTCCAGCACATTATGGCACTTGACTTTTATGTCTCAGATCAGGTTTTTTGTGGACGTGTTCTATGAGATAATGTCCTATAAGTAACTGCGAAGAACGGGCTCAGTGGCACGTCTTGGGAGAGACCTATGTCCAGCAGTGGACTGATAAAGGTTGATGATGATTATGATGAAGTAACTGCAATTTATAATTTTAATTTCGTGAATATTAGGTTTACTTTGTAAATGAATAGAGCGAACTACGCTAGAGCAACCGCTTATTCTAGTTTATTTCTTCAATAACGATCGCTCTGCATCCGTCAGGTTACTGGACCAAGATATAACTGTATAAAAATAAAACTTTACAAATTGAAAAGACCAGGATTCATTTGTTTTTGGATTTGTTTGTAGAAAATAAAATCCAGCTAGGTATATGTTGGTCCGGGTACTTGATAGTCCAGTCAAAATAGACTAAAATTATGACTTCAGTTTGCATTAATTCCCAACAAGCTGGATTTTTGTGCAGGCCTTGAATACGTCATTACAAATGATATGTCAAAAGTCCCCATCGATCCCGCTTGTGCGTTGTTTTTTATTCGAGGTCAAAGGTCATAAATTTGCATTTTTTGCGTATATCTCTGGAACAACGAAAGCTATTGAAAAGTGGTTCAGGCAAAGTTTGTACATCGTAAAATTGTCTACAAAAATACCTCAACACTTTTCTTCTACAAAGCATCGCTTTTGAGATATAGTGACTTTAGACCGCAGCAAAAACGTCGAAGATGCTGCGTTTTTTTCATTTCAGCCGTTTTATCTGCTTCATTGCCACAGAATAAACAGTATTTCTTGAAATTTACTGAAAGGGGTGATGGGTTCGATGGGTTAGTCCTCCTCCGAGGTAATGAATCGTCTTTTTGTCTCAAGAAATACTGTTTGTTCTGTGGCAATGAAGCAGATAAAACGGCTGAAATGAAAAAAACGCAACATTTTAGTAGATTTTCCTGCGGTCTTAAGTCACTATATCTCGAAAGCGATGCTTTGTAGAAGAAAAGTGTTGAGATATTTTTGTAGACAATTTTACGATCTACAAACTTTGTCGGAATCATTTTTCGATAGCTCTCGTTTATGACTTTTAAACGCAATTTTATGACTTTAACCTGGGTATTTGCGTTTTTCGCGTATATCTCTGAAACAACGAGAGCTATCGAAAAATGGTTCCGACAAAGCTTGTAGATCGTAAAATTGTCTACAAAAATATCTCAACACTTTTCTTCTACAAAGCATCGCTTTTGAGATAAAGTGATTTTAAACCGCAGGAAAATCTACTAAAATTCTGCGTTTTTTTCATTTCAGCCGTTTTATCTCCTTCATTGCCATAGAACGAACAGTATTTCTTGAACAAAAAGACGATTCATTACCTCGGAGGAGGACTAACCCATCGAACCCATCACCCCTTTCAGTAAATTTCAAGAAATACTGTTTGTTCTGTGCCAATGAAGAAGATAAAACGGCTGAAATGAAAAAAACGCAGCATCTTCGACGATTTTCCTGCGGTCTAAAGTCACTATATCTCAAAAGCGATGCTTTGTAGAAGAAAAGTGTTGAGATATTTTTGTAGACAATTTTACGATCTACAAACTTTGTCTGAACCATTTTTCGATAGCTCTCGTTGTTTCAGAGATATACGCAAAAAACGCAAATTTATGACTTTTAACCTGGAATAAAAAACAACGCACAAGCGGGATCGATGGGGACTTTTGACATATCATTTGTAATGACGTATTCAAGGCCTGTACAAAAATCCAGCTTGTTGGGAATTAATGCAAACTGGAATGTCTATTTTGACTGGACTATGATGTATGTCGAGTGCTATGCTAAAAATCACAGTTTGAACATTTAAAAGAAATTCAATGAAACATATGTAACAGAAAATAATTTAGAGCATTATAATAAACTTAATTAAACAAACCTTACATATTTTTTTGTAAACACAACAAACATTGATTGATACATTTCATAATACTTTTGGCATAAAATTCTGCGACTTGTGTAGGTACGATTTTAGTGTTATAAGCTTGAATAAACAATTTCTGGATTAGAAGAATTTCCAATTTTGAAGGTTTTTTTTTCATCGTAACGTTCAAACAGTAAAACGATGTTTTTTTTTTTACTATCATGTTAATACAAGAGAAAAATTAACGTACTGAAATCTATGTATGTGTGTTCATACATTAATTTAGTTTAGTTTTAGATAATGTAAGATTAAGATCTTGGTAATGAAATTAATCATTCATTCAACGTTGCCGGATTACGAAAATTTGCTGTTTTTTGATGTAGATATTTTGAATAGAGTATGCCTAGTGGTGTAGCCCTGAGCACATTATGCAAGTAACCAGCTACACATGTAGAGCTACCGTCGACACCTTCCCACCTTACTCCATAATTGTCACGATATTATACCCATACTTGTGCAGTACAATGATCAATTTGGACCACTTTGGCTTTTATGAAGCTTACAACCGTAAAGTACTTTTCGGTAGTTTTTATAAGAATAATAATAAGAATCATATTGTAAAACTGTGTAAAAAGATCTTATAGTACCTTACACATATTTCATAAACCTATTGACGTCGTTAAATATTTTTCATATAGGTAAGTAATTCAATTTTTTGTGTATGGTATACATTATAGTGGTTATAAACTATAAATATGTACCTACATAGTTACGAAATGAATTGAATTTTAATTAGATTAGTATTTAGATTTAAAAAAAAAAATACTTTGATTAAAATAGGTTTTGTACTTGGTCATCGCAGTAGCTATATCTCTTTTTGCTAACCTATTCCGGTTGCTGGGATTTGTCTCGTCGTTTCCTTTTATTTTATTCACACCGTTCGTCGGCGTTGGCCCTTTCCTTTTGTCAAACATAAGTTTCCATTGTAAGGGGTGTCATTGTTATGCTACCACCTCGATGCGACAGCCACCAGCTATATTTCTAATAGGTACTTTTTTGTTTTTATATAACCTACGTATATTTGTAGGCTTTGAAATGATCTAACAATCCGTTGATTAGAAATTTCTTTGAAATTATAGAGATCATGTTACAACTACATTTATGTTTTGAGTGGAATACCTGTTTCTACGGAAGATGTTATGTGTTAAAGTTGGCCATTAGCGATTACAAAGAACATACTAAAAAGGTACTTCATTCACAATCATTCACAAGAAACAGTGTTCAAATAATGACCATAAAATACCATCGAAGAAAAAAGCAACAATTAGCGATTTCAATTAACAATATGTTCTTAAGTATTTTCAAGGTTGTTCTTTGAATAAAGACGAGTCTTAAAGGCGTCTCGGTACAGTGCGAAGATTCCACTCGAGTGGTGGATTCAAGTGAGATGACTGGTTAATTGGCTCGTACGCAGCGCACGTTCGCCGCCGACATGTCACAAGACGTCTGCCACCGGCAGCGGCGATCCCTCAACGAATTCCGATCGGGAAGAGCGAAAAAGACACGAGCCGAGCATGTGCGGGTAAAAAGTAGCTGAGCCAGAGCCTCTCCGCGGGAGGCACGGAGCACCCCGCATCCGCCGCCGCTGCTGCCGTCGCCTGCGCCAGCGCAGCCCATGCCAAACAGGCACACAAGATTAAAACGTTTGCCATATACTTACTACGCTGTACATCTCTAGTCTTATCAGTCTTGGCAATGATCGGTCATTCATGAGGTGTCCTTACATGGGTTATCGGATCTATCATCTGATCCGCTCCATCATAAAGGTTCTCAGAGATCATGCACGACAGTGTAAGATAGGATAGTTTTATCCTCGTCGCTTATCTGATCCGATCGTCATTATAATGTGTAATGAATCGTTTTTTTATTTGCATGTAGCGGTAGGTATGCGTAGCCGGCGAAATGTCCTAGTTCCCAGTATTGTATCGGGTTTGGAGAATTGGCGGCGAAGGGCCGGCGCGGGCTCGCGTCGCGACTTACAAAAACGCACAGCCGTCTGGTCACCTCGGACGCTGCGCACGCGTTCGTCTACCGACCACAACCACTATAGAGGCCGCGTGTGAGCATATCATACCGCTACCGAGTTCAGCTGACTGTGACACTACGTGCTCTAACTTATTACATACGAAGAGAATGGATGAGACTTATAAAACGGTAGCTCTCCAAATTTTGTATAATTTGTCAATCATGTATCTCTGCAGCGTTGTTGGGCAAATAAGGTAAATGTCCCAGTAACAAAGTGGCGGGCGTCGGGCGGCATAGCAATGGGCGAGGAGTACTAGCTCGCAGCGTCTTCACACGCCGCCGTCATACGAATGATGCGATATAACGGATCGACCCGATTATTTCTGTCCATTTCACGACTGTTTAATAGCAATGTTAAACTCGGCGAAAGCAAACACACGCCCTGTTTATCGAATATTTTACGATCTTCACCGGATTCATTTTAAAATGTACAGCTTTGTGGAAGCGGTTGAAAGATTGTTTGATTTCACCGTGCGCTGCTAGTTTTACTATTTCTGATATTTGTATTACAGTTAGTCATTTAACATTCTGATTTACCTGCCTGTGTGTTTGTTCAGACTCGAATGTTTATAATACACGAGTACTTTGTATCAAATGAGATTTACTGCATAAGATATTATTTGGATTCGGAACATCTGGATGTGGTCTGCGTATTGGTTCTTTCACTTCCTACATAATTATCAACATTTCATAGTTTCTTCAAATTATGTTTACAAACATTGGCCCCTTCAACATTTGTTCTACCTATTTAAAAAAAATCAAATGCCATTACTTTAAAATATAAATTTTTGATGCTTTAAGAAATGTTTAGTATACCTTCCTTGTTGCCCCTTGCAAATGTTCAAATTTATTTGCGAGACCAGCGTCCTCCAACGTTGGCCTCGTAAGATACGTCCTGACTGACTTTGCAAGGTAATGCATTGTTATAGGCTGAGGGGTTTAACATTCTATAAGGCATAAAACTTAAAAAAAAAAAAAAATTAGGTGGGAGATCTAAGTTGGGAGAGATCTATGTCCAGTAGTGGACTGATATAGGTTGATGATAGTGAGGTAGGTAAAGCTAGATATTAAATAAATTCATTATGAAACGGCTGGACGAAAATGATACTATCTTTATAAGAGTACACATTGCTTCACACATTTCAAACGTAGGGTGTTTGTTTATGTTTTTATTTGAATAATTTTGATAATACAACACAAGTGTTGTTTATAATTGGGCAACTAATGTAGTTTTTGTGTAGATACGTCGCGCTTCCGTGCAGGTGTTGCGATTGTATCTATTACACAATTTGTCACTTTCCATCTTTATCATAAATTGTACAATATTTATGCCTGCTGTTTAAAATATAATATGATTGCATGCAGTCTGTCGTCTCTAAAAATAATAACACATAAGTTTCTTTCTGTTAAAAAATGTGTAACATACTTGTAATCATTGGTGTATATTGTGTTGACGGCACTTAAATAAATAAATAAATAAATATTAGTATCTTATATTTGTGTTTTTTTGACAGGCGTTACAGCTTGTTGGTAGTAGCCTCTGCCTTCCATGCTGTGGGTCGTGGGTTCGATTCCCAGCACAAAAAAATTAAAGATATTGTGTAAACAAAGATCAAAACGGTGTGAAATGGAATGGAGACAGATGGTGAAGCGGTGAATACTTTTAGGCCGGACCGGACATGACTTATAGATTTTTTGAAGTATTCATGTATCAGATTTAAGTTATTTAGTATTAAGAATTCTGTTATGCTGCCATATTTAATAAATAATAAATTAATAAATCAGGAAGATAATTTTAACGTGTTTAAGGTTTTTTTCGTTAAAAAAGTTTGATTTTAATTTACCTAAAACTATAAAAATGTCTGCCTAACTATTCAAAGTTATATGTACTTACCCACTTTTACTAATTAACATAAAGGTTGGTGTATAACGTTGCTGTATAAATAAGTAATGAATTTGTTTATTTTATCTTATCATGGCTAGTGAATATTAAATGCAGGTTGCACACATGTTATCCACAAACATTTATTACATATTAGCTGATGCCATCGACTTCGTCTTATTTTCGTTATATTTTGAATAATGCACACAATATCTTTATATATTGGGGTAAATACTAGTTAAATTACTAGGACAATAGAATCGATTAAATAATTGCCCATTTAATCTGCAGCTCTAGTCACCAGGAACTGGCAATGAGACTCGACTTCAGTACCTACCTCAAGTACGATTTCGTATGTGCACAAACTCGTACTTGGGTCGCAGGTTCTCAATTCCACTTTTTTTTAATTAGTGTTACGCGAATTCTCCATCAATTATGTTCAAATTTGATGATTCTTCTTTTGTTTGGTAGATTCTTCAGAGGTAGTCCCATAATTAGTAAGATTATAACTTTTTAAAGTAAACTTCAAAAATGTGTATTACTTGTGGGTGATTGAACTCGTTTCATAATTTTTATAAAACATATATTTACTTAATTATTTATCTGTTAACAAGTATGTTTTGATTCATTATGAATAATTTAAATACTGATCTACATTTACCGGAAATCCTAACAATGGCGCGTCATCCGTTTTATAATAACGACAGCTTTGTTTACCTGATATGATTAAAAATATGCAAATCGATGGAACAGGATGTTCATTTGTGTATTAATGTATTTGCATGTAAATTGTATCTGCGGATGTTACAATTTCAAACTGTATAGTTATAACAGCACGCTCGTCAAACTTAGTTAATAATATAAACGAATTGTTGTTATTTCCGTTTGTGTTAATTTGGTTAGAATTGTGAATGTGAAACGCCTAATATTAACAACTGTGTTAATTTTTGCACTTTGTTTTAAAATCTATATTATTTTTACATCATTAATTAGGTTTAAGTAGTAATTACATAAAAAAATGGTTTTTCAAATATTAAATCTAAGACTTATTTAGAAATGAAAGTTTTGTTTTTTAGTATTAATTGATCATAATATTCTTTCTCTACAATGAAATGACTAAAGAAAAATGTAATTTCAAAGTTCCGCTACCTGCTAATAGATGGCGTTAGTAGTCTACTCAATGGACCTACTCGTGTTTATCGCGAGCAGCTGATAGCGTTTCCATTCCGATTGAAATTTTAGAAAAAGTTCAACTAGTGACATATTATATTATTTGCTATAAATTATTAGTTACATTTATTGCTTTATGTAAGTAATTAGTTAACCATATTATTAAAGCCGGGGGTAATTTAAGTATTAATTTTTACTTTTGCAAGAAAATAATGTAAGTACTTACAATATATTTTATATTTAAAAAAAATATTTTGGGTCAAGGACCCATTAGCATTTATAAAATAACATATTTGTGGTATAAGTAGTGAGAAGACGCGTGTCGTCGACGTAGTGCAGAGTGCAAGGAGGTCAGCCTGCAGGCTGCGACTGCACGCCCTCGGCCCGCCCTACGCCCCTCCACTCCCCCCTTTCGGCCAACGCGAGAATATGAACCAACATCTCCATCATATTACAGCCAATCTGGAATATTATGAAGATAATCGTTTATTTACTCTCATCAAAAGGCAACTTATATCAAAATTATAAGTAATAGGTACAAGTAGGTTAAGTATTCTGCTAACAATAGCACTGACAATAAGTTACCTGTTTTGTGGGAGACTGGTGCCTGAAATAGGTAAGATATACCTGTGCCACAGGACACCAGTGCTCCACTCCGCTGATTACATACAATCAAATAGCAATTGAACATGTTTATAATTAACGACTGAGGTAGATCTAGGTTCTGTAATATTATGAAGATCTTGGTTCATATCGAACGCGAGAATATGAACCAACATCTTCATCATATTACAGCAATCTGGAATATTATGAAGGTCTTGGTTCAATAACTATGTACTTTCTATGATTGGTAAAAGTCTCCGATATTTAAAAAAAAAAGTAGTTGAACAAAGATTTTCATCACATTATTGTATTAGGAAGGTTCTTAGGGAAAAATAGATTAATGTTAAAAAAAATGTTCCTATTGCGACTAATCTGCCTATATAGTGAAAGAATATTTATTTATTTATTTATTAAGGCACACAAAACAAAGCACAATCACATACAATTTTGAAAAAGTGAGTTAAAACATAAATTTTGAGCTAGATAGCACTCTAAAACATGTGTACACAGCATGACTATACATATAAGCAGTAGGTAAAGAACTACAAAATAATTAAATATTGAAAAACCAGAAGGTATAGGCGACAAAGGAATTGGTTTACCACTTTTGATGACATCTCCCAGTAACATAATTATTCGCTAAGGATTACAGATTGACAGATTCTGACGTAGCAGTCATTAATATGTCAAGCGAAAATAGCCCTTGATGTTTTGTACGTGCAAATGATATTCAGCCTTAGAGTGGTAAACCAATTTCTTTGTCGCCTATACATTAAGCACTAGTTACAAAAAATAAGTTAACGCGTTTACAGTTCACCCTTTGAGCTAATATCAAACATACATCCATACAATCTTTCTTATAATATTAGTTGGTTTAAAGTCATACCGACGTGATGTTTGTATAAATAGCGGCAAATGACCTGGCACGTACTGGTTTTTCCTTCTGTTACGGTTTCTAAAAATGTATATTTTCACCGAAAGTAACTGTGCCGATAAATTCGTGACAGAAGACGTGCTTAGTGCAAAATTTAATTCTTCTTCTTCTTATCGTGTCGATGCTACAACTACACCCAAAAATTGAATTGAAAGGTTTCGATATAAATAGTTCATGTTTTTAGTATCAAAATCCAGTTTATAATGTTTTAACTTTAATATAGCAAATTATACAAATTATGTTTTTAAATACTTAGATAAAAAATTTCTATGTGTGTGGTAGTACCATAAAAAAACACCCGAATACTTTAATTTTTCTGCAGATTTTTATTATTTTGGTAAACAACCAGACTCATTTTAATAATCAATATTCCAAAATCAAATTTATTGATTGAGAATACTAATTAGTTAAATAAATAATTATATAGCTAACCAAAATCAATAAGTAACTTTTTATCAAAACAATGCGGGTTTAATTATTCAAAAACATGACAAAACTGATGTATTACAAAAACGTTGTTAATGCGTTCATGTATGGAGAAATGATACAATGCTAAAGCCGTATTTAAGAATTAATTACAAATTCGACAACACGGCATTGTTTGTCGGACAGTCGACCACGCGCTTTACACTGCAGGGGTGGACTAAGGGATATATCACAGAATCCAAGGGCCGTAGTTAGCCTCTCAGTACCCCCAGGTTTTGCCCCCACGTTCAGTTTTTATAGTAACTCATCGGTATTCTGTAGCATTTCTTGTAGACTGATGTGTCTGTGACGTTTAATATAGCTCAGTCACATCAGTCCACCAGAAATGCCACAGAGTACCGATGAGTTACAAAGAAACTGGAAATTATTTAAAACCTGGCTAGTTTTGAGAGGTTAGGATACGACCTTGGAAGGCTGAGCACGAATAAATGTGAAAATAACGTATTTAAGATACACTGAGTGCTAACGCTGCAACGTTCGACAGTAAAGCTGATGTTGATGCGCAATGTAGGCATCTGAAATTCTTCACTGATACGTTTACAATTGTCATATTTATTCGTGATCACTCCCTTGGAGTGGACTAAGGATAATAGAACATGTCTTAGGAAATGTTTTTTCGAATTTAAAAACGAAATCCTTATTTTTATATCGAGTGTGAGTAATAATGCAGATTAAGTTAAGTAAGACTGGTGATATGCATTCAATACATACATATGTATATATTTAATTACACTTACACATGTAGTTAATTGTAAAATGTAATTCAACGAATAAATAAACTTTGATTTAAATCTCTACAGGTATTTTATTTTCCACGCGAAAAAAATATTAACAGAATATATCCTTTGCTGAAAAATAACTTACAGCCAAAATCTTTTATTAGTTATACCTCATATAGTATACAACATAAGTTATAATTATAAATAAATAAATAAATTAATTAACTCTCTAATAAATAAATATAAAAAAAAACTTTTCTATCATTATAATGCTTTACGACTGTTTATTACTAGTTTATTTAAACATGCCCCTTAACTAATCCTAACTACACCAATCAATGCCAACCTGGAACGGCCAGGAAGCTTGACGACCACAAGAAACTACTTAATTGATTTCGCCGGTTTAGTAGTCATACTAATTCGATGATAAATATTGAACGGCCGCCTTGTTCTTGCCGTATAGCAGATGGATTTCGATTTTTACAATCTAATTTTATAATACTGGAATGCAAGAGTGTTGCAGACTTTTCCGATTTATCATAGTGAGTTTAGTCAGCCTTAGTATGAGTTTTGTTCGATATGATTTAAAAAAAGTGACTGTGAGAATTTAGCTTTTTCTCGTTACTTGTGTTTCACTTTTCGGAAATTAAATCGAATAAAGCTTAAATTTCGGTTTCTTAAAACTAAACAAGCTCTAATATTTCGATTCAGAGCAACGTTCTTGCAAAAGTCCAGAAATGTGTAGTCTATTTTGGTGAAATATACTTTCTTACCTAACTACTACTAATTATTAAAGTGCACTTCTATTAACAAATAATACATTTTAGTTTCAACATAATATACGTTGTGGTGTAATAAACATAAGTAAAAAAAAAAGGTAGCACTCCGGGAGTGCCGGCAGAAGTGAAAACTTCAATATTAACGTAGTGTTTTCACTTTTAAGTTTTCACTTCAAAAATATAACCACAGACGTCATAATGACAATGACAATCACAATGACACAGACACATTCGCGCAAGCGCCCTGTGCCGCCTAAACAGAGCACACTCAGGCACGGTAGAAAGAGTGGGAGATACTAGTTCCTCTCCCTTCCCCTCGATCTTACGCTTTTTATCAACGTCACGTGACCCTGACGCGAGTTTGAAAGTTTTTACCCACCCAGCGCCGCTAAAGAAGTTTTCACTTCAAAAATAATGGATATGTTATCTTCAAACATCAGAAGAATTTGAAATCAATACAAAATAAATCTCTAAAAGAAACTGAGAAAATAAATTTTCCCATATGAGTATTGAGTACGCACAAAACCTTGGTATTTACAATGTGGCTGAAGCAGGCATTCCGTTACAGTACCTACACAAGTAATTTAATAAACGAGTAAATCCGGTGTAGAAATTAGTTTTTACTCGCAGCCGGGAGCGGAGCGCGGCGGGTGGCGCAAAGCGGGCGCACGTCCATGTTTCATAATTAGCTGCACTGTTATGAATTTTATAAATGTTTCATGCGAGCTACATGGGTAGCCGACAATTAATTAACTCCTGCGCAGTGCTTACATTAATTAGGCTGAGACATGTCATGTGCGTACGTCATACATTAAACATACACGGCCGCGTTCATTCGGAAAATTTGTTATTTGCTGTAACTATTTCATATGATGTACGGATAGAGTATTTTTGGAGAAACTGAGATAAAAAACAATAAAAAAATTAAGTAAAGAACATTTTATGCCGGCCCTAGTGGTATAAAAGCAAGATGCTTGTGCCCTAGATAAGACGACGACCGATGTGGCGCGGCAGGCGAAGGTCCGCCTGCGACGCGGAGGTCGTGGGTTCGATTCCCGCCTTAGGATAAATGTTTGTACGATCTGCAAATACTTATTTCAGGTATTCTGGGTATTTAGTATGTAAAATAAAAAAAATATCTATCTATGTAATGGATTGTATTAAGTATGCCAGTCTTCTAGTACCCATAACACAAGTTCTGCTTAGCTTGGGGCTAGATGATGTTGGGTGGATTGTCCAGCATTATTTATTTATTTTATTTATTTATACTTTAGTTCGAAGTATACGACAGTGAGAAACAAAAGGACCACCCTCGTGAACGATTATACAATTATTTGCGTGGCCTTTTCTTAATTAGGCTTATGATTATTTTATAGTAGCACCTAGGTTGAATTATAGCCATAAAAATTGGTCTGTCTAGAGAATTCATTATTCTCGATTATGACATTTATGATGCTTAATTTGAGCAATAAAATGAATAAAATGATTAAGGTATTTTTGTTTGTTGCAGGATGAGAAATAGTTAAAGTTGAAGGAAGTTTTTTAATAAAATAATTACTCAAAAGGTTTTAAGTATTCTCAAATTGGAAGCCTCAAGGTAGGTGCTGTATTTTTGTTAAGAAGAAGTCGCTGTAAAAATTACCAGAATGTTATTCTTAAAACATGCACAATAAAAATATTTTAAATATAAAATAATAATTAATAAATTCAATAAATAACAGGCGCCTTAACTGCTATACTACTATGTATACGAAACTGATTATTTATCCCTATATCTATATCTATAGGCATAATTTACAAGTTTTTGATATAAAATGCTATTTCTTTATATTTAGTGTGAAAGGCTATTGATAACGCGCGGATATAATGCGAGACTAATAATCTAGTTAATTTGTGTACAGTCACGATTATAGATATTTAAAAGTAATAAAATATATATTTATAATAGATTTTCACTTTTGTATTAAATGCTGGTAAAATAAAACTTTTAAACATATTATAAAGTTATTTTATATTAATACAGCCATCTAGTTCCCACAGTTCAAGGTTTGTTTAATTTGAAACTAGATGGCGTTGTGTGAAACTATTATAAAGCTTGAGTTTGCTTGATATTGATAAAAAATGTTGTAGGACGATAACAACAACTATTACATTTATATTGGAAGCAAATTCATAATGAAAATTATCTTTCCACAAATTAATAAGAATAAACAATTAATTAAAAAATATAATAATATATTTTTTAATTAATTGTTATTTGTTTATTCACATAATTACGCCAATAAACGACAGTAATGATTAAACTGAAATATTTTATTATGATCGGACCACTAAGTTTTACAGCTTTAATTACGTTCGCAAATTATAACTGTATTACCTATCAGTACCTACCCCAAGTACGAGTTTGTGATAAACATAAATATATAAATATTTGTTCCGTAACTACACACGGAACAAATATTTATGTTTATCACACAAACATTTGCTCTGAGTGGGAATCGAACCCACGACCAACAGCATGGAAGGCAGAGCTACTACCAACTGAGCTGTGATGCATGTATGCATCACAGCTTAGTATCATTTAGAATCGTTTTATATTCTAGGTCATTCTAGGTGCCAGTTCCACGCGACCAGAGCCTAGAACAACGGGCAAGAAACTTATCAATTTATATTTATAGTAAAAACATACAACTGCATAAATTCCTGCAAGTTTTCAGAACGCTCATCTTCCAACAAATAGTTACTTCAATAGTCTGTAATCTGTACAATCTTTACAGAAGGGCCTATCCTAGCCTCTCATAACCTGTCAGGTTTTTAAATCAAGTTCAGTTTCAATAGTAACTACTCAGTACTCTGGGCCATATCTGGTTGACTGATGTGACTGAGCTGTACAAATGTATAAATCCTATCAATAATAATGTCACCGACACATCAATCTACAAGAAATGTTACAGAATACTGATGAGTTACTATTGGAACTGAACGTGGTTTAAAACTTGGCAGGTTTTGAGGGGTTAGGATAGGGCAGTATTCGTCGAATGGCAATAGTAAATGTGAGGAATATACCGCACAATGGGTCCCGAAGGTTTGATAAGGTGCGCCCGCGGCGTCCGTCCGCTCTCCCTACGATTGTTACAAAGATCAGTAATTTTCCCATGATCGAAAATACGCTTGGTCGATATTAGAATATACATTGTCTAGGCTCGAGGACGAACGATTATTCAATTATATTGTCAATTCGCTGCGTATTTCCATTTTAAAAATTTGTGGTTGTTACAACTTCTAAAACTTTGTCATGTGTTCTGGGTATATTCTATGTATAATAAAAAAATATCTATCTGCAATGTATTGTATTAAGTATGTCAGTCTTCTAGTACCCAGAACACAAGCTCTGCTTAGCTTGAGGCTAGATAATGTTGTGTGGATTGTCCAGCATGTTTATTTATTTAATACAACATATTATTTTATTTTTGCTTTAGGTTAAAACACAAATGCGAAGACCCAGTCTTATTCAATCAAGGATACGGATCTCTAAAAACAATTGAAGCGCCACCGGTGAAGTTAGGGTTCTACTTAGCAATTAAAAAGGTAAAAAACTCCTTCCGCTGCCAGATAATAGAACTTCAAACAAAGTCATTAGAGTTCAAAATGGCATTATAGAGCTTGCGTTTTGTATCCTTCGAAAGATATATTTGTTTTGTAAGTAAGAAAGCCTTCCACCTATTCAGTGAAAATAAAATGAGAGAAAAAAGCGGATGTTTTAAAGAAAATTAAAAACGGGGAAGTTTTGCCGATCGAGCCTGGTACAATCTACTCCGTGTAAAGAAGAAATTAAAACAACTCTCTTGGATATTTATTAGGCTACTTTTATTACCTTCTTTGCTTTGTTTTACAGGAGCGAATTTAAAAATAAAAAATGCCTAACATTTCTCGCTGATTAACGAACGTGAATAAGTTTAACTTTGCAAAGTCTCTGATTCGCACTTCTATTTTTATACTTAGTCACATACCTGGTCTCTTTAAACATACATACTTGTACATTGCACGTACTTAGTTCAAAATGCAATAGTTGAGTATGAATGTATAATTTGTTCTTTTTAATCTTGAGGTATGAAATGACATGTAGGCTCAGTTGATAGTAGCTCTGCCGTCCATGCTCCCCTGTGGATCGTGGGTTCGATTCCCACCCAGAACAAATGTTTGTGTGACGAATATATCTTCTGTCTGGGTGTTACTGCGTAGGTATTCTATGTAAGGATTTACAAAAAAAAATGTACTTATATAAGTATTCTATCAGCAATCTCGTTCCCATTGTACAAACTTTGCTTAGTTTGGGGTTAGAATGTGATGTCTAAAATGTTCATGAATATTTATTTATTTATTATCCCAACAAGTTTTTAATTTATACAAAGTTGACACAACAGGTAATTTCTTCAAAATCGTCTTAAAATATTGACATAATTAAAATTATCATAACAAAGACGATGTTGCTCCTGCAAAACAAAATATTATTTCCCCTGACTTATTTTTTTATCTTAATATATTCAGTTTCGAGCCATACCTACATAAACTTAAGCAGTGATAATTTTGGTGTCATAAAAGTGTTTTTTTGTAGATATTGTAAGTTTATTGCTGACATCCGCTACTAAAATTGTAATTTCTTCGAAGGTATGCGTTTTTGTAGTCAAGACCGTTTATTGAAAAAGTTTGATTTGAATTGATAAATGAACAACTATATATCAATTCTAATCAAACTATCTATGAATTGATATAATACAAAGATAACTAATATTGATGATAAATTAAGCAAAGCTTGTACTATGAGATCTAGATTGCTGATAGAATACCTACTTATAAACACTTTTTTAGTAAAGACATACATAGAATACATACTTACACCAAAACACAGATCAAATATTTGTGTTCATTACACAAACATTTGCTCTGGGTGTGATCGAACCCACGACCCACAGCATGGAAGGCAGAGCTACTACCAACTGAGCTGTGACGCCTGTCAACTTCCCCAAGAGTTGTACAGATTGATATCACCAGAGTTATTTCATTGAGGTACACATTTAAAACAGATTTTCGTTATGGGGCCGTGTTATTTTTGATTATTTATCAAGTTGGGATAACCATAAAACTTAAGATGCCTTTAAAAATCTGATTATAAAACAAGTTCTTTGTTCCTATTTTATAAATCGTGATGACGGTCCTTTGAAAGGCCATAATGAGTATTGATTTAAATTACTCGGATTAAAAATCTGGGAAAAATTATAACGAGTCGATGCCGCCATCTGTTTGTTTTTGAAAGGAATAATGTGGACATTCCACTGAGACTACTTAGTTATGTAACCGGCTAGTACATTGCCAATAACATCGCATCATGCCTAGACGCAAGCTTGCAGTCTTGCACCTGCGGTCGGTTGCTTATCTCTGCCACCCACGCGTCTGTGCCTTGTGGCTCTTAGTTAGTAAGTTTGTTTTAATCATTCGTCTAGAGGCTAACCTTTGCCTCTGACGTCTCATTTATTGTAACTAATTTCAATGAATTAAAGTTTTCATGAAATAAAGTTTAGTTTTTTAAAACATTCTCCACGTTCCCGTAACTTTCACTGGCGCAGCCGGTAGGATTTTCCGAGTTTTCCGCGGAGTATATCTCGAGTTTTCTCGAGTTTTCCGACGGATCGGATCTGTGCGAACCAAACAAATTTGTGAAGATATAAGGAGAGCGAACGAGCATAATGGTGACTGGCTGGTGAGTAGAATTTTTGCCATCCTTTCCTTTCCATTATGCTTATATTATTGTTTTGTTATATTCGGAATCAAACTTTTTCCATTATAACGTTTTCTGGTTTCCTATTGTAGGGAATTAAAAGTAGTGTAAGTTGATATTAAATGCATACAAATCTGTGTTTAATATAATTAGTGATTATTTTTCACGCAAGTAGAGACTTGTAGAGTAAATAGAGTAGGTATTTAAATGCATAGAATCTGTGTTTAAATATATTAATAGGTGATTATTTTTCACTTATTATATAAAATATTAGAGTAAGTATTTAAATACATAAAATCTGTGTTTAAATTTATTAATAGGTGATTATTTTTCACATATTATATAAAATATTAGAGTAAGTATTTAAATACATAAAATCTGTGTTTAAATTTATTAATAGGTGATTATTTTTCACATAAATATTATATTAGAATAGGTATTTAAATACATAAAATTTGTGTTTAAACTTATTAATATGTGATTATTTTTCACAGAAATAAAATATTAGTGTAGGTATTTAAACACATTAAATTTGTGTTTAAATTTATGAATAGGTGATTATTTTTCACAGAAATAAATTGTTAGAGTAGGTATTCAAAATGACGACAGCAATTGTAGTTCTAAAAGAAATTGTGTGCATTATACCAATTTTTTATGGCAACAAACGCCATTTAAACTTATTTATAAGAAAATGTGACTATAATGCAAAGCAAGATCGGTATGTATTAACTGATCTTAATTTTATATATGTTTAGTAAATAGTCGTGCATCTTTTGTCAATGAATTTATTGGCAGGGGATGTCAAGTCGATTACGTACGGAATACCACTATCGTAAAACTCCGGCAGTTGGTTCCGTTTTCGATATTTAGATATAAAATAGGATTAGTGAATTACCTTAGGTTGTTAATTAAGGCAATCTCAGGTAACCTTGGTGACGCTGACGCCATTCGATATGATTCTCTTATTTCGCGAATCGACTCGAAGGTAATGCATATAGATAAAATTATTGATTACTTTGATCACTATAATTTTGCATAGCTTTGTGAATAGTACAGAAACATTACATGACAATTAATTAATATTAGACTAGTGATTGAAAGTTATTAAAGAATTAATAAAATATCAATAATTCAAAGAAAACACATGTCTCTACCTAACTTACGTGTTATGTTTGATATACGTTCGGAACAATCTACGTAATGTTTAACGAAATAGAAACCGCTTAATCAATAAGTAAAGTATCTGTACTATATTAGTCTATAATAAATTCAACCGAACTGTTATACGTATTGAAATCTATAGAGCAAGAAAATAACTTAGTATATGAGAGTAACTTGTTAAAATTAGAAAAACTTATGTAAAAGTAAACCAGATAACGTTCTTATTGGAAGTACTTGCACTTACAGATAAAAACATTAATAAATTATTTTAAAATTTAATCATTATTGATCTTTAAAAATGCAGTAACAAAACTGTAATAGTTTTTCCCGATTTCCCATACCTCTTGGTAAAAGATTCGAAGTACCTGCCGGTCACTAAGGCGTGCGAGAAAATTGCTGCGGATAACAATCTCCTATGCGATGGCGACGACGTTTCCTATACTGACCTGTGCAGAGCAGCTTCTACATATAGTTCCAGACGGATCAGACCGTCACATCATCACAAGTGCAAGTTTGCAGAAAATCTTCAGATTATGATTACCCTGAAAGTAACTCTACCGGAGTTAAAGTCCATAAATACGACTTCTCTAGCTACCACCAACATCAAAAACATTAATCCGGAGGCTTTGAAGCATTTTTCGCGAATCCTAAACCTAAAGAAAAGTGTGTTTGTGAAAGTGAAAATGATATCAGTGGCGTAACGGTTAAAAGTGTTAGTTGTTATTGTATTTAGTTTTAATCATTGCTTTTATTGCGTTTATTGTTTATCATTTTATGTTTATGCGAAATGATCGGATCGTAGCTTCCGCTAGAACCGATAATTTCGCTCTTAAGGAGGGAGGAGTTATGTAACCGGCTAGTACATTGCCAATAACATCGCATCATGCCTAGACGCAAGCTTGCAGTCTTGCACCTGCGGTCGGTTGCTTATCTCTGCCACCCACGCGTCTGTGCCTTGTGGCTCTTAGTTAGTAAGTTTGTTTTAATCATTCGTCTAGAGGCTAACCTTTGCCTCTGACGTCTCATTTATTGTAACTAATTTCAATGAATTAAAGTTTTCATGAAATAAAGTTTAGTTTTTTAAAACATTCTCCACGTTCCCGTAACTTTCACTACTTACTATTTTAAATCTAAACAACAATATGTAGAAATAATACTTAATTAGACTAAAGAATACTCGTACTTCTTATAAATATGTCGAGTTTCTTAATGATGCTTAAACTAATATGTAAACCTAAGAACTAAGATTTTCATGAATTTACTTGACTTGTTTTCTATTAGGTAATTGATATTTTCTAGAAGAAACATCCAGTCCATGTTAATACGTGCATTAACATCAGTTTAGCAATAGTAGAGGTTTGGTGTCTAGACCTATTTTTATTCACCTATTAGGGCCTAATTTTTTCTCTATGCAGTCTACAGAACCCTAAAAAAGTGCAACCTTTTCTGAATCAATCGTTATAAACCATGTTTGTTTATGACTTTTCCATGCCATAAATTGTGCTGTATCCATGTTACGTCCTTCCTTATTTTTTATAGAATAATGAAGCAGACATTTTTATAACAAAGGTCCTTGGCCGTGCATCTTGATCTTAATGTTATCTCTAATAGGCCAATAAATAAGGAGTAACGTGCGAGCTTCGGCGACACGTACACGCCAAAGGCTTATTAAAATAAAAAATAATGAAAACGATCGCTGTTCACAGCATAGCAGCGTCTCTTATATTCATATTTTAATGGCTGACCTCACTCATTAAATTCCTCCTCTTATACGGGGTTAAATTATTACAGCGATTTAGTCTGTAAAGGTAGGCGTAAAATGTAAACATTCACGTTTTATCAATTCGCGGAAATCCAAGATTTTAATTCAATTTTTAAAACATATTGGTGTCGTTAGTCGCCTGGGTACCATGGAATGAAATGTTACAAGGGTATCCTTTAGGAGATAATGTTAAAAGCAATATAAAGTTAGGTTTTACGATAGGACAATCTGGCTTATGAATGAAATGTAAACAGCCGCAATGAAATGATATAAATGATAGTGGTCCAGCGCGCCGCGGCCGGGCCCGCGCAATCGGCGCGCGGCATCTAGCGCTGCGGCCGGCCCGTACCTTTTATGATGTCCCATTCATTTATTGAAATATTTCAACTGATTCTCTCATTTTTATACTCCCAGAACCATGCACAAATAAGAGTTTTTATTTTAATATACGAGTAGGTACCGAGTTGGCTTCGTCACCTCGCGTCGGAAGGTTGCGTGCCCTCAGCGGCCGTTTGTGATGTGATGATAATATTTAAAAGATAACGAGATAAGATGTAACTCGATATTTATACAGAGACCGTCCTGTCTATTATGTTTAAAAATATCGAAATATTTATCATACATTTGAGAGTTGATAATAAGATTTGTATCTTACAGTAAGAACGTGCAACCTATCATTTATTAAATAAAACAATTTAAGAATGACAAACTGGAAAATATTATGTAATGTACTTACATTACATAATATTCCATAGTAAAGGAAAACGTGGTAAACTGGCAATAGATTCGAGAACAAAATACATGTCTTTAAATAGAATTAAAACGCTGTTAGTTTTTAGGCATAAAATTATTTTAACATTTTCAAATAAGGTTTACTATGTAGGACATTTGTCTAGCAACCCTCAATATACGGACTATGTAGGTATATGTCGTGGATATAATGCTGGCCACAGACGATCCTTCCTATCGTCCAATCGGCATGATACTGCAGGCTGGATCCAATCTGCAGTATGTCCATATACACCACACACGATCCAATCTATCGTCCAATCTATCGTCCATTCTATCGTCCAATCTATCGTCCAATCGGCAAGATAGTGGCCACAGACGATCCTTCTTATCGTCCAATCGGCATGACACTGCAGGCTGGATCCAATCTGCAGTACGTCCATATACACCACACACGATCCAATCTATCGTCCAATCTATCGTCCAATCGGCATGACACTGCAGGCTTGACGACGATTATGGCTTTTTGCTTTTGACAGCGTGATTCATGTCGGATTTTGAAAAAATTTTCGACGGATTCGGATAGAAAATTGCACAAATAACAATGCTTTTTAATTTGAGCTCAATCGGACTGCTGGAAAAAAAGTTGGAGGCGATTACCTAAAGAGGGGGGACGAAAAGGGGGGATTTCGGATTTTTCTGGTACTAACCCCCCTTGTTTAGTCGATCTGCATTTTTACTTTTTTCAATTTCAAAGCCCTTCTTACGAACTGAACTGCCAATCGCCCACAGCCACACACGGTCCAATCGGCAGTATCCAATCGATGTGATCAAGCCAAAAGAATTGAACTGCCAATTGCCGTCCATTCTAACTGTCATGCCAATCCACGGTCCCACACACGGTCAATTCTAACTGATCCAATCAGTAGCGTCATGCCGATTGGACGATAGGAAGGATGGTGTGTGGCCAGCATTACACTTCTGTTTAATCAAACTTAAAAGTGCTGTAAAAGATTCTAAAAACTGATAAGGTTCCATTGAAATATTTGTGACCAACTAGACAGGTTTGAAACAAATTGCATTGAATTCCGGGAGCGTCTGACGCATGCAGCTCGGCATTTTTCATAGCGAGGTGTCAGGGACGGAGGCGAGGGTCAAACAGCAAGTGATCAGCGTAACAATAACAATTAGTTTTTTTTTATCTCGGCTACAATTAGTTGGGTCGGGCCGGTAGCGCCGCCCGCTGGGCCCCCCGCGGCGACGTGAGCCCTTCTCGACCCGAACACGCTCCCAAACGCAATATTTAATATCTTAATAACCGTTTAGGGTATTTATTATGCACTCTGAATAATTATGCGTTTTGTTGTGACAAAGTTATTACAGATTATCGCGAGGATGAAGCGAGAACAAATTGCAAGGCAGGAGTAGGTTATGACCTATTCATTGACGTGTTTGATTGTAATAAATTGCATTTTCTTTTTCTTTGTTGACCCCAATTATTCAATATTAAAATAATAATGTAAATAGGTATTCGTTAATTTTAATGAACAGGTACGGATCAAGGTTATCAACCAAATCAAATTAATAGCGTCTCAAGAATGGATGTCACCTAAAATTAATGGCATGACCCCGTAATGACAAATGTTTGTTGGCAGGGGTCGTTAATGGCTGTAAAGTTCAGCAACGGTTAAAGTACGCAAGAGTTGTGGAAGTCGCAGGCACGAGCCATCTCTGCATGGCATTACATTGGTTATTGAGTGCGATTTGGGCAAGCGGTCTCAATACGAGTACATGCGTCTGATTTACGAGACGTACGTGTGCCCTTTGTGCTCCAGCTAACTAATGGACGGACGCTCACAGACATTTATGTAGATTGATTGTATAAATTTTATTCACAATGTTAATACAGTAACAGATTTAGATGTCATTTAAAAATGGCGCTCTAAAGTTGTGCAATTTAGGCCGTGGATAATGGATGACGAATGGATAGTTTCTATAGGCTCGTGCCGAGGTGGGGCCGATTGTGATGTTTGCTCCACACACGGCATGTTGGTCAATCTATTCTGAAATAGATATTGGCGGTGATAAATCAGCCATACCATCCCAATGACCATGATACGCCAAGATTTATACAGAACGGCAACGTAAACAATGCGCTTAGTTACACTCTCCCTCACATCACACTAGAAACAAAAAAGAGGTTTATTTATTTTACAAATGCCAATATTTTATCAAGATTATAAGATTTATAAAAAAAATAGACTTATAACTAAATATTATTCCCAAGGCATAGGAAAAATGAAAGGAACTCGGCTGCATTCCTGATATCCCAAGGATAATGTGTAATATCTCAATAAAAAATGTATACAAAACGTTTAGCTACGCCTCGAAGGACCCGGACAGTATGAAGTTGCCTAGTCATGATATCGACACGGATAAAACGTTGTTAATCAAAAATTTTAATGACCACTGTACAGAAATAATAACTTTTCCACTACCAGTATACGGTAGCCTAATAGGATAATACACACTTGATACTTTCAAAACATTAACGCATTTTTAAAAGCGTATTTATCCAGTTTTCATAGAGATATAATTTTTTGTCGATATTATTTTGGTGTTTTATTTGCGTATATGTATAACTTTTAGTCATCAGGATGTTCAAATTTAAAAAAATGTAAGTATGTATATAAATATAAAACAATGGGTATTATGATATTTTGAACGACTTCTGTTCTTATGCGTGCAATAATAGATAATAAATTAATTAAAATAAAAAAATGTGATGATTCGATATGCATATACCAGATTGTGTTTCAGATCATTTTGACTACTCCAGACGCCCATATTATTTGACGTTAACCGTATCTCATTAACATTAAGTATGTGTGCTAGTGGCTATTGGCAAAACTTGTTTAAAAGATTCGGTAAGAAACCAGGCTGATACAGACAACTAGAAATATACAGGGAAGGATTCATCATAACACCACAGACAAGGTGCTTATCTTACTTTCGAGCGTAGTTCGCCATGATACCTATGCAAGAAGAGGGACGTTTAAAATGTTGAAAGTATCAAAATAGTTGTTGATTACGTTGTATTTGTCGGTCACGGATCGTGGCGACGCGAGACATTTCGGCATTCATTCTCATTGTGATAATATTGACTGGTTCCGATGCGGTATCAAACCATCCTTATTACGTGCCTCTGTTTTTCAGAGAAACTGTTTTTTTACTGTCAAACGACCTGATAATTTAGGGAAGCATTTCAAGCATAACATATTATTTGTTGAATAGCTGGAAAAATTTGACCTTTTTTTAATTAAAAATATTGAAGGCCAGTATTCTCTAAAGTAAAGTAAAACATTTGATCAAGTGCGAATCGAACAACGCATTAAAAAGGTTTTAAGCCTGTCTTATAAAATTGCTCTTTTATTATAATTTGAATCGTTTTTATAATGTATGTTCATGACCTGCTCAAAAAGAACTAGTTCCTGGTAGTAGCCACTGAGAAATATGTTTATACAGTAGGTATTGAGGTAGGTACCTTTTTTAATCCGTATAGCAGATAAAGTAACAAAATCTAAGCCCTAAAGAAATTAGTCGAAATTGAATAAGTTAATGCAATTATGAAATAATTCTTTAATAGTATTTCGTAATGAAAAGATTCCGATGCATCAGGCATGGTGCTAAGTACTGGTGCTAAGTACTAAACCGTTCGACTCGATATTAAATTTACAAGTATCGATACTCGAAGGAAATCACTGCACATCAATTGGAAGATGTATTGTTGAATTGTGCTTACTAGCGCTAAAGATAAAGTTGGTATTCGCGTGAGTGTTTTTTTTTATGTGTACGAGTGTCTGGCGATGCCCAGTAGCGCGGTGTAATCGATTAGGCACGGATGAATATCGAATGCGGTTCGATTATGTGTGGACAACGTGAAGAAGCCCGTATCAGACATATTTATTTCCTTTTTATTATTTAACCACTTTTTTTAATAACATTATATTTTGTGAACTTTATAAATATATTCACGGACAAATCACATCACAATCACACTCTAGTCACAAACTAAGCAAAGCTTTTACTCTAGGAACTAGATTGATAGTAAAATACGTAAATATTCTTATTGCATATATATACATAGAATACATAGTAAATAACATCCACATACAAATATTTATATTCATCACACAAAAATTTGCTCTGGATGGGAATCGAGCCCACGACCCACAGCATGGAAGGCAAAGCTACTACCAACTGAGCTGTGATGCCTGTCAACTTTGCAAATTTTAAATATTATGACAAAGCTACTTACCTACAACAGCGCACGAAGTATTATTTGGGCAAAAACTAATATTACCTACCTACGTCTAGTAAGTCTATTATTCTTGATCGAATAAGGTAGAGTAGGGTCAGGTGTTTGATGAAATAAAATAGACAGTTCTACTTACAATATTATACCTACTATGCCATTTGTTTATGTGTGATAGCGGCTCCCACTTATTGAATTATTTTAACGTTACTCGTTGATTGACAAGGTAACTATTTATTCAGGCAAAGAAGATTCACGTAGCGGACGTTACGCTATTGAGTACAATTCAAAAAAATGACTGTCACGTACTCAACAAATTATATGGCTCAAGGCAATCATTCACTTCTCAAAAATCATAAAAAGTTGCCCATCTAGGGTAAAATGGATATCTCAGTCGATCGTGATGCTTTTATTTTTAAAACTTAGCCATCCAATAAATGAGTTGAAAAATTAAGCACGCTACTCGATTTCGATAGACAGTAAAATTTGGACCGAATGACGAGGCAAAAATTACTATTGTATTAAAATTACTCTTGTTATAAATCATTTCCCGATGCACAAAGTTTCGAATTATCGAAATGCCGGTATTTGTGAATGATTTGAATAGGCGATTTAGTTTTGGTTTTGATGTAGGCAGTTATACCTACGCTAATAATGGTGAGGCGCGGCCGCCGCGCTCCGCTGCCGATCTCATTGTGTTCTATAATAAATGGCAACAACAGGTGAATAACTAATTTCACTCATAAAATTAGCTCTCCATGGGTGGAGTGCAATATTTATCTGTCGACAGCATCCGCTAGTTTATGTATAGACTATAACCGTGACGGCTCTATTCAATGGAATATGACTCAACATTTTGATTCAAATTCGATATCGATACTTTTCATTTTAGACACGATGCGATTAACATGATCACGCTTGGGAAGAGTAAATGAGTTTCAAATAAGTTCAATTTTACGGTTCAGTTGATATTATTATGAAAATGAGCAGATACTTCAGAGCTAAATGGAAAGCAAATAGTCTGTAAAGTATTCCGAAACAGTTTGTGTCGATATTAAATATGCAAAACTCGGAATGAAATATTTGATGCGGTCGGTGCCATTATATAAATGGAATTATTCATGGAGGCAGACGCCGGAAAAAGCCAGTGAAATTCGACAATTCATTTGTTTATGCGACTGTTGCGGCTTGATCGCTATTTCATGTAACTCGTTATTAAATATTTGCGACTATTTCCGAGGCGCAGTAATTGGGTTAACGATATGTGTCACTCTTTATTTTATAACGTCGGAATTAAATTCGTTTGCGGAGAATGTAGCTTTATGAAAATACATGCAAATATTTAGCTATACGGCCCCGGCATGGTGGCTTCCCCGTGCCTGGCGGGTGGCGGATCTCCCCACAAGTGTTCAAAGCGGGCGAAACGACTAGTCAACCCTTTGCCGCTCACTCGCTCGTGAAATCACTCAAATACTAAATATTTTAATCTGAGCAGATAACGAGCTCACAATTCTATTAGATGAAACGGCTATGTGAGGCTAAGTACGTCGGCGTCGCGTCGGCGTCACGCCCTTGCTTGCACTTGCCACAGGGCGTATTAAGTATCTACGCAATAAGTATGCATCTATAGGTACAGCACGAATGTTTGCAATTTTATAACTGTTGGATCAACCAGATTTATTATAGTTTTTGTTTTTTATTTACATTATTTAATTTATATGTATTTACATGTTTTTTAATTAATTTACATTATTTTTTTATTTACATGTACTTACTGGCTTCTTAATTAAACGAATCGTCTTCAATTTTATTTAAACTTTTGTTTTTTTTGTATGAGTAAATTCTCGTTCTAAATATAGTATAGAAATGAGTAAAAATAACAGTTAAATCCGTAACTCTATCCATAGTTCACAAAATCGAAGAAGCAATTGTACCCAAATATGCCCCTAACTTCACTTTATTTTAAAAGCATGTATAAATATATCAAGGCAAGCAATAAAGCTATCAAATATTTAGTAATCCGAGGCGGTGAGAGCGTCGCCTACCCCTTCTGGAGCGGAGCTCATAAAATAAATTGAAATAGTCGCGCCGCCCCCCAAATTAAAATATTCAAATGGGACGCACGCGCAAGAAAATTGAAAATTGTCGTCTATCGCCCGCAAATGAAACCTATAACTTCTCACGTACACTGCGGGCCATAAAAAGATACACATAACGTTTGTTCAATAACATAATGAGTCAGGCTGACGATCTTCTAAATGTCACTAGCAATGACAGCTCGCTTTGACATAAGTACCTACCTACTAAAAGACTAGAAAGACCTACTTACATTTAGCATTGGATGTATGATGATCGATTGTATTAATCTATATTATGTCACTTAACCTTAGTGCATTCCTACCTCTTTATTAGGTATTTTTTACTAATCTATAGAGTTACCATAATTAGATATACTCATCTTCTCCGACACGATTACGTTTTTAATTTTATAACGCAAGATTGTCCAAGAAATATGCCGAGAAATAATAAAATGATATCTGTTTTTTTTTTGCACTGCATTGCACTTGAATATACAAAGCACCAGTTTAGATATGCCTCCAAATAATGCCATAAATGGTCTTCATTTTTATGACTGCAATTTGGTTCAGATAAACTGAATTAGTAAGTAGTATTTGTTTTATGCAAGAATGGTTTTAATAGATATCGAAGTAATAAAAGATTTATTACAATTTTATTTATGCAAAGTGGAAGGGATCGGTCTTGAATATATTTTTATTGTCGATGGCTATAAAAATATTTGGATGCATTAGGAACAATATAAGTATTTAAACTTTTTCTGAATCACCCAACATTAAAATACTCATCGAGTGATTTCCAAGAGAGTGATGAAGTTGGTTTGAACTACCAAACCGGAGATAGTTAAGTTTTATGTGGTTTTAGTCCAAAAACAGGAAAATCGAAGATCATTTCTGGAGTGTTTCTGTCTCACTACAAAAATAACATCACGTTTTCCATCACCGTATGACAACTGACATTTCACACATAAGTATTCTAAATAATAAAAATCATTGGTGCCTATCAGTTGCCAACTCACGATCTTTAGGCGTGGCTCTAATAATTAATTGGGTAGGTTATATTTAGGTAAGTATACTAAATTTAATATTTTTTTTATATAAATGTATATACGTCTATTTGTATATCTAGTTAGAAGTAGGTGTGTATGTAGTGTGTGAATAAGTCACAGATAGTTCGTGAGAGAATAGGGGACCCTCCGCAACGGCTTCCGTTGTTTTGCGGCCGACGCTGATTTTGCGGTTTCATTTCGCGTAACTTGATAGAGACGTGTTGTCTCGTACATCCTTGTAATTCACCGCTAGTGAAGCACTTCATCGATAACCTAGGTAAGTAGGTTCAACTCATTTACAATATGTGACCTAAATATTTTTAAATGTCAGTGAGTACGTCGTGGCGAATATAGTCGTAGCTAAGTATTAGTGAGACAAAACGTGTTGAATAACAATACACAAAACACGTTTTACATTTCTGCGTTCGCCTTTAAAATAAATTCATAGTTCCTGCTAAATCGTATTAAATACAGATAAAGATATAGTTTGACTAGGTATCGATAATATTGTTATCGATAAGAAGTATCAGTAAATCACATCAATTATCGATAAAATGTCGTGTTACAAGGGTGCGGGTAGCGACATTTAACAAGTACAAAAGCGATCGCCAGCGTCCGGCGTCCGTGCAAGCGATACCCTGGGAACCAGCCGTCTTCCGCCGGCCGGTGTTGGTACATTTACACTGAGAAAAATGTCATTTTGGCATAATCATAAAATATCGTGACGTTGGTTTAAAATAGATGCGTTGTCTTATAATATGTTGATAATAAGTAAATATTACGCTAGAACTGAAATGTGTTAAGATGGAATCGAATGTTTTGGGTAAATAATGCAATATTATGATACTTGTCATCGTAAAAATTTGTAATTATGAAATAACATTACCTTCTTCAAATAATAACACAATGTAATAGAAAATGGTCCACTGTCCCATAAATTAGTATGATAATTATAAATAAGATTCTAATTAAAAAACACAATGACAGTCACCGTAATATAAATAGATTTCATAGTTTAATATGAGGAAGTATCCTCTAAAAATACGATGACCTCCCCCTAATGTACTATATTAAATTATAATGCTTTAGACTTAAATTTTTAAAGTAAGCATCATTTTTTAATATTACAGTCATATTATTTTATGTGAATCCTATGATAATACGATTAAATAATCTCATATTTTTAGAGTAAGCATCAAAGTTCAATATTATAGTCATATCATTTTATGAGTATCCTACTAAATTATTATTACAGAGACCCATTTATGAGTAG
The DNA here is from genome assembly GCA_932527185.1 of Ecliptopera silaceata. NCBI lineage: Eukaryota > Metazoa > Arthropoda > Insecta > Lepidoptera > Geometridae > Ecliptopera > Ecliptopera silaceata. The sequence continues at coordinate 7,108,946 of OW052192.1, forward strand.
CATCTAACATTTGAATGATGTCCTACAAATTTATGGTGACGGCATTATTTAATGTCTCCCTCTCTCATTTCATTCCGCCGCCGCGTCATTTCGTTCGGTCGGCCTGGTCGGCCATTTGTATTTCACCGCTACAGCCGGCGCACGACTTACGAGTCTCAGAATTAAGTTTAATTTTACAATTTTTTTACATTCGTATTTTTTATTCTTCTTTTATAATAAACTACAACAATTCCATTAGTGCTAGTGAACGTGTGGATAATGGATATACCTACGCGTGATCTTTTAAAGAAGTGGAATTTGGAACGCTACATCGACCGTTTTGAATGTAAGTTGTCAAACCTGCATATTAAGTTTCTAGCATGAGCTCACACATTACATTCACACATTCTAATTTCCAGCAAGAATAGGGTCAGAGTGTCGTCTTAGGGGCACTATGAAAAAATACTTTAAAAAATTTCGCGACCAATTTCAAGGTTATACATAACCTAACTTAAGGATCCCTTCCACATGGTTTTACGACAAACGGTTGGTCGGAGACAAAAACACCAAGACACTTTTAGCCTTTCTAGGTGTTACATACCTACTATAGAATCGAGAAAATAAACGATTTGCGAAAATAACACTTTTTTGACCGCTGTACACTCCAACCAAGAATAGTCTTGTCGTATGGTACCTACCTAGATATACGTTCATATTTATATTAAACACTAGATTCGATGTGCAACTGCAACCCAAAAAAAAAACAAATAGGTACCAACCTACATTTTATAAAGTCGATGCGACGTAGTGCATTTCACAGCTGCAATCAGGGCGTTGTTAAATTTACCTATTTTTTCAGCTGAAAGAATTGATATCGCAACAATGCAGATGCTTTGTAAACAAGACATACATAGTATGTTCCCTCAAATAGGGGACAGACTCCGATTTGAAGCAGCTTTGGCCATGTTAAAAAGTGACCAACCAAAAGATATGGTTTGTTTTCATGTTAAATTTTATTTAAAAAAAGTAAATTTTGTTTTAAACTGTGCTTACACATGCTTTGGGTTGCTTTAATGCACATTCTCCTACATGTAGGTAGGTATCTACTTATTAACTTTTATTTAAAGTCTTCTTAGGATACCTAACAATTTAACCGGTGCAGTATTTATTTAAAAGTGGAATAAAATCCTAACTTTTCATCAGTCTTTTTAGTTTACCAACTAAGTACATTATTATTAGATACCTTTTTAAACTTCTTGTTCAATTTCAGGATAACTCCTACAATTCATCACTCTTTGAAGAGGTGCTGAGGAATGACTTGTTAACTAGTCTACCTTGTAACTTAGAGCCTCTGCCACCCTGTGAAGGACTGCAAAGCTCAATCCTCAACCAAGACTGCGAAGCAGGACTTAACCAGGAAAATTTGGTAAGTTATGCAAAATTGTAGAAAAGTACTCGTACTTACTGTTTTTTGGTTCAAGAGCAATATGTATTAATTTGTAATTACATCCATACTAATATTATAAATGCGAAAGTAAGTCAGCTGGGCAGGACCTTTTCACATTTTCATACCTAAGACACTGAACCGATGCAAAATTTGGTATAGACATTCTTTGAGACCAGGATCAGTCCTGATCTTGATCGATTAGTTTTTATCAGGGCCGGATCAAGGGACGAGGGCAGGACCGTTTACACCTGCAATGCTGAACCAATTACTAGTAAAAAAATATAACACTTCCCTTGAGTTAACTCCGGCTAGGGCTACCTATAGCCTGTTAGTTAACGGTCGCACTCAGACACATTTAGTGATTATTTCAACGATTATTGAGGTTAATTGACCGTACATACTCATATTATCACACCTTTTTGTTACATGTACTATTATAACATTGTCTCAAAGTAAATATTATTTTAGGATGGTGACATACTGGTGATACCACTGGACTCGTCGTCGTCAGTGGGCGAAGCAGTTAGTCAAGAGTCCACCGGGAGCAATTTAGTAAGTTATTGCCTATTATCCTGTACTTTTGATATGGAATTTAAATTGACATTCAATATTTTTAAACTGCCTCGATGGTCGAGTGGTGAGTAGGAGCTATACTGTCACAAAGATCAGTAATATATTTGGAGTTGGTGACAGCTATAACTAACAACTAAATTCATGATGCCTAGACTGGCACCGACTCCAACTGATCATTATACTGAATGGAAAGTAGATATTGAACCTGTATTTTTAACATTTTAGTGTCATTTTTTTTTAACTTTTACCTTGCATATTTAGTTTGTAATGCCATACTTATACTATTTGTGTTTCAGGTGAATGTCATACTGAATTCATCAGTCGAGGGAAAACAAATAATAGCAATTGGGCAGAAAACGGGCGCCTTACCCTCAAGCGTGCGTGGACGTTTATGCAAGCTGCTTATGGAGAAGCTCATTACGGCCGAAAACCCGGTACTTCTGACAGATTCGCAGTTGCTTGCTACATCCTACGACATTGGCAGATTATTTAAAGAGGAGTCACCACCCCTATACTACGCGCCGTACCTGCCGGCTGATGCTTACCAGGCTAAGCGCAATATCTCTGGCTGGTTAGTCACCGCCAGAAGGGCTCGACGGCAGCATTTAGTTTCGTTGGGCCTTATTGAAAAGCCCAAGTCACGTTCTCGCTCCAAGTCCAATCCTAGGCTAGACACCCCTCCACTCGCTGGAATCGACCTAACCGGACTTAAAGAAGGTAACTCCTTTTCAAGAAATTTTATGTTTTCAGATTGAATTAAATTATCAAGAACAAAATTATTAAGAAAAATATCTGAATTAGTATAAATTTTCGTTACAAATTACAAAATATCTGAATCTAAGAACCGTTATTGTTATTGTACTAATTATTAATCGTTTTAATTTTTGTGTGCAGGTGAAGTGGAGGACGTAGCGTCAGCATTAGAGCAGCTGTCAAGTCCTTCAGCTGGTCCGTGGCAGGAGGTCAGTACCCTGTGGCGGGAGACGGTGCGAGCTCGCCTCCGGTACTTGTACTACGAGGAAGGGACATTACAGGAGTACTTCAATAAGTATCCTATCCTGAAGTCAAGTGATGGATGGCGACTCCTGACGTATGACTACGAAGCACTGTTCCCTGATAAATCCGGGGGCCTCGACGCCTTGGATGCTTCATCGGAAAACATACTAAAAGCTGCTCAGCAGAAGCATAACACCACAAAGGACTCGTTTCTTCGTCGAAAAATAGCTGATACATTGGCAATTTGTGACGGTAAGGAAATGATTCTGTTATATAGTTCTAGGTGCTCGACCTTCCTGGGTTGGTGAACCCGTTATAAAATATATAGACAAAAAAGAATTTAAAAATTATCTAACATGGTGCAGTCGTTCAGAAGTAACGGGCGGACGGACACACATTTCGGCAATTCATTTTTACTTATATAGATAGATTTTATTTTGTTCTGATACTTTTCCCTATTTGCTCAGTTAATGATGATGTGTTGTGTCAAATATACTATTATTATTTTCTTTCCAGATGAAGAACCGGAGACAAAATTAATAGCAGCGATATTGCTACTCGGCTGTCTCTTTAATATTCCTCCTGCCCGCCGATCCAGAAAAGACTGGCAAGCTTCACGAGCGGAGATATTGGATGGATTTGTGACCATCGTGGATGATGACGCAGACGTGCAAGTGGTAATTGAGGAGCGTCGCCAAAAGCTTCAAAAACTAGGTATTAACCTCCAACCATTTATAATTTGGTGCCGCCAGTCAGGTGTCTCCTTCACAATATGTGACAATACGTTTTACAAGTTCACAAAACTAACTGAGGCTGTTGATGTGACTTTTAAAATATTTCATGCTACTGCGGCTAAATATCCTACTGAAAGCTATAACATTTGGCTTATTATCCAAATTGGTTTTTACAAAGTCAAAACATCGTACGATCGTATGTCACAATCTGTGAAGGAGATATTAGTTACTCTCGGAGTCACAATTTAAATTAAGATGAAGTGTCACAGTTGTAAAAAGACTTTTCCCACGTTTTCTTCACTTATTACCCACATAAGGAAAGAATGTGAAAAAATTGATATTACTGGAATTTATAAATGTGGTGAAGACGCATGCTACCGGTATTTCACGGACATTAGACAATTTAGAAAACATGTTAACTTAAAACATTTGAATAAAGTAAACACTCGTTATTTGCCATCCACCTCAAACGAGGCTTGCGTAGTTCCTATGTGTGAAACAGAGACTACCGAAGTAGCAACTGAGCACAACATTGAAGCTGATAGTGAACCTGAAGTCCTTGATAATGCTGATAGTATTATTCATAAAGAAGTTTTGAAATTTATTTCAACGCTTTATGTAAATCCCTCTGTATCTCGATCGTCTGTACAAGCTATGGTTAGTCATTTGCAAACCCTTCTTGACAATATCGCACCGTCTTTAATGTCCGTATTCGACCCTGTGCTAGCTGATGAGGAAAGCATGTCTGGAAGCGAAATTAATAAACGACTTCATAAGTTCAACACAGTTTTGAAGGGCATCTTTTTTCCGTTTCGTTCAGAATATTTGAGATTCCGAGAATTTAATTTATTAGGTTCTTTTATACCACCACATGAAGTAATCGTTGGTTATTGTCCTGACATTTCACAAAGGAGTAACACTTTAACATTACACACCAAGCAACGTACAATGCAAGTAATTCAACTTCACCAGGTTTTGAAGAATTTTTTTTCCATTGACACTATTTGGAAAGATGTAACGGATTATTTGAACCACCTAAAAGGTAATTTAGTAACCCGTGAAGAAAATCCGATGAGGCCAATGTGTCTAGAAAATGTAATGCAGGGATCTGTATGGCTGGCAATGTGTACACCGCAGGCGTCGGACATTATTCTTCCTTTAGTAGTATACTATGATGATTTTGAAATTGGAAATCCTTTGGGGAGCCACGCTGGGGTGCATAAGCTTGGTGGTGTATACGTTTCCTTGCCAGCACTCCCACCACATTTATTTTCATTGTTGAATAACATTTTGCTGTTAGCTATTTGCCATTCTGCTGACAAAACTAAATATGGAAACAAAGCTATTTTTGACCCTGTTATTAAGGAATTGAATTACTTGCAAAACAAAGGAATTTTTATAGAAAATAAGTTTTTTAAAGGAACCGTAAAATTCAAGGTTGTTGCTATAACTGGCGATAATTTAGGCCTGAATTCAATTCTCGGGTTTACTGAAAGTTTTTCAGCTAACAAGTGTTGCAGAATCTGTAACATTGACAAGAAAGGTTTGCAAACTGCTCTATATGAAAACAGTAACTTGCTTAGAAATATGACTTCATACCACGCTCAATTGCAAGAAAACGATACAACTAACACGGGCATTAAAGAATCATGCTGTTGGCTTAAGGTGACAGGATTTGATTTATTTCAAAATGTAGCAGTAGACCCAATGCATGATATATTAGAAGGTATAGCTCGTTATGTAATGACCTTTGTCATAAACCACTTCCTTGCCGAAGGTCTTTTAAAGATCTCAGTATTGCAACAAAGAATAATTTCATTTGATTATGGACCAGATAGGAATTCAAAACCAAGTAATTGTTTAGTTGTCCAAGGTTCGAAAGTAAAATTGAAAACTTCAGCATCAGAAATGCTTACCCTTATTAGATACTTCAGCCTAATAGCCGGATTTTACATTCCTTTAGAAAATAAAGTATGGAAATTATACATTATGTTGCGGCAAATCACTGACAGGTTATTAAGTCATAGGGTCTTTAGTGACACCAATATTCAACTCCGGGTTATAATAGCAGAATTTAATCAATTGTACATGGAGCTAACAAAATCACCCCTGCAACCAAAGTTTCATTTTCTGACTCATTATCCTACCATGCTAATGAAGTTCGGCCCCGTACGTAACATGTGGGCTATGCGTTTTGAAGCCAAGCACAGGGTATCTAAGTTAGTGGCTAGATCATCTTTTAATCGAGTCAATGTTTGCAAGACTCTAGCAATAAAATGTCAACTTATGCTCAATGACTTGTTTGTGAAAAATGCAATACCTACAACAAAAATACTAGGGAAAAAATCTGCATTAAATTCAGGAGACACTGTCAAGTTTTCTCTCGGCACTGGCGTTGTCCTCAAATATTCGGTTACTTCCGCTACAATAGCTGGTGTTATATGGCAGCAGAACTCTATTGTTACTGTAGATATAGATGATGAAGAATTATTACCCACTTTTGGCCGAATTGATGCAATTTTGGTGACAGATACTGAAGAGGTTTTTTTCCGTTGCTGTATGTTTGAAACTATTGAATTTAATTCTCATTATGAAGCTTATGAAGTTAAACAAGGTAATGATTATCTGTGCCTTCCTTGCCAAAATGCCGTTTCTCCGTGTCCTAGCACGCTCACTCTAATGCGAGGTAACACGTCATATATTACAAGTAGATGGCACCTAGAGTAAAAATTTCAAAATTCTGTAGGTATTCTAACGGCTTACGGTCGCTGCTAAAATTTTATTTTGAATCCAGTAATATCAATTTTTTTTCAAACGTTTACATAATTATTAATTATGTACTCATACCGTACGCGGCGTTGCTAGTTTGAGGCACTGCAGAGTCCAAGGGCAGTTAATTTTTTATAGCAGAGTGCGCTCAACTAGTAATCTACCCTTAGTTACGGTATTTATCGGATATCCCTTTAGGATATCCTATAAAGACGGCCCGATAACGGTGTCCGCATAAAGTAATGGTATGAGCCAGCACCAATAGCTAGTTCAATAGCTGGTTTAATAATAGATTTTAAAGTAAAGTATTTGTATGTACAATTATTTATTTATACCGTACGCGGCGTTGCTAGTTTGAGGCACTGCAGAGTCCAAGGGCAGTTAATTTTTTATAGCAGAGTGCGCTCAACTAGTAATCTACCCTTAGTTACGGTATTTATCGGATATCCCTTTAGGATATCCTATAAAGACGGCCCGATAACGGTGTCCGCATAAAGTAATGGTAAAATCATTCTAAAATTCTATTCTTTCGCCTCCTTCAGCTCTGAAAAGTGTGCGTTCACCTTTAGTAATAGATTTTAAAGTAAAGTATTTGTATGAGGGAAAGATTAGTCTCATCGGAGTGTTTATAGTAGCACTTTACTTGAAAATAGATTTTTACTATAATAATATAACCAATTTATTGTATGCAGCTTTAAGGTGAAAGCGTCAGGGTAGCCCGCGAAATTCAATTTTTTTTACGTAGTACAACTTATGTACTTACACTCGCGTGCAACATTTAATTAACATTCAACCTAGTACTGGCCTGCAAATTGCAAAAAACGTAAACAAAATGGCTACCCTGAAACAATCAACTTAAGGGCAAAAGTGTTTTAGTTATAGGTACATTAATGTAAAGTTTGTTATTTTTTGTAAATTAAACTTCTACTCGTCTCAACCTTTATTTTAATTGATTAAAACTAGAATTATTGAACATAATGTATATAATGACTATTTATAATGACCGACAAATAGATATTGATTAAAACTAGAATTATTGAACATAATGTATATAATGATTAATTATAATGACCGACAAATAGATACTGTAATCATTAAGGCGAGGATGTTTCTAAACAAAACAGTCTTCTTTTATACTGAATAAATGTTTAGAGTAAGTATATAATAATTATTCATTCATACTATGGAAATAAAAATACCATTCAAATTTATTTCTTTGTTTAATTTATACATACATCCTTTCTTACCTTCTTACCATTCTTGCCAAGGTACTTTTTCCTATTTTTTTACTTGCTCCCCATTTTTTTAAGGTTCAATTTTAGGGTTCTTCAGTTTTTTCTAATAATCCAAACAATTTCTGTGTAATCCACCAGTATTTAGTTGTAGTCCTACTGATGGAGAATGAGTAGAACTACAAGTAATCACTGGTGTATTATAGAGATATTAATTGGTTAATTAAAAAAACACAATACTCCTATTGAGGGCGACCTCCGTAAGATAATAGGCTATAACCAGAGATATGAGGAAATAGTAGGAAAAGTAATAGGACCTAACCTAAAATACGAGGAGGTAACCGAGAAATAGTAGGAAAAATAATAGGATATAACTGGATATATGAGGAAGTCACCGAAAAATAGTAGGAAAAATAATAGTATATAACTGGATATATGAGGAAGTCACCGAAAAATAGTAGGAAAAATAATAGTATATAACTGGATATATGAGGAAGGCACCGAAAAATAGTAGGAAAAATTGTATGACATAACTGAATATGTGAGGAAGTCACCGAAAAATAGTAGGACAAATTGTATGACATAACTGAATATGTGAGGAAGTCACCGAAAAATAGTAGGACAAATTGTATGACATAACTGAATATGTGAGGAAGTCACCGAAAAATAGTAGGACAAATTGTATGACATAACTGAATATGTGAGGAAGTCACCAAAAAATAGTAGGAAAAATAATAGGATATAACTGGATATATGAGGAAGGCATCGAAAAATAGTAGGAAAAATAATAGGATATAACTGGATATATGAGGAAGGCATCGAAAAATAGTAGGAAACTAAAACTAAATTCATGGTGACACATCATCTTAAATACTGTTATCATCAACATCAGTATTATCATCGTTCTTTTTGGTGAATCACTATGCTCCGTCCTTTGAGTGAATTCATCATACTTTAAGCTGAATTCACCTCTTTTATGATTGTCAGTTTTCTCAGTGTACCCTTCCAGCGCGCTACACCACCTTCACAACCTTAACCTCACCATAACTGCACGACACCCGCCGACATCCCATTACGTTTAGCACCCACGATACGACCCCAATCGACCCGACCGAATCTCTTTTTATTCGTCTCAGCGAAGATTTAAACCGTTTGCTTCCATTCATAAAATTATTAATGCGATCGTAAAATTGGGCAAATTTTATTGTCTCGCAGGCATAATGGGAAACTAATGTAGCGTGTTATTATTCAGCTGATTGTAGCAGTAAAATACGAGCAGTTGAGAGATCGACGGTCACATCGCCGCCGCAGCCTTTGGCTAGCCGGACGCCGGTTCCCAGCGGAAGTCACTAAACTATTTGAATATCAAACATAATTTGGTCATATTTTATTGGAACAATTATGATATTCTTCGCTCCGATGTACACGGACGTGTACTCAATACTAACAAAAATATGCTAATACGAACAGGTCAAAGTTTTACCTCTAACATTAGAATACAGGCAGCGCTTTGCATTTAAATAAAATACATTATTATTATTTATATTTGAGGTACCTACGTTGAATTAGAACAGTTGGTTAAATTATGTAAATAGACTAGAGTAGCTAGGAATTTCGATTGATGTTAGCTGTACGAAGAACTAGACCAATTAAGGCATAAAAAACTTATTTTAAAATTACACACAAGACTATTTAGGTATTTTTTTAAAATTTCCAAACCAATAATTTAACAACTACTACGGTTACAGTTTGTTGTTACGGTTGTTTTGTTCCGCTTTTTTTAATGATTTATATAAAACTTTAAAAATGTATCCTGTGACCTCTTTGGACCATTGCAGTAATATGGAATTATTTATCGGATTATGAGTAAGAGTCAATAGAGCCTGTTGTTTGAGGCGATGCTAATCTAATTCTCGGAAATGTACAGAGGGCATTTGTATCAGTCATCACGGTCGGCGAGCGCTGCTGATGCGAATATGAAATTATTATTTGAAGCAGATGTCCCGAAGACCATTTCTAGGAAACACTTCTTAATCGGAATACAAAAATATATGGACGAATAAATCAGCATAAACTTTAAAATATATTTATTTCAACATTGGGTGTCGCAGTTTTTGCTCCTTTTTTGAGCAAACGCTAAAGGTAATTAATAGTGGTCTTGTAAATTATTTCGTTATCGAATGCAATAAACTGCATAAAAAGATTGGGAAGAAAATTCCTGCCATTGTACTAAAGCACTTTATTGCTTTTCAATTAAGTAAATCCCAATGAAAAACTACATCGTTTCTTAAAATGTTAAGAAAGTATTCAAGAAACGCCATGGATGTTTTAATTTAGTACGAAATATCAGCAGAATCTTAATATGTATTTTAGAACCGACTATAAATATTAATAAAACAAAGCTATTGTGTTTTCTTTCGTAAGAAAATGCTTTCAGAAAGACAATACTTATGTTTTTTTCTTTATTGTTATTGCCGTAAAACATTTAGCAAACAACGTTCAGCAATAAAACACGATATTTTGTGTGACAATACGTCGAGCTTCATGAGAAAATATTGACCCGCAGATAGTGGAATTAAGCGAATTATTGGTGAGACTCATCACGGGAGGGAACATCTCATTGTCAACATCACCTTTTCTTTTTATTATGATGTCTTTTCATTGTTTTCAGGTCACCTACTTATAACACAAAGAATAATTAAAAAGAAAACGGATACGGTCCACATTACTGACCCACTTTGATATCTACCACTGAGAATTTACTCGAAATTATGTTTGAATACTTAAAAACGTATTTTCATTATTTTATTGTAGGTAGCGATTTAAATGATACCTACTCGTTGACGAATGACTCCCTTTCACATAACTCGTCTATATGTTAATGTGACGAACGATAAATTGGCCACTAATAACATAATTGGCTGCGTCCTATACCCACGTAAATCAACATCTTAACAGCTGATCAGCGCATAGACAGCCGCTTCATATACAGCGTGTTGTGTTTCACTTGAATCATTTACGTGAACCCAAAATTCATATCAGTTTTAAGTAATATTTTACTTTGCTCTTTACTTCTAAATTATTTAAGTCAAACATACGTAAATATGTGTATAAAATAATCCAGTGGGAATAGATAAAGAATTTACGAAATGAATCCCGTTTAATCCGTTAAAAAATAAAATTGTTTTTTTCAAAATCCATGATAATGACACGTGTACGCTTCGTATAAATTTTAATACAAATTAAAACAATGATAAAAGCCAAAGGTGACCCAGACATTTGCGGTTGCATTTGACCGTTCTAACAATTAACTCGTATTTTTTTGTTGGCAACATAAATGTTTTGGGCAATATATTAACGTTGATTAGTGTCTGTGTGGAAATCATCATTATGTAAATGCTATGAATGTGGACATTGTTATTGTTTAAAAAAGTTAGCATACGAATTAAAAAATCTACTACACCACAAAATGCATGTTTGATATTTATCGTCGGTGATTCGTAGCTGACAGAACAGTACTGCAATTCGTGAAAAATTAAGAGAGCAGTTTATATTTTGTCATTTTAAAACTAGGTACCTATTATTTAAACAAATCCGTTAATATATGAAGTCAAGCGTAATAATATTGTCATCACATAAAAACTCACAATGAGTTTAGAGAACATTAAATAAAAATTAATAAATAAAAGAACTTTATTAAAAACACAAAAAGTAATTTTTAAAAGGCGGTCTAATCGCTTGGCGCGATCTCTTACAGACTACCGTTACTAATACTAACACTACTGAACTACTGTAATACTACTGAACTTAAAAACTAAAACAATGATCTTAAACTAATGGCACAGCTTTTATAAAAATAGTGTCCATCCAGAGCGCCCATTATTGAGTTTAGAGAACATCCTGTATAGCAGTATGATTCACATCATTGTAAGTTTTGGTTCCATTTGAAGTAAAATGGAAGTAAACAATCAATTACACTCGAGTTACAGTACGACCAATAATAGTGGTTATTTATAGTCACTGGGCCATTTTATAACCATTTTATTAATTTAATTGTTATTGATGAGCATTGTTGGGGATTGTGTGGGTTTTTGAGTTTTCTGTAGGAGGAGAGCCTTTGTTTTAATAAGTTTAGTATTTATTGAGTATGTTTATGCATGTTTCTAAATCGAGTTCTTCTTGTGCTACAAGCTTTACTGAGTATGGGACAAAAACACGATTTAGGAAAAAAAATATATAAGTACTTACATAATTTAAAGATCGTTTCCAACGGTCTGTAGATAGCTCAACTGACCTATGTACATTTTGTAAATATGTATGTACTTACTGTAAACGACCGGTTTCTCGAACGATGATCAACGAAAAAATCAAATAATTACTACGTGTCAAAACCGAGTTTGACACATAGTAATTATACCCAAATCACGATTGATCCGAATCAATCGTGATTTGGGTTTCCAGAAACCGGCCGTAATAGTCGTACGTTTGTTTGTAAATATATTTTTTTTTTAATTATAATGAGCAAAATATTAAACGTAGAATAAGTTTCAAATTCAATAGTTCACATTAAAAAATAATCATCTAAATATGTGAATTTAATATTTTTTACGATGATAGCGGCAATTGTCATATTACCTAATACCTAATGAGCAAGATTGAAACTACAAGTACCTAACTGTAGATACCTACTAATGGGGCGTCTAAACGGGCTATATTTTACGGCAATTTGTGGCTGCAATACTGTGGCCGGCAACATTGCTACCAATACCAGCCACACTATGCAATATTTTAAGGATGGCCCGGCATTATAGCCACATATTTTTTGACATTTCGTCGGCCATTGTTGCTGGATTGTGTGGCTTATTAAAGGGTTCTGAATCAAAGGCTATTGCAGCCATATTGCAACATGTTGCCTGCAATTGATTGCTCAGCCATAAAATGTTTTATTGATGGCTGGGCAATGTTTGCCAATAATTACAGCCACAAATCGCCGCAAAACATTGCCCGTTTAGACGCCCCATAAGATAAATATGACTATTTACTATTATTACTATTATTACGAAGGGAAAAAAAATACGTTTACGTTGTCATAGTTATTAAAGTTGTAAAGGATGTTGTTTGAAACTTGCAGTTCAGTAAGTGCGCTGCGTACAGACATGCGCACGCGCCGCTAACAATTCGCGCCGCGATACATCCCTGCCATCTACATAATTTGTCAACGCTTCATTGCATTACACAAATGCTTTTTAGGTCAACAGTTGATTTGGTAACGATGTATTCAAATATAAATAATTTCGTTGAAACAAAATGAGGGCTATTTAGAAACATGAGGGTAATAAAACTAGTGCGTGTCATGTTAACTCGGTCGCACGCATCTAGTCACAAGTCTATAGACGCGGTAACCAGATATACCTGACCCCTTAGTGCTCAAACGAATCCTTGGTGGAAAGACTTGAATTGTATGAGTTGGGAAAGGCAGGGAGGCTCAAGTAAAGGTTTTGTAAGAACTCATCGATATCATCGAACGAAATCATACGTCATTAGAATGCTAGACGCCGATGGTTGTGTACTTGTAGGTACTTTGTACGTGCGCTGCGGGCAGAATATCATCAAAGTAAAATCCTTATTTGCGTCATAACACATGTTCTCATTACAATTCATATGAATTATAATTTAGAAACTAGTATATTTAAAGCATTGCAGTGTTTTTTGGTACAGGTCAGGTTGAAATACGTCAATTGTTCAATTATTTTTTCCATTGTAATTGTAAAATTGCAAAAGTTCAATTGTAACTTAGATACATAATATTGTCATAAATAGAATTTGTTGTTATATTAACAATACGGAAAAAAGAAAACGAAAAATCAGACTATTTAAATTTTAATAAATCCTTTTAATCAACGTCACGTATTCCTGTTGGACAGACGGACAGGCTGATTAATTCGGTAAAATTGTTCGATATGTTTTGAATATTTCAGTATCGAACCTTACAATAGTTTTAAATTTTAAATTAAGGATTTTTTTGGACTGTTTTCGTAGAACGTTATATTTAGGATTCCATTCCACAAAAAAGAAAAATAAGCAGTTTTATTGCATTTCAAGAACTAATTAATAATTATTATCTTACTAGCTAATAACATTTAAATGTAAATATAGCATAAGTCACTTAAAAGAAACCAAGTTTAGTAGACTAAGATCAAGAACTCGAAGTAAAATGATTACGAAAACAACACTTTAAAATACTTTAGGTATAAGTCAAATGTGAATTAGTATAACTCATTGCGTTTTAAGTGATTAATAGAAGTGAAATATGATAAGGTTTTTTTAAAGTTCAGTTATATAATATAAGTTGATAATGTTTTTATGATATCAACGTAAAAATAAGAAAATTGTGTCGTATATTGTCTTGCCTGAAAAATGGTCACTTTTATCAAAAATAAATAGTAATGAATATCTACGTAAGTTTTACCTAATGAAAGTGAAATAAGTTTAATAAGAATTTCTGATTAGATCACGTGGTAGGCCACTGGATTGCTCAAAAGTGTTCATTACCAATGCATGAACAATGGATGAATTTAGTTATGAAGAAACCTATATGTAAAAAAATATCCATAAATATTAACTCTTCATAAATAATCCATAACAAGGTCGTTGTCTTGAATTGACACTGTAAATGTACCTAGAGATAAATTGTATTCTAATATTTCAAAATGTATATTTAAGTTTAGATTTTTGTTCCTAAAAAAAAATCGAACATTATTCAGTAAGTAAGTAAGTATATTAAACAAAAAATATAGTAATCGTCTAAATACCTACTTCGTGATTCTAGGTGCCAGTTCCAAAAAGATATTTTTTATTCCGAAAAAATAAGGCAGAATAGCTGAGGAAATAACTTTTAAAATAGTATTAACCATGTCTCATAAACTGTGTAAAATTATCTTCTTAAAAATTATATATATTTTAATTTATTGTATAATATTATATATGTATATATAGTATTCTTGATAACTTAAAATAATAGTAACCATTTCTCATAAACTGTGTAAATTACCTACTATTGCTTAATTAATCTGTGGTAAACGGTGTTGGTGTCACAATTACTAAAACCTAGTATTATTTTTAAATTAATCAGCTTGTATTAAGGTGCTGTTTGATTTCCCAAATAAGGTTAAAAAAAAGTAAATATATTATTTGGTTTTATACGTACGAACATGGCTCTTTACTATGTAGTTGCTATCTTCTCTTAAAGTGCATGAAATTCCTAAAAGTGTACGACGTTAGTATAAGTTATCGCAGAGCTCGTTACAGGCATTCCAGCAGACTTCATTGAGTGTCATAGCGTCTGACGTACAGGGTGCTTGGGAAACTAACCAGCTAGCAGCTATGGAATCTTTGTATGAGATATTTCAGTGTTATTCTGATGTTTAAGCTTTATTATTGTAACGTTTCATTAAAATCCATTCAGTAGTTTTTGTGTGAAATAGTATCTAACATACATCCACACATCCGTTCATTCATCCACCTGTACAAACTATATAAGTATATCTATATATTCTAAGTTTCCTTCTTAATTTATGATATTAGTTGGAGGAAGGATACTTAGTAGTCAAAAATAAGAATTTTGATTGTTTTCTAACTACATAAAAAAAAGGTTCTTAATTTGACTATATTATTTTTGTATGTATAATAAATCCACCAATTATGAACCAATTTCGATGATTAATTTTTTTTAATAGAACTTTCAAAGACAGGCATTTCTGCCAGTATCAAGTGTTTATTTTGCATAACTTAGTCAAGTCAGTCAATCGGCAAGTCGTCTGCCATTTGTTTGAAACTGATAAAGTTGGAAAATGTTCCTTTCAAAATCAATAAATAACACTTATTACACTTTTATTTTATAACTTTTTACATTATACTTACTACGACCTCAAGTATTGTTTCGACCAAAATTAAAAAGCAAAACTCATTAGCATTAGAAAAAACTATTAAAATAAAAATGTTTTATTCAAAAATTACACAACTTTTAATTTGCATGTTTGTACTTTTTAATTATTAATTCAAAGTGGCATTGACAATTTGCAATTTAAAAAAAAGATCATTCTCATGTTTGATTCGATTAGGATCCACCTGTTTATTCGTTGCATCTCGAATATGACGGGTGGTTAGTCTTGGCTCGTAGTATGCGCAATGCCCGTCATGTGATGATACACAACGCACATTGTGTGGTAATTTCCCTGGCCGTTTAATTGCCGTACCACTGTGGTCCGAAGCGAGACAGATTAATTTATTGAGACACCTTGAATGGGAGCGTTTTAAACAATGTCATTTATCATCATTAGAGACAAATATGTCATGCATGTTGATATAATGCCCGCACTAGCAGTTTAGTATGAGCTTGTAGTTTCAATAATTCATCGGTAGCTCCGTTTTTGGGTTATTTACAACTGTACTGACTTTTTGCAGCTTGACTTTTAATTTCAATTATATTAAGATTAAAGTCGTAAATGTTTGGAGAATTTACTTTTATATTTAATTGCACATAAATAATGTGTGCAAAAGATGAGTTTACAGCACAAGCAATATCTTCTTGCTGACCTTAGAGATCAGAAAAACACTAAAGTGTAGAAACAAAAATGCCATTGAACCACAAATAATTACTACTCGTAAATAATGTAAATAAAACTAGGTAGGTTAATCTAAAATACTAGAAATACGTAAATTTCTTTGACACCTCAACTTTAATTCGTATAAGTTGTAAATTAACGTGAACGAGTGCCAGTCATCCAGACAATACCTATTCTTGTAAGTAAATAAAGCTATGATCTATAAATTACTATACCAATAAATTAAGCGATAAAATTAAGTGGCGTTGACAACAAAAGCCAACTCAAATATGAAATGAGTTAAATCTCAGTTAGCAGCATGATGCGTGTTTTTAGATTTTTTGTTGACGCTACTCCATCGCGGTATTTCCTGCTACCGCGTTTACAAGTACTTTAACTTTACAAAAATCAACTTTATCCCGCACGCGTAAAGTCTGATATTACTGTGCATGACGCATAACTTTCAGCTTCCAATAAAGTGGTGATTAATTGTGATATAAAGACTTTTATATTTCTGTTGTTATTCGGTCGCGTCATTTTAAAAGCACGACAATAGCTTCCATAAGGTGGACATTAAACATATTTTCGTTGGTATATTTGACTTGCTAAGAATAGAATTTCATTTGAAGAAAACAAATAAATGGAGAATCCACGAAGTTTTTATTTCTATTATATTTCTAGTTCTACTTATATTTTAACATTTAGATTTCATTGCTGTAATCTGGAACACATCTATATATTTTTTTTAAAGTCTGTGTCTCGCATTGGCCTTCTACATCCTACTATCTTATACTAATTATAATACACTACATATATTCTACTTATGAACGCGACAGTTTGTATGCATGGATGTATGTTCATTACTCTTTCACGCAAAAAGTATTGAATGGATTTCAATGAAATATTACAACAATGTAGTTTATACATCAAAATATCAAATAGGCTATAAATTATATAGATATTATGCAAATTGTTCAAAATATAACGTTAGTAGGACGAAGTGAAGACGCTGCTGACACTAGTGCTATAACGATGAGTGAATCCATTCGATAAACTTTCACTGATACTTTCGCGCTAATAATATTTGTAATGATAATAATCTACTCGTAGCAATTAGGCTAAGATGTGGCATTGCAATGCGATAAGTCCGTTCATCGATGCCACGTCGGCCGATAGCGGCTGGATGTTGTCTGCACTATCAGATCTACGTGTCGATGTCGCCGACCACCACGTGGGAAACTATATCTATAAATATGGCTTTTGAAACGACAACTGTATACTACACTTGATGTTGTGAAATGCACATACCTGCCGTCACGCTTGTTTCAGGTATGTATACTTTAGACAGGAGATTAGGGAATACTATTAATGTATAGTTATGATTTTCTGATGCGTGAAAGATTGAAAAACAATAATAAAATATGAAAAAAATTATAACGTTAATCATAAGATTTTTTTTGATTGAGAGGCTGTATCGTCTTATTAATTGTTCCATGGAACTAGGTGTAGATCAGATTTTTATGCCGGAAATCATTGAATTTTGTGTGGGCAGATTTAATGCCTCTCTAAACACCAAGCATCGTAAACAACCGCTTTTAAGTAACCGAACGTACAAATAATTTGTATTTAAAATGAGAGACATACAATTATGCTAATTTTTATCGCCATTTACAGAGAATATCGAGTTAAAAGAGCCAAACAAAAATCACTCTAGGTTCATATTTTACAACCGTAAAAAACGTATATGGAGCAATATGTGCATAAATGTCAATATTTATCCATGAAGCAACTGCGACTCTGCGGCAAGTGAGTTCCTAAGCAGCAGGGGAGTGAGCACGAATAAATGTGACTATCAAAAACGTATCAAAACAGTGACGTATTTGATATACACTGCGCGTCAACATCAACTTTCTCGTCGTACATTGCAAAGTTACCGCGCAGTGTATTTTAAGTACGTTCCGTTTACGATTGCCACATTTATTCGTGCTCACCCCTCCGAGCACAGCGGTATACCCACCTCCGGTTATAACGTGCATCGTAATACCCGATTAATTATATCCATTTCAATAAAACATACGCCGTACAGATGAAATGGTATAATTTGAGGCGGTAAACCGTCGCTAATAAGGTAGTTATGCCGCTTTGGTCCGCCATGATTATTCTAAACTATGCACATAAAAATATTACGTTGGAACGAATTTAAAAGCTAAAAATGACACCATATTTATACACGTGCATCGTACTTATATACGGTCACAAAATACATGCATAATGATTCACGTGGGTATCAAAATACACTCGAGAGCAATGAATCCGGGTCACTTAAAGAATGTTAAAAATCTCGGAAACTAAAAATGATAGGTTAATGCAATAAATTGTATTTAATAGACAATGTAATACTCCTTAAATGAAAGTAAAAAAAAATATGAGTCACCATACATTTTATTAACACAAAATTACATAAAGAAAAAAACTGCTGATCTCTCCTTAAAACAAAAATAGGAAACATGAAATTTTTGAACTTTATTACGATTTTCTTGAATTTTAATACTTCGTATTGCCTCCTCGTGCTTCCATTACTGCGTTTACGCGGTTTGGCATGCTGTACACCAAGTTCCTTATACGATTTTGGGGAATATTCTCCCATTTCTCTGTGAGAGCAATTTTGAGCTCACGAAGCGTGATTGGGGGAGGGTTTCGTTGTTTTACGCATCTGCCTAGCTCGTCCCAAGCATGCTCGATCGGGTTGATATCCGGGCTGCGCGCTGGCCACTCCATACGAGTAATGTTCATCTCTTGAAGGTAGTCATTCACAATCCTACCTGTATGAGGTCGGGCATTGTCATGCATAAATATAGCATCCTCACCTAAATTGACCATAAATGGACCAACGTGATCATTGAGGATTTCTTCCACATATCTTACGCTAGTTAAAGAGCCGTTTTCTATGATCACCAGCTCTGTGCGACTTTCAGAAGAAATTCCGGCCCACACAAGTACAGACCCACCACCGTAGGCTACTTTTTCTTCGATGCATGCTTGCTTGAATCTTTCCCCTGGTCTTCGATACACTCTGTGTCTTCCATCGTGCTTGTAGAGCATAAATTTTGA
This sequence comes from Ecliptopera silaceata, assembly GCA_932527185.1. NCBI lineage: Eukaryota > Metazoa > Arthropoda > Insecta > Lepidoptera > Geometridae > Ecliptopera > Ecliptopera silaceata. Next base: position 7,128,390 of record OW052192.1, read on the forward strand.
TTCGTCGGAGAACATAACTTTTGACCAATCTTCAATACTCCAATTTACGTGGCTCTGGGCATATCTTAGTCTCGAAATACGATGCCCACGCTCCAGTTTAGGGCCGTTTGCAGGTCTAAGGGGTTTTAAGTTAGATTCAGCAAGCCGACGTCTTACTGTCCATGCACTTGGGTTACTTCCTCCGAGGCGTCGAAACTGATTGGTGAGTTCAGTTCCTGTGAGAAAGCGATTTCGAAGCATGGTGTTCACCAAGTATCGGTCTTCTCGTGCTGTGGTACACCTGGTTCTGCCCGTTCCTGGTCTGCGTAGGTTAGAACCAGTTTCTTCGTAACGTCGGAGAACTCTTTGTACTGTTGACAGCGACACACCGACAGTCCTGGCTGTATCGCGCTGATTCCGGCCGGTTTCCAGCATTGTAAGTATTCTGGTGCATTCTTCAGGCGTAAGCGACATAATTTCAGCTTGAATAATGAATATAGAGCACTATCAACATGGTTTATGTACCCACATAAATGACAGATTACAAACAAAAGCAAAACCAAATGCTGTAATTTCGTAGTTCCATCTTCGAAAGTGGCCCTTTTTCAAATTTGATTTTTTTATGATATAACTTTACAATAACTAAGAAGTTTTAATACCTTCATTTAAGTAGTATTACATTGTCTATTAAATACAATTTATTGCATTAACCTAGCATTTTTAGTTTCCGAGATTTTTAGGATTCTTTAAGTGACCCGGATTCATTGCTCTCGAGTGTAGTTGAATAAAGAAAAGTTTTTTTACGGTTAAAAACTTTTTTATAATCAACATATTATTATCTTTATGTAATTATACGATGCATTAGGCACCATTACTTCAATAAAAAACTCGAAAAATTTAATGAAAAATCCGATGCTAGGCATACTTTTCTCAAAAAATTGAGTATAAAATCTGAAACAATTACACAACAAAATCCTTTTAATTTTACTTGTAAAATCCACTTTTCGAATATGACGCGTTTATTTTATTAGGTCCGTATGGATGTATCCGATTAGTATGTATGAATCGGAAATGGATTCTATAGATTTAGATGCTACTTGTGGCGTTGTAAGGGATATGAAAAGGTGATGCTGTTTGTGTTGTTTTATGATTAGGTTAGAGATGGGTCAGAATATATAAATATGGTATTTCCCGGTGCAAGCATAATCGTTCATTAATGCAGCTTTGTTTAACGGTGACACATCACGTCGCCGGTTCACAAGAGACCAGGATAAACAAAACATTGATATTCTGAGTGGAACCTGGCGTTTAGATTTGGATTATATTTGGTAATTGTCATTCAGATAACGGTCAGAAGAGCTTGTTTCATTTCGGGAACAACAATAAAGTGCTTTGTATGTACAATACTGGCGCAATTACGACTCTCTTTAGACTTTTGTTTAACCTAAGTATTTTTAATGTTGACAGCCGCTTGAACATGACCAAACTACTCACATTCATTTTATTGTGCATGAATTTTGTTAAAAAATTTGAATCTCTAGGCAGATTTTTATTACAAGTCTGTATGTTATTTTGACAACTTTAATAGACTTCCTTATAAAATATTAACTTAAAAACAATAAATCTGCGGACGTGCCTATACATTTTACATTATACCTTTTTTTTTGCATAAATTTCAAAATGCTACAAGAAGAGGCTGTATTGAGGTAAATATTTATTTAAAACATTTAGTGGAATTCAAGAATTTTACCTACCGATACTTATATACATTTGATTGTTTTTTCTACCTCCGTTAAAATAAACGTAAGACATACTCATTAGGCTATTAATGTGTAGGTGTGATGTAGATGTCAGATGTTTTATATTATTTTTGTAATAATTGGAAGTCATACAGTTTTATGAGGGAATTAGTGGGCACTTATTTCCCTAAAAAGCTTTCCATAAACATAACGACAAGGAATCCAAAAGTGCCTTTTTAGCATAAACTTAAATGGTTACAGAACCACGTTACATACCTACCTACAGCAGTTTTTAGGATTTAAAGGCAATAACTACTTTCAATTATGATGATTAAGTAAAAGGGAAAAAAAACTCAGCATACTACAACCCGACTCAATTTAACTGACACATTCGTCAATTTAATAGTCCTTACACAATGACAGAATAGTTTTATAATTATAGACACCTTTAGTTAGTCACAAAAGAGACATAAAACGACCACTTTCAATGTTAATAAGTTCTTGTGGCTGACAAAATGACGTACATTAAGAAAGATGGGAATTGAGAACAAATGACAAATTATAATAATAGAAACCACCTGCTATTCTTTAGATCCGACACTCTCTCATTTATGATGCTAATCGAGCGGAATGCGCTCGTGTTAACACGGCTTTGTCCCCACAAAGCGTCGCGCACAGACAATGCTCCACTCCACTAATATTTTTTGTATCAAGCACAAAATTCTCTTTCATCTCACTTAATTTTAGATCAAACTATAGTGCTTACATTACGAACATGTCATTATTGTCTCTAGTGACAATAACGGCGAGTATTATTGTATCGAATCACAGACTACGGCGAGGCGATATCTGCTCTACCGCGTCGAAATAAGATGGTTATTTCTGTGCTCGTGTTGAAGGTTCGAGTTTGATTAAGTTGGTATAGTGTGTTGATAAATAATAAGCGGCTTTGCTTACAAGATAGTGGATGGCGTCACGAGACTGTCGCAGGTCGAGTCGGTGGTGGTTGGATGCGTACGCGCAGGCGGTAGGTTTTGTCTAGGCGCGCTCGGCTCGCGCACATTAATCACGGCCCGCGAGATGAAGCGATATGCATTTGTCATCGTGCCTGCGATTAACTTTGAGAATATCTCCTTATTATACTAAATCAATTGAATTACTATCAAAACTACAGACCCTAACCAAAATAATGATTGACTTTGCTTGGATCTATTACGCCAAGGTTCAACAGAGAACAATTAAGTAGCGGTTGAATAAATTAGCAAATGCTGGTTGGTCGACGTCTCAGAAATATTATGTAGAATGAATAGCGCTCCGTATGACGGACAGCAGAAAGGGCTGCTCTTAAACTTGCCTTGTATTATTTTGTCATTATTAAATTCCCCTGTCACGGCTCGTTCTCATTTCTCCCCATGGAAATATTGTATGCAAAATTATATGACATTTGAATGAGCATAAAAATGTCCTATCGTGATTTGTTTACAGCGTGCGTGCAATCTTACAAACAATATTTGCGTTTGAAATAGTTCCTTAATTCAATGTAAACCGCAGTACAAAAACTGTTTAACCAAATGCCAGACATTTATCGACTCACTGATCACTAAAATTCTGTTGGTAATTTGATTATACTTAATGGGACTCAAACTAAACACCGTCCATGCACTCGCAACCGACAATAGATTGGAGTGAAATCCTCAAATTATGGTGGATTCGCACAAAACGAGTGAAATGAAGTGTTGCACGAGTAACAACAGCCCTCGATAAGGCAATCAGGTGCTGAAGTGGCTCGTCAATGTCAAGAAGGAGCCTCAACAAGCCACAAAATGAAATTTCTCGAAGCCGTCAATCATTTTCCCCTTGTGAGGCCGCTCCACTAGTCAGCTGATAGCGGTGCGGTCCAACTCGCAAGCGAATACTTTTACAACAATTATTTTTACAACATTTAGAAGAATACTTACTTTTTTATATTTCATAAGATTTTACCTATAAAAACAGTTTATGACAGATGTATTGGTTATCTTTTATGAGATATAAGTTGATTTGGCAAGTCAGTTTCGAATTTATATCAAGGGAGCTCCCTTGAAGTACCGAGTTTAAACTACTTTAAGATGGTAATTTTGCGTTTAATATAATAATTTTGATGTATAACATAACAAGTATTATATATCTTATAACTTAGAGCACATAAGTGGAGGTAATCGAGACGTTATTCCGGATCGCAAGTCCTGCCCATTCGTTTCAAGCAACGCGGAAAACTACTCATATCTGTTTTATGGATTTATCTTTTTAGGGGTCAGGGGTTTGGTAAGTGACAAATTGTTTTCTTACTGTTATTAATGGGGTCCTCTTTTCAGTAAGGGTCAGCAGCTGCCCATCAATAGATTGCTAAATCTGCAACAAAATAAATAAAAAGAGGTCAAATAAAAATTCGTTCCATCTGTGATCATGGCATGCTACTTAAAAATAAAGAAACTCAAAATCTTGGTGAGTATTACATTTTTTAAGAGTTTAAACATTTTCCACAAAAGTTTTTATTTTGCATATTTCACACAAAGTCAAACTACGATCAGTAAGCACATATCAACACAATATAAATATTTATTAGTTACCTACTAGATGAGTCAATATACTTAAATTAGAAAAGTAATAACCAATAATAAATTATTTAAGGAAACATCAAATTAAGAAAACGATAATTTAATACAGATTTGTTGAATTTGGTCAAAATTAAATTCACTCAGATTACTCGACTAAAATGAGATGTTAATTTGGTGTGTGATCTCTAGCCGAAAGTGGAAGTTTATACAAATCGATTCCCTCTACAGAAGTTTCCCATAAAGTGTACCTTCAGAATATAGATAAACAAACACCTACGGCCGTGCCGCAGACGGAAAAATATTTCGGAATTGAGATTGATGTAGCACGCATGTGCAGACGGCCTGTCTGTACGCAAAACAACGCAACCAAATATAGAACTAATTTATGTTCATACACAGCGATTATGCACACAAAAATAGCCGCTCGCTCCGTTTACTGTTCATAATTTATTCATTTCTTTGCGTGCTTAGCAAAATATAGCGTGCGAAGTTAAGATCTGGCTCTGATTTAGTGCTGATCATATCGAGCTCATCAATCTTACTGATGGAGTTGTGTTCCGAAATGACACATAGAACATAGACAATTAAATACTGTAAATAGAGAACCCATTCTATTCATAGATATTTTTTAACAAACCTACGCGTATTCAAATAAAATAATTAAAAAAAAAAATATAGTTATCTACTACTACTATTAATTAGAAAAGGAATGGCCTTGGTGAAACTTTCAGAGCAAACATTCTTTTTACGAATACATGTATTGCGTCTTATATTTTCAGGTTCCAGTATTTTGAAATTTAAAACAAATACATCATATGAAAAAAAATGATCAGAGAGTAATGTTGATAAATAATTAAAATAAATCCCATTTAAGGGTAAGCTCCCACGCGATAAGAGGTGTTATTTATACACCCTCATCCTACAAAGGAACCGCTGCCGAATATCACCCATAAATATTGGACTGAGGTGTAATTTTTCACATACCACGTCTCTTCGAGCGTCGCACCTTTAAAATAAATGCAAACAAAATTTAATAGGGAGAGATGCGCAGGATCGCGGGCTTCAGGTAAAAATAAACGATAGCCGAACGCAGCCAATCGTTTGAGGATATTTTATATCGCACCAAGATGTATGCTATTATTTTCTCAGTACATTTTACTACAAGATAATAAAGTCTAGGCACTTATGTTTACCTTGCTTGGTGGCTTTCGTATACTGTCTGGTGTCTCTTTCGAATGATTAAAATATATATCTAAACAAAAACCGGACCAAATAAGTTTTAGTTATGATTTTAAAGTTAGGTCTGGTAAGTCATTTTAATGTTTTTTTACCACTTAATGATCAAGCTGATTGCCCACCCGATTTTAAGTGGTAACCACTGTCTATATAGGTAGATGCATTGCCAATCTGAACATGTGCACAAAGGACGTGCTCAGTGATGGATCGAACTGCGTCCATCAGTTTGTTACTTAGTCTCATGTGTCTGTATTTATCCCGACGCCCAATCTCTACCAAACGACACAGTAATGCAAGCATCTTTGTTTGAGAGCATAAAGTATAGTGGTGGTACTTTTTCGGACAAACTTTTTCACAAATATATCTTTAATTTCAGAATTTTTTTTTTAATTAAATTGAACGCAGTTATGTTGCTTTTGCAAGGCGTGGATGGTCTGAAGTTTATTTACGATTATTGGTTATGGACAGAGTTGATCGGATCCGGGATATTCCCGCGAGCCTCGTAACACCTCGGACTTCACCCGCGGTCTTCGAGGGTGCCTCGCTTGACGGATATATCCGTCTTCAGGGGATATTCCGAATCTACGTAAAATTATAAACAGCTTTATTGCACATCTACACATGTCATGTTTCACACAAACATAAAAACCAACCCTTACCAATAACACAAAGTCATAATAGCAAACAAAGAATTCAATATCCTCTTCTTATCGAACAGCAATAACATGATACGGCCAATAAATAGTCCTAGCAGTATTTGTCACAAAATAAGAATTCCATCAAATAATTCGACGGCAATAAAAAACGGATAGAGACATCGCACGCATTTGTAATAAAAGTCTCACCATAAATAACGTTCATGAAATATAATACACCTGCAATCTTCAGAAAATGGAAAAATCATTTTCCGAGGGTAGGCGCGGTCCGGCGCGGCGTAATATTGTTATAAATGTAGTTTTCTCGAGGGCATAAATAATAATGCTGGCCGAACGGGCATTGATAGGTGCTAGCCGAATAAAGTTGTATGCAACTAAGAAAAACGTTTTTTTAGTAAGTAAAATGAATATTTGTAAGTACCTACTTAAATATTATTTTTTACTTATTCCCTTTCAAAAAATAAGTATTTTTTGTATGAAGTAATCGGCATCAATGTTACAAACTCCACTGATTTTATAAAATCGTTTGACTTTAAATACCTCCAATATGTATATATTACATAGGCAATTGGAAACAATTATAATTTTCTAATAAAATTTCTAAAACATGTAAAAACCGCTGCAATAGAAATAGCGGTTTACGCATTATCTGCGTGAGGCGTGCAAGCTTGGCGAGTCGCGAGCGCCACTGGGAGTCATTTCGCTCTGACAGCCTGTAAATTCCCCATTACGCGATATGAAATATACCACTACGCCCTACGCCCGTTTACGATCTCTGCTATGATTTCCCATACATCAGCTGATCTATTCTTGGCCTGGAACAGACTGGTAGCTTTCGATTCTATTTGCAATGAATTGTTTGTCCTTTCTGAGTGAATGTATTTTTTGGTTTTTGCTTCTAAGCGTACTTACCTAACTTAACACTAGCCCTTAGATTTATTTGAAGTCTAAAATGTAATTTTTGTACTTTTTTAACATATTTCAGCATAAATATTGCATCACCTTTCAGCGAAAAGTCTCACCGAAATAATGTTGTATACGATACAATTATTTGAGGTTTCAACACAAAATTCTGCTTTTGTTCTCACATCGAAATAATGTCATTACGCGACCACTAAAGTGATATTATATCAATTAAGTGCTTGATTTAGCTTCGCCGGAAAAACTCAAAACAATGAGGTGTCGAGAATGGCACTGAAAATAATGTGCAATGAAACGTCTGATTTGTGGGATTGCACACATAAATTGTTACTCTCTGAAATCGTAAAGTAATAACAACAATGGAGGTATGTTGCCTCATAACTGTTATTGGCAAAACAATCTGAATGCAGAATAAGTACATTTGAATACCTACTTGCAATCAACGATTTGTTTGTTTTCAGTAAAGTTTTTATGAGATAATGTGATGAAAGCCGATGACCCACTTGATAAGTAAGCTCTAACAATGCATTGCTCCACTGAATAAGCATTACATGTGCCTTAAAAGGCATTGCACTGCATTCAACCCTGTAAGACGTAAACTAAACATTTACATAGCTGAAATTTCACTTGAATCCATACTATTCTACTCATAGTACAACAAAGCGAATATTACTATTTGCCGGCAGAAATAAATAAGGGTGCTAATAGTTTCTCCCAAAGCTCTTTCAAAATAAACTCTGGGTACTAGAGTAGGTATTACTCCTTAAAGAGGCTAAAAACCAGAAACATTTCCATAGTAATTAACAGAAAATTCATTCGTTAACACTGCTATAAAATCAACATTATAAGTTATATTCATATGAAAACTGTTGTGAATAATAATAGGTCACGATATTAAGAGACACGTCTAAACAATTAAACACGTCGTCGCTTGTCTTGTAAGACATCAAAATAAAATCACTACTATTTATGTATCTGAAAGCGTATAAACGGCACGCACTGCCACTCTTATAACGTAATAAATCGTCTGGAAAATATAACCATCAGCGCTTTGTCATACGCGATGTCGCTCGGTGGATGCGCCGGCAATGCGCACGCGCACCCCTCCCCCCCCCGCCCGCCGCCATACTCCCATAAATCCCAAGAACATAAATAAAATCTGGCGTTCCATATTTTAAAACTTTATTTTAATAGCCTCCATTCAACGAGAAATTAAGACGTGTTTATAGACCGCTCGTAATACAAACAAGTCTTTCCTTCATGAGCTACTTCACTTAGTGATGCTATAAATCTGTACGCAACTTAAGTCATAACATGTAACTATTAATGGCGATGTGAATTGACCGAATGCGTACGTACTTACTAAGACTGATAAACTATATCTGACTACTGGTAATGAACTTAATTCCTGATTCATTTTAGAAAATAATCAATTATCTATACCTAGGTACTTATGATTTAATCAAATAAAATGGTTGGAAAACTTAAATCTTGCCAAGAGGTATATTTCTTGTACTCTGACTGTTACTGAACAAAAATAATCAATTTGCAAGAATATATAGATATAAACAATTAATAATGTTGCAAAAGTAACAATGACAGAAATTGTAACATTTGTTCAATGGACTGGCCGAGATAGATGCGCTATAAAACAAGGCATCCGTAGCCAATAGAACATTCGTCGTAAACGATTGTGTTTGCTATAAGTCATGCCACTGCACCCGACTATTCGTAGAACAATGTAAAGTGGTTAATGGTTACCCACAGCAGCTGTCCAGCTAATCAATTATGCTTTCTCATAATATGACTCTTATCTTGACGACTATAAAATTTCAACATAAAAAAATCTGTGCCAAAAATCAACATCATCGGAGACGGAATGTTAACAACATAATACTTTTCTGCGTGATCTTAATCTCAACAAATTGTTAAAAATTGTTTTTTATATGTGCGCGTTCAAAAACAATGATGTTACAAAAAAAATTGAAGAACAGTCCGAGCACATCAGAGTTTTTGATAACTAATCTAAAACAATAGTTGAAATCTTAAAACTGAGCTATAATTTTAATTTGTCTCTCTTTGACTCGCTGCCAGAATGACTAATTCTCGCCAACAAGTCGTGATTCTCGTTTTATTACTATATTTTCTATTCAATTGTTAGCATTCTGATAGAAGACAGTTCACTATTAAAATAATAAATTACCACAGTTAGCAATTAGATGAGCATTTTAAAACATAAAGTTCTAAAACCATTTTCTGGTGATGAATTTTAATTACATGATAATAACCAAATATCTTGCATAATACAATAGTGTTAAGTACATTTTATAATGGGTTAATAAAATCCAGAAAATTATTAGGAGTAGATTAGTGAACAGTTGGTGCCATACATTAGAACAAAATTATCTGTGAAGAAACACGTAATTAGAATAATTTGGTATGTAAGTCTTTTATAGAGACGGGAAATTCACAAAATGCCAATTAGTATAATTATTTTTATCTCATATATAGCTAAGTCGTTTATGTTCTCAATTAAACTAGAAAAGATGAATGCTCCAAGATCAACATAAAATATGTACTTACTTAATAAGAATTTTAAATGTTTTAGTGTCTATAAATCTTTCAGTTTGTAGAACCGCATTGACCTTTCAGATGTGTAGCACTTGAGCATAATTTTTGGGCATTATCGCGCAATCCATCAGACCGGCCTCACCTGTTACCGCTAACGGGCCGCGACGCGACAGATTTTATCCGGCGACAGACACGTTACGACAACGTGACGATACATCGACATGCAACATACGCCAAATACCTCCGACGAGTTCAATAATAAAGTTTTATAATATAGCGGTTATCGTAAACAGAACAAATAACAAACTTTACGAGCCATTCGTCGCGCTTTTCCATTTACATGTAGGTTCTCCAAACGTTTCAATATGTCTGCGCTTTTAAATGTTGATACGCAATATCACTAGATCACCTACACAGTGATTTGTCATCATATGTAAAATTAAATGTAAATAACACACATTTTAATAACAAGGAAATATGAAAAAAAAAGGTAGCACTCCGGGAGTGCCGGCAGAAGTGAAAACTTCAATATTAACGTTGTGTTTAATTATAAGTATAAAAGTACTATCATTTATGAGGTAGAATACAATGTTTATGTTTTTATTTTTTACTAGCTGTTCCCGCCGCGACTTCGTCCGCGTGCCGTTTTAAGAGATTTTGCTATAACCCACTATACTATCTTCATAAGAGAGAAAGAGAAAAAAGAGCAGTCTAAGAAGGAAAACTTAGTATCTATACCTACTTATTAATAAAACCGGGCAAGTGCGCACGAAGAGTTCCGTACCGTATCTATCTCCCGTTGCCCTTATCAATATCGAATAAATAAAAATCACGTTTATGTATAAGCCCCCTTTAATATTATTCGTGATAGTTATAGAATTGAAAATAGACAGAAATCAAAAACTCAGTAATAAGGTCTAGTTTTACCCTAAATTTAATAATAATTTCGTTATCAACACATAGGGATGCTGGACTAATTCACCAATGATATTTTTCATGACCTTTCGAAACCAAATAATTTCTCTAGCAGTTTCACTTGCTGCCACTATTTCTGCTTCGATGGATGAAATCGCTACTGTGCTGTGGCGTTTACTATTCCAGGATATTAGACCTCCAGCATACATGCAAAGAATGCCTGAGGTAGACCTTCCAGTTTCATGATCACCTCCGTGGTCAGCGTCACTGTAACATTCTAAATTATGACTATTTCCTGGCTTGTAAACGATGCCTTCTTCTATAGTCCCTTTCAAGTAACGCATTATCCTCTTGATATTGATGATGTTCTCCCTTGTGGGTTTATCTAAATTTCGAGATACAACACTGACAGCAAAGGCTATGTCAGGCCTCGTGCTTGTCATCAAATAAGCTAGTGATCCAACAGCTTCACGGTACGGGAAGTTCATTGAAACTTCATTAACATGTTGAGCATTATTTGCTTTTAAAATTGATGTTGGCACTGGCTTACATTTCTCCATGCCAATCCTTTGCAATATGCGAGCGATGTACGATTTCTGATGCAGTAAAATAGAACCATCAGGGTACCTTAACCACGCTCTGCTACCATGTTAAAGTCGATATAAGTACTGTAGGATAGGGTAAAACCAGTAACAATAAATAAACGAATATTATTAACTTAAACTGCAAAGAATATATTTTGTCAAGTGAAGACATTGACATTGATAACAATCAACAACGTTTGGTTGCTATGGTAACATTAAGGTTGGTGATAGATATTAAAGGAGTATCTATTCCTAACAGTAACTTCTCCCGTTTTCCCAATATTTCCCTTCACTACTCCGCTCCTATTGATTGTAGCGTGATGAAAAGTATCCTATAAGTTGCTCAGGAGTATGAAGAATAATTATACCAAGTTTCGTTAAAATCCGTCGAGTAGTTTTTGTTTCTATACGGAACATACATACAGACAGACAGACAGACAGACAGACAGACAGACAAAAATTTTACTGATTGCATTTTTGGCATCAGTATCGATCACTAATCACCCCCTGATAGTTTTTTTGAAAATATATTTAATGTACAGAATTGACCTCTCTACAGTTTTATTATAAGTATAGATTATTTTTCGCCCTGTGCCGCCTAAACAGAGCAGCACACTCAGGCACGGTAGAAAGAGTGGGAGATACTAGTTCCTCTCCCTTCCCCTCGATCTTACGCTTTTTCGATCAACGTCACGTGACCCTGACGCGAGTTTGAAAGTTTTTACCCACCCAGCGCCGCTAAAGAAGTTTTCACTTCAAAAATTAAAATGTGATTGGTGTCAAGCTATTCGCTAAATCGACACATCATTATCTACCTACATTTGTCCTACGCTATGTGGAGACGGTACAACTCGTCTTCTTGTAGGTACAAAAAACCGACACAATTTGAAGTAAAAAAATAAAAATAAAGGATTATTCAGTGTCTGCTGGCCACTCAACAAAACTATTAAGGTAAATCTGGATCTTCAAAAGCTATAAATAATGATAGTTAATAGTTGCAAGACGAATGTGATGGAAAATGCAGAGTTATGGCGCCGTCTCACGAGTAAGTATTTTATATGGGGACGACAGACTAGGCATCTTTATATTATACCTTTAATTTTTATTTTTACTTGTACCTACTATTGAATTGATTTCACAATAGGTCTGGTTTTTTGTGCATTGTGCATTTTATGTTTTCTCTTGCAGTTTTTTGGTAAATAATTCACCTAATTATTTCTTGAATGAAAAATATATATTTAAATATAATAGTATTTAAATGTGACACAATCACGGTATTTACCCATCCTCTATAAATAATGTGTGAAAAATAATAAAACTCAAAAGAATAGACAGTAAAACGTGAACACGGTTCAAGGGACATCACAAGAATCCTTCACAGGCACATCTAAAGGGCTGTTAGCGCTTCTTTATTATAAAAAGTCCAACAAAGGGTCATTAAAATCTGAAGTCATAACAGGAAACGTGATACAGTGGCCGGCGGCCTTTTTGGGATTACCTCTTTCATCATAAAAGCGCGGTAAGAAGCAGCTGGCGCTTCCACTTCATGTGGTAACGGCTTCTCTTTAATAATCTTGTTTATTTACGAAAATGGAACACCCATAACTTTCCAAGTGCTCCTTCAGATTCCTACGAATGTCATTGACTAAGGGTATCCGTTACATTGTTGTCTTACCATCTGCTACCGCTATTAATATCTAAACGACACATTCAAAACGCTCGCAGAGAGAGTAATGAAACAGTGACAAGGTTAAGACTGGATTCATCAAGTCGACCGAAGCTCTATCAAAGCAATATTAAGCTGAACGCGACACAACAGAGAGACAGTTTGCAATAAGCCCCCCTCGTCGGTTAATAACAAGATTGGCATCGTGACGATATCTCAATATGGTAGGTGCGAGAAGTAAGCAGTTAATTAAGGCATGACGCCTGTAGTGGAAATAGAATTCCTGTAAGCGTGTGACGGGGTGCGCCCGCGCCCCGGGCGCGCTCACCCGCGCTCGCTCGCGCCCAATGTTTGTTTACAACCAACGAGACTTCATTACGCCGCTGGCTAATGTATTCAGCTTCAGCCTCCACGTTAACAGCGACACTTCTCGGAATCAATATGCTCCTTGTATGTTTTGATTGGCTGCCTCTCCGAACACCGACCTAAATCCACCCTAATCCTAACCGCATAAAACACATTTCACTTTGACATCATGCTGCAACTTTAATGACACCGAATACAACGAACGGATTTCAGTGTTAATACTTGCTGAGGATAAATTTCCTATAGTGGTAACGACCTCTGCATTGAACTTGTCCAATTTTAGGGTTAACTCGCATTAATTTGTTTTATTAACGTCTTTAAATGTTTAACGGTTTCCTGTCTAAGCTCTGCTCGATCAGAATTTCATTGCTCACTATTGTTAGGCATAAATAACAAAGAAAACTGAAACATTTTCAGAACCGACAAGGCGGCAAAGTCAAAGCTAAGCATGAACTAACCACGTAGTCTGCCAAATCCATCGTAGAACTTTTGATCCCTTCGCCCCCAAAAATAATAATGTTTCATCTTATAAAAATATTTTCCTTACGACTGTCGCTCGGTATATCACGGTATTTGTCACAGAGGATCACCCTTTATGTTCGTTTCCAGTCAAACCCCTTAGATAAGCGAGCCTTTTATATGCCAAATATAATATATTATGGTTTCCAATTCATGTTGCGGCGTTATGTGGATAAGACTTCAAGGCTCAGCCTAGATGTTCACGTACTAAAAATATATTCAAGAAAATTTATAACTTCATTAAGATTGTAATTTTGTAATTTGCCTGTTAATTACAGACAATTAGTGGCGTGATATCTAAAATCGACAAACAAGAAAGGATTAACACTTAGGAAGATACTGTAGTAAATTTTTGTTGACAAGAATGTTTATTGACCTTCACAAAACTGTGAGGAAAAGCCGACATTTTAACATTCCTTACCGAATATTATACCTACAATTTAGAAGCAACTAAGCGTACGATTTTCGTAAACTTTAGGAGTATCCACAAGTAGCTAGCTAGCACGAGCCATTACTTCCAACATATGAGCAACGCAAAAATATCAGCGTATTATGGGTTATCAGAGGCAGAGTCGCGTCTCGGAGACTCCGGCCATTCAGGTCCCGCATCGGTTTAATGGATTGCTTGCTTTCATATTCCGAAACGTACACTATGTTTGCGCTTCTATGATCACGAAGTGATTTAACGCTTTATACGACATCCGCTTTTATCACAACTCATACAAAATTGAAACTATCTTCATAGAGTTTGACAGAAATAAAATTTACAATTTCACCGTAATAGCATTTCCCGGTACAAAAGCTTGGAGAGGTCGGTTGTCACGCATCTGTTTGCACATCTATAGCTCCCCTTTCATATGAGAGACGAAAACAAACAGCGAATGTGGCAAATAGCAAACAATATTATACGGAATGCACAATAATATCAGTTCCGGCGTGTGGGTGCGGGTGGTGTTTGCTTCCGCGAATAAATATGAAATTCGAAGAGTCGCGCCGTGGCCTCAGACGAGCAAATATTATCGAAGGTTTGCTTTGGTAAAATGATAACCGGCAAGATTGAAAACTCGGGCTTAGCCGCGAGGCAGGGGCGCACTATTGAACAAGCGAATGGAAAATTCTTATCCTGTAAAGGGATCTCATATTGAAGTTTTGAACAAACTTTATCTCAGATATCTGGTTTTATACGATAAACACGATTCGTGATGTGTCACGTGAAGATGCCAGTATTATGTTGGTTTTCAAGTGCATTGCAGGTGTCAGTATTTTAAGATCTGCGAGGATTTCCGCAATGTTATACCAACCCACGTACCTATTACATTGATAAATGCCAATATTTAGTACCTACCTAGAATTTCACATTATGTTTATACTTATTACAAATACAATTTAAAACAAAGAGTTCTCACAACACTAGTCATGTTAGAGCGTCTGGCGACACTTGCAGGTATGTGAATGATAAAACAACTTTTACCGGGGTGCATTCGTATACCCCGGTCGGCCATCAACTCTCGGCCGAGTAGACGCAGTCAAGTCAGAGTTGAATCCACGAACCCCACCTTATCATCCCGTGAGAATAACTTCTAGATTTATGTTACACGTAAAACTTTATGTCGTGTTTTGTTCCGTGCAACTATTGAAATACTGTTTTATTATAAACAAGGCTTGCTTTACAGCGTTGGATGTTTCTATTGCAACTCGTAATCACGTGTCGCAAGCCAGTACCTACTGTAGTTCAAAGTTCACATTTATAATGCTAGTGACAGACAATGTAATCATATATTAATACCGACTACCTACTTACTAAACACTAATTTCATAAACATTGAAAGTGTATCATCATTCATTAAATTTAAATTGAATATCGTGAATAGATCAAATGTCAGGAACGTGTATGTTTACTCTTTTGTATTTTGGAATATTGATAAAAACGCCCGCATCGGTAGGGGAGACCAAGGAGGGTTGTTACAATTTTTACTTAAAACCATATATCTCAATAAAGAAACATAGCACAGTTATCAACTTTATGTCTAAATATAGAGCAATCTTTCCTTTATCAAATACAGTCATGACAATAAATGAAAGTTGTAAGGTTTCTGAGAAAATCCACCAAAACAGAAACAACTCAAACTGTAACAATTCTCCTAACACCGAGGTAAGTTGTGACAGGCACCGAGGTAAGTTGTTACAGCTGTTTATCAATACTATATTTGATAGGTAAGATGACTTTTATAAGAATTATAAAACACACACCCTTTTATAATACTTCAATTATCATTTGGCATAATTGTTGAGACTACAGACATTAAGATTATAAGAAATAAATATATTTAACTAACTATGGCATCATGACAATATCAGCAGCTATAAAATATGTCTGTAATCCAATCTATTATGACAGACGTACAGCAGCTCACTCCTAGTGCCATTCTCGACCAGCCTTTCCACTCCTGAACTGAAACCTTTTGATTGGATTGCTAACGACATAAAATTCAAAGCAAACACACTAAAATAGGAGAGTTGTTACAGCGTGTCACAACTCTCCTAGGTGTCGAAAATTACGACCTGGTCAGAATAAACATTCATAATTTCACAACGACGTAAAGGATCATCAAAACAACGCCACTATTTGAAACTTCAAAAACCCTACAGTATACAAAAAAATAACATAACCACCTAAATTTAATGTGTCAAGATATAAATAAAACCAAAATTTTGACAAAAAAATTACTTTTAGGCTTTTTTTTTCATGCAGACGTCGTACTCGGGCAACCATTTGCCTGGTGCCTGAGGCACTTGTTTCATCAAGAAGCGCATCTAAAAAGAATCAATTGAGTGGCTTTGCCAGCTCACTAACGTTCATAGGTTTCGAAAAATCGGCTTTGTAACAACTCTCCTCTGTAACAACTATCCTAGGTCTCCCCTACCTACTGCCTGTCTACCACTATGTAATAGAATGCGTGAAACCACTACTTATGATAAGTCCATTAGCATACGGTATCTAAATACAATTTATAGCTTTTGGTTTTCTATTCGGGTATATACACCGATTAAAATTTAATTGTATCTATTGAATTGTGTTGCCACGCTAAATATATAAAATAACTAATACCTACCTAGTTCGACCCGAACTGCGATGTTTGTAAAAATGAAAATAAATTAATTAATTAAAATAGTCGTCGGCAACATATTATTGCAGCTACTATTTATTTGAATAATGAAACCCTAACAAATGGATATTTACTTCGGACATACTTCTACGAGTGAACTTATCACCTTAAAAAAATTACATAACTTAAATATAAATTTAGAGCTTCTGTTTCTTATTAAGTTATTAATTTGATAACTGGTTTAGAACATAGCCTAAAATACGAGTATCGGATATAGACAAATGGAATGTACTGTAGAATCTTATTGACGACCCCGAGGTAAGGGCCTCGTGACAGTGGACGATAATAGAGAAACGTCTTTACGAGTTCGACACCCGCTTGACACATCAACACTACATCGAAAAGGTTTTCAAATGTATGAGGAGGAGCTTTACGTGTGTCAGTGATGGCATTACTGTGACAAAATATCTGGACAAATCTTAGAAGGAGATGTGGTAAAACTTTTACTCAAGATATTAAATGTTGAGTAAAAGTTTTGATAGGACTTACAAAGTAAAGGAAATGACCGATTTATAATTATTTAGATTAATTACAAGTATGACTCTAGATTTAAATTTTAGCCTACAAACTGTAGGCGTGTATATCCATCTTTACCTAGAACGCTGGATATAGCGTTCTAGGTACGCTGGGACGAATGGCAAAGACCGCTAGTCGTTTTCGATACAATTACAATAAAAATTGTAACAACTCTAATAAAATCGGATCGACCCCCGCCCGCCACTTTCTGCAATGTCATCGTTGCATATAAAAAGTTATGACCGCTGGCAATATTTTCGAGGCGGCCTTCTCTCGTAGGAAACGATATGCAGTAAACGGTCGGGCGTGCGGTCTCGCGGGGCCACTGGGCCCGTCGGTGCTGACCCGCCGACTTTATGCCAATTTTCATAAAAATAAATCTGACTCGCGTTGATTGAACAAGTCGCCAACCCGCGTTTACTGATCGAAGTTCTATTTTATTGTTATTATCACGCGCAAGGGTACGAATTATTGTTTTGCCATTTGTTTCCGAAAAATAGAAACGTCTATCTGGTCGGACGTGGGTATAAGTTTACGTGACAACTTTGATACACCAATACGAATAGCTTTTCTTTGTATCAGAATATTGATTTTTATTTAGATTGTATCAGAGTGAGACTCGGTCGGGGTGATTTCACAACGATTTTAGGTATTTTATACGTAGAAAAAAAGTTTGAATCTTACAAAGACTATTTAAATATTAAGTAATAAAAGGCTTTAGTTTTCCCAAGTATCTAGGTGTAGAATAGTCTCCCATTTTAATGAAAATTTATTATCATGATACTATTTCTATTGAACTTTGTCTACAAAAAAATGTAGACAAAGTTGAATAACATTTGCCGACACATTTCTTTATGTAAACAAAAAATATTGTACAATCATCACCACAAGTTGATTACTTACTTATTACAGAATCCCAAAATTGTTTATTAATTAATAACTGTTATTTTAAAAGTGCATCTTGCACTAAAGGAGTATTATCTAATCTTTGTTTATTAATTGGTCCTAATTAATATTTGAGTCATAATAGGGATATTTACACTCGTAAAAATTTACAAATACTTTTTTTGTAATATGGTTTGGATTTTTAGGTAAGAAAATTTACAAATACTTACCTAAAAATCCAAACCATATTACAAAAAAAGTTATGAAAGGACTGCACGTGCGAGTAAGCAAGTCCGAAAAATTAGATATCGGATTGTGTGAAAGATGATATGAAAGTTTTTAGGAGTAGATAATTATGGAAGTGAGTGGAAAAAGACATGTTGTGCCAACTCCACTTACCGTGGGATAAGGGCAGAATGATGATCATTTACTGATGTGGACTGTACCACTAGTCATTGGCGGTTCAATAATGGTCCCGCCAAAGCCCGAAGGTGGTATCGCAGTAAATATCAGTTGGAACAAGTGTTATGGCATCGCACGCTGCCTTATACGATTGAAGTCTGGAGGATGTCTCGATAGTTATCAAATGACCACACACGGTATCAAAAGACCACAGATCTAAGAAAACAGCTAACTAACTTTATAGATACGAACATTTTTACTAAGCACTATAAATATTCACGGTCAATTCACACATCACTCTCTAGTCCCAAACTAAGCAAAGCTAATACTATGGGAACTAGAGTGCTGATATAATACTTTTATAGGTAAGTACATTTCTTTTGTAAATACATACATAGGATACGTAGTAACACCCAGACACAGAATAATAAAAATACATAAGAAAGCCGTAGTAAGGTGAAGGCAAAAGCTCGCAATTTATGAATACTTACGTTAAAATTATTAGAATTATTGGTTCAATTTTTATTTCATAAATATTTGTAATAATAATTATAATAATTTATATTGATAAATGAACGATAAGCTTGCTCCAAGTTAGATTTACGGTACTGTGCCTGCTGTTCTCAGATACGCTGTGACATAACTAGCCGACAAGCACGGCCAATTTGCGTCACTTTTATGCTCATAACAACATCTGATACCATTTAAGTCTTGCCACTGCCATTTCGAACATTGTTCGCTTCAATCTTGTTTCATTGAAAACAGTTATAATTTGAATCAGAAATACTCGTAGGTACTTAAGGATATCGTGGGATGAGCTTTGGACTGGATCTAAATGTTGATTTTATTTGATTTACCTATATGAATTGATATTTTTCATTTATGTTATCTACATCAACAATAACTCTGCTTGCTTTAAAAAGTGATACCTTTAACTAAATAGTGAAAGAAGACAAAAAAAAAAGAAAATGTGTAGATTTTGAGCAAATTTTGAGTTATCTGAAGTACCAGTATTGCAATAAAGTTAATTAAAAAGATGTTTAAATGATGTCGAGTTATCAGAAGTACTTATATTACACCATGTATAAATACATTGTTGCAATAAAGTAAAATAAAAAGAAGTTTAAAAGCAAAACCGCAATAATATTTTAATTAATGAAATAAGTCAAGATACGACCCTAACTTTGTCCTCTCAAAAGTGCAGTGTAGAAGAAGCATGGCGGTCGATCGTGATTTATCGCGGGCCGCTTTTGAATATTAAATAATCTTTAATGGGAGCGCATGATCGGGCCATTAGCCGTCGTCGCTCCTTTCACGTTTAATAAAGAGTAATTTATAAACCTTTCCCTTATCCGGACGAAGTATGTCGCGCGACTGAGGTGCCGCCTATCAGGATTCATTCATAATTTTAATGTATGTTTAGTAATGTTTTTATGGGAATTTATGCTGGAACAAACCAACAATCTACCTTGAGCGGTAATCTTTACACTAAACACGTCAATAGAACGTGGTCTAAGAGGCAATACACAGCGTCTATCACACTAAACACTATAATGTCGTAGGGATGTAAATTCCCTTTAAACTGAAACATCACTCACACACACATCACATTTCAAGCATCACTGCTTGGTCGCAGATATACAGTGCTAGTAGGTACTTCTTAAGCGTAGTTCATCAAAAAAAGCTCATACGTTTCAAACAGTTATATGTACTATGATAAAAAATTACAGCATAATACAAAACAATTTTCGTCGTTAGTCATATTGTGTATGTCTATTCAATACCATAGTAGACATAATATTTCGTGTGTCGGTACCGATATTGTAGCTTAAGTGAGAGGACGAAATATAAAGTTCACCGCCATCGGTACATTCCCACGGACTATCACTTCATTGAAGGATATTAGCCTCGCACCAACACTATCCGATGGAAGCGAATACCCATTCCTCTGAACATTTAGATTCCGACACAAATTTTATCTCCCAATTACTATCCATGTGAACTTCGCTTATACATTGTAATTGCAACTTTTTACTTAACATGCTGTCATTACATTTTTTAAGCGTAATTTATAAATTCTTATTGGTATCGGGACAAACAAATTGATCGTCATCTCGTAAGGCTTGACGAAAAAGCCCGCGTTATTACTAATGTTGGTGTATTTATTCTCGATGCAGGTAATTATGGAGATTAATCTCCTCCGTAAGGGAAGGTTAGCATAACTCGAGGGCGCACATCGCTGGTTAAGACTTCCTAATGACACTTCGATCGCGGCCTGTGCTCATTATCGCGAATCATTCGATCAGTAGAGACACAGCCCGAAATATTATGGCCAGTACACTCCAGAGGCGTAGCCCGTCAAACCACTCCTGTGATAACTAATCGAAGGATCAAAATTCAAGATGCAGTATTGAGAGTGATCAACCTGAAGCAGGAGAGTAAGCCACAAAGAGATTTCATAAAGATATTTCATAGCCTGTATATAGAGTTCGTAGTTTATGGTTCCTTCCTAACAGACTTGATGAAGAAAAGATATAGCTGGTTGAATATTTGCAATAGACTGTGACGGAGTTATGCCTCTTAATATCTCGGCGGCGGAGGTTGAGACTGCGCGGGATATCGTCACGTATGCACCTTACCGACGTAATTATATCGGCGCAATTAAAGACCAACTAATATAATATAATCGTTCGGTTACCACCGACACTTTTTACAAGAGGCGCGGGAGCCGACGCAGAGCTCTTTATCTACGTTCACACACATACCTCATCGAATCATCCCGTGATTGATTATATATCCGATGAACGGGAAGCATAAGAAACATAGTTGCTAGAGAGCAATTTATGACGAGAACTCAAGAAAAAACAAAGGCATAAAATAAACCAAGATATTTTGAACACAGTCCTTTCAATCAAACGAACAGTGTAGTTTTATTTGAAATCGCAATTCGCAGGCATGCCTAAGGAAATCTGCAGCAGAATTACATAATGGTTGGTGTCTATAATTTACGCTGTAGGTAACATAGGTCCGCATACATTAGGCAGTCACGTCAGTGTGACTGCCTAATAAACGGGTAGGGCAGTTTGATTTCCTCGCGAATCATGTGAAAATTATTCCGCACAACCGAGCGAGGGCGCTTTGAGAACATCCGACGGATAAGAATAATTACTTACATTGATTGAACCCTTATAATCCGTTTATTTAATAGTCGACAGATGTTAATCGGTGCACCGCCTATAATTACGCTTTGAATCCTGACGAGAAAAACGCTAAAGCGCGAACGGTTACCTCGGATTCATTGCAGCTAACTCGAGAATGTTAATTTACAGGAAACTAGGTATTATCATCTGCATCATCGACATCTAAGCTCCAAAGCTAACAGTTACACTCCGTTTAATTGATCTTGTAAAAATTACCTAATACCGTTGAAATAATAGAGTGCCAGTTCTCAGATTGTAAATCTACCAAAACTTTAACTGAGAATTGTTACAAAATGTTCTAACTTTAATAATTAGCGTTCATAGTATCGTGTCCGCTTGACGGGTTTTTTAGTCCATTGTATGTAAAGCAGGAGGTTGAGTTCATCCATCACCTCATATTTGCAGCTCACTGACATTCGTTTGGATTGTCGATGCTGAGCTCTGGCAATACTCACTAATTGGAATCAAAACAAACTATAGAACAGAACACGTTAATTATCTTACAGAATAGATTGTCATGTGTCGTACATTGAGGACAGAAATCTACAAGAATGACGTGTACAGGTTCATTTACCATAATGATTGCTTTTACATTAAATTAACTAATGCAATGAGCTCTTTAAAATATTACTCTGCGAAAGCCTGGCGAAGGCATAAAAAAATATATTTGTATAATGTCAACTTTAACAAAACATCTAACATTTTAACGCGTGGGTGCAAAAGGGTCAGCATGAATAAATAAGGCAATCGAAAACGTATACGACGGTAGCGTCCCCAGGTACACTGCGCGGTAATGCTTCAACGTTCGGCGATCGCGCTAACAACGACGCGCAGTGTGTCTTGAATACGTCAGATACACGAGTACGTTTCGGTGCGATTGTCAGATGTGTTATGCTTAGCCCTCAGAACACAAATTATGCTAAATATGTTACCTACCGACAACTTTATAGTTCAAAATCGTGAGGTTTTGAACTGTGACTTCAATTGCATACTCAATAGTATTTGATATTTATGATGCGCGGCAAGGTGAGTCAAGTGGAAATGAATAAAGTTGTATGCAAATTAGGAATATGTAACGCCATATTCGACGCCAATCTAACCTTTTATTACTCAGAAATGTATCGAATGGTTGCCAAGATGTAGATAGTTCAATACAGACTGGTTTAATGATTGCGCGAAACGCTGCGACCATCCAACTTTACACTTGAGAATAAGATATACAGTCAAGCTTGACGTTGCGTTTGGCATTATTAGAAGATGTTAGTATATTTAAATATCAAAGTCATAAATGCCATACGCGTGCTTGTTAACACGCGCATGTAAATTCTAATCCTTGTTGCATTTAGAACGGGGCGGCCTAGTAATTATGTGCTTTCATTTGTCTGTTTCTCGGAACAAACGAGCGAGCTGCGCGGTGTAAGCCGCTCCATGTAACGCAGTTAGCAGTACTCTAATCTCACACAGACATTAATTTAAAGAATACGTCTGCGTAACCAACTTTACCAACAACGTCGAAACACAATTCTCCTTTACATTTTCTTATTTGCATATTAAAATAATTTCGAGAAAACGCAATACGTAAAGTTGCCTTCCACCCGCAGCGAGCTATACCGAAACGGCTTACTTTGCTTTCGCCGTGTTCCCAAAATAAACTTTATGCTTAGTGTAATTTAATATGATATCCCCTAGAGCTTTATTGTTGAAGAGGCTCGTATAGAACTCGGTATGTGAGCAACGATGACAGATAAAGGCGGGTTGTGCGCCCAAATAGATAAACTAGTGTGGAAATTAATGTCTACATTTACTGGTGCATGAAGTTGTAGTTAATTATAGTTTTATAGCTATTCGCTTTTTAAAATGTGTATTAGTTACCACAAAGTACGAGCATTATCTTTACAAAAGGAAGTGTATAAATTAACCGTACTTAGTTGAAGCTTATCGTGGGACAAACAAATATAGATATATCAAACGTAATAGTTATTTTCCATGAAGCATGAAATTATATTTAAGTTTGGTCGGTGTTGCTTTTAAACAGTGTGGTGGTGATTAGTAACTGCATCTTTAATTAGTGAGCGAATGTATTTCTAGAGAGCAAGCTGCAATCTAGCAGTGGTTTATGAAAATTGCAAGTTCTCTGACTACAGGTATCTCTGCTAGTTTCCAGCGCTGCCGTCTTTATGTCTTGTGGTTTCTAGGAACTGCAACTTTGATAGATATCAAACAGGTAAATAAAAGATCATATGTTTTCAAATACAGCAAAATATTAAGTACTTACATTTAGCTTTTGATGTGTAAAAAAACTAAATGTAGGTACTTTAATATTTTTAACGTAGAACAGAGTTATCTATGGAAAATTTACTTTAGTTCTTGTTTTTAAGGACCGTAATTTGTGTACATCGGTCATTATGCTCGCAATATATTAAAGTTTAAGAAAAAAAACTTATAAAAAATAAATATAACATCTATACTTATAATAAAACTGTAGAGAGGTCAATTCTGTACATTAAATATATTTTCAAAAAAACTATCAGGGGGTGATTAGTGATCGATACTGATGCCAAAAATGCAATCAGTAAAATTTTTGTCTGTCTGTCTGTCTGTCTGTCTGTCTGTCTGTATGTATGTTCCGTATAGAAACAAAAACTACTCGACGGATTTTAACGAAACTTGGTATAATTATTCTTCATACTCCTGAGCAACTTATAGGATACTTTTCATCACGCTACAATCAATAGGAGCGGAGTAGTGAAGGGAAATGTTGGGAAAACGGGAGAAGTTACTGTTAGGAATAGATACTCCTTTAATATCTATCACCAACCTTAATGTTACCATAGCAACCAAACGTTGTTGATTGTTATCAATGTCAATGTCTTCACTTGACAAAATATATTCTTTGCAGTTTAAGTTAATAATATTCGTTTATTTATTGTAACTGGTTTTACCCTATCCTACAGTACTTATATCGACTTTAACATGGTAGCAGAGCGTGGTTAAGGTACCCTGATGGTTCTATTTTACTGCATCAGAAATCGTACATCGCTCGCATATTGCAAAGGATTGGCATGGAGAAATGTAAGCCAGTGCCAACATCAATTTTAAAAGCAAATAATGCTCAACATGTTAATGAAGTTTCAATGAACTTCCCGTACCGTGAAGCTGTTGGATCACTAGCTTATTTGATGACAAGCACGAGGCCTGACATAGCCTTTGCTGTCAGTGTTGTATCTCGAAATTTAGATAAACCCACAAGGGAGAACATCATCAATATCAAGAGGATAATGCGTTACTTGAAAGGGACTATAGAAGAAGGCATCGTTTACAAGCCAGGAAATAGTCATAATTTAGAATGTTACAGTGACGCTGACCACGGAGGTGATCATGAAACTGGAAAGTCTACCTCAGGCATTCTTTGCATGTATGCTGGAGGTCTAATATCCTGGAATAGTAAACGCCACAGCACAGTAGCGATTTCATCCATCGAGGCAGAAATAGTGGCAGCAAGTGAAACTGCTAGAGAAATTATTTGGTTTCGAAAGGTCATGAAAGATATCATTGGTGAATTAGTCCAGCATCCCTATGTGTTGATAACGAAATTATTATTAAATTTAGGGTAAAACTAGACCTTATTACTGAGTTTTTGATTTCTGTCTATTTTCAATTCTATAACTATCACGAATAATTAATATTAGGGGCTTATACATAAACGTGATTTTTATTTATTCGATATTGATAAGGGCAACGGGAGATAGATACGGTACGGAACTCTTCGTGCGCACTTGCCCGGTTTTATTAATAAGTAGGTATAGATACTAAGTTTTCCTTCTTAGACTGCTCTTTTTTCTCTTTCTCTCATAAGAAGATAGTAATGGGTTATAGCAAAATCTCTTAAAACGGCACGCGGACGAAGTCGCGGCGGGAACAGCTAGTTACAAATAAACTCAAAAGCGCGAAAACATAATAACTACGTATCATGTTGGACTCGATAATCGCGCAGACTTTACACAAATTAATAATTACAGGGGCGTAAAATAACATCGCTACGTTTACTGATACACCATCTAAAAACAACACTGTTATGAATAACTAATTTTACGACGCGTTCACATACCAATTAGCTATAATATGATACTTAAGTTAACAACTTCACACTTACGTTACCACGTGGCAAGGTAATTAGACTTTTTATGATTTTATAAGCTTTCATGCACCGCCTCTTTCACAGTGTAGAAACTTGGAATATATAAATAACGTATTAAATTGAGACGAAATATACACAATAATAAGTAAGATAACGAATATAATATTAGTCATAAATATTTAGTAAGATATGCAGTCCATAAAAGAAAAACGGTTTTCATAGTTTGTAAAAAGTGAATTATTATTCCAATAAAATTATAAAACCGTGACGTGCTGCGTGTAATTTGAAATATAGCCTCACCTTTGCAACCCTACACGGTTATTTAACACTTCACCAGTTTTTAACGTTTGTAGTATCAATTAATTATGAAATTATGGGGGAGTATCGAGCACTGAGGTTAATAATGAATATCGATAGCGTAAAAGCGTGTTTCGATATGAATTGTGGCAATTGTTGGTATTTTTTACACAAATTCCTCGGAGGCATCCG
The DNA here is from genome assembly GCA_932527185.1 of Ecliptopera silaceata. Lineage (NCBI taxonomy): Eukaryota > Metazoa > Arthropoda > Insecta > Lepidoptera > Geometridae > Ecliptopera > Ecliptopera silaceata. Next base: position 7,154,936 of record OW052192.1, read on the forward strand.
GGTGTGGGGCAGAAGCCTGCCGCGAACCACTCGCGCGTGAAATTATTATCATATAATGCCGTGGACTTGGAACATTCCTCGATTATTCAAATACTCATCGAAGTACGGCTCGGCTCGACTTGCTCTCGGCTTTCGCGCACATTCCTGAATAGGTATTTCGCACCACGACTTCGGCTAAAACATGTCAAATTTATTCATGTTTAATGCAAGAGACTTGTCATGTGAGCGATAAGCAAATGATGGAAAATGGAATGTAAATTCAAAGCAGCTATAATCTTTACAAAATACGGTTGTAATGCGAAGGTGGGGGATGGCGGATAAGTTATTCTTGCAGGCAAAATATCCTTCTGTTGAAAGCAATTTCAACGAACAAAATACGCACTATAACTTTAAATAACTTTAAATGTTGTTTGTTTTTTGTTGGTTCACTTCACTTGAAATTGATGCAGTTATAACTCTGTTCTAGAAAAAGTTGTTTGCAAGAGGGCTCAAGCAACGTTAATAAAATGTTAAGTAGGTATTTTCAAGTTATCACGCAAGTATCAAATCAAAAAATTTATTCACGATCAGATAAAAAAAAGATTCTGTTTCACTTATTACCTTTGTTTTTATGTTTTTGTAATGACACTCAATAAACACTCTAAATTATTTTTGTGTAAATAAACAAAGTTGATCCAAGTTGCCTAGACTTGAGTGGGTGATTTACAATAAAACCATCGACTGAATACATTTTTATTTTCGTGCTTATTTGTAACTAAAAGGTCAAAGTAAAATCTGATAAAGACTATTTTATATCCATTTGTTCTTCGTATAAGGCCAGCGCAATTCCATCAATCTGTCCGAATGTGCGCTAGACGATGTTGTTGTCCATTATACTTTGGTATTTTTTTCATTATTTTGGTAGTTTAACAATTCAGGTACTTAATTAGAAATGTACTTGCAATTAAAATAATATCGAGAAAAAAATTGGTATTTAAGAAACCGATTTTTTTTTTCTAACTTTTAATGAGTTTTTGTTTATAAAAGTGTCATATTCGGTTGGTGTAAATTCAGCCAGGTTATTCAAAGTTTCAATCTCAAAGATTCGCAAATATTTGTCCCGGGAACAATTTCAACAATCTAACCATCTCCACCTCCGAGCGAGAAGTTATGTCAGTAGATAAAGTTTGTTTCGTCCCATATTTCGTGAGACGACATAAATTAATTTACTGAAGAGATTCTCTTTAAAACCCGTAAAGTACCCCAACACCCACTGACTCGATTATAAAGCGAGAATTTAATTACAAAATAGTAGTAAACTTAAATAAACTTGCGAGTTTACCCTCCCGGGCGAAGCCTAAAGTTGGCAAGTGGAAAAGGGCCTGAGACGTAAAGTACCTAAGCGTTATCTACAAGTATATTTTGCTTTGGACTCTTTATGAGTTTCAAACGAGATCCGTCACGCGACGTTAACTCGGAATAGATGTGATAAAGTGGCCGCTAATCTGTCCTATTCGGGACACACTTAGTACACTTTATTAATCACAAAGCTTACAAATTACACAATACTTCCTGTGCCGTGACACCTCGCTTTCGACTATGTTAATTTTATTGTTGGCTCTATAGGACGATTCGGACACCGTGACACCTTTTGTGAGGGTCGACTGTACTCGATGTGTTATTTATCAAATGTTTTATTTGTAAAAATAAAACCATGCAGCTTGTATTGTAGATAACGACGACGTGCGTTCATAGAAACAAACATTTTTGAAGTACACTTGAATGAGATATGTTGTAGCAATAATTTTGAATGATGGAATCTCTTTTTTAACTATTATTTATCAAACGCAGAGTCAAGTACCTTCAAACTTACGGAAAGTTATCTAAACACTTATACTTTCAAATCAGAGGCATAATATAAAACACTAAATTGTGTGGTGTCCAGTAAATTGTTTAGTTTAAGTGAGTTTTAAACAAATTTTATTATTTTAATCGCAAAATTTACACCTAAACGCGGGGTTCTCGACATGACGCCTTATGCAAAGCAGGTGCTACCTGATACGTGAGCTCGCCAGTACAAATAGAAACGTAATACGTACAGGCAGTGCTGCTATAGGGAAAATTTAAATATTCATTTACATGCCGAGGGTTATAAGGTTGATTTTGGCTTTGCTGTAAATAACATACACTAATCACCCTAGTTAGAAATATTAGATCATTAGAAATGTAAGTTAGTCATGGTTACACATTGAGGCAGTGCTCGTAAGTAACGTTTTCGTAGTTACAGTGACACTTGTGGCTGTTGAACGTTGCGCTCGCCGCGTCGCGTCGCCGGCCACCTCTTATCAGGTGGTGATCACGTTACGCCATCATAAAACCGTGATATCGGGGTGGAAATTTACTGGTTAAATAAAAATAAAAAACTTTAACCACTTACGTAGGTAGTACAAGTACTTATTAGTATTTGGAGATAAAATGAAGTTGGCCCGCTTAGGGCAATTTATAGGGGTAAGTTATGGGCGGCGCGCGGGCTGGAGCGACTAATTTATTCGCCGTGCACATAAATTACTTGATTATGAATTCAAGTTAGCTCCACTGAATTGTTTGTCTGTTGTTGTAAGCAGCGCTTTTGTGTAACAAACAAGGATATTAGAATTTGCCCGGGTCTGTGTTTTAGATCTGCGTATAAATTTTCTAGCAATGTAATAGCGAATTCAATGGTAATTTACAGGTTTACGTGTGAATAAATTTGTCTATTTCTGCAATATGTGTCAATTCCTGCAAAGATATTCTAAAATCATTGAAATACGTGGCTAATTATGTAAACAGCGGCAGAACAGCAATGAAGGCATTTATTAAACGGTTCCTCCTGTAATGCCCGTACATAGACATGGCAATGTTAAGATTGGAGATCTCGAAACTCGTCCTGCGTGGAAATGAATGGGTGACAAAAAGACGATTGAGGCGCGAAAGTAGTCGTGCAGTAAAAAGCAATAGTAGGGATTATGTAGAACACCGATGGTAATGTGAAGTTGTTTTCGAGACGGTAGTAACGCGCCGCAACCCGCTGCAGCGCGGAATAATCGCGGATACCCATAAAAGATGTAATTTCAGATAAGCTGAAACAGACGAGCCCCGCCCTTCCTCCCACCTCCCTCCTCCCACCGGCTCCCTTCGCTGCCTACTTTCTAATGACTAATTATTATGCTGTGCGTTTCAAGCTTTACGTCCGCGAGCTTACCTGCTTGTACTTGGCTTAAGTTTGTTGTAGCTCATCGATCTGTACATCCTTATTTAGTTACATCGAGTCGTATGTGGCAATTCTTTGAATAACTGCTGTCTTTTTCCTGAATAAGTGAGTATTATTTAGCCAAATTACAATATGTTCTTAAACAAAAAAAAAAAATATGTTCTTTGAAATTGAGATAAAATAAATATAGTGTACTTTCCTAGTACGCTGTTCGTGTTTATATACTTAAGCGATTTTCATTTAGAAATCTGATTCTGACCAACCAGCTGATTAAAATGTAATCTAAGTGTAGTTTATGTAGCATTATGATTTAAGTGAGTCCGTATAAAAAGAAAAATTAATCAAAACGCTCTTGTGGATCATTTGTTGAATTAAACGTCATGATTTTCCATTCCAACTAAAATAAAGCTACCCTACTCCCGATAGTTTGTTCATTGGTTTGATATGATTAGTTAATGAATTCATGGCCTTTTAACCAGGGCCAGGCGGCGCCTGATGCCGCGATAGCACGGCGACAGTCGCGACATGTATGTGATAATGCATTACCGAGCGCACTTTCTGCACTCACCACTGCTAATGTGATGCCACACGTGAAATCTTATATGAGCGCGCGGTGATACCATGCATAATAAACTTTACTGATAGAGCAGTGGCTTCTGGACTATCGTGCTGCTTTATAGGGTAGGACTGTGAAGTTTTAACTTGACAACAGTATGTAATATTTCTTATTAAATACATTCCTACACTACATATATAGTACGTATGTAGTGTAGGTATATATCATTTCATCTAGGTATTGCTAAAATGATATGATCCAAAATTATCGCTTTAGGATACAGTCAGGAGCATAAGTCGATTAACAAAAAGTGATAAAATTTTTATTAAATGCTGTCGCAAAATGTTATAAGTCATTTTATAATTCTATACAGAAGGTAATTAAGTAGTTATCAAAACCAATGATCAAAAGCTTAAACCGTTGGGAACATCTAAGTGAAATTGTTTATGTTGCTTTACCGAAAGTGAATATAATACAGAGAGTGGATAAATTACTAATGCATATTTTTACTCAGCCAATCAGTTAATACAGATCGGCCGAACAGGAGAGACGGTCACAGTCAATCGGGAGCAAGACGCGGTACCACAAAGTAAATCGTCCGAATTATACAAATAGCCTTTGCCTAACTGCACCGACATATTGGCATATGTTCGTGACTGGTTTACGAGTGCCACGGCATTGCATATTAATTGGTGTTGGTATCGAGTGCGCATCGATGCGACCTAGCTCCTATTCACCTATAACTAAGGCTGAACACTGAATAGGCAACAGCCTATGTTATGGGAACAGTGACATGCTACAAAATCGGTTCACGGGTACACTTGCAATCTAACCCGTTAAGCTTCAATAATTTTGCAATAACTCTTTATAAAAGCCTGAATACTGAAAAGCTGTTAAAATTATTGCTATCTCATACTAATAAATAATGTTGAGTTGAATAGTATTTTTATTGTATGGTGGCGTTATTAAAGTTCTTAGAAGCTTACAGTCAATTCGAAAAAAAAATGCATTTTTTTATTAATCATTGTTCCGCTAGTTTGTGTATTATTTTCAGAGATTCTCTCTTATTTGACGTAAAAGGCTTCATCTCGCGCCATATTTTTCTGACTCAGCCACCTACTGACACCAATTGTGTCCAATGTCATAGTCTTTTTTTTTTTAATTCTATAGTGTCCCACGTGTCTCTTATAACTATGTTTAATTTACTTTTAGGTATCTATTCATTAATACTAGCAGAACTGGAATAGGTTCATTTTAGTTTAAAATAACATAAAACAAACTACTTATCAAATCTATTTCGACTAACCAAAGGCACAACACGACAACCCGAGCTTCTCAGTACCTATCGAGTCTCCAGTTATCGAATCTAGTTTCTTGTCAGCTAAACTCGTCAATACGAGCGGGGGAGTGAACACGAATAAATGAGACAATCGCAAACGCATCGAAACAGTGACGTATTCGAGATACACTGCGCGTCAACATCAGCTGAACTTTCGATGGTTGCAGCGTTTACCCGCAATGTATCCCAAATACGTTACGTTTACAATTGGCACATTTATTCGGGCCCTCCCCCCAGTGCATTCGCTCAATCGGTACTCGATACGCAGATCGAGTGAGCGCATTCTAATATGCAAATGTATTCAAATGCTAAGCCCTCTTCATTACGGCGGTATCGATCTTAGATACACAATTTGTAACCTGATAGGTTCGTAAGTCTAACGAATCTCTTACGAGTCTTTAGGATGAGATTGCAAACTAAATTCATAATCAGTTTTAAAAAGGATTGTGACTAAATATTTTCTTTAGAAACCTTCCACTAAAAACGTGTTTGTCAAAAGAGTAGTTTTGTAAGATAACTGATAATTTTGAAATAATTTTATTTCAGCTATACTAGGTAAAAATCAGGCTTTTTTTATATGTGTATTTGAGGAATCTTAATGTGTCTCTATATAAGCATAAAATGTAACATGAGGATTTTAGAACACATTATTTTAAATGTTTTGTTAGCATCATTTTCCAGTTGCCAATATAGTAAATAAATAGGGGGTTTTGATGAGCGTTAAGTATGAGGTACTTCTGACAATAAATAAATATAACTTTATTGAGGGCACAAATATATAATCAAATAATACCCCAAAAATCTGAAGAGTTTCCAAAATTTAGATAGATACTTGACCACCACCACTAATCACGGTAGCCATCACAATTAGACAATGTTTAACAAGCGTACTGCATTTCTCCACGGTAGTTAGTATTCTAACGAGACCTAAAGCCAATCAGATTAATCTTAAATATTTATTGCACATAGTGCATTGGCAACAGGAGCCTGGCTAAATTAGTATGACGATGGCTACACTGATGGTGGAGAAATGTTGGGTCGCAGACGTGGGTGGGCTTCCAGAGGCTGATTAAGACACGATGAATATTAAACTACCAACTTCTATGGAGCGGTGGATTACCAGCGTTGTCTTTATACAAATCTAGACCCACATCAAACGACGGTTTGTTATGTCAATGTCATTTAAAGAGGTCCAATTCTCCAGGTTAACCTGTAAATAGCTTTTATCATAAGGAAAGTAAAAGAAATCGAATAAAGTAGATAATCAATTTGGCTAGATAGCAATAGCAAAACACAATTTCTAAAAGGAAGCTTCCCGTTCCATATCTATAATCGATTAGTTACCGGCTAATCCTTAACCTACAGCGAAGTTAAAAAGAATATGAAAAAGAACTCCACCTGTCGAATCTGATAAAAGTGTTTTATTTAAATTTCTTTGGTTGGCGATTCAAAAACGAGCATAAAGTTGTATTTGTGTCTTATTAAATGAAATTTATAGTTGGAATATAGTCGCTGATTGACCTCGGTCAATGGAAGGATAACAGGTTCGCATGAATGCTAAAAATGAGTCGTTCTATCAGCCGCATCCCGGGACTACGCGTGCTCAAGTTTTGCATATTGATTTTACATGCTCTTTTTAGATTGGCAGGTAGAACTTACAATGCAGCCAATCTTCAGATATGTAAATAACTAATGTAAAAAAAACCGTATCTGATGGTTACATTTGAAAAGTGTATAAATTGAACGCTTATCGTCAATATTATTACTAAAATGAAACGGACTTAAAACATGAAGTGAGTGTTGAATCGAACTCATAAAAGTTAAGTGCAAGTCATTTGTACCAAAAAATGTACTTAGGCGTGTAGTTATCACCAATAAACAAGTGAAATAGGCAATACAACATCTTATAAATAAAATAGCACTTAATTTAACGTTCACAAACATAATGTTGTGCAAGGTGCGCTTACGCACGTGCCCGTCGCCCGCGGCTCCACAACAATATCTGTTCCGAATTCAAATTCGTGTCATACATCTTTATGCTTGCTTAGGTAACGCCGATCCAGTATTGTGTAAACTGGACCTTAGAGCCCTCGGTTAAAGGTGATTCAAATAATAATGATAAAGGAAATGGATATTCAAAATAATATCACCTCGGGGTTAACGATTACCGGTGCGCGCATGCGCCACAGATGGCGGGATAAACCGACGTTTGTTTCCGCACTGATATCTGAATTAATGGCGATACGAAATGCTCGAAAGGTCCTCATTACCATGATTTATGCAAGATAATATATTTCTTGTGCCGTCCCTATAGTACTGATTAACGCTCCAAATTAACTAGAGCTCCGGAATATTCATTATTTTTATATAGGACCTTATGGTTCACCCATTTTCGATAGACAGACACCTGCCGATGAAATCCGTTATCAGTATGCTAGTTTTGTAAAGGTTGCGTCCTTCTTCACATACAAACAAGATTAACATAACTGTACCGCACTAAGTTAGCAGTCATCAATAAAAACATTATCATGAATGTTACAGTGACTGTAAATTCTTGTGTATAAAAGTAGGTTATATCTTACCAGCACCCGCAACCTTAAAGCATAAAGATCTATTTGAGCAACAATGGATGTAGCGGATAATTTCCGCTGGAAGTGGCGTACACGCGTGCAAAGCGAGTGGTCCGAGCGCCGTCCATCTCGCGGCTCGCTCGCTCACTGAGTACATTCCCGTGTAAGTTTTTACACCTATTATTTTATGTGTCGGCAAGTAAAGTTCGGTACGTGAGTTATAAACTCGCTCGCGCCTCTCTCGCCCCTACTTTATAGGTATTAACGACTTGTCCAAGAGTTTTCTTATAAATAAATTTGAAGGGTAACAAGGCTCGCTTTTGTAGGATTAGTAGAGTGGATCTTGTTTCACTTTGTTGCGTGGCCTCTATCCTTTTTTAAATGGAAAATTCATGAGCCTGCAGTGCCTTTTGTTTTGATTTTCACAAACATAATTATAAAACACCTTGTTGGGCATTGCTGTTTTGAAAATTACACTTTCAGAGGTTGCTGCAAAAGAAAACTGAACTTCAAAACATCAACCGAGTTTAAACGCAGTTTTTTCAGCACTAAAGAGTGGATATATAGTGGATATGCAGGTGTTTCAGTAATAGTAATAAACCAAGCTAGTAATAAATAAATTAGTAACATACGATTTTGATATGGGCTCTACATAGAGACAAACACGAAATAGAGTCTCAAATCAGAGCATCACGTGACATTTGGCCATAACGCGTACAGTGGACTATAAAAGCGGGACATATGGAAGTTAAGAGCACTACCTGTAAAATATCAGAGTGATAAAGTAAATGCACTGCTAAGTCGCGACGTGACCACACCACTGCTGCTATGTTTGAAATCAAGAACGAGATTTCGTCTAGTTATGAAAAAAATTTCATAAATAAAACAATGCATAGTTATTTTTAGAACGCATGCAACCAACAAAGTGAATTTATGAGTGCACTCTCAAGTTTCAAATATCCCTAATGGAGTGAGCCGTTTCACATCTTCCCCCACAAACTGCATTATAATGTCTCTACCAAAAATAACCGCACATAAATATAAAACAATGTGAAACCACTTAAAGCGAATAAAATACACGTCGACTTCAACTCTGTAAAATGAATTTATTAATAACGGAGACAATGAACGTCTGAAACAAACGTTTCACTTTTTGTATTTTTAATTGTGCTCCGGACGAGAGCGAAGACGCATTAGAACAACGAAAATAACCTGGGATCATATTCGAGACGGCACCAGTGTGCCACCAGCGGCCATCCGGCAACCTTCCCCGCTCCTGTCACGCTCCACTCAACTCATGCTTACTTTTAACATTCAGTTTTCATCTCTTTCTTTACTACCATCAACCACGATACCATTTAGCTAAAACATTAAAATACTAAGCTTACAAAATACTCTTGTTTATATGTATATAAAATATTATATGTAATAAGCTAAACCATTTTGAATGTAATATCCAAAGTTCACTTGTTCGACGGAACCCATCCCACGTGCGCCGAAACCAACTGATCAGATCCGCGACTCGACACCTATACCGCCCGCCGGCCGTAACTTCCATGTTAACAAACAGTTAAACCGTCATTAATTAAAAATATTTAGCCGCGAGGATTAAAATTATTGAATTGTTATTTCCCGATGTGTCCTCTGCAGCTTGGAGTGCAGTTCTTAGATGATATCTCGGACGTAATTAAAAATCTTGTCGTGACATTCAGAGCCCGTCCCGCCCCCGCACTCCCGGCTCCTTCAATATTGTTGGCGATTGAATCGCAATTAAATGTAACGAATCAAACTACACTTTATTAAAAGGGACTGATAGCTCAAAATGGAGAGAATATCGGTCGGCGGAATCGAACGTGCTCCCGTCGAAATGCCAACCATTTTATATATTCGCCTTAATTATGTATCTTGTCTTAATTTACGATTGGATCATATGATAATCTGAAACGTAATTTATAACATATGCCTAGGTATTCGAGTCGTGTCCATAACGAGATTTAGGATCGCGCCGATGAGGGCTCGAAGTACAGATTAAAATATATAATCGACATTCATTGGCATTTAGCAATTAAGCAAGTGCGGGACGGTGCGGTACGGTGCGGTACGGTGCGGCGCGGTACGTCGCGGGACGATGCGGTGCGGCGACGGAGGGCCGATAGGGGATGGCGGATAGCGGCGAGGAACGAGCAGCGGCCACTCGATGCGCGCGTTCAGATAACGTCATCGCGTTTAATTTCATGTGTCAGTGGCATGACGCCCGCCGACATCTCGATACGACCACTGTCCACAGTCCGCCGATATCCCTTAATGAAAGTAATGGAGGTTTATTAACGACGCTCGACATGGACGCCACTACTCCCGCATATACTCGTATTGTGCTAAGTAATAGATGCAAAGCGATGCGATGGTAGAGCGTACGGGAGAACAAAGAAAGCCACATTTGCTAATTGCGGTTTTGCTCGTGTCGTGCGCACGGAGCGAGGGGCTGGATCGTGAGCTCAAGAGATATGACGATAACACATTCATAAATAATTAGAGCGAAATTTTCTCATTTGTAAGACGACAGTCATGATATTTGGTAGCAGACTCTTCTTTTCTCGGAACGACTTGATCGAGATAAGCATTGTACCGACACGCCTGCTGTCCGGTATTTTGCTACGACGACTGTATTGGAAATACCAATACACGCTACTGCATCTTAATTTAAAATGTGCTTTATGGAAACGGCATTATCACTTGAGTTTAACACGACAAAGAATGACGACAACACCGGGAAAAATTGTTATTGTATTTAACTTTTTATTCAATCTATTGAGACAATAGACAGTAGATGGAAATAAAAAGCAAACGTGAGGTAAAACATTTGTGGGTTCAGTCACGGTTGTCGGAGCCATGGCAGGGTTCAAATTTCCACTTCCGTTGGCCGCGCGGACAATCGATACCTACTGCTGACTCTTCATTATTAAACAAACAAGAATAATTAAAAATACAATTTATTTGCTGGATAAGTCCACCGTTAAAGGTCACTAAGATACAGATTTTAATTATGTGCCTATTAACACATTTAAAAAATACCAGCTTCATTGAACCATCATAAATCACTACAGATAAAAGATTTAATTGAAATAAAAACATCAAATTTTTGGCTCGTCATTCTTCAGATTAAATTTGTAAGCGCGGCGAATGCGGTCGTATGGAAGTTAGTCATGGACATCAATCGGATAATATTTCACAAACGCGCTACTTATAGATATCGATCGCAGCCAAACCGAGTAATTCCACAATAAAACAACTCGTACAATCGCTTACAGATTATGACCAGTTCATCAGTCTGTTTCATCGACAAAAACTTATTTTCGTAACTTCCGCAAACGATATAATGTTTTTGCCATAAAAAGTAGCGATAACATAAAAACAATCTCTAGCGCATAAATTAAAATTTCCGCTTGCCGATTGTAGTGGCAAATCAAGCATAAACGTTACCTACTGGGGGAGCTCAATAACAATATTCTATTACACAGATTTGGTATGCTTTTATGGTATTCATATTTCATTTTTATGTTACTTTCATAGCAACATGTAACTTTGAATACGTGAGCATTTTTTACGTCTACATTTATTTTTATTATGAACAGAAATATAATTTTTGATAAAAACCATCACCAATATGTAAAAATCTTTACGTTTACTCTCTTATCATTACTTATATCAATTACTTACTTACGTCGAGAAGTCATAATATTCATTTGAAAGTGCTTTTGTTGATTAGTGGAATGCTCTTTAACAGTCGAAGTGCCATTAAAATAAATAAAGTACCATACGAAACAATTCAAAGTGTTAAGTGACTAGTGGCTATCAAAAAATTACCAGATAAGCCTTGACAATGGTTGGCTGTGACTTATGCAGAGATTATAGGACGGTACAGTCAGCAAGACAAATAAATAAATAACTAAATAAGGTAGAAAGTAGTAAGAAAAATATGGTACAGAGTTGCAGAAAACGGTAACGCTTAGAAAACTGTGTCGCAAAAATACATAGTTACTAGTTACAAGATGTGACAAGAACGTCGAATAAATAATAGTAGGTAAGTACCAATTTTATAACATGATAAATATCGAATGCACCTACAAACTAAATATTTTTTACGATAAACGATTTTAATCTACATAGAGTATTTCAATACAATCAAACACCATGTAAATACAAGTTTTGTCCAAAAAGAGCATGATAAACCAATGCTATCTTTACTTTTACGCGTGGCCTATTACACGGCGATAGTCACAATCAGGTAACAGCCACCTGACATCTTTATGATGTTTGAATGCCATCACTAACGACACCTTTTTAGTTACTCGCGATAGGCGCCCACCATGGATGGGACAAAACGCTTCGGTGTCAACGGCACCTGTGCGGTCCGACCTTTAAATATATACTCTACGAGATTGTGATAGCGAACCAAATGCATCTGAAAGAACTAACATATAAAATAATTCAAACTTTACTAAATAACCATAGGTAACGGAAATTTTAGAAACGGAGTGAGCTCAATCTATTTGAGTTATATGACGGCTATACTGTGTCTCAATCTCCAAGCTTAGCGCGCAAAAAATATGATTGGTTTTATTTATTTATTATCTAATTCAATAAGTATTTCACCTTAATTAAAAAACTTATTACTCTGACTTGAATAATAAATAATTTGCTTAATATTTTTTTAGACATTTGATTTTTGTTTATCATAATCGTATCTCGGTTTAGTATTTTTCCTTAGATCAGTATCTTAATTTCTACGAACTATTTAATATTAATATTTTAAGATATTTTAATTGACTCATAAATCATATCGGTCTGGACAGTTTGTTTTAGTTATCTGATCACAACTCTGACAAAATCGCAATGAACCATAATATTTAAACTTTCTTCTACAAATCATAAACATTTTTTTATTGTGTCATCAGAAACGGCTAGTGGTTATTTAATTATGGGTTATGGGTCTGTAATTTAATTTATTTTAGAGATAATATCTTGATGACATTTTGAACGTATTTAAACAACTACCTATTTAGCTATTTAATTTTATTTAGTTACATTTTTAAATGCTGTTATATTTCATCTTGTAATTTGTGAATATTAATGATACAATCTTTAAAACCATAACCTCCAAAAGCATGGTAAGACGAATTGCTACTTGTTTTCTTTCCCTACAATATTAATAATTTTTCAAAGATTTTTTCCAAAATGATATAAAATATAAAGAATTATACGATAAGGCTACTTGTAGTTTAAGGGAGTATTTTAACTCCTAACTGGTAAGGTAGGTATCCGATTAAGAGCAGTCTTAAAAATAAACGATGGAAATGAAATCGATAGACACATTGGTACGTTTTACCGACGAGAAAGCGGCTTATGGGGGTATAAATCTCTGACCTTACTGACCGACTGGCTATGCCCCCTGCTTGCTACCCCTTGCGATAAAGTCTCAATAACCTTCAGAAGAATCAGTAAAATAGCTTTAAGAAATATTAATAGAACTGTACAAACATGCGTCTAATGAGAATTGGCAATTTATAAGGAGCGTGGGCCACGCACGACACGACTAAGAAAATCTTCCCTCAGGGTTGTCGCATAGCATGTTTCAAAGGGCCTATGTTTTATTATTTTAAAGGAAAAATAGATACGTAGACGTTAAAATAAATAGAGATATTTTGAAAAAAACTGTGTTATTTTAACGTCGTATTACTACGAATTCTAATGCCCACAAAAAAGGCTGTGGTTGCGTTTAAAAGGACACTACTACTATAAATGACACAGCGCGAAAAATACTTAAATAAAAAGTCTAGTTTATCATTACATGTAGATCAAAATTATATTTACAGATATGTTTGTATGTGTGCAAGAAAAAGGTTGTCGTTCGAAGCATAGATACTGGTTCCATGTTAGTGTGTAGCGAATACTACGACGTATTGCAATGCATCTGATGTTAGATACGAAACTAACCACTGGATTGAGCCTTATTCACTACACTATCTGCTGGGTCGTGTTGTGCAATATAGTTTGTAGAAAAAACAGTTTCATTTTTATTAGGATGGCTTGCGATCGACAAAAATATTATTTTATTCGACCTTCGGCATGGAAATAAGATTTAAAGTATGGTAATATTATGTGTATGGTATTTTTTTGATAGGTTTACATTAGTATCTCATTATTCATTAGCAAAGGTTATCAAGAAATCATTAATAATATTTAATGACTAATAAAAGATATTATTTTAAATTTATGGATATTAATATACATTATGATTTGAAAAGATATTGCAAAATATATACTTAAAATATTAGTTAAGTGTAGATGTGACCTCACTGATGGATGATTACGCAAATTTAATAGTCTTTGGGTGTATAATTAGATCATTAAATAAATAAAATATTATTAATAACTGGCGATGTATATGTTACCAGGTGTTTGAAAACTCGCTGTTTTATTAAGTCGCTCGTCAAACGATTATTCGTTGTAGATTATAAAAAAATCGTTTAAAAAATCGTAAGGCCGTAGTTTTCTAAATCAGTACTTACTACCTAGGTACTTCGTTTGTCAGTACATACTTACAGTTAACGATTTTTCAAACGTAATATTCTACAATGAATATCCGATTTTATCAGACAAGGTCGAATATAATTACTTTAAAATAAACATAGCTCTTATTAATTGACATTACTTGTAATTACTTTATTGCAAAGATCAAATTTATCGCAATTTATATATGTTTTTGTATCAACAATTTGAAAAACAGGTTTGATATTTTCATGTTACGAATGCAATTATGAAAACGAAACCATTTCAAGTATTTAAAGACGTTTATTTATAAAGCAATCACTTAAATGTGATATCGAAACCGGTTAAATACAACCAACAAACAGGTAATGTTGGAATTATTGATCACCGTAAGCAAAATGATGGTTGTAGCTTAGCACGTGAGCTTACTAAGAAAATGCCGACTTAAACTACGGAAATCGACCAATGCTATGTCTACTCTGGATGCGGTATAATATTAATAGTACACGCTGTATAGTCCTATGTGTACTAAGGTTGCAGTATTCTAACCTTGACTATCAGTCCTTTAAAACACCTGAACTCTTCGATAGACGTCCGATGTGGCGCGGTGGGCGATGGTCCGCCAGCGACGGAGGTTGCGGGTTCGATTCCCGCCTTGGGATAAATGTTTGTACGATCTGCAAATATTTATTCCGGGTGTTCTGGGTGTTTATATGTATAATAAAAATATCTATCTATGTAATGTATTATATTAAGTATGTCAGTCTTCTAGTACCCATAACACAAGCTCTGCTTAGCTTGGGGCTAGATGATGTTGTGTGGATTGTCCATCATTATTATTTATTTTTTATTATAGATTAATGTTACAATTAATATGAATAGATATTTTTTTCTATAGAACTAATTTTAATAGGCGAAAAAAGTCAATGTTTATTTATAAAGACGAGTGTGTCTGACTGACATTACCTACGTCCTGTAAGTATTTAAAGTGTTACTTTTAATAAAATTTCTCTAAAGAAATGTTCACACCTGAATTTTTAGAGTAATATCCACTTGTTTTTGTACTCCATGTAGTTCGACAGATATGAGCGGGTAGAACGGTCATATTTTATCGGAAGTAACGGCGTCTAACGTACGGCCAATTTCATAATGCTTCGCCCGCCCGCCCGCGAATGTGAGCCACTCATCAATTTGATATCTCGATGTGGTAACATAATGCGTCCTAGATCAATCGTAGGTGGACTTTCTTAAGATTGCTTCTCCGTTTTGGATATAACATTAACCCAAGTACCTAAGTATTTATATTCTGCGCAGGTAATTCAAGTTTTTAGGTAATTATTTTTAAAGATAACTACTAACTGTTAAAATAAAAAGAAATAGAAAATGAAGAAATATTTGTAATCATACGATCATTTAAGCTGTTGTTTAAAATTATTTTTACCCCAGAAATATTATTCATCTTTTTATAACATCCATTTACCACCTCAATCAATGTTCAGTTTACTAAACATGCCTATAGTATGTAATAACAAACATATCATCTAATCCTTTACAGATTATGATAATACGTACGGTCTAAACGAACAACTCACTCTGTCAAATAAGTCATCAGCGCGTCAGTTAACTCAATTACACTGAGATCAACACACGGCTACCGCGCATGATTAACTAACCATACTCCACAACGGGATATCGTACCCAACACCTAATACAAATAACTTTCAAAATGGTTCGGCAAAACTCACTCCGTAATCCTTCTCATAAATCATTTAATAACACAAATGTAGAGCCACACACTGAGCTGTTCCTTCCGCTGCCGAAGGTATGATAGCTAACTTCGAACAGAAAGCAACTCTATACGTTATACGAGAAAGTTCAAAGTTCAAAGATCGAAAAGTTATATTGAAGCTTTGTGAGAAGTGACATCTAAGGAATATGCTGAAGTATAGTCATATGGTACTCGTGTAAATTCACTGAAAATTTATCTCTAAAGAAAGGTCTGTGGGTTCAAATTCTAAAGTCTCAAAACTACAGTTTATTTGGTTATCCGCAGGTCGAACCGGATGCCACGAACTGCTGTCAACCCTTGACATTTCGGATAAGTTTGACTGATCGAGCATTAAAATGATTTAGAGAACGTTAAATATTTCAAAAAATATACAAATTGTTGGACAAATCTCTCATCATGTTAGTGCGGTGGGTGATACATCAATTTTAATATCAACGCTAACCCTAATTTGAATAATATGTCATAAAATATCATATTTCACATTATTAAAATGAATATTAATATGACAGCACCTTTTATATCAGTTATAACATCTATAAAGTAATATAATATGGGGTTATTTTGTAACAGTATATCGCGACGACGGACGGGGTCCGTTTATTTTGACACATTGACAAAACCGTCAACCCGCGACCCGCCACCGCTTCAATCAGCGCTGAGTAAATATTGATATTGAGAATATTAACATTATAGCCAGTCCGGAAAGTGGTCGTTAAATTTGGACAGTGGTAGGGTAATAAAAATAAAATATTAATAATTAGCAGCAGGAGGTTTAATAGTCCATTAGCAGCGTGTTCATTTACACCGTGCCGTGACGTCTTGGTCGCGCGCGCCCATTACCATTCCACTGACACTTTGATGTTTATTATAATTTCCATCGTGATACATTTGGAGTTATTATTTAATCGAGAGCATGATATATTTTTTAATGATTCTATTCAAATTTAGTTTTCGTCGCCCAATCTATAATCCACACTTCCGTTTACAAAACGGTTATCCAGGCGTCGCGACGCGACAATCCGGCATCAATAAAAAGACAATAACGCAACGGTCCGCTGCTAACTGGTCAAAAACATCAGCAAAAAACATTTTCATAATGATCGCGTTGATCTACTTCCTTAGTCGCAATATTAAATAGCGTAAAAACTATGGTTTTAATAATTAAAGTCTCCGTCGCTTTCATTCGAGAAGCAGCAGGTGCAACAACGTAGTTCGGCCTCGAACACGATGGCTGATAGGGAAAAACTATTGCTTGTAAAAACAAATTATTTATCAAACAAGTAATAAAAATCGAGGAAGCGTCACAGTTGGCTGTATCTACAGATTATCCACAGCTCTATGAACCGATTTCTTTATAGATTCCTACTTAGCGGAAACGAGTGGTCCTTGATTGTTTGATCAGTTTTCCAATAATTATTCCCTATAAAAACACCGGAAATGGAACGCTTTAATCGATTTCGAACCGCGCCTCGCAGTGACGTTGCGTTTGATTACTGAAATTATATGGCGAAACGAATCGCGTCAACTTTGTTTTGTGTATTGTACACTTGGACATGGCCTTCGATTGCCGCCAAAAAAATAAAAAACTAATAGTTACTATTGTTTTAGTCTTGTCAATATTATCGGCTTCTATGAGGAAGTTAATTTGCGCTTTCAAGGTAAACATCATTTATTTAAAATGTTATCTTATCATACTGTTTTACAATAAAACTACGTACTTGACATTGTTAAAAGTACCTACGTATTTAGCATTTAATATTAGTGCCTATTTATTTTATAGGTTACATTATGCTCGCAGTAACCTCTAATTTGCTAGGTACCTATACCATTCAATATTACAAACTCAATATTGGGGTTTCAAAATAAAAACGTGATACTTTGCACAGAAACAGCATTAGACACGCCACATAATATGAAGTGTACCCTGTGTTCACATTAAAGATTTATGTTAGACGAAAAGATGGGGCCACTCTGCAAAATTTATTTCACATCTCCACTCTACCAATGACAAGAAAACTGTTACGGTTTGCAACGGTCTGAGTGTAACATTAAAAATTCAGGTCGTCTTACCCACTTGTGTGAGGGATCGCCGCATATTCGTCTTTGGACAGTATTTATATTTCCTTTGAATAGGGTTATACTTATTTTTACGGAGGGGTTTCGTGACCGTGTTACGATTTGGTTCAGTAGGTCTCATCGTGACGCTTATTGAAGGGTTTGTGTCTAAACATTGGTTAAAAAATATTGTTTGTTTTTTGTTTACATTTACAATGTTTGGAATATTTTGATGATTTGAAATTTTAGGTAATTTAGTGAAGCAGGTATAAATTAGTTGATTAAGTGTCAACGCAATAAACAATGTGACACTTCAATAAATAGGTACGAGAAGATATTGATAATAAATCCGATATATCCGTTTGATGTAGTAAATGTCCTACAGTCAACAGCAAAAACACAGGTACATTTCACGCCTAGTCCGCTTCTAGTTAGTATCAAACATACAGGTGTGTTCGATAGAGATTTTAGAATGAAATTTATTATTTTACAATATTAAAAAAGAATACTTTCATTATGATCTTATTTTGGAAAAGGATAATTCTGTCTTTCAACCGGTAACGGTTCCTCTAATTATTTAGTACAAAAAAAAAACAAAAGCTTATATCTTGATACTTAGTAATTCCAATACAGTTTTCTCATACACTTTTACTTTCTTTACGTTCTAACGTCATCTGATCCCAGTTGTAACATGCATTGTACACGACAGTAGGCAGGTACACGTCAACCGCGGAGTCCGGTCACATCGTCACGACCCACTGGGCGACGATCACAATATTTCAATAGGTCGCCGGTGATTTACTATTATTTATGATTAAACAAATTGTCATCACAGTTTAATCATTGTATGTTTTTTGCTTAGTTTGGGACTAAATGATCACGAATATTTATTTATTTACAGTGAATAACCTTAGTGCAAAATTGTTGTTAAAATTATATCTTGGCATTCACAGAGCCGTTCGGTTTTCAATAAACATTGTAGCATTCATAATTTATCTTAACAAAAGCTGTTTAGATTCGAACGTCTATTTATTTTCGAGTTACAAGATGTGTAAATAATAACATATCCTTCGCCATGTGTTAGAGTCGCAGTTTCCCCAATTGAATGTTTACCTTGAAAGTAAACTAGTGGCGTGCGTAAGGGTTGAGTTGGAGTAGAGAGTTGTTGGTGCGGTGCTGCGCACGCGTCGATCGTTGTATTGACAGATAGAGGAGCGGGTGGCGCACATGCCGCTGACGGCTTCCGTTTCATAAACTTTAATGGCGCGGTTGACCCAGCTTTGTTTGCCTTACACCATCCACAAACGCACTGTTCACGACCATTCGGCCAGACTTAATTGCTTATCTCTTAGAAACGAGCGTTACGATTATTTGTATTTTACAACAGATATCTTCAAAACTGTAATGCAACACACGAAGTAAGGGGAGTTTAAAAATAATCTAAGATTACTGTAAGACGGATCACTTTATTACTTCAACGTTTCCTTAATTAACAGAAAACTGAGCGCACGCAGCTTTACAAATATCGGGGCGACTTAATCAGAGGATCACATCTCCTAATATACGGGCCAGCGACGAGCGAGATCTGACACAAAATTCCCTAAAAATAATATTTAAAATGGTAATGGGCCCTCGGCTTCATAAATTGCCGCGCCATATGTCCCGTGCTGCACCTACTGTGTACATAAATATGTCAAGTATTGAGAAGAGTGCCGTGTTGTTTCACTGACTATGTTTCTTGATCTTTGACAAGATGGATTACGGGCGTCTGCTACGAATTTGGTTAAAATATGGATCGCGAATATCTCTTTTAACTGCCACTACCAATTACTGATCCGGTTCCTATTTCAAAGAACACCTATAAGTATCAAAATAAATGAGCAAATATCTACCTGACTTTATAAATTTTAATTTAAAATAGTTATTCTCAAAAGCGACTGTAGGCCTGTTACCTGACATTTGTGAAGGAGGGACTGGGAAAATGTAGCCAAGCCCCCAACGTAAATTAATAATGTTCTTCAGTTTATTTTTTAACCTCAAATCAATAATTTAAAGATTTAATGGGTAATTTAGTATGCACGGTGATTTGTCAAAATCGTCAGATTTTTTACTATAACAACATCGTTCTCGTACGTGAATGTTGTTTTACCAGTTATTGGCACTTAAAATTTTAATAAATATATTCAACAGACACATTAAATCCCACACTATCTAATAAATCAATAAATTCGACATGCTATAAGTATTTCAAAACTCAACAAACAAAATCGGTATTTCATGTCACACCTAGTTGCAATCAAATATTACCTAACATTTGGTAGAGTTCAGCGACCCAAAGGTCGTCAGAGATCTATCTGCGCACGCGCTACTTTAGCACACAGATGGCATTGCCACCTCACGACTCTCGTAATTAACTCTAACCATCCACAGATTTTACAAATGAGTTATGAACGTATCCCACCCTAGAGTTATGCAGTAATATTTAATCCTAAGAATAATATCCTTCTCTGCAATCCAAGCCACGTGCGAACTTTAAAAATAGATAACACCTATACTTACACAGCAGCTTTACAAAAACAACAATTGCCTACTAAAATTGGCTAGGGATCGGATAAAATTAGAATCTCACAAAATCTTATCACACCAAATAAACAGCTGTTGTGATAAAACCACACTCTGAAATAACAATACATTTTGAAATATCTATTAATATCTACAGGCACTCCTGGGAAACGTTTGGTGCTTTTTGGTCAGCAGTAAGTAATCTTAAAATCCGGCTAAGGAGTCCGCGTAGGACCCCAAACTATGTCCAAAGAAAACAATAAATCGTAATGACGGAGCGCCCCCAGGGCACCCTCGGATGCTCACTATTTTGGACTATAAATAAATGTGTAGATTGATAAATATAAATATTAGGGGCGAAACTAAGAAAAACAATGTTTATGAAACTGGTGTCGTTCGCATCATAACTGTGAGTTACGACTTCCGACGTATGCGAGCATATGGGTCCTTTGCGGAATTTTTTGTCAATGATCAAAATAGATTAATTAGTATTTTGGAATGGTGACCTTTTTTATCAATTAGAATGCAAAGAATAGACCAAAAGTAGTAATAGATGGCGATAGAGAAATAAAGCGTCAGCTGTCAAACAGGTTGGATCATAAATAAATATCGTCGCCATAATAAGATTAACACAGTTGGGCATGTGTTTAAACGCCGCGCCGCTGCCACCGCCCGACGGGACGTTAGTCACGACGCGCTATACTTAGCCGATTGCATTGTCTTCTGAAATATCTATTAACGATTATTGACAAGGCATCGGCACGCAAATTCTCCCCGCGATAGGTGCGACGAACTGCTATTAATATATTTTATGTGCGATGCAGCACAGTCGCAGGTATGTAGCCGCAGCATTCGCGACTCACGAACCGACAACTATTCAACTCATCCCAATATAAAATATCATCCGCTCCCGGTATTATCTTCTTACAGAAATGAGCTAATTTCGCGATATATAAACATGCATTTAGTTACGGAGGTATTACAAATAATTCTAGAAGCTATCAGCGAGTAGGTTAAAGACAACATTTTCAAGCTTAATAAGGGCATACTCTTTATCAATATGTAGAACTTTCCAGTCTAGCGATTTCAATATAATTTCAGTGTATCATATTATCAACCAACTAACATTTACATAAATTAGTAAGTCGCATACATAACATGTTTGTCTATACTATTTTAATTGTATACAATTCGTCCTTCAATTAAAAATTCAAGTAAGTATGTATGACTCTACACTGTATCGGTTAATGTGTCAAATAATAGCATAATGAAGTAAGCGTTAAATCACAAATGTACATTTAAATTTAATTCGACAGTGACGAAATGCATACGGAGTTGCTTCTGTAGAGGTGTAACAAACTATTTCTACAATCCGAATATTTGGAAGTATTTTTGTCAGAGGTTTGAGGTTTCACTTGACCGATCTTTTAATATCACGTATGCGGTTCAGCTTGTATACTTTTGGTACGGTACAAGGATCTAACAATTTTGTAGAAAATATGTGTTTAGAGAAAACATTTTTGTTTATGCTTATTTCTGTACTACGATAACCAGGACCTGATTTTTTTTCATAGATTGATGGGTAAAGTAATTAGTTTCAATACGGTCATTCGAGTTTTTTTATCTAGCGGCCTCGCCGGATATTAGGTAGGTAGTTATTTATAAATAAAATTAAACTGGTTAATAAAAAATAATATATTTAACGGGTTAACTTTGACAGGCAACAAACCTGTGTAGACGAAGCAAGGAACAACAGCTTACAATAATGTTTGTATAGTATTATTCGCTCTACTAAACAGTAAGCCGAATTTTCACCGCTCTAGTTGTATCGTCCACACAGGCGAGGAGTCAGTCGGCTCACATCGATTCATATCCAGCGCGAGCCGCTTTTCATTTTGTATGTTAAATTAAATTTCCATGAAACAAGATTGAATTTTTCGCAATCAGCGCGTGCAAAGCCCGTAGTAATTTTTTGGTAAATTAATCATTTTGTAGGCACGTTTTATTGTGCTTAATTGATGCATTGGGAGGATGTATCAATACATTTGTACATACATTTGTTGTTTTAAATCATACACACAGGCGTCACAGTTCAGCTGGTAGTAGTTTTGCTTTTCATGCTGTAGGTCGTGGGTTCGATTCCCACCCAGAGCAAATGTTTGTGTGATGAACTAAAATATTTGTTGTGTGTCAGGATGTTTCTATGTATCTATGTATTTACAAAAAAAATGTATACAAGTTTCTATCAGCAATCTAGTTCCAATAGGACAAGCTTTGATCAAAACTCAGCTCCTAACAGTACCTACAGGTAGAATTTGAGATTGGCCAAATAACAAAGCAAAGTTATCAGAAGTTAGGACAAACAGCAACCACACAGGCGCGGGCGGTGAGGCTGCAAGCTACTATAGGCTTAGCTAATTTACAATTTAATTATCAGCCGGGATGATGCATCGTCAGCGCGCGCCAAACCGAGTTTATGCGACTAATCAATTGTTTGACGCGGCCGCTGCAATCACGCGGCGCCCATCCCCGTCAGACCTACCACCCGCCGGCGCCACCCGCCAACTACCCTCACACTACTAAATACTAATTCTCTTACACTATAATAAAAGTTATTAGTTACAATGTGAGCAAACTTTATATAATGAATCTCAATCGACACCCCATAAAGTTTCGATAGACGCTCGAGCAATCCAATCGAGAAAACAATGCGGCGAAGTGTCGCGCCCGCGTTGATTAAATATAGCTCAGAATTCATCAAGCGAACGGGCCGATCGAACCGTTGTTGCTATGGATTTATGCGCTAAATATTCGACAGGTGCCAAGTGTGTCGTTCGCAAAGTTCGATCGCCGATGACTAACAACGTTGCTACGCCCCAAATTTTATTTCAAATGTCAAATAAATTGAGCAACCGATCTACTCCCCGGAACCTGCGGGCGAAGGCAATCTATCAATCATCGCAATATTGTTCACCAGCACAATTAATATTCAAATATAACAAACTGTCCATTAGTATGACAAGGACGCACGAGCAGTCATTTTATAGTTTGCACGCAGGCAAATAGGTAATGGCATTGTAATTTTGCTGGCACAAAACCCATTTGATTAGCTTCTTTTATTGAATAACGGTATAGGATCGCCTCCACATGTCATTAGAAAGTCACGCGGAGTTTTCATTAATTTATTAAGGACGGTTAAAATTAACCGCTCACGAATGAGAGTCGTGCGACACAATAGTAATGTGAACGTTCACAATTCGCTAATCCCGCGTCGCTACCGTTACATAAGACGGCTGACTTGAATATAAATGTAAAACACAATAAATTTCATGCCCCGTAGGAAATGAATATTCATCACGAAATCGCCATGCATATTCTCTTTCGCTACGGAATTTTACGTTCCTACCGACGCGGACGGAACGGTAACAATATAAACCTTACTATCTGGGGCCATCAGTTAGAATTCGCATGAAAGGAACGGAATATTACAGCCGGGGTTGGCTCCGGCGAGCGAGTTCTCGTAAATTTCAACATATAGTAAAGTGATTTACGAATAATTGTTGTGCTAGCGTATAACTAGAGAAATCTTTCCGCTGTTTGCCGCCGGTTAATTTATATATGAGGCTTAGGTAATTCGCGGCTTGCGAGTAATTGGTGTATAGAACAATAGCTTTTGTCATACCCTTATCTCGCACGCCACGGATGTCTCTTTGAGAACCCTCCCGACAGCTCATAAGCTCAATAACACTCTCCTTTCCCTCGAGTATGTGACTACTACATAACTACCAAAACATTATTTGTAAAAAGGAAACTCCTGTATTTTTTATGTTACGCTACGTAACTATGTAATGGTAATATACGTAAAATTACGATTTCCAATTAGCCTCATTCGGTAAGCAATATCCATCACATTAAGGTACAATTCCTATTCTTATAATGTCTGCAGCACATAACAAAAAGCAAAACCCTACCAATTCTATCAGTGTGCGACGGCATGAGTCGAGTGGGTAATAAGCGCGGGGTCGACATTAGCGTAACACTTAATCGAAACATGTGTTTATCGTAACATGCGAATCGGCCTAAGGCGAATTAGTTCTCGCACAATGCAATTTGAATGCACATTACACAACGGACGAGGTACGAGCGCTTTTTATTGCGGCATCGTGAGATCTTATCTCGGAACTGCCACTTCCAGCAGGCAAATTTGAGATAGTGGTGCGCCTTCGCCGGTTTGCACCCTACGGCCAGCGCCGAGAGCAACTTACGGCTCGCCCTAGCGCGCTACGCCAGTGTGGGTGTCGACACACGCGCATGGCACGCACGCACACTCATACACATTTTTAAAAGAATTCAACATAAAATCAGCAATAAAATTGAAAACATTTTGTTACCTTTTAAATAAGTTTATTCCTTTCGATTACACGCATTATTCAAATTTGATCTTAGTTTGCCTGCTACGAGAGCACAAAGTCCTGCGTGGACGCCAACGTTAAAATCATTTCTCGATCGATAAGAAGCGTTAATTTTACGAGCCAGTGATAATTTGCTAACTTCCGACAGAACATTCACCCTATTTGAATCGGTCCGAACACTTGTCTTGCTGCATTCAATTACAAGCTCGAAAGAATAACTAATTATATTAGTCTTCTTACAAGATTCTCTGATATAAAAGAACCTTCAAATTAAAAAAAACTAAACAGAGTAACATTAATTCATAGTAATATATTCTTTATTCAGTAAAATCACAGAGGTCATTTCTAATAACATCAAATTATACTATTTTGATCATTACATAAACCTAAAGTTTGTTTTAATTTTTTTTCAATTGTCAATGATCTTAATTTTTTTCATGTTTGCTCTGCTGGACAAAAGTCCCAATAGATTGTGGCTTAACACGAACCTTCATAACCTGGTTCTCGCGATCTTAATGCCGTCACTTTATCGAATAGGGGGCCGTCATACGCCTCGCTTTTTAGTTCGCACTACGATCAATTTAGGCGATGCAACGGTCAGATTAACTTGGTATGATAAAATAACTCCGACCAGAACTCTTTACCGAGAATAATAACCGTTGTGGTGATTGGCCAGACGCATTAATTCTTACCTAATTAATAGCCTGCTATGTGTTATAGAGAATTAAGATGGCCGAACTCCCAAATGTTCCAAGCAACGCGAATGTAACCCGCATACAATGGGTGATTATTTTTACGCAATGCTTTTTATTAATTACATAAAGGCAAGAGAGGCCTTTGTATTTTAATTTTGACAAATTCTCAGCTTTCCCAGAAGACTGCGGCAGTCGTAGAGATACCAGCATTTTGTCTCGGTAACAAGCAAATCACTTTATTACGTCTTTCTCGCTCACATATTAATGTCTTAATGAATATGTATGTTACACTGAAATGTTTTGTTAACTTCGAAATGGCGTGCTTTTTGCCGTAATTTATAGTAGCATTTCTCTTTTATACAACATTTGAAACGGAATAGGTAATCTTATAGGTAAAGTACGTTTAAGTAAGTTTAAATGGGATTGTATATTTAGAAACATGCTGCTTAGAACAATGATAAAACGTAGGTATAAAGAAAAACAATCTAATAAGAAATTTGGTTTAACATATTATGAGATTTGCATAGTCGTAGGTAACGCTCAGCTGATGCTGAAGCGGGAGCGGACGCGATTACTGGAGCTGTGCCAACAAGGTGAATGCCACGAAACACACTCCGGGTCGAACAACCCACTTTACCCAACACTCGGAAATATATCCCGCATCGTCATAATGTCCGCTTATCTAGTCATACAGAAAACACGATACAACACCGTAGACAGGTGGGAACACGTGTTTAGTATTGCGGCGGAGTTATGGCACCCAAACAACGGAGTTAACTTCAAAGGGGTACAAGTACGACACTGTTCCAAGTTTATTTATCGAATAAAATATGTCAACACTGAAATAGTGCGAATACGTCGTACATTCTAATTTCCAATTGTAATCGTAGTTAATTTAGCTTTTATTTTTTATCAGCTTAGATTAAAATTCATATAAGATAATATTCTTATTGGCAAACTTTATTTTTTCAATCTAAGCTATTGTTTACTTTTTATGCTTTTTAGTAGATATTGAATCCATAGAGATAATTAATTTAAAATGAAATGCTTATTATCAAATTATTGAATATGTGCGTGATTCTAGTTTATTTATTAGCGTTAGGATAACTGAAAAAACATTGAATTGATCCAGGTTGATGTTAGCGGTGCATTTTTGGAAGCTTGCCGGCCACGGAGCAATGAGTGCCTACCTGCCGGTGTTGCCAGGATCAGCGAACACCGCATATTGGCACTGAATTTTCCACTTTATTGAGGACATGCACGCGAGGATTTTCCCCACTAAATCGATCTTTCAACTTGTTAACACTTAATAATATAATATCCGATTGCCACTAAAATATTTAATACTAAAGGAAATTGATCTAGAAACATGACGATTTATCAATACGAGCCTAATCAAACTTTTGTCTAACGATGTTCAAATTGACACAAAAAAACAGTACCGATACGGGCCATATTGTTAAAATCTTGTATTTATAGGAATTGCTATGAAGAATTAAATGAATAATGTAAGTATAATCTATTGTCGACAGATATAACTACGAGTAAACACACTCGAGCTATTGTTATAACGCATATGTATAAATAATAATAACTTAACTTAATAACCATATTTTTTTCAATAAAATTGTATGACTTCATTATAGTTTAGGTATTGAATTGCAATAAAAAAAGGTAAGTACCTACATGTGAATCTAACAGGAAAATTACTAGAACGTGAGAATCCAATAAACAATCCTCACTACTTATTAGTAGTCAAACTCAGTAATACGTATATAATGGCAAACAGAAATGAGTACATTATGTACATATATATGAATGCAAATGTCATATCTACCCTGGTATTCGCAGCGTGTAGGTATCCAGCTGAAATGCAAATTGATATAATGCAGGAAACGTCTGAGTGGGCCTCATAGCGGGTCCGGGAGCCTATACCGCATGAGTAGCATAAGTTCGTTTACATACGACAGTCACTCGTACCTATTTGCATCCCAAATGTTCGGTTCGGCCGCCAGTTCGCCCGACTTATCTCTCTACCAGGCAAAATATTACAGTTTGTGCATCGCCACTCGCAATGTGCATAACTGAATGTCAATAAAGGAATAAAAAATGCCCACCGGAGGCGTTCCCGCTCAATCGAGGCGGATGTGCTTTAAGCCAATAGGCGAGCGGAGCTCAGCATATTCATAACGATATTACCGCCGACGGAGTTGCGGCGTCATCATAATTCATATATAATAACCCTTCCGACGCGACGGCGGCGGCGCGACGCGGATAGCCGCCCTGCGTCTCGTTCCCTCACCGAACAACGTCTTATGAGAAACAGAGATGCTATAACCCCGTTCCATGTATCATAATTCATATTTTTACTTTTATGATCACCGTTAAATCTTGTTACACGAAATTTTCCGTTTCGCTCTCGCTTGTTCGTAGCACGTGTGAAATGTGAAAGAGGATGTATTTACTGAAGATTTAATATTTGATATGAGTTATGTGAAGAAAAATATGAAAAAAGGAACGCGTTAGGCATGTATACCTAGACGATGACAGCTATTTGTAATTGGAATATGACGAGACGCGTGCGCGTGTGCTCGACTCGTCTCATTCGTCAGTTTATAAATAGAGCTCGGCGTCTGCGCCGTGACGACTCGCGCCATTAATTTATATGAAATAACTGTCGGCAGACGGAAAAATAAGTTCGATGGAGAGCGGCCTTCCTCGACATAATATTTATGTTTTACGGACAGGCAGACTTCTCCGTATCATGTTGATGTACGCATGTCAGAAATTTACCAAACTTCTAAAACTGTATTTATGTTACAACAATACTAACTTCTAAGTACGGCATTATGAGTAGATATTTTTGAAACAACAGTTATGTGGATGAATCCTAAAACAGCTAGCATACCTCTGATACTACTCTACTTATCCTACAGGCACTTGTTTTATAATGAAGAGAAGGCTGCAAGCACTGTTTGACAGATAAATGTAAATTATTGGCCATCAACGCTTCACAAAGGGAAATCACATTAGACATTTCGTTCCTCGTTACACTTTATAACCATCAGCAAATCCACTTTCACAGATCTTTTCAAATTCAATAAAGATCCTAAAATACTGATTTCAGACGATATAATCTTCACAAAGTACGCAAAGACAGCCCAGATATAAATTCGTTAGCGCGTTTGTAATCTTCAAGAATATACCAACCAATAATTTACATCGGTAAATTTTAAAGTTGACATCAGAAAGAGCATCCTATAAGCCATAATTCAGGCTGATTTTAATGAGTCATTACACAAAAGTGCTGAATATTCAGTTAAATTATGGAGATACTAACGTCTTGACATTTCTTTTTATTTTACGCCTAATTTTATGACACGCCTCGTGCTTTTAGAATAGCGAAGTGTGTTTATGTTTTCAGAAATCAAAATATATTGTCTTTATCAAACTTCTAACGTCATGTCAAAGATTGCATTAGCTTTTACTAAAGATTTTTTTTTGTTGGATTGTTATTAAACGAGGCATGTGTTAAGTTTGATCTACTATAAGTTCATAATTATTTCAATTACTAACAAACGGGTTTTAAAAGCCATTAAAAGAATGCTATTTCAAGAAAAATAACGCCATAAATCAATTAATATCAAGAGGAATTTCAACAAATTAATTTCAATACGAATAAATTCCATCACTAATCTACAAAAGATAACCAATATTAACCTAATGGATTTCAGAGTTACTCGGAGTGAACCCGTATTTAAAATCCGAAGATATTTAAACACATCGCCTTCGTCTGCTCCCGCCATAAATAAATAAGTACAAATATTCTCACGTAAGCGAAGTACCTCGAAAGCGTTCATTTACATTTGTGAATGTAATAAATGGGGCATCTTCCAAACATAAAGGTAGACTCACGAAACTAATCTATTTTTGAAATAGCACTCTATGATTAGAAACAGAAGAAACGTGGTGTATAAACATTTTTGAGCTATAAAAAATTGCCCAGCATTTATATCTTCGCTAAACGACGAATGTCAAAGTAGAAATTATGCCCTCCATCATGGGGGTTATGTACGATTGAGTGTATAAAAAATATAAAATACATTAAAAGGGTTGGCACACCTGCTTATTATATTCATTCTGATACCCGTCCACAGATTTACGACCAGGTATGAACCAACAAATAAGATCTTTCAAAAAGCGCCTTCAAAATATAATAAGAGCACAAAACATAACAAAAAACTCAGCAGGAGACGTCAATGTCGAGCGCACCATTGGCTGCCCGGACAAAGAAAATATATTACCGCAACTTTATTTGTATTTCTCCATACCAAGTAATTATTGGATCGACTTTTTCAAAATGACCTGCTATCAATCGGAGGTAGATACTTAATTTGAATTAAAACAACAGTCATGTTTCCTTCACTCCTTCAACCCTCTAGCAATATTATGAACGAACGGAGCCGGAGACATAATAAAAGTGTGTCAATAAAAACCTTTAGAGAGCGTATCTCGAAGGGACTTAATACAAATATCATGATACTAATTATACGTTAGTTTATTTAGATTATACTTATCTAGTTTATAACATATTTTAGTGCACCATAAACAAACATAGCAAGATTTTACTGCGCTGCCGGTCTCGAACGCACATTCGAACCATTGTGCCTCTTATAATTTTTATTAGGGGCAATCCGTCCGCCTTGATTTACTCCTTCCCGAACTGACGGATCTTCCATTTAATTTACGATTTAACCCCAGAGTTTGGGACGCTATAGAATGTTATAAAATCAAGCAAAATTTGATTCTTTAGTCGTTTTTTATAAGGTAAAAAAAATATCCACTTAAAAAGCCATGTGACAAATAATACTGCATCGAACTGAAGTTACTTTAGTTTATAAGAGCTTTTATGTTAAGTAGTAGGACCCTCTATAGTTTGCTATAACTGTTTTTATCCAGGGCGATGAAACTTCATCATTAATAACAAACCACTCTACCATCCACCTAGTTATACAACCGGCCAGTACATTGACCATAACAACGCCTCATGCCTAGACGCAAGCTCAGCAGTCTGGCACCTACGGCCGAGTTGCTTATCTCTACCACCCACGCGTTCTGTGCCTTGTGGCTCTTAGTAATTAAGTTTGATTTAATCATTCGTTTAGAGACTAACCTTTGTCTTAGACGTCTCATTTTATTTTAACTAATTTCATTGAATAAAAGTTTTCGTGAAATAAAGTTTATAGTTTAGTTTTTAAAAACATCTTCCACGTTCCCGAAACCTTCACTGGCGCAGCCGGGGCAGATTTTCCGAGTTTTCCGCGGAGTTTTACACGAGTTTTCTCGAGTTTTCCGGCGGATCGGATCTGTTCGAACCAAACAAATTTGTGAAAACATAAGGGAGGCGAACGAGCATAATGGTGACTGGCTGGTGAGTAGAATTTTTGCCATCCTTTCCTTTCCATTGTGCTTATTGTTTTGTTATATTCGGAATCAAACTTTTTCCATTATAACGTTTTCTGGTTTCCTATCGTAGGGAATTTAGAATAGTATAAGTTTTTGATATTAAATACATAAAATCTGTATTTAATTTAATCAGTGATTATTTTTCACGCAAGTAGAGACTTGTTACTATTTAAATACATAAAATCTGTGTTTAAATTATTATTAATGGGTGATTATTTTTCACATAAATAAAATATTAGAGTAGGTATTTAAATACATTAAATCTGTGTTTAAATTTAGTAATAGGTGATTATTTTTCACATTAAAACATATTATACTAAGTATTTAAACACATAAAATTTGTGTTTAAATTTATAAATAGGTGATCATTTTTCACGTAAATAAAATATTGTAGTAAATATTCAAAATGACGACAGTTACTGTAATTCCAAAAGAAATTGTGTGTATTATACCAATTTTTAATGGCAGCAAACGCCATTTAAACTTATTTATAAGAAAATGTGAGTATGTTATAAATAAATATAGAGGTAATGCAGAGCAAGATCAGTATGTATTGCATACTATAACTAGTAGATTAACTGAAGAAGCCTCTGCTTTAGTGAGTGAGCGAAATGACGTACAAACCTGGGAACAACTAAAGACCTTGTTAGTTCAACACTTTGGTGATCCTAGGAGCGAGGAATGTATAGCGATTGAACTAGAAACCTTGAAAATGAAACAAGGGGAGAGCTATTTAGAGTTTTGTAATCGAGTACAGTCTGTTCGATCAGTACTGATATCTAAAGTGAACCAACTGTTAGACGTGAGCATGAAAAATAGTAAGATTAACATCTACGATAATATGGCGCTTAATGTATTTTTATACAACTTGCCTGAAAACCTTATTAGGTCGGTTCGAATGAAAATGCCAGAAACTCTAGAAAAGGCACTAGAGTACGTGTTAGAGGAGGTTAACTTTTATGAGCAGTATAACATTCGTAGTAAAATGCTCAAGCCTCAGGCTCAAACACAGCCTGCATCAGGCACAGCATCATCATCATCAAAAGTGCACAGCCCTCCGTCTCAAGGTGTGCCCTTACAGAACACCGGGTTTAAGCCAGCATTCCATACTCCTACTAGTTTCAAATTTGGTATTCCGGGAAATAGTCAATATAGGCAACCATTTGTGAACAAATTCGCACCACAGACTCCAACTGGTTATAGGCCACAGTTCATGCAACCCCATCAATTCGGCATGCCAAGGTTCACGCAACCTCAAGGTTTTTACCCAAGGCCACATCAGTTTGGCTACCGACCACAACAGTTTGGCAATCGGCCCCAAAATCAATTCGGAAACAAACCATCTAATCCGAACTTAGGTAGCAACGATGTTACAATGAGGACCGCACCTCCTCTTACACAACAAACACAGGTACCAATTTATCAGCCTCAGGGCTTTCGGTTAAATGAGCTAGACTTAGGAGAAACTTACGGATATGACATGTATGAAAATCAGGAAGGATATGATTATACAGAAGGTTGTTATGAGGATTACTCTGATCCTCAATCGTATTTAGGAATGGAAAATGAACAGGAAAATTTGGTGGCTGATGAAACTGTAAATGCAACGGAAGTGGGAAATTTTCACACCCTAGCCTCTGTAGAGAACCCGAGGTGATAAACCTAAATTGTAACATCAAGCTTAAGCTTCCGTATATATATTTACCTGAAATTGACGGAAAGTTTATGATAGATACGGGAAGTACGCGATCCTTTATAAGCCCGCGAAAAGCTCACCAATTTTTCCGTGAATTTACATTGTGTGAACCCTTCACGGTAATCAGTACGCATGCATCGAGCAGTCATAATGAGGTTATTGAAATTCCATTAATGCCATCTTTTCAATGCAACGAATTCCACAAATTTTACGTCTATGACGTAGACGCTCAGTATGACGGACTTATAGGAAATGACTTATTAATCCAATTAGAGGCCCTAATAGACTTGAAACATAACAAGCTCAGGACAAAAACAACGACTCTACCCATAGTACAACGTATAAAAAACCACGTTATAGAGTTGGCACCTCGCTCTGAACAACGCGTACAACTGCCGACATATATGTACTCTGGAGAAGCCATTATGAACTACACACAATTTCGTAAAGGCGTTAGAATGCCCTCTGCTATTGTCAGATGTGAAAATGGATACGCTACCACCATTATCCAAAATACTTTAGAGACAAAAATTATTTTGACAATTACAGCTCCATTTATTGTAGAGACATTTAATAACAATTTAGTAAATGTCAACTGTTATAATGACGTAGAAATGAAAGATATGGAAATAGACGATATTTTAGAAGAAAATTTAAAGCGTCTTAGACTAGATCACATGAATCAGGAAGAACGGAACTATATCTCAAAATTGTGTAGAGAATATAAAGATATATTTTATAGTGATCAGCTTCCTCTAAGCTTCACAAGTCAAGTAAAGCATTTTATTCGCACCAAAAATGAAGATCCGATTTACGTAAAGCCATATAGGCTGCCTCCCATTCAAACACAAGAAATTAAAACTCAAGTAGAGAAGTTATTAAAAAATAATGTGATTCAGGAATCTCACTCGCCATGGAACGCACCTGTTCATCTCGTGCCTAAGAAAATGGATGCATCAGGAGAAACAAAGTTTCGTATGGTCATCGACTATAGGAGACTTAATGACATAACAACTGACGATAAATACCCTTTGCCTAACATTACAGACTTGTTTGATAAATTAGGAAAAAGTAAATACTTCACGACATTAGATTTGGCTAACGGCTATCACCAGATTGAAATTAACGAGACTGACAGACAGAAAACAGCCTTCAGCACGGAAGCAGGACATTACGAGTTCTTGAGACTTCCTTTTGGGCTTAAGACGGCTCCTGCGACCTTTCAGAGAGCCATGGATAATATTCTTAGAGGGCTCCAAGGGTTACATTGTCTAGTGTACATGGACGATATAATCATTTATAGTTCAAGTATGCAGGAACATATAAAAGATTTAAGATCAATCTTTGACAGACTAAGACAGGCCAATCTAAAAGTACAACTCGATAAATCAGAATTTTTACGAAAAGAAGTTTTGTACCTAGGTCATACTATTACCGACCAAGGCCTTAAGCCTAATGACGATAAAATAAAGGCGATCTTGAACTATCCCATGCCAGAGACTGTAACAGAGATTAAAAGCTTTCTAGGCCTAATTGGCTATTATAGACGTTTTATCAAAGACTTTGCTAAAATAACAAAACCTTTGACAAATTGTTTGAAAAAGCGGAATAGGATCATCATAGACCAGAAGTACATAAATGCTTTTAATCAATGTAAAGAGCTTCTCACGCACTCGCCAATACTACAGTACCCAGATCCATCAAAACCCTACATACTAACAACAGATGCGTCAGCCGTCGCAATAGGCGCCGTTTTATCGCAAGGTACAGTCGGAACAGATAAACCTATAGCTTATGCGAGTAGGACTCTCAGTGAGACTGAGATGCGCTATAGTACTATAGAGCGCGAGCTTTTAGCAGTTATCTGGGCAGTCAAACACTTCAGACCATACCTGTATGGTAATAAATTTACTATCTACACAGATCATCGCCCTCTAGCTTGGCTAGATTCACTAAAAGAACCAAGTAGTAAATTAACTCGTTGGCGACTTCGTTTGCAAGAGTACGATTTTGAAACCAAGTATAAGGTAGGTAAACAAAACACGAACGCCGATGCGTTATCACGCATTAAAGTAAATGCTATGGACAATAACTCGTCTGACGGATCAATGGAGGTTAACGTAGACGAAAAAGATGAACGACTTAAAAAACACATTCAAGACGTAACAAAAAAAATTGAAGCTTTGAGTAAAAATATTAACAGCAGCGATGACCCACCTATAGAGACAATTGACTTATCATCAGACACTTCAGATGCGGAAACAGTTCGCAACACCTCAGAATTAGAGCTTAACTTTCCACTCCCACCTTTATCAAAAAGTACAGATGAAACCGTTCATTCAGGAGATGATCTTGATTCAAAAGGGATCCCTATTCTGAACGAGGCCGTTGACACAAAACCAAATCAAATCTTAGTATTTACTTGGTTTAGAAAAGAACTACAGGTTAAAAAAATAAGTAGAGATAAACAGAAAGTTCTTGAAGTGTTTTTACCCATAAATGATGACAATTTAGTAAAGCAGTTTCTAAAAGAATATGTCAAACCAAAAACAAAATACTTTATCTATTTCGAAGATAGTCAACATAGAAAAATATTCAACCGAATTATTATAAAACTGTTTAAGGAAGGAATGGTAGAGTTTTATGAATGCACCGAAAGAGTCATTTATGTAGAAAACGAAAACGAACAAAAAGCGATTGTACTACAACATCATTTAGGGAAGACGTGTCACCGAGGAATAAAAGAAACCATGGTTAGAATAAAAAGAAATTACTTTTGGCACAATATGCAAGACATGACATCTGCTGTAATAAACGCATGCGAAGCTTGTCAAAAGATGAAGTATGATAGAAAACCTATAAAACCTACAATAGAGTTAACCCAAACACAAACAGCACCTTTCCAAGAAATCTTTATTGACATCTTTTCAATAGAAAATCACTATTATCTGACCATTGTAGATGCATTTAGTAAACTAGGACAAGCTTTAGAAATTGAAAACAAATCGACCCCAGAAGTAGTGCGTGCATTGATCAAATTCTTCTCAATGTACGGTGTTCCTAACAAAATAAGCAGTGACCCTGGATCTGAGTTTAATAACGATTTAATGAAAGAGTTTGCGAGCATGTATAAAATTCAGTTACACATTTGCACACCAAATAACCCAAATTCGACTGGCATTGTTGAACGTTTTCATTCAACTTTAATTGAAATTTATCGATTGGCTAAGTATGATCAAAAATGTACGGACGCTGCCTCTATAATGACTTACTCTATTATGGCATATAATAACACTATTCATTCAACCACTGAATTAACACCTTTCGAGGTAGTTTTTGGACACACAGATTCGAATAAACTGTTTGACGGTGACTTTGAAAAAACATACACACAACAATTGCTTAACGAACACGCAAAACGGACTAAATTTCTATATAAATATATATCTGATAAAATAGTAGAAAAGAAACAACAAACTAGAGAAAAAAGATTAAGAGAAAATGTAGAGTTAGAACCAGGCGATATCGTTTATACAAAGGATATTAATACAAGAAAAAGTAAGGAAAAGCCACGTTATAAAATCTCTAAAGTAACAGGAAGGTTAGAAAGAAATGTAGCTTCAATGCAAATAGGTAAGAGAGAGACAAAGGTACCGATTAAAAATGTCAAACGCCCTCCGCAGGTGGTGCTTGGTCGTAGTGACTCTACTTCCCCTGTACCAGGCCCTTCATCTGCGAAAGATTGATAACAATCCAGGTATTTTGCCTGTAAAGGAAGGGCAAGCTTTCAAGGAAGAAGATAAGTGGCTGATAATTAAGATTTTAGATTTAAGCGGCTTAAGTAGTGATTTAGATTATCACACATTAAAATATAGCGAGTTTATAAGTTTAGTAGATAGTCATAAACCTTTTGTCAATGAATTTATTGGCATGAGAACTCAAGTCGATTACATACGTAACAACACTATCGTAAAACTTCGACAGTTGGTTCCGTTTTCGATACATAGATATAAGAGAGGATTAGTGAATCCCCTTGGGTCGTTAATTAAGGCAATCTCAGGTAACCTGGATAACGATGACGCCATTCGATATGATTCTCTCATTTCGCAAATCAGCTCAAAGGAAATGGCTATAGATAAAAAGATTACTTTGATCACCAGAATGTTGGATAGCTTTGTGAATAGTACAGAAACGTTACATGACAACTCAGTTATATTAGACAAACGATTAAAAGTTATTGAAGAATTAATTAAATATCAAGAATTTAAAGAAAACACCTGTCTCTATCTAACTTACGTGTTAAGTATGTTTGATATGTTTTTAAGTACGTTCAGAACCATTTACGTAACGATAAATGAAATAGAGACCGCTTTGGCATTCAGTAAGGTATCTGTACTACATCAGTCTATAGTAAATTCAACCGAACTGTTATACTTATTGAAATCTATAGAGCAAGAAAATAACTTAGTATATGAAGCAAATGAGAGTAACTTGTTAAAATTAGAAAGACTTATTAAAGTAAAAACTTATGTAAAAGGAAACCAGATAACGTTCATATTGGAAGTACCACTTACAGACAAAAACATTTATAATTATTTTAAAATTTATTCATTACCACTCTTTAAAAAATCCATTAACAAAACTGTAATAGTTTTTCCCGAATTCCCATACCTTTTGGTAAAAGATTCGAAGTACCTGCCGGTCACTAAGGCGTGCGAGAAAATTGCTGCGGATAACAATTTCCTATGCGATGGCGACAACGTAGCTCAGTTTCCTATACTGACCTGTGCAGAGCAGCTTCTACAATTCCAGACAGATCCGACCTCATGCGTACCATACGCTGTTAACATCGAAGACACTAAGATTCATAGAATTAGCATAGATAGTTGGATTGTTTATACTCAGAAACCAACAGTAGTGGTGGAAAAATGTACACATGATAACATCAGAGAATCACTGTATGGTACTTATTTACTGACAACTACAGAAGGCTGTGAGGTTCACCTGGACGAGTTTAAATTGAGTTATCGCAGAACGTTTGCAGAAAATCTTCAGATTAAGATTACCCCTATAGTAACTCTACCGGAATTGAAATCCATAAATATGACTTCTCTAGCTACAGTCAACATCAAGAACATCAATCTGGAGGATTTGAAGTACTTTTCGCGTATCCTAAACCTAAAGGAAAGTGTGTCTAGTGAAAGTGAAAATGATATCAGTGGCGTAACGGTTAAAAGTGTTAGTTTAGGTACACTGTTATTGTATTTAGTTTTAATCATTGCTTTTATTGTGTTTATTGTGTATCGTTTTATGTTTATGCGAAATGATCGGATCGCAGCTTCCGTGAGAACCGATAATTTCGCACTTGCGGAGGGAGGAGTTATACAACCGGCCAGTACATTGACCATAACAACGCCTCATGCCTAGACGCAAGCTCAGCAGTCTGGCACCTACGGCCGAGTTGCTTATCTCTACCACCCACGCGTTCTGTGCCTTGTGGCTCTTAGTAATTAAGTTTGATTTAATCATTCGTTTAGAGACTAACCTTTGTCTTAGACGTCTCATTTTATTTTAACTAATTTCATTGAATAAAAGTTTTCGTGAAATAAAGTTTATAGTTTAGTTTTTAAAAACATCTTCCACGTTCCCGAAACCTTCACTACCTACGAGTTTCGTTCCATGATTTATTAAAAAAACAATTTTAATAATTTATTGTTTATATTCTTGCAGCAAATATTCATACGATCATCCCACTCTCCATCCTGTCGTATCCGACAAGCATTTGGCAGCGATTCAGAGATTGTTATTATAGTAATGACTCCCGTATATCATAACATTCTACCCTCAACAGACGTCGACATAGTCGTCTCTTTGTGGGTTAATCTAACACGATTTTTTGGGTGAAAAAAAATTAAATTGTTTTAGTTAGCGTCTAATTTGATTACAACGCAATACTTTAAAATATATTTATAATAAGAGCATCCTGATAAGTCTCCACAAGCCAGTCTGCATCCAATAAAAATAATGCTATTTATTTAAGTACCTTGTAAATAGTTTTAATTATTCGTGCGTACACCAACATCATGAGCCAGCCAACACTAACATGTTTGGTGTGTCTCATTTGCAAGTAACAGGATGCATATTATAGACCCACGAAGGCAATAAGATAAAAAGACGCTCAATAAGGCGCGATCAGAGGCAAAAATGAAATAAATTGCCGGTGAATAAGAGGGCTGTGTGCAATTGAGTCGAACACGCTTGCTCATTAGACGGGAAGGAGCACTACCGAACCGCCGCGCACCGCGGTAGCGAATACCAAATAAATTAAAATGCAATAAATTAAGTAACAATTCTAAATAAAACAATGTGCCTCTTGTTCTCTTTCAAAGGAAAATAAAAGTGAACAGTTCTCAGAAAGATTCACACGTTTTAGACCATGTTAGCAACAATGAGTAGCATCACAGACAGCCGAAAAGCTGTAAAATTGATAGACATTTGCATAACAAAGATAGTGATTTACATTGACAGAGCGGATGGTGCGCACACGACGTCACTTTCTCTTATTTCAAACAAAACTGTTTGTGGTATTATTAAAATATATTTAGCTGGTGTTCATGTCGATATAGATACTTTAAATAGTTCAAAACCGCAGGATCCGAGGGAACAATGCAAATGACTGCAGGAGCCATAGAAGCGTGTCGTGACGAGACAAAAACTTATTTCACTTGGATATGGACTTTAAATATAATGGAAGGCGTTTGCGTTATGCGGTAAATTAAACAAAATTTTAGTTTTCTACTAAATGACCAGAACAAGAAATCTTTAGAGACGTGGGGTTGATTTATTAGATATGACAGTACTGATAAGAAAATGCAATTTTTGCTTTAATATAAATAACACTATAACCACTACTTATCCTAGTTCTTGATCCTCACGGACTGAAACTCTGATACAGTTAGATTACTTAATATTGCACGATCGCTAACCTCATTCAATGTTTGTACAAGCCCATAAATAGTAACTAACGAAACAAATGACAGTTTTAGAGACAAAAAAATTGTAGTGTAAAAAATGTTTAATCAGTCGTCTCTACAGTTTTTGTTGTCTGGCAAGTAACAAGGGCTTACTAGCAGTCTACTCATGCTTACGTCACACATCTCTACGCACCATTTGCATGCACCCGGGCGCATCCCGGCACATCACGTCACATAGCGTCGCTACCGTACTACAGAAATAGTATAATGTCATATCAAATGTCTGTAGACGCGTGCCGTGCGTGAAACATGTGTCAGCTGCCAATCTCAGTAACGCGACTGTTGGAACTGAGGACGCAATTGTTGTGACTGCTGATAGGCACTTACTTAGTGATAAGATGTCTCAATAGATCAGAAAAAAACTATATTGTTATCATAAATAAATAAATATTCACGGACATTTTACACGTCGCACTCTCGTCCCAAACTAAGCAAAGCTGTACTATGGGAACTAGACTGCTGATAGAAACCACACAAACATTTGCTCTGGGTGGGAATCAAACCCACGGCCCACAGCATTGAAGGCAGAGCTACTATCAACTGAGCCGTGACGCCTGTCACAATTCATGATTTTATTATATTCATTTAATAATTTGTTTTAGAGTGTATGCTGAGTATTTCGATAATCTAAAACACGTATAAGCAGAACAATAAATTGCAAGCTACAAAAACATATTTTTTTGTTCCGTGCTTTGTAATTTTTATTCTTCAATAATTTTCATATAATAAATATTGGCAAGAATTTAAATTTGCGCTATAATTTTAGTTATTTGGCTACCTGCTATATTATAAACAACATCCACATTATAGTGGACGTAGGTACTAGAATTATAATAAAATAGGTAGGTGTACGTTTTTCACGGAAGTGTAATAAAGACACCTCACAAAGTGTTAAATTTTTATTAACATTTAGAGCCAACATTTTAGACAATGGCTCAAACGCTTATGGTCGAGCCATAAATTTTGTGAACGTGTAATTTTTTGTTTCTGAATTTAGAATATATTATATTTTTTCTATGAAGACATGACTAATTGGCGCTGCTACAGAGCGAAGCGGCAGGGTGCACGACATTTTTGTTTCTTCGGGTTTCGCAAATATAATAAAAAGTTTATTACCCCGTTTTGAAAGGGTTTGTCTCAAACTGCCCTCAAAGGGTAGCAGTAAACCTCGCTCTGTACCATCATAAGTCAAAACGGACCAATTGTTCAGTTGCATATCGTCATAAATCAGTTTTAAAATTCATTGAATAGTGGTCGTCGTTACTCAATACAGGGTCATTACACAAATATAGATTTTTGGCGTTTGTGCACGTACCACAGTGGGAGGTTTCAAAAATTTCTTTGCAAAATAACTGACTATTGATATTTCTTTTCTGAGAAAAGAAAGTTTAAATAAATATTAGGGATGGTGACATCTGCCCGTTATTATTTTGTCACCTGTTTATGACTCGTTCTGAGCAAGCTGCCGAATTTATGCTTAGCTTTTGTTTATTTATAAATACTATAACAAATAATGTTGAATTACTTCAAGGTCTTATTAGTGTTGAGCTTTGTATCCAAGCTGACATAATTGTATCTGTTGATGGAAGAATGATGGAGCGGGTCAGAGCCGAGGTCAGTGGCGCCATGCGTCATCGCTAACGACGACAAATGACGTGACGCGAGTGACGTCTCTTGACGTCGACATTAGAAGATGAAAAGAAAAATTTTACATTCGAAATCTTGGAAATACATATTCGAAATATATGAAACAATATTATGCAAAGTAAAATAAACTTTATCAAGAGCCCGTAGTCTTGTTTTCATTTTGTAAAAATAAAAGTATAAACTGCCAGTTTAATAAAAAAAAAAAAAAATCACCACATATCAATACTATGTATGCATGATTGGCATATCAAATAAGACTATATTTTCTTTCTATATACCTACTGTTTGAATTGATCGATGACAGAGTACAAATGAATGCATTTTTTAGAAGGAAAGGACTTGTTTTTTACCGCAACAGAAGGAAGGTGTCATTCATCGCCGCTATCCGTCACGTTATACGTTTCCTGTTCTGTTGGCGTAAATAAATTAACTATTTAAACAGTGTTGATTTTAACATTAACATCCATTAATGATTCTATATTAATAACAAAAAAATGCTTTTATTATGAGGAGACTTTATTAATTCCAATAAAGAATTACTTATCTAAATAGCCGATGATGTTTTTATTTGAATTGATATTTTAGCAAAATAAAAACGTGTATTGAGCAAGATCAGTGGTTAGACAAGTTTCCCACAGAGATTTACCGCGGAGACCGCGCGCCGGCTGCACGCGACTCAAAAATAGCGCACAGTGGCCGAAAAATAAAATTTACCCAAAATAGACGGAAATGTACAAAAATGTAAGCCAAAGAGCGAGGGGCGAACGTGATGGCGTCCCGTAATGTGC
Source organism: Ecliptopera silaceata (assembly GCA_932527185.1). Lineage (NCBI taxonomy): Eukaryota > Metazoa > Arthropoda > Insecta > Lepidoptera > Geometridae > Ecliptopera > Ecliptopera silaceata. The sequence continues at coordinate 7,197,323 of OW052192.1, forward strand.
GCCCCTAATTAAAACGTTAAAAACCGACCGCTTCTGAAAAACGTCAATTTTGAAGAGAAATGTTCCGTCCAAAGGATCCTCTTTCATACTTTTGTTTTGTTTATTTTTATAATTTAACGCTCTTTGAAGACCATTCGTTGGGGAATCGCTATTGTCGGAGCGATTTAGATAAAAATCGTAATTACCTATTTTATGTTTGAAATCTAGGTCAAAGTTAGCACCAACACTAACACAAAGTTCAATAAATATTTCGAAATGAGAACTGTGTATGTAGTAGCAGAATCATCTATTTGCCAATCTGCGCTTTGACAGTCCCGTAAATTGGGAATTTAGTCAAAGCGTTTGAAACACGGACAGGCAGCGAATGGATAAATCTAGCCGTTAAAGCGATATGCAGATCTGCATCGACATTCATTACCTAATTAAAATCGCAATCCCCTTCCGCTCGCTACATTTCTCCAACGCGCTGCCAATAAATTTCATCCGCCAGTCGCCCCATAACGATAACCAGTTCCTCGGGAACTATCGTTCAATCTGCCGTCGATGCCGTATGTTGATCCGGTCGTGTACCCGCCGCTCTTCGCAGACGCGAATGTCGATACCTATGTATTATTGAGTACCATCACTAGTGCGGTGCCCGCGACTCTACTCGAGTGCACTACTGACGCAAACATCCCGCACACCAAGGAGATTAATGTCTCGCGCTACGTCAGTCGCAGATAACGAACTCACATATTCAAGAATAAAAGAATTATCCACAACTCTTTTCCGCTACCACCTCCCCTTTTATCGTAATGCTCTCATTCACACTCTATGCCAGATCGCGATCTATCCGTTCCTCTCTCGGGACCAAAAATAAGAAAGATATTACGGCCAACCAACAGCAATACGACTATAGACTTTAATTTATTCCGTAGAAGAAATATTTCATTTAGCCACGATACACGCTCATGAAACTTCCCTCCTCGGAAGGTCGGTACGAGCGGTTTTGAAACGATCATTCTAGCCGAAGATGTAACGACCGGTTTTAATTCTTACATACATGATATGAGGGACCATTTCATCGCTGACCCGTTTCAGAACAAAAATTCGTTATAGAATTAACAGGTTCGGGTCCAACCCTCGCCGCAGCATCTTTATGGGCGACATGTTTGATTCGAAAACTTGTTATGCTTCGTCCTAAATAAATTATAACGAGAAATTGTAATCATTAAATGGATATATTTGTGCAGTGTGTGTAGCCGGGGTAGGGCCGCCGGCCGGCGCGATGGCGGCGGCCGGCTGCCCTATCTGCCGACACGAATGCGCGCTCCGCGGAGATAGCTCGCACAAATCTTCGCGCTCTTCAATGGATGCTGTTTCATTCTTACTTTTGACAACTTTACATTTCAACTTTTTTAATACATTGGCACGCTATGAGTCGTTAAAGTATGTTGATTATAGGTACAGAAAACTAAAAATATTTTTATCCCACCATTAAATAAGAAAACTGACTAGGTAATGAGTAGGGTACATTAGAAGTAACCGTACTATAAATATTTATTATATGCCTCTATAAATACAAGGGGCCAATAAGTAGGCAATAACAAGACGAATGAACTTTCTGGCTATGAAACCCTAATAAACGAGTAGGTGGATAAATGATCATTAAAATCTCCATTAATCTACAAAATAAAGTATCTACATTAAACTATTTCATTAATTAAGATGGAAATTGTTTATTGGCGTAGGCGGCCAATCCAGTTCCGAACACAGAATTAAGTACAAGCGATTGTAAAATAATTGTCTACCTGTTCTAGAATTATGTCCACCTTGTATGCTAATTTAAGATAAATAACAACTCATTTAAAGTTATTATAACTATCAATAAATTGCATGTTGTAAAAAACTGTAGCAAAAAGTTCCTCCATTTTTCTATGTACCTATACTATATGTTTCAGCGAGCTATGTAGATGTAATGAAAACCAATTTAAGTAACAACAAAAAATCCCAAAAGTTACATCAACAAGTATACATAATATTAAATTATTTATTTTGTTATTCATCGTGATTAATAAAAAGTGAATCCAACGATGTGTTGAATACAGAAAAACAACGCAAGATGCGTTGAAATAAAATTTTATATAGTGGTCGTTAACATGGACCCAATCCGATATTAAATGGACAGCGGTGAAGGAGTAAAAATTAAAGACAAACATAAATATCAAAGGGAAAAGTTTGATTCAACTCTTGAAGACTACACGGAAACTTTGACGATTGGGAATGAAACTCGATATTTTTGAGAAGTTCCCATTGTTACCTACGACGTAGCGGACGAGCATAGGACTATCGGTTTTATTGCCTATTTTATGAATGGGTTGAAAATACACTTGTTGGTTTTGTAAAAGGCATTTAATCGATTCCGTAAATTAAAGGTTCTATGATACCTTTCCTGTCACTTGGTCCGACCACTTGATTTGTAGAGATAGGCATTACCTAACAGTTGTTAAATCGGAGGAAACATGGAGTTTAGCGCAAAACCAACTTTTGTTATGTTACTCATCAGAGCATTGAGGGCCCTACGACCTACGCTGTGTTTTTATTAAATAAACCGATGTAAAAAAATCTATACTTATAATAAAACTGTAGAGAGGTCAATTCTGTACATTAAATATATTTTCAAAAAAACTATCAGGGGTTGATTAGTGATCGATACTGATGCCAAAAATGCAATCAGTAAAATTTTTGTCTGTCTGTCTGTCTGTCTGTCTGTCTGTCTGTATGTATGTTCCTTATAGAAACAAAAACTACTGGACGGATTTTAACGAAACTTAGTACAATTTTTCTTCATACTCCTGAGCAACTTATAGGATACTTTTTATCACGCTACAATCAATAGGAGCGGAGTAGTGAAGGGAAATGTTGGGAAAACGGGAGAAGTTACTGTTAGGAATAGATACTCCTTTAATATCTATAACCAGCCTTAGATGTTACCATAGCAACCAAACGTTGTTGATTGTCATCAATGTCACTACAAAATGTTGACTTTACAGTATACGTTAATAATATTCGTTTATTTATTGTAACCGTTTTATTCGATTCTACAGTATTTATATCTGCTTTAACATGGTAGCAGAGCGTGGTTAAGGTACCCTGATGGTTCTATTTTACTGCATCAGAAATCGTACATCGCTCGCATATTGCAAAGGTTTGTCATGGAGAAATGTAAGCCAGTGCCAACACCAATTTTAAAAGCAAATAATGCTCAAGATGTTAATGAAGTTTCAGTGAACTTCCCGTACCGTGAAGCTGTTGGATCACTAGCTTTTTTGATGGATCACTAGCTTATTTGATGACAAGCACGAGGCCTGACATAGCCTTTGCTGTCAGTGTTGTATCTCGAAATTTAGATAAACCTACAAGGGAGAACATCATCAATATCAATGCGTTACTTGAAAGGGACTATAGAAGAAGGCATCGTTTACAAGCCAGGAAATAGGCATAGTTTAGAATGTGACGCTGACCACGGAGGTGATCATGAAACTGGAAGGTCTACCTCAGGCATTCTTTGTATGTATGCTGGAGGTCTAATATCCTGGAATAGTAAACGCCAGAGCACAGTAGCGATTTCATCCACCGAGGCAGAAATAGTGGCAGCAAGTTAAACTGCTAGCGAAATTATTTGGCTTCAAAAAATCATGAAAGATATCAGCAATTAAGATGGCTAAGAATCCGCCAAAATTCGACCAAATGACCAAAAACATAAGGATACGATCATTCTTTATACGAGAATGTGTTCAAGATGGAAGCATTACCATCTGCCATGTGCCAGCAACCAGGCAGATTGCTGATATGCTCACCAAACCACTTTATGGGCCTAGAATTGAAAGTCTCAAGAAGATGGCTGGCATTATAAAGAGAGGTGGATGTTAGGAATAGATACTCCTTTAATATCTATCACCAGCCTTAGATGTTACCATAGCAACCTAAACGTTGTTGATTGTCATCAATGTCACTATCTTCACTTGACTAAATATATTCTTTACTAATATTCGTTTATTTATTGTAACTGGTTTTATTCGATCCTACAGTAGGTACTTATATCTACTTTAACAGTTACTCCATTTTTAAGCTTCCGTCGCGTGTGCAGCCTTAATGGTTAAAGTTTTATAGAAATCACGTATGACGGAAATATTCTACATAAAATTGTCTAAAAAATATCCCGCAACAGCATATGTCTATCTTTTGTGGTTGTCTCACAATAACACGTGTAACTCCTGATAGCTTAGCAGTTCGGAGCATTCTGATTATATTTGTTTACTCTTACATTTATAATACTCTCACTCATCCCTAATTTTAAAAAGTTAACATTATTACCCACCTATTCAATAAAAAAATAATCACAGAAATCGGTATAGAAACACCAAACCAAACTATTAAGTTTTCCGTCATAGACTGCTCTTTACCATCAATTTTCTTCATAAGAAGATAGTAATGGGTTATAGCAAAATCTCTTAAAACGGCACGCGGACGAAGTCGCGGCGGGAACAGCTAGTATAACATAAAACTGTGTTTTACCATTGTAATTATTTTGTAACTAGATGTAATAATAATGAACTTGTTTATGAAATTGTAAAAACGCGTTTTATACATTTTATAATAAAGTACTTATGTATATTTTTGAAATGTAAATAATATATTAAATGTAAATGATATTACCTACAATATCGTAGCTAGATTTATCATTAATTTTGTGGTATTGATAAATCGATTTTGTATAATTTATGTTAATTGCACATTTAGACGTAGGAAGAGCATTTATACGGTTCGTCATCGCAGTTCGCAGACCTAACAAAAAGCTCGAACACGTACTATGCCATAAGAATATTTAGAATTTCCAGCCGTCAGGATCATGATAAATTTTAGTTTTAATTACTACTATATCTTATTAGATCTGTGGAGGTGTTAAAGCAAAGGCTCACTATAACCGGCTTGAAGATGAATAAATTAGGAGTTAAGTTATGAGCGGTCCGATCTAACAACATGAATGAAACTGCGCCTCCCGCCCCGCGAGATGCGACCGCGTGTGGCCCTGGCCTCGCTCGCCTCAGCCGTGGACTAAGGTGAACAGAACTATGGGGGCATATTTGTTACTATTTTATTCAATGAACAGAACTATGGGGCCATATTTGTTACTATTTACTTCAATGAACAGAACTATGGGGCCATATTTGTTACTATTTACTTCAATGAACAGAACTATGGGGCCATATTTGTTACAATTTACTTCAATGAACAGAACTATGGGGCCATATTTGTTACTATTTACTTCAATGAACAGAACTATGGGGCCATATTTGTTACTATTTACTTGAATGAACAGAACTATGGGGCCATATTTGTTACTAGTTACTTGTACGAATATAACTATGGGAGCAATACCCAATAAGTACATATTGTATTGTTGTCATATGATAGTACATATATGGTAATACAATGTAGTTAGGTGTCACATATGAACCCTGTTAAAGGACATTACAATATACTCGTAGCATATTTGTCATTAGTAGGAACAGAACTATCGAAGCATATTTGTTACTTGTACGAACAGACCTATGGGCGCATATTTCAAATCAAAAATCAATCACAAATTTGACATTCAAAAAATTAAAATAAAATATTAACGTGCTTTTCGATTATGAAAAGTATTTAAAAGTACTTACAAAATAAGAATACATCATTTTTTTAATAGAATTTATCCTTGAAAATATTTAGTTGATGTTTAAAGTTCGCCGGTTCCTGAGTCCAGCCACGTGCAAAGGTGAGATGACATGTTATCGGCATCGGTAATCTGAGCCCAAAATATTACGATTCAAAACTTGGTCAAGACCTTGCGCCTCGGCCGCGTCGAAAGCTCGGCCCATCTCGAATAAAGTAAGTAACACTGGGTACCATTAACAGCGAAGTGGTCATTTATAACACCAGCCATCGAATACTTTACTTTTGTCTGAACATAAGTAATAAAAAAATGTCAATTAAATTGGGCTTGGAAATTAATGCACGGTCCCTTTTTGTGCTTGCTTATAATAGGTGCGATAATTTAATTTTTTTTCTTTGATGGGAAGATGCGATGACTTCAACGTAATTTTTGAGGACTTTAAGTAAAACAATTTATTTAATTGGAAGTTTTTATTTTTTTAATTGAAAATTGTACATGGTTCAAAATAATATTTATATTTATTTTAATTGCTCACTACATAATCTTTGAAGATTGGATACTTAATCAGTTTGAAAGACAAACTAATTTTTTTTGGCGATGATTTTATCGTTGATACTATACGCTTTATTTATGACATAAGTAGGTAGCAGTAATAGTTACAGAATGTAACGTAATTATTTTGCATTTAAACCGTTCACTGTTCAGTTTGGCTAGTACAAAATCAGAGTGTAGAAAATGTAACATGCAATGAAAAAATAACACTCTTTTAACTAGTAGGTATGTAGTTTATGTCAGCGGGCTGGCTGTTTAAATGTCTGTCTATTTTGACTGTGCTTACATTAAAAGATAACGACACTTGATTAAAACAACCAGTTGCTTTCTCCTCGCCTCATGCGATCATAAAATTTTAATAAACATTTTATTCTATTTTCGTATGGTCGCATGCGACATCGACAAACGAGTTCTCAGATTGTGTGGATATTGCCCTATTCTGGAGACAAAAATTAAGTGGTGTGTAAAAATTCCTCTCCTCGTTATGTGTCGCGATTTAATTGAGATCTTATATTAATTAGGGTGCGATGTGAGGCGCGGACGCGAATGTGCCCGCCTCACGCAGCCTCTGCACGCAACAATGCCTCACCAACGCACACACATTACCTTTTTTTCTTCAAGGCAAAATAATGCCATTAACATTGATACAAGCGCTATAGACTCTACCACTTATATCAAATGTTAGAGTTACAGTTTGTAACAGCCAACCGTTGTGATCGTCGAATTCAAATTGGATGAAACAATATTGAATCGCATAGCTACCATGTTACGTCCACGACAGGCGACTATTCGCAACGACTAATGGTTTAGTACCGTTTGCTCTCAAATAAATTGCTACGTAGTGCATTCCACTGTCGTAGTCATGAACAAATTATGACTGAATTGAAAATTATCTAAAATGAAAAGTAATTTATAAAACACGTTATCCTTTTAGCAGGTGCGGTGTCAATCAAATTGTTGACCTTTCAGTGATAAAAATAAATTCATTCATGTGTATTCTACGGCACGCAACGGCCACTCATCCTTTTCAATGGAAATTTTGATAAGCCAAAATTAGACTAAGCTTTCCCATTTTAGCTGCCAACGAGGGTAACCAAGGCCCTGTTGCATAATAAAATATGCTTTTATATGTGTCATTCTAAATTAAATTAGAATTGTAATTCTTAAATTTCAGAACTGTTGTAAATACGTGCTTCGTGACTGTTTTGAGAGAGCAAGCACCAAAATAAAGTGATAAAATGCCAACATAAAAAACTTTAGTTTTGCGTGATTTACTGACAAATAAAGGAACAAACACGGCAAGTTTCGCATTTATAATTGCGCTATAGGGGATGAGGAGTGAATCCATCGCGCTCGCGTGCGCGATGACGTGATACCGGCTCGTCACGCGTGTTCCTAGTTATAACAACTTGTAAGGAGGCAAACTAACAAGCAATCCTAGTGTACCACTACCACTACTTATACAATAACCTGCAATCACCATTTGCGACCAGATTTTTGTACAATAAATCAATTGCGAGAAACCAGAGGTTTTAGGAAGGTTAAACGGTAGAAAGGTCGTAGTTTTATGTCTGTTCTTCTAGGCTCTGCTCGCGTGGAACTGGCAACCAGAATCACCCAGTATAAAAGTTGATACGGAAAAAGAATATTTGAGTTTAAGATGTCAAACATAGTTGTAGTCGACATTTACATGGTGCCTACTGTAAGCTTCAACTAACGTGTTTTAATAAACATTTCATAATAGATGTGGCTCATTTAGTATTAAAAAAGTCTTTAATCATCATTAAACTCAAGTGTAGAAGCACCTTAATAATTCGCTTTCAGTAGGCAGGCAAGAAACACCTACACTCGTCCAAAGCGGTCATTATCTACATTGTATTTTAAAATATTGGCTATTATTCTGTCTCTTTATAAAAAGTCTCTTAATTTTGTAATTTTTATATCACAAATAGTTCAGTCATCAATGAGATATGTAGCGTGTTTAAAATAAACAAGCTTAAGTTATTATGGCAGCTAGAAATTGGTCTTGCGAGAATTCTCATGCCACTCGACTTATAAATAGGCAGAGGGTAGTATTTTTCTGAGTTCTTAAACAAGATAGGTACTCATTTTATAGACGCTTCGGAGGTTTAAAAGCAGTTTTTTGAGATTTATCTGATTGGCTACGTGTTTTTTATGTGTACAGTTAAGTAAAATTTAGCATATCAAAGTACTGAAAACATCACAATAAAAATACCAACAACCGTTAATTAATTAAAATGGTTCTCAAAACATAAAGGGACACGCATTGTATATTTACTTTTGAAATCTTTATGTGGGACGCTTACAAAAAATATGTCACCATTGTCCTGAGAGCTAATGCTTCATAATTGTCGTTCAATTTCCTTTCCATTGAGCCCGAGAGCTCTTCAGTAATAATTTCTCATGTCATATTAAGTACAAGTACCTGCTTACAATGAACTATGCACACGGGTTGTTTGGATTGTACTTTTGTTTAGACTTTTAGAAATGACGTAACTTTTTCAGAATTCAGGTCAAAATCATTCAGTTTCAAGATTGCGTATATTTTTACTGCAGATGTTTCGGTTGTGATTGAAATTAAAACAAAGACCATATAGTTGGTCTTTGTTTTAGAAGAACTAAAGATTAACTTGAAGTAAAAATATTGGCAAATTTTATATAAGTACTTACAAAAGTTTCGAAAATATATTTGTTATGAATTATGGTACAGATAGATAAATACATACCATTTATAAATCTATCAATACAAGTATTAGCTAAAATTTCGCTTAGTGTGCTTCGATTTATTCAAAGACAAGAACTTGGAAAGAAATCACAAACAAAAGGAATAATGTCCCTCAAATAATATAATATTACGTGTCACGAAACCAAAGCTTTATGAAATCGGATATTTTTGTCATATCTTGTTTTATTGCGCCTCAATAGAGAATTACTGCCATCGGGGCTCTGTGATGCTATTCAATTTGGGAAATGTATGGGGGTGGAAGATGTTCTCAAGAAAATAAATTCTCATCGAAATATGTTTCCAAGAAAATATAATTTTTGCGAATGACTGATGACAAGTCTTGCTTTTGTTTTAGGATGTGGTTTTCCATCACAGGTATTTTTGAAGTAAATGTACAATTCTGTACGAAATCTAATTTTGAAAATAGCTAATATAAAAAGTCCAGGTAAGCATCATTCCAATCTGAAGACAGAAACATTAATCCAATAGTTTCATACAAAATCACTGTGCGTAACTATTTCAAATTTTGCACAAATCTAGTCGTATTTAAAGTATTGTATTACTCGATGTATTAAATAGCCGGTTGACAATGTCGTGCGGATATTAACCCACAAAAAATGTCCTCGAATGTCCCGAGGATTTTCCGCTTCACGCAGACGTGCACTCTCTACGCGCGGAGTCGGCAGTTGACAAAATATTGCATTGTTCCTATTATCCAAGCAGTATTTATTTAAAAACGTTATTTAGATGGATGATTTTAATCCTATCCCGCTGATGGAACTATTGTATTGCTATAATATAGTTAAATTTGAAAACGATGAAAGAACGTCTTTTAATGCTACATTGATGACGCCGCTACTAGCACATGCCGACAGTATTGGTGGATAAACAAGTTTGGTAGACGATAATAATTTAGGATGATATCGTGAAATACGTGAAAGCTATTTATTACCCTTATTGCTTTGTTCACTTTGTTATAGTCATCGAACTATCACAGATATCGGAGGTCATAAATTTAAATTCACTCTGTGACTTCCAATAAAGGTAATGAAAGCAATCATTGGCGACCAAACCAATAAAATAATAGAAATAAATTTGATATGACCGACATATGGTGGCTCTAATGCGCGGCGAACCCTGTTATTGCTGTCAAACATGCGACAAATAGCTCAGGCATTGGATTCCATTTCATTTTATCCAAACGTTGATTACACAGTATTGGCCCGACAGACGACAATGGAAACCGTCTACAACGACCAATATGTTCACACCCCTTTCTGTTTTTGATTCAGTGTGATGACCAAAAAGTAAATTCCAGTTTATTATTATTCCATTACCGGTCGCCCCATTTAAAAAATTGTCACCAGATGACGAGTGGGGAAGACCGGGAACGCGTAATCTGCGCGCTGGGGAGGTCGCGACCCGAGAATATTCAATGTGTTTATATAAAATAATTTTCATGTTCGACAAGTCGCAACACAATGCCGTATATTTTTTGCTCTGTCGATAAATTGGTGGGATTATCATTTAATGGAGGGCTCATGTTTGCTGGGTTTGTCCCGATTGCCTATGACTGCCATGATTTTATTAACAACATATCGGTGTTTCCGTGTGGGTTCGCAAATTTCACTCTGTTGAGTGAAGCATGCATATTTTATACGGCTTCATTGTGAAAGGTAATGTGCCAATTTAAGTTTAGATTGGTCGAGTTCAGTTATAAGTTCGATGTAGGAGTTAGATAGACAGAGTTATAAAATATTCACTGGCGTATGGAGCCTTTCTGTTCCTCCCATATGAGTTTAATTTTAATTGACAAATAAACATTCATTATCTATTAAAGATAAACAATTCAAAACCCTACTCCACTTATTGAATCTAGCGTAAAGTAAGTAAAGTAGGTAAAGTGTCAGGAAAACGTTAAAAATCACCGCTTATCTTGCGGTATAATTCTTAATGGGGAGCATCAGCGAAATCTGTCACATTTCATTGTTGCGCTCCGTAAATTCAACGTTTTTATGATAAAAGAGACTAATCTCTTTTATATTATTGCAAATAAATCCCTTATTAGCGTCGCTACTTTTTTCTATCATAAATTTTGCTTTTATTAGTTTGTATGCGGGTCACATCGGAAGTATGAGATGTTATCTCGGTCTCCCCGTGTTTACACTAAATATTGTGCGACACAATGAAATTACATGACATCTGTACTACAAATAACGGGAATATCTTTATTCATACCGCGATGAGGACGAGCAAACATTCTCCCCTCGCGTTTGCATTGTCACCACGCTGCGACCGTCTGCTCTGTGTCACTCGCTAACTCAGCGCTCAGCACAATTATTACAACCATACCATATTTCTATTCAACTTTAGACTTGTTGATTTTTTTAAGTCATTTACCTTCAAAAATATATATGTAGTTTATTAAACTAGCTTTAATACGGGTAAGGTAATAAATAGATTCTAGTAATAAATATAATTATTATCGTGTTTTACTACTTACCTATGATGTCACCCCTGTTTTGCACAAGAAAATAGCATTTTTTATAGAAAATACGTATTCCAATTTGTTGAAGAATTATCAACACATATGGGAATGTGTTGCCTGTCACGGAAGCTTAATTAGTATGCCGGTGGAGCCTTACGGTATAACGTAAGGTAATTAGAAATTAAAACTTGGCAAACAAGGCTCCGTCAAAACGTGCCAAGAAGAAATTAAGAATGTCACACGGATACAACTTGTTTTACATTTAATTTTAACATGCAAGGCAAAAACAAACGATTAATGTTTAATAATTAATTAAAATATATGAGGTGAAAACATAGGTAGATTCGATATCTTTTTTGAAAAATAAATAATTATATTTGTTGTTGTAGATAGAGTAGCTAAAGAAATTTCCAAACACATTTGCAATTTACAATTAAATTAATTAATTTACATGTACTTACCTTATTTTAAGATTTTGGTCCAAATAAATATATTTGTAAGTATTTGTATTTACTCCAAAGGTATATGATCAAAAAATTAAAAGATCAAAATATCTAATCGCACATCGAGTTCACTAACTGAACTATTTACAAAGAGCTAGAGTAGATATTACTTTATTGCAGGAGGGATAGGAAACAATTTACAATAAATAACTTTAATATTAGACCTACCCCGGTTGTTATCAATAGACGGGAGCCCTCTGAGCCTCTGGCGGTTTCAGAGGTCGTAAACGTTTTGACAATTTCACAACTTCTCGCTAAAGTTATATTAAAACGTCTTAAAAATATTTAAAGACTATGAAATAAATACTATATTATACTAATGTTTGTAATAGTCTTTATAAAATGAATACCATAATAAAATTAATAGATCCAGCTGAGTTGGTAGTAGCTTGGTAGTAGCAGCCTCCCATGCTGTGGGTCGTGGGTTCGATTCCCACCCAGAGCAATTGTTTTTGTGATAAACATAAATATTTATTCCGTATCTGGGTCTACTATGTATTTATTTACAAAAATAAATGTATATAAGTATTATATCAGCAATCTAGTTTCCATAGTAGAAGCTTTGCTTAGTTTAGGACTAGATGAATGAAATGTCCATGAATCACTTTAAATCGATACTATAGTAATATGCATGATTGATAAATTATTATTTGATAGGACATTATTCTTCGATAAAAAAAGGACGAAATTGGTAGTCTTTGCAAAAATTATAGGATCTACATCGTTATCAAAGTCAATTATATGCATTATTAAGAATAAGTCAAAATCTACTACCGAAATCTACATTTCATTTCGGTTAACAAAAAAAAAATAACAATATTTGATTCAAAAAATAAGTCGCAAAATGCAAAGAAATATAAAATTAAATGTTGTTTATCCCTGAATTCTTACAGAAACAAATAAAACAGTCCTGTAGCATATTTGTAAAGAAACCACTATTAGTTTACTTTGCTACTATCACTGCCTCATTCTATTCAGGTAGGAATGACATAGGGCTGCAAATACATAAAAATTCTATAGTTGATATTGTTTTGATTTTTTTGCAAAAACCATTTTGAAGTAAAGCAATGTAAGAACTCACAAAAACCGTCTATAAAATTGTTTATAAAAACTATTTTTTAATTATTTGTATACTTACAATTATTTTAGTTAATAAATGTATTGGGGTAGTTTGTTTCAAGATTTTGTCGTTCTAATATCAGGCATTTTCCAAAAATGTTTAACTTTTTTTTCTGTTAAGATTTCGAATTTGTCAATCGCAGGAACCCAACACGATTTCAACTTTCGGGACTTAAAAAGAAATCAATACAAACAAAGTCAACGGCCTTCACATGTTTTCCAAATGATTTAGTTCCCCGCGCTCTCCTTATGAGGGAGGTTGGATCCGATAGTAACATCCATAGAGAAAATAATACCAGGTGATTGAAATCGCCCATATTAGAGAATTGCAAAGAATTATTGCCTTTATAAAAGCCTTCAACGGAATGTCCGAGTACAATTAAGATATAAATCATCGAAAGAGTCCCATTGTGTTTTGAGAACGTTATGACCACGAGTTCGAACCACTCTTTACCCCGGACATTAGGAACGGTCACCAATTTATCATTACAACAATTTTTGCAATAACTGTTTGCTTCTGTAAAATTTGCAGAAATATGCTCTACTTCTGCAAATTTATTCAAAACCAGAGCAACTCAGAAGCGGATAGAGGCATATACCTAGCAGAGGGTCAAGTGAGAATGTGGATGATCATGATGATGATGATGTTATTACATTTTTTTTTTAATTTATGCTGTGGGTCTTGGGTTCGATCCTTACCTTACCAAGGACTAACTATTGTGTGATAGGAAACATTTATGTTTGTTTTGTGTCTGGGTGTTACTGTGTGTTCTATTAAAAAAAAGTTCATAATAATTCTATCAGCAATCTAGCTCTCATCTCAGGAGCAGCAATTTTAGGTAGTTCGGGACTGGATGCTAGTTAGACATTTGTGAAAAGCCAATTCATATTTATATAGAAATAAGGTCTATTTTATATGCAAAATTACGCTAATACTAGAAACAATAACCTCGTATTAACAAAATGTTTACTATCACCTTGTTTTTTTGTGTAAACGATAAGTTATAATGGCCTAAATGTGGTTTTCTTTATGTTAGGTTAACGACAAATTTACGTTCAGAATGACAGCCGTAATTAAAATAAAATTATTACACAAGTATTTCATTTACTTTAGAAAGTTACTAAAAGTACTAAGTAATAATAGTTATTTTATCAATGCATTATAGAATATATTGAACCAATTACAGTAGACTTTATTCAATTTGCAATTTTATCTTCTTTTAATGGAATATTTCTTTTGAACAGGCACTAGTACAGTAACAGTAAAGTAAGTTTTCATGTTTTTTATTAACTTGTAGAAATAAATGGAATTTTAATTTTAAGCTACAATTTCGTTGAAAAACGCGCACAAATATGCGTAGTAAAGCCACTTACCGACCATATCCGTTGGTCAGTGGTCCACCCACGCAGACAAAAGATGCGTGGGTGCAAAGATTACTCTCATTCAATTGAACGGCATTGTGCGACGCATGCCACTTCCAGCACCGCTTAATTACCGCGCAGCTGTTGACCCGCGTCCATCTGGAGCGTCAACACCTATTGGACGTACAGGGTGCTTGAAGCAGAACCTGCATAGAAAATACTCAATAAAAAAAAATCACAGACATTTCACCCTCACAATCTAGTCTAAAACTAAACAAAGCTTGTACTATGGGAACTAGACTGCTGATAGAATACTTTAATTTAAATTTTTTTGTAAATACATACTTAGAATAGGTAGAAACACCGAGACAGAACAATTATTTGTGTTCATCACACAAACATTTGCTCTGGGTAGGAATCGAACCCACGACCCACAGCATGGAAGGCAGAGCTACTACCAAGAGCCTACCTGAGCTGTGACGCCTGACAAATTTATGAAATTCAAAACATATCAGATAGATAACAGACCCGAATCTTAATTAGGGCCGCTTTGGTCTTGTATAATTCAAACTAACAACAAAATATGATAAATAACACATTTTGTGCAATTATGTAGGTTGTAACAATACTTCCTCCAGGGGTCTACCACCGTGAAAGATTTAAGCACCACCCGGAAAAGAAAAACTACGAAAAAACACTCAGCAATAAATAACCGGGTTATGAAAGGAGTAAGCATATTTTTTTTATTGCTATAGAATTTGTGTGATGAAGAATTACAACTTCTGGTAAAAGGAAATCACGTCCAACTACTGCTCTTATTCCATGTCAAAACCATGACTAACAATTTTTCAATTGACTTTTTAGACGGACAGGCTGCTTTTTTTACAGTTTTTACATCCACTCAACACTGTTGTTACAATAATGGTGGTAAACTGGGCGAAAAAACGCTTTCTTAGAGAAGCGGTAATGCAAGTTGTGTCTCTATTGTCTGTGACGAAAGCAAATCCACCTTGACTTTGAAAACCGCAAAGGCTTCAGACTACACCTTCAGTTCTACGAAACTGTAAGCCTGAATTCATAATACATTTATAGGCTGAAAGTGTACCTTAGATTTAAAAGGATCATCATGTGTGCAGCTATGGACATACTGTATTGAGTTGATGCGTGTAATATAAAGGTGAGTATTCAATGACAATAGGACATCGGTTTTGAGTGGCCAGACGTCCGGCAAATCTCATTTGTGGATTTATCATTAACTGTATTTCATCCACCCTCGTCCACCTTACCCCTATTACGGGGTATAAATTCTATTTCCGTCTACAATGGACTTTGGATGTTTATTCATCGTAATTTTATTTGGCTAAATAATATTTATAGCGTTAGAAACTGACCTTGGATGCACACCAAATATAGCAGATGTAGAGTGAATGTTTTTAATTTTGTAATGGCATATACCTAATGTACAAGATAATGTTTATAACGAAAATGTCCTTAATAAATGTCCTTGATTAAGCAAGCTGTATTACAAAAGAACAGTCAAGTGTTATCAAAAAGTCATTGTTTACTTTACTGAGACATAGTTAAATATTAAATGCGGATATGTTCATATACAAGTTAATCAGTCCGTGGCTACTGGCCACACATATACAATCCAGTCATATAAGTAAAAACAAACACTAACAAAGCAAACCAATCTCGAAGTGAAGTCGTAAAAGTGGAAAAAATATTGGCTATAGGTATCAGTATTGCATTCATCAGAACAATGAGGCGTGCCCTAATCGCGCGCCTTATCGGCACTAGCTTTTGTCTTAATTCGATGACGTGTAATTTACGACCGTGTGCCCTCCGCACTTGCCATAAATTGTGATTTTACAGTGAGTCGGCTCATGTCTCCTCTGTCAAAATTCACATAAATAATGAAGAGTCGAGACCGATCTTATCTTGAACCCGCGACGAGTCTACGACGTGGTTATAAACAAAAGGCGCGCTCTAATGACTGAATGAGCCATCGTAAACCCTTAATATTTACGCAGGAATCTTTCAGTTCACCTTTTGAAATGTTTTATAACTCGGTCGGGAGATCACCCCGATGATCCCCGGGCGCTTACGCCAGCCGCGTCGCTATATCTGATTTATTCATACCACCCGAAACACATGATCGGTTTTTCGGTTGTATTCAGTTTTTTCTGCGTTGGCAATAGACGGCTTTTAAGGCTGTGTGGAGCTAAAAAATTTTATGTCGGTTTTCATACGGAGCGTTTACAGTCTAAATCTGATGGGTAAACACGATCGACAGTTACAAAAACATTATAGCATTCTAACTGCTGACAATGACGTAAAAGTGCAGATATCGGGTTGCAATTAAAACTATCAAAGTACGCTTGTTAACGGGAGCTCTGTGTGTGGGAGGACGAAAACAGCAGATGTGCGCGACCCTACTAACCTCTCACCCCATACTATTAGCCACCTACTGATGTCCGGCTATATGTAGGTATTTGTTGTCTTACTATAACTCCATCTGCATTCCCGTTCAATAACTACCAAATTTCGTTATAGGAACTAATAAGTTAAAATGACGCCATTTGGGGGGTCTATATTAGGATCCAAGCTCGTCTGACTCAAGTCCGGATAGGTAACCGATAAGAATTCAATATTTATTGTCACCCGACGTCCGTCATTAAGATAGTGTCAAAACTAACTGGCTCGCACACTGGCATCACTTACCTCGTCGAAGGGCGCACTCATAATTATTACTAATGCCTTAAATATGTCAAAACAGGAATCCAGGTAAAAAGGCGTAATTTACGCGCGGTCGATAGAGATTTGGCAGTTGGCGCCGCAGCGTTGGCCAGCCGGGTTACATCGCGAGGAGGCGCCGTGTTTTTGTCAACCATTGTCTTTTAATATAAATTTTAAATAGGAAGTGTCTTTTTTTACTGAGATCTAGTTTACGACGCTGACAATGAAGGCATAAATCTAACGACTGCGTCACTATACCCGCCGATGATCGATCGATAAACATTATTTATGCACTTCCGTCGACAGTAGGTACAACTTGATTGGGTATCTTCGTTTTAACGAAATGAATTCTTAGAAACATATCCAACAAAAATAAATAAACGACCTATTTGGGCATGACCTTGGTTGTGCTTTAAATGCTTGATTTAACTAACAATTTCATTTTGAGATATTATGCCAGAAAATAACTTTTATTATTTTAAATAAAGTACATTCCTTTATAAGTTTGTAAGCATAGGGCTTAAAAATAGAAAATTAATTCAATTAATATTTAAACAAAATAAATTGGTTTATCAAGTTTACCGAGAATTTCCAGAATGACGTAGTAGAAGTGACGGATCAACACAAAGTATGTTGTCAGTGAACCTGTCTGTATGATCAGCATAATTACGTGAAATGTAAATAAAGAGGACAACGTCATCTACCCAGCGCAGAGCCGGCGAACCAATCAACGTGCCTACGGGAGAAGGCTGATTAACGACAATAACTCCACGACAGCACCATCTTGACCACATTTATTTTTAATTTAGTCCCTTTTCAGTCGATCTCTAATGAATACGGGTTGTCTTCAAGCTTATATAAAAAATAAATCGCTTTTAACTGAAGAATCACGCCTTAAAAAAGAAACGCTTATTAAAATTTATTTCTTTCTCTCCTCGCGGCGCTGTCGTGTACTCAGTCTCGAATAAAATTAAAAAGTCAAGAATTCTTATTTATTTTAATACAATAAACCGCAATCGCTGAATAAAGATAAATAAAAAGCAATAAAAAATAAAATCGCATTAGCAATAAACAAAATACTTCAGCGGATGTGGGCAGAGCGAAGCACGCACACGGAAATGCGTGGAGTGGAGTCGCCAACTCTAATAATCTAATCATACATTCAAATATAAATGACCTTACTTGTAGAGCGGGCTGTTTTCCGCAACTAGGCCGCAGGCGGGCCCTTTTTGCGTGAGGGATGGCGGTTGTTATTCCAGCCATCCGATGTCCTCCAGGAAGGCCAGCAGCTCGCTGATGCTGGTGCAGGCCTCCTGGGTAGTCCTCGGTGTTCCGAGGTGTTGCGCTCTCTGAGACGACACGCTCCTGCACTCCAGGAGCACGTGCGCGGCCGTCTCATCTGTGTCCATGCATCCCCTACATAGGGGGCTGTCAGTAATACCTATATTAAATAAGTGTTTGTTTAAGTGGCAGTGTCCTGTGATGATTCCAATAACCTTTCGGAGCTTGCCACGTGTCAGCCTGAGCAGTTTTCGGGAGTATCCAGGGTTTAACGCCGGGAATGCCTCCCTGGACTGTCTACAGTCGTCTGATTTTACCCACTGATTGTGATGTACTTTGGTTGTCTGTTGGCGGATCCACGTCCGGACTTGGCTAAACGGTAGCGGTATCAGCGGCTCTGGTCCTGCAGGGTGCATTTCCGAACCCCTTCTCGCCAGAGCGTCAGCCTCGTCGTTTCCTCTGGATCCGCTGTGACCCTTGATCCATTGGAGGGTTACCTTGTTTGACTTACTCACCTCTTCCAGTAATCGGTGGCATTGCACCGTGAGGCCTGAGTTGTGTTCATACCTGTTTAGGGCTTGTAGAACGGATGCACTGTCCGAGAGGATTCTGATGTTGTAGTCAGTTACCTTTCTTCGTAGTACTGCCCGTGCTGCCTGTATTATGCCTACACATTCCGCTTGGAAAATGGAGCTGTGCGTCCCCAAGGCAGATGTGGTGTGTATGTTTAGGTCTTCCGAAAACGTTCCCGCACCGGTACCTGTTTTTGTCTTAGAGCCGTCCGTGTATATCCTTACTTCGTGTATGTCGGAAGTGTCACTTGGCTCCTCATGCAGTTGTATGTTGAAGTTCCTCGTGTAGAGATGTACCTTAGGAACTCTGTCATATATCGAAAGGAGTAGTGGGTTACCTTGCGAATAGTTGTTTAGAATGGCAGTGTGCGATGCCATTGTGTCTTGTTCCCACAGTTGCAGGTTCCAGAGTCTGTATGCAGATGAGGCTGCCTCTTCCTGCACATGAAGATGTAGTGGTGTCATACCTATTAGAGCTTCGAGCGCCTTTGTTGGCGTAGTTCTCATGCAGCTTGTTATTGCCGTACACGCCAGCCTCTGGAATTTCTGTAGTTTGTTCATCGCAGTGCTTTGGTTTGTTCTCGGCCACCATACCAAAGCACCGTATGTCACTGAAGGCCTAATCACGGTATTGTACAGCCATAGAGTTATTTTTGGGCTTAGACCCCATGACTTACCAATCATTTTGCGACATTGCCAAAATGAGATTGTTGCCTTTCTTATTTTGTTTTCTATGTGTCTCGCCCAGTTTAGTTTGCTGTCCATTGTGATACCTAGGTATGTAACCTCCTCCGATAGCTGGAGTTGAGTGCCGAATAGGGATGGCAATATGTACGTACCTAGTTTGCGTTTATTGGTGAACATCACCAGTTCTGTCTTAGCCGGATTTACGGTCAGACCGAAGTCTGCGCACCATGTCTCTACTAGTCTCAGCGCGTTGTTCATTATGTTGCATGCTACGCTTGCAAAGTGCCCTGAGATAAGTATTGCTAGATCATCTGCATATCCTACCGTGTAGAAACGTTCTTTGTTGAGCTTGGTGATTAGGTCATTTGCTACCAGATTCCAGAGAAGCGGGGATAGTACACCACCCTGGGGGCAGCCTTTTACCACCACTCCCCTGGTATCCCCCCGTTGGTCTATGCGTACCGCTCTGAGTCGCAGCATGTCCATGATCCAGTCGACCAGCGCTCGTTCCACACCGTGTTTATGCAGGGCTGTCTTTATGCTATGGAAGCTTGTTTTGTCAAACGCACCTTCTATGTCTATGAAGGCTGCAAGGCATAGTGTTTTGTTAGAGATGTCACGTTCCAGTGTCTTTACTACCGAGTGCAGCGCTGATTCAGTTGATTTACCTGTACTGTATGCATGCTGATGCCGGTGTAGCGGTGTTTTGGGTAGTATGTTGTCTCTTAAGTGTCGGTCGCATAGTCTCTCCAAGGTTTTTAAGAGGAAGGAAGTGAGACTGATGGGTCTGTATGATTTTGGTTCTGTATAGTCACTTTTACCTGGTTTCGGCAGAAAGAGGACCTTCACTTCTCTCCATGCCTTGGGGACATAGCGATGTGCTATACATGCTCTGTAGATACTCGTAAGTATGGAGCTTAGTAGTGTCACTCCCCACTGCAGTAGGCCGGGGAAAATGTTGTCCAAGCCTGGTGATTTGTATGGTTTAAATGTGTTTATTGCCCAGATTACCTTATGTCGAGTGACCACCGAGTTCGCTGTCGACCAGTCCATTTCCAGGGGTGGTGGAGGTTCTCCAGCCGCCTCCTGCCACTCGGTTGTGTCACTCATTACACACCCAGGGAAGTGCGTTTGTAGTAGTAGTTCGTGGGTTTCTGTCTCGGTTTTTGTGTAGCTGTTGTCAGGACGCCTGAGAGTACCTATCTCCTTATTGGGGTCTGCTGCTAGGACTTTCCTGACTCTGTTTGCTTTGCTGTTCGATTCTATGTTGGAACAGAATGTTGTCCATTTACGGCGACGGGTGCAGCGAATGAGTTTTTTGTATACGGCCTGTGCTGTCTTGTATGCATCCCAGTCCTCGTCGTCGTACGTGTTCATAGCTCTGTTGAAGAGATTGCGTACCTTACATTTTTGTCTTTCCAACTTCTGTGACCATCCTCCTTTGCTTTTGTCATTGTCATTGACGTTGGTTAGGGGACATGCGGCTTCAAAGCTCTGAGTTAAGCTTGCTGTAATGTGTTGGATTGTCTTTTCTATGTCTGCTGTGTTGGTCATATCTGACCCTGCTGTGCCTGTACCCAAATGTTGTCTCAAGGATTTGATGTATAGCACCTTGTCCGTTCTCCGTGGGTTTCGGAAGGGAGGTGCTGTTACCTTGTTTAGTGTTATTTCATAACGGATCCACCGGTGGTCGGAGCAGGAGGATTCCTCCGATACTCTCCAGTTCCGGATGACTTCAGATTTATTACCTGATATCATGGTGAGATCGATTATGGTGCGGCAGCGTTTCGTTACAAAGGTGGGTTCTGCACCTTTGTTCGCTAGTGTCAGGTTAGTGGAGAAAAGAAAGTTTACCAGTTCTTCTCCTCTGTTGTTTGTATTCTGCATGCCCCACAAAGAGTGATGTGCATTGGAATCTGTCGAAATAATTAGTGTGTCTACATTTTGTTCACAGTATCTTACCAGATCTATGATGTGTCTTGAGGGGATGTCTTCATCGGCAGGCATGTACGCCGATGTCAGTATCACATCTCCTAGTGCCCCCCCAGTTCCTCCCTGGATTCTGACAGTTGTCAGGTCCCTGAAACAGAACTCGTTAAGGGGCACGGTTGTCAGGTTCCGTGGCACATAGATGCACGCGCGGATGTTTGTACTGTTGGTGTCATATATTAACTTACCCTTCATGTTGTCTAGACCATATACACGCCCGGCTCTGATCCACGGTTCCTGAATCAGAGCTATGGTCTCATTGTCTGTCTCCAGCACTCTGCGTAGGTTGGCCGTTGCAGTGAGACTGTGCTGGAGGTTGCATTGGATGACGTTATAGGAGAATGGATTCTGGGTCACCATCATGGTGGTTTCCCTTCTCATCCTCCGAGTCGTCCGAGATCAGCTCAGCTTCCATCTCCGAATCCGTGTACATCGGTTCCCTCGCTTTTGAGCACGACGGTTTGGGCGATGATTGGGCTCTGGAGCTCGGTCCCGGTGTTGGTGGGCTGATCTCAGTTGTCTTTTGCGAGCTAGGATCTGTTCCTGATGTGAGGTTCTGCTTTTCCTTGTTTGTTTGAGGTGCAGGTGGCTCGTCCTGAAGTTGCCTGTTGCGGCCGTAGAAGCGCACATATACGGTGCCCAGAACGTGCGCGAGTCTCCGTCCCTTCTCCATCAGGGTTGGGATTATTCTCTCCGGAATCCCTACCTCCAGGTACATGATCTCATTCTCTAGCCGCCGGCTGTCATATATTGCCCATGTCTGTGTCTCTGCCCATTTGTTCTGGCTTGCCAGCATGAGCTTTGTGTCTTCTAGAGAGTTTGTGCATTCTGGAAGGAATAAGGCGGCACGGATTTTCTTTCCCACCTCACTCTCTTTAATGACTTTGAGTGGGGGACACTTTTCCACGGTCATCTGCGTGATTGCATCCGTCAACCACTTTAGCGAGGGTTGGTCTTCACACCATAGCCTTAGAGCCCCGTCTATGACGACCGGTCTACCCACAAAGCATGGTGAGAAGTCGATCCTGCTCTCCTTGAAGTCGTCAAGAAGGCGGTCCGCAAGATGCCGCTTCACCAAAGCGCCCTGCTCCTCTGTCATGTCCAGGCTGTCTTGCCTCACTACGCCCACATGTAGGTCGCTTTGTGTGGCTTCTGCATAGCTAGCTGGTGCTCGTCTCTTGTTGTCCAGCTTTTGTTTTTTGTGTCCCCCTCTGGGTGACACCGTGTCATCGAGGCGTATCCGTTTCTGTGGCTCATTGCGCGCCTGAGCCTGTTGCGATTTTGCAATTGCCATCGCGATACGTTTCTGTCTATTGTGTCTGTTGCCATGCTTGGTCTGACCTCCTTTGCCTCTGCGACCATCGGGCCCGACGTTCCCTTCAGGCAAGCCTGTCGGTCTCGTCGGCGGGGCATGCGGCGCGGGAGCAGACACTTCTTCGCGTCTGGCTTTGTATTGCTGTCTATACTTTTTGTGTGGACCAGGTTCGTTCGGCTCACCTCTCTGTCCCCACTGTTGTTGTCCTTGTCTATAGCTGGGCCTGTTCTTGCCCCCCGGGGCGTGAGCCTCCTCGGGGGTTCGAACGTAGGTACGCGAAGTTCCCGGTTCATTCGGCTCACCTCTCTGTTCCCGCTGTTGTTGTCTCTGCCTGTATCTATACTTGCTCTCACCCCCCGGGGCGTGAGCCTCCTCGAGGGTGCGAGCATAGGCACGAGAGGTTCCAGGTTCGCTTGGCTCCCCTTTCCTTTCTCGCTGTTGTAGTTCTTGTCTGTAGCTGGGCCTGTTCTTGCCCCCCGGGGCGTGAGCCTCCTCGGGGGTTCGAACATAGGCACGCGAAGTTCCCGGTTCATTCGGCTCACCTCTCTGTTCCCGCTGTTGTTGTCTCTGTCTGTATCTATGCTTGTTCTCACCCTCCGGGACATAAGCCTCCTCGATGGTTCGAACGTAGGTACTCGAGGTTCCTGCTCTCGGCATTGGTTCCCCTTTCCCTGCTTTCTTGTCGTGTCCTTTGCCTTTTGGTCTGACTAACGTCCAGTCCTTCGGTCCAGTCTGCGGGACTACTACAGCCTCCTCCAGTGCTGGTTCCGCTTCCCCTAGTTTGGGGGTATTTTGTTGGTCCAATTTTATTTTGTCTGCCATTCTGTAAATTGTTTGTTTATTTCGTCTTGTCAGCTCCCCACCCGCCATGGAGCCCGCACCAGGGGATGTATTATATACACCAGGGTTACCGACAAAATATAGGGGGGCGAATCGCGCTGTTCACGAGCCCAAACGGCACCACCTTATCCAGCGAAGACCAAGTCACCGGTTTATAAAGCGTGCACCGCCGGCTGCAAACCCCATCGATCCCCCCCCCTCGCCACGGTTGTTGAAGACTACCGTTTGCTGGTTGTGACTCCGGCTGGCTAGTTCCGAAGCCCACCGTTTTAAGAGAAATAGACACCAAAGAGGAGTGTTGCGGAAGAGACGTCTGTCCGCTCAGCCACCAGGTCAGTTTCTTCCTCCCTACGGCCCCCCTACGCACAGCAACACGACGTAGGTGGTTTACCCCCCACCTGTCCATCATATCTTAGATGACAGGCCCGCGAAACTAAACCACATTGTTCCGCAGTTCGACGAGGGAGGGCATATATAGATATAAATGACCTTAATTTGCGAATTGTTTTAAAAACATTGTTATGTTCATGAGATAACCGGCAAATGAATTCATTTTTTTAATTTTTTGGATGAACGACGCGATTTTGTTTAACACACTTGAAGCAGTTAATAATAGGCTAAAACATTGTCGTGTTTATTTATAATGAAAAAAAGAAAATATTATACGTATTAACGTAAGTTTTGATGAAAAAAAAATTTGGTACGACTAATCTGAAGAGACTCCACCGGTCTTTGTTAGTCGATTGTCACGAGTGCTACCCTCGTCGGCGTTTTCTTAATTGTGCCGAAATATTTATTTGATTGCGAACCAGCAGAGAACCTTGCAACCGAAATGGTCATCGGTATCTGAAGCCACAATGGCCATCGCTATGCAGCTCTCCGAACAAGACACTAAGCAAATTATCCTATAAAATCTATTTTTATAGACAGCCTATAAAATCCGATGACCTCTGCAACTCAGTACTGCCGTCTTGGATAAGATCTAATAGTCGTTTACATACATTGTCAATTATGTTCAATACTTTTAATGCAGTTTCGATTCGAATAGATATTACCTGCTTACTTGCAAATAATATGAAGCCGATGACTGAAATATTGCTTACCACGTATATTTTACTTGAAAAAACTACTCATGCTCCAATTAAACAGTTCTATGTTCTAAATTTGTCGAACCATGACGAACCTGAAAGACGCAATCAATTTAGGACAATCAGCTGAGCGAGCGAGTATTGAAGGCATTCCTTCCTTCAAATCGAACGTGTCCAATGCGAGTCTTGTCCGTCAGCCAATTGCGGTATCGACGATCTAAATGGGCCACGGAATCGATACTCCGTACATTAGTATCTGCGAGTAACAGAGTAACCACGCATCGTGCGATCACCGCGGACGGGAGATGAAATAAAGTATGAAGCTGCGCGTTCCGATCGCAGCTAACAGTCGTAAGGACCCGAGGAGCAACAATCGAGATCTGAAGTGGCGATAATGTTGTCAACTAGCGCAGCTTGTCCTCGCCGTTCCCATGATTTGCGATCCCGTTCTAATCGTTATAATTACGTCCTATCCATCAAACAGACGTATGATAAACATGCGACCCCAGAAACCGAGAAACGTTAAAACGCTATAAATCTTCGGACACCGACTGCTACTCGTGGAAACTCATACATCCAGGTTTGAGAAATAGCAGAGATCATTTTTTGCAAAAGCGACGTGTTTATGAATGCTCCGTTATAAATTCTCTTTGATCTCATCTTTGCATGTCACATTGGCGTTTTTGTCGGACAGCAGTATCGCAGATGCCACTCGCTTATACATATTTTTCGTCAAATGCCAAGAAATGTGATGTTTTTAAGGTATCAGATATGTGTTGTCTGTTCTGTTTTTGATTTGATTCGTCTTCAACATAAGGGAGGCATTGCAGTGCAGTGTCATAAAATAAACATGGCGCCCGCTAGGTTTAATGGTCTGATACTGAGCACATAAAATCTTTCTTTTCAAAACACATAGTAATGGGTATCAAAACTCTGATGATTGAATCGGCGGACGAGCTTTTTTATTGAATAACATGTATTTATTGAATAACAAATAAGTATAACTACTAAGTAGTTATTAGTCTAATTCGTGTTCATCTATCTGATGGTACAATACATAACATTCGTCAACGGTCCTAACAAAGCTGACTAATTATCGTGGCGCGGCATGTCGTAAAACAGTGCATATTGACGGAATATAGAGAGGCCGGCACACAGTGCTTAATGACATTAATCACATTGATTTATTGTGGTTCCGAGTTATTACAGGCCGGGCGATGTGTGGTGTGTGCGTGCATGCTAACGTATCCGCGTACATGAAGACTTGCGTTTGTGAGAGTGTGCTTCTT
The DNA here is from genome assembly GCA_932527185.1 of Ecliptopera silaceata. NCBI lineage: Eukaryota > Metazoa > Arthropoda > Insecta > Lepidoptera > Geometridae > Ecliptopera > Ecliptopera silaceata. Next base: position 7,223,591 of record OW052192.1, read on the forward strand.
GTGTAGGTAAATGTTATATTCTAAGCATACAGGTTGATCCATGCCACGTCACACTTAAGTTACTACTAATCTCAAACGGAACTTTCCCAAATGAATACACTATGAATTTTCATATATTATCAATATTAGTATCTAGTGTAGTACAAAATATATGGAACCTAGATTTATTCTGGTGCATTACTCAACACAAAAAAATGTTACGCGCCATATAATTCACTCTTCTCTCATCTCATACGAGCTTATACTGTGTAATTAAGGTATTATTTAAAAGCACTATAAACCGTATCTAAATCAAAAGTGTTAAGTGAATCATCTCCTTAAAAGTGTAACCAGAGCACCCTGGCTAATATAAGCTAGTTCACAGACGTGTGCCAGTGTGCGTGTATGGCATTAGGCAACAATTTACGCTGTTTGCGGCGTGTTAATATTGATTGGCTCGCTTTATTTCGACTCGCGCGATTCTATCCACAGTACCTTTGGCGTTATGAGTGAAGGAAAGTAAACAGCAATTTTCCAGACCAAATTAAGTTGTTTCCTTTTTTTAGTGTTAGTCGAAAAGTAAATTACTAATAGGTGGGCATGAAGCTCAGAGTTAAATCCAATACGTAGGATGATACATTTAAAACCCTTAGTGAAGCATATGCAGTAGCTACAGACAAACAAAAAGCACACGTACCTACTAATATGGTCTTTTAAGCTTTTAAGCTTGCTATGACAATGCTAATATCGTTAAGTCTGAAGTTTGTAAGTACATACATGAAATTTTGAGCAATAAAGTTTTTAATAAAAAAATGGTTGTCTGTAAAGTCGGTTTACTGACAATAGTTGAACGTGACAACGAACGCAAAGGCCGATTGTGCTTCTTTGTCGCTCGTTCCGCGCTCTCGCTTGCACTTCAAGCCTTACATGGAACGCCTAAGAGCGCCGCATGAGTCATGTTCTTTCGTGCGTGCAGCCGGCTCTATCGAATTATAAGACGTTGTCACGTCAATAATATCCAGAACGAATATAACTGCACTTCTCATATAGAAAACACCTACATTCAATTAAAAAGTCAAATAAAACTTACTAGGCCGTACTGCGTGATCTAAAAACTTTATAAACAGCATACAATATATGAAGAACAAACTATTGTTACAAACGCGATCGTTTACAAACAATAGACGTTCCCAATATTATGGAAAAACTTGTATCACTTAGAATTGAATCATAAAGACCCTAACGTTTGGTACTGATCGCAAAACAAAACCTGTTTTTTGACCTACTGGAGGTTTTTACTGTACTTTGTATTGAAGTGTAGAAATAAAACTATTTGGATTTATAGGTCAATCTCTCTAATCTCAAAGTTGCGCTACTAGTACTGTAGTATGTTCCTATATTTTGTACACACATAATACAGCTTTCATAAAAATACGAGCATAACTCAAAGAGTTTTAATCTCTTTTAAGTGTTATTTTTTTGTACAATAGATTTTTTTAAACATTGTCTTCAAATCTGTGTACGATATTTGGTAGACATTTTAAAGCACAGATACACTATTTTAGAAATAAAAATAGTGTATCTGTGCTGACGCTACAAAGAGGTAGAAGTGTACAAAGGCCACGTCTCGCACCACGACTGCACTCTCTCCCGCATATCAATCAGACTATTATAATTTCATAACGCACGCTTGTCAACGTAAATAATACGCAAAATTTATGTTACGAGGTTCTCACCGTTCGCGGAGGCATGATGAATGTTTGATGAGACAATACTTTGAACAATGATTGTATGTTTGTTTGTTTTAATTCTTAAGTCAACGAAATACAGAAAGAAAATATATCGCGCACAAGTTAAAATGTGAAGTTTTTTTTAATTAATAGGTAAGTGTGCAATAACGATGATAAAATCAGTGGTCATGTTTAAACGCGCATTTTATTCAAGTCAGTACCAGGTATCTATTTTAAGTAGAGTTCGCAAAAAACAAAATCTGAAAAAGGATGTCCGAATGTAGAGCGTGTTAAAGTGCACGCTTAGTAAAATTTAATGCAAATGTTTTGATCACTTGAATCGTATATCCTTGATCGTGCGACCACGTGCCAATTAGGACGACCGGTAAAAGTAGTCACCACTAATAGCGTACCATCAGAGCCATATTTGCAATCGTCGATGGTCAAAGCAGACATAGCCGGGATGGTGCATTAGTTAAGCATAAACACGGGTAATGTCCAACTCATATTCATTTGAAGACGTGCCTATAAATTCAATTAGGCCGTTTGATACTTATATTATAAGATAGAACTTTACGTGCGTGTATGCGTAGAGCAATGTAATCGCATTATAAAATATAAATTCATTTTCTTGTTTGCATAAACGTCTGTTTAAACTATTTTACGGTTTGTTTGCTTACTAATAATTGATTTAGTGAATGCGCGTGGATAATTGAATTTGTAGTGAAGGCGCTGCATTAAACATGAATATAAAGTGTATTTCCTTGGTTACATGCTATGGGAATGTGACCTACATTGGCAATAATTATTCCATTGTGGAGCTATTGAATCGTACTACATATACATTTTTAAAACAAGGAATAGGAGCTTAGGGATAGCGAAGAATACTTACCTACAATATGGGCACCCAAAGTATAATTTTTAGATACTGCATATGTTTACCATTTATAGCGACTTTGGGACTGTTGGTTGTGCAGTGTTTAACATCTGAAACAAAAACCAAATAATCATAAATATTTTAGACATTTTTTTTTGAAAATAAAATCTTAACGTGCAAGGGGGAAAAGACTACAAACAGAACTAATAAAGCTATATCTACAATGAGCAAAAATGTATGACTATTATGAGCAAACGTTCGATATTCATCCCCCTGCGGATAATAAAGCAACGATTAGGAACGTCCATCAACATTAGTATGTTTCTACGTTGCAATTTTGCTAGGGTTATATCGCGGGGAGGTATTCGAACGTGTCTTTTATTTTTATTTAGAAACTGAATCATAACCTTCTTTTTGTTCTATCAAAGTCAAGTAAAAAATCGAGATGAACACTAAGAGAACATATATTGAAATAAAATACATAGGTACCTATAAGTACTCAGCATTGTTTCAATCTGAGTATAAACTTAAAGGGAGGGTGGAGAACTGCACACAATAATGTAGGTCATCGTGTTGTTACGTAGATGGACGGTCACAATACACTAGTTTTCAGTCACCCATAACTCACAAGGCAAAACCTAAAACAAATATATGGCACAAGCAAACATTTCACAAAACATTGAAATTAATGTTGATAAATATACAAAAGCGGCGGAAGTGCGGACGTCGCGGCCGGAAGTAGGGGCATCCATCATCCGCCCGCCCTGGATAAAAACGCTCGTTAGTGTTCCCGCCCGCCCTGGGCCCGCTACCTGCCTCTCTATTAATGTTCCACTCAAGTGCCTCTATTACTGCTGTCATTTGTTATATCCATTTTGGCAAATTGGCTGATCTCGCATAGTCTGTAATTAGGAAGCTTTTTGCGTCAGCGTTTGTGCCACAATTAATGCATTTTATTGCGGTGGAGCATTCGCTCATCGCTTGTTTAAATTCAATGATCTACGCTTGGCTCTATATTATTACATGGTTTGTTATTTAATGTCGGTTTGGCAATGTTCGAACTGAATACTTTCGTCCATTAAAAATACTAAATTCAACGCTTTAAACTAAAAATAGTGATAACATTCCCACAGGAGCCTTCAGTAACAGATATGTGCGCCGACTAAGCAGAAGGCTGACACGCGAGGGTGTCAACGGGCGAGTCCTCGGGGAAGAGAAAAGCAAAACCGCTTACAAAAGTATGCGACGGAAATCCGGCAGTAGGGGGAGCAGAGTATTAAAATTATTATGAATCCCGCGCCGCGATAAGGCGGGATGATTCCGGCTTAACACGGCCCGCGCCTCGCCCGACCCCGCACTATCGCGCTCGCGCCTTCGCCTCCAAGGAAACTTAGAAACTTGTATGAGGTTTATATAAAAAGAAATAAATATACTCACCGAGGATACAATATGCTAAGATATTTTGACAAGGCCGTATTTTTGTTTCAGAAGAGCAGTTTTTCATAAGTTTGACCAGCAAGCTTCTCTTGTTTAGTTTTCCTATTTTCTACGACATTTTTTTTGATCTAGCGTTAATCAGTTGTAGTGTGGTGTTAATTATTTCCAGAAAAAAGAACCGAGTAAGTATACAAACAGAGCCTTCTACGTAAACTTTACTAAACTAACTTTGATTTCCAAATAAGCCGAGTGGAGAAAACTTAAAACATTAACCAGATGAAGTTATTTCAACAATGTAATGTCGTCGAGCAACTTTATGCAGAAGCTGCAACGGTATGTCGAAGGACAATTATAACTTTGGCCCCGGACGCGACAGAACGCTCTGTTTTGTTGCAACAAATAAAATATGTCCACGAAAACGCGCAAGGGGGACGGTAGCGCTGGCGGCACTGCAAAATTTCGTACACGAGACAAAGATAAGCTTAACCAGCACGAAATTATGAGCGTTTAACTGTTTCTAGCTGTAGAATCTGGCACGGGTGCTTCGCCGGCTCGCCAGCGCACGTTATTTACGAGGGGGTGGTGGCTGCGCCGCTCGCCGCCCGCGCCCGCCGCCCGCTGCACCCGAGATAGCGCCTTCCCCGGAAGAGCGACGCCGCCGCAACCACCGCGCAGCACCGCGCTCCGCCGAATCCGACTCTAACCCGCCGCGACAAGGGCGTCGGCGCCGGCGAACCCGCCTCGTGCCACCACGGCACCTCACTTACACCTCGCTTCTGCTTGTGCAGATTGCTGCCAACCCGCACTTGCTACGATGCTAACCACCCTACAAATTTAGCCTCTATAACCGGGTGCACTAGGACCAAATCGCCTCGAGAACGAAAGGTTGCTTTCAGTCCACAACTCCAGCCGTTTTGGAACGTTACATTATAGTGAAGATGTTTGTATTTCTTGTTTATGATAACATAAAACTATGGTAAGTAAATTTATACTGTTTGCATCATTGTAGTGTTGTCTGTTCGAAGTACTAAAGTACAACTCTACCGACCGGTACCGTCCCCTAACCTGGTCTTAGGTCAGCATTTACAACTTTTCTAACAGCAATGTTTTGAAACATTTACTCAGCACATCGACGACCCTGAGATCGACATGCCTTAAAACCGATTATATGCTCTGAAAACGATGTAAGTAACTGAATCCACATTATTCTATCCACAACATCCAACTCGTAACTCTGACACAAAACCCTAAAGTCGTTAACGCATTATAGCACATCAATGTTGGCTAACAAAGAGAGGGTCACGTACCTATGTCATTTAAGTGAAAATATACGACTCAGAGAAAAGAGAAAAATGCGCAAAACCCGTCTAGAGCATTATGCCGTGCGGCGAACCATTACTTTTAATATAAATAAAATAACAAAATATGAGAGTCCGGCCGCTGAGTGCCCCAGGACACTTTTATATTTCAAGCGAGTCGTCCTAGCACCCCCATTCCCCCTCCATAATTTAAGATCTCATGCTCTCCAATCTTTTGTAGTTTTAATGTTAGTAAAGTAGTGCCTAATTTTGTGCTTTTGTATTACAAAAATAAGGTGATTTATTTTTTTAGAATATTTTTTCATTTTTAGTAGATATAAACAATTGGTTTAGTTATACCCCCTATCTTATAAAAACTTAGCGTAGACTTCAAGTCGTACGTATGGTAATCAGTACTTCAAGTCTGCGCTAACTTTTTATAAGATATTCTGTTAAGCTTTACTTTGCTACATTAAGGGAGTGGGTTCAGACTATGCATTGCTAGTGCTGTGGTAAAGGATCTCGTAAAAAAAAACCGCGCACGTATTGGCAATGTTTGTCTAATGGATCAGACCACTAAAAAGAGGATGCTAAGAATATACAAAGTGTCACGGGTACTTATCGAGATGTTTTAGAAGATCTTTTACGAATCTAAAATAATCAGCTATTTGTGGCATCTATGCAGCTGATCAGCAGCCTTATCTCCTTAACTTAAATGATCTGTGTTGCTTATAAAGCCTATTCTGCCTAAATCCTGTCTAAGACACTAGGTACTCGTTAGCACGGGATATGGTTTTAAAGTGGTTCTAGAATAATCTCGAATTAATGTAGTAAAGGTCTGTATATTACAGTATTTAGTCTGTGGCATTAGTAACTACCTAAGTTCCTTAGTATAATCAAGTTCCCACGACTAGTGCGAGCCTCCTCGTTATAAAGACGTCAGATACTGAACGATTTTACCATCAAACAACTAAGGGGTAAACGGTAACATAAGTTATTTAAAGCTGTGTGAGATTTTAAGCATTGCTTCTTATGAAACAAACTTAATAAGGCATCAACATGTTACGAGGAACATCATAATGAGGACCATGAGGTAACAAATACGCCAAAATACATTCTCGTTAACATGTTCATGGGCAACTTTTAGCTTTGACGGGCAGTTAGCATTCCGCGTCGACAGTACTTTTTCTGGATAATATGCAACATTAAAATTTCATTTCAGTGTCAAGGAAGTGGACATAATAAACACTTGACACGCGAGATGTGGGATGTGGGGTTAACTCGGCATCGTAACTCTGGACCGAATTTAGTTGTTGGAAACTGACTGTGCAGCAATGTGCTTTGACTTCAGAATGTTTGGTTTTGGCAACATACTTCTAATATCTCACAGACGGTTGATGAAATAAAAAAATTGTAGTCAGTATTAGGTAAGAGATGTATACGGTGCCTACCTTTATCAAATCACGCAATGTATGAAAATATGATAATAAAATTGTGTTTTATTAATTTTTAGTCTATAAAATGTCAAAGCAAAGTACGAAGGGAGGGATATAATAGTCGGTGAAGTATGATGGTATATTTGCAAAGTAGGAGTTGGATAGATCAAGTTTTCTAACGTCACTTAATTATAAATAGGATAAACAAATGAAAATCTAAAGCGAACCTAATCTCAAATGCTTATTATCTGGTACAGCAACTTAAACAATTACAGTTGAAGGCTTTGAGGGAAGTAAACAGTAACAAGGCGCAAAGTCAACGCCGAGGAAGCCTGTAAGCGACTGAGCGCAGCACAAGTTTCCTACAAGTGGTACTATACAAACTCGATAGTTACCTACTCACATTTTTTTCTCTAAGTTTATTAGTAATCATTATTTTAAAATATAGATTGTGTTAAATTCGATTTGCCAACCTACGCCGATAGAACCATATAAGAAGAATAGACTAAATTATTGTTTCATATTCATATAAAAAGTCAAAAGAATATTTATTTATTTATGATGGTCTACTTTATTGTCTATGTGTATAGGTACGTACCGTACGTCGGTTTTGATTGTGTTTGATTTGGAAGAGCGGTCGAGTTACCAGCAGATGGTCGGTCGTGAACAAGCGTAAAGCAATACAAAGTTTCGTGTGCACGCAGCGTGCGCTTCCGCGATGCGTGCCCTTTGCACAAGCTCCTATCAATCAACGTCCATTTTTAATGACTTAATTCTGACGAACCCGACCGAGAAATTCCTTCAGAAAACGCTTCATAAACGAGAAAATTTACATGATTACTGCACACGCTTATTATCGCCTCAACAACGGTTATGTTATCGCAACCCCACTCGAACGCTAATTACAGTCGCTCCCCCGAAGCCTTACGAGGCACCGTCGACCAATATTGTCCATCGCGTTCGATCGTAAAGCGGCCTAACAAAACAAAGAACATAACAGCCTATAGAGTTCGCAATAAAACCGCGTGAAAATAGCAATAGCTATTCAGAGGGAGATATTAAAATGCATGGAAATAAATTCGGCGTCGCATTCGGGCGTACGGCTCTGGGGGTGCAGTAAAAATAAACAGCGCCGCCATTAGAACTCACTTCTATATTCAAATTTATGAACGCGTCCGCGGCGCGTCGCCCGCTCGCCGCTCGCCGCTCGCCGCCACTCAGCCGACCCACCGCCGGCGACGACCCGCGATGGTCATTTATGCAATGCCCCAAATTTTGACGATCCATTTAAAAATTTCACCCTCGTTTGCCAATGAAACCCGCAAACGAATCCTGAATCATTCATAACGCGTATTTTCCTCTCGACTTCACTCTTTAACTTTTCCCCCCGGGATTGCTTTTGAAAAGTTATGAAAGTAAACAACCAAGAGTTTTTTTTAACAAAGCGGTGAGTGAATCTTTTTTTGCTTATCTTACCTACCAAATTCGTATGATTTAAAATTCGGGCGTGATGTTTGAAAAGTAACGTTTCGTAACGATAACTACGAACAAAATAAACTGAAGAATTTGAACGAACCCGTCGAATGCTTGCTTTAGCTTAAATAAACAGACGTTTTCAAAAATCTGTGTATTTAAATCGTATGTGACTTGTGTTACCGAAGCTATTTCTGTAAACGCTGATGGATTTGGAATAACGTTTTGGAAACTCGCATTAAATTCATAAGGGATTAGATGTCATCATAAACAGGAATTATTTAGGCGGCTGAGGTTAAAAACAACACAGCAGTCGACTAATTACCTACCTACTGTAGATGGAAGTTATGGCATGAAGTGTAAACATTCAGGACTGAAATAGTTCAATGACTCGTAGTTTCTGTGGATACATTCCATAACTCAATGAGTTTTCTATTAACTTTAAAGAAAAAAAACAGCTTTTTACTTAATGAAGTTAACGAAATGAAATTTACACATCTCACAAAACTAAAAAAAAAGCGATAAAAAAGAACTTAATCTAAATTAAACAATATTTGCATTTATTTTCCACTAACTCTATGCAGGATTTGTTTCTGCTTTCGGCAAATTGTCAGTTACTTTAATATAATTTGATATTTTAAATATTCAACCTTTGATCTTTTTATTACGAATTTTCAAATTTATTTGATTAAGGCGGACGTTCATTTACATCGGCCAATGTGAGGTTAGTATTGTTGATCCGGCCGGGGCACCTTGCAGTGTCCTTTGTGTTGTGCTAAAATATAACTTGGCACCTGCTTCCTACATTACCATTACAATAAATAAGGTAAAAATGCATTGGTTTTTTTTTTAATTTGGGTCAAAACATGTTTACTAAGTACCAATTTATAAAATTCTACTAAGTATTAAGCAATATTTTTTCACTTAACGGTATTAATTATCGAAAGTAGATACTAAGGTGTTAAAAAAGATTCACGAAATGGTGAAAGGTTATAATGTAAGTATATGTCACATTTGTTTGACTTGACATTTCAAGATTTATCGAACTTATCAGTATAAACTTAGAACTGACAGCGCCATCTTTTGGAATTAATTAAAAACAATAAGTTGATGTGACAAACTTTACCGAAACAGAAATATCAATACATTTGTTTGCATAATACATTGTGCAATATGGAAAAAAAGGTCTTCCCTGGACCTTTTGTTAACCCCATTACTTTGCAATAGTATTTCACAGGTGACATCATCGAGATAATTATATTATCAAGACAAAAAATAAATAAAAATAAATATCTAATGCTGGACTATCCACACAACATCATCTAGCCCCAAGCTAAGCAGAGCTTGTGTCATGAGTACTAGAAGACTAACTTACTTAATACAATACATTACATAGATAGATATTTTTTATTATACATATAAAATACCCGGAATAAATATTTGCAGATCGTATACTTAAACATTTATCCCAAGGCGGGAATCGAACCCGCAACCTCCGCGTCGCGGATCTTCGCCCACCGCGCCACATCGGTCGTCGAAAACAGACAAGAATGCAAGTAGAAAACCCTAATCAGAATCTCCACTAACGCGGATAATTAAAAGCACCCTGGAACATGAGCCATAGAATGACACTGGGAAATCGTATCCGTATGTTTAGTCGATGTCCCGATAGGCCGGCGCGATGACTGGCAGAATCGACTAAATTGCTTCTATCACATTAATATTGGACCCGACAGGGCCGGTAGCAGTCACACGGATAGGTTATATTTAATTTAAAGCACACAAAGCGATTGACATGGCTCGAGCCTCCGGCCTTTTCATAACGAGTCCTGGTAAATTTGATTCAGAAATTAAAATCGTTTGCTGTCAATGGATCTAGTTACGGATGTCGGCAATGAATTTGTTACACAATGGGAGAAATGCTTTTTTATTTTGATTGATGCTTGTAGGTAATCACAGATGTTCATCATTATTAGAGTAAGTAGGTCTATTTAGATACTATATTAATATATTTACTTAGGTATATTTTGTAGGTCTATATTTGTAAGTACCTAATTGAATTATTTTATTTTGTCATCCTTCCTACTTGAAGTTTTTGATGGAAACCAATAAAATATTTGTTTGTTCAATATAGATACTTAGGTTCGTTACACGTTAGCATTTATAAAAATTATTTGGTTTTTTTTAGAAAAAAATTCTAAAAATTATGATTTTTTTCATGGCACCGACCGGTTACACTAACATAACTTAGGTACCTACAAGGTATAAAGATAAAATATAAAGTTTAAAAATCTAATAAAATTAAATAGATATATGAGTAAGTATAGAAAATAAATAACATTTGATCCGGAGCACAGGGTGGTCTACTAATGAGAACGCAATTCGTTACGATGGTGTGCAAACCAGTTTTGAAAACTTTACCAAACCGGCTCAAGCAGTTATAGGTAAACTTATTAACAAGAGATCAAAATGGGGTTCCAGTTAAATTATAAAAAGTTATCAGATGGTAATTCAAATTAAAAATTAATTGCAAATAAACAAAAAGTTATTGCAAGTTCAATTAATAAATGTGGGAGGCTTCGCGGGCCCTACGTCGGCCGCCATGTAGCGGGCGTCAGCGCCGCCCCCACCCGCCGCGCCGGCACTCTCGCGGCCACATGTCGCTTATGAATGAATATGAGGCGTTATGATTATGAAAATATGCCCCGCCCCGAATATGGAATATGGAGGAGGGGGTGAGTGGAGCGCGTGCGAATGGGCGAAGTTTGATTTATGAGCCGGGCGCGGCCCCGCCTCCCTGTCATAACCGTATACCTGGTGCGCGCGCGCGCTCGCCGGCCGCCGCCCGCCGCCCGCCGCCGCCGCCTCGCACTCAGTCCCGCTTCAGATGGCGAGTGGTGCGCCCGCGAGCACGCCGTCTCCGCTCCGTGTTCCGTACTTCGAGCGAGCCGCGTAGAGGGCTGTGCGCGCGAGTGAACCCCGACTGTACGCGTGTGTACTCGAGCCCTCCTAGCCGCCGCTGCACCGCGCCGCGCCGCACCGCGCCACACCGCGCCGCGCCGCCTGCCATGCGCCGGCATTGAGCGACACAACATGCCGCGCGTCAAGCCAGCCTGCGTCCGACGCGTTTCCATCGGTACTTACGTATACAAATACCAAAATCAACCACAGCACATCACACACGATTGTACCGCTTCATTCGATACATGATTTGGATCAGTGATATTTTTGAGGAAAAAATTGGTGCTTTTCGTCCATATTTGTTTTCGCAAATTCTCCACATCCTTCGAATTCATACCGGCCATGATTCAGTTAGCCACAATAAAATTTGGCATTCACGAAAAAGTGAGCAATAAATATCATCACCGGCGCGGTGAGTAAACAGTGCAGTGCATTATATTCATGTTTTGTTATTTTTTGTTCATTCGCAGTGAGTATTTTGAATTACTTACCATATTTTTTCATCAGTTTTATGGGTTAGGAGGTGCAGGCATGATTTACCTGTAAAATATATAGTGGAAATTCACACTTGTTAAATCAACTTACCTATCTGAACTGAAGAAATCAGAAAATATAGTCTATTGCAAAGTTTCAAGCATTATACATTTATAAAAAGTTACATGTCAACAAAAGAAGTAACTTGACTACTCTAGCATAAAGCCCAGTCTAATTTCAACACTAAGTTCTCTGCAAGGATAATGAAAATTCTAGGACTGATGTTAGCTTAATTTTCTTTTGTATTGGGTTTATTTACGTTGTAATAACGTTTCAAAAGCTTTCCTTTTTACTTAACTGTCATCTCAAATACAAGGCTAACCATTATGTTCATTGTTTTGGTGTAAACAAAATACAGTTTTCATGCTCTACGTATACTTAAAAAATTTGTTGAGGCTTACTTCCGTTGGCTATTTCCGGAATTCTGAAGATCGGCTATAAAATTCACAAATCGGTATTTTGCTAAATTGCTCTTGGTACTTATTACAAGCTAAATTTCTTTGCACATATAGTATTTAGGCCAAAAAACTTTTGCTATGGAAACTAGATTATCTAATCCTTAAATACATTGTAAATATATGTATTTGTTTTGAATAGGTACATAAAACAGGTGTGTGTTTAAATTAGATATTTCGTAAAACAATTATAAATATAAATACCAATTTATTTATTTATAACTTTATTTTGTTTTAATTGCATTTTTATATTCATAAAACACTTTTTCGTGTTGGGACTCAAATTGATTTCTAGTTAATAATTATAAGTTTATATATTATTTACATAACCTGTTTTAAGAAAACCTATCCTTCTTCAGCTACATATACCTACTTATAATTAGTGTTCAAAAATTTAAGGGTTGCTATTAGTAGTTATTAAATGGTATTTAATTATGTAGGTATGTTGCACACAGCTGTTTATTTATCCATAATATGATCAAAGGTCAATATTTGTAATGAGATGCAATGCATTTAGCGTCCTTTTTTATGCTGGTTACACATTAATTAGTCAACAGGTATGGTACCTCATATACCTATTAGCGTACATATTAAAGTACATACACACCTACTTATATATATTAGGTACTAATGACACTTTTATTGTAATAAAATAGAATGTCTTTATTTTATGAGAATATCACACTGTCAAATTTTATTATTCTGGTCACTATAGATACTTCGGCTTATCTCATTGCCGGTTTTATGACTGCTCTATAAAATATTTACTATGAACATTTTATGCATTAACGATTGAAATAACCTACCTATTCATATTCTTATGAAATACACATCCACTGTTTGTTTGCTCGGCTAATAAATTAAAAAAACCTCGTTAAAATGTCCGGTTTTAGTTTTGGGCTAAAATGAAAGATTGTTATGCATATCACTGTTCATTTACCTTGAATAATGAATAATAATTATGTATGTATAAATTATTGACTTTCTGATCGTAGATTAATTATCCCCGATTTGAAACTATAGACCAAAGTATTTTAATTTAATGGCAATAATATTCATATCGTTAATAGCCTAAATAGGTGCTTGCCTACCTACGAATACCAGCTCGCAATTGATATTTTGAAGACCAGTTGGTTTTACTACTAATAAATCAAAGTAATTTAGTTCAACTACTCAGTATAAAGGTGCCGGTTTCTAATTATTCAACTCGTTCAAAAATATTGATTCGCATTTAACAGGTACTTTCGAATGCAATAACATGTAAATAAGTTATGTTGCCCATTGAACAATAATATCTAGCAGGAAATACGGAGCGGTAGATCGCTTTGGAGACATAATAGCTTTTTTGTATTTCTGCGTAAGACGGCGGCGCGCGTGGTCGCTCACCGCAAACGAACGGCCGCCGCCCGTACCGATAGCCGAAAGCACCAAACACCAACAAACAGACATCACTAATCCTCCTTACAAATAACTGCACTAAGCCGAAATATTGCAACAAACTCGATATTTAATCCCTAACCACCACATTATCCCGGATTATAACTCACTTTTGTGGCGGTGTTCACTTATTCGTTTCAATTCAAAGGAATGCACATTCAATCGATATTTCAATATTTCATACTATGCACCATTGAATATATCCCGAAGTTAGATGACGTCACGTATGCACTAAAAAAACTAAAATCACCTGAGTAGGTACATTAATCAAATATTGGGACTAAAGTTGACAGATGAATTGACGGTGACGTCATGAATGTGACGTCATAGGCATTGATCTGTGTTCCAACAATATGACGAATACATTAAATTTTTATCCACATTCAGACAACAAACATACAAAATTGTAGGAATTGTTTAGAAACATTGTTTTATTCCTTCTTTAGAACTAAAATGAATGTACCTACTCTTAAAGTCTCTAATTTATTATAAGAATTTAGAACCAGAATTATAGTTAGAAGGTGGATTCGATATCAGAAGTACCTGATTAAGATTATTTTGTGACAATTTAATTTTTGTCATTTTTATATTATGTCATAAACCACAATTTTTATCATAATACAAATGTTAAGATGGAGAGTTTGTTGTTAGTTTTTAATCATAATCATAGATTTATAAAAGAAATGAAATATATTTGCGAAAGTATAACTATTTTTCACATACTTCCACTGACATGAAGATGTGTATGTTTAGTGTTATTGTGTGAGTGAGATATATCTTTACAATAAATAAGATCAATTTTTTTTCGCGATCACTAAGTACCTATCTAAGCATCCTTGTCAACTCGTGGGCAATAATATGTCACGGATTTTTATCTCATATCTTATGGTTATTTTCCCGACATTTTCACATAACAATAGTTGAAAGAGTTAAAAAATCTTGTTTTAGAAGCTTAAAACAAAAAGCTAATATATTTATCAAACATTTAATTTCTAACCTTCACCTTATAGAAACTAATCTATAAAAAAGATAATTTACTGACAAAGATTTTATATTTTAACGGTGAAAATTCAATAAAACTGATAAGCAAATTTATGCAATGTTTTAAATTGAATACATATGCAGTGGTATTTGGGCTAAACAGGTTTTTTTTCATATTAATATCTGTGAATAACTGGCAAGAAATGATTATCAAAAAAACTGTTTTTGAACCTTTGGTAGGTAAGTTATCAATTCATTTTAAAGGTATCACAAACAATTCACAACGTTAACGTTTTTTTTTTATTTATAGGCCTCTCTTATTTCGTGCCACTAACCACAGTCTTGCGATGATAACGAATAATTATGTATTTATAATTGTTTAATCCCAAATAAAACAACATTTCAAATTTAAATAAATATTTATGAACATATCACACAGAGCCTCTCATCCAAAACTATCTATTTATTTATAATTTGACTGCTAATAGAACATTTTAATACATATACACAAACGACCATCAATGTCAACACCCAAATATTGGAGTATTGAACCCATGCCATGGACGTCTGATTCCTGAGAATATATCTTTTAAATATAAATAAATAAATATTCCCGGACAATTCACACATCACACTCTAGCCCCAAACTAAGCTCAGCTTGTTACTATGGGAACTAGATGGCTGATAGAATACTTATATATACATTTATTTTGTAAATACATACATAGAATACATACACCCAGACACAGAACAAATATTTATGTTCATCGCACAAACTTGCCCTGGGTGGGAATCGAACCCACGCCAGGCAGAGCTACTACCAACTGAGCTGTAAATGTAATATATATGGACAGATGGCAAGCAACTGACCTCCTTCGAATTTTGTGTTACCAACTTTTAAACCTTTGACATCCGAGTAAGTAAGTATGTATATATCATCCCCCTGAAACCATCTCACACCTCTTTTTATGTTCCTATGTTTCCATATTTAAGAGTTGTTTAACTATGATATAAATTTAACCAAAAGCACATGGATCTAAGAAATTTGTTTATAGCTACTACCTTAAATAGGAACTGCTCTCAAGTAATAAAAAAAACATCTACAATTATTCAATTTAAAATTGATTTGTTTTATAGTTTAAAGACCTACTTATATACAA
Source organism: Ecliptopera silaceata (assembly GCA_932527185.1). Lineage (NCBI taxonomy): Eukaryota > Metazoa > Arthropoda > Insecta > Lepidoptera > Geometridae > Ecliptopera > Ecliptopera silaceata. The sequence goes on from OW052192.1 coordinate 7,239,349, forward strand.
AAGTCCTAATTAAGCTAATGAAATGTATTAGAAATCAAGTATTTACCAATTCTAATTTTCTATACAAAGAAAGTAATTTTTAATCGTTTTTTTTCACAATCTGTTAGTAAAATTAAAAGACAGTTAGACCATTTAAAATGTCTATTGACGGTTCCTAATACAATGACATTTATACATAATGAAGCTGATATTGTACCTACTTTTAGAATTTGTATGTCAAGTATTTTAAAGTAACCGAACTTTTTTATTCATATTTTTTAACCACAGATCTTTAACCACGATTTAAAAGAGTTTTTAACCATAATCTTTTTGCGTCCTAAAACATCTCACCGATAAAAGATTAATTTTACAAATGGCGGATTTTTTAATTAGGATTTTATTGAAAAACGCAGGTTATTTATGATAATTATAACTTAAATCACAAACATCGATTAAAAATTAAATCTTTATCATTACTTTCATTAATTTTGTAATGCAGTTGAGCCTAGAATATGCAAGTGACGAGGTGAAGTCTCTTTTGTGAAACAACGTTATTACAATATATTTACATTATGTTACATATATTATATTATGTTTATATACGATATTCTTTACATAGGTTTTTTTATACCATTTAAGCAGAAACAAACTGTATTAATTTCTTGTCCTACATGCCAGAAACTGTAAGAGCCTACAGAGTGGGGACTTGTGACCTGTAATACGGATTTTTATTAATCTACACCAGTCTTTCACAAGGTTAGACTCAAACTCTTTCTTGTACTTTAGTGTTGGAACTGTTTTAACTTTGTGGGAGAAAAATAAATGACTTTTTAATTATTTTATTTATTTATCTGAAGATTTACGGAGTAAGACTAACAAAATTCTACAAGATAGGTATATTAAGATCTAAGTTATTTTTTTTTATAAAACACGTGTGTGTACTTAATTAAATACATTATATAATATTTTACATGACATTTATGGTGTAAAAACCCTAAAATAAATTTACTAAGTATCTTGCTAAATTAATAGCGAGTAAAACATAAAAGCAAACGTATAGAAAGAAAAGACAATCGGAGTTGGCAAAGTAACTTAAAACGCAATTACATTTGAATTTTATTAGAGTCTAGCTTTTATTTTATCAATAACACATTGTTACAGGTCATATTATAGATAGACAATGTAGCATATCATAAATATAATTGAAATTGCAAATGAAATAATTAATTAATTTTTTTATTATTTCCAACGCGACTTAGTTTGCGTCGTTCAACTCAATATTTTCAGTAAGTATTTTAGTTTTGAATGACTTTAATAAAATAAAATATTGACATTATATATTTTAAAAATATTAAGTATCTATATTTTCTTGAGTAAAATAAATGTATATGAAAAAGACATAAGAATGGAGTAATTATTGAGATGATAGGAATAGAGGTAGAAAACTTTTCCGACACACATATCGAGGGATAAAGGCAAAACTATAGAAACGTATTAAAATTAAGTTTAAAGATACCAAAACAAATCCTAGAAAATAAATTAAAAATCGCCCAGCTTTGCTATTCAGGCAATGCAACCAGTATATTGGGAACGCTTCCGATTGGTACTGATTTGGATAAGTTGAGCTATCTATAGATCGTTTGCAACGGTCTGTAAATAGCTCAACATTCTTATGTATTTTATACATTTTAGACAATGTTACTTCGTACATTTCGTAATACTATAATAGTCGTATGTTTGTGTTTAAAAAAAATCGCTTGTAATAAATAATTCATACCAACTTTAAAAGCAAAATATCGATAAACGAGCTGAAACGAAACTTATCTTTTTGTATTTAAAACCAATATTAATTCAAATTATTAATTATTAAGTGTATTCAATTCAAGTTACCACGAAACTAAAAAAAAAATCTATAATCTAACAAGGTTTAATATATCATTGTTTCATAAAAAAAGTAAAATAAAATAAACAAGAAAAACTTTAATTAATTTAAGCTTCTGTTTCAGTAATTTTGGTGTTTAAATAATAGTATATACAGGTTTAGGTTTGTATAGTTTTCCTGTTTTCCAGTTGATAAGTATAATCAATGTTGTTTATATGGCATTTTGTATACTGAGTTTTCTTGTTATAACATAGATATTTTATATTCTGCTGTGCGTGTACTATACCATACATTAATTTACCAACATAATGAAATCGATGGAATTAGCTTCGGCTGTCCAGTTATAATTGTTAAGAAACTAGACAAACTAAATCTACTAAGCGTACATTTTCAGCGAAACGGACCGTTTTCGGACAAAACAGAACAAATATAGTCACTCTAGTATCTGGTCGCTAGGCTATTTAAGATTTTTACCATATAAGGGAAGACAAGAGCATGGATTTTCATCATCTGTAGGTATAAGACAATCAAAATTTGTATTTTTACTTTGATACAAATAAATTGTTGATTTGAAGTGATAGTTTAGTTTAGGCAAACTTTTAGGTAGACGTTCAATATTTTTTTATTTAATGAAAGTAAATATGTATTATAATCTGCCACTTAGGAAAAAAGTAACAAAATAATAAAGAAACTCTGTACACCACAAAGATATTTTATTGTACAAAGTTCACAGTATTTTTTAAGTGAAGTACATGGGCTATCTTATCGCTATGAGCAATTTCTTCCTTACCTTAGGGATAGACAGCAATTAAAATTAAGAACAGTGTATTTGCATAAGAATTCCTACAAAATAAATAGGAGTTGGTTTCATTTGTTACTGTTCAATATAGGTAAATTTAAAAGACAAGAACGACAGGAACAGTCTATTTTTCCATAGCTTTGCTTAGTATGGGACTAGACATTTCACAATGACATGTGTGAAATGTCCACGAATATTTATTTATTTTATCCCTACAACTCACTGGGTATTTAATTCTGAACACTCAGTTTTTTCGTACATGGAACTTAGTCCTTTATTAAGCAAAACTTGTAATATGGCAACCAGATTGCTTATAATGCACAGAACAAACGTATAATAAAAAAAAATGTTACACATTATATAATTATACAAATAAAATTGTCTACTCAAAATATAGTGGAAACACATTTCTAAAATTGGGCACAATTTCTAATTGCCTTTTAACTGGATAAAATTTTATTTATATCTTTTTGTCTAGAATAAACTTTTAAACAATTATGTTAAGTTATAACACGTAGATAAACTGCTTCGAAATAGCAAAAAATAAATTGAACTACATATTTTATATTCAGTAATAATTTAAACTAAAATAAGTATTGAATATTTTTCTTTTGCGCGTTTTACGATGTAGTGTACTTTTAATATGATACGGTAATAGTTTTGTTTATTTCTTTGGCAATTTGCAACGTAAAACCATCATCGGTACATGTGTGTTTATTAATAATAGACTGACTGCCTTGTAGATAATGCTAATGGTAATCCTAATAAGAAGCCAGTAAACTGTTTCCGTAGCCATTTTGAGTACAATAACAATATTGGCTTTAAAAGCTACGAGTTGGAGCCTAACAAAATTTAGGTGACTAGCGCCATCTGTCATTGAGTAGCGTAGTTATACTTACTTACGCCTATAGCGTAGTTATGGTCAAAAATATTAGGCAGTCTAACGTGTTTGGGAATAAACTATGAAGTTGTTAAATAAATAATCAGATAATAATTAGATAATAATTAGTACTAATATAATCGCGTGATGTGCTGTGGTATTGATATTTTACATTAGTCAGTTATACCAAATTCTTTTGATTTAATGACACGATTTATCTATGAATAAAAAAACAAAAGAAAATCGTCCTAAGGAAATAAAAATATTTTATTAATTAAACTATCGAATTTCTTGCTAAGATTTATTCCGAGTACTTACACATTTTTTGTCCACCTTTTTTATTGGGCAGTTTTGATAAATTATTTTTATATCAACATATTTTTTCATTGTTTTAGGTGAAAGCTCAGGATCGTGTTCCGAAGATGAAATCAATAACTCCGTGGGCGAAGTCAGGGTCCGACATGAACCGCACATGTGCCCGCGATGTCAGGAGCAGTTCGAAAACCTTCACGAGTTTCTCTACCACAAGCGGCTTTGTGACGAGAAAGCGATGCAAATGGGCGAGGAACGAATGCACTCTGACCCTGAGGAGATGGTCGTTTCCGGAGATGAGGAAATGGACGGCCCTAACAAACGGTTAGAGCAAGTGCGACGGCATCGGCAAGATGCTGAAAATAATAACAGCCTCGAAGATGGCGAGGCTGAAGTGCCCGAAGCCGACGTTCCACCCGCTGTCGGCCTGCCCTTCTCTGTCGCCGGCCACGTGACGCTCGAAGCGCTACAAAACACAAAAGTTGCCGTAGCACAATTTGCCGCAACCGCAATGGCCAATAACGCGGATAATGAAGCCGCCTTGCACGAACTTGCAGTTTTGCAGAGCACGCTATTCACGTTGCAACATCAACAAGTATTCCAACTGCAATTAATACGCCAACTCCAAAGCCAACTTTCGCTAACGAGGCCGAAAGATGATACAGCGCCCAGTCCACCTCCAAGCGAGCCGGAACCTGTCGTCCCGGTGCTGCCTCCAGCGCGGTCACCGTCGCCGCCACGTCCGCCGCGGAAGCCTACTCCTGTCATATCCAAACCTCCCACTAGCCAAAGCTTGCCGTCGACTCATTCGCATCTCATTCCGAAAACGGAACCGATTTCTGTTCCTAAACTTCCAACCTCATCACCACCATCGATGTCCCACCCGCCCTACAGTTCCATTTCTTCGTCATTAGCATCCACGATCATAACGAACAATGATCCGCCACCGTCCCTCAACGAACCAAACACACTAGAGATGCTGCAAAAAAGGGCGCAAGAAGTCCTGGATAACGCTTCTCAAGGTCTTTTGGCAAACAATCTCGCCGATGAACTAGCATTCCGGAAATCAGGAAAAATGTCACCTTATGACGGTAAATCCGGTGGACGCAATGAACCTTTCTTCAAACATCGTTGCAGATATTGCGGAAAAGTATTCGGAAGTGACTCTGCGCTGCAAATTCACATTCGGTCGCACACGGGAGAGAGGCCGTTCAAATGCAACGTTTGCGGATCTCGATTCACAACCAAAGGGAACCTGAAAGTACATTTCCAAAGACACACATCAAAGTTCCCACATGTGCAGATGAATCCTAACCCGATTCCAGAACATTTAGACAAATATCATCCACCACTATTAGCGCAGCTGTCTCCGGGACCGATTCCTGGAATGCCTCCTCACCCGCTACAATTTAACCCTGGTGGACCGAACCCTTTTCCACCGAGTTTACCATTATACCGACCACCGCATCACGATTTGCTACCGCCTCGTCCCTTGGGCGATAAACCATTACCACCACACCCACTATTCGCAATGCGCGAAGAACAAGACGCTCCGGCAGATCTCAGTAAGCCATCCGCGCCGAGCCCTTTACAATCAGCACCTGATGTATTTAAATCTGAACCTCAAGACGAAGAAAGTCAGCGAGATTCCAGTTTTGAAGAGACCGACCGTGTCACTCCCAAACGAGAACCAGAAGATAATGAAGCACCACAAGACGCAGAACCAGATCGATATCATTCCACCTCACCATACGACGACTGCAGCATGGACTCAAAGTACAGCAACGAAGAGCATATCGGAAGAGAAAGCCCACATGTCAAGCCAGATCCAGACCAACCGGAAAATCTCTCAAGTAAGAACTCAACGATATCTGGACCAATTTCAATAGCGACGGGACTACGCACCTTTCCTGCGTTTCCTTTGTTTCCCCATTCACCTCCAAGTAGTATTTCCTCAGGTAGTTTAACTCCGTTCCGCAGAACTCCACAAAATGTCGTCGACATGGACTTAACTCGGGACCCTCATTTTTTTAATGCTCTTTTACCGCGACCGGGTAGCAATGATAATTCATGGGAAAGTTTAATAGAAGTTACGAAAACATCCGAAACAGCTAAATTACAACAATTAGTAGATAACATAGACAATAAACTCTCGGACCCAAATGAGTGCATAGTATGCCATCGAGTACTATCATGCAAAAGCGCTTTGCAAATGCATTATCGAACGCATACTGGTGAGAGGCCTTTTCGATGCAAATTATGTGGCCGGTCGTTTACGACTAAAGGCAATTTGAAGACTCACATGGGCGTACATCGTATTAAACCTCCCGTTCAAATGTTGCATCAATGTCCAGTATGTCACAAGAAATTTTTTGATCCTTTTACATTACATCAGCACGTCCGTCTTCATACTAGTGAGCGAAACAACGCTCCTTACGATCACTTCGAAACTATAGACTGTGACAGTTTTCCATCTATGAGCAACGAGTCCGACGTCAATGAGTTTTCTCCTCACCACCGTCCCGTTCCACCTCCCATGTTCCCGACTCCGAATACTCCCGGCGACCGACGGGCGGACTCCCGCGGGACCGACGATGAGAGCGGCCGGGACGAGCCCGCTATACGGGAGTTCGACGACGACTCATATATGAAGGATCGTCGAACTTCGCCGCTCTCCGTCTGCGCCTCGGCGTCCGAATGCGAAATAAAAACCATCACCACAACGGCTTCCCTCCCATCGGCGACAGGTTCGGAGAGCGGACGTTCGGCGCGGGCCTCGCCACCGTCGCCGACGATGTCGACGCTGTCGACGCCTCCGCGGCTGCCGATGCACTCGCCGCAGCCGTCACCGCCCACGCCGCTGGCCGCGCTCGGCGCGCTCGGAGGATCTCCTTTCAGCCCACTCGGACTCGCGTTTCCTCCCGCAGGTATGCGATAGCGGGACTTCATATTCCGTATTACCGTCCGCCCGTCGTCCGCATTTCCATTTCCTTGCATTTTCCTCGCTCGCAACTAATCATAATCGGGCTGTCAGATCATTCGCCGAAAAGTGTTGACCGAATTAACTTTGAACAATGCTAACCATCCGCTGTACCTTATCGTGCGATCCAAATCGAGCCCAGATAAAGTGACATGGAATTCCGCTGAACGGTGTTTGTTTGTGTGCAGTGCGCGGAAACACAACATGTAACATCTGCTACAAGACGTTCGCCTGCAACTCTGCTCTAGAGATCCACTATCGCAGCCACACCAAGGAGCGTCCCTTCAAATGCACTGTCTGCGATCGCGGCTTTTCAACAAAGGTAGCTAATTTGCACATTTATTAATATTTACAACATTTAATAATAAACAATCTTTAGGCTTTAGTAGATTCCAAGTGCATGACCTATTGCGCCTACTCTATGCGAGTACCACTGACTCGCTAATTAATTCAATTTAAACAGTAATACCATCCCACAATGTACTTAAATGCTTATCAGGTAGGTAATGCGCTCACAAACCTAAACCTACCAGTAACAGTACATGGCAGTAGTTCAGATTGAGTATCGTTGGCTTTAAGCCAGTTCATACTTTATTGTTACACAAATAGCGTAAGCATGCGTGTTTACGACATTTCTACTAATTTTCACTACATCTAAAGAAATCCATTGACAATAAAATCTATAGAATATAAAATAAATTGTTTGATGTAGTTAAATTAGTTGTCGAATGTATGCGTGTAGGTATATGATACGCTCAGTAGAGGTAAATAGACGGGTGTTTGATAAATAACATGAATGTAACCGAAGCGTCGAATTCCAAGTTTAACCCGAGACGAGGCGAGGCGAGACTCGCGTCTCTGCGTCCTAGTCTCCGCTAGAGGAGTAACTTAATGCGCCGGTTTCATTTCATCCAAGTTTCAGTGCATTAATTTTGCAGGCAGTAATTACAAGTCGCTAGTCGACGCCTCCAGTTCACATTAGTTTAAGCTGTTGTCTTCCTCCGTCGCATCCGAGCAACGCTGACATTCGAGTAATTGACGACTAACTTCGCAAACTTGTAGGCTCGTTTGTTCGGATTTAATCAAAACTAAAGCTTATTAATAGTTTACATTCCACTTAGAAATTGGATATCATTAAACAGGTTCACATAAGAACTCATTAGATATCAAGTCGTAAAGCATTCATAAGAATAATTAGAATACTTAAAACTGACATCAATTTTTTACCAACCACAAAAACTAAAGAGGTTTTCGTTTCAACAGCTAAACTTTTATGTATAATTTTATTTTTACTTGTACTTACTTTAATTACCTCGTGATTGATTAGAAATTATGTCTTATTTTTGAATAAAATAAAAATTGTGCCGATAATAGTTTGCATTGTTTGTTTAAAAAAAGACTAATTTATATTTTTGCGAGAAATTTTCCAAGTTTTTATACCTACCAATAAATATGCATTGCATGTCTAATTTTGGTACAAAATCAAATATTTTGGTAAGCAAACTTGTTAGACAAACATAATATTATTTATGAATTTTCATAATTTGATAGCGACTAAGCGAACATTTTAAAGTTAATCTTGAAGTTATTTTTTGTTGCTCTACATCGACTTAAAGCACACGCATTATCGATGTTTTATCTGACAAATGACATTTATAAATGGCTGCTATAGATTCATAAAATGAGCATTACGTTTTATAAATAAAGCCTTTTAAAGATATTTTTAATAGCGTTTATAATTATACCGAGATCGGCTAATATTTTAGGAGTGTAAATGGTGCGCATGCGCAGCCGCCGCACGACTCGCTCGGCGCACAACGCTGCGCAGCGCCACAAAAATGATAAGTCATAAAAACAACGTCACGGAAAACGATCGGAATATTAATTCATGTCGTAAAATATTTATTACTTATAAATCCTTGAGCCTTTACCTACGCTTCTCGTCATAAAAAGATTATTTATGCTTGACAAAGTAACATTTTTCGTATGTTTCCTAAAGTGTCCAAGGGTCTTATCAATAAAATATAGATTATTTACGACGGGCGCCGCTGTTTAAAAGTTTAAAGGCTTCACAACGCCAACGTTCCCTTTGCTTTAATTAAGTTCTTCTGATAAACACTTACGCAAACGTTTACGTGGGTACCCTACCTATGATTTACATTCGATGTGACCCAAAACTCCAGATAACTTCAACGAGCTATAGAGCAAAATAAATATACGTTCACCTGCCGTTTACCTACTCTTCGCATACCGCAGTTTGATATACCTATTCGTAAGACTAACTATATCAGCCCTGCCTGGTAGGTAAAAACAATCCTAAACCACAAGATTACATGGACTCTGCTAAATACTAAGAGTGGTTAAGTTTTACCATATTCGATGTAAATCTTTTTAGTAACATATGTTTTGTATGGCGTGAGTATACAATTAGGTTTTTTTTTAGGTTTAATTACGTCCAAAGGTAGCATCCATTTTAAAACTAAACATTTCATATTCTGCGAATCGTCTAATTTTCATCAGATTTTCATCTGTTTCTGTTTTTGTCGGTAAAATATCTGTTTTCTATCACCGCAACGCATCAACTCAGTATTTTTAAAATGATTCAGGCATTTTGTATCAATTCACGTCTAAATACTTCACAGTTTATTTATTTACGGACGTTACGAACCAGTTTACGAACTTTTTTCACAAAACTACTAAGAACTATACTTTCGGTTGGTACAATTTTTATTTAAATGAAAAAAAAAATGCAAATCAGAAAACCTATAAATTAAATCGATTGTGCTGTTATAGAACATAAAATATCTCTGCATTTATAATCATAATTTAGTTTGATCAAGTTTTTTGTGTCCAATAAAATAAGCACGCTATTAATGAAATTAGGCACATTATATTGTAAAATTTTAGTATGGGGTATTTTAGTGATGAAGTGACAAGTGTTTGCCCTTCACCACCGTTAGAAATGGTTTTCAAGATTTTATTTGCTTTTATGTATTGTTTTCTTGATGAATGATGACTAATAAAAGTGGGAATCTTCACAAAGTAGTTTTATGTCTAACAAAATTTAGGGAAAACTTCGGCACAAATAATTGTTTTTTTGTACAATACGTCGTGTAGGTAAATCCTACCAGAAATGACTCAAGGAAACACTATAGCATTAACGAATTTATTACGATTCAAGGCCTATGTATTTTCCTTTATTCACTTATTCTAATATCAAAGCTATTATAAAACAGGGTGTCTTGGAAAAGGACTTAAATATGTACTATACAAAATGTTGAACTTATAATATTTTATTTGACAATGAACGTAATTTAATTAGTAAGTGTCAATTATAAATTAGATTTAATCAACTTTTTTTAAAGTTGTGTACTGAGATACAGCTATTACCGAAACGTCTGGATAATAGTAATAAAAGTACGCAATAAACAACCATATATTTTTTTCTTTACAAAGAATATAAGCAGTGAAATAAAATACATATACTGAAAAACCAACGGATTTCAAACACAACAACAAATGAGAAACGAACGACTTGTCGTTCTTCTGACACTAACTTGAGTATGAAACACTATAGCGATCCATTGAGAAAAGTATATGATATCATATAGATCAGGGATGGCGAACCTTTATGTATCAACGTGCCATTTTTATAGCATTTTAAAGAAGGTCATAGACGTGCCATCATCATAACACTTACTTCACATGAGTTTTTGTCAATCCAAAGGTTTTTTCAACAAGTTACTTCATACTAATACTGAGTAACCTAGCAATAGAGCACCCTGTATACAGGAAGATTAGAATAATCGATAAATTGTTTTGCACGTGAACTTTCGTGAATACTGGTGTCGGCGACTTATTGTAATTTTAAATGCGCTTGTAACCGAATGCTATCGTCGGATAAGGCGTGAACGCTGCTTTCTAATGCCCTTTACGCTAAAATACACTTATATTACGTAAGTATATATAACGCATATATTTGACTAAACACGGGTAACTCGAGTCTATTATTTCTACAAAAATATTATTCTCTACCGTTCTTTGATTATTCAGTTTAAATAACTTTCTGGAAAAGATATAGATTAAATTACTGGATGCTATTTTTTTTTTCAAAAACATAGATTATATCAGTAATCTGGTTCCCTCCCATAGAACAAGGTTTGCATAATTTGGTACTACATGAGGTTTAGATAAATGTTCATGAATATTTATCTATTATTAATTATATTTTTATGATATGTACGAGTAGTTGAGTAGTATATCCATAAAATAAAAGAAACCCATGGTAAAGAAAAGTTATAAAATTCTTCGAAACTAAGTAATATCGAAATATGCATTAATAAAAATATCATCAAAGCATAGAAATAGCCTACTTTAAATCAATATTAACCTGGCCTCGTATTTAAATAATAAATTAAAATACTATTAATTAGGATTAACTAATGGTGTTTTAGTTACAGTAATAAGAAACAGCACTTTATTTTAAATTAATAACCTATAAAAACGATATTTTATAAATATTTAATAAGCATAATACTAATTTAATGGGTAGTTGACATTTAAATTAATATTATAATAATTCAGTTCAGAATCTTAATTGTTTAAGTTCTTTTTGTTTTGCTTAGGTCAACTTACGGCACGACCCGGCTTCGCATTTATAGACTAAATAAAAATGTTACTTTTCTAATGGTGAAAGAATTGTTAAAATCGTTTATGGATTTTCTGAGTAAAATCGTAACTAACACAAATCTTTCCTCTTTATATTATTAGAAAGACAATACTGAAGAATATCCATCGAGAATTAATTACCAAGCTGTGGGCCAATTCTCGCTCTATAAAGATTAAGTCGAAATCGTTTGACAAGCTCGAACAACGATGACTATTAACGACATTACAACAATAGCTTATTTAGCGACATACTCCGTCTTTTTTCGACCTATGTCGAATTCGACTTAATCTCTAAAGAGCGAGAATTGGCCCCCTGGCATTAAGTGCTAGGTAGTAATTAATTTATTGAACTACGATAACTAAGATCATAGAGTATCTACCAACCTATGGAATTAATTACAATAAATAGTGAAGAAAACCGATGATATTATTGTACAACACGTTATGTAGCCAAGAATGTCAACTTTTTATCAGACAGAGTTAACCATCTTTATCTTATCATTATCATCATAATTTATCTCTACGTTTTATCATTCTACATCTTTATTAATTGCATAACGATTTTAAGTTTGTTCCTCATTTGCATACTTGGCTACTAATCTAATTCGTATCTATTAGTATATTTGGAACAAATAAACAATATACTTACTTATTACGAAAATCCTACAACACTAATTATATTAGATAAGTGACAGAATATGCAGTCAACTTGTTCAACGCATTATTATTATTGATATTATTCTCTATTATTGAGTAGCCAATAATATGACTAAAATGTTTTATACAAAAAAACCCAACGATTCGTAGTTGAATTGACGAATATAAATTTGCATAATGTGAATCACAAGTCCATTTAGATACATATAGAGTTCGTATCGCTTATCACAATAATTCGTTTTAAAAACACATATAAAACCGGAAATGCATTTCAAAAGTGAATAAATTTCTCTTTAGGTATGAAGTCGGTCAAAAAGTGACCTTATTTTTAAAATAGTTTATAATATATGCAAATACAATCAAATGTTGGTCCATATTAAATAATAAACAAAAAATAATATAAAAAAATTTAGAACATAATAAAATGGCAAACGTAAAAAATCTATTAAAATTAATTAGCTAAGCAATAGAATAGTCATCGTTAGAATATTTGCGAGAACTTTGCTCCAGTGCCAATAAAATAAAAAAACTAATCAATCGAATCATAAAATTTGGAAGCAAATGTAATAAACTATCGGATTTGACCGATTTCTAATAATTATACAATTTTGCAATTAATATGCGATCAGCTGAGGCTGAGAACAAACAAATGACAAACGCAAAGTACTTACCTAACACAGGAATTAGCTTAGATTACTCAGAACTGTTTTTTATAGCTACCAAAAATGTCCTTGTTCTTTGCATCCGTTTTAAAGAAAATAAAGACTACGAAAATAGTACGAATATATGGTACTTCAGTTGGCTTTCTCGTTTCTAAAATAATTGTCCTGAGAAAAGACGCATACTAAACTAAGTACGTGTTAAGTCCTAAGGCATGGCAGTTTCTTTTGCAAGTATTTCCCTAAAATCTGTGTAATCCTTCACTTTGAATGCAAGTCCTATTGAATAGAGTTCACCAACACTAACGCTTCAGCTATTTGGCCTAACCAAATATTTTTAACAGTTGTTTGTGTTGGTCAGCTTTTGCATCTAGCACTTTGTGACCCTTTAGTACGATCAATATCAACTTATTGTCAATCAGTTTGGCCTTTTACAACATTTCACACCAATGTGACATTCGCGCATTAACAAATTTACGACATCTTATGAACTATTCAAAAATTGGCGTATCCATCGTTCAAATTTATCGACTGACTCATTGCATATAACAACATGCACGAGTATAGAATTGGAATTTTCAAAATGAATTTCAGTTTCAGCATACGAGAATGAGCCCCCGTTTCCAAGGCAGCTGAAACTTTTTGTGGTCCCACCAAATCCCTTGATGTAACCAACTTTTTATTGATCGTACTACCCCCTTAGCCTACCTTACCTCTAACCGTATTGTTGTATCCCGTGTGTTTAACGTGTGTGTGTATTTGTGGTTCCAGAGCAGTGGCGGCGGTTGCCGGTGCGGTAGGCGCGCGCGCGCCCCCCGCCCCCCGCACGCCACTGCTTTGGACCTCTGGAACGCCTTCGTATACCCGGTATGAATGGAGACGCATGACAGTGTCTTTTTTACACGCAGCACACATATTTAAAGACTCGTTTTCATATAACGCGTGCTGAGCCCGTAGTCTTAGTTTTACTGGAACGAATTAAATCGCAAATTTTGCATGCAAGAGCAAATCGATATTTCGCCCCTACGACCTAGATTTTACTGGCGTCCGAACGATGACTACTTATTTAAAGGCTGCATTAAAAGTTAATTAAAATCTTTTACAAAATATGTAAACGTAAAGAGTAGAAGTTTCTGCAGATAATAGATTTGATCCAAATTAATGACAGTTTTAACTTTAAGCTAAGAATAGTTTTTTTAAGATTAATAACAATGTTGAAATTGACTATAAAATGATAGATGGTATCAAAAGTTATTTAATAATTAAATTAATTAGCTTGAAACTTTCAAGCAAGTTTCTAATAATCAGTGTACAAGAAGTTGAATTAAATATGTGTGTTGGGTTTTCACTGTACGACCAACGTTAGTTTAGCAAACGCTTTGAATCTGTACCAAAAACACTTTTTAGGATATTCAATGTAATATGCTGCTTAACCAAACTAAGGAATGCTTAACATGCTTAACTATACCTAATATAGGTGACGAAACACATTCCATTATACCAGCCGCCTGACCTAAATATGTAGATTAGTTCTTAGACTAAGGTAGATACTTATGCAAATAATATAGAAAAAATATCGCTCTTGGAACTATGGGCAATTTGAATAAACGTACAAAAACTCTATTAGCGAGGTAGTAGATAAGTAATTGCATTAATTCAAACAGATCTAGTAATTAGAAGCTATGTATGTAATATTTCAACATGCTAATTATTTAGTGCTTTCGATCTGTAAATAGCAATAACAGCACTTGGAACCTTAACACGATTCAAAGCCGTACGAGTTGAGACATCGATGGTTCGAGAAATACTTACATCCATAATAGACACTAACTAGTTGATAAATCCAATTCTGAGAACACAACATTATTTTTTACCGCTCTATCTTCATAAACAAATCAGCTTCATGAAATCAAATAGGATACAATTATTAAGACAAGAAAACTTAGCTCATCGTAAGACTAAAATGTTACTGGGCTTCCTTATTCTAACTTGGAGTGTAATACACGTCTAAATAAAATAAAAATAAAATAAATAAATAAACGTCTCTGCGTAAGTTAAAACGAAGGCTCTCGAATCCTGCCCAGCTTTTGCTTACATTCCGCAAACAAACCCCAGGAGTCCTAAATTTTTCAAACTTTCAGGGCAACATGAAGCAACACATGCTAACACACAAGATCCGCGATATGCCGCCGGGTTTCGATAAGAACACACCGGGAATGTCTGATGATGGGCGGGACAGTCCTGACAGACGTTCTTCTCCCGATAAGATGGATCTGAAGAGATCTCCGCCCGCCCTACCCCAGCCGCCGATGACGCATGTACCACCCATGGATATGCCACCGATGCCAAAACGACCTAGCTGTAAGTTACCGTATCATACTTTTTCAAGAATAGTCCTGAAAAACAAATTGGCTAACCTGATCTTAAACGAATAGCTGTCTAAATATTGCAGTACTTATCCCGGCAAGTTTTCTTGATTTAATTTAATATCCAAACATAGAGTCGAGCTGTTTTGAGAGAGAATGAAGTACGGTATCAAAACTGTACTATGATTCAATTAAATATTCGCATATTGGTGCAAAATTCCAAGTATGTGGAACGGAACCATCAGTCAAGCACCGCCAAATGACTCAGCGATTAGGTTACGGCTTGGAAGTTTAACAATAACTTTATAAAAACACCAGAACAATGTCTGAATCACTGTGTTAAATGATTTTTATCAACCATGACTACAGTAATAACTTTCAGCGAATACATACTGAAATAAAAACATTTTCAATAAAATCTATGCGGTAGTTAAATTAGTTTTAATAGGTTTCTGTAGATTTGATATGTCATAGATTAATATGCGACCACCAGGTTGAACGGCATAAAAAAGGATTATGTGACAGCTAATTGGATATATTTCACGACTTCGAAAGATAAATGGTTTTTGCACATGATTACTGAAGACCGATTTTTAACAATCATTTTATTCACAGTGCCAACCGGACCGAGTCATCCGCCACCACCGCCGGTATCATCCAAGCATCTGTGCGGAGTCTGTCGCAAGAACTTCTCGTCATCATCAGCTCTGCAGATCCATATGCGAACGCACACGGGAGATAAGCCATTCCGCTGTGCTGTGTGCCAGAAGGCGTTTACAACCAAAGGAAATCTCAAAGTAAGTTATTTCTCTTTGGAAGGGGCGGCGCATAGGTATGACTAAGAGATGTAAACTACACTTGTACTACCAATTTCTGCTGCCAAGAATGGTCGCTAAGCCAATGGAAGAGACAAATAGAGAAGAGAGAGATCTTATGAGTTTGCAAGTCTCTAAAGGCTTATCTTAAGAGTTTTGTGTAAACATAGCTTGATCGATAAAACTAACTGTTATTGCAACTTAGAATGTCTATCAGAGAGAGCAGCTAGAGAACTGCCTAAGATAGCACCTAATACTTTTATAATGAAATGAACACTTAGTGAATGAAGACTAGTAGACTAACCTAGCATGGTTTCCGCAGGTTCACATGGGAACACACATGTGGAGCGGCGGCGCGTCCCGTCGAGGTCGGCGCATGTCGTTAGAACTGCCTCCGAGGCCTTTACATGAACCGCACGAGTTGTTGCGACGTCCCGACCTCTTCTACCCGTATCTACCCGCGCCTTTCCTCAACGGCATGCAGCAAAAGGTAATATACCGCGGACTATCGGTCGTACGAAAATTTACCTTACTCAGACTAGACTGATAAATTCGAAAAAAAAATGCATTTAAATAAGTTAAAATGTCAAAAATTCAAGATTATAACAAACATATTTTTCCTACAGCTGAATGAAATATCAGTGATCCAACAAAGCGCGGGCCAGAACGGCGTGGGAAAATTTCCGGGACTGCTCGGCTTCGGAGCGTTCGGTGGCGGACGACCCGGCGCCGCCTCGCCCCTTGAGAGGCCCCCGTCGCTGGACGGCGGGGACGAGCGGCAGGCCGCCATGCGCGAGCTGGCCGAGCGAGGCCGCGAGCTCGCCGAGCGCAGCCGCCACATGCGCGAGGAGGCCGACTACCGCTCGCCCCCCGCGCACCCCCCGCACCAGCCCCCCTCGGCGCAGCCCTCGCCCCCCGCGCAGCACCACCAGCTCCCACACCCCCTCTCCTCCCTCCCGCCCCCCGCCCGCACCGAGGGTCTCACCGTATGAACCGAACGATCGAACACCCAACTACATTCCAAAACCACCACAAACCGAATGTTGCATTGGAGGCGGAACTCCAGCACTGCGGATCTTCCAAACTTCGAATCTCAGCAGCAGTGTCGTGTTAATACTGTACAAAGACTTAGTCGATCCGTCAATTTAAGGGACTGATGACGACGAATCGCACGTCCGTTCTAGAATAATGATAACGATGCAAAGTGTAGTGCTATGTAATATTGTTATTCCACGTGTTATTGCCTAGAGTTAGTTGTAAGTAAGTTATATGCACGAGTACGGGCCTGGGGCAATCAGGAGCCCAGCGTAAAGTGGGCTCCAGTTTATGTCATACTCTGTGATAGTGCACATTTGAGAGGCTGTGTCTTGCGTACCGGAGACCGTTTACTGAACAATACGTGGCGCGCGCCGCGCTCGCGGCGTCGCCTGTCGATGCAGTCCATTGTGCTTTGACATCAAAAATTATATATAAATTATATCCCAAAAATTAAATAATGTCATAAAGCTATTGTAAATAAACTGTATTATAGTATTATTCTAATAAAATTATAGTTGTAAACTTAAATTGATATATCTATTAGAGACATTATAATATTGTACAATGAATGTGCTAGCCGGAGTGCTCTATGCATGATTTCTGTGTCCACATTCCAAACAGATTTCGTCGTTTCGGCAACATTATTGCTGATCATGATTTTAAAAGTTTCCAATTACCTGTTTGGTAGCATGAAGCACTTAGAAATCTATTGTCACTTATTCAATATATTTAATGGTAACAGAGGTTAATGACATATTCATATCATGTAAATTTTAAAAGTATTTGCATTTGAGGTCTACATAGTTATAAGTGTTTAGAGTCATAGCTATTATTGCTTTAGAAATACTTACATATCTTTGTAAATTTATGAGCGACTGGTATTTGTCAAAAAAAATATAATAGTTACATATAAAATATTAGCGTATGTGAGTAGTTACACCGGCACCTTACGCAGACTGACGACATAAATGTCTACACTTTAGGAAAATGTATTTCCAAATATGCATTTGTCTCGATGCTTGTTAGTTGGCACGTTAGTCCAGTTGCTACTAATAATTATTTTTCTTAAACAATTTATGTATTTTATACGTTCGCGTTTACTAGTTATCTGTGTATAAATGTCCTAATAAATTATTTATAAATTATAAATCATGCATACACTCTTAGTATTAAAAGGCTTGTAAGGTGATAGTGCCGTGTACAAGAATTTAGTTGTTTATAGAAAATTCTCATAGCACCTACATCTTATATTATATTATTCAAGTCGCAAATAGATATTAGCGAGTAGTGTTTAGTCATGAATATGATGTGTCGACTCATATTGTCAGTATAAATAATCATTGTAAATTATTAAATGTTTATGTAAATGTCCAAAAAGTATTCAAATTATTTAAAAGAAAAAAACAATTATACTAATACATTCTTTTCTTTTATGTTATCCTTACCTTTCATCCTTTTTATTTTCACATTATTTACTACACATACAATATTCTACAAAACAAAATACAAATAAATTATTACTTACCTTGATTGAAATGACCATAATAACGAACACACCTAATCAGAGACTACATTAACGTTAAAAGATATAAATATTTAAATAAGAAATCTTGTGAAACCAGAAATTTATATTTTAGTAACATTAATTGGGCTATATTTCATAAGTCAAAAGCGTTTACGATCGATAAAGCATACAAGGTACTAAATCTGCTTGTTGTTAGTTGACAACTGCTTTACGACAATTTTATTATGATGTAAAAGGTCGGCGTTAATTCAAACGGGACATTAGCTATCAAATAACTTGTCTTACTATCGTAAGGGCTATTACGAAATAGTGGCGTTACCTTAAAGTGGTCATAATATTTAAAAAAAAGTGTTCTCATAACACCTTTGACGATAGAAAACCTTAAATAATACGTACTAACATAAAAAAAAATCTTGAAAAATAATCTGAAAACTCAGAGTTGACGAATGATAGGAGTGAGTGGAAGAAAATACATGTTGCGCCGACCCCACTTAACGTGGGATAAGAGTAGGGAAATGATGAATCTGAGAACGTGAAATGCGGCCCATGTAATACTATCAGTCTTTAAAGGTCCTGCTGTAATATGGCTTGCCTCATTTACCTAACTTCTATAAAAACTAAAGAAATTCTCGACTTTTAGAGATCCTAAAAAAGTTAGAGGAACATGAGGTAGTTTCATAGTTTCCTGAATAAAGCTTATGAGGTGATGTTATTTTCAATTGTATTAAGTAAAACCCTTCTTTAGATTATTGATTTTATTTCATTTTGAAATAAAAGCTAAGTAAATTTCGTATAGCTAATAGATTCAGAGAGTAACTAAACTACATTCCAAACTACAGTTTTATACACAATACTTTAATTACTCAAAAGCATAGGTACAATGGAAATTACTCAATAGAATGTACTTAGCGTAAAGTAAAACACAAACCGCGATAGAAGCTGATCGAGTTCTTCGTTTAACACGCAGCTCAGCAACAAACGCCTTGGCAATATTCTGCGAAAGAAATAACGAAAGTCAATTCAAGATCTAATAATAATTTTGATAGATTTTAAACAATCACGCCGTAACGGCTAAATAGATCACGAATAAATGTGACTATCGTAAACATGCGTCACAGCGCGTCAACATCATCTTTACAGTCGAATGTTGCAGAGTTAGCGAGCAGTGTATCTCAAATACGTCTACGTATACGATCTATTGTCACATTTATTCATGCTCAGCCCTCTGGATAAAACATAGAGATGAATAATGAAAACATAGAAAAGTTCATGATTATATAATACTTAGCATATTTCAAACAAATCGATAGTAAGGACCCTAATGAATTCATTTAGTAAATTATATGTGTATTATGAAAACTTTGGTTAGGTACAGGTTAGTATAAGATCTTCCTTTACGCTATGGTTATATTGATTTTTGTTATCAGAGTTAAAATATCTTCCCGTTTTGAGGAAACGCGGGAAGGTAGTGTTCAGTATACCTACTACCATATCAACTACACCTTAGGTAATTATAAAAATAAAAAAAAACTTAGTGTAATACATACTTTTAGAAATTAATAACGCTAGCGAGTTTCTTGACGCGGTTGAGGAGTAGATCGCCCTCGCGGATGGTAGCTTGGTACAACTGCGAGCGATCAGCGTCTGCGCCACGCCCCGAGCCGGTCACCACGCAACCAGCCACAGCGTCTATACGGCATTGTAGACGACCCGCCGCGGTGAAGCTGAAAACCAAGGTTATCAATAAAATATTCATGAAAGTATCATAGAGCCATCTATTTCTAAGCTAATCAAAGCAATAGGGACTAGATTGAACACTTGTTTTTTAATACATAATATAATATGTAATGCAGAAACGATTAGAAATGCACAAACAAAAATCAGTAATCATTGTTAGTGGTTCGAACACACGACCAACAGCGTGGAATACCGAGCAAATACCAAAAGAGCAGTGTCTCCAGTCACGGCTCATACAAAATAAATTCTTAGTTTGACGAAAAATAAACCAAGATTTGTTTTAGAGTACTTATGTTTAACCAAATACCTAAGCTTGTTAAGATGTCAGAGCCACCTATAAGAATTGGTCATAGTCAAAGAATAAGCACCACTTCAATTGCCTTTCAATTTGACGTTTTGATTAGCTTCATCAATACTTACACATTGTCTTGACTGGGGATATCATAAGAACTTTATTTTATTCAGTTAGCTATAAGATGACGGATTTTATATTAATTTAGTTTGTTTTATTAAGCCTGTTTGAATATGTCATACGACTTAATAAATAAGAATACAAAAACAGTATTACAAAAAGCCTTACTTCGAGATCTCTTCCTCCACGAATTCGCGAGTGACTCCGAATGTATCAGCGATGTTGTCGAGACTGAGCGAGCGGTAAGCGCGCAGCAGTTGAATGTACGCCTTGATGCGTGCTTCTCGGATGTAATGCTGGTAGTGAGGCCGGAACACCGGATCCACACAGATTTGAGTCTCAACCTAGAAAATATCTGTTTAACAAGCTGCCAAAGTAATTCTGGAGAACCAGACCGACTGCAGAAAATTGGTGTAGAAAGGTGCTAAATCGTTTTTTCCGAAAATATATGAATACTAGCTGGTCCCGCGACTTCGTCTTGCTAATGATAATTGATGTCCACTTTAATCAGTCGTCCATCACCCGTACCTCAGCTTAAAATTATAATGCACTTCCACACAATCCGGTTCTGCTGAGTAATATTTTAAGGCCAAGATTTTTCTCATTTTGATGGCATAATGCCAAACATGAGTAGGCAATGAAACTAAACTCATGGATAAACCATGAAAGGCTATATGCAAATCTTTTTTTGTAATATTGAACACACTTTTAAGAACATCTGTCTTTCTTTCTATACAGCATACATATTGCTGTGACATACTAAAGGCAATACACAATATTATATGAAAACATACCCAGGCAAGGCTCTTCATGAAGTCTGCATATCTGCACTCATGGAGAGATTCCACTAGCTCCCTCAGCTCGGGGAAACGGGAGCGTAAGGCTTGCACAGCAGCGCCTTGCCTTCGCAGCGCTGATTGCAGCGCATGACGTTCCAAAGCCAATGCACATGCTAGCACGCAGTATTGGATGATTGTTCCTAAAACATCGGTGGTTAATAAGATTCTTGGATAGACTAGTAAACTGCCATCACTGTTTTTAGATAACTGGTGTAATTATGTAATGTATGGTGGAGATGACGATCTTAATACTGAAGAAAGTTATTCCAAAAAGTTTGGATTACTAGAGGCTGCTATAAATCAAATCAAATTATTTTATTCAAAACTCTTAGGTACATTAACTTACTAGTCATAAAGAACAACTTAAAATTAACATGTAACATAATAAAGAAATAAAATAAAACATATAGGTACATAGAGTTTCAAAATGAATGTGTAAGTATGTATTGTTATTATGTTAGTTAAATTCCACATACATAACATTCATTCCATATACTCAGTTTTAGTAGATTTGTTACCGATTTGTTACCTCTGTATTTATAAAGAACCAGTCTGATACATACCAAAATCAACCAATTCATATGATTCAAATGTTGAAACACAATCAATGAAAAGGTCTGCAGCTCGGCTGTAGTCTCTGACGGCAAGACAGTAGATAGCTTCGTAAGCTTTTAGCTTATTCCTGGAGCGCCAGTCACCACCTTTGTCAACAAGCTCGTGAGCCTGTAAGTAAAAACATAACATCATACTCTTAATTAAATTAAATATATGTTTGTAAAACTGCTAGCGGACGCTTTGAAATGGTTTAATTAATTGCAAATATTTATTTAACAGCTTTTTTTTATATATCTATGTAACACAGTGAATTTTGTAGATGTATGATAATTTAACTGTTCATTTGTAATAATTTAACTGTTCATCACCTATTAAGTAGATTTACATATTTGTCAAGATAGTGGTCAAAGTTTTGTGTAAAAATGAAACATACCTTGTTAATAGTCTTGCCCATTTCCTTTACATTACAGCCATGGAAATAGGAAATTCTGAACAAAGCAAATACAGCATCAAGCCTCCTGTTGGTTGTGAGTGTAGAATCTTCATATTTAGAGGTTGCCAGAGTAGTAGCTACTTCTTTGTCTCCAACCGAGCAAAGGTAATCCAATCTATAAATAAAATAAATAAGAGATGTATTGATATCCTAAACACATTAAAAATAGTCTTCAAACTATCAGGTTGTACAGAGAACTCACCTATCTTGCCAAACTGGAGTTTCTGAATCATCTTCCTTGAACTTTGATAACCTGTCCTGATTTTCTTTCGCCATGTCATCGAACAATTTCTGATCAAAGGGCCAGCCCAAGTCTGTGCATACTTCTTTGTAATAGGGGGCCATGTTACCAGCTTTAATTCCTTGTAGCAGTTCATCTTTGAGTTGCTGGTTATCTTTGAGTTGCGGTAGAGATAGCTTAAACTTTATTCCCGCAAGCGCCATGTACTCGGGAGTCTTTCCTTCCGCGGATAACTCCATGGTTTTCAACTGTTTTATTTATTATTTAGCAGATTTCACCAATTCCAGAAAATTCACTTTTAATGGGATGAGGACAACGAACAAAAACCGATGGAAATTGTAAATCAGAAATGTCAAACAGAAATTTTGTATTGTCATAAGAGATCTTCTTCTTACTTGTAGTCTATGTTTGTTTATGGTTATAGGAAGGTATGTCAAAAAATGTAATGTCTTAAGTCCCCAGTACACAATGGCGTATGCTGGGCCACGACAGGCCATCGCCATTGTGTACACGGGGCAATGGCGTATGATGGCGGACAATGAGCGATTTTCCAGGGAGTGTTCTTAGAATACACGATAGATGGCGCTCAACGTCAAATGCATTTCAATGTCAATTGTCAACATAAAAAGTTTTTATATTTTATCTGTGGTGTGAAATTTTTGTCATAGAAAAAATTCAAAACTGTCTGACAAAAGCTAAAAGTCTTCAATCGTGGCAGAAATCAGAAACCAGTATACAGTCTGTTGTCGTCAAAAGTAAAATCCACAAGAAGGTACACGAATGCTAAAATAAAAGCAAACAAAATTTATCAAAACGCTGAATACACCGAAACGGACGTGACAGGATGATAATGACAGCTACACGACAGAGCTACCAATAGATTATACAGATAAAAAAGAGAGGGATTTTGATATACACTAAGTGTCCAGCGCCATCTATCGACTCTTTTTGAACTATTTTTTTTTTTAAAAAGCTATTTGGAAAATCGCTCATTGTCAACCGTGGCACGCAATCGGAAAGTTGTCGGTTTTTCGGGCACACTTCAAAGGAATCGTGGCGTAGCGTGGCCTGTGGTGTTCACACTATGGGCCATTGTTTAGTTTGTCACCTACAACTTTCAAGTTTATTGATTTATAATAATTGTAGTATTTTAGGTACGATGTTTTCAGATGAATGATGCATTTAATCATATAGTAGACTCCCTGAAAATACCTATTTCAAAAAAAGAGACATTTCTTCTACGTCCATCGCAAGTGGATTACCAGGCAGCAATGAGACATGCGCCATTGTGTGAACACCAAGTGATCGTGGCCTACAGTGGTGCATTGCAAAGCGTGGCCCAGCATACGCCATTGTGTACTGGAGCCTTTATTCATCATTACAAACAAATGTTATAAAATTTCTCTTTTTTTTTGTCTGTTCAAATTTAACAAGTAAGGACAATAAGGTGATACCTCTCGCTCTAGCGGAAAATTCAAATTTATTAGGGGTTTTTTTTAGTGCCCGCGGTGTAGTTATCTGCACGTATACCTCGTCGTCCAAGTCGGTTATGTGGTGCCCGCGGTGTAGTTACCTGCACGTATACCTCGTCGTCCAAGTCGGGTATGTCATGCCCGCGGTGTAGCTACCTGCACGTGTACCTCGTCGTCCGAGTCGGGTATGTGGTGCCCGCGGTGTAGTTACCTGCACATGCACCCCGTCGTCTGAGTCGGGTATGTCATGCCCGCGGTGTAGCTACCTGCACGTATCCCTCGTCGTCCGAGTCGGGTATGTCATGCCCGCGGTGTAGTTACCTGCACATTTACCTCGTCATCCGAGTCAGGTATGTGGTGCCCGCGGTGTAGTTACCTGCACGTATCCCTCGTCGTCCGAGTCGGGTATGTGGTGCCCGCGGTTTAGTTATCTGCACGTATACCTCGTCGTCCCAGTCGGGTATGTGGTGCACGCGGTGTAGTTA
This sequence comes from Ecliptopera silaceata, assembly GCA_932527185.1. Classification (NCBI taxonomy): domain Eukaryota; kingdom Metazoa; phylum Arthropoda; class Insecta; order Lepidoptera; family Geometridae; genus Ecliptopera; species Ecliptopera silaceata. The sequence continues at coordinate 7,264,143 of OW052192.1, forward strand.
CCTGCACGTATACCTTGTCGTCCGAGTCGGGTATGTGGTGCCCACGGTGTAGTACCTGCACGTATACCTTGTCGTCCGAGTCGGGTATCTGGTGCCCACGGTGTAGTTACCTGCACGTATACCTCGACGTCCGAGTTGGGTACACCGCGGGCACTACATACCCGACTCGGACGACATGGTATACGTGCAGGTAGCTACACCGTGGGCACCACATACCCGACTCGGACGACGAGGGATACGTGCAGGTAGCTTCACCGCGGGCACCACATACCCAACTCGGACTACGAGGAATACGTGCAGATAACTAAACCGCGGGCACCACATACCCGACTCGGACGACGAGGGATACGTGCAGGTAACTACACCGCGGGCACCACATACCCGACTCGGATGACGAGGTAAATGTGCAGGTAACTACACCGCGGGCATGACATACCCGACTCGGACGACGAGGGATACGTGCAGGTAGCTACACCGCGGGCATGACATACCCGACTCGGACGACGAGGTACACGTGCAGGTAACTACATCGCGGGCATGACTTACCCGACTCGGACGTCGAGGTATACGTGCAGGTAACTACACCGTGGGCACCACATACCCGACTCGGAAGACGAGGTATATGTGCAGGTAACTACACCGTGGGCATGACATACCCGACTCGGACGACGAGGTATACTTGCAGGTAGCTACACCGCGGGCACCACATACCCGACTCGGACGACAAGGTTTACGTGCAGGTAGCTACACCGCGGGCATGACATACCTGACTCGGACGACGAGGTACACGTGCAGGTAACTACATCGCGGGCATGACTTACCCGACTCAGACGACGAGGTACACGTGCAGGTAACTACATCGCGGGCATGACATACCCGACTCGGACGACGAGGTATACGTGCAGGTTACTACACCGCGGGCACCACATACCCGACTTGGACGACGAGGGATTCGTGCAGGTAGCTAGACCGCAGGCATGACATACCCGACTGGGACGACGAGGTATATGTGCAGGTAGCTACACCGCGGGCACCACATACCCGACTCGGAAGGTTTGGTCGTTTATTAACATAACAAAACATGTTTCATTCAACTCTCTTTTGTAAACCAACGAAAAAGACAACGTGCATATATACATTTTTTTACAAATCTCTTTGTTGAATCGATCTATCGGATCTTATTGCTTTGTTTCGATCTGATCTGATTTTAAAATCGATTGGATCGTCGCATCGCATCACTATTTCCATACAGGAAAAAGTTTGTTTTGCGAATTCGTGGTGCGTGACATACCATTACTGCATCAGTTAAATAAGATAAAATCGGTATGTAAATAAATATTGAGAGCTTAAAAAAAGTCTAGAAACATTTAAAAGTTTGAATTGTTACCCAGCCTCGCAATGGAAAAATCTCAAATGGATGCATTAATATCAAAATGCCAAACCATAAAAATTATTCCTTCGCTGGAAGATACTTTGAGCTCAATGGGCTTGAACACAGAACTGGATGATAATGCTAAAGCGTGGCTTGACCAACTTAAAATTATTTGGAAAACGTGGAGAAGAAGTGCAAACATGGAAAGCAGCATTGAGGATTTGTACCGGTATAGGACTGATGCCTTCAGGGTGGCCCTTGTATTTGTCATAAAGTGTGAGGAGTACAAGGATAGCAAACCCAAGTCGTTACCATTTTTTTTAATTGAAATTCTTTTGAAGTATTCCCAGGCAAATAATATACTTCCCGATGATTCACTCAAAATGCCAGCATTTCATATAGCAATAAATCAAAGAAACCAACATTTCTTGAATCTTATGGTGAGAGCATATCAAATAGCTTCGATCAAAGAGATAATCATCCCCATTGTCAAAGATATGATTAAAAATGAAAACAGCAAACAAGCTTCACAAATAGTAATAGCAATGGAATTATTCAATGATATACCTGTAGAAGACCTATTGTTTCCATTAATTTTGCTTGATAAACCAAACATGATTGATGATTATCTAACAGAAGCTCCAAGTCAAGTTACATCATTTTTATTGTTCTTAGATAGGTTATTGGACAAAAACTTCAAAATGCTTGACTTTGTTCAAGACTACATAGTACAAAACAATATAAGTCATGTAAAATATGAAAAATTACATCACAAACCTCTTGGAAAGTTTGTTGCCCGCCTCTGCAATAAGTTCAACATTCCCATTGAAACTTGCAAGAACCTAAGCAAAAATAGAACTACCAGTGGACTTAGATATTTGGTGTACAGAAAGTATATTGAGCATAACATTACTACTTCTGTCTGGGAAGATTTAGTAAAAGACTCACTGAGACAAAATTCTGAATCAGTACATTCATTTTTGGACTTATTAATTGATCATGACAGAGCTGAAGCACTTAAATGGGCTAAATATTTAAATGTACCTGAGATACAGCTACCACTGGCTTTGAGACTGGCTTCTTCTACAACAGACCCTTTTGTTGAAGAAGTGCATGAAGAAAACTGGGATACTGGAGCTGAGGCTAGTAGTCTTAACTTTTATCAATCTCCATTGACACGAGAGCAAATAACTATCATTGAGACCGGAGAGCAATTTTATGATATGATATTAATGCTGAAAGAAATAGATATTGTTAGCCTGGATTGTGAATGGAAACCTTCATTTGGAGCAAAACAGTGTCAAGTTGCTCTCATACAACTAGGTACAAGAAACATGGTTTATTTGATTGACACTATCCTGTTAAATAAGGCAGAGTATGCTAGTTTTTGGTATTCATTTAACAAATCATTCTTGGAAAATGCAGAAATAATTAAACTCGGCTTCGGTCTGGAACAAGACTTGAGAGAAATGAAAGCCTCTATCATTGGATTGAATAACATCAAAGTCAAAGGTGAAGGATTTCTGGACCTTGGTGTTCTGTGGAGGGTTTTGACAGAAAGTGAACTATCTTTGCCAGACTGCAGCGATAAAGGAGCTAGTCTCAGTGCACTTGTTCAAACATGCTTTGGATATCCTTTGGAAAAGTCAGAACAATGTTCCAACTGGGAATTAAGACCACTGAGAGAAACACAGATAAGATATGCTGCCATAGATGCTGATGTGTTAATCAAGGTATATTACTACCTACAAAATAGGAGTCAGCAGCAAGGAATAAACTTTGAAGCAATATGCAACTGCATTATGGATGAAGGTACCAAGAAAACTGTTAAAAAGCCCAAAACAGTTTGTAATCAGTCTCCCTTGCCTACTGTTGAAGTAAAATCTCCGGGTGATGTTAAAATTCTGGTTGATATGAAGCTAACAAATATTATGTCCTACTTAAGATATTGTGGAATTGATACTATTAGTAGGCCAGCTTCTTTACTTTGGCATGATGTCATTAATTTAGCCATCTCCAGTGATAGATTTATTATAGTTTCTAAGCCTAAAAATACCCCAAATAATAATTTTCCACAAAGCTCTATTCTATGTGTTGGAAAAAGCTCCATAGCAGAACAGTTGCACCAAATAATAAATACATACAATATTAACATACAACAAAGGGATCTTTTGACTGTGTGTTTGTACTGTAACAGTAAAGAGCTGAGAAAGCTGAACTGTGATCAGGTGCAAAAAATATGTATAGATTATGAAGCTGCAGCAAAAGAAAGACTTAATGTCAGATATGTGGGTGATGATGATAATGAAGACGTTGATTTTGGAAACTTTTTGAGTGACTCTGAAGGTGATGATGACCCTCCAAGGTTCCTGCAAAGAGATGTTACTACAACTAAAACTGATTTTTGCAAAACAAGCAAAGGAGTTCAGATTATTGTTGATGATGCATCAAACTTGTGTTCATCTCAAAAGCCTGCAATCTTATGTGAAGATTGTGGTACACTGTGTACAGATGATGATAAAGTATTAAAATCTGTTAGGGATACAGTATTGACAGTGACAAAGCTGGCATAACTAACTTGAATAAAACCACACCTAAAAAGCATTATTTATTGTGATGTTTTAATTAAACAAACACTTAGCATATTGTGATACAATGATACTTAAAAATTCCAGATATTTATTGTATAAAATTTAAAAATAACAAGATTAGCAGTTATAAGCCTTGTACTGGATATTGTTTTGATTTTACTTGCCCATTAGATTTAAATTTGTAAATTTTTGTCAAACAATTCATAATTGTTCATCTAAAATAAACCATTACAAGAGTTAAAATCCTTTAACATAAATGTAAATCATTGTAACACAGATAGATTTTGGTAGGTAGGTAGCAAGATTAGGATATTTACATTATTGTAGGTTAGGGACATAATACAATACCTAGATATATATCATGTTGTATTTCATGACTTAAATAGTATATATACAATTCCATAACAAATTACATTATCAATAGTCATCCAGTTACTTATTAATGTATGTAGGTATGTTGTTTAAAGCAAAGAATAAATAATAGTAAAATATTATAAAAGTTTATTTTTACACTGATCTGAAAATGTATTGGATTGTTAGCTTAACATATTATGTAGATAGTTTTATTACCAACTACCACATAGGTACATAAGGGTATGAATTTTTGTTTTTTAATTTTAAGCTGTAGACCAAATAGATTTTCTTATTCTAGTGAATAAGTAATACACAATTTCAATGGTCTTCTGTTATGTAGCAATAAAATTATAAATTCCAATAAGTTATGTTAGTTTTACAGTTGCTATGATCATATATTTTAAATGTTCTAATAAACAATATAATATCCTTTATCTTTTTTTAATTGTTCTATATCACTTTCTTGTATATTGTTCCCTTCTAAATTCAACTCTTCCAGTGGGAGCTCAGGAAAATTCTTCAATGATATCAGTTTGTTATTTTTCAAACTTAGTTTCTGAAACGAAAAATATTTTATAATTAATTAATGCATGAAACTCGAATTCATTAAACATAGGAACACTGATTAGAGTGGGGTCGGAGTGTCAGGGATCTATAAAGCTACTAGCTGATGCCCGCGATTTCCTCATACTATCATTATATTTATAAATTATAGTCTATGTGTTATCCTGATGTATATAAGCTATGTTATTGTAAAGTTTCATTAAAATCCATTCTGTACATTTATAGAGTAATAATACATCCATCTATACAAACTTTCGTATTTGTAATATTAGAAGGAAGTAGGACAGGATAATCCATCAGCAACCTTACACCTATCCCAGCTATGTTATTTTGGAACTAGATGCCTCACGCTAAAGTAAAACTTATCTGATATACTAATTTTAACAGAAAATCTACGAACTTTAATGGAGATTGGAGACTCACCTTACAGTTCTGCAATACAATCAAAGATGGCAGCACTACTGATGTCAAACCCTGATTAGACAGATCCACATCCTCACAATAGCTGTAATACTGTAGATGTGGTAGACTTATCAGCTTTTCAGGAAAGTTCACTTTCATCTGCAATGTGTTGTTGTTCACAAAATCAGCAGAAAGCTGTTCTTCAACGCTCCATTTAGTTATCAAATCGGCATAGTAGCCGACTCTCAGTTTGTCAATTGTTTTCAAATTTCTAAGATTTGATATCACTTCTTTGTGGTAGAATTTGGCGTCAATGCAGTGCAGGAAGACAGTGGTGGTCAGCATTGTAACTGTAAATGGAAATACATACTCAGACATTAACCGAATTTATCTCGTGCACTTACTGGCTTTCATATACTTTCTACATAAACCGCAAATTTTTAGTACCTAAGTATTACTTTTTTGAAGCGAATGTGTGATGAAACAGTTATAAGTGCAGATCCTTACATTTACTATCTGGTTCCAAAGCCAATAGTTGACGACATGAGTCAAGCTGCGATTTTAATTCATCTAAAACAGGTTCTGAATATTTTCTCTGAAAATTAATTTCATTTTTTCCGACGTAAGTAGCTTGGTTGTGTTTGACGCTTGGAATAACTTTCTTGCCATCGGATTCAGATTCAAATTCAACCTGAAAAAATTGAATGAAAATTATGCAAGTGGTGTTAAAAGTTCAAGATATCTATCACCTAAAAGTAAATCAAATTGATTGCTAATGCTTCCACAATACCCAGATCCGAAGCAAATATTTATGCAATACGACTATAGCCGCAGGAATCGAACCAGCAACTATTACGCCTCAATGATGCAGTCACGTACTATGCCACAAAAGTCCATTTAAAATATGTTTTAAGTTCATTTTATTACTCATACCTTCACATCTAATTCATTATTAACACTTGTCTGATGTTTTAAAATCCACAGTACATCATATACATGGCCTGTGCATGACGCCCATTCTCCATTCACCATATCACCATTGAATACTAAATTAACTCTTGATGCCACAAACTCTTTATCCACAGCTCTATTAAATGCAAATGTGGTTTTTGAAGGGGTTACAGTATAAACCACTAAATTTGTGGTAGTTTTGACTGCATCTGAAAATATTTATGGTACATATTAACCTGCCTAAGACCTGAGGCCTGGTAAAGCCTTTTAAAACATACAATGTGGCCTCTCTGAGGAACAAGTTTTTTAGCCCACACTCTATAGAGAAATGCCCATTCTCCTTTTATTTAATTCTAACATTATAAGGCAGCAGAATCACCTACCAAGAAGCCATCTCTGGTAAAACCATGCACTGGTATCGTCTGGGTCAGTAAACGCAGCGCTTTGCACCATTTTAAGTTCATGCTTATGATGACTGTCCTCTATGGGTCTACCTCCTGAAACATTGATAGATAAAATAATGTAATTAAAAATAATTGATGCAATTAGAAAAATACTGTGCGAATATAGAGCGCCATCTAAACTAAAAAGTGGTACCTTTAGTACATTGCAATAAAATAGATGAACTTCAATTCTTAAATGAGATAACACATAGTCAATGAAGATGACTAATGAATTGAATGTTTCAGAAAGGTTAAAAAATACCTTTTAAATCTGGATACAATTCCACCAACAATTTACTCCGGTAGTGCCAAGCAGAATAATTAGAGAAATTGTCATAAAGTTTCTCTGTGGTATAGTCAAATTCATCCTTCAATGGTGGCTTACATTGTCCCACTACAAATCTTCTGTAATCCCATGTATGAACTGAAATACCAAAACAACTATGATGACTAAAATGTAGATGGATGTAGAAGTCGAGGGAGGTCAAAGATGATGGATGGACTGTGTGAATGATGACATGTGTACGAAATGAGTGCGCAGTGAGCACATCCAATAGAGGAGAGTGGAAGAAGATGTGTTGTACGGACGCAACGGTGTGAAACAAAGGTGAAATGTTGATGGAATTACAATATCTTACAGTTTCGCTCATCAAGTTTCAAGTAGGTATTGCACAATGCAAGTTCCTTCTCCCAGTCTGGATCTTCTCTTGTTGTGAGCACCCATTCTCTTTGATGCCAGGAACAGTAGGATTTAGGATTTATCTTCAAACAATATTCAGTCAAATGTAGCTCTGCATCAAATATCTGGGAGAGTTCTTCTGCACTCTCATTTTTCCTGAAAATTATTTTTGAAACACCAACTTTTAGAATGTCTATAAATTTACAAAAAAAAAAATTCAAGTAGGTATTCTATCAATAATCTAGTTTGTATAGTACAAGCTTTGCTTTGTTTGGGACTTGTGTGATGTGTGAAATGTCCATGAATATTTATTTTTCAAATCCTATATCGGTTTTCATTTCTATTCTAGAGGAATGTCATAAAGTTGAAACTTACCTAAATATATCAAGAATTTCTCTGCGGATATTCCACAGAGTGTAGATGTCTGGGTTCGATGATAAAACTTTTCCAGTCAATTCTAACAACTCTTTGTCTAGTTCGGATTCATTTCTCTGCAAAGTTAAAAACAATAATATACTTCATACCTTCGAGTTTTTCCTTCTCACCTCTGGCCAACATAAACTAAGTTAAGTATATATTGATCAGACTAAGTGTCAATTATCTTTCAATAATCTTCTTGGAGTGCAACTATTACTTACTTTATGTAGAATTTTCTGCATAACATGTTTGTAAACTTTAAGCTTTTCTTGTCTCTCTTTATCTTTTCTAGCTTTTTCTTCTTCAGATGTTCTGACTTTAACTCTGCCGTGCTGAAATAAACACAACATATAAATTGAAACGAGAAAAAAAAATGTTTTACTTGTTACTTTTGATAAAGATCAGTACCATTGTTTAATTAGTGGTCCCAACGCCAACACAAATGACTTTTATGCTACAAATGAAACACTTATAGAAGTTGAATTATTCGACTGAAAAACAAAATACGAAATTAGAAAAATAATCTACCAAATAATACTTCGTAGAAAATTTCGATTTTTTTTGTTACATTTTTTACTTTAAAGTAATGATAACACTCTCATTTTTGGTTTTACCCCAGTTTATCAAAATATGATTTCCTTAAATTCACAATAATGTCAAAAATGTCAAATTGAATTATTGACCTAAATATGCTAGAACAATATTTTTTTTCCTTTTTTTAAATTAATTCCTAAATTAAGTACGTCGCTAAACACCTCTAGGAACCACCATCTAGGAATCTAAAAGTTGTTTTAGTATAGCTTTGTTTATTACCTCTCAAAACTACAACTATCTTATTCCATGATCTAAAGATAAGCCGTGCCAAATGAATTGTGAATTGAAATACTTAAAAATTGTTATTGGATATTATTGGAAGAACATATTTAAGCAAAGAGGAAATTATGTGATCGCATAACACAATGAATGGCTAGGAATGGTTATAGCTACACAGTTTTTTTGATATGGTGCCTTTTGAACGTTGTGAGTAGCATCTATGAGGTAACTGAGTATTATAAGTCCATATTTATTAGGAAATAAGACAAACTTGATGGTGCTTTGAATGGTTGTTTTTGAGGCATCCCCAAGTTTTAAGCAATTACAAACTAAGTGTCAGGCAGGCCATGTCCACATGGACGTACACAATGAGTCTATGTAGTTGTAGGATTTTTCCTATAATAATGCATAGGCTCGCTATTTACGTCCATGTGCTTTTGTTAATACTTATCATCAGGTGCAATCCGCGTATTCAAATAAAAAAACTTGTAAGGTATACAATCAAAATAATGCTTAGCAACTAAAACTTTAGTACCCCAAAGTAAAGGAAAATCTCTAACAATGGAAACACTTTTTACTTTTTTTTTTTTTTCTTGTGTCATTTCTCTTTTGCTGCCAATGTCGAAGTGATTACTATTTAATTGTCATTGTCACAATTTTGATAGACATGTGACAAGTCAGAAAAAAACGAAGAAGAAGATAGAATTTACAAAATAAAATAACCTCCAGCTGTGAAAGTAAACTGAAACTTGTTTTCCATTTTCATCATCGTGTTGAACGGTAAAACAATACAACTTTCGAAGATTAGCGTATTGCATTTCACGATATTTAATTCTTGCATTCAGTGACAAAGTTGGTACTATGAATAATGCGTCGCAGTTTTCTCTACGCTGGAATAATTACGTGTCCCACGTAACTGAGGCTTTCAACGTTCTTCGATTTGAGAATGATCTGGTGGACGTGACTTTGTGCTGCGATGGAGGGAAAATAAGAGCCCATAAGATGCTTCTATCTGCGTGTAGCAGTTATTTCAAGCAAATATTCAAAGAAAACCCCTGCCAACATCCTGTTATCATATTCAGAAATTTTAAGTATGAAGACCTGAATGCTATAATAAATTTTATGTACCATGGTGAAGTGAATATCTTTCAAGAGCAGTTAGAATCATTTCTGAATACAGCTGAGCTTTTAGAAGTGAAAGGATTGACTGACAACATGGAGGATGAATCATCTAAAACCCCTATATTAATGAGTGACTCTACATCATTGGATTTAAGCAAGTCAAGTAGATTTACCGAGGATATTGTGCCTGTTTTCTCTGATGAACCAATTAATTTGGCTACAATGCCTACTGAACGGGATGAATACATTCCCATAATGAGCCCAGTAAAACCTGCCGCTGAGTCTGAAAATGAAGCTATAAAAGTGATGCCGGCATCTACAAGAGTCGAAGAAAGTACAAGTTCTAAGCCTAAAGTAGCTCCCCAAAGTGAGGAAATGCAAATTGACATGCAGTCCACATCTGCTGAAGACTTGACAGAAAAAAATAGTCCAGGTACACTTGCTGAATTTTATATTGAACAAAACATATTTATCATACATGTTTTTTACTGATTATTTTGTACTTTTTATCAAAGAAATAACTGATAGAATATATACTTTTGTAGTAGCTGTGGTTGATCACCTGATACTGGTTGATAAAGCAAGACATTAAATCATTATGTTCATACAGTGGGATGATTAATAATAATTTCTGCTTGTCCTACAATTACCTATTCCTCAATAATTATTTGATTGATTTGTGTCTTAACTTATTATTCTTGTTACAGATTCTGAACTAGCTAAGTTCCGCTGCCAACTGTGTCCAAAGGGGTTTAAGCATCCAACGTCATTGACTCTTCACAAAGACTCCCATGCTGGTAAAACACAATGTCCAGTTTGTCACCGATCATTTTCAAGATCATATGATATGAGAAGCCACCTGCAAAGAATACACCAAGGAAAACAACTCACTATCAAAGAGATCAGATACAAAAACGCAACTGATAATGCAAATCCTAAACAATTTACTCACAATATTTAGTAGTAGTTCATATTTACTAACATTAATATAAACAGCACACAGTGCAAGAAATTGTAAAATATATCTACTTATTATATAATATTTTTATAGCACATGTACCTAAAATAAGTTATTGGAAAAATATATTTTATCTAACTACTGTTTGTAAAGTCACAAAATTGCTCAGCGCTTTCGCTTTCACTATTTTTATACTAGTCTATGATTATTGTTATAAAATATAATAATGTTTCTAATATACTACCATTTTATTTAACTAATTTATGCTTTATTTTGTGAATTATACATTTACTAGGCAACTTCTTGATCATGGAAATCAATCTCCTGAAATAATTTATGATTTTTTAAATTAGTTAATATGTACTTTCTCAACTTCCTCCGTATCACATATTTTTCATTTAGTACATGGTAATTATTGTAAATATTTATGGATTTATATGGATGTGGTCTGCCATTGCTCACTATTATTCATGTAAGTTAGTATGCTAGGTATAGAGCTAAAAATCTCCAGTATTAATAATCAATTATATAAATTCTTGATTTATTTAAATCACGAGGGTCATTTTAACTGTGATCTAGGTACTAAAATATTGAAAGACACAGCGCCATCTAGTACAAAACTACGCTAACCTTGTATGTGTAATAGGATTGCTTAGTAAACTTAGTAGGTTACTAGAAACTTTGATCTTTTGATATGAAATAATGCCATCTTCAGGCATGGTATACATATTTTTATCTAAAAGGGTAGCTATAGCATGTTCAAACATGTTAAGCTAGGTGGTACCTACATAGACAGAAAAATAGTTTAGTCCCGTAAAAAAAGTCCCGTTTACGGTGTAAACGCGTTACACCGCAGGCCGCATCATCATTTTACATCAGATGTGATTGTGGCCAAGAGTTTGCCTATAAAGCATAAAAAAAAAGTCCCGCCGTCTTGAGTTATTAAAAAAATATTTGTGATATATTAAGTCGATAGGCGGACTACGTTTTTTTATTAAATACATACAAAAATATTAGTTTCTTACTCTAACGAGCTTAGAAGTATTCATCGTACTACATGTAGTTAAATTACAATAAAAAAAAGTTACATTCGTAGCATTCTACAGCGCAGGCAGCTCAGAACATAAAAAACCAGTAGAAGTAGTATGGGGGCGGGGCGCGCGTACCTCTAGTTTAGCGTAGATTCGCAAACTGTCTCCGCCACGCCTATTTCACGCACGTCAGTCTAGATCTAGATCGAACCGTCACAGTGATAATAGCTTTAGAAAAATTACTAAAATGCCTTATTGCGCTGTTCTAGAGTGTAAAAACGACAGCAGAACTAAAAATGTTTCAAATGGTGGTATATCATATCATCGGTTAGTCTTGATTTACTTAATTTCGATGAAAATTGTAAAAACATTGTTTTATTGTACAAGACAAGTACAAATAGACTTTATTGTTTATTCTATAGGGTCTACTTTCTTTTAAAGTCAACCATTTATTCTCGAAGATTCCAACTACTGACATGTCACAGTCCGCTACTCAATTAGGTATTGACGTTAACGTTATCGATAATGAGTTATCGATATTTTAAACTTACAATGTTCTATGATATATCGGCAAAAAATTAACCCTATAATGCATTTTTTTATGATTCTGTATAGTAATTGTAGTAGTAGGTACTTCCATGATTTGTTCAAACCGTTTTTTTTTATTTTCCTTATTAAGGTTAATTAATTAGTTAATTTTATTTATAAGTTTTTAAAAGGTGGATATGGGGGAATCTATTAGTAATATTCAAATTGAGAAAGGTTTCTCAACCTTAAGTCATTCACAAAGTCTCGAACCTATAAAAAAGGAGGTTTTGGATTATTTTATGGCTTCAGATTTCCTAAGGATCCACAAAGAAAAGAAAAATGGATGGAAGCGACTGGAAGGCAAAATTGGTTTCCTGCAAAAACTAGTACAATTTTAATTAATTAATTAATTTTTATTAATTTTAATTTTTACGCTTTTGTAACATATTTTATGTTATTGTATCGTAATTCTTCTGAAATTTGCGCTCCAGATCTGATGAAATGAGTACAAAAATACAAATACAAAATAGTTAAGTATATAAATAGGTAATGGACTTGAATTTTACATATTATTATTAATTTAATATTCAATACAAAACTATTTATTTCAAGACTCACTTGTTATCTTATTTCGCTCACCGTTTAATTTTATTTCAGACATATTTACTGAACCAATATTTGACATTTATAAACACAATGATTTCAAACATAAAAATGAGTAAGGTACTTAATTCATTTTGAAATGTAAAATATATTTATCGATTTTAATTTTAGTTGAAAATAAAACGCATTGTCGATATATAAAGTAATGGCAGCAGTACAACCCTAGAAATGGACGAATAGTACAAAAATAGTAAAGAGCTCGTTACGGAAATATGAATCTTATCTCAAAAGTAATAAAGGTTTATTAAAAGCATTTGGTGTAGTGACATCTAGCGGCGAGTAGCAGAACTTGGTAGTGAAAGTATTCCGTATGACGTAATACGTAAATAGATTAGATAATAAACCACTCTATCGTCATATGATTATTGTTAATTTTCAAATGAACGAAGACTAATGTATTACTTACTTTCATTCAACCAATCACACGACGCTTTTCTTAGTGTGACGAAATACAATTAACCTGTGTCAGTGTTAGTTGGGGTACGCTGGTTCCAAAGCTAAAAAAGGTCTATGCTCCTTCTACTGAGTTTTTTGTTCTGTGGCAGGCAGCATTGAAGAAAACTCCGAAAAGCTTCAGTAACCGAGATAGGGCATGCAGGGGTTGAAATGCGGGGTGGCGGGCAGGGCGGGGCGCGTTCGATACGCGCGCGCGCCGAGGAAGCTCCGCGATTCGTCGATTCCACCAGTCGCATTTTGACGCTGTCACGTACGGGTGCGTGTCGTTTTCGCGCACAACTGTCAATCGTTCCGATATCGATACAGAATTACAACGACTTTTTAGTAAGTACGTATCTTATTTTATAAATAAAACAGTGATTTTAATGTGTGATGTGTACGTTGTGTGCAATTTGGTTAACCTAACAAGCTTTTACTAGATTGTTTACATTTTATACTACAACGTTTTTAACGTTTCGGTATAATGAGTACCAATGGCAACGAGATGTCATACAAAAAATACAAGCAATTGGTGTTGTGATCTTACTAATTATTTTATCTCAAAACCATTCAGTTCAAACCTGGGTTTTTTAATCAGATTTTAGTTTGATCGACTGAAATTCTGATTATCAAGGCGTTTCACAAACACAAATCCGCTGGAGCTAAAGGTAGTGCAAGGTTTCGAAACGTGAGTAGAGAAGTGGTACCTACGCGATTTGTGAACGTTTTCTAGGAGTACGCTTGTATTCAGGCGAAATGAGAGTGTGAATATTTGATGGTGTCGTGAATGATGGTGTATTTAGAGGCTAAAATCGCGCGCGGTGGCTCGCGCGACGGCGCAGCGAGGGTATTGATCGGCGACGACGACGGCGCGGGTCGCTAGACGCCGGCGGCGTTTGGCTGCCGCCTAAATAAAGCATCGCATGTGTGCGTCCCGCGCCGCCCTACGTAGAACCGAGCGACGTCGACCGACGCCGCCGCCACCGCCTGCCGTCGTTTCGCCACGCGCCGCCGTCACCATCGCCGCGCCGTCGCGTCATGCCACCGTGCTCTACCGTCAAATACCTACATTATTCCATCGCTGCTCGGTGCAAAAAGCTAGTAGTAAACACTAGAGCCTACAACTTTGCTCGCGTTTAGGTCTCACGTGTAAACTAGATTGTTCGCTGACATTCTGATAAGGTCATCTGCATAGGTCGGTCGGTAGGTAGGTATTTAAATCATAACCTAAATAGGTAAGTGGTCTAACTGTTTAGGCGCATGGTGTAGGACGAGCACAAATACTTACCCAGTAAGTTAATGAAACCAATGTAGAACTTTTTTATTCCATTCCATCCATGTAATATGGAGATAGCGATAAGATAGCGTAAACCATCTTTAGAAGTAGGTATAAGTTATGTTGTGTTGTTATGTTACGTTAATGATTGTAGTAGGTATAGGTATTTATGAGTGAGATGGTACATTGGATTTCTAATCTAAGTAATGTTCTGTATTTTCGCATTTGAACCAAAACGGGATCCCATATGTAGGTACCTACGTCATAGATAGCAGGATAGTATTTTCATGGTGAATTATTATTGAAATAGAGGTATATGTCAACTTACCATTTAACATTTAATAAATACTTACCTAAATAAATATTCACGGACATTTCACACAACGCGCTCTACTCTAAGCAAAGCTTGTAGGTAAGTACCTACTAAAGAAACTAGATTGCTGATAGAATACTTATATGTACTTACTTATCTTTTTTTTTGTAAATACATAGGTACATAGAATACAATAGTATCACCCAAATATTTATGTTCATCACTCAAACATTTGCTCTGGATGGGAATCGAACCCACGACCCACAGCATGGAAGGTAGAGATACTACCAACCGAGCTGTGACGCCTGTTTGTTTATGTAGGTAAACTAATATAGCTAAATATTTATGTGCGACCAGAAATATGTAAGGACGTCCTTAAATAGGTCTTTAAGTACTTAAACTTCATTTAAAATTATACGCACGTAGGTACTTTGTTTCCATTCAACCAGAAAAACTGTATTTAAAGTTGTTCGTTGTTATAGGTGTGAGATGTTGGACTGACCCAGCGGACGCCAACGAAAGCCAACGATGGCTCGCAGAGTGTTGGCGGGCGGAGCGCTGCTCTGTGTGCTCGGCGTGGCGCACGCGTTCACGCTGTTGCCTCACGACGTGCGTCCCGGCCACGAGGTCCAGCATTTCATCGGCAACCATTCCCGCTACACGCTACTCGACCCCGAGTTTAACTCCTTCTTCACGTTACTCGATAATGGCCTCCTCATGACCACAGCGGATCTAACGCCCTTGCTCGATCAACCCGTCAGTCTTGCTATTTTGGAACAAACACCCTATAGCAGTTCAGCTCATTCGCTGCAGCTCTACGTGGTAGATCGACGGCGAATGTTACATTTCACAACCACAGGACTTTTGGTTGGCGAGATAGCAGAGAACGCACCGCCTGGGACTACTGTCGATCTACCTCTCATCAAAGCTACGGCTTTAGTAGATGTTGGCCCCATAGCATATAAAATAGTCAAAGGAAACGAAGACAGTGTTTTTGCTCTAGTAGAAAAACAAAAAGGCGCCTTTGACCCAAACGTGAGATCGGTTGTTACGGAAGGAGAAATTCAAATAGTAACGACTCTACCATTAGATACTGAACTGGAAAGCAAATACAAATTAGTCATTCAAGCTACCGATGTGCACGGAGTCAGCAAAGCGAACCTGCTCGTCCGAATCGATGTGACAAATGAAAATGATAACGCTCCTTACTTTGAGCAAGAAGTTTACTATTTCACCGTCAATGGCACTCAAGATGAAAATGGACCAAACGGCACTGCTCGTTGGCAGCGGTTTTCGAACATTGGCAAAGTGAAAGCTGACGATGCCGACGACGACAGAGTGTATTATTCCTTGATGTCGCCCAGTAATTTAGCTGTTATAGTGCCTCAAACAGGAGAGCTAATATTGGCTGGTGAACCAGACAGTCACGAAGCGGAAATAAAAGTTATAGCTCACGATACTGGGGCTCCACCGAAGGATAGTAAGCCGGCTCGAGTATTTCTAGAATTCGTTGTGAGCGACCATAAAGACCTTCCAACGCTTCGCCGTGAGAAGCGCCGCGTGACCCGCGCAGTTAGACCGACGAAACGTATCGAGTTTACCGAAGCAGATGGTGAAAGTGAAGGACGTAGCGTATTTACCCTTGAAAAGGAAACTGACCGAGAAACATTCAAAATTCGGGATGAAAATCCGTGGGTTACCGTTGAAGCAACTGGTGTAGTGAAAGTTAAAAAGAAGTGGGACTATGAAGAGTTGGGACCTGAGAAGACCATCGACTTCTGGGTGACCATCACCAATGCTGGAAACGGAGGTAAGTTCTAACTTTTTACAATGTCGGCATAAATTTGAGGCAGCTTGTGAAAAATAATAAATCAGCGATATTTACTAAGTAAAGCTAACGCAAAGGTACTTGTCTAATAGTTGTACAACAAAAATGATAGATAATCACTATGGGCTAACATTCCATTAATGTAGGATAGCATTTTGACATCATAATACCTCAACGTCTTCATCAAGGGTGGAATAAATTGGGATAATGACATGACAGGTAAGAATGATTGGGGAAGTTCCGACCTGCCCGTCGGCAGTTGTTTTGCTTCAGATTGGGACACGCTAAGAGACCACCCCTTGAGGCTTGTAGCGTTGAAGAGACATAGTTGTATTTAGATCTTAATTAATGTACCAATACCTTGACCCAATAAGTATACGAACTACATAGGTAGGTACTTATCTAATGTTAGGAATTTTATAACAAAGAGCTTAGCAAAGTCACCATTAAAGTAATATAAAATCATATAATTTATTATGAATCCGAATTGAAGTATTTACATACCGTTTGCACCTGTCGCATCGAATGGCTCGTTGGAGCATGACGTGACGTCGACAGGTTTCCCGGTCATGAGTTAAAGGGAACCAATATCTATGCAACACTCTAATACCGTTCAATCAAACATATTCCATTATTCGCATCTCATTTATTGTTTGAACTGATAGTGTCAATTAGAACCTACTAAGTTTATGCAAACTGCATTAACAAGGGCTTCATTATATCCGATTCACGCAATCAATCACATGACACGCGTCGCATATAACCTGTCACAAATCCGGTCTAGCACGAGCGACATCATCATTATAGCGATCGGAATTTCTAATAGACACAGTTGTCGAGTCAAGAAGCAGGTTGTATTGCTACCGTGCAGAATGCGTTGATAATCGGAGACCTGTCGCACGGTCCGTCCGACTATCTCGGAAAAAGTCTTGGCCACAGAATAGATAATATAATTCCGTGACCATTACGACATAAAATTGATGTGGAATGCCACTGTGACATTATGGGCAAGTATTATTGTTTCCATAGCACGCCACTCTAGATTGGTAGGTACGAGCTTTAATGATCAATTTATATAATATCACATCAGTGTCGTTGTATCTCCAGTATTATCTCTGTTTATACGTATCGATTAATTACTTACCACTTATTACATTTTAACAAGTACCTACATGAGATGTGGTTGCATATATAGGTACATATTAAATAGACAAATCTTTATTTGTGGATTATCTAAAACACCGAATCATGGTCCAGTTGTGTGTTATCTGCGTTATCAAAATAAATCAAGAACGGTTTTAATTACAACATTCTGGGTAAGCTCCATGGTGGGTGGCCGAGCCCCAAGGCGTAGCGGAGCACTCCGATCTTGTAGTACGACCTACCTATTATACTCCTCGTGATCATTGGGTTGATAGAGCATTTTACTACAAAAGGACGTGTAGCTATTCGGTAACTTTTATACCTAAATTCAAATCTCTAAAACGTATTTAATCTCAGTTCCTATTCACGTATTCACATCCTTGGGTCATAAGGATCAGTCCAGTCAAAAAGTGCCTAAGCAAGCAATATTTACTTAACAAAATTTATAGCAAAAAAAAAACAACATAATCAATAAAGGCGAAGGTAACATTATGCTGTAGCTCTCGAGAACCCCGTCAAAGCACCTTTTGTCTGAAAAGCGTACTCTATTGGCAAATTAATTCCGCTCCATCATCAACGCTTCTCTTTGAGCCGGCGATTCAACAAACGCTTTCAAGTGTTTACAAAACCTTCATACGCTTTAACTTTTAGCAGTTAACGTTCCTGTGACTTCCTCTCACATAATGTGGCTTTTCTTTTCTCTTTGCCCTCCCGGTTTTCTTGTATTAAAATTCTTTGAGCATCTTTCGTGAATAAAATAGTACTCCGTCAAAATATATTCTTGACTGTTATAAAGCGGTGCAGGTGCACAACGAGCCAGGAGGTGGCATTTTAATCCTGCAAAAATAATGGTGCAGTGCAACTAGAGGAGCGTCCAACGAATCCCAAGAGTTATCAATTACCTACTTACTTCCCACCAGAACGAAGTAAAATAGCCTACTTAGCTCTTGGGTATTAAATTATTTATCAACCATCCTACTTTAAATTTTCTAGTACTTAGAATTTTTTTTATAGATCTACATATTCTAGATATGTAGCTTTAAAACAGTCTGATGACAAGCGTCCCAAGTTGAAACCAATATCTGTTTTAGAAATTCGTGGTCAAATCGATATATGGAATGTGTTACTGCAGTGTCAAATCGAATCGATAATTGAATGCGATAGCTGGTGTGGTGTGCCGTTCATCTGCGGCCTATGCTGTCGGTTGGCTAGAAATTGGCATATCCGGACAGGGGTCCGAGCAGTGACGGGAAACCATTTTAGACTGGACTAGCGTTATAGTTTTCGTTAGACATCGGAGGGAGACTCCATACCTAGAGCAACTTGGACTGGTACGAATGCTCCAAATTTCTGTATTTATACAATCACGTTTAATTTATCTGCTTGATGTTTTGATTGCTATGAATGAAATTGTTGAGCGTCGTACCGGTTACGGACCGTTTGTGTCGTTTGTTAAATTCACTCGTTCATTCAATCAATGGCAATGGGTGCGGGCGTTGGTCGCACAACAATCGGCGCACTGGCCAATTCCCCTCATTGTGTCCAGTGAACGCAATTACGTATGCGCACTTCCTATGGCTGACCCGGCGTCAGGACTCAGCCAGGCCACGTCATATCGCACAGACCGCAGCGACCACATCTGCTTCGCTTTTTTACTTTTTATAAAGATGCGGCTCGTTTTTAATTACGAAAAGAACCATTTCAATTTAAACAAATGGTTCAACTGTTGAAACGTTTCTCATGAAAAACCTCGTTG
Organism: Ecliptopera silaceata; assembly: GCA_932527185.1. Lineage (NCBI taxonomy): Eukaryota > Metazoa > Arthropoda > Insecta > Lepidoptera > Geometridae > Ecliptopera > Ecliptopera silaceata. The sequence continues at coordinate 7,283,782 of OW052192.1, forward strand.
GCAAGTCTGGGGTTAACTGTTAATTCAATAGAGTCACTCCTCTCATTAATTTTGATCTGTCTCAGTCGACTCTCAATGTTGTGGTCGGCATGGTCAACCCTGATTCTGGTTTCTGTTGGGGTTCAATATTGAATGCCATTGTAGAGTCACAGAATACGAATAAGAATATTAGTGCTAAGAAATGAGTTTGACGAGGTGTTTGTTATTGGGGTACGATTGCCTTAAATTTAGAGCCCATGCCCAAGTATAAAACAGCTAGATAGGATTTTTTTAACTGTAAGTATAACGTACCTTATGAATAGTTTTTAATATGTAAAAAACTGAAATATGTAGTGTATATATACAACTTAAAATCCGTATACGCTTTGAAAGGCTTTTCAATTCTACGTAGTAATAGTAACGAACTGGCTCGCAGTGGATAGATTCAATATTACAATCAACCCGGACCGGAGCGATGTTTAGTGAATCACTTAACACTATCAGAACAAAGATCTCGATCGTCCGCGGTCGTGCATTCACATCACACATGTAGGCATCTCGTCTATTATTACCTTTAACGCATTGTAAACACTTGTAGGTAGTGTAAGGGCCGGCGGAGGCTGGAGAGCCACAGTTGACGGCATAGCCTCTAAAAGTAGTCAGTTTATGGACTTTCACTCTAATTGTGATTACGGTCTTTTACTTATAAAACCTTATTTATTGACCGTATAAATGAGAAATTTATGAACCGTGTGATATGCTTCTTCGTGTTTTAAAAAGCCATCCTATCCAAATTACGTTTGACCATTCCGTGAGTTAGTTCAATCAGAGTGCTTGTATTTGATTGCGATCAAAGGTTGGCAGAGATGTGATTACATTCTCATTAACACATCTGTCATAAAATTTATTCCAAAAGTTTGGCTGAATGTTAGATACGCGATCCGATCTCGTTAAATTAGTAAACCATAGTTCCATACTTGCAATGGATATGGTGGATTAATGAAGCAGTAAATCTACGTCAATCAAATCGCGGCTCGTTAATGATTGCAATCAATATGATCTCCGGTAAATACTGGTGTTACGATCAAACCTGTAGCAATAACAAGTTGACCTTTCCCTTGACCCAAGCATCACTGATAGTATCTTTCTTGTTTATAATATGTAGAGTTCATAAATCATATCTTAGACTTAGGACATAACTCTTGCCTCAAATCAAATATTTAACCCTAGAAAGATAATCTTATTAATATGTACGGAAAAGATAATCATACGTCAAAATGACTCCTTACTTTTAAATGGGTTTTATTTCAAAAAATATTTACTTAATTTAATGAACTATGGTGTGTATTTATTTATCATATCAGTTTGAATAAAAATACAATATATTTGTAAAAAAGTACTGCTTATTAATTGTTTAAAAAAATAACAAAACATAATGGCTATCATTTTAATGAACAAAACTCCTATAATTAAGAATTCTCATTTTTTAGATTAATCAGACATTTATAATAAAACTGTTAATTTGAAACAATAGGCTCTATAGATATATAATACTTAAATCTACGGAGATCGATTAGATGCAGCTCAGGCACATGTCAATGTTATGACGACGAGAAGCTGTAGATGGTGGTACTTGTGCAGCATTTCTTCAGGTGGTAGACTGAATGTTATTGATTCTGGTCCCTCTCATCGTCGACAAATGCCTCCTCAACGTCACTCTGCACGTTGTCTTCGCTCAGATAGTCCTCGAGCTCGCTGTCAGTATCGGCAGATGAAAGATCCTCATCGCTCTCTAAAAGACCAGCCATGATGCTCTCGTCTTGTAAATTCCGATTTTCCATTGCGACCGGATATTCTCTAATATATATAAATATAAAATAAAGGTAAAACTATCGCTAAAACAAAGAAAAGTTACCAAAAAGAACTCAAATTGAAATCTTAAAAGTCACGTAAAAGATAATCATACGTCACTTTGACTCCAACACCTGTTGTATTACGAAAACGGGAATACTTACTTCGGTGTCGCGACCACCACATGAAATGTCCTGAAATGTCATGAAATGTCCGTAAAGCACTGCGCCGAATTCGCGCAAATTAGAACGTGAGAGAAATATTTCGAAACACCCGGAGTCATTTTGACGTAGATTATCTTTCTAGGGTTAAATCTCTATGAATATAATATATTAGTTACATTAATTATTTACGCAGTTTTACAAAAACTAAAATCAAAAACAATATTTTTATTTAAAAAGTAGTACTGAGACTGGAATGTTTCACAATTAGCAGCTACACCTAAGGAGAGATCACGTCTGGTGGGGTGTTAAGTCCCAGAGAACTCATGAGCATCGCGCAACTGCGGTCGGCCGACCACTTCATTCCGCATTGTTCGGTTTCGCAAGCCTCGCTGAGGGCCCTCACCGCATCCATGATTGACATTCACAAGCCTACCAGACGGCTTACAACCCTAGGTGGAATAAATCGGGGGCTGCAAAAACAACGCGAAAACGCTAGATTCAGCATTTGGCATGTTTATTGTTCGCGCAAACTCAGACCCTTGTAAACAACTGCTGTTGTTGCTGGAAAATCTGGATGTAATAGACGGCAACAGAGCTTTTACCATAAAGAAACGTTTATTATATTTTTCTTACGTACTTTCTTCATGTTTATTCCTTTTTTAGGTACTCTTAGATAAACTACTTATATATGTTTGGCTTAATGACTATAAGACGAATACAATTACATTATCTAACCTAACCGTTATGTTCAGAAAGTTCTAACACTTTTTGTGCATCCTATATTAAAATATCTCACGGTTTTTGAGTTCGTCTACCAAGACAAATACTCGATCGTACAGAGAAGCGTCAAGTAGGACTCAGTCGAATTCTATGCGCAGGGTCATAGGCGAGTTCACCGCCTGCCCCGAGAATCACGACCAAAACACATTCAGTTTCTAATTATAGACAGTTGTTGCCCATACGTGTTGTATTGTACCGAACCGAAGCATTTTCGACGTTCCCTTTTCTAATTCTATTTTTTTTTAATTCGTTCCATTTATAACCTATAGATTTACGTACTGATCTCAGAGTTATTACTCGTAGATTGGTGCCTAATTAATATTGTGTTTTAGTCTGGAAGGTACATATTGGAAAGCTCGTAGCGCTTGTAAACGTGTTAAATTATACAGACCATAAATTTAGCAAACTAACAGAAGACGCCGTAATTTAGGCACCTAGGTGTATGTTCAAACATGCGCTTAATTTATTAACGTTACATGGAAGATTAGGGACGTTCGTACTATGCTGCTTTATTGAGATTTATTGTACCTCTGAGATTGGGGTACAATTATCAGCAGCGTGTGTGATGCCTGAGGGAATATACGGAACATAATGTAATTCTGACCCCTGCCTGACAAGAAATACCTAGCATGATTTACCGACCACTGTTTACTCAAGTAAAGCTTCGGACTTTGGTATTCGTTCTCGTTACCCGTGAGAAAGAGAAATAATGTTTCAAATACCAGTTCGTAAAAAGCTCAAAGAGTATCCTGTGTGGTCCTAAATGGCTGAAATGATTATAGTCATTATATAATAACCGGAATCATCGGAGTTACTTATTTACTGAAACTATTTTCCTAATTAGAACACTTTGTAGTGTAATCAACATCGTTTGCAACGGTCAAAGTAATATAAATATTTATGCTGTTGATTTTTTGCTGAAAGAAAACGCTTTAACGATTTGCCGCAAAATCCGGCCATCAAACATTCTAAATTTCAGCATTCGTAGTCGGTGAATCATAGAATAACTGACACAGATGGGCCATCTCATCCATCACTTCGAATTATAGAGCGTGAGGTCCGTAATTCATGTATTTAAATTTCGCATCGTTGGAGTCAGTGATTAATTGTACTAGTATTTATTTCGACGATACTCGGATCAGATAGTGAGCTTTTAATTGATATAATTAAATAATTTATTGTATAACTTATGAAGCAATACGTGATATTATATACAAGATATTTATTTTGCCAAAATAAGTGTTACAAAAGTCTTAGAAACTAGAACTAGGGAGGCACTTAAAAACTTATTCACCTTTTCCAGATATCGCATCGGCTTTTAATATTCTAGCTGAAACGAAATGAGAAAATTTAGCTACATGCAGTTTGGTTAACGGTTATGTGGAGCATCGTGCAAATACTATTTAGCTGATTCGTCCCCGCTGATTATGACAGCTGATGTTCGACACGGCCTGTGGTTGTCACGGCTGAAGATTCACGTTCCAAATTACAAAATTAGTTTTGGATATTTGTGTGTTCCCGTTTCACCTAAGTACATAAATGTGAAGGTTTTACTGACCACACTTGAACTTCGACGTTTTGTGATAGGACGTGAATGATTTTAAATCAGATCTGAGTGTAAAAAAAATATACTTAGGTACAGTCACTCCGTTCCTATCTCATTTGTCGTATCCATATGTTTATCGGATCTCGCCGCTTCTAACGATAACTGATGTCGTGAACAACATACAATATGTTACAAATATCTTGTCATATTCGATATCCAATATCCAATATTTGGGCACGGGCTCTTTGTCAACCATAAACACGGCACCATCGGTGTTAAGTTAGCACTTTATTATATTTTTATGTGACTATTGAATTGTTTTAATATTTTTCTCATTTGGGTATTAGAATCAAACCAGCGGGGGTCAATCACGTGTCGCAGCCACTTACCACCTGCTGGTGTACCCTGTACTGTTTTATACCTTCTCTTCTCTTTTAAACTTTTTTAAAACACTTGCAATCACAAAAAAGTTAAATATGTTAATGCGATATTTCACTGCAGGTCAGAAAAGCTGTGCATAAGTATAGTTTCTTTTCTACACCTATTTCTACACAGCGGTCTTGTTTTTTTTATTTTTCGTTAAAATAATGCGGTTCTTTTAAAGTCTTATCTTACAATACCTCGTGTTTGTAAGTACGTTTTTAAAACATCTTAAAACCATGAGGATGAATCGTAACCTTTTAACCCATCACGTAAAGAATTCTCGTTTTGATGATGATTATCTTTGAGATAATGCACGCGATGTGGAGATGTTTTTTATACTTTCTAAGCACTCTTATCGGAGAAATGTGTGAACTATTCAAAACATAAAAAGCGTTGATGGTAATATTTCTGTCTGTAGAGCCTAGTTACTTACAAATTAATAAACAAAAAAAGTTCACACGGTCTAATACATTACATTATACATAAGCCGGTCTTCAAGTTAACGCCAGTGTTAAGATATGTGGGTTGCGTGTAACTAGCGTAGGTCGAGACTTTTCAAAGACCAAAATCTTTAACTCACTATACGGCCCTGACGGAAGACCAGCGTCAGTCGCTAGTCGACTGACATACGCTGAGACAGTGTCCGTTTTGCGCCATTAAAATATTTACTGTGCATAATTATCTTCATACTTTGTTGTCGCAAATAAAATAAAAAGTTCCCACAAAAGATACCTGAAGCTTCTGAAGCTATAAGTTTAGATGAAATTGCATTCAACAATAAACTACCTAGTTAGGACTCATCTAATGAAATTACCTGCAAGTTGCAACAATGCCATTCGTGACTCCGCGCCTTGCTATTTAGCCCACTCTAACTCCGTGAGCATCTTAGGATTCCTCCAGGTATGTATGCAGGCAATCAGTAATATACTTTTTTTTATAATTCCACGAAATATTTTTAACTTGATTTTTGCGATTTTCGTATAATAAAGACTAGCTCATTACCTAACTGTAGACTTACTGATAAATTAATATTAAACAATCGGTAAGTTTGAAAATGCACAAGCATTACTCATCTTTCGAGTTTCTCAGATTTGATAACAATAGCGGTTGCATATTATTGATGTTACTATACCCGATGGCGAACCTACGTGCGGACCTGTCTAAGCCACAATCCAGCCGCAGGCTAAATTGCACTTCATTTGCGTGCACGAGCGCTCCCGAACTCGGCGCAGCGTTCTCACGCCCTCTCACCGTTGCTGTACCGTACCCTTTCGAGATATCGGAAACGCATCATCTCAACGGACCGTTATCGAATCCAAACCGTCGACACGTTCCAATCATTTATTAATCTATCTGTAGTTAGAATGTAATTGAATCCCTATCATTAAAATGATAATCGAAGCCGTTTTGCCGCGTCACCCCGCTGCTGCTAATGTCTCACGGCCCGAGATGAAATAGAAATAGAATTGGGATCGTCCGATCGTTGTCTGTTGTTCTCCGGAGGGCCTACCAAAGTGGATCAACCAACGCTTACATTAAAATACGAGGCCGCGCATAGAAACGTGTTTAATCGGCGATGCAGGCGATGCAGCGAGGATCGGCTCATCCTGGCGTTTGAAAAGGACAGCTATATACGCAATGCGTAAGACAGAAAAAGCTAAGGATGCAGCTTTTGATATCATAATTAAGCCTGAGATGACTATGGGGGCGGCGCAGTGGAAGGCAAATAAAAAATGTTTATCTTATAAGCCTAAACAAAAATTGTATAACTCAACACGTTTGGTCATTGAATCAAGGTGTGATGGTTTTGTTATGGGTTTTAGTTATAGACACGCTTATCAGTTATACACACAACACTACACTCAGTTCAATAGGCGCTATGGTGCTTAATTCAATTTTGAGTGAAAGCGTGGTTTAATTGACGATTTGCGTGCCAGTTAATTGGTAGTAATTAAGCTTTATTTTCATCAAATTACATCTTCTAGCTTTGACATTGCGAGTCATCTGAAGTCACTCGTTAGACTCATAATTTTGTCAGAGCTTCGCCGATATGATAGGGACGTTTTCTTAAATTCTAACTTAGATTTTAAGTTCTATCTAGTTGCCGCTTGTAACCAATTTTGACTGTACTTATACTTGTGCTACAGGAGAAAGGTCATGGCATTAGCGCTGCACTAAAATAGCTTAGCGCAGGACGGATGCACACATAACCGTTAGCTCCTCTTCTGTTGTTTCAACGGATAAGCTTAACAGCTCCATGGCTTATGTCACTCATTTTGTAGAAGTGTTCTTTCTTTACACAAACATATTCCCTTAAAATATACTGAAAGTGGTGTGTTTTTGCTGTAGAACTGCATTAGGCTGCACCAAATAGCTTAACGCATAGTAGCTTAACGACGGATGCACACACACACTGTTAGCTCCCATTCTGTTGTCTCAACGGATAAGTTTATAAAGTTTGTAGTTGTGTAGAAGTTAATGTTCTTTTTCAAAGAAAATACTGAAAGGTTTTAAACCCAGACGAACTGTAGCTCTACTCTAGCTGTAGTTAAAAAAATGTATGAAGATTTGTACAGCGCCTCTAGCGGATAGTTGGGTACCTACTTAAATTCGTAATTCTAATATTTAAAACGTAACTACTGTAGTAAAGTCTTACACTTTACTGTGCAACTCATGGTAGAGGTACTGGTATGTTTTTGAAGCTGTAGGACTCTACAGGAGAGGTCGAAGGCCATGGGCATTAGGCTGCACTAAAATAGCTTCGCGCGGAGCGGATGCACGTGTGCGACACTGGCTCTGTTCCCGCGCCGTCTTTGCTGACTTTTTATTGGGGTACATGCCTGCATTCGGTATAGGGTTGCCACAAGTCCCTCATCAACAAATCTGTCAAATGGTACTATCTGATAATGACCAACTGGCCTTCAATTTTGATAGAGCCCTTCATGGAGACATTCCAATTACAAACAGTATGTTTGTATCCAGTATTTCTGTTTGCTGATACGTAGTTTGAGAGTCCTTTTTTTATTTTTTTATGTATTGTTGTGTCTTATCTATTATATTCACTTTAGTTAGACAGTACAACGACGCTTCTATTTATTTAGTCTTTATATCCTTTTATGTACATCACACTGCCAACCCTACTATCGCCGGTTCTAGAGCCCCTGCACCCGCAGATTCCGTCTACTTAATGAGTACAAAAAACACATTCAACAATTTGCTTTTGTTTAATCGATGCCCGTGAATATGTAGACGGTCTTTTTGATTAAAACACATGTCCCATGCAATTTGCTATCTAGATTACAATCTGTGTGTTGATAGCTTTGTTCATTGCTTTTCTACAGACATTCTTTTATTTCTTCAAGGATATTTTTAGCCAACCAGTTGGCAAAAAATGGGACGAATGGGTACTTAAACGAGTAAGTATAATTAATTTATTGTACACTAGGTACAATATAAGTACTCCAGTAATCCCCAATTGAGTTACGTTAGATTTCCTTATTGTTGTGATGTAAAAGTCGGTCCGTAACTGGATTATTTACACCAACTTATGTATAAACAAAGATCATATTCAAATATCGGCCTAGTATGAACATGTCTCTAGATTATCATATCTTCATATCTTGATTGCTCAATTGAAAGGGATCTACATTCCGATTCAATAATCTTACCCACAAAAACGTACCGTTGTATAGGCGCTCCTTACTCGAGCATTGTCGAAATATTTACATTCATATTGATCGTGAAATTTCCAACAATGCGATCGCCACCGGGCGGTCGGCGCGTACGCATACTGCGCCACACGTGCGCACCACAGACCTATGAATGGGGGAACAAGAATGGTCACGCTTTTGTATAGATTTTTTTCGAATGTTCATCAAACGTATAGTCATATTCGTTGAGCAGAACCGATACGGCAAATATTACTATTTATCGTGGTTAGTAAAAACAATTATACATCCATCAAATGTATTTTTTTGGTAGCTTTTTAAATAAATCGATTGTTGATATCATTACAATTCTGTAATTAGATGTGATGTTAAAGTAATAAGGACTGAATAACCGAACCAAAGCGAGACGTAACAAATAAATATCAGCCCTCGCCGAGAGAACAATACCGTGAGACTAAGATAGTACTACGTACTAGTATGTACTACATACGACCACAGAATAACAGAATGGTATAGATTCCTTTCGTTACGAATACAAGCTTTCGTTTGCTTTTTTTAAACAAGTGCATTCAGTGTAGATGGATGAGCGGCTGGATAGTGGGCGTAAGACGGAAATGGAACTCGAATAAATTGAATTGTGACTATGATTGCTTCGATATGGAAATGTAACGTGCAAGAGCTATTCAAATAGGTACATTGCTATTTCAAATTAGTTACAGCTTGTATGGCAGCGGAAGATTTGTAACTCAAACACGTTCTAAGATGAATCGTCTCGCTCGTATGAAAATATTGTTAAAAGAAATATTACAGTGGAGCTTTGGTACATTTTTGATGTGATTATCTCATGCTCAGTCAAAGAGTCGACGTTAAAAGGCGAGGGCGACATTGCACAGGGTCAGACATCGATCGTCGAGGGGCGCGGCACATGTAAGGCTGTCGGGAGAACAATTGCAAGAACTCGACACCTTGCCGATATGAAACACTCCTAGAGACGTGCTCAATAGCTCACGATCCTCGTAATCGTCTCGCCTAGAACAAATGAGGATCGTTGACAGTTTACAAAACAGCTGAGTAGGCATGTGAATATGTGATGTTTGTGTGTGGGTGCGATAGAGGGAGCGAAGATAAATTATTGTGCAAAAATTGTACTAGAATAAAACTCCTATTTTTTGGTTACTGTTTCCGTGGTCATAATAAAACAAATTAATTATTTAATATGCAAATAATTCTAACCACATTATTTCCTATAAAATAACTGCCGTTTAATTATGGTCTAAGTATAATTTAATTTTGTAAACAAAGTTCGAAAATTATGCAGCTGCAAATCCGTAGCCACGTTCACAGAGCTCATATAAAATTATATATCACCACAATGGCCAGTAATTAGCTTAATCAACGACTACGTGTTGGAAATATTATGAACTGGAGCAGAAAAATACATCTGAATTGATGCAGATGTTGGCAGAAATTGGAGTTACGAGTAAAAGTTTATTTTCCATATATTTTGGTATATTTGTAAATACATTTTATGTACTACTAAGTACCTAGAGTCTACTTTTACCCTAGAGTTATTTTCCGCAGAGAGTTTATGTTCGTTCGTAGATTTTAACGTGAGTAAACGAAAGCTTTAGATACGTTTCCTTCGTGGATCTTTTGTTAAGATCTTAATTTTGGGTTTCGTGAGCCATAAAACACAGGAAAGTCGGAATTTCCTTAAGTGAATGAACATTAGGGCTCCTAAAGGAAGTGCGAGGATCAATTTACGGCTATTAGTTCATAAAGTGACAAAATTAGTCATAGCTTGACGAATTTAACTAGTTCAAGGTTATACATAGTTTTACGTTAACGTACATTTTTAATGCTTTTTAAAGGAACCATTCAAAACAGTAATGAGCAGTTGGAAATAATATCGATGTTAATGTTGATTTAATGCCAGCGTTTTTCTTATTGTTCTGAGCAACAGTGCTCCGGAAGGAAGTGTGCGCTCGATTACCGGTGGAACGCACACAGTGTGGTCAGATGTAAACAGGCCACGACGATCGATATAACTGTTTGTACACCTTGTACTTGTGATTCTAGACACTGATTGCAAATCCAATTTGCTTTATGCGAATGTAAATTGAATTCTAGTGATAAACATGACGATTTCATACGTAAACATCAGAAATGCTCCTAATTTGTGATGTTTGTATGAAGTCGTATCAAATTGTTTTATAAATGTTTGTGCTATGATTTATGACTCGTATTGTATGAAATAAATGTGAGCGTGGCTGGGTATGCAAGTAGAGGAAGGCCGAAAAAAAAGTGGTTGGATTGTGTGAAAGAGGATATGAATGTGAAAGGAGTGGACTCTGATTTGACGAATGATAGGAGTGAGTGGAAGAAAAAGACATGTTGTGCCGACCCCACTTAACGTGGGATAAGGGCAGGGGAATGATGATTGTATGAAATAAATCTAAGACTTAACAAAGTTCTCATAAATCAGTATTAATTTGTGCAAATTAATTAGGTAGGTATTTGAAACTCAGATGTCAAGAAGTTTTTAGTTCCGCAAGTTAATATAATATTATTTTAGGAAATTTTGGCCAAAAGTCTATTGTTCAACAAGGCAAGGTATTTTTCATCCAGTTGAATGTCCAGTTGAAATACCAGTTCCCTAGTTCTCACAATAGCATGTCGTGACCGCTTCTATGATCTCTGACTATGATAACTCCTCACTCAGCACTTACTTCAAAACACAAGCTTACATCGTGAGAGTACTTAATTGTAAATTGTGACTGAGATGATCATTCAGATCTCAACTCACTCACACGATGCCACGCTATGTTTGTATAAGCGTATCTTCTATCTCCATAGTAATAACGATATTATCAATGCAAGCGGTATTGTGAAGACAACAATATAGTATGACAAAGGCTTCGTTAGTTGCATACATCTTAACTGTTTCACACCTTGAGTAATCCACCTGTATTGGACGTGCACCTGTGTATGCTATCTTCATGTTTATGAATGAGGAAATTATCTTCCGCTCCTCCTCCGGCTTAGTTTACAGTTGTTTTGCTTACGGGGATTACAAATATTAAAATACAATACCAACAGTAAGATAATCTAAGCTTATTTTCAAAAAGATTCGTAGTATTGGTGTCCAATCTACACAATGTTGGTGAAAATGAAAATGTGCTTCATCAAAAATGAACACAAAAGCCAAGGGAAACGAGCTTCGCATCTACATGTAAATTACTTATTAACGATTGACGAATGTTCTTCGTTTTCATGCGTTCAGCTTTTGGCGAATAAGTCACTCGGGAAACTCACTTTAATTAAATTAAATTTTACTGAATAAAGTTAAGCGTACCAACATCCGAAAATAATTACTTGCGTGTCATCTAGTTGGAAGGCAAGTTTTAAACAAGGATCGTGTGGAGAGTTAAGAGGGTAGAACCTTCCAAATACAAGTACAGTAGAACCTCGTTAATACGATCACGTTTAATACGATTTCTCGCATAATACGCCAATTTACGCCAGTCCCTGCAACTTGAGACATATTTTCATACATTTCTTAACGCTTAATACGATTCGTCATCCCGTTTAATACGCCCGAGCCGAGCCGTCGGTCACTAGCAGAGCGCTCTAACGCGAGCCTCAGAAAGCCCTCCGCCCGTGTTGGAAGAAGAAGAAGAAGAACCCGAGATACTGCAGGATTTTCCTGGATATTTTGGCACCGTATGACATTCTATCATTTTCATACGGTGATCTTATTGAGAATGTGAATAACACACAAAATGAGGCATAAAATCAGTGATAATGATGATGATGAAGATGAGTCAACTCCGGTTTTGTCAAACGTCCAGGAATTATCAGCTGTTAATGATTTAAGATGCTATGTAGCGTCTTTGGATCAAAGCAAAATTAATTTAATTAAATATTATTACGGACTGCAAAAGTTAAATTACTTATGTTGAAAATGTTTTAATTACTAACGCATCAAAATCTTTTTGTCAAACTAAAATAAGCGATTATTTTAAATGACGTAATTATAATTACACTACGTATTAAATGTAATTTATAAATGTATAATGTAACCTACATATTACAATAAAACATAATACAGAACAATATGTATGTAGACTATGTAGAACGTTTTATTTTTTCTATCCCGCATAATACGCTTTCACGCTTAAGACGCGTTTTTGGTAGGGTCCCTGAGAAATCGTCTTAAGCGGGTTTTACTGTAAATATTAACACACGGAAGTGTTATACACATTATATGTTGACCTATAGAAGACTATAAAGACTTTGTAGTCTTCTATAGATCTCTCTTACTTAGTTACTTTTATGAATTAGTAATGATTCTAAGAAGTTTGAGCACACTTCTACATGACACACATATACCTATTGTAATCATTGAAGATTGATATTTGATTTGATTTTGATGACAATTAATAAACTGAAAGATAGACTAAACAATCATCCTAAGCATAATATCCAGTCACACACATTCGTAAGTTCGATAATAGATTAACTGGAAGATTTGATACAAAATGTCTCGTTGGATTACGCTTGGTGTATTCTTTTATTGGTCGATTGGCCGCGTGAATTGCGTTGGCAAACTCTTTACTTTCCTCCATCTTTTCTCGGAGTAAGATGAGCATTTTCTATTTCGTATGTAAATTCTTGTGTGTAGTATGCAGATTGTCACCTATATTTGTACTAGTACTGTCGAGACTAAAGCGTGCGCACAATGAAAATTACGACGGCATTTTTTAGAATGACCTAAATATAAATTGACTGATGCCCCAATTTAGCTATTTGAATATTTTCATGTCACACTTTCCGTTTAATATTTCAGCAGTGGTGGTCTGTGAATCATAATAATAAGTAAAATTTGCCTCTATAATTTCGTAAAAAGTATAAGTACTGAAATCAATTGAAAATTGTATTGCTTAGTAATTGTTCAAGTATTTTCGGTATACATATTTGTTTAGTTTTGTATATATCATGCCAGTTTATTTAAACTAAATTAAATTTAAAACAGAACATATTTCTATAGCTATTGATTAAGATAGTAATAAGCCCTCCTTGCAATTTCTTGTCTTTAATGCCTGATGAACATAGCGCAGACTTAACCCAAAAGCTTTTGGGAAAAAATTAACACCTCTTCCTGACATTTCACATGATAATAAAACATACACGGGAATGACGCCTGGCGTTAATATAGCGGTTTTAGATATAAACGATGACGTTGCGTCTCGGCGGTCTCGGGGTTTCACATTTTTTCTTCGATATTATCTCAAATATTTGCTATTTTGCATTATTGTATACGATATTTTTAAAACGGTAATTATTGATTTTTAAAACATCTGCACACATCTGTCGCATGCCCGATGATTTATGGGCTAAGAAAACCACAGAGTGGATCCCTCGACATTCAAAGCGAAGACGTGGAAGACCCAGGATGAGATGGCGGGACGAGCTGGACTCGCATCTAAGCACGTGGCCTGTAATTGCATTAGATCGCAAAGAGTGGAAGGAGGGAAGGGAGGCCTTTGCCCTGCAGTGGGACGATAATGGCTGAATAATAAAATAAAATAAAACATCTGCGTTGATCTGTGGCACATTTGAGTATTCTCTCAATTTTGATTCTGATGAATGTTGGAGAAATATCGACCGACTGATACATTTCCGATCGACCGATCACTATCTTTCGATCGAATCTAAACAAATTGGACCATCCGTGAGCACCCGTGCGCGCGTGAATGCGTAGGAAAAATACCAATGGGATATATAAACATAGTGCGGGAGATTCGTGTCAACGGCCGCGGCATTGTGCCCTGCCCCGCACCCTTACACCCTAACCGCCCTCCACGCTACGGGGTAGCGATTTCTAGGGTGGCTTGGCCGGCTTCAATTTCTCCCGCACCGATAAGATTCTAAGCCGTAGAGACACATCGACGTTAATATATTTTACCACGCACCGTCATTACTTAAATGGCAATTTAGTTGATAGAACTTCTATGATATGACAGGTTTTTTTAGACGTCTAACTATACGTAGGTAGACAATGTTTGCGTTTCATTTTCAATATCAAGTCAACCCGTTGTCTACATGAGCTTGCTTGATCTTTGTTGTTTTATTTGGCTCTCTCGCTTATTTTGAACTTTTGGTGAATTCAAATTTGTTTCTTGCTCTGAAAACTTAAAGCTTTTTTTAAAATTAAATTGACTATGTTTCCTTTTAAGCCAGAACAGTGACGAGGTCATAGTGAACTTTATATTAGTAAATATAATATGTAATAGAACCATGTAAGTACCTAAGTATATGTTCTATCTGACTGAGAGTCCTTGATCGTGACGCGAATGCGAACATGTGTACCACTGGCCGGAGGCTGGGCTCTGTGTCACGTTGATCTTTAGCTCTGATCTCCGTGATTGTCTGCTTACATTATTCATACTATGGCATTTTTGCTGATACGGGATATATTTCACCACGTGCATACAAAAAAATGAGGATAATGTAATATTAGGGTTTATAGTTACAATTTTTTCTTTATTATGCTTTATGTAACTGTACCTACTACTCTTTGGCTAACTTCTTTAAAATGTATATCGTACGTAAATTCGCATTATTGCATATTATCATACTTAGTGGAGCCTCTTTATATTAATTCTGAAAGAGGACATAGAAAACAAGATTCATTGATATCTTCCCCCGCAGTAACCGAAAACATGGAAGAAAGTTATCGAGGGGTCTTGATGTGATATATTGGAGTCTTCCTAAGAATTACTGCGGCCATATAAGTTGTAGATCTCATAAACGAATGGGCAAAGCTCTCGACGAAAATCTATCCATAAGGTCTAATAAATACTTAATACAAATATACTTTTGCTAGTCCGGTATTACGGTACTCCCAAAAGTAATGATTTTTCTTCAAATACTATCCGAAATAATCCTTTTGCTGATGTGCATCGCTATTGCCGAACTTAGTGATATGGTAGTTCAGCGAACTCATATATTATACAACCAATAGGCACCCAATTTATATAAAATTTTCTTAGTTTAACTTATGCCAGACAGCTGATCGAATGATAATTAATCGGCACACACTTTCATGAACATACAAGTCATAAGGTCAAGAGAAATGTGTTTTTGTTTTTGCTTATTGAACTCCATAAATGCGCTCTAGACGGTCGAACGGAACCTAATTTAAAGCAAGAATAAGTAGAGTCCTTCGTGTGAACGACATGAATAGACGATGAGGGCGAGGGCCACGGGCTTTTAAAATATTGCAGATTATAATATTCATTCGACCAATTATGTGGGCTATAAAGTACCGCTTTCGCTCAAGAGAAAATGGATGAAAATTCGACTTTGAAAATGGCGGTAACATTAATTCGCTTAGCAAACAGTTTCTAAACGACAATTAAATTAAAACTAACCAGCCCTATCGTCGCTTTGCATTATCAATTTAACTTTAGCAGACATCACGCTTCGTTAATCCCGTCATAAAATTTCAACAATAGAAACGATATGAAACGACGGTTTCGCGTTCTAAAAATGAGTTATAGTTCTGATTCCGCAATGCAGTGCATGGGGTAGTATGGTTAAAGCATAGCCACAGATAGTACAATAGCTAGTTGGTGCAAAGTTAGAAGGGGGAAGTAGGAATACCGCGGCGGTAAAAGGATATGGGTGTGCGTTGCGTGCCTCGTTTGCAGCTTGTAACAGCTCCTATTTATGCTGTGTTTGTTTATTCACTAAAGACGAAGCTACCTTCATTTGTTATGTTTGGTAGCTTTAGTTAGACAAGACACATTTGGTTTAGTAACTATTTATCTTGAATTGACTCTATTGATTCTAAGGGCGGATGTAGTAATCAATGCAAGCTGTGAGGATGAAGCCATTGTCGCTAGTGATTGTTCTCCACATTCAATAATGGTCGTGTTGTAAGAATCAAAACAAGGCCAAACAAATCGTTGATTCAATTCCTCCATACATATCTTTATTTACTTGAAATATTTGTTTGTTTCGGCGACAGGCATCTTTATCAGTTGGGCCGATGGAATTCGCACTTTCCTCCTTCAAGATACATAAACCCGTGTCATCTTTAAGAAATATTGGTCAACAAACAAGTTCACATCATCGTAATGGATGGATTCTGAGTAGGGTTCCAAGTTGTTAAGATTTAGCAGGACATAGCATCTCTATCTTTAAAACATAACGTTTAACGTAACGTTTACCGTTTTACTGTTTATTTCAATCAAAACAAATTATACAGTTAATATTTTTTTATAATCCAAACTGCTACATTTGTCCGTTGATAAAAGGACTGTATATAAATCGGCCATTTTGTTATTTGTATACTCAACTTTTAACCTCCAAAGCTTCTCTACCAAATATGTATATAATATCTTGTATCCCGGGTAGACTGGCGGATGTCGCCGATTTGGACGACGCTTGACACAGCCACGGATTGATTGTTCTCAATGCTAAAATCAATAAGGGTTTTATTATTGGCGGGCGCGACCCTCGTATTGTTATCCGGTCGATCTTCGACTGTTTTCATGAGCTACGGTCACATTATTACAGGTTTATTTGACAAATCCACTTCGTTATTCTACCTCGAATTATTAGGTACTTTATTTGTTTTTCTGTTCTACAGATCGAATGCAGATTGTTATGAATTTTGTTGCTATTCTTTATTAGCTTGTAGCTGGGTCTTTTCTAATTCATGCACCTAACCTATCTAGAGGTATAATTACGGTTTGCATAATACGTACCTACTGTACTTCTGGACTGGTGATTTTAATAGTGCACACTCTTTATTGGTT
Source organism: Ecliptopera silaceata (assembly GCA_932527185.1). Lineage (NCBI taxonomy): Eukaryota > Metazoa > Arthropoda > Insecta > Lepidoptera > Geometridae > Ecliptopera > Ecliptopera silaceata. The sequence goes on from OW052192.1 coordinate 7,301,021, forward strand.
CGAATTAGTTCGATAACAAACTTCACTCTAATTCTTGATTTCACGTATCTAGGTTACGAGTTGAGTACTCACGCTTATTTGTTCCTCTTCTATTTATCCTCAATCATTCGTTACCCAAACTATAATTTGTTCTCTATTTCAGATACTATATATTTCATATATTTAGTTATGTATTTTTAGGTAGATATAACCTAAAAATACATAACTAAATATATAACAACTAAATACATAACCTACATTCTAGAGTACACAAATTGTCACACCAATACAATAGATGAGCACATGAACCGCTTAAATGTTTGGATACTCCACGGTTAATGGCACACTCAAAATTGCTGTAGCTGTTCATAGCAAAATGTTTTCATAAAACGCAATTAAGGGGGTCAGAAGCAGCTTAAATTTTTGGATCGTAAATAATATTTAACAGAGACTATTAACATTTGGCTAATACCGGAATGAGGTGCGGTAAGCTTGTTTGCGGTGCAAAGTGTAGAAGTTTTGATTAGATATTGTTACCTGCTGATTAGTTTAACCCGTTTGCGCGAATTTCTGCTACAAATAAGTATTCCTTGACATTTCACAAAACGCCGTCTAGTCCGACTAAACAATGCTTGTACCATGATACCTAACATTAATGTTTATCACCACACAAATTTTGTTTATTTTATAATTTTTGAAATGAAACCAACAGTCTAAGCTAATGCCAACTAGATGCTTATCAGTACAACTATCAGTAGAGTTACATTTATTATGTGAATAAACTTTTTAGACTTACTTCACCTAGTCTAAAAATGGATTTTTGCTCTTTAGTGGAATAACGTAGGCTGTAAAACGGAATCCTTTGAATAGAAAACCTAAAATATCTATGTGCAATAGCAGCGTTTTATAAAACAATGACAGATCTGAATTCTGCATGCGAGACAATCAGGCCGGCCCGGCTAGACTGGCTTAGTTCGTTTGAATGCCCCCGATTTTTGCTATTCGAACAGCTCTTGGACATATTTCCAAAGCGACGTTCGAATTTTTCGATACAGTAAAAAATACATTTTTTAATTCCCAATGTTACTGATTTTACGGTGTTTAAGCGGATTAATAATGGAAAAATGTACGAATTCTATCATTCTCGGTCAAGGAAAAACGGAAATGAGAAAAAATGAGAAGCAGTTTTATTTTTTTAGAGAAAATGTTTTTTTATAGAGCTGGTTGTGAAGGTAACGAATTCCTAGAAACACTTTAAAACTACGCGATAAATACTTGTATTTTAAAATGAGTGTATAATTTCACAAAATTACTGACTGTAAAACAATTTGAAGCCCTGACACGATTCTATGGAATTGTGACAAAGCATGCAACTTATAATAAGGTACTTCTGAAACTGGGTTTGCTTGCGATAACGTAGCTTCCATAGCTTTACGCCGCTGTAAACTTCGAGAGTATACCTATCCTAAAGTAAATTGTAATTTCTAATTTGTTCAACCTATCTTCGTACTTTGTAGATGCCTGGTAACTGCTGAAATATCGACACTCCTTTTCCATATTACAACATTTAACCAATTTTGTGATGTAAAGTAAACTTTGTCTATAATTGCTTTGCTCCTTTGAGCAACGCACTACATCTAGTACTCTGAGACGTACAGGTGTCTCATGAATCTACAATTAGGTACAATAACGGATAGAACCAATGATTTTGATATTAATAATAATAAATACTTTTCTCAATCTCCCGTTCTTGGATATATAATACTCAATATTGTTCTATAACGCTTTACGTTGTCATAAAAGAATGTACGGATAACTCCCTCGTATTTTTTATAGTGTTGCTTCATGTGAGATTTATTGTTATTTCTATTTTAACGATATTAAAATTAAAAGCTTTTATAGGTACGTTGTCGGAAGCCCGTAAGTACTACCGGTAGGTGTTAACCGTGTTGGGTAGTGTAAATACCTGCATCGGAGCGGAGTTTTCAATTATTAATTAGTTCGTATGTTAGCTTGAATGTTACGATACAGCCTGGTAATAAAGCAGGATTCTATGTTCCTCTGGATCTGAGTTTATTACCTACGCTTTGTCGTCGCCTGCTGCGATGTGCCTATGTAAAATGCTTTCCAAGTAAATTGCTTTTCGTCTTCTCGCTAAAGTGGGCGAGAATGCACTCTTTATTTTGATGTCTTTATTTTACCGTCTTATTATTACGAAAAGATTGTGAAAGAACATTTTGCTTTCGTTGCGGGTCTATCTTGGAGTGATTGTGTGGAGGGTGAAGTGTATGTAAATGGGGAGTGATTTTTCAATGGAAGAAAAGTTTTGAAATGTTGGAATCGCGTCCCCTGACGCGCGGCGTCGTCGCTGCCAAGCATTCTCTCTCAAACGCCCTTTTCAGATGAAACTGTCGTTGTAAGGAGTTGTACAATATCTATACATGCAGCTAAAGAATACACTATAGCTAGTAAATACAATACACGCTTGTCTGCGAAACTCTAATCGAAATGCCCTTCTTCGTCGCCGTATAAATTGGAGGCTTACCAATCATAAGAATGCGGTAATGCTGCCAATTAATGCTTAATAGATATTGAGTGGTTATTTTAATACCCAGTTAGAAAATATAGGAGTTAATTGACAATAGTGAATTGGTAAAACGTTTCTATAGGCTCAATCCTATCTTCCAACCATGGAAGATAGGAATGAGTCGATTGAGCGTTACCTAACCATGATATAACAGCGTCAACTTTGTGTAATATAATAAGTTTGGTCCCGAGCTTGCGAGTGCAGGCTACCGGGCGTGCTCAGAGGCCAACTGATGAGTTTAAGAAGTTCCACTGGCCTCGTATGTTTTGCTTAAGTTGCGGGCGTGTTCTGAACATTAAATGATAGGTTTGACGTTGCCAACTTCTCTCTCAATATTATGATCGACTAAGCTTGAGTTACTGTAGGCTGTTCTGGATCTAGTTAGACTAGTTTGCCAAACTATTCGTATTTTCTTTGTCAATAATAATAAATAAATAATTCTGGACAATCCACACAACAATACAAGTTTTCTTTTTATAAAAAAAAAAGAAAAAGACATGCTCGTTAAAATCATATACAGACATATTATATTATACCAATTTACACCAGACATAAACGATGACCTAGGTAAGGTAGTATGCAGCTACTAAAGCTAATAACCAATTATAGAATGTAATTCTATAATAAGTACACTGACCTAAAGTAGACCCAATCTTGGACAAACTGAAACTAAATTACATTGTAGCAAATTGGTTTTCAAGATATCGGATCAAATTTTTATTATTTTAAAGTATCGTAGCGTTTGGTCGAGGGAGCGAGGCCGCGACTCGAGACGAAAATATCGATTTCGGCGCAGCGCGCGGCAAACTTTTGCATTTCGTTTCCTAGCCAGACAAATTGCTTATCTTGAACTTATTATTTGCAAAGTTTTTGTAAATAAAAAGTAGTTTTTCATAGTTAAGCTCAAGAACTTCGTCTTTTTAATCCATGTCTAGTTAATTTTTTCGTCCAAGTGTTCAGAAATTCCAGGTAAAAGTTACGCATTAGATATTAAAAAGTATAGATTCTTTTTTCTGTTATAAGGAGATGCTAGTTAATGTAGCTGTTGTGAGTTGATCCTAATTAGTTGTGTATGTTACACTATTATTTGTTGTGTCTAAGGTGTCGTAGTTTGAGACAGCGTTGATTTTTCATCAGCATATTTCTTTTTCGCATTTTATTTATTTTTTTATTTCCAAAGAAGACAAACATTCTTATGTAGGCTATATCTAATCTAAAATTATAACTATGGACCACTTAGGTATACGTATCATCGTCATCTTTAAACCATTAGCCAACTACCAAAATGAGTTAGTTGGAAGCTCTATCTTATACACGTTTTCAATTTTATTGGCATGTTCGTTTTTTCGAAGTTCTGCAATTCGTCTAGTGGACACCGTTTGGTACATTCCTGTCGCCGAATTCCTGTCGAATCCATCGTCTCTACATGTTACGGTAGCGTTGGTATTTCGAGACATAGTGTGATGTCTATACATTTATTATTATTGTTCAGTGTTATTTGTTAGTAATACTGATAAATGACTTACAATAAAAATATATTGATTATTCCATTACCAAATAGAATTTCATATATAATATGCTTTGCTTAGTTTTGGACTAGATTAGGAGAGCGTAGTGATAAGATCTTGATAAAACTGGTCAAATGAAGTTTGGTGTCCACGAGCGGTAAATATCGTTTTATTTGGCGATTATATTATATTTGAGCAATGTCAATGGTTGGGATACTTACCTTTACTTATTAGTTTACCTTCATATAAAGTACAGGGATAGCAGAACTTACCAAGTACGTTGAACTAATCGATACACCTCAGATTAAGTAGGTACATCGACTTTTGTTTAGTTGTAATATTCCCAAATGGAATTCGATTTGATCGAATGAGCGTATACATTAGATGAGTGTTTGTAGTTTGGTACGATGTGTACAGAATAAACGCATTGTTGCTGTACACTCGTAGGTAATCGTAAAATGTACACAGGTAATATGATACAGCTTGTATGATATGTAATTAAAAACAGCTCAACTAGGTAAACTTAAAAAGAAATCAATTGACGATTAAAAAAAATAATCATTTTTTTAGTAAGTAAATGAGCAAAGATTTGAAAGTTGTTTGATTATTGTTATTAGGTGGCATAAAAAATAAATTAGATTCTATAAGCTGATTGCCATTTTATTAATTTCTGAAAGCAAAAGTTTCAAAGAATCTTGTTAGAAAAAAATGGTAGCACTCCGGGAGTGCCGGCAGAAGTGAAAACTTCAATATTAACATTGTGTTTTCACTTTTAAGTTTTCACTTCAAAAATATAACCACAGTCGTCATAATGACAATGACAATCACAATGACACAGACACATTCGCGCAAGCGCGAATGTGTTTTCACTTTTAAGTTTTCACTTCAAAAATATAACCACAGTCGTCATAATGACAATGACAATCACAATGACACAGACACATTCGCGCAAGCGCGAATGTGTCTGTGTCATTGTGATTGTGTCATGACGAAGACACACTGACACAGACACATTCACGCAAGCGCGAATGTGTCTGTGTCAGTGTGATTGTGTCATGTCGACACAACGACAATGACAATGACAATGACACATTCGCGCAAGCGCGAATGTGTCTGTGTTTTCACTTTTAAGTTTTCACTTCAAAAATATAACCACAGTCGTCATAATGACAATGACAATGTGACACAACGACGAAGACAACGAAGACTGTGAGAAGATTGTGTCATGTCGACACAACGACAATGACAATCACAATGACACAGACACATTCGCGCAAGCGCGAATGTGTCTGTGTCATTGTGATTGTGTCATGTCATTGACATTGACACAACGACGAAGACAACGAATGATGAACGTCACGTTCGATGAACGTCACGAGTCACGTGACCCTGACTGAGTTTTCACTTCAATAAGATGGAAGCGATACAGTTAAATACAAGTTAGGCGAAACGATTCGTACGATATAATAGCGTCTATCTGGTTATGCGCGCGCGGCGAGCGATACGTGTTTCCCGTGCGAGGGTGCTCAGAGCGTCTGTCGGCTGCCGGCGCGCGAGTGCCGCTCCTCGGTCCTCCGCCCCCGCGCTCCGCACCGCACCGCGTGTTGGCAGCGCCTTGTACTCGCCTTGTACGATGTCGCCACAACACTATTTAATTGTTTGAGTCATACGTCGCGTGACCGCAAGTGTGTTCTTTTGTCGTCTCTTGTTTTACGAGCAATGTATAAAAATTAAATAAGATCTTACGCTTTTTCGACGTCACGTGACCCTGACGCGAGTTTGAAAGTTTTTACCCACCCAGCGCCGCTAAAGAAGTTTTCACTTCAAAACGTGCCGCTTAGAAACTTTGTGATCCGTGGGATTTATATGTACCTAAATGTACGGATCTTGAACTGAAGTTGAAGTATCACAACTTTATGAATTTAGTTTTGTTGCCACATCTCATAAGATGCAGCTTAGAGAGCTTAAAAGTGTCCGCGAGTTATGCGGAATCGCCCGCGACTCAAGAAGCGTACGAATCGAATTGAATTCTTTGAACAAAATACTATGAAACCTCGTTTCGCTCACAAATCTGCACCGAACGAATCGACCGAGCCGAGCGTATCAACCGCATTTATCAAGCGAAAGAATCGACCGTTCCGCGCTGAGCCACGATCATTACGTATGTCCATACAGAAAATTTTAGTTCATATAATGCGACCACAACGGTGCGACGACGACGTTTCATTTACTATTTAGGTATCTGTTTGGAGAGAGAATCTCTGGTCCATCAATACCATTCTACCCAATTCTGGCTTGATTCTGGCCCAATTTTATTTATAAAATCTGTCCCAGGATACTAAATAAGCAAATCAACTAAATTACATTCCTAGGTTTATTTTGATTCAGCTCTAATGGTTAGCGGATGCCCTGATTCAGCTGTTCATTATGGACTGTGCCTAAAGTCATTTCATTTCATTTCATTTATTTCGCCATAACTATCACAATAAATGTCATACAAGGCATGTCAAATTTTATACAGTTCATTTAGTAATAACTATAATCGATTATACATATTCCAAAAAATTATCAGTAAAATAGTAGTGCGTGGTTCCATAACAAATATATACTAAATAATTTAAATAAAAAAATAAAAAAATAGGTGCATGTCAAGATTATTTTACATCAAAAGAAGATTCCAGCAATGTCAAATTCATAAATTCATTTACACAATAAAAAGGATTGAATTCAAAAAAACCTTTGATTTTCTTTTTAAACTCTGAAATACTTTCTAGGTTCGTTATTTTAGTAGGCAACTTATTGTACATTTTTAGCTTAATATAATCACCCTGTTTTTGCACTTTAGTTAATCTTATTCTAGGATTGTACAATTTATTCTTGTTTCTTAGATTATATTTATGCGTGTCTTCTTTTTTTAAGTATTGGTCTTTGTTTTGGTGAATTTCTAACAAACTCTTGTATATAAAAAGTGATATCACAGTCATTATTTTATTACATACAAAATATTTTCTAACTGACACTTTACATTTGAGTCCGAAAATAATCCTAATCGCTCTCTTTTGACACAAAAGTACCTCGCTTACGGTCGAACTGTTTCCCCAGACAGTTATTGCGTAGCTGATAATGGAATGTACATAAGCGTAATACACTGAAATGAGTGATTTTATGTCAATCAACGGTTTTAGTTTTAATAAAGCGTAGTTAGCACTAGCTAGTCTCTTACATGTTTTTTCAATATGGGGTACATGAGAAATCGTTCGGTCAATCATGTAACCTAAGAATGCATGGTCCGTATTATTAGGCGCGTCTTTTGTTAATCGAGTTTGATACTTGAGAACTACACTTTTATCTGCGTTTAAGATTATTCCATTTGCTTCAAACCAGTCATTCAGTAGCATCATGGATTTTTCAATTTTTTTATCTAGCTTAACATCGGTTTTATCTTTGACACCTAAGTGAGTATCATCTGCAAATAAGTTTACGAAAGCCCAGTCTGGAACACAGCTCGCCAAGTCGTTTACGTAAATAAGGAAGAGAATTGGGCCCAATATTGATCCTTGCGGTACCCCTATATCAATGACGCCGCATTTAGATTTTTTGCCATTTACTGTCACGATTTGCGATCTGTTTGTTAGGTACGATGTCATTAATTTTAGTTCATTACCATCAAAACCATAGTATTTTAGTTTTTCTAGTAGAATGTCATGTCTTATGCAGTCAAATGCCTTGGACAGATCGCAAAAAATACTGGCACATTTCTGCGATTCATCCAGAGCTCGTAATACGTAATAAACTACATTCCTGATTGCCATTTCAGTAGATTTATTTTGGCGGAAGCCGTATTGTGCTGTAGAAAAAATGTTGAAATTCTCAAAGTAATCTATTATTTTCTTTTTGATAATAATTTCATACAGTTTTGATAATGTGGGCAGAATGCAGATAGGTCTATAATTATTAAGTTCCTGGCAACTGCCTTTTTTATATACTGGAATTACCCTTCCTGTCTTAAGAACATTTGGGAATACGCCTTCTATGATGCAATCATTTATTACATCACATACTAACATCAGGAGTTTATCATTTTTTAATATTAATTCTTTAACAACTTTACTGTTCATGTCGTAGCAGTCTGGAGATTTTTTATTTTTCATATTTTTTACTATTTTTCGAAATTCTTTATAATTAATTGTGCTGAATTTAATATTGATTGGTGGTTTTTTTATATTATTCAAATAATTTAGTGATTTATTTACATTAATATTGGTATTTTTAGTAAGGTTTCTCGCTATATTAAGAAAGAAGTTATTAAAATTGTCGGCAATCATTTGAGAGTCTTTTATTTGTTCTTTTTTGTCATTAAGTATTTGTTCTATATTATTTTTGTTTTGTGTTCGATGTATTTTAGTTTGTTCATTTATAATTTTCCACGCTTCTTTTATTTTATTTTCTGAACGTTTTATTCTCGTTGAGAACTGTATTTTTTTGTCCATGGTTGTGTTAAAAATAGAGACGACCGGACATTGAACTGGTGCCGTTTGGTCCGGACATCGCAGTAATGAAAGTGTCCCATCGCGTTCAGTTCGAATTTTCGCGACTTAACCAATTTCCCGCTACTGCGAATTTCGAGCCCCATCGAGTTATTTATGATTTGAGATGTCTCTTGCAGCATTTTAGATTAATTGAATCATGCTTCAGCTATTCCACGGAGATATAGCTGATATTGAGTGGTCGCTAATGCGTGCTGACGTTTTAATAGGGATAAAATAACTTTTCGACCCAAGAGCTAGGACATTCAAGAGCTTGTGATATTCTCAAAATATCCTTATTATTGGATAAGGATATCATCCGACCAACCGTTACATTTTCTGCTTTTTGCTGTTTTTTTCAAGAACTGATATTGAAGACTTCATTGGTAGAAATTCTGTAATTTCATTTATCCTAACCTAATTAAACTGTCTTTGTCCTTAAGTTAATGAGAAAGAGAGAGAGGGAAAGAGAGAGCAAGAATGTAGAAAAATGCAGAAATAGAATAGGGGTCACTGTCAGTTTGCTAGGTTTCAAACAACAGGATGTAAAAGGTGCATTCTTGTATTATAATATACCTTGTCCTATAAAATTACATATGTCCCATTTGCGTACCAATAGCTTGTTTAAACCAATTATTTAGCCAATTACTACAGAATTAGCGCTGTACACTGAAGTCCCAGAGTCCATGATATTTGTATGTGGAATGTTTCACTCCTAGTTTTTGTGTGAAGTTTTAAAACTAGAAATGCACATAAAAAAATCAGAAGATTTTATTAATTAATACTAAAATATGATAAGCATTTAGTTAAGGTGTTTTAATTAACTCTCAGATTGAAAAGTAAGAAGTTTTATTCAGACGAAATTGCTTTTAAATGGTATTCGTTCACAAAATGTAATTTTATCTATTTCAAGTTTCCAAATCAGTTCATCCAAAAGCGTCTTACAAAAAACTGCTATATTCATAGAATTCCTTAGTTTTTGCGGACTGGTGTTGGTGTTGTTATTAATTATTTGTTAATTATTAATAGTTAACTTCCTTTAAGTACGATAATCTGTAAGGTATTTTTTTCTATTGTTCATTGTTTAATGACGTTGCCTGAAACAAAATTGTTTACAGAGTTCAAATTAGTTTTGTATGTCATTGTAATTATTGAGTCCACTGCACTAGAGTCGAAAGTTCTGACAGAAACTGCTTCATACATTTGAAAACCGATTTGCTTGACATAAATATTTATGTTTCCATAATAAAAATTGAGCGTTCAAAGAAAACTAGCTACCTACATAGTACATAGACCGGTATTGCGGGAGCAAGCGACGCGGCGCTATATCATTAGTTGGCACGTGCCGGCAGGTGCTTATAATGTCCAGTAGTTCATCGTCATTCATAGCGCACTTCACGGAGCATGCTCTTTCACAGCGTACTCTCTGAACTTATGTTCTGTTGGTACTTTTAACAAAAGATCCGACTAAAGGAATATGCTTAGAACGAGTGGCTTTTTATATTTGAGTAAGTAATGGATCAAGCATATGGCTCATCTATGTACGGACGTGCCTGTGAGTGTTAGTCTCATATACCTGGACTTGCCGTCACATATAGCCTATAAAACAACACTGCTTAGCGGGGTACGGTGGTAGTAGGTACATCTCGTTAAACGGTTAGATTTGACTATAACAGTACTTACAAATTCATTGAAGTTGTGTCTTGTATGGCAATACACTGCGTCAAATCACTCTGAGACGTTCGTCATGACCTCATGACCACCCCCCCTGGATCCGCCGATGGTCACTACTTCTTTTACTAGAGAGACAAGATTTTAAAAGTTCCCCATCAATCTGCTCATCTCGTTCCCGCCACCTCACATCCACTACTGTTTACGATAGCTCATCTCGAAGTAATGCGCTCTTTGTTACGTGATCCCGCAATCCGCGATGTACTTCAATAAACATTCTCCAAGGGATACTCTTTGTTTATGCCACAGTATACAGCACACTACAGTTTGCGGCTGTTGATGAGACACGCAAAGATCGCACCGAACATTCGTGTATGATGTATTAGATTAACACTGCTGGCACTTGGTCTGTCACTACGTCAAATCGCGAAGAGTGGAAGGAGGGCAGTCTTCTTGCAGTGGGACGATAATGGGAAGAACGCGGTATACATTCGTAGTTTCATCAAAAAATTGTATTGTATGACTTGCACTTGACTGTTTTTTTTTCAGGCATGACATTTATATGTAGGTTAGGTATACATTTTTATTGTAACCTTACACAACGATTCAGTTCAAACACCTTTCATTACAAAACGATGACGCGGGTCGCTGTTATCCGGACACACGTAAATAAATATCATCATACTCAATAATCTTCCTTCTCTCGTTCGTCTGTTGATATTTCTGGATAAAAATATTAGCGGAATGTATCCGATAGCGTGGGTTTTTGTGTTGGAAGTGCCGCTCCTACATCCGGGAGCTGTCGCGTGCGTGCTCGCGCTTGACCATTGTACGAATTGTTTTGTATTCGTCTGGTACCTGATGTCATAGCGTGAACATACGCTTTGTATTCATGTTTACACTGTCATTCATTTTTAATTTAGGCTTAAGTCCTGAGTTTTATTTTAAATTTTGTACTTGACCGTATTTTTTGATGGGTCTGAAACAAGTAGGTAGGTATTTGTGTATACGAGTATACAGATTGTATGCCTGTCTGTTCGTTTGTTTGTCTGTCACCAGGCTGTATCTCATGATAAAAAGAGTGGGCATTTTGCAGATGATGTATTTCTGTTACTGATATCGTACAAACATATACTAAAAAACTGAATAAAATAAATGTAAGTATAAAAGAGCTCTTATACAAAACTTGATTTTTGTGTCATGAACCCCTACTACGAGTAAGAATATTTGAAAATAAATGGTAAATAGTTAAGGTACATAAAAGTACCTAAAGAGAAAGGTAATAATACCAGTTAGCCCAATTAAACTGATAAAGTTAGACGTTGTCTGAAAAGTTTTATACGCGTAGCTCAGCTCTTAGATTGAAATGTTTTATTGTAGGTAGAGTCAGACCATGCTAAGTTTACAACGTTTAAATTATGGCAAAAGTTACCTACTTACTTACATGACATATCTCCATACGAACTCGACATATAGACTGTACGTATGTTAGTGAACCTGAACCAATATCTCGGAAACATTTTTTTTGGTCAATTCGTTGCAGACTTAGCTTGTTCTGAGTTAAGGTACAAGTCTTTACATATTTAAACAGAGAAAATAATTGTTCTGCTCCACCAAAATTAAACTAAAACAAAACCAGTTTAGTGAGCAGTTAATTAAGCAGCCTTTAGTTTGAATGTTGTGTATTTTATGTATGTACTTACATACCAATTTATTTGTCTAGACTGACTTTGCCTACATATCGAGAACGAACGTTTAATAAATATTTGCAGATCGTAGAAACATTAATCCCAAGGCGGGAATCGAACCCGCAACCTTCCGCGTCGCAGGCGGACCATCGCCCACCGCGCCACATCGGTCGTCATTCTCGGAAGATTCGGTATAATTTCCTTGCCTTTATTCCACGCAAGGTTGGATCACAGGATGTTAGGAGTGAGTGCACTCCTGAAGGATCCATAAGTTCCTAACCAGGATTAGCAAATCTGTACTAACCTTGTTCCCGATAAAGTATCAAGATCCACAGGACAAACAGGACGTGGCTAAAGTCGGTTTAAGCTAGTTATTTATAATTATAGAACGGAACTAAAAATAGGGTAGAGTGCCTGACGTGTGCGTCCACTTGACTATATTACGGTTGGAACGGTTTGAAATTGCACACTTACCTGAATTCGATGGTAAATGTTGTTTTACTCTGGCCACACTCGAGTATAATTTTCAAGGCACTGAGCAGAACACCTAGATTCATCTCTCGTAAATACTAATCATCCAAGAAATCTTTTCGACTGAACTAATTTTTTTGTCAAGTGATACATTTAGATAGATAGATAGATAGAAAATACTTTATTGCACACCACAACTTAAAAATAAACATGTAAAAAATTAACTAAAACTAGAGTATGACATACAATGGGCGGCCTTATCGCTTAACAGCGATCTCTACCAGACAACCTAGTACCTACATTTACGTTGATGTAAGAGTGTTAAATAAATACTTTGATTTGATTTTGATTTAGTGTATTTTTGCTTGAAAGGTGAAGTATCCAGTATTGTTATAGGTTGCCTTTTACATCAGTTGGGCCTTGTTTTTGCTCGAAAACTTTACTGTCATAAAAAATAATGGTAGGATAGACTGTCATGAGCGTGCGCGACCACTTGAAGATATTACGGTTTCTAAATGGGTGAATGCATCCACGTCGGTGTAAAATTGCACACTGCACGGCTACCGGACTGAAACATTGTCGTTGCTAATGCAGGTTTGCGGCACATGATTATAAATACGGCACATGCCGCCGCTATGCAATGCAAGGTATTACTGAAATTCTGCTAGGGGTGAGATGACCGGCTTTAGCCAACCAAATTATTACAACACTAGTAGTACGCCCCGGCTTCGCACGGGTAGCCTATATAAATAAATATCATTATAATATAGCTAATTATGTTACTCAGTATAAATGTATTTTCGAAATGATAAAAAATATAGACCCTATAGTATGTAACCCCCCGCATTATACTCCCGTGACCGGCAGCGGCGCGGCGCCCGCTGACTTTTTTCTAATAAGTACTTACATTTTTGAACTCGTGATATCTTTCGAATGGAATGTCCGAATTCAATAATTTAAAAAGTAATAGAAAGGTATTGAAGCAGTCTTAATTTTAAAGTAATTTATTTAGATAAGGATTAATACCTAAGTACAAATATAGAACGTTTTCTGGCGTCGTCATTTTAATTATATTTTTTTGATACTAAAACACTTATTATGACATATCTATAATAGTTAGACATATGCTGTCGCTGACTTTTTTGTGGATGATGATGTGTTCTACAAAATTGTAGTACATAATTTCTTTCTATCATCAATAGTTTCCGCAGCGCACGCGATGTAAGGAATTTCTTTTACACCTTGGGTTACATAATTGAAGTTTTAGTAAGGATCCCTAATTTTTTTGAAAATATAATATAGCCTATGTTCAGCACAGATAATGTAGCTTCACAACAGTGAAAGAATTTTTGAAATCGGTCCAGTAGTTTCGGAGCCTATTCGATGCAAACAAACAAACTAACAAACAAACAAACAAACAATCAAATCTTTCCTCTTTATAATATTAGTTTAGATATTGGCATATGTGGTTGTAAAATACTATAATATCCACACTAGCTCACCGCTACTCCAAGAAGCTGTTATCCATAAGCACGTCTGTCGTCTCTCATTGTTTAGAGACTCCACTCCTGACTCTTTCGTATTCCCGCCCAAATGCACGCGTGACATTGACAGGTCAGAAGCTTGACGTTGACAATTACCTTACCATCATCTTTGCTAGTTAGACAGTTTAAATTATCTTCTGAATAGATGCATACTGTCTGTGGTAATAATTAGCTAGTAACTTAGATGAGAGTTCGCGTAACACAATGTATCTATTGAAATAGATACATAATAGCCTTCCTATACTTACAGATATAACTCTTTGGGCCAGTTACATTGTGCACCCTGTAACAGGTCTTTCAAGACAAAGTTTGGCTTTGCAAGTCATATTCGCTCCCATATCCGGAGTTAACAAGGTTCGCCGTTGGAGGATACGCTAAGGAGGACATCATCATCATCATCATCATCATCTATTGAAATATACCTACGTCTTAGTTAAAGCACAGTACATTGACGTTTTTATCAATTTCTAAACTACAAGTGTAATATAAAAGCGTGGACTATGTGTTCTCTTTGTCTTAGTTAGGGAACTCGTGAATAATTCAGTTAAAGTTGTTTTAACTGAAAGATTTAATATTATTCCGTCTAGTTTTCATTCTGTGGTACAACTCTTATTTGTAGTTAAAATTGGAACTGTCGACGTGCCTAATTAATGTTAGCATTATATTGTGGCCTGTTCAGACTATAAGTAGGTACAATATGTAAAATAATGGTTTCCATTAAATTGAGACATAGTATATAATGTCCAGCCGTGATCCTATAATGCGGTGTTTAAATAATACTAATAATCAATAAGAAATGAATTTTATATCGTGCAAGATCCAGTAAGATCAGCGATACAGTCCACGGGTGACCAAGAACTATTCGAATGAATAGCTTATTCGTTCCCAACACGAATTCTAAATGTTCTGCTCGCAAATTAATTTTGATACTACTAAAGCCTTACAACCCGGGAATAGGAATTACATACAATTTATATACTAAGCAAGGAATCGCGTGATCCGGTCAATTTGTTGGGTCATTTGGGGCTGTAGTGCAATACGGGCCGCCATGAGGGCAATTAAACCAGACTTGTAGGGCTTCGCTGGCCGTGTTACCAACACGGTCAATGGCTCTACCTTACTCTACTATATCACTACTCTATTAGTAAGTACGTACGTATTTTATGAATGCCAGTCGCTAGGTACAACGATACAGGAATTTATGATAAAAACGGTATTCTATAAAAAAATACTTACTCTAAACGTGGAAGCATTGCGGGCACGGAACAACCACTTTAAATTATTTAAACTTAGCGGTTTGGACTATAAATTGCATTATTTTGTTGAATAGTTTTGTTCTATATTGTTGGTCACCCTTCAAGCACTTAGACGGCTAACAAAAAGTAATTTCGGACAAAGCTCTACATTGGAAAGTTTGTTAGGAAGGTGAACCTTTGTACCGTTTTCATAAACTAAAAACAGCTGCTCCTTGTACATACAAAATTAAATTCCGGGAACCCACATCACATGCGCAATAAACTACTACTTATTATCTCGTAATCTGTGGTGCTTTGATTTTTGTTTTACGTGAAAGATTGAGATTAATTAATATTAATCTGGATAAGAATATTACAGAAGAAAGTGTTCTGACACACGAAATAACTAAGACCCTAAGACGCTTCAGTGTACGTACGCTGCAACTGTGATTTTATAATATTTTTAGGTACCTACTAACATTGTATATGTACATACCTACACAATATTATAGTCTCGTTTGTGGCTGTCGCTAAACTGCACCGTTTCATCTCACAATGAAATCTCGTTTAGCTCAGAACATGACGATGTGTTTGACAGTTTCCAAACTGCTGATTGCACTGAAATAGAACCTTTTGTACTCTGAGAGTACAAAAGGATATAAAATAAGGATATAAAATAATAAATAAAAAAAGGATATGAAAATTATAACCAGCTAGGAACATTCCCCCTAGCTAGTTCTTATAAAAAACATAGTATAATATGATTTAAGTTCAAAGAACTGAAATCATATTTCCCTGTTCTACAAAATTAAAAGTAGCTAAGGTAGCCCCGGCCACGCTTGTCACGGAAAATGCTGATTTGAATTATGGTAATATCCTGATTTATTACGCAAATGCCACGAAATTGTTGCTTTAGTTAAAATATTGTGAAGCCTCTGTTGAAAAATGTACTGGTTTATTATGTGAATGTTTTGTATTACCTAAAATTTGGTTTTCTTCTTTTCAGGTAAAATGCGGTTTGGATATAGTTATGGATGCCATGAACGGTAGATAGAAATCGTCACATTTTAAGAAAAAATTGTTTAGTCATTTGAGTTTTTTTGTTTGATCTATAACAAATACGCATCTCATGCGTATGTAGCTTAGAACAAAGGTACAAATTATCGCAAAGTTTAACACGATTGATCACTAAAAAGTTTTACATATCCCAAGTTTTACAATAAATGGTGGATCAATCAGCAAAACTTGAACTTCGTTTCAAAGCAAGGAGATTTATTGCAAGTTAACCTAGCATTTTTAAAGTCAATGCCATTCAGTGATTGATGTAGGACACGATGATCTGGGCCCCGCGAGAGTTTGATTTAGAATAAACCTTTTTTACATTTTGGTTACTTGAGAAATTAAAAACGATTAATTTATCTTATTTTTTAAAGAAAACGGCCCGTGATCAAAATAAATAAGTTACGCATAACTTTCAAGTCTTGGATAGAAAATAAAACTTCCAAATATTGATCATCGTAAAAGTTGCTGTCATACCTAACTTTTAGGATAATCAATAAGCGACGTTAATTTATCTCATTTCGTTTTGAAACTTCTCATAATTTGTAAGTGGGCAGAAAATGGATTGTTCCATGAATTATACTTTCAAATCTGAGGATTTATTGGATTCGAAATTGCAGACCGCAAGTTAAAAGTTCGGGATTTATAAGAATCAATTTGCATCGCGGAAGTTAGGTAGATATTACAGGCTATCACCAGTGGTTTTATATCCAGCAACTAGTTAAAATTTTGGTGAATTGCTAATGTGTTATTTTGTGGAAATCCTTAAAAGTTTAATTCAGTACATATTTTCATATTATTATGGTCCAAGATAGCAAAGAAGAAGGCGTTCCCTTAACACCTCCTTATGTATGAAATCTTCTACAAGCAAATGCTTTATTTTAACTTATACACAGATTCAATTCAGTCTTCAGGTTTGAAATAATTAAAATCGTTCACTTTTCCAATCCGAGTCAAGACAATCTTGCTAAGGGTCAATTTTAACTCAACTGGTGTAGAAAATCATCTTGAGCAATGGATGATTTCGATACACATATCATAGATAGTATATCATTATAGAGTATGTCATTGACTCCGACGGCCACGTGGTTTGACCGCATGGTTCGATCTATCGATCCTAACCTATCGAGCAAATCGAATAGTCCCGAATAGTTACAATTGATACACGAACAGTTTGAAGTGTTGATAGCGTAACCAGTTTAAGTTTCAGGATAGCTATTACCGCACCGCAGTCCGCAGACAGTCAACTTATTAAAGTTTCACGAACTCGTTGTCTGCACCGTGTCACCCATGGCCATATCGAGCGCTTTAATATCCACTTTGCATGCGCCTCTCCGTCCGGCTAGTTTCGCAGTTTGGCAAGTTATTATTACATGTGCATTTTAGGTATACCACCTCGCTGGACCAGGTTACAGAAATACATATAGTTACGTCCCTCAAGATGCACACCGTTCGATGCACTTTACGAGGTTTATTTATTCAGTACTATAGTTTTGTCATTCCCAAAATCCCAAATAGTAACTATTCATTCATTGCGGCAGAGATTTGGTATCGATTGTCGTACGTTTATAGTAGGAGATCCCACAGATTAACTACGTTTGTTTTTCATTCGGCATACAGCCTTGGCGATACGTTGCAAGTCACGAGGAAAACACGCGGTTGTAGAGGAGTAGAGTACGCATGCGCATTACGGGACAGCGTGCTCCAGGGTGGTTAATGGTAGCCAAGCCAACCCCACCTGCCGCCACCAGACCACTCACCTCACACCACACGATACTGAAACTTGCTTTAGTTCACGTCAACACCAATACCAGTGTCATTTGCGACTCTGTTATTTAAAGAACTTTATATTCAATATCCGATATTGGTCCAATCAAAAGTACGAACCAAATTGAAAAAGTAATCTATGTGTTTCCATTTCCCAAATTAGCTGTGCAGTGCGGCTAGATTATTCCTGAGCTGACACAGCGGTTTTTTAACAGGAGGTTTTTGTCTTGGCACGGCCAGATAATAGCCATGACTGGCTAGGGGCCAAGTGGTGAACGGAGGGGACTTTCTAGACTTAAATTTTTAGCTAAGAACCGAATAAGGGATAATTCATAAAAAAACAACTAATACGATCGTTGTTTTGGCTGCTACTGAGACATTTAAACGGATTCATTAGAAGATGGGTATTTGTACTAACATTGAACCCAAAGATTTAAAATAAATAAAAATGAAGGTATTCTATTGGGAATCCAGTATTCAAGATACATGGCAGGGGGTAAACAAAAACGGAAAAGATTTGTTGTCCCGCGGGCCCAAAACAAATACTGCCCACTAACATCCAAATATCCAAACGTACTCAGGAGCGGATTGTGTGTACATATGTTGAGATTTTTGGCTCTAGTCCAGAGATTTGGTAGCTTCTCCACATACTACGGACTACCCCTAGGCGGGCATTCGCCTTTGTTGTTGTCAGAGTACCTTGAGTTATGGGATACCGTTTTTGCGTCGTAGCTTATCATCATACAAAATTGAGATAAATGGTTTTCTCCCTTTTATTCGGAAGCTGCATTGTGTCCCATTTCTTTCTATGCGAGGTCATCGTAGATTTCTAGCAAGAGTTGAGTTTCTCTTAAAATGCTTAGAAACTTTCCGTAGACCTGCTACGAGTGCTACGGTTTGTAAGTATCAATACCTCAAAGTTTCTGAAGTTGGAAACAAAATGGTGGCGATTTTCTCTCCTCTCTTTTGATTCACCTGTATAGTAAATAGTTTTATTTAAAACTAGCTGACACGTGCCCACTTCGTTGGACATTATTTTTTATTTTATTAAATACTAGCTGACACGTGCCCACTTCGTTGGACATTATTTTTTATTTTATTAAATATAAAAGTAGACATTATTATTAAGTTCTCGTTGACTTTTTTGTAGGCATTATCAAGCGTCACATCTTTTCTCTAGAACACAAAAATATATATTTCATAGTTAAGGCAGCGTTCGTAAGAAACGCTTTCATTCGACCGTTTTTTCTCCGATTCACTTAGCAAAACGGACTACCACGTAAAAGCCTAATGTAACTTTGTATTGGTAAAATAATTTTTAAAATCGGTTCAGTAGATCCCGAGAATACCCCTTACAATTTAACAAATACACAAACTTTACCTATTTATAATATTTGTACCTATATAAGTAAGTACATATATGTATATATATTTTTAATAAAATATTATTTATATTAAAAAAAAACAAAACATCTAAGTAAATTATGTTATTGTATGAGACTATGAGCGCCCCCTTGATTATTAAAAATTTTTCGTCATGCAACGGTAATCAGGTACGCAACTCTAAATAACTTATTAACCCTTTCAGACCTGATTTATTGATAACGCAAATTAACGAAACGATTGTTAAATACCGACCGACTTATAACACATTGCCAAAACGCACCGATAGCGCGATCTAGGATACGTGCACAGTAGCGCCATCTAGTGGTAAACACAACAAATTTCAAACTTTACTCGATTTACGTGCGACGCGACGGCGCGATGGCTTATTTCATGTATAAGTTTGGTGTTTCTATACCGATTTCTATGATTATTTTTTATTGAATAGGTAATAATGTTAACTTTTTTTAAATTAGGGATGAGTGAGAGTATTATAAACGTAAGAGTAAACAAATATAATCAGAATGCTCCGAACTGGTAAGCTATCAGGAGTTACACGTGTTATTGTGAGTCAACCATAAAAGATAGACATATACTGTTGTGGGATATTTTTTAGACAATTTAATGTAGAATATTTCCGTCATACATGATTTCTATGTAACTTTAACCATGAAGGCTGCAAACGCGAAGGAAGCTTAAAAAATAGAGTTACTTCTCCCGTTTTCCCTTCACTACTCTGCTCCTATTGATTGTAGCGTGATGAAAAGTATCCTATAACCTGCCCAGGAGTATGAAGAATAATTGTACCAAGTTTCGTTAAAATCCGTCGAGTAGTTTTTGTTTCTATAAGGAACATACAGACAGACAGACAGACAGACAGACAGACAGACAGACAGACAGACAAAAATTTTACTGATTGCATTTTTGGCATCAGTATCGATCACTAATCACCCCCTGATAGTTTTTTTTTAAATATATTTCATGTACAGAATTGACCTCTCTACAGATTTATTATAAGTATAGATAAAAGTAGACATTATTATTAAGTTCTCGTTGACTTTTTTGTAGGCATTATCAAGCGTCACATCTTTTCTCTAGAACACAAAAATATATATTTCATAGTTAAGGCAGCGTTCGTAAGAAACGCTTTCATTCGACCGTTTTTTCTCCGATTCACTTAGCAAAACGGACTACCACGTAAAAGCCTAATGTAACTTTGTATTGGTAAAATAATTTTTAAAATCGGTTCAGTAGATCCCGAGATTACCCCTTACAATTTAACAAATACACAAACTTTACCTATTTATAATATAATATGTGTACCTATATAAGTAAGTACATATATGTATATATATTTTTAATAAAATATTATTTATATTAAAAAAAAACAAAACATCTAAGTAAATTATGTTATTGTATGAGACTATGAGCGCCCCCTTGATTATTAAAAATTTTTCGTCATGCAACGGTAATCAGGTACGCAACTCTAAATAACTTATTAACCCTTTCAGACCTGATTTATTGATAACGCAAATTAACGAAACGATTGTTAAATACCGACCGACTTATAACACATTGCCAAAACGCACCGATAGCGCGATCTAGGATACGTGCACAGTAGCGCCATCTAGTGGTAAACACAACAAATTTCAAACTTTACTCGATTTACGTGCGACGCGACGGCGCGATGGCTTATTTCATGTATAAGTTTGGTGTTTCTATACCGATTTCTATGATTATTTTTTATTGAATAGGTAATAATGTTAACTTTTTTTAAATTAGGGATGAGTGAGAGTATTATAAACGTAAGAGTAAACAAATATAATCAGAATGCTCCGAACTGGTAAGCTATCAGGAGTTACACGTGTTATTGTGAGTCAACCATAAAAGATAGACATATACTGTTGTGGGATATTTTTTAGACAATTTAATGTAGAATATTTCCGTCATACATGATTTCTATGTAACTTTAACCATGAAGGCTGCAAACGCGAAGGAAGCTTAAAAAATAGAGTTACTTCTCCCGTTTTCCCTTCACTACTCTGCTCCTATTGATTGTAGCGTGATGAAAAGTATCCTATAACCTGCCCAGGAGTATGAAGAATAATTGTACCAAGTTTCGTTAAAATCCGTCGAGTAGTTTTTGTTTCTATAAGGAACATACAGACAGACAGACAGACAGACAGACAGACAGACAGACAGACAAAAATTTTACTGATTGCATTTTTGGCATCAGTATCGATCACTAATCACCCCCTGATAGTTTTTTTTTAAATATATTTCATGTACAGAATTGACCTCTCTACAGATTTATTATAAGTATAGATGATCAAGTGTATATCTTCCATATCTATTAATTATTCTGGCTAATAAAAGTTATTTTATCAAATATGTTAGAATTTTTAGCTATGACATGTGTATAGTTTTAGGTTCATGAAATTAAATAGAGACAGTAAATAGGGTAGCGTCCGATAAATCAGGTTTGCTGCGCTATTACAAGGCTTGCAAACGTATAGATATAGATCTCGAAAGTCTCCAGAGGTTTTATTATAAAAAGATAAGTGAACGATAGGTTTCAAACCGATATTGCGAGCTATAAAGGCCCTCGCTTTCCGAGATGTGCAATAACCATTTAGATGTTCATTAAGTAGATAACTCTACTACCAGCACACATCGACCAAATAAAATCTTAAGATGTGGTTAAGGGATGGTTGTGTACAGAATGAGCCGTAGCAAGGGAGACATAAAATTTCGAATTTGGTACGCAGTTTTGGTGACTGAAGAATTTCAGATAAACTGTTTTGTTTGACTCATAAGATGTTTTATCAATTCTTTTTAAATCTTGATTGTTTTTTATCCTGAAAATGAATCAGCCTATTCAAAAGGATTCAACCCAGTGTAGAAAAATAATGTTTTTGTTTGTCACAGATTATATTTCTAACCAAAAACTAAAAAATAAATATTAATGAACATTTCACACAACGCGCTCTATTCCCAAACGAACTAAATCCAAGATATATTCTGACGGTGACTGGTAAACAAACGTAGACTATTTAAACCCTGACTCCGTACCTGTCTAGCGGTCAATGTATTGTAATGTTGAGATTGTTCAGCTGCGTGTAAAACTATACACGAAACAGGATCGTTGGAAATGGGATTACACCAAACGGCGGATTTAAACTGAGGATTTTGTGGATTCCGCCACGGCTTGGGTATAAAAGAATTAAGGCTATGCTTTATAATAATGAGGCGTCTGCACCATTTGTGACCTAAGCTCGATGTCTAAAAGGCTACAGTAGCAAATAACTTTTACGAGGAAACTCATTTGATCTGAAATGTGACGATTTCTTGTGCCCGGGTTGAAACCCTATACCTACTGTTTTTTCATCATACTTCTATTCCATCTATCCTTAATCTTATTTCTTAAATAAATATATAATATTCAGGTTACTAATACTGACGAATCATTTATTTTCATGCTTACGGAACAGTGGCGTTGAAATGTAAGTATTAGCAGTTTTTGTGTTATTTTAGGGTGTATTTTTCGCACGAGGATTATACGTTTTTGTATCTAGTTGTATTGTTTTTGTACAACGTATTATTTTAACTGTTTTCACTTCCGTGCAATAAAAATACGCGTGTAACAACCCTTATTTCCTTACACTCTAATCACACACACTCTAATCTAGTTAAACAATTCAAAAGATATTACAAACCTCTTTTGTGCATAATCCTGAACTAGCAGGAATCGGCATGAATCCCACATAAATATTCTCATTGCGCGACTGTCTTAAGTACAACCAGCGACAAAAGTTAAATATTCTAAAGTACACCTACAATGGGATACTTATAACGTACCTACAACAGTATTGCTACTGTAGGTACGGTTCATGTAAATGTTCGATAGCAAGTCGTAATCTACTATAAATGGTATAAACCTAAAAAATGTATAATGTTATATGCTATTGTAGCTGAGTGTACTTAAGAGCTTTATCCCCGAAAGCGGAAACTCTGAAACTGTGCAAACTAGCGAATTGGGTACTGACACAACTACAGACTTGATAACATTTACATAGTGTCTTTTAGCTTCTCTTTCGACGCTCGTTTTAACATTTCCCTCCGCCATTAAGATCTCACAAAGGAAACATAGAATCTTTGAATTACGATTTTTGCAAAAGTACAAGAGACAATCGTTCCTTCTAGATAGGTAGGTACTTTAATAATGTAACCTTTATGAAGGCAGATCGATTTAATAAAGCCAATAAAAATACTCAGAAATAATATTATTCAAAACACACAGTAAATAAAGAACTGGTGAGTCAAATTTTGAAAGAATCTTTTCGATAATTACTGCAGACAAATTACACTTATTATTGTTTTATAATAAAGTAAAAAGTAAAGCGGTATGCACGAATGTTTGAAATATCTAACCAAGCAATAAAAATAATACCTAACTTATGCGTAAATAATGAGTTTCTAGGTATTGAACATGTACGTTGCCTAGACGACAGACAGGTTCAAGAATCGAATCCAGCCGTAAAATGAGTTTTGTCTTTGAATTAAATTAAATCATTCAATGTGATTCAAACTAGATAATAATATAATCAATCAGGAGTAATTTGATATTGTTTTAATGAAAATGTTGATTTTGTGATTAGAAAACTTTAATAACTTTGATTAAGTACATAATGTCACTTTTTATTTATACATGCTAATAACACTGAATTGCGGAAATACGCGCTCTAAGTTCAGTTAGACAATCTTAAATTTAACGTAACAGCGTATTCGATTCACATTGCGCGATGACGCAGCATCGTGCGAGCTGACGTTTGACACGCATTGTAATACGAATATGTTGCGATTACATTACGATTGTCACATTTATTCCCTCTGATTTATCTCTAGTGTGATCATACCAAACATTTTCACGTTGCAGACACCGACAACCAACGAGTCATAATCCACGTGAAGGATGTCAACGATGAGCCACCATATTTCATCAACCGGCCGCTGCCGATGCAAACTGTGGTCCAACTCAATGCGGCGCCGAACACACCAGTATTCACTCTGCAAGCAAGGGATCCTGACACAGACCACAATATACACTACTTCATCGTGAGAGACAGAACTGGAGGGCGGTTCGAGGTGGATGAACGATCTGGAGTGGTCAGGACGAGAGGAACAGACCCGTTTCAGCTTGATATGGAATACGTGCTTTATGTGAAAGCCGAAGACCAGGTAATAATATATTTGGTAGTGTTTAATCACTCATACATTGTCATACATAACTTAATAATAGGTAAAATTCAAAAACCTATATAATATATCAAACACGATCTAAATGATTTGATGATGATCACTTATGTAAAGTAGTGTACTGCGTTTGATGAGTTTAAATGTATACAAATACAAATATTTAATATTTTTGTAGATTCAATGTGACCAGACCTTAATGTCCTACACTGCAAAGTCAGTCATAAAAGGATTTATTGATGATGTTTTTGATGATGATAAATCAACGAATAGTAGATACACGTATAAATAATTTTCGCAATAATTCAGCATTCCCTTGTTTTTGCTCGCTGCTAGATCATGAATATGAAATAATGTCGAGTATGAGTAAATTGAATGTTTGTATTCGAAGTCATTTACGCAAGCCCGAAAGCTGTTGCAGTAACGCCAATTTCAAATTCAACGATATTTTTTGCACATAAATTTGGATTTACGAATTTAATAAATTCACGTTGAATTTTTAGATAGCTTAATGTTTATTCAATAAGTTCTACGTAATAAGTAACGAGATTAAAATAATTTTAACGATATTTCGATAAGTAAGGGTCCCTATAACCTTGAAGACCTAGGCTAACGAATAACGCGTATTTAATGAGGTTTCAGCTCTAAACTGTTTAAAATAATCCCGAGTAAGTAAATGTAATATGTTTTGTTATGAAATGGGGATAAAAAGTTCCGTACTACACGACACTGTAAAGGTCACTATAAAGTTTATAAAAGAAAAAAAATGTGCGTATAAATGAGAGATGTTCTATTATATACGATTTATCCTAACAAAATCTTTTTGTAGGTTGTAACAATATGCCTACGGATTTTGATTAAATATCAATTCGAGGAGAGATCAATAACTGTAGCCGTGTAAAAGTAATAAAGAACACGAAATTAAGGTTTCTATGACAACGTATATGAGATGTTAAATTGATATACATACTGACTCTTAATATATTGGGTTTATCATTGTATTTTTTTCTGAGAAAATACGAGTAAGTTAGCTCGTAAGACTTATTTCTTTAATTTTGCTTTAGAACGGCTTTAAAAGGCAGCCATTTCCGAACTATAAGACTATGCTGTAATATTAACATGTAGTAAACCGGTATTTGTATGATTTTCAGAGTGGCAGAGTTGACGAGAGAAGGTTCCAGTCCACTCCTGAAGAACGATTAAGCATTGTAGGAGGCAAGCGGGCTCCACAGTTCTACCTGCCAAGCTACGAGGCAGAGATTGCTGAGAACCAGAAAAAAGACTCAGAGTAAGTTTGACATTTATTCATTCCAGGAATTCACTGTTGTACATCGAATGTAAGAATGATCATCCATAAACGGTAATATAAATAAACGTTACAATCTTAATCTTATCACTGCAATGTTCGGCGAGTGTCTGTCGAGTCGTTGACGCGCAGTTTAGTCAGAAATAAAAGAAGTAAGAAGATCGAATACAAAATTGTGTAAATAACATTATTTCGTACAAACAACGACGCGCGACGCTTACTTATTGATCACTGAAACGGGGAAAGCTAGCATTGAAAAGCTCTAATACAAAAATCCTCTGTGGTACAATTTATCGTGTAGTTCACTCCAACGCGGAAGCTTACAAATTGACAGAGGAATGGACAGCTGCTGTAGTGCAGTGTACTAGTGTGCAGTATGTGCTACTGGGCAAACGGAATCAATTGATTCCTGGAAGTCTGGAACACAAATTGATGATGACATAGTTTAATCTGAACAGCTTTTTACAGCACAGAACTTTCATCTAGACTCGTAGTAACTTTTTATATATTTAAGTACCTGTAGAATGCGTAAAGAACTTTTATTTCGATAAGTTGTAACTTTTTTATATACCTGTACCTATAGATGGGATAAATTAAATTAATTGTACTAAATAAACTTTAGGGATATTTCACAAAAAAAATATTATGTTTAATATACTTTTATTAAAATGTACGTTTATAAATTTATGCAAGCTACCATGTCTAAAAATCTTCAAAAGGATAATTGTTAAAAGGAAATTAAAATGTGGATATATCCGATACGGGTTCCGCGTGTCAAATACCTACTTTTGTTGACCCAAATTATCATGTTAGTGAAATACACTTAATATTATTGTTTTTTCTCTAAAACTAAATATATTTAGAAAGGTTATTGTGGATTGAAGGGATACCACAATTCTACCTAGACTATTCTAACTAGTAGGTCAACCTTTTCCACGCAATGAATAAATAATTGGTTACCTAGAAGCTGTTACCTACCCGCATGAAAGCACAATACCCTGACACTATTAAATTCCCAGTAAACATTAATTTATTTGTTGTGCTTTTTCCAGTTTATGTTTGGTAAAGAAAACGCTCAATAAAACTTATGCGAGCTAATGCTTTTTCATAACGAGACCGGTCGTCAAAACGTAAAATAGTTTGAAGACTTAAACAAATAAAAGCATTTATATTATTTACCACACCGCAGTATGCTAATTTCATCGTTAAAACGACGTATTTTTATATAATTCGGTGCTACGTAGCGCAAGTTGTTTTGAGACAGTAACTTGAAATTGCACTCGTCGAGATGCTAATTTAGTTATTGTTCGCACCGAAATGAGGTATCTTAAAGATACCTACATGGTTCAACAATGCGGGATGAAACGTTGCGTTGTTTACGAGTACACTAAATGTGCTGACATGAGCTGACTGTCGCCACAGATGTGACTGTCACAACCGTCGTCGCTCTCGCTTGATCGCTTCATCGCGTTGTGTCGTGCCGGCTTGATTGCTACCTAAGTAAATATTTATCATGAATCTCTCTGCTCTGAAAGACGTCACAGACGAAGGTCAGAGTTTGAAGATAATTGTTATGCAAATTGAGTTTAAATGCGAGATATAACTCGATGCATAGGTAATTTTCTTTAAAAATAAACTGAGTACGTGCTAAAACCGCTGGTTTTTAACGTTTTCTTTGATTATTTGTTAGAAGAATTGTCTCTTTTGAAATATTTTTGGAAGTGACACTCTTATACCTACCCAGTACCTACTTGAAGAAATTTTGAATAGTATGCGCTTAATTCTCGTCGACACTTAAATCTCTTCACTAAAGAAGAAACCGCAATTATACATTTCAAATATTATTGCCTAAATTGTCTATGTACCTATTTAATGTGCTCATAGAATCATTCACAGAAGATTTTTAAGTACTCAACTGCAAAAAAGTAACTTATTGTGTACTTATTTATATGTAGGTATCATAAAAAATATCTATTTATGTAATGTATTGTATTAAGTATGTCAGTCTTCTAGTACCTACCCATAACACCAGCTCTGCTTAGCTTGGGGCTAGATTATGTTGTGTGGTTTGTCCAGCATTATTTATTTATTACAATTTTCTCATTTCAGCATAATATCAGTGAAGGCCAAATCCTTCGCTGACCGGGAGATCCGCTACACCCTGAAAGCCCAAGGTCAAGGTGCAGGGACGTTCAACATCGGCCCTACTTCGGGGATAGTGAAACTGGCTAAAGAACTGGACTTCGAAGATCTTCGGCAACCCCACGTGTATTCACTCGTTGTCACTGCTACGGAAGACTCTGGAGGCTTTTCTACCTCTGTTGAGGTATGTATTTTTGACGTGACAACGTCTTATAATTCGATAGAGCCGGCTGCACGCACGAAAAAACATGACTCATGAGGCGTTCTGAGGCGTTCTGAGGCGTTCCATGAAGTGACGTTGTCACGTTCAACTATCATCAGTAAACCGACTTTACAGACAACCATTTTTCTATTTCTTTTCGTTCCGTGGTTCTTGAAGGTCGTTGGACAAAACTCAGGTATAAAATTGTACAAGAACGCTTAGTGGTAAGCAATTTTAATAATCTGTTTGGTAGTTATAACATACCAATTAAATTCATTTATTTTATAATAAATAGTAAATATTATTCATTATCACCAGGTATAATTCTGTATTAGGACTATTACATCCAGGACTTTTAATAAATAATATTAAAGAAAATAAACATTATTAAAACAAAATGTACCTGCCGTATAAAGTGGGCATGTTTGTTATAAATAAATAAATAAACTAAAAGTTCCCAAAAGTAATCAACACACCTTTAATTACACTCAACAAGATTTACTTAAGTACATCGTATTTTTACCATTTCCAGCTAACAATTCGAGTGACAGATGTGAATGACAACGCCCCTAAGTTCGAGCTGCCAGACTACCAAGCACACAACGTCGATGAAGACATACCATTAGGCACCAGCATCCTCAAAGTGAAGGCTATGGACGCAGATTCTGGGAAGAACGCTGAGATTGAATACCTTGTTTCGGGTGAGTGGTACTGCTAGCGCCATCTGTTGGACTTATACTGTAATTATAGTACAGATGGCAGCACTGCGGTGCTTGAGTAAACACTCTTTTGTAAACTCATATTTGATAACGGTCTATCTTATTTAAATCTATCTTATTTCTTATTTAAATTATAGTACTGATTACCAAACGTAATGATGACATAAAGTCAGCGCTAACTTTTTATAAGATAGGGGGTAAATCTTTAAATGTGTATAAAGAAAAATACTGTTACCTAGTATATATAGATGGCAGCACTGTGTTGCCTGAGTATTATGTCTTGTAAACTTTTATTTGATCAAAAGGTTTATCAAATAAAAATAGTACTTATATAAAAAAAATACCCTCATATTTTGTCTTGAATATGGTTTTGTCATCTGTTATTTGGATTTATTTTATGATGAGTTTAGTAATTTGTATAAAATTTTCAATTAGTAAATCACTCTTGAGACTTTAAAGTTAAAGTCATAGAATCTTGAAAATGTAAGAAATATTTTCATATTGTGTTTTCAGATGACCACTTCAGCGTGGACTCAAATGGCATAATAACAAACAACAAGCAACTGGACGCCGACAACAACAACGCTTACTATGAATTCTCCGTCACCGCAAAGGACAAGGGCGAACCTGCCAAAACAGGCACAGCCACCGTCCGAGTTTACACCAAAAATAAGAACGACGAAGAACCCAAATTCTCTCAACAAGTATACACGCCGAATGTCGACGAAAACGCCGGACCGAATACTTTGGTTACTACCGTAGTAGCCTCAGACAAAGACGGGGATAATGTGAGGTTCGGCTTCGTCGGCGGCGGCACGAGTTCCGGACAATTCGTCATAGAAGAAATTACCGGCGTCATCCGACTCCACAACAAAGCTATTTCCTTAGACAGAGACAAATACGAACTAAACGTTACCGCTTTGGACGATGGAGCTTGCTGCGTCAATGGAGACGCTACCATACATACATCCACAGCAGTTGTAGTTGTATTTATAACAGATGTAAACGACAACAAACCTATTTTCAAAGACTGTCCAACGTACTTCCCTAAGGTCGAAGAAGGCGCGCCAAACGGAAGCCCAGTCATAAAAGTACACGCTACGGACGAAGATAAAGGAGTAAACGGCCAAGTAAAGTATTCTATAGTACAACAGCCGAATCAAAAAGGCACAAAATTCACGGTCGACGAAGAGACCGGTGAGGTGTCGACGAATAAAGTGTTCGATCGAGAAGGAGACGATGGAAAGTTTGTATCGGTGACGGTAAAGGCCACCGATCAGGGAGAGCCTTCTTTGGAAGGTGTATGCTCATTTACCGTTGAAATTACTGACGTGAACGACAACCCACCGCTGTTTGACCGACAAGTAAGCACATGCACATTAGTCTCAACGGATCTTTTTGGTTCTAAAGTTGAACCATAATACGTTATTATCTATCTCGGTTGCGCATGTCCAGCTTTATTGAGTTAGAGTGAGATAGACGACATCAGCCAAAAATATCCGTTTTGAATATATGTATAACTAACAGCACATAGTTGCATGAAACCACAATTGCATGTTACATTGAAGGAGGTTTTCACTGACGTATTCTATTGCAGAAATATGTGGAGAATGTAAAACAAGACGCCAGTATAGGCACGAATATTTTGCGAGTGTCTGCATCTGACGAAGATGCAGATAATAATGGTGCTATAGTATACACGCTTAGCGCTCCGTATAATCCGGCAGATATCGAATATTTTGAGATTCAGCCCGAATCGGGCTGGATTGTACTTAAGAAGCCACTGGACGTAAGTATCTGCACATTTGTCAAATCACACACATCAACCAAACGATGAAAGATCACTTTGAGCGTTTACGAGTCCGTTGTTATTGAGATTTTATTTTGACTTTGTTAAACAAATGCATCAAATGGGGTTTCGGTATAAACATATACTTACGTAGTAACAAAATACCTGTTAAATTCCGCATAAAATTTGTTTACTTACCAAAAGATACCAATTTTTCGTGTCTTATAAAGTCTGAAAGATGTAGATATATCTGTCATATTTTATATTACGCTTAAACTTATAAAAAGTGCAAATATCATTTAAAAAATATTTAAAGATTCATAAGCACTCAAAGTGTACGACTGACAGTTCTAAGTTAATGCTAAGAGTGACGTATGAAAGGAAACTATAATACAATGTTTGGTGGATGATGGCTACCTACAGGCCTTAGGATTCAATTGGCACTTACTTTAAGTTTTATATGTAAATAGTTCCAAATTGAGCGCTGCTGTAAATTGCTGTGGAGAGGAGTGAATCCGTCAATGGCTGGAGGAGTAGTTGTCCATTGAACGGGCGCCGATGGGCTTGTTCTTCTTGCAGCACTATTAGTTTGAGTTGCAGCAGGCGCCGGGCGAGCGCTCCGCACTACCTTCGAACTCCATAACACATTGCAGCCAAAGTACCACCGAACCGAACCGTACTATACCTACTAGTCATGTTTCGAACTATCAAGAAACTTTTTTAAAAAGCAGGATTTTTCAGTGTGATTAGGCTTCAAGAAACTTTTTTAAAAAGCAGGATTTTTGAGTGTGATTAGGCAGCCTAATCACACTCAAATATCCGGTTTCTTAATCCAAAAATTGGTTTTTTAAAAAAAATCTTGATAGTTCGAAACATGACTACAAGGTAGTGCCGGCATGCGCCATGATCACGATATCAAGGACCAAACTATATCAAAGAACATAATATCAACTATTCTTTCTTCTAATCTAGTTGGTTTGATCTTGGTGACAGTGATCACTTTCTACCTACATGAAATAAAGCAAGCTAATTCAGTAACATTTTCAATAAATTGCATTTATTAAGAACTTTAATGTTATATTATTCTTCAGAGAAAGTCATCCTTCGAGCTCAAATTAACAAAATACATGGTTCACAATATTGCATTTTTTGAACATAAATTGAGTTATATCAGTGATTTTCGTACCAAAACGTGTATGTTACGAAGTATATTATGTAGATTCGGTTCGGTGCGCTCTCGCCGCAGTGTAAATTGGGGTGTACAGTAATCATTTCCGCAGCACTCTTGCATTGACTATCTTACGATAAATAACTTGTGTATATTACTTTACTACAACAGATAATACTGCTGTAAATATCTCACCGTTGAAACCTACGTTTAGTTCTAAAACATGTACAGTTTCCGTAACAGCACTTATGTATATTCCGCACTAACTAGTTTCAAGTTTATTTTATTAACCGATTCAATTGATTTTGAGAGCTTACGCTTTTAAACATACCTTTCAGTATTTAAGTACATGTTTTTTTACTAACCTCTGATTTTGTTTGCGGAGATCCGCAATCGGTTCGATCCCGGTCGCGGTCCCGTTGTGTAGACGACTACTCATGTAATATAATCACCTAAATAGTATTATCATGATAATATTGAAATTTTTTACAGGGCGCCACACTATTGATATAAATTGTATGATAATTAGTTTTAAATAATGATGGTCAGACTGCTCCCAAGGCAGTTTGGCCATCTTGGGCCAGTTGTGACATATTCCTTCTGTGAAAGGGGCAACGTTCTCAATCCAAACTTGTACAGTACAGCTAACCCGTAACGTCCATCGTTTGTAATATATCCATTTCAATGAGTGTCGTTTCGTTGTAGTACTTCTTGCGAGGTCGCCAAACCTTCTTACGACAACCTGACCTTTCCGCCATGTCTTGTATGCAGTGCCGCATGCAATTGCCTGCTTTCTGTTCAGTTCTTTGATTTTTATATTAGTTTAGTTTTAAAACTGTATAAAGTACTTAATAATACCTAATGTACAGTTTATCTTTCCTCATTGTACAGACAAAACCTGTAAAATACGATAAACATTTGTTTCCAATTTATTTACTGCACCACTAATATTGGCTACATGGAATGCTACTGTAAGTACGAGTACGCGTGGATGGAGACAGCGTGCGAGCGATGACGTGAGTGCCTGTTCTGTAATGTAACCGTAGAACCTTTCTGTAATCTCTTCTCTTTATTTCATTTTGCTTATTGAATGCTAGGTGATGGATGGGAGCTCAATACTTTTGTACTTACTTACGTACACCTATGTGGAACAGCCAATACAGATAATTATAATGAGGAAGTGTAAGAGTATTATTGAATTGTATTTATTTTGTTGAATTATTTTTGATTGTTTATTAGCGATGAGTATTTATTGTGTTTATTTGAGTTGTTTATGTTTTGTTTCCCCCCGCTCGCTGACCTCTGACCCGTGTATCTGTAGCGGGACAGGTACCGACTGCGCGTGCGCGCCTCCGACAGAGGCGACCCGCCTTCCTCCGCAGACGTGGACGTTGAATTAGACGTGGTAGACAGGAACAATAAGCCCCCCATCTGGGACATGACCACGTATGGCCCCGTTCACATCAAAGAGAATGTCACAGTGGGTACCGTAGTGACCAGTGTGAAAGCAAGGTTGGTATAAGGCGCAGCGGGCCCGAGGGCCCGCCGCTCCTCCACTCCTTAACACTACTAACGACGTGGTTTTGTCTGTTTCCGTCGCCTCTTTCCCCCGCTAGCGAGAAACGTACAAGTTGGAGGCTATGGCTCAAGACAAGGGTTTCCCGCCCTTGTCGCGTACCGTGGAGGTCCAGATAGACGTAGTGGATCGCGCGAACAATCCCCCCGTGTGGGATCACACGGTGTACGGCCCGATCTACATTCGAGAGAATTTGCCCGTCGGTGCCAAAGTGGTGTCCGTGAAAGCAAGGTGCGTAGGTGTCAGTACCTCGGGCCCGGGCACCGCACGCAGCCCCGTCACCCGCACGCGTCTCGCGTCGCGGCGCGCCTCATCTCTGTCGGCATGGAACACAACCACGTCTCCTTTCTCATACTTGCTTCGACGAAAACTATTGGCTTATTTTGTTATTCAAATCTGCCTCTATGCTCTCGTTGAAATGAATATGAAAATCATGAGATGTGTTTGTTTCTATATCGGTAATAGGTATAAATGGCTTCAGCTTCGTTTTTACGGTTTTTATTCGACATAATTATCGTGACAATAAAGTGTTAGCGATTAATATCTGTATGCTATACTTACTATCCTGAACCGGATCAAGATTTCTCTTTGGTAAACTGGAGTTTGATTTTGATGTGATTTGGATGGGTAAGTGTAGAGAGTATTGTCGCGCCGCGAGCGTCACGGTTCGTCCGACTCACTGGTGATTGATTGCGATCGTGTCATGAGCATCGTTACGAACACACGGGATGTCACTGCGTGCATTTAGAAAGGTTCACTGCTTTCGTGGAACGGGAATCACCATAACATGCTTTAAATGTTCAAAAATATCTATACAGTAGAGTAGTTACTTGGCATGTCATAGATATTTTTGAGCTAAATGTGGAAGGTAATAAAATCGATATTAAGAATCAGTGTTCATTGTATCGCATGAGACAGAGTCATCAATGCATAATGAACCTATCATTTGTCTAAAATGTTTAATCATTATATCGGGTAAAAGCATGCTTCGATGTTTAGAGAGTAGTTTTAAATCCGAAATTCAAAGAATTTTCTCGATTTAAAAAGTTATATGCTTGCCATTATTTTTAGTTGGCAATTTTTTATTATTTCCGGGAGTTTTTTTTTACAAAAGGAAATTAAATTACGAAAAACTTTTCCGTTTAAATGCTTTACATGTTTTTGGTTCATCATAATAAAGCTATTTAAAATAAAATGATTTCTAAACTTTTAATATTAAACTACGATTTTATTAGGAGTTTGAATAACTTAGAAATAAGGGCACTGGAAGAATGAATGTGCAACGGGCCACCACATCTAATAATAATAACTGAGTCAGGGACAAAATAGAGAAACAATTATTCTTTGGCAACATGCCATAATAGCTTTGACGACCCTTTTTATGGAGACTGAAGAGAACATATCAATAATGTCTCTGCCACTTCAACAATATAGAACTTATTGTAGGCATTAGATATTTCCCTCAGAAAACATCTTTGTTTTTCTACACATTTAACAATAATACTGTCTATAAACGTTT
The DNA here is from genome assembly GCA_932527185.1 of Ecliptopera silaceata. Classification (NCBI taxonomy): domain Eukaryota; kingdom Metazoa; phylum Arthropoda; class Insecta; order Lepidoptera; family Geometridae; genus Ecliptopera; species Ecliptopera silaceata. The sequence goes on from OW052192.1 coordinate 7,336,113, forward strand.
CCGAATTGTAAACAAAACTAAGTGTTCCGCTTTTTCCGATCTAGACAGGAACTCTAAAAATGTTTACCTATAAGACATGCTGATATTGAAATAAGCAGTTTGTTTGCCGAAAACAACAATAAAAATAAGCATTGAACGAAATTTATTCTGTTTTATCCTTTTAAGAAAAACAAGGACGCGTTATATATATTTTCTCTATCACTGCCGCTGACTCAAATTCTGCATTTTATTTCATAGTGCATCAACAACACCGAGTGCCGGTCGTCGAAAAGTTTGGTTCACAATTTTTTGTCTATCTGTTCGTCCTAAACCACACTTTCCTAACTCACACACATTGTTATGTGGAAACAAAACCATTACTAATTCACTTTACTAACGCTATTTATAAGACATCATATTTTAGTCAATGACTCGATCACAATTCTATGTTAAAATATTGTTAAATATTAATGTACCTACTTTTATCAAATTACATCCAAAAACTGAATTAAGGTGATACGTCTCGCTCTAGCGGGAAATTCAATTTTTTTAGGGTTTTTTTTATTGTGGCTGAACTGTTATATTTTTTACTAGTTTAAGCTACTTTGCGAACATAAACAATTATTTTCTGTGTAACCCTGTATCAGTATTTGAGATTGGTTCTTTATATTAACTTACTTAATCCTAAAACTGTTTAAAACACTTTTATAATAACAATATTATTATTATTTTTCTTCTAGTCTAGTCTAGCTCGGCTCCGGAGTGCCGGTAAATAACTGATGTGCACGGGCCTAAGCCAAGTGTGCATCAGTGGGGATTGCTATTGGTAGACCTATTGAGTTTGATGATATTTCAGCGGTAGTGTCCAGTTGTAAAAATTTCCTAACTATTCTACAAGTGTTTAGTACAACAGCTTTTTGTAGTAAGGTGTATGTATTTTTCGGTAAATCTAATTGGGTAAGGGACTGGAACAATTGTTTTGGGATGATGCCGGTAGAAGATATGACTATAGGGATTATTGATACTTTTTTTATTATTATTATTATTATTATTATTATTATTATTATTATTAATCAGCCATGACTGTCCCACTGCAGGGCAAAGGCCTCCCCTCCCTCCTTCCACTCTTTGCGGTTGGATGCTGCTACAGGCCAAGATGGTAGGTACGCATCTAGTTCGTCGCGCCATCTCCTCCTGGGCCTTCCACGTCGTCGGGTTGCGTTAGGTGGTATCCATTCTGTAGTGGTTTTTGCCCACAACTCGCTTGGCATACGGCAGACATGTCCAGCCCAGTTCCACTTCAGGTTGGCGGCTTTGAGGCCAACGTCTATGATTTTTGTTTTGGAGCGCAGTGTACTATTTCGCACGCGGTCTGACAGTTTTACTCCTAAGATACTGCGCTCCATGCCTCGTTGACATACTCCAAGTGCAAACTTTTGACGAGCAGTCAAAGACCAAGTCTGGGCACCGTAAGTGAGGATGGGGAGAATGCGCACGTCCATGAGCTTCTTTTTAAGGGATAGTGGAAGATCGCCCTTCATCAGATCTTTCATTGACCAAAAGCTTCTCCAAGCATTGTCTGTTCGTCGGACGATTTCTTTTTCTTGTCTTGCTTGCTGGAGAGAAACTGTTTGGCCAAGATAAAGATACTCCTGGACGTACTCAATCTCTGCGCCCTCTATATCCACTTTGCGGTGTGTGCTGTTGGTCATGAGCTTGGTCTTCGACATGTTCATCTTCAGTCCGACTTCGAGGCTTGCCTTGTTTAGTTGGTTAATCATTTCACCGAGTTCTACCGCAATAGCAAAAACAAAAATCTACAATAACAATAACATGAACAAAAAAAACTTACACCAACCATGTAACAATTTGTAAAGAATTGTGACCGAGTCTATTTTATCATGATTACCGACATTTTATCTTGAAAGTAGGCATTGTTGTCGCCCCAGTAATGTTAGCTACTTACGAAGAACCCGCTACTTTCTGTTGTCGTGTGCGTATCGTAGCTTTGTGATTTTATTTTTGTTGTGGTTATTCTAATGTATTTTTGTGTTTCAGCTCCGGCATTGAGAATAACCCGACCGTGTTCTATCGACTGATGCCTGGCTCGACGGCTCAGACGAACAAGTTTCACACATTTTATTTGCAACAAAGAGCAGACAACGGATTTACTTGGGCCGACATAAAAGTTAATCATCCTCTTGACTATGAAAGCATAAAAGAATACAATTTGACAATCAGAGTTGAAGTGAGTATTTGTATATTGATCTATGTAGTTTAAGTTTACAAAAAGTTTTTAAATTGTCAAATACAAAATAGAAATGTTTATATGGAACCAATAGTAGGTAAGTTCTGAAAGGCGAGATGGTTTCCCAAGATAGTGATCCTTTTATGTGACATGCTCACTTTCAAAATAGAAAATCTAGTGTGAAATAAGAGAGAAACCCGCAATAAATAACTTTACATTCTCATAATTCTGTAAAAAAGGTTGAGATTACAAAGGTAATCGCTATGTAGAATTCAGGTAAGCTATGTTTCTAAATATTTAGATTGTATTTCTGACCCATACAATTCGCTTAAAGGTTTTTACATAAAAACACGAATATGTAGTTCATTTGCTCTGGTTGGGAATCGAACCCACGACCCACAGCATGGAAGGCAGAGCTACTACCAACTGAGCTTTGACGCCTGTCAATCAGTCATGTTATACAATATTCGTGGGTGTTTTTGTACAGAACAACGGCGCACAACAACTAGCTTCAGAAGCGACGGTCTACATCATGTTAGAAGATGTCAACGACGAAATACCACTCTTCACTGAACGGGAGCAAGAGACTGTGCTAGAGGGAGAGCCAATCGGGACCAAAGTGACGCAAGTCAACGCGATAGACAAGGACGGAACGTTTCCTAACAACCAGGTAAGAACAAGGAACATCATAATATGCAGTTTGGAGGAGTATAAAACTTATAATCAACAATATAAGGTGCAAATTATATTACACCGCGATGCGCCTGTAGACACCGCTTTTATGTTATGTAACTTGTATATTTTTGTGTCGTAAAATAAAACTCATACCACGGGCTCTTGTAGAAGTTATCATACTATACTCCAAAACATCCTATAATATTAACTTTATTTATTAATATGGTAAGGTAGATTTGTTAATGTTTATCTGAAATGAATAAGTATTTAATCATGACATAATAATATAATATAATTTAATGAACCACACAGACTACGAAATGTACATTTGAATTAAAAACCTCCTATTTATTTATTTATATATTTATTCATTCATACATTAATTATTTAATTATAATAATGATTTAATATAATTTAATGAATAAATTAAGAATTAATATAATTTTAATATTTGTTGGGAATCTAATAGTGATATAAACGGGAATATAAAATATTACATTTATTATTCGGGTACCTACTTAGGCACCGGATGCTTTGTAATATTTATGCAAAAGATTATTAAAAGGGCAAAATAATATTTACTTTTCTTAACAAACCTAGAAAAAAAAATTGATCCAAGTATTTAATATCTTTCGCTATTTTCCGAGAAAATTTTCCCGCTAAGTAATCACTTATTTTGTAGCTTTACATAGTTCGCAGAATCCGTTATTCGTTTTATTAATTCCTATGAAAATCTGTCTTTATTAAATATAGCTTTCTCTTGTATAACTTATTTCGTTATATAAGTATGTAACGTTATAAAGACAAACAGAGAATATATTTAAACATAAAATATTAAACCTACATGGCAGACATTTTCTACCGAGTAACTACAGGATTTTTTTAGCTGAATTGGTATTGGGCATTGCACATTTTCTTTTAAGTTTTCGTTCAATAAAACATTTTTGCTTTACTTTACTTTATTTCTACCGACTTCCAAAAAAGGGATCCTCAATTAAACGTTCGCTATTACTCCGCATATTGCTACCCGACATTGATCATTATTGTTTTGTATGATAGATGGTACTTCCGAGGTCATCCCATATTAATTTTATCTAGATTTAAAAAAGTACTTTGAGAAAATTGTTTTTAGTATCACTCGCCGATGACGATTGAAGTAGGGTTTATTCATTTTTGATATGATTCGTAGTTACTTGCTACGAAGTGTCAAAAAAAGAAAAGTCGTAGCAATGATACTACGAGATATTTCTCGTAGTATCTTTGCTACGACTTTTTCGATACGAGCAGTTGTAGAATGAAACCATTTTATAAATAAAATGCACACGCGTTAGGTTTTTATGCTCTTGGCCGTCAGATCCAGCCTTTTTGTATTAATGACAACGTGTCAAAACGGTGACGGAACATCTAATGACATATTATATGTATTGTATAATAGATATGTATATGTACGCGATTTCTGCATTGTATGTAACCGTAGTGGAGCGGTGTACATTTTTAGAATAGTTTATCTTTATATGATGTAATTATAATTCATCCGCAATTGATTTACATAAAACGTAACTATTTATATCACCTGTAATTCACGAACAAATATCTAAATACTAGTGAAATAATTTACTAAAATTTAATAAAATGCAGGTTAAATACGGGTCGTGTTTGTCTTAAGTAAATGCATCAAGAACTTTGCCTAAAATAAATACTTTGCATATACTGAGATTAAATATAAGATAGGAGGTTCATAAAACACAGTTGAGGTTCAGTTATAGCACTGGCACTGGCATGGTGCCAGAATCGGTGCTTGAAGCTAACCATGACTGATAAGACAAAAGGATACACTTGGTTTTGTAAAGTACCATGGATTCCGTAGGTTACATTTCAAAGTTGACTCGTTTTCAAGCACCCTGTGTTTGTACAAAGATTTTAAGTTGGTGGTGAATATATTCGTGTGTTACTTATTATCAAGTTATATAAACTTTTACACGATAAAGATGCTATTTTATTTTTATTTATTTATTTATTAAAGCGACCAACAGCTACAATGATAAAGCTAAGTTAACATAAGCATTTGTATATAACAGCCAATAACAGGTCTCTCTAAATATATATAGTTCTATATCTAAACAGGTTTTGAAAAAAGAAAAGGTAAACTCGTACAACATTCCAGAACTTAAAAACTAGTACAATGACAATAAGACACTAAAGCTGAAATACATGAATCCATCCATGGTACTATACTATCAGTTATCATTACATTAATACACTTTCATTTCCTTTATAATATTGGCATAACTCATAACAACAATTTATCAATTATAGCTTTCCTAAAGGTACTTTTACTAGTGTTGAAAATATCAACACCAGAAAAACGTTTATTGTAACAAGCGCAAATTCTATGGACTGGTGCATTCATAGCATAATTCGTACTGAGATGTGGAAGTGAGAAGAGAGGTGTGTGGCGCGTTCGCTTTGTGGGAACTTTAAAGTTTATGGAAGAGAGCAAATTGGGAGAGTCCAAATTTCCGTTCAGTATATTAAATAAAAGCATGCAGTCATTTAAGGTACGCCTATTTTCAAGGGTCATCATTCTATGAGTAGAACAACCTTCCTCGTAAGTAGTGAAAATACGATTGCGATAATTGAGGTGTTTAACAAACTTTTTATGGATTCTCTCAACTTTGGCACAATAAATTATATAATTAGGATACCAGATACTGCTAGCATATTCCAATACGCTACGGACATAAGCGAAGTATACAATTTTGATGCAAGACAGATCACTGAACGGTTTGCATGTTCGTATAACGAAACCAAGATTTTTATAGGCCTTTACAGTAATGTAATCAACGTGTTCTGACATCGTAAGTTTGTTGTCCAGGATAACTCCGAGATCCTTTATGAAATTAACTTTTTCAATTGGTGTGCTATTAAGGGTGTAACTGAAATGAAAAGGTTTTGTTTTGCGAGTGAAAGAAATCTGCTGACATTTATGTGCATTTACTGTTATTTTATTATTGGAGTAGTAGTCAGAGAGTCGATCAAGAGTATTTTGGAGATTAACAGAATCTTGAACATTATTAATTTTGCAGTAAATTTTTTTGTCATCAGCATACAGAAGATGTTTGCATGACGTAAAGCATGAATAGATGTCAAATATGTAGGCGTTATAAAAAAGCGGTCCCAAGTGCGAACCTTGAGGAATTCCAGAAGGAATATTTACAAAATCAGATCTAAAACCCCCAACCACTACTGCTTGAGCGCGGTTTGTAAGATATGACCTTACCCACCTCAAGAGATCTCCATGAATGCCAAGGTGATTGAGTTTAGCGAGCAGGATGATGTGGTCCACACGATCGAAGGCTTTTTCAAAATCAGTGTAGACCACATCTACCTGCCCTCCGCCTTCCATGCATTCAAGGACGAACTGTGTAAATTCGGCTAGGTTACTTAAAGTAGATCTATTTTTTAGAAATCCATGTTGAGTTTGACTCACTCCATTCACAACTGTGTCGTATATCTGATGATATACAACTTTTTCAAATATTTTACTGAAAGTGTTTAAAATGGAAATCGGCCTATAGTTTTCAATTTTAGATTTAGAGGATTTTTTATGTATTGGTATAATGTTAGCTTCTTTCCATTTTGTAGGGAATATTCCCTCGGACAAGGATTTTATGAATATTATCTTGAGGGGATTGACGAGAGCTACGGCACAGTTGTGAATGAATATAGGAGGAACATTATCGGTGCCGGCTGATTTATTGATGTCAGTCATTTTGAGTAGTTTAAGTAATTGCTTATCACATATTGATATCTCACTGACGACATGACTTTCGCTACAAGGAGGTAAGTTTAATTTATTTAGGTCATAGCTTAGAGCAGGCTTTACAAATACACTTTCAAAGAACTTATTAAAGCCATTACAAATATCAGGTCCGTTATTAAGAATGTCAGAACCAAGTGATAAGGTTTTAGGGTAATTCGATTTACCTTTCATTAATTTAACGTAACTCCATATTTTTTTTGGGCAAATTTTGACATCCTTTTGGATACGCGTAATAAAGTTAGAGTACATATTTTGATTGATTTTATCAACAAAATCAGTATTTGACTTTTTTTAATTTGGACCACATCTACTAAGCTAACTAGATATTAAAAAACTGTACCGTGATCCGAAATATAATATAATATATAGTGAGATAAAGCTATCGCTTTCGCTTCTTTTTATCTCTTTTACTACTTTTCCTCCCTAACGAACGGTGTGTATTCGCTATCCCTCTCGCACACTTCCACCACCACAGGCTCCGAAGACCGGTAGGTCAGCTAATTTGGTTCCTCATTGACGTTGTTGTTTTCGCTTCGAAAGGACGTGCACTGGTAAGTGCTAAAATTTAATTTGAATATTTTATATTTCAAATCTAAATTTATGATCCTTTTATTACATCGATGTACTTCGATCAAGTTTTTGTAGCGTATATCACTAAATTCAAGAAAGAAAATTTTCATTTCAAGACTACCGTCGCATGACTTATTTTTTCCATTGCGATAAAATTGTGTCGAGTTTAGTGAAAATGTAGTTATAAATGTTTAAACTTAAACAGATTGATCCATATTCTCTATAGTTCATATGGTTTAAAGTTATTTTCCTCCCAAACCAGAAAAGTCGAACTAAAAATTTTTACTTTTCTAGTAGAGGTACCTAATAACTTTACTAATGGTACTTTTAACGGTGTAACCGTTCGATATATATATGAATCCTGGTTCTCTATCTGCGTTTTTTGTATTTTTCTTCGCATAATTTATTTTGTTCTACCCTCATTTTCTGCATTCGCTTTTTCACATTAAGGCTTTTATTTTTAGATTCTTTTCAAAGAATAACTCTTATCGAATGAGTGAGAAAGAATTGGACCTGAGTAACGATAGTTTTATATTAGATTTGAGGCACACTATGAACGGGGCCGAAAATAAAAACTCTAAAATGAGAAAACGTAAGCCATCATCTTCGTCTGAGAGTTCGTATGATTCAAGTAGCAGTTCCGATGAGCAATCCTCTGATTCTACTAAACGTTCTCGCCGTCATCGACGCAAAAAACGTAGAAATCAAACACATTCACATAAACATGCTAAATTAGATAAACTAATAGCTGAAGTAAGTGACCTAAAATCAAAACTCTCTCGTGACTCTCGAGAATCATGCAACACGAGTCATAATGTTGACGATGATAATTTAAATGAGTATATCGAAAACGATGTAAGTGGACACCTGTACAGCGATGACCCTTCAGAATCAGGCAAAGCTGAACCGCAGTTCTCTCTTTCAATTGGCACGAGGCTCAAAGATCCTGATATCCCAAAGACATCTTCTATATACCTAGAACTTTTAAAAGGCGTTCAAAGATTCGATGATAACGAGTGGCAAAACGTCAGGTATGCAGACGTTCAAAAAAATTATAGGCATACCCCCGGTTTCACTGATCTAGAACCTAACGTAGAAATTAAACGTTATGACACGTCCCGCACCACTGCGAACGCTGATAAAGCTTTCGCTGCTATAAGTTATGCTTTGATTAAACAAAAAGATCACCTTGAAAAAGAACTACGCTCTTTTCTATCTTGGGCAAAGGCTTCGCCTGACCTTAATTATGATACAGTTCATACGAAAATAGAAGATATATTTGTCAAAGGAGATTTCTCCAAAATTTCGAATGATGCTCTTCAGTTGGTCTGCGGCCATAGAGCGGAGGTGATACAACATAGGAGAGAAGCCATCTTGGCTGTAGTAAAAGATCCCTTGCACAAAAGTATTTTACGAAAAATACCACCTTCATGCAATAACCTATTTGACGCTGACAAATTCACGTCTGCTTTAGAAAAAATGGGAGATTCCCATAAGGTTTTTTGGCCTCTCACTAAAGACCGCGTTCCTGCTACGCAGACCGGTCTAAATGCTGCTCAAACTTCAAGTACTTCTAGCAGATCACAATATCAGAATAATAGTGCTCGAGGAAACACTACCCGACCTCGCGGTTCAATGTCCTCTAACAGGCCCTTTCGGGGCAGAGGCGGAACTTCAAGAGGACGAAGAAATAACGACCGACAACCATCCCACAAAAGTGCACGCAACAAACATCGTTCTCCCTCATCCCACCGGGATAGGAGAAGTAGCCGAAAATATTGACTCACCGAGTCATTTTCGTGCCGGTCAACTGAAACATTACCAACACAGATGGAAATTAATGGGAGCTCCCAGTTACATTATCAAAATTATTTCAGGTTACCGTATCCCTTTTTCAACTCGACCTCCTCTTCATATGCCCGAACGACACAACAGCCAACAAGCGACTTACGAGACCACAGAGATGTCGATAGTTATAGAAAAAATGAAGACAGAACATGTACTACTCCCAGTTTGTACAACTCAGAGTTTCCTGTCACGGATGTTTCTAGTACCAAAGACAGATGGTTCCATGAGACCGATATTCGATCTGAGATCGCTAAACCGCTTCGTTTTGGCAACGCCCTTCAGATTAATCAATATTCACAAAATTCCAACCTTCTTACAGCCCAACGATTGGCTTGCAAAAATCGATCTTTCACAAGCATATTTTCACATACCAATCCACAGAACGCACAGACGGTTTCTGCGCCTGAAGTATCGTCAGGAAATTTTGGAAATGAATTGCCTGCCCTTCGGGTTAAGCTCTGCACCAAAAACTTTTGCTGCTGTAAGCAATTGGATGGCACAAATACTCCGTCAAAAAGGGATCAGACTTCTGGTCTACCTAGACGACTTTTTGATCGCAAATACGAATGCGATAACACTACAAAAGCACGTCGACATGACTCTAGATATGCTGTTATATTTAGGCTGGAAAGTGAACTTCGAAAAATGCGTGCTAAAACCAAGAAAAAGCATAGAATATCTAGGCATTGTATGGGATCCGTGGCTAAATCGCAAATTTCTTCCCGAACCAAAATGTCACAAGTTAAGAAAAGCAATACTCAAACTCTTAGACAGCCGTACTATGAAACTTGTGGACTTTCAGAGTCTTGTAGGCATGATGAATTTTGCCAGTTTTGTCATTCGTCGAGGGAGACTCAATCATCGGCAGCTGCAAAAGTTAACGATTTATCATTGCAACCGCAATTCAAAGCTAGTCTCTCTCAATCAAGAATCGGAAAAAGACTTGACTTGGTGGCTCAATCATCTGACAGGTTTTTCCCAAATACATACGGCTCATCCAACACATTTTCTCGTAACAGACGCTTCAGGAATAGCGTGGGGAGCCCAGATCGACAACATGAAGCTGTCAGGCGATTGGATGGCTTCGGAGAAAGATCTGCATTCAAACATAAAAGAGCTTCTTGTAGTTCTAAAAGTCCTGAAAGAGCAAGGTCCGAACCTACGGTCAACCTCCATACATCTGCAATCCGACAACAAGACGACAGTAGCCTACTTACGCAACGAAGGCGGGTCAAAATCTCAAGATCTGCAAAACCTTGCATACAAAATTTTTCTAGAATTGGATACTCACCATATCAATCTTGTAGCCTACCACATTCCAGGGATCTACAACTCCGAGGCAGATCATCTGTCCCGTCATCGAGTAATGCCGGAGTGGCACTTGCTTCCGCAGGTGACCAGCTTAATTTTCACCAAATGGGGCACACCGACAATAGATTTATTCGCGACGTATCTAACACGCGTAGTACCCAGGTACTGCACCCTAGACTACACGGACAAACAAGCGGAATTCCACGATGCCCTATCACAAAAATGGGATTATCCGTTAGCATGGGTGTTTCCCCCTCCGTTCCTGATACCAAAAGTCCTTCAACATCTACATCAATGTCAAGGTGTGTACTTAATAATAGTACCAAGGTGGGAAAAAGTTTTTTGGCGCCCAGATTTACGGAGCCGGGCAACAGCAGCACCTTGGACCATACGCAATCTTCCCCGAGTCCTAGTGGACATCTCAACGGGCAACCCCCCTCAGAATGTACAGGAAATGGAACTGGAAGTATGGAGATGTGGGGCTGGAGCGAACATCTAAAGGATTGGACACCAGAGCAACAAAATCTTCTCTTCAATAGCTGGCGTCCTTCGACCATTAAAACTTACAAGCCAGCGTGGGCCAGATGGATTAAATGGACAGAACAGAATAATGTTACCAGAAGTAAACCTACTGGTTCTGAGTTAGCACGTTATTTAGCAGATTTATTTTATAAAGAGAAACTTTCTTATAATACAATCCTTGTTCATAAGTCAGTGGTTTCAACACTATGTGACCCTGAGCTAACCGAGCGTCTCAGTAGTCATCCTTTTGTGAAACGAATTTTGAAGTCAATAGCTCTATCTAATCCAACTTCGATGAAACCCCCTGTATGGGATGTTGACCTTGTTGTAAAGTTTATGTCACAAGTTGATTGTAATACTGATAGCTTTTATCAAATTTCGAAGCATACGGCTGCTATTTTACTTTTATTCTCAGGAAGAAGATTACATGATTTAACTCTTCTTAGAGTAGATTCTGAAAATTGCATTATTCATAATAGTTATATAATTTTATGGCCAATTTTTGGATCCAAGACTGATTCAGTTAATTACCGACAGTCTGGCTGGAGACTTAATTCAAACCCTAATAATAAAAATTTAGACCCAGTTTTTTGGATAAATCGATTAATAACTATTGGTAAAAATAGAAGGGAGTTAGCAAACTGCTCAAATCTCTTTATTACTACTTGCGGTCAGCCTAAAGCCGCATCTAGATGTGTAATATCAGGATGGATTAAAAACCTTTTAAAAGATGCTGGTATAGAAGCTTCACCTGGTAGTTTTAGGTCAGCAGTTGCTTCCAAAAGTTGGATTGAAAATACACCTATTGAAAATATACTTTCAAGAGGCAACTGGAGATCACAGAACACTTTTAAAAAGTTCTATTGTAGACAAATTTTAGAATCAAGTAAGCAATGTAATCTTGATGTGAATTCTACATTTCAAGCAATTTAAGTTAACAAATTTTATGTCTTTTGAAAATCACTACCTTGGATTTTTTGAATAAATTGATTTCTATGTATTTCTTCTTTTTTATTGAATATAGCTTCAAATTACAGAAATACTTGGTGCTTAGGTACTTACCTACATTGTTAGGTACTTACTATTACAACTAGTCATACTTTTATTGGTTGCATTAGTTAGGAACTCTCTTCATACTAGCTAAAACCTAATAGATAATTTTCTGTAGTCACATTGACGATAACCACCACCACCAGGCGATAACAAACATCTCTCACTATATATTATATTATATTTCGGATCACGGTACAGTTTTTTAATGAAGACGTTTTACCTGAAAATAAAACGTTAATTAAAAATACTTACCTGATCCGAAATATAATATTAATTTTAAATTCTGCCTGGTGGCATAGCAAAAACAACAAGCCAATGAGGAACCAAATTAGCTGACCTACCGGTCTTCGGAGCCTGTGGTGGTGGAAGTGTGCGAGAGGGATAGCGAATACACACCGTTCGTTAGGGAGGAAAAGTAGTAAAAGAGATAAAAAGAAGCGAAAGCGATAGCTTTATCTCACTATATATTATATTATATTTCGGATCAGGTAAGTATTTTTAATTAACGTTTTATTTTCAGGTAAAACGTCTTCATTAAATAAACATCAAAATCAGTTCACAAAAAAAAAGTTCCCTATTGTGAAGTCGATTTAAAAGATAAATAGACGAAACGCCATTTAAAAAAAATATCCAAAAGATTCATTAGTTTTGCAAGAAACGGTGTGTATTAAGAGTACACCGTTTTCTAGCATTTCTACACCAAAATAAACAAAATTTTGTATAAAGTTGGACGGCCACGGCACTACTAAATTAAAAGCGTTGCCAAACGGGATAAATTAGCAGTGAGTCTCACAATTTCTTTTCTTTTTCTTTGTATTCTGTATTCAACACACCAGTAAAAATATTCTTGCGATGGCAAAACGTACATATTCTGTTGGAAGACGTGTTAGATGTTCATAATATTTTTAATTATTAATTACGAAACTTACAAGTTTTCATATTTAGATTCATAAGACAATGTGCCTACACTAACTCTTAATTAAGTAATTGTAGAAGCTCACGAAACAATAAAAATCTCTCTTGTTTTATATTTAAAATTAATTTACTAGGCAGCCATAATTAAATGATGTTTTGTTAAGTAATCAATTTACGTCAGAACTGTCTTAAAATCAGAGAACGAAAACAATATCTTTATATTTCAGTAAATATTTTTGACTTCGTTTAGTTCTCTGTTGTTTAAAATTCAGTGACAAAAATTTAAACGTTGAGCAATATACACACAAACAAAACCATTTCAGTTCATTCAATATTTCAGTTTCGATATTTTTTTTTAATACACTTTATGGATAGCTTTGTTTTTTTGTTTTAGTTAAAACAAAAACAAAATAAAATGCAACCATATTGCGTTTATATTGGAGTTTTATCTATTGTTTTATCGATTCTATAAATAGCGTGTAACATAATAATCCTATCAAAGGGGCTTATTCGACTAACGTTATTCACGTTCTGTCATGACGTGAGCTAAAGTTGGATATTCATTTGTATCGTATTTTGAATAAGAATACATAACTAAAAGATGTTTGAAAAGTAGCGCCACTAAAGTGATGATTTGGCATGGTATGGGCATACCTAATATGGAGAAACGAAAGCCATATTACTAGAAGAGTTTGTTAGATATGAACGTAGATGTGTAGAGGTGGCCGAATACAAAAATAAGTTAAGTTAGTATTATATTTTATTATCATAACATTAATTAAATATCTAAATGAATGTGTCTTGTCTAGTATGTTTGTCTCTCAAGATTATCTCGAGGCAAAACAAACACTTATTTCATAATCGCAAGTCATAAACAACTCGCCATTATTTATGCATGATCACACGCGTACGCGGTGTACACCTAAAATATGTGTTATGCGGAACCCGAGGTGTTGTCGTAAAAAGAGTAGCCTGAAAGCCGGATATATGTCACACATAGTTTGAAAAAATCAGATTTTTATTCAAGAATCCGGTAGTTGGACTAATGAGTTTCGAGGGCGACTCCCCTCCCTCTTTGTACTCATTAACCAAATAGGGAGATAGAGAAAATCGCCCTCGACTTTCAGTCGCTCGGTTTGCCGAAGATACCCGAAGAGAAAATCGCCCTCGACTTTCAGTCGCTCGGTTTGCCGAAGATACCCGAAGTTTCCTCTCGACTATCATAAGAGAACCCATCGTGTCAGTAAAACTCACACAATACACCCCATTGCGGGACGTCAGTGCAGATCTTATTCCCCCAACAAGAATTAGAATTAGAATTAGATACATCGCTGCGCATGTATTGAAGACTTATCGACATGGTCCTTCAAAATTGTTGCTGTACATTTTTTGCGCTGTAATTGTGTCTTTTGGAACTGATAAATCTGTAGGTTTTCTGCCCGGTATGTATCATAAATTAAAATGAAACTTCTGTGTAAAAGAAACAACGGCTGATTCGCAATATAGTCGAATGTTGTATTGAATTTAGCCGGACACGATTCTAGAACCAGATCGGTTGTTGCAAGCTCGAGTTTTGCAATTTACGTGCTTATAATTTTTGCGAGCTCTGGTTATAAAAATGCAATTTTCAGTAGTGATTGCGCTTCTGCTAGTACCGGTGCATTTTTTTTAATAATTAAACACATAGCTTTCGCTTAGCATACATATTGCTGGTTTAAATTCATGTGCGCAAAATGTACTTACGTATGTATTTTATATTCGATAAAGCGCATTTTTGAAGTGAAAACTTCTTTAGCGGCGCTGGGTGGGTAAAAACTTTCAAACTCGCGTCAGGGTCACGTGACGTCGAAAAAGCGTAAGATCTTATTTAATTTTTATACATTGCTCGTAAAACAAGAGACGACAAAAGAACACACTTGCGGTCACGCGACGTATGACTCAAACAATTAAATAGTGTTGTGGCGACATGACGTGACGATGACGTGGCGACATGACGTGACGTGACGATGAAGCCAACGAAGACACAGACACATTCGCGCTTGCGCGATGACGTGACGATGACGTGGCGACATGACGTGACGTGACGATGACGACGAAGCCAACGAAGACACAGACACATTCGCGCTTGCGCGATTGTGTCTGTGTCTTCGTTGGCTTCGTTGGCTTCGTTGTGTCACATTCGCGCAAGCGCGAATGTGACACAACGACATGACACAATCACAATGACACAGACACATTCGCGCTTGCGCGAATGTGTCTGTGTCTTCGTTGGCTTCGTCGTCATCGTCACGTCACGTCATGTCGCCACGACATGATCACGACATGACGTGACGTGACGATGACGACGAAGCCAACGAAGACACAGACACATTCGCGCTTGCGCGAATGTGTCTGTGTCTTCGTTGGCTTCGTCGTTGTGTCACATTCGCGCTTGCGCGAATGTGACACAACGACATGACACAATCACAATGACACAGACACATTCGCGCAAGCGCGAATGTGTCTGTGTCTTCGTTGGCTTCGTCGTCATCGTCACGTCACGTCATGTCGCCACGTCATCGTCACGTCATGTCGCCACAACACTATTTTTTTGTACTATTTTTTTGTACACATATTCGCGCAAGCGCGAATGTGTCTGTGTCTTCGTTGGCTTCGTCGTTGTGTCACATTCGCGCTTGCGCGAATGTGACACAACGACATGACACAATCACAATGACACAGACACATTCGCGCTTGCGCGAATGTGTCTGTGTCTTCGTTGGCTTCGTCGTCATCGTCACGTCACGTCATGTCGCCACGTCATCGTCACGTCATGTCGCCACGTCATCGTCACGTGACGATGACGTGGCGACATGACGTGACGTGACGATGACGACGAAGCCAACTGTTGGCTTCGTCGTTGTGTCACATTCGCGCTTGCGCGAATGTGACACAACGACATGACACAATCACAATGACACAGACACATTCGCGCTTGCGCGAATGTGTCTGTGTCAGTGTGTCTTCGTTGTCTTCGTCGTGACATGATACAATCACGACTGACTCACGACACAATGACATGACACAATCACGACTGTGGTTATATTTTTGAAGTGAAAACTTAAAAGTGAAAACACAACGTTAATATTGAAGTTTTCACTTCTGCCGGCACTCCCGGAGTGCTAGCTTTTTTTTTTTATAAAAATAATGTTTGAGCTCATAACATTCACGAGAGGTTTTTAATTAAAAGGGGATTTAAAAAGGGGCAATTGTTCCGGGGGATTATTTTGTCTAAAACGAAAGCATTACACTAAGTAGGTACACTGCTTTTGAAATTTGAATGGGACCGTGTATTTGGTTGATTGAAGGTTATCCCTTCCGAAGGACGTGAACTGTGGAAATGAAAGCATCGTTCTTATTTTGTCTCGTATTGTTAATTAAATAAAAACCCATTTTCTAGTGGAAAATACACAAAATTATAAAACCGAACGAGTTTCCAGAAAGCTTGGTTACCTTGAAGGCCCTCATTAAAAAGGTAAATTTCTACGCATTTAAAGTTATTTTAAAAGCCATTAAAATTTATTCAGCCGTCCCTAACTTGTAGCGTTTCAAATTTTGCTATTCGCATCGCTAATTAGTCTGGAGCTTATTATTCCCGAGGTACCTATTACTTGTAATAGTGAGTGAGGTGTAGGTACCTACTACCTGCCGTACCGGCCGACCTATTTACCTTTTAAAGGCACCATTGGTCTATTTGTTTTTTTGTTGTAGGTAGATGGGTATCTCTTTTTTTATTTTTCAGAGAAGAAGAGTTTTAGATAAATAAAATAAATGTTTTAAGTTACAAAAATAGATTTTATTCATACTGTTTTACTTGTTGAACTTGTAGGTACTAGGTACGAGTTGACTCGCTTTTAGTTTTATATTAGATAGTATAATAGCCAAAGAGGCTAACTCAACATTGAGTAGGTATACATAAACAACTATGCTCCTTTTCAAAGTTGCCTATTTTCTTAGGCTCACTTACCCACGGTCATCATCACAATTGTTTAGCTACCCCAAAATTCTAATTTGCTCAACTATATGTAAAACAGTGTGTATCTAAGGATATACCCTTGAATTTGTTTTCATTTTAAACACAACAGTCTTTTAGCTATTAGGTACATTATATATACGCATGTATTTGTGTGTATGTACCTACTTACATCGCAATGTAGAAAATAGATTTTCAAACGTGTGAAATCAGTTTTTTTTAAGGTGGTGTATTTCTAGCTGAGCAAAGAAACTAGGGCATTTCCATTTGCATTCACTGAATTCGTTTAACTGTGACTGATTCAATCAATATTGATTTCGACCCTTGGCAATGCATCGACTATTTCTAAGACAAAAGTGTTTGAAATTACTGTCTGGATCCCTGCTTCTCTAGAGAGTGACGTGAATTACTGAGAAATTTATTTAGTCTAGCAAGGCTCAGCTCGGCCCCTTAGCCAATTATTATTAAATTGATATGAACACAGATGCTTTGTGGATATCGAACAATTCCTTAAAGTTGTATTCTATAATATCTAAAGCTTCTTCGAATTTTCTTGCAATGGCTGAAATTCTTGAATGACCCCAGGCTGGGTAGACATCACTCTGATCTTGGGTAGACATAAAAAATAAGTCTAAAATATCTATCCATTTGTATTCTAAACATCAATTTGTGATGGTCTAGCTAGTGTCACGTTTGGTATACTTTTTCATACGTTAAGTTCAACAAAATCCATATGTATTGTTGGATCGTTATTACTTACATATTTTTATATAAATGAATCTTGAATTGCCTTTAGCTTTATTTTTCGTACTAAACTTATGATTAGCTTTCATAACGCGTCGGCACCGACATAGATGTTTTTAATCAACTTCGAATGAAGGCTGTATTTACTAACGTGTTATAAAAGGTTTTATTTTTTGAAGAATCATTTTTTCAAAGCTGGTCCTTGTGAGGTTCCATTTATGTTTGATGCAAGATCTGGCTCATTTTTGTTTATCTTTTATAATGTATAATTAAATAGGTACATACATATGGCAGGTTTGACACACTGTTTTTTTTTTCTAAAATTTTACTGATATGTTGTAACTGTCTAACATGCCCGCCTCGAGACGTTTTAACGTGAAAATAATGCTCTTTTATCCTCCATTTAACTAATAACAATGAAATCTGACACGCCTAATTACCTGAGTTTGCCAAACGAATCGAGCGAGTTGCGAAAATAAATGTTCATCTTCAACTTTTAAAGATGTTCAACATTTTATTTGGTTGGCATAGCAGTAATACAATTTCTTAGTACACCTTTTCTAGGTTTATGTAACGTCGATAAATGTATGTACCTACATGTATCAGATAATCTGCCAGGGCCATGTATATTATGACACAATAAATAAATATTCACGGACATTTCACACATCACTTTCTAGTCCCAAACTAAGCAGAGCTTGTACTATGGGAACTAGATTGCTGATAGAATACTTAACTAAAGTAACTTAAGTACTAACTAATGTTACTTAAGTACTAACTTTTTTTTTATGAATAATATATGATGCACATAAATATTTGTTTTGTTACTTTGAATTCTATGTATTTACAAAAAAAAAAGTATTCCATCAGCTATCTAGTATCCATAATACGAGCTTTGCTTTTTATGGGGCTAGAGTGTGGCGTGTGAAATGTCCGCGAATATTTATTTATCAACTTTTGATTGTGACTGTACATTTACTTATTTACTTTGACTCTGGCGTTTTACTACATGTCTGTATGCCGCATGGTTTTCGTATTTCCTTCATCCGGTTCCTGTATTCTCCCGCCTCATTACTCGCTTTCGAAGTTTCCTATTTTCACATTTACTTGGCTAAAACCAAGTAGAACTAACAGTATGAATTTAAAATGAATATATTTTCCGGATCCGACATCTTTTAGTATAGTAAAACAAGCACTAATATAAGTTGTATTTCGATACGAGCATTTTCTAATGAAATAAGAATGCCATCAAATAAGCGATAAAAAGTATAGATTTAAATATTGAAGCAAACGGTCAGACTACACTTTTATATTCAACATAAAACGATACGTAAATATCACCCCAAAGCCATTATATTTACCTCTCGTGTTAAAATAATCGTATATATTTTATCGTTTTGACATCATTTCATCTCGATTTTTCGTAAAAATGATCCGAATCTAATTGGACATGTGTCAGATATGACAGAGTCAGGCGCGGCACGGAATGAATTCTGTATTTTGACGTCTGACACACGGCACTTCCGTTTAATAATAACACAATAGCTCTTTTTAAAATATAATTATCCTTTCCGAGACAGTAGATATTAAAACAATTTTCCCTTATGTCCCGAGTAGCCCATGGTATCATTTATTTCCTGATAAGGGTTATCGAATTGGAGAAGGGATGTTTTCACCGTCGCATTATGTACCTTACGGGATTAGGATAACTCGAACCGTATAAAGCTTCACCATTATTACTACGTTAACATTTTTATACAAAAAATGTCTACATCTCGACAATTGTAGCCGTAATATCGGACTTATAATAAAGCAAACAAAGGGACGGAAATTCCCGGACACTGATCTTATTTTGTCGGTCCCTTATGAATAAATCGAGCATTTGTTTTGATCGTAGGTGTACTACTATATCGTGGATTCTCCGAGGAACGAGGGCAAAGACTTCTTCGAGATCAGCATGCAGACGGGAGAGATCTTCACGAAGGTGGTGTTTGACAGAGAGAAGCAGGGAGCCTACGCCCTGGAGGTAGAGGCGCGTGACGGAGCACCCTCGGCGCGGCCCAACTCCGACAACCAACCCAACTCAGGTACGTGTCTAATCTTCGTCTTGACGACTCTGTTTCAACTTATTATTTCAGTCCGCGAAATTAAAATGAAACTGCCAGAATAAACATAACAAAAACAGTTTCAAGATTCCCGTCCTAAATAAATAATGAATCATTATAACATTAAATACCATGTATTTTTTTACCAAAATACCCACGTAGCTAAATGTTTATTCATTAAGGACTGTAAATAAACCTTATGTTACGCGATATGCTTGTGTCTCGATTATCTCTCATAACGTATATTTTGTGTGTTACTTTCCTCTACTATTTAAGCCTCCGTTCTGCTCAAATAATAAAATGTGATAAAGGTTACAAAAATCTCTAAAGCATCTCATTTGACTTTCATGACGCTAATTTTGCAATTACGTAGTGAATTCTCATCTAAACGGCTTAGAAAAAAGGTATTTAAGATAATGTCAGTCGCTAGGTTTCCTTTCAATTCACGTGCGATGTAAGGTCGGTCCTAAAGGCACCCCGTCCTAGCTAATCACTGCCGCGACCCGCATTTAAATGTCTTTTTCTCTCTTGTAAATATACCTAACGTCGGAAACTTTTGTAGTTGACCTCCATTCGAGGATCTGTTCACCCTCGTCCGTAAGCACACGTTGACACGGGGTCTCATATTTCACAGTTTCTCGTTGCGGTAAATGATCCTATCGGCATGTGCGACACTATAAATTGTCCGTTTTCGTGTAGTTCTCTATTAGGTAAGCAGGTCGGCGCGGGCGTATCGCGTCATCGTAAATCAACCAGCGGAATAATCAGCCTCCCGGACCCTAATCCGGTTAAGCCACTCATCCCTATATCTGTCTCACGTTTACAATGACGTCGAGCAGAGGATCTTAGTGCTTCGCTGTGTACTGAATTTCCTTAATCTAATTCAGTAGAATTTATCTCTAAGAGTACGGAAATTGAGGGATTTTCTCCCGTATTTTCCATACTAATATACCATAGACACAATGGACATGGTATGGTCTAGAAATTCTTATCCCGGTGTGAGTTGAATAAGAGCGTTGCAGCAGCTCTACCAATAATGTTTAACGGTATGTGTGTAGATGACATTATTCCAAAATAAACGGTGGATTCAATGTGAATATTGTGTCTCCTGGCCACGTACCAATTTCAGCATATTGCAGCCGGTGGTGGTGTGGAGACGAGGCGAGCGGTGTGTGTGGCGCCGCGCATACTGATTGCCGGGAGCGCGGTCACGTGCCACCAGCCTAGCGGTTTTCGATTTCTAGCAAGATTTGCGACAATTAATTACCTACTGAACACACGAACTCGCTTCTTAATTAGGGTTTGAGGCGAACTTGATCCGATTATTTCTTTGTTAACAAAACACCTGTATCGGATTTAATTTTCCTAAAGTTTATTTACATTCGGATACTGTACTCAAACAGAAAATAGTATATATGTGTGATAAATAAATAGAATCGTACCCACAATCGTGTATTTGACTGAAAATATAGAGCTGGCTCAGCTATCGATCACGGGCCACCACAATAAAAACAAAACCGAGGTTTAGTTTGTTGCATCCCGTATAAAATACAGCGAATGGGTGTGGCGCGATTGAAAGAACTTTTACGTAGATACCATTAGATACCTATTGTTTGATTTAAGTGTTGTAGCATCGCATGTTAGCAATTACTGAATCGGTTTTATTAATCCATGTAGTGTCGATTTACTCATAAACATTTGTTGTTATTACGTTATTAGGTTAACGTGAGCGGAATTTGTTATACGTTTATGTATTGACTATCGCTATTGTGGAATCATATTGTTGTATACAGAGGCTTTGGTTTCGCTCGGTCGCAGATGCGTCTAATCCTTTACTATGTTGGTACGGTCACATAACAAGATCTATGTCTCCGTGTCATGTCATAGCCCTTAGGTTAAACAGTGCCCAAATTAATCCTGAACAAAGATTACAATTACATCACGGTGCGGAAATAACGACCAAGCTTGCAATATATTACCTTCTAGGGCATGTTCCGTATATAACGTCGACTAATAGATTTTCCCTATCATTATTTACAACTCAGTTACTTACAAAAAAAAAATGGCTGACAGTTTGTATCTAATCTCAAAACAGTTGATTACTATCGGTCTATCTTATAAAAAGTTAGCGCAGACTTGAAGTATTGATTACCATACGTAATGATGACATAAAGTCAACGTTAACTTTTTATAAGATAGGGGGTCAGTCTTTCTGATTTTAAAGTATGGATGTTATTCTTAGAAAGTTTTTATTATTGAAAACCTTTATTTAGTAAAGTTTATTATTCTACTCACTCCTATCTAATACGAGTATGTAAGTACTATGAATTTTCGTAAATCAATTTTGTTTCAACTTGATTAAATAAAACTTGGCTTCATATTTTCTCTGCGTCTTTGTTATGCAGAGTTTCTATTTTCAATGAAATGTGCAAAACAGTTAGGCATTGTATTGAACTTTATGACTTTGATATATTTTTTACGTCAATAATACCTTACTTTTTAGAACCAGTTATTATTTTCAATTCAGCAATCATGCCCCATTTACTCAAATTAAATACCTATTTATCTTATACCCCAGTAGCTCTACCATGAGTTTTTACAATCTATACTCGCTAGCGTCTGTAGTTAAAAAAATGTATGAAGATTTGTACAGCGGATCTAGCGGATAGTTGGGTACTAAAATTCGTGATACTAATATTTACGTAACTACTGTAGTAAAGTCAGGCGATTTTACTGTGACAACTCATGGTAGAGGTACAGATAGTATTTTCGCAGTAGATACGTAATGTGTTATAATAATGCCGTATCTATTCTCAGCGTCTACTCTAAATTGTAAGTTACGATTATGATGTAAGCCTATATTTATCTGGTTACGGTCTCGGCCTACTTATCTCTATCCTTATAGGCAGATTTATTCGAGCTTACTTAGGATGACTCTACAAATAAACTAGCCAAGTTCGAGTCGAATCAGTTCTAGGATAAGATTTCGGATTTGTTCATATCAAAATCATTACTATGAAAATTGTAAAAAAATGGTTTTGTACTGTAATTTTTAAGAAAATAACACTTTTTAAAGCTACGGTGGGTATTGGAATTAATTAAGCGCAAATTTTCATTTATAAATTGATTTAAGGACAACTACTAGCGAAGTCGCGTCGCTGTTTTTTACCAAAATTAATATTTATGTATGTACCAGTATTGTTTACAAGAAAATATATTCTAAGTTGAACAGACAAAACATACGCTTAGATATATGCCAAACTATTGGGACTTCGGAACTCTAAAGAAGAAAGAATGAAAAAGGTCCCAAAACTTTTTAAATTTCCGCCCTCATTACTGATGGTGAATAATTCAAGAATTTTTATTAGGAGGAAGATGACATCTTTCGGAAATCAATAAGTTATGTCATTTGGTTTTTTTTTGTCTATGTCACAATAATTTATTGGCTTGTTTTTTATGTAATCATGGATTCTTCCATTTGAATTTCGTATATTTGACTTCTGACCTTGGTACGTTTCTTCACTTTTTGCTGTTACTCTTACTTTTATTTGAAGATATTTATTTTCCCCTTTTCCATTCTCAGACAGCTGTTATAGTTTATTTATTCATAATTTTCAATTCCATTGGCGGTTCGTATTACATTTCGTAATTCTTTTCCAAGAACCTGAGCCAGCCATGATTTTATTTACATTTTAGTAGGTGTGGAGTATCTGTTTATTACCAAAGACCGTTCGAATAAATCTGTCGACATAAATTGTAATCCTGTAACTCGACAGTTGTTCGATTTACGTGAATATTGTTAGGTTGGCGGAACGTCGAACGGCTGGGTCGGGGCTGGGCCAGTAGCGGCACAATGTTGCTTTAAGTCGTCTATTTCAAGTATTTCCAATTACTTGGGCTTAGGGAAGCTGTGCGACGTCGCCAAGTGACAAAGCAATATTCTGCCTGGCGACCGACTGAAACTTCGTGGCCTACATTTAACGGTGCGCCCTCGGGAATTCATGATGAGAGCTCTCCCCGATGCACTCTTGCCGAGTATTACTGTCGCCAACTATTTACTATTGCATTTCATTAATTTATGTTCGTTTGCAATTTCGTGTTATATAATTACAGTTATTTACAGGTAAATATTCGATTGTTGGTTTATTGTAACATGCATTAGTGTGTATCAATGTGCCGTAAATTCTCGTTACTTTGTGTTTAATCGGGATATGATTGTGTATCTACTTTACCAATTTTAACTTTAATGATGTATATCGGTGACACATAAAGGTTTACGAGCATGAATAATATTTCAAAATAGCGCCATATATTTCCGGGTAACAATGCAAACAAACCGTTAAAAGAACAATTGTGAAGCGCAGATATTGTAGCGTCGAATAAATCATTTTATTTATGGTATCGGGACGTTACACAGAATTTTCCCACCGTCATTACGACAGCTTTCACACCCAATCTCTGTAATTCGAGAGATTTCTGTAGACGGTGCGCGGAAAACAGAATTTTGCTAAATCGACTACCCAACACGAGCGGGTTTATAGGCTCTATAAGTTTCAGGAATCACTCTTCTCGCCCCTCATAAAACCTCACATCGCATGTAGGAACGCTCTATTTGAAATTATAATTTAATTTTTTATTGCCTATTGGTCTAGTGCTGTTTTTATGGACGTGACCAACTGGCAGGCTGCCCAGTTGATGTTCCGTGGCATCTTCTACCATGAATATGAATTGGCCCAATGTTGATGATGCTTGTTGCGTGTTGCATCTTAAAACAAGTTATAATATGCAATAACAATAGACTAATATATGTAAGGTTTAGTGTTCGTGGGTTAGAGATAAAATATAATTGCCAATGTTGTAACGGTTAAATCGTTAGTTTGTTAAAACCACTTGCAAACCACTTGGTTTCGTGCAAAGTGCCAACTATGAACACTTATATTAATTAATTTGTTACATCAACGTTTACGATAGGGCTATATTTTGTTACCATTTAAATCTTTATGGACCGTTACCGCTGTTTAAATACCGACAAAATTAGAATTCCATTCCATTTATTTTCGTGTAACAGCGTTAGCTTCCAGCTGTCACCGATGTAATCGGCAACGAACTTGGCGATTTCAATGGCTGTTTCGGAATCCTTTAAGTTGAAGCTATTGCTTTTAAAGTTATCTGCAAGCTACTTGTTTGCGAACACACCACACGTCTCTCTGCAAGAACACCACCAATGTATAGATAACTCAGTTTAAATACAATAGTTGAAGTAGGTTATAGGACAAGCGAGCGTCTGTTATTTTACCGAGCACAATATAGATGTGAGGCGAAACAATCGCGATAGTCCGTGATGTGTTTTTCATATATCTTATGAAATAGTTCACTCTATTTGTGATGGTCTCACTTCACATTATTGGGACGTTCGGGTAAGCTCGTCTATTGACATTCTTTGTTGAGTTTGTATAAATGATATCACTAGGCTATAGTTATAGTGAGTGAAGAAGCGGGTATCAGCACCGGGCGTGGCTTCGTGAGTAATGGAACTTTGAGCTCGTACGAGGAGGGTCCACTTATGTCGCCGAAATGGTATGATTGATAATGCCACTTACAAAAACACAGCTCTTTTAGATAAACGAGCTTACTCATTTTTTAGGAAATTTTAAAAGCGGTAAGGATTGTAAATCATTCAGCAAACCCATTTTTTCTCTTTATCTTAATACGGAAAGGTAAGCCGTTAGTCAAACAATAAATATTATCTAGACTTTTATTAAAGAAACGTTCTCCGAATGATTCACTTAGGGTTCGCGTGATAGGGGCCGAAAATAAAATTATCACTCTCGACTAAATCTTACCCTCGGTCAAATTTAGCGCAGTATATTGTATCTTTATGTGGGATATCCACGTCTCGGCGGGTAAATTAGTTAATGTTTAAAGTTCAAGGTTTAGTTAATTACCAAGCTTGTAAGCGGGTTGAGTCGCTCCGATGAATGGGTGGGTAGGTAATGGCTTGTGAAGAAGGGTACCTACTACCTACGTACTGTAAGAAACAGAGCTCGCCCGCGGGACGACTTGCCGACTAATGCGCTGTAGCGACAACTTGAAAGGTACACGTTATTGTACGTTTAGAAACTTCTGTCGGTACTCGACGACCCGGAAATAACTCCGACTAAGCCCCGATAGATAGAACTAAACGTAGAGTCGGTCAAAGCTTTTGCAAATCGTGGCCAACGTGGCGTTAATTCGAATCATACTTTAGGAGTAAAGTTGAAACGTTCCAATGGTTCGTTTAAAATAAATTATAGAATGAAATGGTCATTCCTATGCTGTCTAGAAACTTCTGCATTATTAATCCTGCTTTTACTCGTCGAGTTGATAACTAATGCCCTGTTAAAACAGAATTTATAATAAAATACTGAGAATGTGATATCTCTTTACTTTGACTACAAATGGTTTAAATAAATTACATCTAGAGAACACATAATCCAACTGAGCATTAGAAAAGCTTCTTGTTATAGAGATCCTCAGAGGAAGTACTACCATCGTACTTATATGTATCTGCCGCCAAGCAGTGATGCTCGTATTGTATGTCTAAGTTTAAAGGGTGCCGTATCAGGATGATGGACGCAGTCTTTCACGACATTCTTTGACGACTGATGTGGCGCGGCGGGCGAAAGTCGGCCTGCGCCGCGGAGGTTGCGGGTTCGATTCCCGCCTTGGGATAAATGTTTGTACGATCTGCAAATACTTATGTGGTGTGTAGTAGGGTGTTCTGGGTATTTTATATGTATTATAAAAATATCTATCTATGTAATGTATTGTAGTAAGTATGTCAGTCTTCTAGTACCCATAACACAAGCTCTGCTTAGCTTGGGGCTAGATGATGTTGTGTGCGTTGCCCAGCATTATTTATTTAGTCTGCTGCTTCACTGGGTACATCCTCTATGGAAGGACTCCGGAGCAATGCATCTTTGTAGGCTGAGGTCACCATGTAACACTTTTACTCTAGTATTATTATGACTGATGAAGCCTATTGAAAGCAAAATAATACCACTCTTAATTAATACATTTCCCTTATGAAAATGACGAGGAAATTTGCCTCTAACTCGGTTTGTAAGATTGTTGAGAGTAAAATTTGAATGATGTTTAAATTGTTCATCGTAAAAGTAAATTGAGGGTTGTTGAAGTTTCCTTAATTAATGTAGTCTGTGGCGTCTTAACAAGAATACTAATTACTTGAATTATTGTCCGGCTGGAGCAATTACGGATCTCCAGTACTAAGGATAGACGACATTCAAAAGCATATAATATACAGCCGGGAATTACTACTACCTAGATTCGTCAGGCTTTAGCTCCGTACATAAAGCCACCACACCTTAATTAAAATTGCGCCATTAACCAAACCGTACGTGAATTAATTCTGCTTTAGATATTACTAGGAAACCTATTAAGGAAACGTGTGTCATGTAAATATTGATGTTTAATATTAAACGCGCCGCTCAATCTCAAGCTGAACATTTCAAGGTATATTGAAATCCAGAAACGGACGTTTCAAAAGGTTTTTTACTCGGTCAATCGCAAGGTGAACGTTGACAACGATTCACAAAAGACGTCTGAAATCCTTCGAGCTCTCTCTGAAATAAGATCAAGATACAACGAATGTTATCTTCAAAGGCGTTCCGAATTAATTTTCAATGGAATGTTTGTGTACAGGGAATTGTCCATTAATTTTATCCGAAAGGTAACATTTTACAGTCTGCAATCTCCTGAAGATTTAAGTTAATTTTGTTGGGAACTCGGTTCCGCCGTCCGCGGCAGGTGTTAAAATATTGGATACTGCTTTGCTGTCTTCAATTTGCACACTTTATCGCTAGAATTTTCAGCTCACGTGTCTTGTATAGTGTAAGAATGGTCTTGTATAGTACTCCACCAGTTCTATACAATTCAATCAAAACGATTCTTTGTTCCTAATAGTTTAGTTTCATAAAAGTATGTTAATACTACGTTTTTCGAATATCGATTTGTCCTTATTAAACAACAAATAAAAAATCACGTAACATTATTACTTTTCCACGAGAAAAGATTTGTGCAATAAAAAGCTACCTTGAGGTGGCAAATATTCTCAATATTCAATAGCAATCGTAGTGATACGGCTCTTGCAGGTGTCTGGGTCAAATTGCCTTTAAATGTGTCCCAGAAACGTACCGCTGTGACAGTTTTCAGATATCGACAATAGTTCCCACCTTACTTGACGGTCTTTTTAAACCAGTGAAAACGCTTTTTGTAAGCAGGTGCACCAATAAACGCTGTCTCAGCAAGCCATCTTTCCACTCACGTTCTCGGCAAGTCGTAACAGCAAGGCACTTCGCTTATATGAAATACCGGCTTTATGGTTACTTATTGCCACGAATATGATCGCCATACGTAGCGTTTATGTATTTTTTCTTGTTTTTCCGGTGTCGAGTCGGGTTTTATCGCGTTATTACAATAAATTTATAGATTGTAGTTAGGCGTGTAATGCTCCGTAGTAAATGCGTAGGTAATGCCGCTTCAGATTTTATTGGTTGTCGTGGATTGAATTTGCTAAAAAGGTTGTATCTCGTTTTTATATTTCCATGTTTTACTGTGAATTCTCGTTTTAATACTCGTAAAAATTTGTAAATAAAAACGCGTGGTTTTAGTCTCTATAGCTAACAACATTTTACGTCAGCTTTTTTCCAAACTTGTGTAAACAAAATAGTTTAGTATAGTAAATAGGGGCTTGAGTTTACACTATGTAACGTTGCTATGCAGTCCGTCTGTGACCGGCTTAGTGTTGAGCGTGACTCGGCGACGCCTCTGATACACTTTAAGCTTCTCAAGTCAAAGCACTTACAGAGGTACATCAACTTTAAACTAATCGTGCACAGATTGCTTGGTTATTCGTAATCTGTTTTCGGTTTTCCCTCGAGATGGTAAAGACAATTAGATGTCTTATCCGTTCTCTGGGAAAATAAAATATATACTTAAATAAAATTGTTCGGATCCCATAGATCCTCTGACTCTGTTTTATAAACCAGCTCGCTATCATGTTTCTATATCAATACTATTTATATTTAAAATATTATTTCTTATAATATTACTGCGGTATGAGTTTTATTTAATGTTTTGTCCGGGGAATAATCTGACCACCTAGCGCACCGGTGTCACAGGTAGTGAAACACGTAATAAATACTGTTCTTGTTAACAAAAGGTCAGCGGAAAAAAAAATAATTATGCATTTTTATAGTTTTGTTTATTAAATATAAAAAGAAAAATGGTCGTAAAGGTCGTAATACAAGATAGGTTCAAACATTTTACAATGTCAGATGTCTCTGCCCCAATTTAGAAGAGAGCTAAGGTCAAACATAACCTAACAAGTTGTTACTGTTTACCCCAAGTTATGACTTGAAGCTGACAGGATCTTTGTTTTATCTTACTTCCACGAGTGGTGCTTAGTCAAATAAACTTATTGTCTTACTAGATGTTGTATTTTGTTTAAAGCATATATGTAGATTATTTTGCTATGATATAAAATATTTATCTAAAAATCAGTACTTTTGTAGTTTCATATCTCCTGTTCCGTTTTGTTTTGTTCATTTTTTGATCTACAATCAGTTGGTGTACTATAGGCAGGTCGGTTGATGGTGAAGGGTTGACTCCTGTTCCGCAAAATAAATAAGTAGACGTAGTATATTTGGCGACAAGCGACACATTCTCAAAATGTTTATCAAATTACCTACGTATACATTCTATTCAAACATTCAAAGTACGAGATCTGATTACGAATCCCACCGCAGCTCGGATAAGGACAATTAGGTGTCTCTGTCTGAGCATAGAACTGAATTTCACAGAAGCGAACCAAATTTTTACGTCTGTATCTGTTATCAAAATTAGCGATCTCGAATTTCTGCGATAAGATAAAAGTACACTGAGCTTTATCTATCCCTAGTCGCAAGTTTCCTTAAGAGTCCTCGCAGACTACAGACTTTTTATCGGCCGATAGTTTGGTCGGCTTCTTAATCAGTATGAAGAAGTATGCAGATGCGCACATTACAGTGATTCAGTCTTCAAGAAGCCGACCAAACTATCGGCAGATAAAAAGTCTGCAGTCTGCGGGGGCTCTAAAAATAGGGCCGATAAATTTACTACAACACTAGAGACTTGTACGATCTTACAACTATTAGTTATAACAGTAAATAATAATCTAACAGCCCGTCTATTTGCTCAATGACAAACGCAAATTACCTAAGTGGTAATTTACATCTATGTGATAAATCAGTGTGAATCTCTGGAGCACCGGCGCACGGTTAAACGAATCAATCATAATAAATTATGCTGTTTGCTGAAATGCTAATATTCATTAATATAGGTACATGTACCTGCGTTTGCGTAAATTGGAGGTTAACAGGGAGGTCAAAATAAAAATAAAGTTCCAAATCAAATGGCAATTTACATAGGACAATGCATTATTGAAAAAAAATATTGACATTAGTTATGAAGTAGGTTTTTATCAAATCTATCTAACGAGATAAACACTTCATTGTGTCTCTCCGTGCTA
The DNA here is from genome assembly GCA_932527185.1 of Ecliptopera silaceata. Lineage (NCBI taxonomy): Eukaryota > Metazoa > Arthropoda > Insecta > Lepidoptera > Geometridae > Ecliptopera > Ecliptopera silaceata. The sequence continues at coordinate 7,366,485 of OW052192.1, forward strand.
TGCTTAGTGGTTTGGTGTATTTTTTTGTGAAAGAGTTGAAGTTAAATTACCTGAAATACTAAGAAATAAGGATTTACACAAAACGTGTACCTATAGGGAATTCAAGTTTCTGACGACGAGCAGATCGCCAATATAGAAAATCCCATGTTATTTTAAATAAAACTTTTCTCGTTTTACGCTCCGCTAGCTCAAGGTTTAGAATGTTTAGATACTTCTTCTAAGTTTGGCTAACGAGTTGGAATTTGATTAGGTGGCTTCAAGTTCGAATTTTGTCGTACATCGTAGTTTTATAACAACATTTTTATAAAAAACTCGTAAACACCGAGCGACTGTAAACACGTTAAACGATTTAACAAGTAGCAGTATCAGCTTTTTTTTCGCATGTCATCACAAACCGCTCGTCGTTCGGTTAGGGCAAATGGAAAAAATAGTGTGTAGTTTTGAGCGGTGCACATACAATAGAATAGTTAGGAGTGAGGTCTCTCGAGTCACGACAAATGCGGGAGACAGGTGCCGAGCGCCCCTGCGCGTGACTACACAACAATGACTTGGGGGAAATTATAGAATTGTATTGTCTCATCGTACCCTTGCAGAATGTAAGGGATAGAACGCGTGGCCCATTAGCACAGTTTTTGTAGTGTAAGAATAATTTCGTTTGTGGCTTTTGTTAGAGCATTTCCAACGGCTTTCAATTTACTTTTATCGCGTACCACTTAATTGTACCCTAAAGAAAAATGTTTTGGGCTATAATTTTGTTATTCTTTATAATAAAACAATATTTTTATTGCTCACTATCTAAGCACGTAAAAGTAAAATTGGCTGTATAACGTTTTATGGTAATACCAAATAAATTTCTTTTTTATTTAAAAAGCGCGAGATAATAACCAATTATTTTATAGCATAATAACAACGGTGAAATTACATTATATTAAAAAATTCCTAACAAAATGTTACAAAGTAGGGTCAACCATGTGTCGCTAATACTGTATTATGATGGCTCCATGTGGAACGAATTTTTTACAAAATTACAGGCAAACTCGTCTCTAAATACGAACTAAGGTCAAACGTGCCTCCACGATGTAAAGGATACTTAAATGCTATTAGGGTCAAAATGTTCAGAGCATAGTAATATCCTTTTTCAGATACGTTGCTGACCGTTCTTTTTCGTTTGTTGTCTCTTTGATCTGAGTATTAGCTAGCCAATAACGTAAGTATACTAACGAAAACATCAGTGTAATTATCTAATGTTTATTTTGCTAATAGTGTCTCTTATTTCGATTTCTTAGATTTGTTGGTAGCGTATATTTATTAAACTAAATGCTCCGTAAGTTTCCCTAACAAGTAAGGTAAAACTAAAGCACGACTATTTCTAATTTCTGTATGTCACCCTATACGTTATTTTGACACTTAATTTTATCTGTTTATTTATTTTACCTTTTGCCCCGCGTAGTCGGGTAAAAATAAAACAAATGAGATCCCTGCGAGTTCATTCTCTACACAACACTGAACACCCCATCGAAATCAGAGCAGCCATTCAAGAACATTCGATGTAAATACGTAGGAAAAATAAGCGTATGAATTGAGCACCGCCTCCTTTTTAGATATCGTTTAAATATCATTGCTGATCTCTGCGGAAGTTGTGTTTCCAAGCCGCAAGTTTCTCACGCATAAAGTACGATTCCACTAAGACAGTTCTCACTCAACCCCGTATATTATGCCAAAGAATAGCTACGTACAATATATGGTTATCTCTATGTTAAGGCACATCGTTCTCCATTCGTTCCGCGGTGTTAGGCAATTCAACGCAGGGTTTATCTCGAGGTCTCACCGTGTTTATGTGGGACCGCGATTTATTTGCAAAACTTACGCTCAGGTGTATTTACCAACTTTAATTGAAAGGTATCGGGTTCATATGAATTGAGCCTCTTAAGCTGCGACCTATTTTATTTTTTCAAATGGCCTTAATGCTGGCCGCCTGTGTATTAAGGCTCCAGTACACAATGGCGTATGCTGGGCCACGCTTTGCAATGCACCACTGTAGGCCACGATCACTTGTTGTTCACACAATGGCGCATGTCTCATTGCTGCCTGGCAATCCACTTGCGATGGACGTAGAAGAAATGTCTCTTTTTTTTAAATAGGTATTTTCAGGGAGTCTACTATACGATTAAATGCATCATTCATCTGAAAACATCGTACCTAAAATACTACAGTTATTATAAATCAATAAACTTGAAACTTGTAGGTGACAAACTAAACAATGGCCCATTGTGTGAACACCACAGGCCACGCTACGCCACGATTCCTTTGAAGTGTGCCCGAAAAACCGACAACTTTCCGATTGCGCACCACGGTTGACAATTGTCCGCCATCATACGCCATTGCCCCGTGTACACAATGGCGATGGCCTGTCGTGGGCCAGCATACGCCATTGTGTACTGGGGACTTTTGAGCGTTAGCATAAGAGTGCGGAACCGGTAATATTTAGACTAGCTATGCGTTCAAATGTAACTCAAAACAAATACCCGGAAAATTTCGGAAGGAATAAAGATGGACCGACATCAAGGACTCAACGTTGTCAAAATAAAACTTCCCAAAATAAGGCATAAATAAGGGGAAATCATTGAATGATGGAATCTATTTGGTTTAAATAAGGAAACAGTTTCCGAATAAGCTCACCTCAAAGATGGAACAACATAGTGGTTGAGGGTAGGTTGCGAGAATTTTTATAGATACTTAGACACTATTTATAGATAGAGTTTTGTAAATATTCTGACGTGGCTCACAATATTTTGTTTTCAAATTGATTACTTACTTTAATGTAAAAGAATAGTCAGAATAGTAAAAAATAAATAAATATATAGGACGACATAAACATAGCGCCGACATTTAAAAAAAAAAGTAAACCGTTTCATGTATTTTTCATTCCACATAATGTAGTTAGGTGCAACAGAGTGAACTGTGTTAGCAGCTTTTTAGGATTTACATATATTGTACAGGTGGGAGCTCCCACTTGTATTGTCTCTATGGAACAGTACCCCAAGTACGAGTTTGTAAACACGCGGATCGCAGAGACGCAATCGCCGAGCGCCACCGATTTTGTATGGAAATCCAAGCAGCGCCCCTAGTAGACTTCTTGAGAAGCTTGGATTTCCATACAAAATCGGTGGCGCTCGGCGATTGCGTCTCTGCGATCCGCGTGTGTACAAACTCGTACTTGGGGTACAGTTATCGCTATTTTTCGTGTAGCCCCTTACGCCTTTTTGTTTTTACCTGCATTCGCGCTTGTGATACTTAGCGTTGGTTTTAGGATCTTACCCTAAAACTGTAAATTATGTCGAATTTTCTTCAGAAGATTATTTAGGCTGCTGCGCTCGTATTCTGGTCTAAACTGTTTAGCGAACTGTTCATTTTATTCTATTCATTTGATTAACTGAAGAATTAATAAATAGGCTGGGACCACATTGTATTTTATTATGATAGTTGTTTTAATACACCATTTTTTAATTACTGTATGAAATTATTGTTTAATTAATAAACAAAATTATGCAGGGAGAAGTTCGAATTAATAATTCAGTATTTCTCTACGGTTTCTCTTTTAAAATAAATATGTTTAAGAAATTAAGAACAAACACTTATTTTAGTACGCATCTTTATCATAATTACTTTACCTACTTAGATAATAACTAGCTACTTGCTTAGTTTAGGACTAGAGTATGATGCGTAATTTTTCCGTGAATATTTATTTTAATTTACTGTATTTTTTTACCGTATTACCACATTTCAATAAATCAACAATAAATAAACGTACCAAGATTCCAGATTGAAATTTTATTACGTAAACCTTTTCACAGTATAAATGAACCTAAAAGATTACACCGACACCCGAAAAACATATTTCTGGGTTTGTTAAAATAGAGCAAACTTTTCAGACACCAACTCATGCTTGTTTTAAAAAGTAACGAGATTTCCACGGCAACTGTGAAATATGGGACTCTTTAGCTGCATGAAATATGGAACCTTAATGAGCGCATTATCTCAAACTGATTTCTGTACTTGACATTTTTCTCCGTACTTCGTTAATTTACTACCGCGATGATTTATTTTCATTAAATTATGTTTGAACTGCCATTCTTACTTTACATTTATACTTTATTATTAATGCACTAATTGAATGTTTATAAATGCAAGAAAAGTTTCATGGTTTATCAAAACTCATTTAATTTGTAAGAAACCAGTGATAGCAAAAGCATCGAAAGCTAAAACCCAGTAACAAAATGGAGGTATAATCCTAGACCCGCCGCGCTCCAGATGGCCCCTAATGACTGCAGGATAATCGGGATCGCCTAAAGAAAATAACCCTTTCTGCGCGGGATTACGGTGATTCCAGGGGACTCGCAGCCAATTGACTTTATTCCGTGATTGCTTTTTTAAATGCATTTTAAGTCTTGGTATTGCATTTCATCTTTTCTTTGTGGTACTTAACCGTCCAACTATTTTAAGCACAAGAACACAGGATCTACGGGATCTACGACTTATTAAAATAATATTCCTGACTGTGTAAGATTATTTTAAAAATAAGATTATTAAAAACTTAAAATAGTACTAACCATTTCTCATATACTGTGTAAATTACCTACTATTGCATAAATATAATCTGCGGTACACGGGGTTAGTTCAATTATCTTGTATTGAAGTACTGTTTGTTTTCACAAATAAAGTCAAAAAAAGTGAGAAAAGTGTTTTCAAAGATTTGTGTGTCATAAAATACAGTATGAGTTTAGAATTTCGAATGAGAATGTGGAACCAAATATTAGAAGTATATTTTTTTAAATCTACTACTACTAAGCATGATGCCACGCCTTTCATATTTGTTGTAGATTCCGATTTCGTATTTGTGGTGGCATTTAGTAAATCTGGTGCACCCTCATTGCAATATCGAGTATCTTTATGATAACTACATTCTATATTTTAACTACATTCCATATGGATGTTACTAGGTATTCTATGTAAGTATTTACAAAAAAAAAAAATAAGAATTCTATTAGCGATTTAGTTCCCATAGTACATACACGCTCTGCTTAGTTTGGGAGTAGAGTGTGATATGTCCGAATATACCGTTATATACTTGAATATGCAAAAAAGGGGGGGAGAATTATCTTTTGTGGTGCTCAATTACTGATACGAAACAAACATAAACCCGTCAGAAATTCGTGTAATAATTTCACTGTTGGATTTGAAAGTACTAAGTAGGTATACAAGGATTTGGCATTAATCCGATAATCACTGTAATCCCGATCCCAACTAAAACGCCCTACATTATGGCTGTCGGAAAATAGGAGGACCATTCCCACAAACTTTCCGAGGCCAAAACGAACGATGTGGCCGCAGTCTGAAGATTTACTGAATTTATGTTTTAACCGCAATTTCATCACAACAAGGAGAAATGATATTCGCGCTCATATCGGCGGCAGATAGGTGCTACTTCGTTTTTTCACAAAAACTCACTACAAACCGTATGCTACTTGTTATAAAAAGTTAGGGTTAACATTATGTCACCATTACGTGTGGTAAACAAGACATCATGTCTGCGCTAACTTTTTATAAGAAAGACGGTAAACCTGTTTTGTTTGGAACGTTATAATTACATCTTCCTGTGCATTAAAAATTCAAATTTATGAGTTTGACAGGTAAAATTGCTACAATTAACTGACACTTATTCGTTCGGAGAGTTGTTCGTTTTCCTTGAACATAATTTTAATGCTTTGTATTAATTAGAAGTATTTTCTCAAAAATATCTATGTACTTAATTTAAAAGGAACGGTTTCAAATGCAGTTAAATGTAAATACAGTCTTCTGGATGCTGGCAATTTCAAAATTTTGTCTAACGATATTTAATAGGTACGTAGGATATTAAAATAAATGAATCGAAAAGTCCATAGTTTTCCAATTTCTTGCATGAATATTTTCTGAGTTATTTTAAAACTTCTCTATCTCAGGTACTAAAAGGTTGAAAATACAAAATAAATTTAATTACTTACAAACTTTCGCCACCACTTTATTAGCCAAGGAACTATTTGTGTATGGCAAGTAATAAACAGGAGAGCCAGTAATGAGTACATTGCTGTGTTCCGTTTGAGCGGCAGAATAGCAAGGAAATTCAGGCATAATTAGTTCTACAGTTTGCCTTAGTTTGCTTCGTATTACTGAAATTGAAAAAAGACAAGGCTCTTTTTTCAATTTTATCCTTTGTGCTGGTGTTGGTAGTGAAAGTTCAAATCATTAGTAGCTAACAAAGATCTTTTGTACCAAACAAAAATAAAGCTATGATTTTTAAAAAGTACCTTTTTGCCTTAATATAAAAATAATACTTACAAGAATCCTCGAATATTTTATTCTAATATACAAAAGAAGGCAAACGATGTTTGAAAAAAATGTTTTTACTAAAAGTATTTTCTTTTCAGGTAAGCTCAAAACTTGGTCGGCAGCAATAACCCGGGTAAGAGTTTCTCAAAATGCATTAAAATCATTCACCATTTTACGATGTTTGTGCTATGATAGGTTTTCACAGACAATCCATTCGTTATTTCACTGTAACATAAGTTTTCTATTTCTGCAAGATTACACAAATAAGTCCGACCTTGGCTAAGCCTGGGGTGATTCGGATTTCTATCTGTAGACCGACGGTAGACCGCAGCTTGAGACCGCCTTATCAGACGCTGGGAGACAGCGAATGGCTTTAGAGTCCGAAATTGCGAAGTTTACACCGCTACGTGACTATAATTTTACATCCAAGCAAAGTTAACAAGAGACGCAAATCTTTCAGACTTGATAAGGGCTGTCTTTGAAATAATTTAGCATCGAAATTTCCCGGACAATTATTCAACGTTGTAAAACCCTACGAAAAAAAAACAATTTCTTTGCATCTTAATAGCAGCGATCGATCACTGTGCTACGGGTTGCGTTCCGGCCGTCAGCAGCCGAATTTCGCTTACTAGGCTGTAAAAATAAACGACGCCAAACAGGGTCGGGTGACTTGGGCAGGAGTAGGTGGCAGGACGAAACGTTAGCAGGTCGATTATGCGATGCCATCTAGAGAAGTACCTACTCTCGGGGATCTCCGGCCGTCGGCGACGCCTGCCTAATGACGGGTTACGCATTTAAATAGCCTGTTTCCGCACCAATTGGTATTGGAGTAAAATATTCACATGGCTGTTGTTTCCTGCGTTTTTGACCATACCAGTAATCGGGTCTCGATTACAGAGTACTTTTGTATTAAGCTACTGTCTCAATTTCGATAGAAATCTATATTGTATTTGTCTTTCATTTTCCGTTTTTCATACAACAGATGCATTATTTAAATAAAATGTAAAGAAGAATTACCATCTGTCGGTATGTTCTGAACATAAATTACGTTTCTGCTGGCTGCAAAGCAACCGTTTCCTTCTTTATAGTGTTTTACATCGATCTTATTTATTCTCATTTACAATTGTAGGTGAGGTGAACAAGTAAATGTATGACTTTATTGTTTTTCCTTTTACGTTGTGCAGTACGTTTGCACTCTGCAGCCATGTCTCTTGTTATTACTTTCGAAAATTCCACTTGACTTTACGGATAAATTAAAAAAAAATTATACCACCGATAAAACTAAAAATAAAAAAATATTATCTTTTTTTATTCTATCCTTACTACTAAGTTCTTAAAATTATGTTAGTAAACCAAGTAACTTTAAGTCTATTTTCAAAACCTCCTCCGTGTTTTTGTCGGTAAAAAATGCCAGGCTCATACAAAGATGAAGCTATATTTAAAAAATAAATTAACTTGTTTCAGTGGGTTGTCTTGGTCTCAACATCTTATGAGCTATCTGTTACCGTCAAGTGCGGATGTTTAATATGTCTTCTAAGTGGAACAGGCGTGTTGCCAAAACAGAAAACAATACTTGTTCTCATAGCGGAGTTCAACTGTTGAGAAAAGTGCATTAGATGTAAACTTTTTACTGCTTTACCGCGCTAAAATGGCGGAGACTGTAAATCATGGTAACAAAACATGTGTAAGTTTTATGTGAAATATTCTCCTTTCAATGTGAATGCGGTACTTACAATGTCCTAGCATTATTTGTATTACCTTTTGCTCGCGACGACTTCCACGGAACTTCTACTGTCGACTTATCGAAATTCCAAATGTATACTCGAGGTATATACCAAATTTCTTCCAAATTTTAAAATGAATTATCATCATCTAGATGATAATTCATTTATTCCCTCTAAAAAGGTTATTTTTTATTTTTATAACACTATTTGATATCATTGTTACTAGATAATACAACAATAGACACAATATTGAAGTCTTCCCATTTAAAATAACGTGCTTAGAATACCTGTATCAACTCATTTTTTATTCGGTTTTTCCTTATTGAAAGCGCCTCAATGTAGCTTAGTGTGCGGTTTTGATGAGTTTCGTTTTTTTATCGACATTTTATCAAGATCACCATAAAACCTCAAGTTGTCGACTCATTTTCGAAGTGAATCGACTTGAGCGACTATGATATAGTCTATGGAACATAATTAACCGGCTGACTCGACGAACTGAGACCAAGTAAAACTTTAAAGGCTGCGGAATAACTTTAAACATTCTGTTATTGTTCTGAATTTCTTAGGAGCCGCAGCATATTTTGTCTCAAGTTGTTCAATTTATTGAATGATAATACGGACTTGTTTGAAAGATTAGCTTATTTGCATTGTACGAAATCAGAGAATAATTACTGCCTAGTCAACGTACACAGTTACGTCTCTCCATCTAGTTTGTCAATACGGGCTCTGAAAGGATTTTACTCCGGTTTTCCGATCAGATTTTCAATGTAGCTTAATTTTCAAAACAGTTTCTTTTAATGTCGATGGTACAGTTGTTTTTCATTTAAATCTTATAGCAACTTAATGTCATAAAACAATTGTGATTTAAATAAAAATATCTTGTCACCATCATTCCTTTGCGCTTATCCCACGCTAGGTGGGGTCAGCACAACAAGTTTTTTCTTCTACACACTCCTATCATTCATTTTTATATCTAATGTCTTTCGCAAAATAAAGAAAAATAAGGCAAGCATTAGTACATACTATAAATTCCAGTAGCTGTTAGTTTTTAATTTCTCCAACATATTTTAAACGAGAAAGCCATTTAGCATGTGCATTATAATTTGGAGTGTACAAGTCTGCGGCCGGCTTCTACCAGCTTCATTGTTTTCGCTAATTTATATTGTGCTTTAGGAAATTAGCGTCCGCAAACTCAGGTGGGGCCACCTCGCACCATTACCGCGATTTATTCAACAAATCTGCTGTTTTGACAGGTCATTTGTTGAATTTTAACAGCTCATTATAAAAGAGAATGAGGTCTTTTGCGTATTTTTTGTATCCATTATTTAAAATTGTGAATAACTGGAGGTCAGTGATGTCAACTCCATTCTACGGTTGTGGGTTTAAATATATGGGTGCCCGTGCAAAAGTATACTCAATACATTTATCTTGGATTTATGATAGAAGTAATTTATTTTCTCTGAGTGGCAGACGCAGTGAGATGGGCAACTTAGACCTGTCATCAAAAGACTTACTTATATTTGCAGAGGTTACTTAATATTGGATAAGTGTTCTTCTTCTTTTAATACCTATTTACCTATACACTTACTATACCTTTTCATTTTTCAACTTATTCAACTATTTTAAAACAATTTTATGTGCATTTTGTTCCCGTAGTAGTTCCGCATTTATTGATCATGTTTTTCTCGGTAGCCAAGTATGGGTGAGTAAACTTATTCTATCTTCACCTGATCGAAATCTCGTAAGAAGTAGGAAGGAGTATAAAATTAAAAAAAAACTTAAAATTTAAAATAATTTCAAAGGCGTGTTCACTCTACTAAGATAACAAAACGAGTCATACTTATTGCATGCGTGAATTCTTTGCCTCAGCAAACTCGTAGAAAGTATCGATCGTATGTGGGCGGTGAGTCCAGCTTCGTACAAAAAACAAAAGGCTGATGAGATGATACCTTCATATACACTCGAGAGCAATGAATCCGGGTCACTTAAAGAATCCTAAAAATCTCGGAAACTAAAAATGCTAGGTTAATGCAATAAATTGTATTTAATAGACAATGTAATACTCCTTAAATGAAGGTATTAAAACTTCTTAGTTATTGTAAAGTTATATCATAAAAAAATCAAATTTGAAAAAGGGCCACTTTCGAAGATGGAACTACGAAATTACAGCATTTGGTTTTGCTTTTGTTTGTAATCTGTCATTTATGTGGGTACATAAACCATGTTGATAGTGCTCTATATTCATTATTCAAGCTGAAATTATGTCGCTTACGCCTGAAGAATGCACCAGAATACTTACAATGCTGGAAACCGGCCGGAGTCAGCGCGATACAGCCAGGACTGTCGGTGTGTCGCTGTCAACAGTACAAAGAGTTCTCCGACGTTACGAAGAAACTGGTTCTAACCTACGCAGACCAGGAACGGGCAGAACCAGGTGTAGCACGAGAAGACCGATACTTGGTGAACACCATGCTTCGAAATCGCTTTCTCACAGGAACTGAACTCACCAATCAGTTTCGACGCCTCGGAGGAAGTAACCCAAGTGCATGGACAGTAAGACGTCGGCTTGCTGAATCTAACTTAAAACCCCTTAGACCTGCAAACGGCCCTAAACTGGAGCGTGGGCATCGTATTTCGAGACTAAGATATGCCCAGAGCCACGTAAATTGGAGTATTGAAGATTGGTCAAAAGTTATGTTCTCCGACGAATCAAAATGTATGCTCTACAAGCACGATGGAAGACACAGAGTGTATCGAAGACCAGGGGAAAGATTCAAGCAAGCATGCATCGAAGAAAAAGTAGCCTACGGTGGTGGGTCTGTACTTGTGTGGGCCGGAATTTCTTCTGAAAGTCGCACAGAGCTGGTGATCATAGAAAACGGCTCTTTAACTAGCGTAAGATATGTGGAAGAAATCCTCAATGATCACGTTGGTCCATTTATGGTCAATTTAGGTGAGGATGCTATATTTATGCATGACAATGCCCGACCTCATACAGGTAGGATTGTGAATGACTACCTTCAAGAGATGAACATTACTCGTATGGAGTGGCCAGCGCGCAGCCCGGATATCAACCCGATCGAGCATGCTTGGGACGAGCTAGGCAGATGCGTAAAACAACGAAACCCTCCCCCAATCACGCTTCGTGAGCTCAAAATTGCTCTCACAGAGGAATGGGAGAATATTCCCCAAAATCGTATAAGGAACTTGGTGTACAGCATGCCAAACCGCGTAAACGCAGTAATGGAAGCACGAGGAGGCAATACAAAGTATTAAAATTCAAGAAAATCGTAATAAAGTTCAAAAATTTCATGTTTCCTATTTTTGTTTTAAGGAGAGATCAGCAGTTTTTTTCTTTATGTAATTTTGTGTTAATAAAATGTATGGTGACTCATATTTTTTTTACTTTCATTTAAGGAGTATTACATTGTCTATTAAATACAATTTATTGCATTAACCTATCATTTTTAGTTTCCGAGATTTTTAACATTCTTTAAGTGACCCGGAATCATTGCTCTCGAGTGTATTTTAATTTGGTGCACAAACAAAGTTGAGCGCCGATTTCACGTTTACTTTGCTCTTCAAATGAGTTTTATTCCGTCGAAATGGCGGGATCTGTATCATTCTCTGCTATGAACAATGTTAATTAATTAATGTCTTGCTGTGTGTATGAACTTTTTGTTAATTATTTGATTTCAATTAACATCGAATGTAAATTACTCGTAAGTAAATATTCACGGGATGCGAGAGGAACAAATAGAGATTGCTCTGAGTGTATTTTCACTGCGTTATGATTTCGAAATAGATATTAGTACTATTTTCGCTTTACATAAATAGACCCATGAAGTAGTCTTCTAGTTTAATGCATATGCTTTTTAACCTTATTATGTCCAAGAAATGACAATGAGTCGGGCGTTTTCTTGGGATTATAGATTTCATTTTTTGCGACACTTGATAATTAACCTCTAACCCTTTGTGATACAATCTATAATTAATCGACGGAGTAGTCTTCGCATCCTCTCTGGGACGCATCCGTCCGTCACCACCTCCACGTAGCTAATTGCGCTTCTCGTTTCCTCTCTTCGCGGTAACGCTGATAGCTTCCGAGCACGCCCTGGTGACCATTTATAACGACTTTTAATCGTGACACGGAAATTAGTTATATTACATCGCCTATCCGGCACGACTATATTATATGGCTATTAATTCTGACGAGCCCCCGGAGATTGGATGAGACCGCGAGTTAAATGAAAGATAATAAATGCCACTTTAAACAAAATGATGCAGAAAGCACGTTCGTTCATTCCAATTAATAAATCCTACGGTTTGGGCGTCTCTAAAGCTGGGATAAATTTAAAACGGCGTTTGGAGAGTACCTACTGGCAACAAATCACGTTTTGGATTCCAATCGGATTTTTCTATCGAATTTTCAGTTCCTTCCCTACGAGCCGGGCCAGTGAGCAACAGAGTTAGCCTTCCTATCTACGCGAGACCGCAGAAATTTATTGTGCATTTTCTCCAATTATTTAATGCTAGTATCTGTATTTTTCTAGTATTGCATCACACCATTTAATAGCTGTTTGGTTGGTTCGTAGTGCCACAGTCAGACTGATATATTATCGTGAAATAAATACAGTTTGATTTGTACCAAACAAATATTAATTTTATTTATACATAATATAATATGTCATTTTATTATAAATCATTATAATATGATATAAGAGACAATTATTATTTATGTTTTTATGATTTCAACCCACGTCAAAACACAAAATAAATTGTTAATCTTATTGAATGCCATCACTTTAAAAGTGTAGGATCCATAGAAGAAGTTTTGTCCCAAGAATGCCATAGACTTCTCCGCGAGGTTTATGTGGATTTTGAAAACTCCCTGTAATTACATTTTAAATCAATTAGTTTTTTCAGACGATTTTGTAATGACTAGAGTTCTGGTGTAAAGTGAACACTCACACAATGGCCTAACGCACCCATACACAAGAATAACACACTGCTTGTGTAAGTTATGTATGGCCGTTGTGTGAGTGTAAAAATGCGAGTACAGTAATATAGCTTTAGTTTTTCAAAAGTTTTTCGTTTTATCTTGATCTTAAAGTAAGATCCAAAAGTGATTACAAAATGTAAGCAAACAAACCTTATGTTTGCTAAATAAGCTATTATAAAACACTTTATTGAGTTTTGTTGTACAGAAAACACGGCATATGTATTATAAAGTAAAGGGAGTTAGTGAGGGGGTTATAGCTAGATGGATATATTAACCCAATAGGATTAACGTCCAATCCATTGCCAGGACGGGTACCTTGTATAGATATAAATCCAAATACGAAGAGGTACTCAAAGAAGCACATACCTTATTGATCTTACAAGAGCTGGTCAAGTTGAAAGACTCTGTTAGTAACGGCCCTAGGACGAAGTGTTGGCACGGCTTGCTAAGGACGTAGTTCCACAGTATTTTTGAACTGTTATTTATTTTGTTTCCTACTACAATTTTAGCCTGGAAAAAATATTATGTGTACTATTACGTGACTTATTTATAAATGTACTATTACCAGAATATACATTTTAGTGAGAAATTGAGATTATTGTACAGATGATATTATTATCCGAGTATTTTTAATTAATATTTTCTTTGGAATTGAATGTCTGGTAAATAAGAAATAGTAATGGATCTTCATTATTATGTTATCTATACTCACCGCTGTGACTGGACATTCCTTCGGTATATCGAAATTAAAAATAAGGTTTGTTGGATCATGAGTGTTTTCGAGTTCAAAAGATCCACAATTTTCGGCTTTCGGACTTTTACATTTGTCAATCTGTTGCCATTCAAATCTGTATGGACCCTGCAAATAAAAAATAATGATGTAATATTACAACGGTATCATCAAATACATAATAATGTTGGTAGAATATGTAAATATTATCTACATTTTCGTTTTTCGCGTAATCGCGTTTTTTGTGCCTAAATATGCTGTCTGACATATTCCGAGAATGTCATAAATATTCGTACATTTTTATAATGACGCAAAAGACTTCCCCAGTCAGAAGTTTCAGCCTAATTGATCTAATAACTTGAGTTATTATATTCCAAAGACAGTTGAAGGAAAGAAAGCTGGCCGGACGAACCCATTTTCTTTTTTCATTTGACGGATTTTGTGTGATGGGCACTTTGAGGAAAATTTTAATTCTGCCTCTTTCACAAAAAAAGTTAATTTATTTACATTCTACTTACGTAGTTATTGACATCTGAATGATTAAAAACGACCTGAAACAAGACAGACAAGATTATAACAAATAATATTTTCATCTTCGAACCACCTTGCTTCGCTCCACGCAAAATAATGTACATAAAACAGAATTGAAGAAATATTTGATTGCATAAATCATTTTCAAATGATAAAATGGCGTCATTAAAAATCTAATTTCCGGTTGCTGTGAACAAATAATTATTCAGACTTTTTGGGGACAAATAAATTAATGATATTATGATTTATCGGTAGCGCTAAATTACAACAAATTTCATCTATTGTGATTTTAAATCAATGTCGAAATGTAGATTAATGCTTGATTAAACTTTTTTTTACTTCAAACCTAGATTAAATCTATGTACATATTCCAAGGCCGTACCGAACCAGAACAGGCACAGACATACTCAAATTCACTTAAAGTTTTTTGTGCGATGATCATGTTTGTTAAACCGTAAATGCATTTACGTGTTAAAGTATATCATGATCCTTTCCTCACCGTTGTAAATTGAATGAATATTTAACTCGGAAAGGTCGTTACTGGTAAATGGGTTCTGGCAATCATTAGTGCATTTATTTCAGCAGGCGTGTTGTGTTTCATGATTCCTGTTGGGTAATGCGTTCCGACATTATCCTATCCCTCTGTCGTTACCAAATTATTCGTATTGGAATCCAGTGCTTTGTATTCAATGTTGATGCATTATGTTAGTAATACAACCTGTCGTTCGATAAGATGGTTTCAATGTCTAGACCACTTTAATTCTCTTTAACCTCTTTCTTACTTTCAAAGACTGACACAAACAACGATATTGTCTGCTCTTTTTTTGCATTGTTTTGACTGGTTTTGATTAAAAACTAACGACACATCGCGATTGTTATGAATCAAAAATCAACACAACACAACAAACATTTATAAGGCAAATTCCCAATTTTGGGAAGCTATGCTCAAGAAATTATAGTAGGATGGGATGTCTGCCTCGTGGCGGTGCTCAAGGCCAATCAGCATTCTTTTAAGGGAAAATGCTTTTTATTTTGTAATAACGGCGACGGGAATGAAGCAAACATTAACTCGACAGTGAACTACTGATGCGAAAGTTCATTATCATGAATCTTTGAACAACAATTTTACTGGGATTATTACAATTTTGGATGTTTACCCGCGTTGTATCTAGTATATTTCAGTATTTAGCTCAACAATACGTAGACATGAAGTGCTCTCCGTCCGAAGGCGTAGTCTTCCCACATACTCTCGACCTCGCCGGCTTATGTGGCGACTGGGTTTACTCTAAATTGCAATTAAACAAAGTTGCGCTTTCACCAGTTCGACATCACTGTTTGCTATTGTTGAATCCACCTTAAATATAAAACGGGAGAATACTTTGATATTCCCAGAAATCTATAAACGTTTTCTAAAGGCGAGCCGGCTGCAAATGAGATATTACATTTTCATGCACAACTCTGGCGCTCAATCTTTTGAATGGTAGCAGGATAAAAATGTTATAACTGTATTAATAATATGGTACGCGAGAATTTCATAAGATTCGTACGTCGTGAAGGTAATTTAGTTTGATAGATTCAGCGTCTACCTAGTGGTACAGCTGTTGGGAGTTTAATATCGTGTTTGATAAAGCCGTGTCCCGGGTTAAATGAATGCGAGGGTCACGATACCTTAGCCCTCATCGCGCCGTCGACCTCTGTCGGGAATATGGTCTCTCCGTCATATTCTCACCGCATCTGCGCCATTCATATGGATAGTGATAGTTTTGCTAGTTTAACATATTTTAATGCGATCCCATTCATTTAAATAATCCGTGCGCTGGCACGTTTAATATACGTGTTAGTGGCTTTACAAGCACGCACTAATGTACGAGAGGTTTTAAAGCGGTGGGAATTAATGCTCTCGTTGGTTTGACGCTGTCTGCCAACTGGTATTTGAGACTGAAAATAATAGCCGAACTTTAAATAAGTTCGGATATTATTTTTAGAATTAGGTACTAAACTTTTTTATAAGTAACCTGTTTTTTTCCAAACGGACATTATCTCAGATTCTCTGAATACCGTCTATACACCCTGCTATATTTGTACAGTATCCCTTCGGGATAACTCTTACATAGTGAAAATACCTATCGTTGTTCTTTGTAATGCTGGGGCCACATTAGCGGGCTACGGCGAATATTCGTGTTATCGCGATGTATGTGGCCGGGTACATCGTGTCATCGCGTAGTATTCGGGCGAAGACGCGAATCAATTTGTCGCGCCAATATTCGCTTAGGTGGCTACATCTACGTCAATTTATTTAGGCTAAGTTCAGATGACCGCGCGTAACCGCGCGTCGCCGCGCGTCGCCGCGCGGTTTGAGCATTCACATGACGATATTTGTATGGGAGCGCGACGCACATTGGCGCGCGGTACCGCGCGGTAATGTAGACGATAATTACCGTTTATATTGATCTTGTACCGCGCGGTTGGTAGTTCCGCGCGTTACCGCACGGCCATATGAACTTAGCCCTAGGCTAAGTTCAGATGATCCGCGGCGTGCGGTACCGCGCGATAATGTAGACGCTAATTACCGTTTATATTGATCTTATACCGCGCGGTTCGTAGTTCCACGCGGTACCGCGCGGCCATATGAACTTAGCCTTAGGCTAAGTTCTAGGCATGAGACAGATATATCAAAACGAAACTGAAATCCGTTTGCAGTCAGAAATCGTATCGCATCGATATTCCAATATGAGAAAACCGTTTTTAGGAAACGCACGATGATAACGCAAACTGCAAACTATCTTATCCGAACGAAACCAAACCGAACCGACGTGAGTTTAGTTTTGCACCGAAAACGAAAACCAAACTCAAACTGCAAACGAACGAAATCTAAATCTACCTAAAGTTTAAGTTTTCTATAGTTTTGATACGCATTCGTTCTCTATCACTCCACCGTACGACTACTTTAGTTAGAATAAGACAGAGCTAATTTCATTTCCTTTTTTTTCTAACTCAGTGAACCGTCGTAAGAGCAAGAGAAATGAAGCGAATCGTTATGGATTTTGAGTTTTTGACGGTTTTATGAATTGTCCGGTTTTATGATTTCTGACTGTAATCCGATATTCCATTCCAATATGAGAAAACTGTTTTTAGAAAACGCATTAACAATACAACCTAACAACCTAATCCGAATGAAACCGAACCGTGAGTTTAGTTTTGCATCGAAAACCAAACTTAAAATACATAAAAATATACAATATTTTTTTTAATTCAAATACTTAATTGCACATTGAAAACCGCCAATAACCGTTGCCGGAATGCCTCTCGAATTTGTGCAGGAGTATGTTTACCTCGGGCAGACTCTGCGGTTAGGTAGACACAACTTCGAGAGAGAGCTAGACCGGAGAATTCAGCTCGGCTGGGCTGCGTTTGGGAAACTTCGTCAAGTCTTCTCGTCATCCATCCCTCAATGTCTGAAAACGAAAGTTTTCAACCAGTGCGTCCTACCCGTTATGACCTATGCTTCTGAAACGTGGACACTGACAGTGGGGTTGGTCCACAAGCTGAAAGTCGCTCAGCGCGCTATGGAGAGAGCTATGCTCGGAATTTCTTTGCGAGACAGAATCCGCAACGAAGTTATTCGTCAAAAAACCAAAGTGTTCGACATAGCTCAAAGAATTAGCAAGCTGAAGTGGCAGTGGGCCGGCCATGTTTGCCGAAGAACCGACAACCGTTGGAGCAAACGGGTACTGGAGTGGAGACCGCGTTTAGGAAAGCGTAGTGTAGGACGCCCTCCGGCGAGATGGAGCGATGATCTGCGGAGTGTAGCTGGCAAACACTGGATGAGAGGAGCCGAAGACCGGGCTCAGTGGCGCGTCTTGGGAGAGACCTACGTCCAGCAGTGGACTAATATAGGTCGATGATGATGATGATGATGACATTGAAAACGAAAAACCGAAAGAATTCGATTTTGCGTTTGTCGTAATAACTAGTAAATACGCTCCGATATTCGCTACTGAAATCGATTTAAAAAAACGGTTTTTGAAATCGGTTTCAAAATCTGAAATCGGTTTCGTATCGGTTTGTGAAAAAATCCAAAAACGCCCATGCCTAGAACAAAACCATCCGGCACAGGGTTACCAGATGCAAATTTCAAAAGTCCTGACAAAATTCCAGACATGAGCTCAATTGGGTTTTTGAATATATATATTTTTTGTGATAAATGGATAAGTTTTATAACACAACTAATTTTATTCTATTTTTCCGTAATAATTCAAAAGTTATTTCAAAATAAAAAATATTTTTTGAATCTAGTACGTTTAATATTATATGTCAATGTTGATTGTTTGATGTCAAAATCGTAAAAAGCTAATTACTATTAATGACAATTTCCTTTTTGTTATTGTGACCAAAAATAAAATTATAGTGTAAAAAAAAATTGTTCCATTTATTTGCCGAGAAATTCCTGACATTTCCCTTTTCCGGCCGCATTCCTGACATATGTCTAAAATTCCTGAAATGTCAGGAAAATTCCTGACATCTGGTCACCCTATCCGGCACGATACATCGCGTCAACTCGACACGAATCTTCGCCCGTCTAATGTAGACAAGAACATCGCCTATACCCGAACACGATGATTTTATCGCGCCAACACGATACGAATATTCGCCCGCTAATGTGGCCCCAGCATAAGAAGAATGAACGGAATTCGTCCTTGTTTCATCGTAAAGGATAAAAGAAAAGTTAATGATGTTTTCTCCAGGGGTCGTTGCCAAAATATTTATGTTCATAAAAATTCATGCGCGAGTGCGTATACTCTATTTATTCATAAGTTTATTACTGAAATACACACTGATTTTATACTATACGTTGTTATAGTTAAGATGATATAGCAGTGTTCGCATACAGAGTGCCGGAACGGTGAATAAAGTTTAGCGTATGAAAATGTTTAAAGTTTGTTCCACTCTCAGATATCCACGCTGTTGAAATGCTAGCCAGCCTTTGTTCGTGAATTCAGTCACGCGGCCACGTGGAAATGCCTCGACCTTTACGTATCTGCTATACATTCATCTTGGTTATAAATCAATTTATGATGACAACATTGATTGAATCAGATAATAAAGCCTTTGTTATTGTACGTATTAGTGAATTCATCAAACGTATTTGTATTTGAAACACTTTTGATGCAATTCTTTATTCTTTACTGTATACATAAAACACAGAGAAAAAACTTAAATACAAAACATGTACAAATAGGCTTAACCCTAAAGAGATGTAAAAATTTAAATTAGAATTGAATATCTTGTTTTAATTTCCTTTGGAAATTAGAAAACACACAAACATGATCATTGTTTTGTAAGCTGTGTATTTATTCCTACACTTTTCTTAAATATTTTTTTTACGAAACAAAAGGCACCCTCTTATTTATTTATCTATCAAAGCGAAGAAATTCACTTGAGCCACGGCTATTGCGTCACAGATTATTCATAAAACACAGACCCAGAACGTCCCTGAGCGAAAGTAAAGAGTGTGATACCCCTGAGAGTCTGCGACCTCTGAGAAATCGATGGCTAGAACCGCCCCAGTCGATGTTTCAGCGCAAAAGTTGACTATAAGCTTAGTAAGGCACTTACGAGCAGTAAGAGAGCTCCGAGTGTGATGTACGAGGGGAAGTATACCCAACGTCAGCCTGCTTAGAACGCTACCTACTGATGATTGATAATATTTCACGCTGTATCAAATTAGTGAACGTTTCCAATATTGATCGGCAAATTGATGATTAGTGTTCGATATTGTGAAGCGGATTTGTGGTAGTTTAATTAGTACCTTCGGCTTTATTGAAAACTCTTGAGGAGAAACTTGCGCGGGGCTTATGTTTTGGAGAGTTATTCACACATTTATTTAAATACTTAGAAAAAAGTTTTTTACAATATACATTATAAAAAATACATATATTATAAAAAACTTAAAACTAGGTTGCCGCCGGCAGAGGGGCAAGGCCCAAGCTACCGGTGGTTAGGGCTACAGATTGAGGAACCTCCGGACAATGCGTGCCGTGTCGAGGATCACTGCCTTCTGCATCTGCCCCTTGAGCCAACCTTCTAGCGAGAGCCTCTTTAGATGTTGGTCGAGGCTCTTCGCTATCAGACCGTTCGCCGAAACGACTATCGGAACAATGATCGTAGAGTCAACATCCCACATGGCGGTCACCTCGAAGGCTAAGTCAAGGTACTTGCTAAGCTTTTCCTTGGAGAGTTATTTATTATTATATTCAGTTAAAATACGTTTATCTATTTAAAATTTCTGTGTAAAACTACATAAAAATATTTCTTACGTAAACATATTTTGAAAGACTTCTTTCCTGATACTAAGCCAATATGTTATTTATATACAATTTAGGGAAAGCTGTAAACATAGCTCTCCATTTCTTTTGATTGACAATCGAAGTGATTGATGAAAGATTAAAAGGAAAAAAGAGATTTATTTTTTAATTTGCGCATCTGCTATATTTATTTGAAAACTTTGCTTACAAAACAGCACAACACAATAATATTACGAAGCAGCGAAACGAACAATACTCATTTTTGATTTGCTTTGCTTTTGCGATTTCTCACTAAGCTTCCTTATTCTTTTTTGATTGAGTCATTTGTTTTCGCAATTGGAGTGTCCGTGAAGTGGGCCCTTGTGACTTTCTCGTTTTCCTAGGGAATTACCTCAATGTGGAATGTTTGCAGTACGCACGTGATGAGTGTTGGGGCCGGTCTGGCATTAACTTTTTATTTTTATAGTCGCAAACCGCTAAGCGTTGACTATAACCTAGACAGTTTTATCATATATTTGGGATACTTAAAGTAGATTGAACCGTAAAAGTTGAAGTGGAGAGTTGAGTTTCAAACTTATACTACTTATATAAAATATTGAGGTGATTTTAAAGTGCTGTTATGCGGATTTAATACAGCGGATGTAGTATGATGTTTATTATTAGTTTGCTGTATTGTCCATAAAATACGGTTTTCAGTCTCTTTGTTTGACTTCTTCTGACGCGAACTGGTAGCAGCGGCTTTCAATCGAATGGCTCGCGTACTCGTCGACCGATAACTAGAGCTTTAAAAATAAATTGAATATCTCTAGGTTGCATATCGGTAACAAAATTTTGCAAAGGAGTATAACAATATCCAATATATATACGAAACATTTTGAATGAACTCAAAAAGGTTGGTTGTGCTATCCAATCTAGGAACATCCTAGAAACTCAACTCATCTAACCCACAGCATTTAATGCAGAGCTACTACAAACTGAGCTGACTGATATTATAACTAATTGTATTAAACTGACGCCTGTCAAATATTATAACTATTATAAATGATTTAACCTCTGCTAGAATTGCAATTTATTCACCCGCTCAATCTAGGTACATTCACAGCAGATTGGTCATCTGAATTCTGAGTTGGCATTCCAGCGTTTAACCGCAGGCTTCACGGAATAGTTCTCGTTCCTCAGCTGACATTTGTGTATATAAGCATCCTGTGAATGCAAAATTAATACCTATACTTTACTATTATACATACATACAAGTAGTTTCATTCAAACCTATCAATTGTTTCTTATATGTATATATGGTACTAGGATCGTATAGCTCCTTTCATAACAATACCATTAGCACGTTGAGTGGAAAATCGTCCCTCATTGCGTTGAACTGATCCAACAAACTCAATAGTGACCTAAATTAAGCCGTTTCATCAAACGTTTCTCCGGAAACTTGTAATTTTATTTGTATTTTTCGACACAAGAAAATATAACGTCAAAAGTTTTGTCCCTCAAACTTTCAACAGAGTTTACGAAGCTTATAAACTCTGTTGAACGGAACTTGAATTTTTAATATTTACTCTTGTACGATGTAATAGAGTACGCATGAAAAAAATGTTAATAAGATGCGTTAATAACTTAGGTGAATATTCAACCTTTACTGGTCTTGGAAACTAGAAAATTAAAGTGCGTTTCTCTAGCTATACCCAGACAGGCACTAAGATAAAGACTTGAAAATCAATGAATATTATTATATCTCCGAAACATGTATCATAGTCGAATGAATAAAACATTTATTTTTGTCTTTGGCCTAATATTTGCCGATAAAGTCGCGAACAGTTTCTAATATCGAAAAACAACAGATTCTTTCATTAATTTTCATTCGTAAGAAAATATATTCGTTTAGCTAAACAAAAGCTACGTAAAAGCTCTAAAAAGTTTCCCTTCTAGTTTTCTGGTACATTGTTGTTCGAATACGCTCAAAACAAATACACATATTCTTTAAAACTTTGATAGAACTCACAACAAGACCCAGGTATGATATTTTTCAACATCTTTTAGTTATAAAGAAAATAACTTACTTTTCTTTTGATATCGTATTTTCTCTCATGTTATTTGATGCGGTGACTAAGAGTAAGTAATTTTACTTAATATATATACGTGTATTTGAAATATTGACTCCTCGAGATGGTTCGAGATTTTTCTCATATATTTAACTTAATCTTAAAAGCAGGTTGTTTTTACGTGTCACAACATAGTGAAGGAATTACGTTTTGTACCCGATATTTTTAGTTTGTTGTAACCTCGTCCCAATCACGGTTTCCCTTCTATATATAGCCCGTTTTGTCCGTTTCGTAAATTATGTGAATCATACCGGCAATGGTTAAAGGGGATCAGACAGGGTATTGTAGTTCAACGTTTTAGGGAACATGATTGTTCTAATAAACGATTCGATATAGCGACAGCAACTAAACGATTCGATTCTCGGGTTTTTACTACGCGAAACGATTAAAAGAAATAAACAAAAAAATTGTGTCGTATTACATCGCATACTGCCGCGGCATTTCTGAGAAAGCTAACGCACAAAACTCGGCAGTGTACCTACCATCAGTTAATCTATGAATTTAGGTTTTCGTGGTAGACGCTCGATTCTGTGAGTGATCCCTCGGCTATCGTCGATTGCAGGCCTCTCATTTACATAATGAATCTGCTTTCAACGTCTGTGGCAGTGCGATGACGCGATTTCATTAATTAGCCATTAGCGAGATTCAGAGTTTCCATCACGCAATTCATGATAACTTGCTGAAATTTGCCGTAAGAAAGTATTCCATAAATTGAATTTTGTTACGATTGTCATCTGTCAGAATATTTCACTTAAGTGACAAAAAAGGAACGTACGAACAAAACTTATATCGAAAAAGCTACAAAATCATATAAATTGTACACGCAAGTGTTTATACGAGTATATTAATTATTACTTCAGATGGATTATTACGCATTGAAAACGATCCTCAATCAATCAAATTAGAATTTAGTAAACGGCCGGATACCAGCCCCGAGGGGACCCGGCGATAAACTCACTTTATGAATCCATGAACGAATTAGTGAACTGAATATAATTTAGTTAATGGTAATAGAAGACCGGATAGTCTGTAATGTGGTTACCAAGAGTATCTACGGAATAGTTGAGCTAGAAGCTTACTCGTCTACCTAAAGTGTACGTAGAGCTCGGACCATGACGAGGGCTCTTCAATTAAAACTGTTCAAGTTTGTTTAAATGGTTGTGTCGACCCATCCGACAGAGTTACAACACAGATTTCACTCTAAATAAACATTCAACCTAATCTACCCGCACATTCCGAGACAAAGTGAAATTGTTTCAATTCTGTGCAATAATTGAGTGGAACGTTGGATTTATAAGATTTTTAACAACTTTGTTATATATAATACGAATTTTAAACTGTGAGGGAAATACGTGATAGTAATAAAATTTGAAACAGAAACTTTCGTGAACTGTCAGTTACGTGATATGATTGCAATAATTTAGAGATATTCAGTTATTAGTCCAGTGAAGTTCTAATTTACCTTGGATCTCGCGATTCCGTAAGCTTCGTTGTCTAACTCCAGATTCAACTTAGTGAATAACCCTTGATGTCAAATAGTTTGACTTCATTGTTTAATAGTTTGACTTAATGGTTAACTTAATTAACTCATCTACATATTGAAACTTCAGATAAACATAATAACTAGGTTGTAACAGTTTAACTAGCTTCACATCCGCAATATCGTGTTTATACAGTAATGTTGTAATTGTTATAATAAGTTAATGTCTGTAGATATATAATATATATAATTATACATATATATATTAATTATAATTATACTTATATAATTAATAATTTAATTGTCGGTTTTTTTTTATAGATCATTTTAGGAAGTATTTTGTAAGCCACGAGTATTCTGATGTAATGGACATGAGCATCGATGAGATTTCGATGTCATTATAAGCACAAACTTATAATGACCAACGAAACAATGGTCATGTGAAACAATTGACTGTTTTGGCTTTGGACTGCACCACTAAATTGTTATACATGGAACGTCCGAAATCGACTTTAATACCGCTGAACATCGGCCATTAGATCTACGGTACATATTGTCATAAAAAAAGATTATTGTAATATGACAGGCGACACAGCTTAGTTGGTAGTCGCTCTACCTTCTTTGTTCTGTGTCTGGGTGGTAGTATATTCTATATAGGTATGTGTTTGCAAAAAGAAATCTATATTCTATTTATTCTATCAGCAATCTAGTTCCCATTGTATAATCATAACTAAGTTTGTTTATTTTAGTTATTATTAAAAGACACTATCATACATTACCCACATTATCCTCTTACGTAGGTAATCTTTGTAATATGTTGCTAACTCCAAACGTGGTTTGTCGTTTAGAATTCGTAGTCTATTTATGTAATTCTCGAATAAGCCGCTTAATCGTTCATCGTGTACATAATGTTTGAGCTCCTAAGAGTTGTACAAAGCGTGTTGTTTGAGGAAAAGTGAGGGTGTGGCCAATACATTAAATAAATAAACAATATACAGTAGAATTTATAGAATTTTTCGAAAAAACTTACCTGGAAAAGTACTAATAAACTGTACCTTTTTCTGATAAGTAACGATGCTTCTGTTCATATTTTCTAAATCTGAAATTTAATCACGTTCACGTCTACAGTAGAATTTATAACAGGTCATGACTTTTCGTAAAAAGTGTTTTAAATGTGGTTTTTAGATGCTTCTTGAATAGTGCGAACGCTATCAAACATTTTATGTTAGTTTCATATCTATACAACGATTATTGAAATGACCTGTACCTCTACCATGAGTTGTCACAGTAAAATCGCCTGACTTTACTACAGTAGTTACGTCAATATTAGTATTACGAATTTTAGTACCCAACTATCCGCTAGAGGCGCTGTACAAATCTTCATATTTTTTTTAACTACATACACTAGCGAGTATAGTATATATAGTACTTATAGTAAAAACTCATGGTAGAGCTACAGTATAGCGTCGATCAGCCAACAAATAGCGGGTCTGGTCCACGCAAAGGCGTCACACATTATTACTCTAACTTTGGGCCCGCCGAATCTCTCACTTTATCGTGAACTGGTTGGCTCAAAAGTTCAAAAGGACACGTTGATAGAGCAAAATCATATTTTATTTAGACTTTGCTTTAGCAGCCCACGCTTTTAGAAAATGCCTTTGGCGTTTATAGTTGTTTCGTATAAAATTTCAAGTAAATGTCCGTTAGTAAATTGATATTGCGGAATAATTCTGTCTTAAATTATTTTGGTATAACTAACATTATATAGTCGTCTTTGTTGTTTCATTTTATAAAAAAAAGATGGCAACAATTTTATTGCTGTAAAATTAGGTTCGCTTAGAATAAAGAAACAAAAGAATGGCTACTATTGTCTAACTATAGCATATTAAATATGATATCCCTCACAGTTCCGTGCAAAAGTCTAGAAAATGAGAAACTTTGCAGGGCTTCAATAAAACCGGATTAATTTTTTCGTTGCAGTAAAACTTTTCACAGAACAAGCGATCCTCGCTATCTTTTGCTTTTTGTTTGAGAATACTTAGGACTTCGCTTCTATTAGCGGTGACGCTTTCTGGGGTTAAAAGTTTTGACATCGTGCCAGTTCGCAAAGAATGGAAAGCAATTATTATTTTGCGAGCTAAACTTTCATCATGCCGTGTTTTCTTGTATGGGTACAAATGCTTATAATTATCCTTAAAATCAAGTCAGGTTTTAAGACAGGCGTTTAGTTTTAATGTACTTTTACAACCTTTTCATCTAAAACTCACTTCATAACGTGTATGAATTCATTGACATAACTTTATAAACTTCTTTGTTTGAGTGTTCATTTACGTAAAAATAGACATTCCAGTTTGCATTAATTCCCAACAAGCTGGATTTTTGTACAGGCCTTAAATACGTCATTACAAATGATATGTCAAAAGTCCCCATCGATCCCGCTTGTGCGTTGTTTTTTATTCGAGGTCAAAGGTCATAAATTTGCGTTTTTTGCGTATATCTCTGAAACAACGAAAGCTATCGAAAAGTGGTTCAGGCAAAGTTTGTACATGGTAAAATTGTCTACAAAAATACCTCAACACTAGTCTCTTCTACAAAGCATCGTTTTCGAGATATAGTGACTTTAGACCACAGAAAAATCGTCGAAGATGCTGCGTTTTTTTAATTTCAGCCGTTTTATCTGCTTCATTGCCACAGAACAAACAGTATTTCTTGAAATTTACTGAAAGGGTGGTGGGTTCGATGGGTTTGTCCTCCTCCAAGGTAATGAATCGTCTTTTTGTTTCAAGAAATACTGTTCGTTCTATGGCAATGAAGCAGATAAAACGACTGAAATGAAAAAAACGCAGTATTTTAGTAGATTTTCCTGCGGTCTAAAGTCACTATATCTCAAAAGCGATGCTTTGTAGAAGAAAAGTGTTGAGATATTTTTGTAGACAATTTTACGATCTACAAACTTTGTCAGAACTATTTTTCGATAGCTCTAGTTTATGACTTTTAAACGCAAATTTGTGACTTTAACCTGGGTATTTGCGTTTTTCGCGTATATCTCTGAAACAACGAAAGCTATCGAAAAGTGGTTCAGGCAAAATTTGTAGATCGTAAAATTGTCTACAAAAATATCTCGACACTTTTCTTCTACAAAGCATCGCTTTCGAGATATAGTGACTTAAGACCGCAGGAAAATCTACTAAAATGCTGCGTTTTTTTCATTTCAGCCGTTTTATTTGCTTCATTGCCATAGAACGAACAGTATTTCTTGAAACAAAAAGACGATTCATTACCTTGGAGGAAGACTAACCCATCGAACCCATCACCACTTTCAGTAAATTTCAAGAAATACTGTTTGTTCTGTGGCAATGAAGCAGATAAAACGGCTAAAATGAAAAAAACGCAGCATCTTCGACGATTTTCCTGCGGTCTAAAGTCACTATATCTCGAAAACGATGCTTTGTAGAAGAAAAGTGTTGAGGTATTTTTGAAGACAATTTTACGATGTACAAACTTTGCCTGAACCACTTTTCAATAGCTTTCGTTGTTTCAGAGATATACGCAAAAAATGCTAATTTATGACCTTTGACCTCGAATAAAAAACAACGCACAAGCGGGATCGATGGGGACTTTTGACATATCATTTGTAATGACGTATTCAAGGCCTGCACAAAAATCCAGCTTGTTGGGAATTAATGCAAACTGAAGTCATAATTTTAGTCTATTTTGACTGGACTACAAGTCAACACGAACATATTTAATTGGTTGACCTATAAAAAACTGTTGTCAATGTACTATTTATATGCCTTCTACGCTAAACTAGAGATTCTAATTTATTTTAAGACCAACAAATGTGTAAAACCTACCTAGTTTCATGAACAATAAATATCCTTATCTTATATATCTTTACTATTTCTAATACACCCAGACCTTTGAATTCAAACTAACAAACCATCAAAACCATGAACAGGGTATTATTCTGCTCATTTAAATAATTATTACCAAAGCTATTGGCATTGTCGGCAATGCAAAGTGATATCGTTTAGCAATCAAATATACAAATAGATAATTATCTTGTGCAGTTTCTAGTAAAATTACTAGGAAGTACACAATGTATCGAGGTTCCTTTGACAGTAGTAGCGCAATGAGAATTCTCTTTGTGAAAGCAATTGCCGGGAGCAACTAATTATTCTGTCTTAGAAAATACTAGTTATAATAATACATGTTTTGATTACCGTACGTGAATATGACATAATGAAAACTTAAACTTTCGTTATGATGCCATTGCATCAAAACAAACGTAATGTAAATTTACTTGTAGATCTGTCCCTTTAATTGGTAATAGAATAGTCCCTTCTTGAACGTGATCATTCTCATGTTTTTGGCTTAATAGGCACATCCTTTATTAATGTACCAGACGAGACAAGTCACGTGATATTCCTATAACCTAATCAGTACCTCTACCATGAGTTGTCACAGTAAAATCGCCTGACTTTACTACAGTAGTTACGTAAATATTAGTACATATTACGAATTTTAGTACCCAACTATCCGCTAGAGGCGCTGTACAAATCTTCATACATTTTTTTAACTACAGACGCTAGCGAGTATAGTAAATATAGTACATATAGTACATATAGTAAAAACTCATGGTAGAGCCACAGATCATTTCTAAATTAATAATATAGTAGTGATTGTCGAATTTCAACTTATTTAAGTGGGGTAGGTAAGGTAGGTTATAATTTTGCCAAACACTTCGTCGAATGAGTAATGGTAACTTGTTCAACGGAAATTAAATATTCTCACTTATGTGTGTTCTAGTTCAACGTATTGTACTTTAAGCTATTATAAAATTGCGAATGCCCTACACAAAAGCAGCAAACAATAGGTACATAAGTTTGACATAGACCCCGTAAACTGGCTCACACATAACTTTCGTTATTGACGAACTTTGCACATCGAAAGCTTTGTTTCTGTATTTACGAGTATTGTGTACAAACATATCACTGCGTAAATCATGTTTCTGATTTAATTAACAACTATCGAGAAAGTATTACCTAGTGAGGCCTAGTTGGTGATCTTATGTAGGTATAGGCCAGGTTCTGTGTGTTTATTTTGCTGTAAGCATTGGTTAACACATTTCAACTAACGAAAATTTTTACTTTTTTGATTAGGTTATGGACAGGACAGCCATCATAATGAAAACTATGACATTTAAAAGATATAAATAAAAACGTGTTTAATTACACCAGAAGGTTTTCTGAAAGAGTTCTCTCTAATAATAATATTTAACCCAATGTCGTTCCTCTGTTTGTATAATCAAACAAGTTAATGAAGTGCAATAATGTTATTTCTATTCTATCTAGAACAGATGTTCTCATGTAAAATAAAACCTTTCTAACACGATCATTCCAGATTTTTAAGCTATTGCATACATATACAGCTTCTATCGCGGGCCCTGAGCGTGAAGACCGAATCCAGAAATTCCGTAACGAAAGTAACCTAACACTGCGCATGCGTAATCAAACAAAAAATGCTATGCAATAGCTTTACCGCGGCAGTCCCGAGTGCCACACGTCTTTTTTTTTCATAAAATACAAGGTACCAAAGAAATGAAATAAGAATCCACAATCATACAGTATCAGTTTTCCATGTCAGCTTGTCAAGATTGTCACATACGGTGGTAAAATTTCATACATTTCCCCCCTATTTAATAAGCGTGCGTGCCGAACAGTCCCGTATAAAAGATCGTATCGATCACCTTCGTTATAGACCTCGTTTTCTCACTTGACTTTTAGCGAAAAAATGAAATGTTACTTACCATTTTTTAAAAAGAAAAGTCTATATTCGCTGCGGACCTTGATACCTTCACATTTTAGACAGTACCTAAACAGTTAGTGGTTGTAAGCTTTGGTGTACAGGGTGATTATTTGAGAAGGTTTAAAAATATAACAAATTACCACTAACGATCTAAGTTATTAATAAAATCAAATAGTTAATTATGTTCAATGTACTTACGTTAATAATTATACGTTACGTAGATACAAATTGATTTTGCTTAAGAACTATGGATAATCTCGTTAATAAACAATGCCTTGAGCTCGAATAGGATTAATCGACTGTATTATGTATTAGTAATGCTTTTTATGTAGTAAATTGAATGTTTAATGAGTCTTGTGTAACTTTGCAGGCTATAGCAATAATATATAAAAAAAGAAACATTTTTGATAATATTACGGCTTGTACTGTGTTCATTTAATTCAATTGCTTTGATTTTTTTGATTGCTGTAAAAATCTTTCTAAAACTTTCTTTGTCTTAAAAAAGCTTTTAATCTAACTTTATCGGATGCATAAAAAACTCTTACATTAGATATACCTACTTATAAGACCTGAATATTCTAAAATAACCACTTAGAGCATAAAAGAAAAAAATAAGCAATCGTATAACTAAATGAAAAAGGAAAAAGCAAAAATCAGAAGCTCAAAGGGAAAATTCTTGTAGGCTTGCTATTTGAATATCAGGAGGCTACCATTTTTCAACCCGCTGGTGATAATAATGACGCTATTTATCAACGCCTTAAAAGGGTAAGTAATTATTAACGTTGTGTTCGGGTTTCGTTTGTCTTACAGTTTTTGAGTGTCATATATACTCGTATATTTGGCACCGTAACAGTCAGGTCATTCAGTTTAGCTGCGGGGGAATAGCTCTGAATGATTTATCGTTGCGTTGAATATGCATGTCGCGATGAAAAATGACGAAAAAGCATGTGAGGACGGGATTGGGATTGGCGGCAGCGAGGAGCTTGGCTTACATTTTCGTCCTCTCCGTGCCGCTCGACGCTCCGCTACACTCGTGGCACTCCACACTCTTTCCAAACCCGTGGACGCGTCACATTGCGGAAGTCGTTAAGAAGATAAATCGAGAACTACACAAGACCTCATAATCCTTTTAAAGTGTTTAAGTAAAAGCTTTCCCACTATTTTTCTTTCGTCACATTCACTTCCTTCGCATATAATGAAAATTTATTAAAGTTGGAAGAAGTGGGTCACGGAAACTTCACTGCATATTAACAGTTTAAGTAAGGATATGCATTACAAATTGTGCAAGTTTCGATTTAAGTTTTGCCGAGACAAAATTTATAAAGTGCGAGGCGTTTTCGAGGTGTAGTTTGGCCTGGTCTAAACTTCAGTTTGTAGATACCTTATAGTTACCGAAACAATAGCGCGCAAGTTTTACTTGGGTAGCGAGACGGTCACGCTCCACCGCTCTTCTTCGGTTCCGTACTCTGTTCATTAATACGGGCGCTGCTAGCAATTCATCGTGCTATGCAAACTCGAATAATTTTCGCACCAACAACTACAGTACTTTCGTAAATGTGGAATGCATCGCCGTTCATCTTAATGCTGTTTCTAAACATTATTATAAGTTTACACTAATCTTGCTTGAGTGGTAATATCAAAAAGTTTACGGTTGCCGATGGAAGCTGTGCGGTATTTTATTAACTAAGCTTATCCTACAAAAAGTTATTTGGATACTTTGGTTTTATCTGAGAACAAAATATAAAATCACAATATCTTGAATGGAAACCGCTATAACATCCAGTACACAAGAAGTAAAACAACATTTTATTTAGTTTTAAACAATCGATCTTTTTATCTCCAAGGAACAATCAAAGATTCCGATGTCTGATGTTAGCTATTCGTTCTAGTGTCTAACCAATGTAACATTATGCTAGATCATTTCTGTTTTGCTTTTGTTTAAGTAGGTACAGCTTCCAATTTTATTTTTTTGTAGATAATTAGATTCAATACACGTAATAAATATGTAAACATTACCAACACACACATACATCTTTCTATCTCAGCTGTGCCTATAAAAAATGCAGATCATTTTATTTTACATTATCGATACATGTTTGCTCTGTAAATCAGGGTCAGAACATCCAATATTCTTAACATAAAATAACCTAGCCATTCTTTGAGGAAATATATCAGTAGTTTTTCATACGGGTAGCGCGGCATATAAAGTATGTGAGGCATGTAATGGAGCATCACGATACACGCAACAGCCTAGAAAATTACCTATATCATCTGAATGAACCTGCATTTTTTTAAATATAGCATTTCTATAAATTTCGTCTGCTTTCAATGTGTTTTATTAACACTAGACACAAAAGTAGATATTCCGACATGTGATCTTACTTTGTAAATTAGGTTAGTTTACAAATTAATCCTGTTTTGAGAAGTCAAAAACATATTTGCATGCGTTGTTCTAGAAGGCCGTACACTTATCTATGTATAACTGTCACTTTAGTTTTTACATAATGTTTACTAGTGGACGTCCGTTTTGAGAACCTAAGTAAAAAAAAACACTACCTACTAAGTATAAAAGATACAATTTTTTGATAAGTTCTGATTGAGATATTTTTTTTTCACGCTCACGTTATCTCTATAAAAAATAAAGTGAACAAATAAGGATATTTTGCAATCGCATACACAATATTTGAATATTTCCGAACTATCTTCTCTTCATTCCATAAAATGAAACTAGGTATTATTAAGCAATCCAGGTATCGGTATACGAGGTAGCTCTCTCTGTACACAAAATTAGCAGATAAAAGTGTATCGACCGTCATAGAATCAAAATCCTTCAAGCTGGTCTAACTTTGCATAGATAAAATATGCTTTGACATTTGACATTTCTAAAGTAAATTCAATAAGATAGACAATGTAGACAATTATTAGTTGTGTTATTTTAATTTTGGTACTCTTTGAGTTTCAAATGTCGACAAATCGACTAATTAGTCGATCAATTTTAAAGAGCGAATAAAACAAACTACAATTATAATAATAAATCAAACATTCAACTGCGCTGCTTATATCTTACTCTTTTATTCAATAAACAATTAGAAAAATAATAAACATAAAAAAATATTTTATAGTTACTTTGATTTGTTTGATCATTGCCATCGATTGAAAAAATATTGCCATTTGGGATTCTAGGCTATTTTATTCAAAACTTAGCAATTTATGTAAACTACCAAAACCTAACCAATATTCATAGAGATCAAAAGTTTCCGATAAATCTAATGTATTCTTCTTTATCCAGGTTGAATAGGTTTAAGCGGTTCGAGCTCCGTTTAAGATAATGTATCAAATAACTAGACTTTATCTGCTTTTCGGTGCCGTCTGTAAAGTTGCATTATTTAACGCTCTTGGACGTTTTACTACGTTCATTCTAGTCACTGTTTAGATTGATGGGTTTATCCAATTTGAAGTTGCTGTCTATATTACAAACGCACGAGACTTATCGTTGTGCAATGCATCTCAGGGCACGTCTTCAGTAATCAGGCTGATTATAGTCATATATCAATATAGACCCACCACGCAGCCAAATGACCATCATTGTAGATGAATAAAAATATTAAAGCTGTACCTACCATTCTTCGTACAAATAGCATGAATAGTCGAACAACGTTCAATATTTACGTCGCATCTTGATTTAGAACAAGGTATGTTTTACGGTCTTAGTTTTGACTTATTTTTTTATAATGTAAATTTGTGCAGAATAGACACCATATAATCCACCTATAGAATACCTACGAGGATTTCTGTCACATAGCTGACCATTAGCTCATGTGAGCTTAGTAATTCGGAGTGGCACTAACCTATATCAATGACGTCAGGGTATTGCAGATGGGATGTCCTTAGTATTGTAATTTTATTGCTTATAGATTGTGGTCTGGTTTATTCTATGGAGAATTGCCAGGTCACCGTCGCTGACTGATACAAAATAAAATGTATCTTAAGAACGTTTGATTGCTTTGAGAAACACATCCTTTTGTTCTAGCTTGGATTCATTGCATGCTCCAAAGGTTTCTCATCTGTTGTAAATAACCTATTTCCTCCGACTGCATTTTTCTACATTCTCGCAAACAACTGTGTAGTTGTTTACCCAGAACTCCGTATTGACCAGAGCTATTGACGTAATTTGGTTCTGTCTATAAGTGCAATCAAACAGGCCTCAATAAATGGTGGTATTGTTCTGCTTGTTATTGCGATTCCGTTGCCGAGACACGTCCAGAATAAATTAAACTGCAATTTGGGGGCAGCTTTAATATGGAGTGTTGTTCGCGCTATTGCCATAGTGCGGCGTGGCGATATGAGCGGCATCCGGATGAGTACACAAAGTCGATCGGCCGAGCGTACCTACTGCACAGAGGCGCTGCTATTCGTTCAAACACACACTGTAATAGCTACAAAATAAATGTTATTTTCCATTAAAAACACGAATTATTATATTGCAATATAAATACGTACGCAATTTAAAAAATGCTAATATGTTTGTATATTAACGTCGGTAAAGAAAGAAACGAGAGTAAAAAAGGCTTTTGTTTTACTTTTCTGATAGTAAAAAGTGGTGCAAATAGTGTTTCGACAATATGCCAACACAGTATACAGGGTTGTATTATGCTAATTATTTCATTCAGGTGCTCCACCTTCGCTTGACACAATTTAATGCGATACCCCGTATAATGCATATACAACACGCGATGCTACGAGCTTACTAATGATACAATATAATTTGGTTTTCAGCGACTACATCGTTTTTGCATCGAAAATACTTGGTTTCACCAGCTAAGTTTTTCCAGAAGTTTTTTTAAAGACCTCATCTGTCGTCAATCTTATTTGCCGTTAAAAACTGGATGGGAAGAGCCGAGGACCGGTCTCAGGGGCGCGTTTTGGAAGAGACCAACGTCCAGCAGTGGACTGATATAGGTTGATGATGATGATAGTCGAATATAAAAGCTTTAGAAAGATTAATGAATATCAAAAATGCCGTTAAAAACTTGATGAGAAGAGTCAAAGACCAGTCTCAGTGGCGCGTCTTGGAAGAGACCTACGTCCAGTAGTGGGCTGATATAGGTTGATCAAAGTCAAAGTCAAAGTCAAAAATTACTTTATTCAGTAAAATCACAAGGATCATTTAGAATCGTCTTACATACTAGGTGATTCTAGGTGCCAGTTCCACGCGACCAGAGCCTAGAAGAACGGGCAAGAAACTTACGGCCTGGTTCCTACCGTTTTTTTATATGATCCTTCTTACAAAGAATTACAATTAAACTAAATTAAGTACTGAAGTTTCAGTGCGGTGTCAATTTAACTTAGTAATGATACACTAATGAGTTTAAAAAAAAGAAGTATGATAAAGCTATACGTAAATCAAAAAGACAGCACACGCTTCGCTTCAGATACAAATATACTACAAAGTACATAAGCAAGGCAAGAGAACATTACTAACATCACAAATCGACAAAGTTGCTGTTGACGGGTGGAGCGACATCAGGCCATGCAGTTTTGTCATTAATATAGCTGTCTAAGGTATAATACGCCTTTTTTATAAGATTATTTTTAATGTATGTTTTAAATTTTCTAACTGAGAGTTTTGTTGCATTTTCGGGGAGTTTATTATAAAAACGCACGGCACCCCCCACAAACGACCCACTCACCCTCCAAAGCCGGAACCCAGGGACGCACAATTTATATTTGCCTCTAGTGTTCATACCATGAACCTCACACTTTTTCAAAAAGCTATCTTTATTTTTATGAGTGTACAATAAGACTTCAAAAATATATTGTGAAATTACTGTTAGAATACCAATCTCCCCAAACCGCTCCCTCAACGAATCCCGCGGTTTCATTTTATAAATGGCACGTATAGCCCTTTTTTGCAAAACAAATATAGTTTGTATATCAGCTGCTTTACCCCAGAGAAGTATACCATATGACATCACACTATGGAAGTAACTGAAATAAACCAACCTAGCTGTCGTTTCATCAGTGAGCCATCTTATCGTACGAACAGCATAAGCAGCTGATGATGATAATGATAGTCGAATAAAAAAAGCTTTAGAAAGATTAATGGATATCAAATTGCTACGACCCCGCTAAAACTGTTCCTGAAACTGGTTTACTAGCCATCGGTAATGTTGGCCACATGATTGCAGCTCGCCAGCCGCTAGAGACAGCTTCGTTACATGAATATCATCAATTTGCTCCTCTAAATTACCATCGATGGGTCTGGAATAGCAATGTGTGCGAACATTCGTAGCGTAGATTGCCATTATTCAAAACAGAAATCAATAAGTTGCGTTCTATCAACTGAGCTCCAGCAAAATGATGGCTGATACTCTTGATATTTTGATATAGGTACTAAAATATTGTAAATTCCCATGTTGAAGCTCACAGCTTTGCTTTGGGAAGTTGGGTCTGATCCGCACTAAGGATATGTATGAGAGCTATGATTTAGATAAATATAGTTTTTAGTAGATTTCTCAAATAATTTTGAATAATATTTTTTGTTAATATATTCAGTAAATCAGAATTTGGACATGGATTTCTAAGTCGTACTTTTACGGCTATCCAAAATAAAGTGGAACTGTCGTGTTAGTTAATAAATCAGTGTTGTTGCATTAGTTTCTGGACTGGTACCAAGATTGAGTAACTCTTTTATTGCGGTTCATTTATATGGCAAAGTGCCTGTAGCGAAATAAACGGACATATTTAGGAACATAAAAGTTAATGTTATTGCTAGACATTCAATACTTTTAAACTATTATAGCTTTCAAAATATAGATCAAAATGTACTAAAAATATTCATTTGTACCTATCACCAGATTTTTCATAAATAATGTTATACATAACTTATCTAATATAATGCATGACGTATTAGACTTATTTATTTAAATTATATCTTATATATTATCGTAAAAAAAGATGAAACTATAAATACATCATAAATTCTTCAGAAATAAACTAAGCGAAGCTTGCACTATGGGAACTAGACTGCTTATAGAATACTTATAGTTTTTTATTTGTTAATACATACTTACATAGAACACATAACACGCAGACACAGAACAAATATTTATGTACATCACACAAACATTTGCAAATCTAAACATAAAAATGAAAACAATGAAGTGTTTAATGGAACACCATGATTATTCTGGTCACTGAAGCATATCATCCCTTTAGGTTTGTTTTAAATGAATTTACCTGTGAATTTAACTCTTACGGGCTTCGCTTATATATATAATCATACCGAACCGTGCAATTATTTTAATTAGAGCTAGACGATGTTATCGTTACCATTAGCTTCGAAAGCTAAAGGTTAGGCATTGAAGATCGTAGGTACCGCTATTATACCTACATCGAAAGGTACTATTATTTATTCTGCGGGATTACTATTAGATTCTCTGTGAAATAAGGTCCAGCGCTCAATTTGTGCCGCCACAGAATAATATAAGTTGAAGTGACATGTGTGCTGCATGTGCCACAATTTCGGCCAGCTTTCAGAAAAAAAGAAAACAAACTTATTCTCTTTTTATATCAGTGCGCGGCATTTTTTCGCACTTCTTTATGTATACACGAACATACTTGATTAAAACGTATGCTAGATTTTTGTGTCTGTATATTGCATATCCAGAAAACTTATTTCTTGTCACAAGTTTTTAGTTTACTAAATTAATAAGTTGTAATGTCGTTACATTACGTTGTAATAGAATCGCAAAGATGCGTTCACCCTTCGCACATAATACGAGAATTAGCTAATAAGGGTTACTTTTTCTTCATTTGTCTTAGGTACCATAATTAGTCCCAAGCTTAGGTGAACCTTACCATTTCCGCATGTGTCTGTGGTGCTGACTCAGCTTGGGTGTGCTTACGTGTAGACTCACAAATTGTCTATGCTGATATACCTATCTCATACAAGTAGGTATACATTGCTGGGTGACTTCCAACGTGTGTACTTGCTATATACCTGAGTTAACGCTGAACCGACATACTACAGTTATATTGTGTAGGTTAAGTCTGATGAATAA
Source organism: Ecliptopera silaceata (assembly GCA_932527185.1). Taxonomy (NCBI): domain Eukaryota; kingdom Metazoa; phylum Arthropoda; class Insecta; order Lepidoptera; family Geometridae; genus Ecliptopera; species Ecliptopera silaceata. The sequence goes on from OW052192.1 coordinate 7,404,602, forward strand.
ATCAAGTATTTCTCAGTTGAAAGTTTTATTTAAAGTTCGCAGTTGCTACTTAAACATAAGTTATACCGTCTTACTGTTTTAAAATATTCCGAATACAGTTTGAGTTTCAGTGTATTTGGACCTAGATTAGGTTATATCCACTTCAATTTCAAGGTTCGTTGACTCGAAAAAACAATTAATAATGGTCGTGATTTGCGAAATACTCTCAGAGACCTCGTTTTATTGTTTTGTTTGGAATCGGTCCAAATAAAAGTTCGAGTTGTTTTTACACTTGTAACATATTCCTGACGCGTTTATTCTAGAGTTTTTACAACTACTTAGAATCATTCTATTAAAAGTTTTCTGTGATATCATATGTAATTCCCTCGATAAATTAACTGAGCGCAGTGTGACGCAGGAGACAGCCGCGGTCCGCAGTGTACGAGTAGGAGTACCTAATGAGATTCCATCTTAATTATTTTTCAGTGTTCCTCGTAAATTTTCCTTCCCGGGAGTTGCTGAGCCGTTCCGGAGTAAAAACATCCTTTCCCAGTTTAATTATATCCTTTTTTTACTGCGCTCAATATTCATTCTGATTTTCGACGGGCAGACATTAAAATTCATAACGTAGCTATTACACTCGTCAACAGCTGGCGCCGCTTGAACGTCATTATCTAAAACTTTTAAGAGGATCATTAATTAATTTGATAATAGTTATTATCACTTGGGAATTGTTACTGTCCGCGCGCATTTTGGAAAATATCCGTAGATCTGATCAAGTTATACTGGTTTTCCTATAATACCTATATTTTAATAGTCTCTTTTAAAATAAATTAATCTATGTTAAAAACGCTACCTGGAAACTAAAGTTTTAAAAGCGTAGCATGCTATGAATAATATTTAGATAAATGAACTATTCCGTTTTGCCATTGCCGTTCCGTTTGCTATGTTATAATATCAACTATTTAATGCACACTAACGCCATCAAATCGCAAACGAAACAAAACTATCGGAACTAGAATGCGTATGGATTACGTATACCTATAACTGGTCGCGTGGAACTGGCACCTAGAATCACCTAGTATGTAAGACGATTCTAAATGATCCTTGTGATTTTATTGAATAAAGAACTTTACTTACTTACTTAGGTACTATATTCTTTAAAAACACTCATAGTAGCATCCAGACAGAAGAAACATTATTGTTACCGATTACATATTTGCTTGGACGACATGCTTTACTGTATTCATTGAAATAGCGTTTTATGACTTGGACACTATCGAGTCCATGTGTGGTTCTCTCTCGATAAATTTTCGTTGGCGACGCCCCTATTGCTACACAGTCGTAAACTGTTTGATGGTGGTCGGAAGACAGATCGTAAATATAGGGGTGCCTAGGACATAAGGATGTTGTTCACTTAGCGCATTGTACGCTAACTTATAAAAAATAGTATATTTCATTACTAGTTCGGAAAGGCTGTCATTGCAACGAGTTCCGACAAATGTCTATACGAGCCGAGGCGCAGCCGAAGGCGAGTTTTGACAGTCGGAACAAGTTGCAATGACGGTTCCGAACGTGTACTGAACGACTATTTTTAATACAGTTGCGAAAAAATGAAGCAATTTTATAAAATAATAATAATAATAAAAACAACTAAACTCGCAAAGAAAATTTCTACAAAATGGCGCCAACCGTAGAATATAAGAAGAGTTTTTTTTTGTTCATTCATTCTGGTAGGCAAAGGTAACTATGCCCATACAGCCAAGTCTTCAGTAGATTTTTTTTATTGATATGAAATGAAAATGAAATTTAATGAGATGAAATCAAATGAAACCCAACCTAACTCATTCAATCAAATCATTAAATCTGACATAGAAACAAATTAGTAGCTTATTTTTAGAACTATACGTATTTGCATGAATCATAAAAACTTCTATGATTTTTTTTTAGTAAAAACTTCGTGGTTGGTTTTTCTTTTTAATAGACATTATTTTGACAGTTGGGAAAGAAAACGCGGGAATGGTAAATAAAAGCACTAGTGTGTAATAGCCCACTTCCCGAACTCTACACGTCCCTGCAATATGCCACTTTTTGAGCAACTGTATTAAAAAATACTTTTTTCAGTCTTCCCATTCACAACGCGCGATAAGGAACTTCGTTCCAAAAACTATTATCTTATCTTAAAACTTTTTGGTAGGTAGATATTATGTCACCAATGGTAATCAAAGACATAATGTCAACCCTAATTTAGATAGATAGAAAACTCTTTATTGTTCACACACACACGAGATAGGTATTTCTTATTATACAAAATTTACTATATCTATTAAGTGAAGTACAATGGGCGGCCTTATCGCTATGAGCGATCCTTTCCAACTTCCAATTTAGACCTCCTCTTTGATTTCGTGTCATCTAAAGGGTGTTTAAAATAGACTGGTATATCCATTTTTTTTATAAAGGTTTCGTTGTTATAATCATACTGTACTAATATTATAAATATTAAAGAAGCAGAAATATTATAAATCTCAATGTTAAGATGTTTATTTTTGGATAAATCTTAGTACACGTATGTACATGAATGTGTTGTTAAGATTTACCTTGTTAAAAGAAAGTCAACGCAGACAAAAACATGATGCTAAGAAAGTCGCGAAAAAAATAATTGCTGCATTAGTTTATATGCCATTAAAACTTGGCAGACTTTACATACTTGCTTCTTAGAAATCTACTTTCGTCTGTGTGAGAGCGGTTCACCACAGACTTCAATTATGTTCTTCAAAGTCACCGGGCTACGCATACACGGGAGAAACTACATCATATTGTAGATCTGACAGGTGTCACAGCTCCCACTGTACTTTGCTTAGTTTGGTACTAGATGGCGTCATGTGCAATGACTAGAATTAATAACTAAAGTTCTAAAGTACCTACTTTTTATGAAATATGAATCAAATAGCCGTGTTATTGACTCATGGCTACCGTAAACATCATCTTTTTTTGCTGTTTGTTTTTGATGTTTCAAACTGTCGCGTTTATGAACATAGTTTGTTTTTAAACACAACAAGAGTTTTAATGAAACTCACAAATCATGATGTCCCGTTTATATAAAAACTATTATTTTATATGCTTCTTCCATTATTTTTATAAAAAATAGTGGAAGAAGCTTATGAAGTCCAATTAAGAGCGTAAAAAGAAAAAAGTTGTAAAATTCAATAAAGCAAGATATTTAGAAATCTTCTCTAACATGACGCTAAAACCTTTGTACAAGGGTTTTGGTTCCTGTTAAAATCCGAACATTTTATGAAAACATCGCAAATGGAAACAAAAACCGAAATATAAGCCTTTTAGTGTACAATAAATATTTGTGTTTAAAGGGGTTCAAGTGTTTTGATTCACGGTATTTTACGGATACGGAATACCTTGACAGAGAACGTAAACGTAGTGAGGCAGATGGGCAGGTGCCACTCTGGGACACGGTTGCTGTCGTTGTACGAACACTCCAGACTAAATTTCATTTTCCGAAAGCGATCGATCCTATCCTGCACTTACTCGAGAATTCTTTACATTTTGTGTTCACAGTTGATAAAAAGAGATACGTCACTTTTCAATATGTATGCATATCGATATAACTCGTCGATTGTGAATATGTTATGGTAAAAGTATAGATTAGAAAAGTACTGATTATAGAAATAGATAACCTATTTAGACTTGTCTGGGGCTTATAAAAATAACAAACTTATTATGTTTGTCGTGTACTCTTTGGAAATACAAAGGTACGTATATTTACAAATTACTTAGTAAGATACTTTCATCATTGCGTGGATATATTAAACATTTTATCAGATGATTTTATTAATATTTGTAAAATATTAATAAAACAATTAAACACTTTATATAAATTGTAATAAACAAGTACCTACGGGACACTGAGATGCGAATTGCGACGAACTTGCCCATTTTTTCGCCCCCGCTTCCGCTGAGATCCGTTTTACATTTTTATTTTACTCCTTTCAGTCTAATTTAATATGCGGCCTCGTAGAAGAAATTGCGAGAATATATTTTCGCATTTGTTAACTGTACCTTGAGTTAAATCAGATTTCGCTGAAGAATTCGTGTCGAATTGTATAAAAATGACGTTGATTTGCGAAATCCTCACAGTAATACATGTCTTGAGTGTTAAAATAAGCATTTCATACGCCAACTTTGTTATAAGCGAAGATGGAATCTAACCTAACCCATTCTGATCTTCCATAAACATTTTACCTCACCCATATTATTATTGTTTGCGCCCGGGCCAAGCCATATCATGTATTATAGCTATAGCCTTCTCTTTAGATTTTCTAAATTCGTTCGTATAAGTAAAACAGAATGAGATTCATTTAACCTTCCGAGCAAAATAAAGAAAACCAGGTCGTTACTCGGAATTTAGACAAGCGTCTATTGCAAGATTTTTAATTAAAACGACTTTGATCACAGGGTCGGAATGTCTCTTTCGTTGGTGGAACGATTAAAACCGCTGTAAAACAGTCGCCATGTAATCTTTTCGCGTAACTCATCCGCAATTTAATCAATTTTCTTTGATAAATTCGGAAGTAGGTAAGTCCGTAAGCACCTTTTAAGAATTTTAATTACGTTATTTTTGATTGTAGGTATTTTTGCAAAACAATATTCAGAATGAAAACGAACGTCTTTGACAAACAAGAAAAATAAATAATTAACAAATAATGCTGGACAATCCACACAACATCATCTAGCCCCAAGCTAAGTAGAGTTTGTGTTATGGGTACTAGAAGACTGACATACTTAATACAATACATTACATAGATAGATATTTTTTTATTATACATATAAAATACCCAGCACCCGAAATAAATACTTGCAGATCGTACGAACATTTATCTCAAGAATCAAAGTCAATTAATCTCTATTTTGTTATCACAAAGATCATTATGGATCGCCATAATTTTCTAGGTGATTCTAGGTGCCAGTTCTACGCGACTAGACTTAACGAGAACGGGCAAGAAACGAATCTTCTATCAAGCCTCTGTTCCTACGAACACATTGATCTGGTGTAAGCTGAGTATGTTATGGAAATTGTGGATGTGCGCGTCTTCATTAGAGCAAATATCAATTAGGATCGCTGTACGTGTCGGCGGGAGATACCACACGCGTGACCTCCCGGCTCTCCAATATTTAGCCCTACGCGACGCGACTGACTGGTACTCTCCACTCCCATCGACCGGCAGAACCAAAACTTCAAAACTCGAAACGTGCGATTGCCTAAATAGGTGCTTACCTAAACTAAGCCCTTCTGTGTATCTCGACCTGTTGTTTGCTTGTTTATTAATTAAGATTAGGTACCTACAGATATTCTCGCCTCAAAACCCTTTGGGTCTCTATGCTTTCCCACCGTATTTGTTTTAGAAATAATGTCTAATGGTAATGGTAATTACGTCGTTGGCTCTCGGAATCATTATTCTTTGTTTAGCTCAGCGCCTCCCTTATAAATAGGTGTGGGTTGTTTAGCTTGTAATCGGGTCAAATGAAAACCTATCATTCTAGCGAATGACTATTTACAACCTGCTTTAGTCTAGGACTGTATTGGTTCGTCTCTAAAACCAATTTGGATTCGATGAATAGGGGTTCGTTGAAAGCTTGAAGATTATTTTTACGTCGACAAACTGGAAGTTTGATAAAACTTCATATGTAATAAGAACATATATATGAAATTCTGATTCAGACTTTCGATAATATTTTTCTTATTACATATTTGAAACACGAGAAATATTCTTATTATTAAATACCAAAGCGAAACTATCCCTCGCCCTGTAGTAAACGACGATAACGCTAGAAATTGATGAAAAATACTTGGTTGTGAGGAATGGTACTAGCAAAGATACGAAACAGTGGGTGGTAATAATAGATGCTGATAATGAATATGATGACGCGATTAAAACATTCATTATAATATACAATAGCTTATGGTCGTAGATACTTCAAAATCTTTTTCTACAATCAGCATTTAGATACATGTTCCGATATCAGTTTAAAAATAAAATACACTTTATTATGTAAAAATTATGAAACATTTGATACTTGTTTGAAAACCTCGCAACTGACAAGGGTCTTGGTTGAGCTTAATTAGCCACTCCAAAATCGTTTAACGAGGTTTGACTGTTAATGCATATTAACAGAGTTCTTAGCTACAATTAAAATGTACCTTTTATCTTGATTAGTATCAAAATCATGACTTGAATCATTAAATTACCTATAATAATTTGCATTCTATAGGTACTGATTTAAATTACCTTCATTGTAACGTTTTCGTTCTTTAAATATTTATGAAGGTCCCAAACGTTCAATGACTCTTAATACTTGGGCAAGTATTATCATATCCTTATCGAAAGCTTTCTTGGACAAATATATTCTAATACAATTAACGTTTGTTAATGAACTTAAAATTACGGCTGATAAAAATGTTGAAATATTGTTAGGATTGATGACACAATTTTGAGATATATGAAAAGGAAATATAAAAAATACTAACTTCAATAAGAGATAAATTCATCTACAGCGTGATGATTTATCAGGGGGGTAGTAGGGAGCATGCGGCGTCATCGTCGCTTCCTCCCCCCGACATATCTTTTTGATAAATTGCAAAAGAATCTGCGAAAGTGGTGAAATTCTGAAATAAAATAATCTCCGTGTCGGTGGGACTTCATTTTGTCATAAGGCACTCTCGAGTTTAAGAATAAAAGTTTGCTTGATGGTTCAAGGAGAGCTCCAAGGAGATTGCACGCAACTAATGTTGTTTTGCATGTTACATCAGTATTTTGAGGTACTAGACGTATATCGGAGTGTAGTGGGTCAGCAGGATATTTTTATCGGAAGAGAACGAATTGCGTCTGAATACGTCCGTGCGACAGCTGCCGTTGACGTCTCTGAAGCGCCTATTATGACGGTTCTCCTTTTATTTATGATCGAGTTGAGCGGTACTTATTACGACTTCGCCGACGGGACATGTTTCATATGCTGGCCTTGTTCCTGCGCTAACTCCCCTTCTTGACGCTTATTGAGCTATTTGCTCTGAATCGCACGTTCTTCACATTTATTTTCTTCAGTATTATACTAATAATAATATGATTACAAATGGCCGTATGATGGATCGCAAAAGACTGTACCTACTATATTCGAGTGTTGGCCTCAATAGCATTGTTTTTCCTACAATCATCTGACTAATTACAGTGCTGTGCATACTCATAACACGAATAAATCATCAACTTTACTCGTGAGCATAAATCGTATCTTAATTTCGTTTAGAACTAGCGACTTCTGCAAGTATTCGCGTTGCCATTGTTATTCATGGCATATCTTGAAACTCGTCCTAATATGTGTTTCAGAAAGACCCGACATATATTTAGTCGTTCTTGTCTATCACTTGGCAGGAACTTCTCCAATGTTTTCTCATTCGGTCGCAGCCACCTAAAAGTTAGCTCATTCCTGTCTCCGCGGCGGATGCCTCAACGAATTACGAACTCGGCACTCAGCCGCCGATGCGTGTAAAATGTCTTTACGATCCCCGTAATTCGCGAGATGTGTGTCACTCTACCGCACTCCACGCTTTCGCGTTTTTTAATCAACTAATTGCTAATTGAAAAACTTGGGAGTAGAAAAGATGGGAAGTTTGCCGGTTGAGGAAAAACGTCGCGTCCTACTTCAAAGCTAAAAACACTTCTCTAAATGTTTGTCGCTTACGTGTTGAAATAGTGCTGTTGTCATCTCACGGATGCAAACATGTTTTATTACCTAGAACGTTGTTTGCATGAATTAATTAATATTTTTAAGTTAAAACGGAGTTCAATAGTTTTGTGACCTTCCAGAGTTCAAATAGGTTAAGCAATATTTTTTTATTGGGAATTCTATTGCTATTATTTAATTTGACTTTGTAGATTCAATTTTGCTCTTTTTTTGTTCGGGTTTGTACCCGAACAAAATTTGTAAATGTTGTAAATGTTTGTATTTACATTGCTTCTTTGGTAGACAAAAATAATACGAAGTCGTACAAATTTTATTTTAAACCTATTTTTGTTAGAAATAATAATTTTCATGAATGAAAATGTAAAAGAGGTTTTATCAGAATTCTTTTCTCATTGTGGTCGTATTTTTTTAACAAAAACACATTTTGAAACACGTTATAGAGCAAAACTAAATCAAACAGAAGCAAAAGCGTGTTCCAGTTCTAAAGTTCCAGTACCAGTTTTAAAATTATGAAAGACTTAACACGATAACCCTATTTCAAAATCGATACCCAACCTGACTTGCATTTTATCAGTTTTATTTATGATAGTCAATTATCTATCAGTCCCGGGTAGGTACTTTAGGTCGTCGCTGGGAATATTTACTCCATTAGACAGGCTGGCTGACGACAGGTCTCTAACAAGGTTAGCGTCGTAACTATTTTATCGAAAGACTTACATAATAAGGTTACTCTGTAATTTTGCTGTCCTGTAGTTCTATTTATAATGCGGTGGAAGTGGAATTAAGTTTGCATATAAACAGAAATTGAAGTCTTTGTCTAACCAGCGGTACACTCCGGTTGCTTTGTTCCGGACTGTAAAACTTCACTAATTGCTCGTATAAGATGCGGCTACCGAAACAGAAAAATATATAAAACAAGTTTATATGTTTTCCTATTCCCGTATCTTCAGTACTCGTACATAGTAAATAATAAATACAGGAAGTAAGATCTTTGAGTACAAATTATCTTTAGATTGTAATAACGCCGAATTTTTGTACAGCAATTTTTACCCATCGGAGGTGTTATGTAATGTAAATACGATTCTCGCTGTGGTAATATCAGATATTGAGAAAAAAAGTAAGACGTGATCTTGCCTCTATTTCAGGGTTGACATTCCATGTTTCATATTAGCAATAACATATGTAAAATGATTTTACCGAAGCATTATGAATGGATCTATAAAATTGTGTAAACAGATATTTGTAAAAAAAAGATATATCGCCCTACTAAAATTGGTTTCAATAAATTATGTCGATCCCAAAGAATCAACCTGTATTATTTAAACTAAATCTCTTTTCTATTTTAAATAGAATTTATTACTGAAAAGTAATCTCTGTGTCATAAAAACAGATAAATAAAAATAAAAGGGACATGGCCGCCTTGATTTTCGGCCTTAAAATACAATAGAATAAAAAGGTTTTAACATAAATGCATATCATAGAGAGATAGTAGTAGATAATATTACTTAAAACTAATATCAATAGGTGAATACCAAGTACTATATACCTACTTGACTGCACGATTTCTCAGAAGATTTCGACAATTATGATCAACAACACCAGGCTAAACCATTAGAACAATGAAACTAATTATAATTAGTTTTATTTAATTAGTATTATTTTATTGAGGTATACCTCAGAAATCTGCAGTGCATTCAACGTGCCTGGTAATTACCAGGCACGTTTATTATCATACTAATATTATAAACGCGAAAGTTTGTTTCGATGGATGTGTGGATGTATGTTTGTGACTCTTTCACGCAAAAACTATTGAAAGGATTTTGATGAATATTACAAAAATGTAGATTATACATCAGTATAACAAATAAGTTATAAAGATATTGTTTGAATTATCCAAAATATAACGATAATTAGATGAAGTCGTAGGCACCGGCTAGTCTAAAGTATAAAACTAAAAACTACATTATTGGATAATGTTCATCGATGAGTGTTAGGTAAGCATAGTTAAGCTGCTACGTTTTTCCGTGTAGGATATTGATATACAGAGGAATATTGCAGTTTCGTGATACACGTAGCACACATCGTCATACCTTTGAAGTTTATATCCTTGTACTACTACAAAATTTAAAATAAAAAAATAAGCCGATTAAATTTCAGTCAGTCTTTGACTAAAAGTATCATGCATAATTCTATGAAACTAATGTAACTATGTACTAACATTTTTACGGATGTCAAAGTTACACCCTGAACGAAAAGTAAGCTCATTCTTAAAGAAAAACGTAGACAAAGACGTTATAGCGTGGTCAAGACACCACACTTCCAAAGACCTATACTTATAAGTGGTCTTAGGCCAGACCATTGCTATATAGTAGAAAACAATAGGTTAATAAATACATGTACGAAGTCGAGGGTATTAACTAGTATTAAATCGATGTTCCTGTATTTATGTATTCAATATCGGTTAAGGAAGATTATCTACCGTTACCGATATTGAAAACCTACATCGTTTCCTCCTCAGATTATCCAAAGATTTTAGCTATACAATTTTAGTTTTTATGACGTAGTTTTGGCTTAAATTTTTAACGTAGTTATGATGACCACTATCATCATATTCTGTAGAAGTGTGCTTCTACTATTTGATTGGTTAGCGAAGTGTTATAAACGAGACAGGTTGAACCAGCCTGCGCCAAAATGTCGGTCGCATCGCATGAGTCAGGTCTGCGTTCCGACTGTTCCGAGCCCGCATTGAGCTACGAATCCGGCCCATTTCTTTCGAGCTCGTTAACGAAACAATAAATAATGATTTTGTCTCCGCTGCTGGCTATTGTTTGGCTCATGGCTATAGTATTTTTCTCCGGCTAACCGCGGGCCGGTGACGTTACGTCTTGGCGCTTCCGCGGTGCCGATTCCGTGCACCTTCCGATCTGTGTTCAATTTTATCGCGCAATGTACCTACTGCTTGTTTACCGTCTCACCGTGTATTGTTTGTTATGGAAACAAATAAAATGTGTTTTTGTTGATGCATTCACTAGATTCTATTCTTGTGAAACCTTGAGCTTATAAAAAGTAGGACGTCGAATGTTCAACATTGTCTTAGAAATGTTTGTACAAACAATATTTTCTCTCGCATGCATGGATTCAAACTATAATTCTTACCTCCAGTAAAGGTTAACACACAAAGGAGCAATAACAAAGCCGTCAATATCCATCATATTATCGAACTAACGTGGCTTGTTGTTTGTGGTATCCGAACTGAATCCGGCCAACCGTGGTTAACCATTTTAATTGCGATTATGTACTGGAAAATGGTATCAATGGATTCAAGCTAATATGTATCAAAGTACTATGTAAACTGTATCTGATAATTTTACAGTTTTATTAACTTAAGTTTATTTGTAACGATACTAAATAATTGTACTTATTGAAATCTATTTGTTGCAGGTAAGCTACTGAATGATAAACTTTTGCTGCACTTTTTTCTACATCACAACACCAAAGATGTAAGTATTCTCAAATGTATATAGCGTAACCTCTTAAAACATGTATCAAGAGGTTTGAAAGGATGTCCACATTTTTATTTATTTAACTGTTTTTAAAATGTATACACAAAACCTATCACCAAGATTCACAAACAATAAAAATGATTTGATTTAGTTAGGTTTTCATGAAACAAGTAGGTGAATTTTTAAAAAAAGATACGTCATATTTCAGGTACTAAGACATTCGCTTAGTTACTCTGCCTTCCATGCTGTAAGTTTGCCCGATATTTTTATTTGAATAATACAATTAAGTATCATCTATCTAATAATACCTACTGCTTTTATTTCGGACTTGATGATCTTGTGTGAAATTCCTTTGAAAATTTATCAAGCAGGTTTTGATATTAACTTATCAAACTTTAGTTATTACATAGTATTTGATATACTAGTTACAGATGGAACTCATTTTACAATGGCACGTTTAACATTCGATGTTATTATGAAATTATTAAGAAAAGATGGATGATTGTGTGAAAAATGATATGGATGTGAAAGGAGTGAATACTGAGATGACGGATGATAGAGGAGGATGGAAGAAAAGAACATGTTGTGCCGACCCCACCTAGTAGGATAAGGGCAGGAAGAAGGAGAAGAGTTATTATGAAATCGTAATACAGTAAAGCGTTAAAGCTTTCGATCTTAAAATCGAAATTTATTATTGCCACTGCCGCTTTTTCGCGTATAACACGGGGATGTAACAAAATTTACTCCTAATACGTTCGCACAGCGGAGTTTCTTAGGAACCTTTTAACTTGTTACGGGTTCGAGTCGTAAAAAATGATTCATGATACAGAATAACCATAAAAACTCAATAAAGGTGTTAGAGGGAATTGAATACTCTGACCTCATGTCGAGAACCTAATAGAATTATCTTCTTTTGTATTGTTTTTCGCCTCGGCAAACACGCTTTATTTTATAAAAATAACAATTTTATTTAAAACTTCGGATTCCACAAATAAATTTTATTATTTAATTAAACTTCATCATATCTGATAAAATAATTAATGTTGGAAAGTTTAGATCGGAGAATCTAACTTCGAACACATACGAGTAACATAGTTATTAAGTTAATGTGATGAAAAATGTTTGAAGCCAATGGAGTTGGGATCAGACTTTTATTTATATATTTCATGTCAACCGATTTTTTGATCATAAAAGGCTGTCAGCAAATCTGGGAAATGAGAGAATTTTTGTTTTCATTGTGTGTATTGATGAATCCTCGTTTGACCGTCCTATTGTGTAAAACAAATAGACGCCTCGGGCAGTGGACACAGCATATCGGATCGAATCATTCTACGTTTGAAAGGGAAGCAAGGAGCTTCCGACAACTGCAAAAAGCGCAAAGCGCATTGTTTCACGATCGAAGGGAAACGTCCAGTGAGGACAACCAAGCTTGCCCTTAATAAAACATTATTTACCTTGACCGAAGGCTTTTACCGAAACAATATGAGAATGCTCCATCCTAATTAATTATTGATAGATGTGGAAATAGGATATGGGTAACTTTATGTTCTTCCGAAATAGGTATTCGTTTTTGCGCTTGCTAATATTACCGTGTTATATTGTGAAGTAATCTAATACTGAAACGTAGATCAGAGACAATGGAATAAGTGTTTTGTTATTTAATATTTTTCATATACAGTAGCTTTTAAGATTACCCTTTGATATGTTAAAATAATTTACTTACATATGAGTTGTTAAATTTAATTTGTTTTGGCGTCACACTCAATGAAACTGTTAATTAGAATAATTTATTGTTTCAATGCACAACAAATAACTATTTTGTTCAAATTGTTTTATTGCTAATTAGAGTATCATTGATAAGCGTAACATATGTAGCTCTACCATGAGTTTTTACTATACTATATATACTATACTCGCTAGCGTCTGTAGTTAAAAAAATGTATGAAGATTTGTACAGCGCCTCTAGCGGATAGTTGGGTACTAAAATTCGTAATATGTACTAATATTGACGTAACTACTGAAGTAAAGTCAGGCGATTTTACTGTGACAACTCATGGTAGAGGTAATGATATATGTCAGTTTCATAAAGCGTATGAATGTGCTGTTTTGATATAATAAAGTTTGTTATTCGGTTGTTCACGATGCCTCCTTTACATCCGGGACACGGCTTCAGCTTTTATCTCTGCATGCATCACTAAGCCTAACGAATAGCGCATTTGTAGCCTTCGAGAGAAGACAAACGTCTCAGATACTTGAACATAAGTAGGTATACCTACATAACTAAATACCTACTTTATTTATACTACCTACGAAATATTTTTTTGGTAATTAATAATTATCGAAATAGGTTGGATTACTATTCTATAGTGGTGAACAATTTAACTCTAAAAAAGCGACAAGATATTAAACATGTTTTGGAAGACTATTTTTGCCCTCTGTTTTATTAGTGTTTTTCTTAGTTGTTCTCTGAATAAAAGTAGACAATGTACTACAGATTCACTATATAAATTGAATCAGCCGATAATGCTAGATTTAGGGAGAACCAGGCATCCAAACTTTCTCATTTATAATGTTATTTAGTAGGATAGTAGATTACCATCTGGTTTTTGGTCTTCTTTCACTGTCGACTAATAATATTGTATACTGTACCTAAATGTACTCTACTTCTGCTAACTAGTAGTTCTGGTTTTTGATCAACACCATTTTCAAATATTTTTTTTGTCTAAGTAGAGAATACGTGCAACTTTTACGTGAAATTATTTAAATTCTCAACAATAGTCTGAAATATATGTTTGGATTGCATCCAACGCTAACAAAATTTACTGTTTGATCACGGTAAATATTGAAATTCTGATAGCGAGCAACGATCCTCTATATATAATTTTAAGAACTTATTTTTCGTCAATAAATGTCTATTTTTTACTAGCATCCAAGTACTTACCAACTTATCCTTCCCTACCTTCACAATCATGAACAAAGGAAAACTTTCTATTGTTCACTTTATTATCTTCATATTTTTACGTATTTATTCAGATCACGTGCCTAAAATATTCTACTTCCTCTACTTATTATAAGTGTCTTTCTATTCATCCCCAAAAAGTTTACCCATATCTTAAGGGGCTATGTATTTACATGTTAGTGGTTTATTTACTAAACCTCGAGTCTTCGATTTCTAGTTCGGTCGTTATTTTTTATACTCAAAAACAAGAACGATTCTCGTTCGTCTAAATCCATAAATACTTTTTTACCACTTTTTTAGAGTTCTAGGTATATTTTTTTATCTGTAGGTACTATTTTTCCTTTAAACAAATGATAGTCAACTCGATTACTGAACTGAGTTGCCTTAACCCCGAAATGATAAATAGAGGCTGATTAGCACCAAACCGTTTCAACCAGCATTCGCCTAGTTCAGCGCTCGAATCCACCTCTCTCATCTTTATGAATTTGAGGGTAAGTAAGTACGTTGGTATGTTTTTTTGGTTGAGTCAGTCTTGCGTAAAAGGTCGTGAAGATAGATGATATTGTAAAACATGCCTAGCGGAATCCTATTACCTTAAAAAGCACATTATGATGTTATACTATAAAGTTAGAAGTAGCTGGTAATAATATTATATTCCATAAAGATACAAATGTATTTTGTGCAGTGCTTTTTTATCTCGGAAACTGCACGTTTTTTAATTAGATTAAATGTACACTGCGTGCGTTAAATGCGCGTCGCGCAGGTCGGACGGGCGCCGGGCGGCAGTGGAACTGTGACCCGCGTCGCGATCGCGCGCACTGGCCGAACGCGAGTTTGTAAACTCGTGCCGATTTTGGATTGCCTGTGATTAGTGACTATTTGATAACTAACCGAGAATCATACAGTGATTATATTGAACTAACGAAATGTTTTTGATTGAAGAACTTTATAATTGAAACGATATTGTTCTGAAAACTTTTGTAGGTGTTATTTGTTTTGTGTTTATGTTCTTATTCTAAACAAGACAGGTTGTAAGGTACATTATAACAATATTGGAATTGTTGAAAAATAATAATTAATTATAAATTATTTTTGAACGTATAAAACAACACGTTTTATACGTTTCAGTTTATTAGGGATGAGATTTTAATAATTCCATAATATTTGCGTATGGAAATAGTATAATTTCTTACTTTACATTCAACACAAAGAAGCTAAAAGTATTTTGTAAATGAAAAATCTTAGCAGGTTCCAGTTTAAAACTTAATTTAAACTCTTTTGATAAGAATCAGAACTATAAATATTCAAGAAAGTATCTGTTTTACTAACTAGGTCAAGTTTTATCCTAATTAAGTACTTGACTCGTTTGGTAAGTGCAAGAAACTTTTGCAGATATTCAAGTAAATGCAAGCTTTTTCAAGTATAAAAAATATAAAAATGTTAACACTGTATACATTTTCGATCGAGTACGTTTTTCCCACTTTTTTTTATAACCTATACTTACTGTAATAAAATGGCTAAGGATAACTTAGATTTAATTTATTTACTATTACATGATATTTGCTGCTGCAATTAAGAAAATATACGTGTTGGAACAAAGTTATAAATTATAATAAATATTCACGGACAATTCACACATCACACTCTAGTCCCAAACTAAGCAAAGCTTGTACTATGGGATGGGAACCAGATTGCTAATAGAATACTAATATATTTTTTTTTCTAAATATATACTTACATAGAATACATAGCAACACCCAGACACAGAACAAATATTTATGTTCATCACACAAACATTTGTTCTGGGTGGGAATCGAACCCACGATCCACAGCATATTTAAAATAAACGAATTTAGCGCGGTCTAGAAATTTTTACAAAGCACTATAAAACAGCTAGGTTTAGCTCAGCTTGCAATTTTCCTACTAAAATATTGATAAAACTCTGAAAGTTTTACTGAAGTATTTTTGTCAAACGGTGGCTAAGTGAGCGTTTCGCACTAGGTCCGCTGAGTGTTGTAAAATGAGATTGTAAACGGCACTTTCCGAAGTCAATTTTGTACAAAGTCACAAATTTATATACGAGTACGTATATATAGAAAAGATTAAAAAATATTTAGATATTAAGCTGCTATTGTTTATTTTTTTATGGATTTTCGCATACAGCTACACCATTTATATGTATTATTATTCATGGACATCACACAGAACCATCTTGATTACAAACTACACCAAGCTCTACTGGATCTTAATTACATATAGTAATATGTATATGTTTGCTTTGTACATACAAAGCAAATGCATAGGCCCACACCGTATGAGGCGTAGCTATGAATAGAATAGAATATCCTTTATTAAAAAGGATGTATTTACCCGAATAACAATAAAAACAGTATCTCGTCATTTTTGTGTGACAACGTCTTATAATTCGATAGAGCCGGCTGCACGCACGAAAAAACATGACTCATGAGGCGTTCTGAGGCGTTCTGAGGCGTTCCGAGGCGTTCCAAGAAGTGACGTTGTCACGTTCAACTATCGTCAGTAAGCCGACTTTACAGACAACCATTTTTTTTTTACATTAAAAGAGCTAAAATTACTGTAATAAAATAAAATTAAACTGTATATTATTTTAATATATTTTTTAAAATAATTTAATAAAAAATAGTAATAATAATTAAGTACCTAAATTAGTTATCAGTTATGATTAATGCTACTTGTAGTCATTTTAAAAATTCACTGACCCTGTAAATTATTTTGAGGAGAATATTAAAAAAAATGAATGTATACAAACTGAAGATTGATGCTTGCCAAAGTTTAATTTTATATGAGCCCTTTCATGCTATAAAAATAAATAATATTCATTGGCACACGACACTATTTGGTACGGTAATACATTATTTTTTTTGAATACATAGTAACGCCCAAGAGTCTATTTATTGAACATCCTAAATAGCTCTTGCAAACATCTTTATTTTATTAGTAGATAAATTATATAAAATTTTATACAAAAAAAAATATAATATCTTAATTAAACTACAACAAAAAGTTATTTTACTCGATTGAATCCTTGCCAAAAGATTTTGAATTTTATGCCAAATATACTTAATATAATAATCGCGTGATAATGTACTTTGGTGAAAGGTCTTGATTTACTTTGGAATCATTAATTCTTATTTTCCAATACTTCAAGTTAATATTTAGTTACTAAAGTTATATCGAAATTTTTACATTAAGGTATTGCCAAATACATTAATTAGTTACTTTGTTAGATCAACCCAGTTGTTTGATTTACTAGTACAGATTCTCATTACCATGTGAATCAGTGTCATGAAACTTATGAACTGGCAATGCAGAAAATTAGTGATCAAAAACAAGAACTATATGAGTGCTCTGTGAAGATTGAACTTTATGAGTCTTCATTAGCAAAACATTACCATAGTAGCTTAGATTTGCGGACCGAGCTAGAGAATGATGATCCTAGCATGTCATTATTAGATTATAAATGTACTACACCAAAATGCAGTGGTGATTATGTAATACAAGGGAGTAACAAAATTAAAAAGTATGTAAAATTAAGTAACTTCATAAAAAAATCAGAAAAAAAGTTGAAAAAACATAAAAATGTATTTACTAAAGCTAGACTTTGCAAAGAAAAAAGTGAGTTAAATAAAGAATTAAAATCCTGTTATAAATTACTAGGGCAAAACTCAATTCAACAGGATAGCATGTCTGAAAAAATTGTATGCTTGGAAAAATCACTTCATGATTTAACTGAGAAATACACGCAAAGTGAAAATGATTTTGCAGAAATTAATGCAATTCTGAGTGATGAAACTGTATATGTGCAAGTATGTAATAGTAGTTCACAAACGGACCAATCAATATATGAACAGTTGTCATCAAGTACTTCTTTGCAAGGAGGGGCTGCATGCGCTGGGCTTATAGCGGCCCAGCCAGTACCAGCACCGCAGCCTCTGGTTAAACCTCATGCATCTAGTTGCAACAAAAAAACGGTTATGTACTCCGACCAGATAGGAATGGGGATGGGAATGCTCCTTAAGGACCAACTTCAACAGGAAGTTATCAACAATTGCACCCCTAATGCCCCTATTAATTACTTTATAAATAGGATTAAAAATGATAATTGTTTTAACAATAATACAACATTGATAGTGCAGTTAGGTGAAAGTAGGGGTGTCAAGCGCCTAGATGTTATTCAGTTAGTTGAGACTTTGCTGGGAAAGTTGGAACAAGGGCTAGGAAAACTAATTTTATGTGCATTTCCATACTCTAATACATTAAGTACTCAAGAGAATAAACATATTTTTAATATGAACTTAATATTATATAATTTGACAAGTCGTCATAGTGACATCTTATATTTTGAAACTAATAATTTTATTAGTAATTTTATTTTGACTAAATCCTTAGTACATCTAAGTAGACGTAGTAAATTAATAATTGCTAAACTATTAGCATTTAATATTTTTGATACAGTTATAGGTATTATAACGCAGTCCACTGACAAGCCCGTAGTTAGTAGTAGTACTAATGAGGGCCTTCTTGTAACAGGGCCTATTGCTCGACATTTAAACTAGCTTCTAAGACAATGGAAATGCCTCGTACTTTACATATAGTACATCAAAACATGCAAGGTCTTCCCAGCAAAATATTAGAATTAGAGTTATTCTTGAGTCACTTTAATATTGATATTATGTGCATAACCGAACATTGGATAACACAACTTGAGTTACTCCCTTTTTATGAAAACTATAGTACTGTGAGCTCCTATAGACGAAAAACCGCCATACGCGGTGGCTCATTAATAATTGTAAAGAGTAGTATTAAATGTAAGGAGCGTAGAGATATTGCAGGTATATCTATTGAGAGAACTATTGAGCTGTCATGTGTAGAGCTGGAGCGACATCTTGTATTGAGTGTTTACCGTCCTCCCGACGCGGACTTCACGCTATTTGAATCCACTATGGAAGAAGTACTGCTTAAAGCTTTTCAATGTAATAAAACGTTAGTCGTCTGCGGAGACTTTAATATAGATATTCCGGCTCATCCTCTTTCAGCTAGGTTATTAAATCTGTTTAAATGTTTCAATTTGCTCCCTCTGTTTGAGGAACCAACAAGGGTCACACTGACAACCGCCACTTGCTTAGACAATATTTATTGCAATTTTGTACCGATCAGTAAATCAGTAGTCAAACATTTTAGCTCCGATCATTACGGGCATAGCGTAAAGTTTCCTTACAACTTAGTAGATAAATCTGAAGTATTTACCTATCGTCCCATAACAGAAAGTCGTGTCAGTAGATTTCAAAATAATATTGGACTCAAAGTACCACTTATACCATGCATGGCTGACCCTAATGTGGTTTTTACAAAATTATTTAACTTAATAAATGAACAACATCGAGATACATTTACATTAAAAACATGTAAAGTCAGTACTGGCGTGAAATTTACTGATTGGGCTACACCAGGTATTTACAAAAGTAGAAACAAATTATATGATCTATACGCTACCAGGGAGTCAATGCTGAATGATAGTGAGTTTATTATATACATACAGAAATATTCCAAAACTTTCAAAAAAGTTTGTCATGTAGCGAAATCTTTGTATATAAGGAATAAAATAGAAAATTCAACTAATAAAATTAGAGCCACTTGGAAAGTAGTAAATAACGAAACAGGAAAATCAAAAACTCGGAATAAGCAGATACAATTACAGATAGATAATAAAGTTTTAACAAAAGACATTGAAGTTGCTAACGCATTCGGTAGCTTTTTCTCCAGTATACCTAAAGTTGTTACCCAATCCTTAAATGCATCAGCTTTAGGAGCGATGACGCTATTAAAATCTAGTGTTGAAAGTTGTAATAGTATATTCAGTTTTTCATATGTTCAGGCTATTGATATTGTTAAAACTTTTAAGTTATTAAATATAAAAAATACGGAGGATCTATGGGGAATGTCAACAAAAGTGCTAGGTTCTATTATATTAGATATCGCACCGTGCTTAGCCTATGTTTTTAATAGATGCGTTGACGAAGGTGTTTTTCCCGACTTAATGAAACATAGTAAACTCATTCCTCTTTACAAGTCGGGAAGTGAAAAAGATCCTGCCAATTACAGGCCAATCTCGGTGTTGCCTACGCTAAGTAAAATATTTGAAAAGGTTATTCTTAATCAACTGTTAGCTCATTTTAACTCCAACCAGCTGCTACATGTTAATCAGTTTGGATTTACTAAAGGTCGATCTACAACTGATGCCGGCTCGGTGCTCTTAAAGCACATATATGATGCCTGGGAAAATTCAAAAGACGCAATCGGTATTTTTTGCGATTTATCCAAGGCTTTTGATTGTGTTAGTCATGCAACTCTCATTTATAAACTTAAACATTACGGAGTTCAGAACCGGGCTATTGATCTTATTCAGTCTTACTTAACCAATAGAGTACAAAAAGTTGACGTTAGTGGTGAGAGGTCTTCTGGGTCAATCATTGATATGGGAGTGCCACAAGGCTCGATATTGGGACCTTTCTTATTCTTAGTCTACGTTAATGACCTTGCCTCTTATGTTCAAAAGCTATGTAACATAGTACAGTTTGCAGATGACACCTCCTTAATTTTTAAAGTAGATAGACAAAAGACTGACTACGATGACGTAAATGTATCTCTTTCGCAAGTACTTAACTGGTTTACTGTTAATAATCTGTTACTTAATGCTAAGAAAACGAAATGCATGAAATTCACTCTGCCGAATGTTGTTCAAAGACCAACCAATATTTTATTGAATGGAGAGTCACTTAATCTTGTTGATTCTACTGTCTTCTTAGGCCTAAATATTGATTCGAAATTGCAATGGGCTCCACATATTGGAACGCTTGCTGGTAGGCTGAGCTCAGCTGCTTATGCTGTTCGTACGATAAGATGGCTCACTGATGAAACGACAGCTAGGTTGGTTTATTTCAGTTACTTCCATAGTGTGATGTCATATGGTATACTTCTCTGGGGTAAAGCAGCTGATATACAAACTATATTTGTTTTGCAAAAAAGGGCTATACGTGCCATTTATAAAATGAAACCGCGGGATTCGTTGAGGGAGCGGTTTGGGGAGATTGGTATTCTAACAGTAATTTCACAATATATTTATGAAGTCTTATTGTACACTCATAAAAATAAAGATAGCTTTTTGAAAAAGTGTGAGGTTCATGGTGTGAACACTAGAGGCAAATATAAATTGTGCGTCCCTGGGTTCCGGCTTTGGAGGGTGAGTGGGTCGTTTGTGGGGGGTGCCGTGCGTTTTTATAATAAACTCCCCGAAAATGCAACAAAACTCTCAGTTAGAAAATTTAAAACATACATTAAAAATAATCTTATAAAAAAGGCGTATTATACCTTAGACAGCTATATTAATGATAAAACTGCATGGCCTGATGTCGCTCCACCCGTCAACAGCAACTTTGTCGATTTGTGATGTTAGTAATGTTCTCTTGCCTTGCTTATGTACTTTGTAGTATATTTGTATCTGAAGCGAAGCGTGTGCTGTCTTTTTGATTTACGTATAGCTTTATTATACTTCTTTTTTTTTAAACTCATTAGTGTATCATTACTAAGTTAAATTGACACCGCACTGAAACTTCAGTACTTAATTTAGTTTAATTGTAATTCTTTGTAAGAAGGATCATATAAAAAAACGGTAGGAACCAGGCCGTAAGTTTCTTGCCCGTTCTTCTAGGCTCTGGTCGCGTGGAACTGGCACCTAGAATCACCTAGTATGTAAGACGATTCTAAATGATCCTTGTGATTTTACTGAATAAAGTAATTTTTGACTTTGACTTGACTTGACTACCGAATCCTTTTAACTGGAACCTTTGATAAGTTAAAAGGCCGTTTCATGTCTTTAAGGTTCGTAAAAATGTTTGGCCATAAAGGTAAAAAGTTAGCTCATTGTTAAATAATAGTTTGATTGATAAATATTCCACCATACATTCAATTTGTCCAGCGACTGATTGGTAGATCGGTCGACCCGACTGGTGAATATCCTATATCGTGATAATCGTTATATATTAATTTTGTCAGGTAAAAGTATTTGTTTATCTCACCCCATTATAGTCATAAAAAATAATTGACAAACAGAAACAAAAAACATTCTGATATCCTTAATTAATCTCGTGAATTACCTGTAATAAGAACAGTGATTATGGTTTTGGGCACCTTTGTTATCCTGCCCGAAAAGTCCCGAAAAATTTAATTAATAAAATCTCATGCTTATGTAAGGGTTATTTCGTTGAAAATTTGAGTACTTTCCTGGATTCATTAGTGAATGTATCCGGTCCTGTTTTTACGAAAATAAAAATATACAAGTATTTTTTGCTTGATATTTCGTTTCTCAGAACTAAATTACGACGTGAAACGAAATTCTATTTAAAAAACAACCATTCAGGTAATGTTTTGTTAGGCTTAATAATATTAAAGTTCATCGATATAGTCTGGACCTCTCGCAAATAATTGCTCGAAATCTTATGAACAGCTAATTTAAATAAACTCGAGAGAGGAATTACAATTTCCAAGTTAAATTCTTAGAGGAAACGCCACGAAACGACTGCAAATGGCTGTGCAAAGTTGTACAAGTTTGCTCCTTTGTTATACCAATAACCCAAATAACCTGCGTTTTCTGAATCTGAGAGAAAATACATTTTTGAGAGTGAATTTGCGTACAATTCTTATGCGGAACTTGTTTCTAGATTCTTTTACTGTGGCTCAGGAAGACATTCCTGAGAAACAGGAGACAAGTTTCACGTGAATGGATTTGTATTCGCTAGATACAATTTCTGTCTGTGATAAAATCAAGAACGACTTTCATTATACTTGAACGGATTGCATTGCTTCTGAAATAAGCTTGTTTCAAGAACGAAAATGAACAGTCGTACAATAAAAATAAATAGAAAAATATAAAACAATATCCTATTTTTGAACAGACGGTCGATGGAAAATATTTCGAAAGACTATGTGCAAGATAAATGCTACGTTCGTAGCATGCTACGGACTTCGTAGCACGTACTACGAATAAGTTGCTTTTGACAGCATGATTTTATATTATGTTACCGCAAATAGTCTCATAAAAAGACACATCTAAATCTCTAAGGCCAAAGTGTCATTACTATTTTTACCTTCGGATTAAGTCAATTTGACCACCAAAATAGAATACGAATATTTTGCAGAATAGATAATAATCTTTACGCATAAAATATGTCTCCCAAAAAACTAAAATGGATTTATGTGAAACTTTTCCACGTCTTCATTTATTTCAGCTCAGGCTCTGCTTATGATAAAGCACTTTGGCCAACTATTTGACAGGCTCTCTTATAGTTCCCGAAGGAGTTTTACGTCATCGATATCTGCCATATCATTTTGAACGTCTGCCATACAAAGACGTGTTGTGCTGTTTTAGAAGCCACTTATTTTAAAAAGTAACTTGATACACTTGATTTTTTAAATTTATTTTATCAATTTTTGTTTTTATTTATATCATAGGACACACGAAAATATTTTCATTGTTGTGTACGTGAATCATGTTGATACTGTTTAAATTGAAATGCAAATCTGTGACCTCTGTTTATCCCTACAGAAACCGGGCCTGTATGTAGGTATAAATCAACCCAATAAAATACAGCTAAATCCCTTTCAGCGAGCCAATTCCATATCAAATTGGCTATAGTTGGTGTAGTTGATTGGTAGTTTGTTTGACTTGCAAACTGATTGATTGGTACGCTTATGAGGTATTGAGGGCGCGTTGACGCTCGCTCGAATGGCGAATGACGCGCGAGTTAATAGGATCCGGTGGACATTAATAGGTATTTGTCATCCATCACACTCCAAACGTGATTACTTGATTACACGCGCTTTTGAGCTGACGAGTGCGAAGGGATGTGTCAATCATATTTATAGGTAGCCTAGGACAGTCTGTCACTCCGCGATGCATTTTATAAAATATTCATACGCGCAGAACGAGCTTAAAAGGCGATTATAAGCCGTTGAAAATGTACTCAAAAACTGGGTTAATGTAAATCAGTAAAACTTCATACTATATAAATATTTTGTTGTATAAGTAGTTTTTTTTTTCAATTTTAGTTTCACGTTATCATTATTTCGTTTACTGATTTCATTTGGAATTACTTCAAACGTAAAATACTCATAGGTCATAAAAGGTTTTCAATTTAGATTGTTATTCTTTGTGAGTATCCCTGTTGTACAGTCACGAGCTTTAATTTGGGACCCTTTTCCATTAAATGTTGTTAGAACATTCATAATGCAATAAGGTCGAAACTTCAGTATGACGTATGACATACGTTAGAATATTAGCACTAAATAACGTCAGTTTGCCACACGATATTCAACCTTAGGTGGGTCCCAAATTAAAACTCGTGACTGTACAAAAGCGATGAAAAACTTTTAGCTAGATAAATTGTTCTGTATTTGTTTTAAGTCAGTAAATATGATAGTTACTCTATATTGAAAACATATTCGGTAACGTATGATAACTTGTTGATTGCGTATATATTTTGTCTTATAAAACTTGGAATGTGCAAAATTCATCACGGAATAATCTTTGCTGTGTACTCTTTGCACCAAAAAGTTAGTCTAACAGAAAATTGCACTGCATACTGTGCAGGTTTTAGCTCGAACTGGTCCAATATTTAACTAAAAATGAATATACATTTTTGATTAAAATGTACGTTCTTCTAGACACTTGATATATTTTAAAATCCATACGAGTCGATGTATCGATTTGAAAGTCAAAAATGTAAATAGAAAAATGCAAATATTCTCGCATCTACGTTTTCAGCGACTCCGGCAGAGTGCGTGTCAATCATAATTCGGGAAATGAAAAATAACTGCCGGGCACTATTAGTTTATGTCCTAAAAGCTTACCTGGTTCACCTAAAAGCCTCGTCTAGCATGCAGCGGAAAAATACAGCAGCTAATTCCTACACTGCACACATTTCTTTGTTTAGTAGAAAAGTCGGTAATGGAGTGGAAACGGAACGCGTAATCGACTAAGAAGTACTTTAAGCTATTCCACACACAATTTACAAAAAGGCTCTTTCAAATAATCTTGTAGAATCTGCAGATTTTAAAAATCTCATACATTATACGGCCGTTGGTGTGGTTCGGTCCTCGAGGGAAATTCGAATCGTAAAATCTGTAACAATCAATGTTTTACTGAATTACCTACTTTTTTGCTTTCGTATGTTTTTAAGCAGGTTTTTCCCCTGCGGCCGGGTCTGTAGAGCCATCTCTCAATTAACTTTTTTTGTTAATACAATGTTGTAATTAGGAAACAGATATATTTTAATAAATATATATTAAAAAAATTTTTACACAAAATCTCTGAATCTTGTAGGTTATTTTTTACATTTAATATTATCCAAATATTACTAACATATTTTTTGTTTCACCAAATCATCCATCAGACTAATGCACTGTCGGGACCAAACCAACATGAACTGAATGTTCATATAATATCAATTAGAGAAATTAATTACAAATGAAAATTACAAGAAACACTTCCACAACACCAAATATTATCCTAAGAAAACTTACGGCCTAATTAAGATCGTTTGTAAAGTTTACAATGATGCTAGAAATATAATAACACAAGTTTGCCCGTAAAGTGTAACAGCTGCTTGCGAAGAAATACCTACCTACCTATTGTACTTACCTATTGTATATCACAGACGTAGCGTGAGAAACTGGTCATCCCTCTGACCTTAATTCATTCGTATAAATAGAATTAAATGCTGTGGAAAGCTGTCCGTTTTCTACTTTCATTCAACTTTTAATATTTGTTTCTCAGTATTCCATAATTTAATTAAAAAGTCTTTAAAAAAGACTTATTAAACTTTATTCGTTTCATTTTTTTACGTGGCTAATACACTAGTAGATACATACGGTATATAAAAAGTTAGCACAGTCTTGATTACCATACGTAATGATGAAATAATGTCAACGCTAACTTTTTATAAGATAAGTAGCTATTATACAAAAGGGGGTTATATATTGTGTATAAATCAGTTGCCTGATTTTTATAGTTCACAAGATTGGCTTACATACACGATGGTTAGTGAAATGTCTTTGAATATATAATTTTACTGTAAGTCAAAGTGTGAAGAGATTATAAGAGGAATACATAATGCACAAGCTGTGCGTATCTTTAGCATGATGTTTTGCAAAGTGAAGTTTAGCAGCTGTTCTTTTAAAACTGTGCCTTGCTACAAGAGGTATTGAAGAGGTCATGGATAAGGAAAATACTTGGAAAAGTGAGGAACAATAGAACGCTGACACCATATTCATGGAATGGAGGGACAATGGAAGTTATCTCGAGAAGGGTCGTCCCTCATTGCATGGACAACGAGACATTGTTGTTTAATATACTAAGCCCCACTTGCGCCTAAAGTTAACATTATTAACGCCAATCTAACTTGACAGCGTCTCTACAGAATTTCTTAGCTCGGTGGTTATTTTTTACAAGTAACCTTGGAAAACTCAAAAGAGCTTGGTAAAATATCCTCTACTCGTGGCGTAAGTAGCTTACTAGTTACAAAAAAGACCAGAAACGTATCGCACTACCCGCTGTGTTTCGTAGTTATTTCTGTATTTCGGTTGGACACCCAAGAACGTTTTAATACAGAATTTGTAAATAATGTAAATAATTTGTTATAGTATAAGATCCCGCCATAGAAAGATCTTCACCGTCGTGTTTATTCAATGAAACGTCCGAGTGTGCATTTTGGAACTCCCTGGTCTCGAGCCGACAGTCGTCTCTCGGATGTCCATACATTTTTGTATGGCTATCCGAGAGACGACTCTCGGCTCGAGAGTAGGGAGTTTTAAAATGCACACTCGGACTAAGCCCCCAGTTGTAGCATCGACACGATAAGAAGAAGAAGAATGAAACGTTTTTTATATATAATTTAATATGTAAATAAATATATTGCACATGGGTTGCCAAGCAAATTTTTGTCCATTTTTTTTTTATTAATAATTAAAAAATATTTTTTTTTAAACATTCCACCGGTGTGTTTATTAGATAAACTCTATACCAATCGAAAGTATGAAGCCCATAGAATATGCAAACGTTAATTTGCCTAACTTTTTCTGGTCACAACTATCGGGTAGCCAGGTATAAACAGGTAGGCTATAGTAGCATTTTGCAATGGTCTGTTTATTGAATTGAACTTAAATAAAATCAAAGATAATTATAATTATATTATTATAATTATACATTGGTATGCTCCTAAAAAAACAAATTTATTAAACATATTATACATACATAGATACAAATATTATAAACTTATTGAAAAGTATAGTTGATTGAAAACATCCTCATTTACAAAAAAAGGATATTAGAACATTTTCTTGTTTAATTTATAAATAACCGTTTTTTTAAGTAAATTAAAAAAAATATGTGTGTCGAAAATTAACA
The DNA here is from genome assembly GCA_932527185.1 of Ecliptopera silaceata. Taxonomy (NCBI): domain Eukaryota; kingdom Metazoa; phylum Arthropoda; class Insecta; order Lepidoptera; family Geometridae; genus Ecliptopera; species Ecliptopera silaceata. Next base: position 7,432,293 of record OW052192.1, read on the forward strand.
AAACCATAAGTGAATTTTACTAACAATTATTTCAACATTACAAAAATATAGAAGATAGATAGATAATTTCAAAGATTCTATTATTATATACTTACTGTATATTCAGCACTACACCTTTTACTATTTTTATTTAAAAAATACATCCCATGGAAATCGATATATTATATTTTAATTTACTTAAAAAAACGGTTATTTATAAATTAAACAAGAAAATGTTCTAATATCCTTTTTTTGTAAATGAGGATGTTTTCAATCAACTATTATTTTCAAGAAGTTTGTAAAATTTTTATGTATGTATAATATGTTTAAAAAATTTGTTTTTTTAGGAGCATACCAATGTATAATTATAATAATATAATTATAATTATCTTTGATTTTATTTAAGTTCAATTCAATAAACAGACCATTGCAAAATGCTACTATAGCCTACCTGTTTATACCTGGCTACCCGATAGTTGTGACCAGAAAAAGTTAGGCAAATTAACGTTTGCATATTCTATGGGCTTCATACTTTCGATTGGTATAGAGTTTATCTAATAAACACACCGGTGGAATGTTTAAAAAAAAATATTTTTTAATTATTAATAAAAAAAAAATGGACAAAAATTTGCTTGGCAACCCATGTGCAATATATTTATTTACATATACAGTATTTACAAAATGTACATTTACATATAAAATACATAAGAAACAGCTGAGCTATCTACAGACCGTTGCAAACGATCTATAGATAGTTCAACTGATCCAAATCAGTACCAATCGGAAGCGTACCCAAGACACTGGCTGCATTGCCGCGCTGAATAGCAATGCTGATACGTTGGGCCAGATACTCACCAGCCCTCGGGTCACGCGTCGCTTCGACTAGACGCCCAGAAATAATTTTGAAAACGCGGTTTACATATTAAATTATATATAAAAAACGTTTCATTGAATAAACACGACGGTGAAGATCTTTCTATGGCGGGATCTTAGGCTATTATATAAAAATGAAAAATAGACAAATACCTACCGGTCCACGAAGCTATACGAAGTTAAAGTTCTTACATTCAACAGCGATACCCTAATACATAATAGAGTTTTGTTGTAGATCTGTAGCCTTTGTGTTTTATGTTAGAGCCCTCTATCTAAATACAAATAAATATTTACGAACCAATAGAATGCTTGATTGCTCTCATATGTAAGTTTTTTCGGCCCTTTGATCATGATAATAGAATGTCCATTTCATAGTAGAGTATTTAATTATTTTCCTGGACGAGATACGAGTTATTTGTTCTGGTTTCATTAAGTATAGAACTGTCGCAACTTACGTCATATTTACTGCTGTGCCGTGTGGTTGTTCTGTTACCAACAGGATTCGTGCACAATCTACAGACAAACAACTCTTTACTGATACTCATTCAGGCAAAGTCTGTGAGTGTTTCGAACACTGGCTGTGGTTGGAAGTTCTTGTTGTTCTTAATGTTGATGTGATTCATTCGATGCAAGCGCTAGATGTGTATTGCGCCTGAAAATGGTCGGTAATTTATTACACCGACGCACTTGTAATTACAGTCTCTAAGTGTGCCTGTTTATTGTATGTGGAGTCATGATAGTGAATGATTTTGTTTGTGCTCACAGACCAGTTAGTGCCATGCAGATGCAGAATTTATTTTAACTATTAATTTAATTGCGTTTCAAATAGTATTCGCCCACTGTTTAAAGTTTTAATTAAAAATAATAACATGACGAGACCAGTGCGGCACGGTGCCGGCGTACAGTTTCGGCGACTTTTGCCATTTTAACAAAGCTTCGCGTATACTGTAGTAATCCTAGTATGCGAGCGCGCATTATGCAGAGCGGTTTAATGGTCTTCTGGGGAAAATTCTAGAACGTTAACATTTCTTGCAATTTGGCTAATATGCCCGATAAGCACAGAAGATTCTCATAACTCAAGAGATTGGAAACATGAGTTACGTAAATTCCATAAATACAAAATATTTCTAAACCTTAATTGTAAACTACTGAAATAGAAGGACAAAACCGGCGATAATCTTTCGCAGTAATAAAACATCTTTTTATCTCTGAATTAAACCGGCAAGATCCGTCCTTTGATGTAAACCTAGTTATCTCCAGGAAGGATTTAACTTTCCGAGATTTATCAGTTTCGGTCGCCACTGTTTGCCAGACTCGCATCGGAGCACGACTCACTGAACTTGTATTCTCGAATCTCGCTTAAACACGAAATACTTTTTTGTTTATATTTGATATCAGGCGCCACTCGCACACGTGACATTTTTTTTACAGCGTGTGTAAATGAGCTTATGAAAACGCATAATACGCGAAAAAACATTTTTTGTATTGTTTTAAAGCTTTGAGTTCAAATGTGGAGTAAGTTACTCGCAGCTAGCGGGTACTGCGGTAGTAGGTATGCTAATTTATTAACCCGGACAGTAGGTTATTAGTATGGAGATTCAGGGAACGGCATGAAAGCGATTCTCGTAATAATCTTGTTAGCTTGCCTCGACGTACACCAGGTGTTATAAGCATTTCTATTTGCTCAGCAATAAATTGTTTTAATATAAAAAGTATGACTGGAATTCTGAATATCGCGTAGCGATGATTTAATTTGAGATCCTTATCTAAATTTAATTAATATGAACGATACGCTAAACAATTTGTACGAAGTTAACGTTTGTGCAAATAATTAATTTATTTTATTTTTTTCGTTCACCAAACTGTTAGTCCATTTTGATACTAAATGTATTTCTATTTTCAAAAATCTTGTCTTGACCTTGATAATGTAAGTCGTATAACGTTTTTCCATACCCATGCTTCTTAAAGGTACTTACCTATAGTATAAAACAATTAGGTAAGTGAAGGCAACAGTTTTGACACAAAAATGTAATTAGAGCTAGACCTAATACATCACACTGATTTTTAGGTGTATTTTTTATAGCACTAGTTTCTATCAAAGAATTAATGAAATGATAGAAACAACTCATAAAGTCACTGCTTATAAGTTATAAAGCTAGTTGGAATATTATAGAGGCAGTGATTTCAGTCACTTTATCAATTTATAAATGGTATATGTTACCTGGATGTGTTTGAAGCGTGTGATGCATTCCCAACTCCGGTAGTTAAACAAGCGCTTACGTGAACCAGACTTGATTACCTTAGCGCTTTTGGAGAGTACCACGATGTGCATATGGCTCACACACAACTTGCATTCTACAGGGGAACTCGTTTGCACCAATCTAATTAACGAACGAGGACCGAGATATTCGTAGCTATGAAACTTGTCGCCACATCCTAGCTGACAAGATTACCTAACTTTTACAGCCCACACCATTCTGTATAAACAAGCTCAGCTTGTACTAACCGCTTTCAGAAATTGTCCTCCCAAGTTTTTGTTATTAATTCGGAAAAGTTCCTTATGAAATAATCACCGAGATTCCGCAAAGATAATATCTTTTTGTTGTTTATCCCAAACAAAAGACTAGAATCGCTTCACAATTTTGTTCGGAATCTTATCTCGATGTTCGCTGAAAAGTCTCGATCGGAATGAAAATTTACTTAGTATTGTTTAATAAGGATTTTTAATGTAAGATATTTTTCTCAGTGTTTTTTCATACATAATCAAATTTATATCGTGATTGCTTTACCATTGTTTCAGTTGAAGTTTTAATTAATATCCGTGCGAATAATACATTTTTCTTAATTACTTGTTTCTTTGAAAATTATTATTATTATTCAGCCATTGTCGTCCCACTGCAGGGCAAAGGCCTCCCTTCCCTCCTTCCACTCCTCGCGATTTAACGCAGCGACAGGCCACGTGCTCAGGTGCGAGTCCAGCTCGTCCCGCCATCTCATCCTGGGTCTTCCACGTCGTCGCTTGGCATATCGAGGAATCCACTCTGTGGTTTGCTTAGCCCACAAGTCATCGGGCATGCGACAGATGTGTCCGGCCCAGTTCCACTTTAGGCTGGCGGCTTTTTGACCAACGTCAACGATGTGTGTTTTGGAGCGCAGGATACTGTTCCGCACGCGGTCGGACAGTTTCACGTTCAAAATACTGCGCTCCATGGCTCGTTGGCATACCCCGAGGGCGGATTTCTGATGCTTTGTCAAAGACCAAGTCTGAGCACCGTAAGTAAGGATGGGAAGTATGCGCACGTCCATGAGTTTCTTTTTTAAGGTTAGTGGTAAATTACCCTTCATCAGGTCTTTCATTGACCAAAAGCTTTTCCAGGCGTTTTCTGTGCGTCTTGTAATCTCTTTTTCTGTTCTGGCCTGGAAAGACACTGTTTGGCCAAGATATAGATACTCTTGGACGTACTCAATCCTCTCACCTTCCACATCAACTGCGCGCTTTATGCTGTTAGTCATAAGCTTGGTCTTTGACATGTTCATCTTCAACCCCACCTCGAGGCTAGCGTTGTTAAGTTCGTTGATCATCAAGCCGAGTTCAGACGCTGAGGAGGAGAAAAGAACGATGTCGTCAGCAAAACGGAGGTTGGTTAACCTATTTTCACCGACGACAATTCCTCTTTCCACCCAGATGTTTGCCAAATTCCTAAAGACCTGTTCTAAGGTGGCCGTGAAAAGTTTAGGAGATAGCGGGTCTCCCTGTTTAACTCCTCGCTGTATGCGGAAAGATGGTCCTACAGTGTGTAGCTTAATGGCAGCTGTGCTGTTGTTGTAGATGTTGCGTAATAAGTTAATGTAGGTGGGTTCTATATCTTGATTCTCTAGAGCTTCAAATATTGAGTTGTGGTGGAGGCTATCGAAAGCTTTGGAATAGTCTATGAAGGCAAGATAAAGTGGCAAATTATATTCAAGGTGTTTTTCTACTATCTGATTTAAAGATTGGAGATGATCGGTGGTACTAAGTCCGCGTCGGAAGCCGGCCTGTTCTGAAGGTTGGTGCATATCTAATTGACCAGAGATTCTATTTTCAATCACCTTGACGAAAGCTTTGTAGAGGTGTGAGACAAGACTTATGGGTCGATAATTTCCTATTGCAGATTTATCACCCTTTTTGTGCAGTAAAATTATATTGGAATGGCAGAAATCTTTGGGAAATTTGCCGGTCTTTAAAATGGAGTTAAACAAGTTTGTAATATAGGGAAGAAGAGATGGTTCGCCTATTTTTAGGGCTTCGGTGGTAATACCATCATGACCTGGGCTTCTACTATAATTCATTCAATCTTTGAAAATACTTGATACATTTATTATGAAGTAGCAAAAGCTGTAGGTAAAAGAGTATGTTTCGGTATTAGCCCGACACGGTTCTATGCCTTCAGTTGTCGGCTAGTATTAAGCTGTAACTCCGGCCCACTGCTCCTAAAACAAATTGCTCGAATTTGTTCAACTCCGTTAGAGAATGACTATGCCTTTGTTTTGATCCTCCACTCTGTTTAGCCATAGTACGCACATACCTCTTTGCGTAACAAATCGAACAGTACCATTGTGTGAACGTAGAGTTATTTCGTCGCATTCATGACTCCAACCTTTGCATGGCTGTTGATATTGATGTTGCTATGAATCTCTGAAATGTTTCTTTGTGCCGACATACCGGAATATATCTGTGTTTGTATGTAAATAAACTGTTGGGTTATCTGATGTAGGGTTACCTTTCTGGAATAACAAAATAAAAATATATATATGGTTTCCAGCAAATCCTGTATGTTATAAGTATAACATATACAATGCTATTGGTTGGGTACCAGATTAACTGAAAATAAATATTTACTTATAAAATACCAAATTCAATACAAAACAATATAAAAGACTAATTCAAGATTGCTTCCGGGATCGTATTTATTTGCTTAATAAATAACAGTATTATCCCCCTGTAAGCAATAACAACGGCGTAAACAAACGCTAGTACACCCTTTCAAACAGAACGTATACAACCACAGCATGAGGCACCTACGGAACACGTCAAATAGACATGTAGAGTTTATGAAAAGCCAAACACCACTGTAGAATATGGCTGACATCTATTTGTTTTTCATTTCGTTAGAGCGTGTTTGTTCTCTTCGGTCTAGCACTTTGCTGTAAGGAAGTAAATTTTGTTTAAACAATAAGCTAATGCGAGTAAAATAGCTTATAAAGATGCATTATTCAATTGATAGTTTCAAAACTTGTGGACTTATGTTTTAATAACATGTAGGTATTTGTTTACAGCACATACTATTACATAAACCTTGTCTAGCTCCATATACATAGTCCCCTAAAAAAATAGATGTCAATATGTGTACAACGTCTAATTTGATATGAAAACTAAATTAGATCTTTTTTTTTAAATGTCTAATCAACCTCCTTTTTGATCAGAGCTGGCCTAGCCTATTGGCATTATCATTCATTGTGGCTATGCAGTATTTAGGAGTTATCAATTGGTACATACGTATCAGTTGAGCTATCTATAGATCGTTTATAACGATCTACAAATCAATTGTTTCATGTGTATAAATATGTATATTGTAAATAATGTTATTACTGTAACTTTCTTTAATTAAAAATCTTAACAAAACTGCTGAACTCTAAAAAAAGTTAGGTATTTTTCTGACAAATGTGCTCAAAAAAGCGGTAGGTATTTCTAGCTCTTCACTAATAAATAAAGGTAGTTCTCAATAAAGCAGTACGTGAATTATTTTCGTAGAATTCCTTCACGTGAGACCAATGCATGTGAAGTTCAATATCATGGAGAGCACGTTCAGATATTTCGGTACCAGTGTGCTCTCAACGATAATTAAATTCAAACATAGCTAGATACCTTTCCAAATGTCATTAAAACATTTGTGTTTATATATAGCACTGACATTCAGAAAATATATTAACATGTATTTATTTTACCAAAACAACACGATAATAGCATTAAGTTATTTATAACCTAAATCGTGTTACTCAAACTGGATTTATTTTGATAACAACATGGCTCCAAACTCTGATCCTATCGCATTCAGGGAAGCTCTATGTAAAACCTTGATAAAATGTTATAAATCGCGTCTTTTATGATTTTATGCTTCAGTTATACATACTAATTGATTTCGGAAAACAGAAACTTTTAACCTCATAATGTTAAGAATAAATATTAACGTAAAAGCTCTTTCACAGCGTCATATTTATTCCCGCGGCATGTACCTAATATAGTTCACGTTTTCACACTATACTTTTAAAGTTTACTTTATGAATTCGATTTAAAAACTTTTTAGCGCTCTTTTTTTCTAAATTTTGCATCAGCAGTGTGCGAACAATGAACCGACTTGAGAAGTGATATCTGCTTCCATACTTTCATATAGAAAATCTTCAAAACTTTTATACAACTTCGTACTTGAGAGCTTAGTTCAAGTGACGTTACATAAAAGAGCTCATGAATTCAGACCTGGATGTCAGCGTTTCTATATTACTAGCTATTACCCGTGACTTTGTACGCATTGCACGTTTTGAACGCGGCGTAAAAAGCCCTCATTGTATACGTAGCATATTTTTTACACTGACCGATATCTGTCACCACTATTCGATTATTCTTGTGTAAGAATCCAAGTTCTTGATCGCAATAACACATAGAATGTTTGAATGTATAATCTGTCTTTTAGTATAGAGGTTTTGTTAAATTGGTTCAGTAGCTTAGGCGTGATGTTTTTACAAACTCTTATAATATCATGCATAGATGCATGGAACCTAATATGATATAGACTACAATCTTCCCTTCTAGTAATATTGTGTATGAGTGCGTAGGAAATTGCACGATGTTAGTTACTACTCGATGATTCAAACAATCAGTTTATTAAATAAAAATTGAAAATACAACCGGTTTAAATTGATTTTTGTCTGTTGATATATTCAGTTGTGCTAAATGTTTTACAAAGTGATTAGTTAAATAAATAAAAATAAGTTGTTAAAATATTGAAGGATAAATGTAGATAGGTAAGTACTAATTAAAACAAAGCAAAGTGTTGCGGTTTGTTTTCACGTAGGTAATCAACCGTTGTTTGAGTTGAGTTCTGATTAAAACTTAGTCTTAGTCAATTATTATTAATAATATACAATAAATTTTCTTTATAAACGGGATATTTACCATGATTTGTGAGTTTGATTATTTCCCAATATCTCGGCACAGTTCGGGAAACAATCAAACTTACAAATCATGGCAAATATCCCGTTTATAAAGAAAACTATGTCTTGAGCTGAATTCAATTGTAAATCAAACTGTTAAAAAACATTTTCAAGCCTGTAGAAAAACAAAGAAAAAAAAAAATTTATTATGGTCGTTCTAAACTGATAAATAAATACATTCAAAATATTATATACGAAATATAATAATAATGAACATTATATTATATTATGTTTTCAATTATATTATATTATTAGCTCAATCTGAGCTATCCCAAATTCAAGTATCTATTTGCAGTAAGTAGAAACGTAGTAAACTCTCCATCCCAAAGCTCACAGGATTTTTATTCTAGCTAGAATTTACGCGTTCCTCTCCGACCCAGTTTAATGGACAGACGGCAATCGTACAACGTCCGCTATTTCTCATCTTCTTGAAGCCTTCCCTTTTGTTTACCACCAACGACTTGGCGGCGTTCGTTAAAATATCTAGTTTTAGCAAAACTAGACTAGATTAATTAATCAATTGACTCTTATTTTTATGCATACGAATCTCATAATTTCCTAGAAATATGTTTTTTTCTGTGTGTTTGGAGATTGTAGCACTAATTGGTATGTAATCAATCACATTACATAAAAGTACGGTATGTATTTTCTTAAATACTAATTTCACAAGAAAGATTAAATGCAGAAACTGCAGCAAATGAACAATTGCAACTCACTACATAAATTTACCTGTGTAGAACTTCACTAAAAATAACTTCGCGTTTAGTTAAACGTTTGGCGATGCGCTCATCGCGCCGGCTACGTGGTTTAGTAGTTGTTGGAGTTCGCAAAGAGTTGGATCCTGCAGCCTGCGAACACATCGCGAACTCGCGAACTTCGACGCAGTGACAAGAGTTCCGATAACGACCAAGACGTTCACCGCACCTGAACTTACATTCATACTTCGCAAATTAAATTCCTCGCTAATCCTTTGAGTTCGAATTCTAAAATATATTTCCCTCCAGTTTGAATTCGATTTAGGATGAACACTTCGAATGCAATGTTTTAGAATGGAAATACCAGCCAGTGACGAAGAATTCCATTGAATTTAGCAGTATTTTATTGCACCTCACAAAATGTCGTTATTGACAGTATTCTGTTTGAAATAGAAATGTAGTTTGGTGAATGAATTGATATTATGTAGAATATCTCCGCAAAGTATTAAAATCTTGTTTGCTTACTAAATCATCCTATTTCTTCGTGACCTAACATAATAACAAAGGCTTTCTCTGAGCTTTGCAAAACCTGGAAATAGCTATTCCTAATATTAAAAGTACGGGTTTATTTGTCAGTGTTTATTTAATACAAACTTGTATTTTCTTTGTTTCTTTTGAAATTCTATTCTTAAAACAACACACAATGAAATATATAACAATTGGTCGGCATCATCCATCAATTAATTATCACTAATCCAATTTATCAAGCAGCCGATAATAGGTTGAATGTAACCCGACATTATTCGATTGGCGCGTCAGATAGGGTATGTTTATGCAATATTTAGTAGCCATAACCGGTGCCGTTTAGACCCGGCCACGGAAAGACTATTAATAATCGAGCCATGTACCTTCTCGGGCAATTCGACCCACCGCAGTGCTTACTAAGAAAACAGCCGGTTTACTTAACAGCCAGGGTTTAAAATAAACAAATGATTTGCAAATTTTTTTAATTGTGCTCAATCGAAGGGATGATTTAATTTAATTTCCTAAGCATACTCTAAATCAATGTCGTTTTATGATGTAGTTCCCAATCCAAAGTGAAGCACTGACATGGAACTAACCGCAGCACTGGCAGCTGACGCTCTTACTTTACAGCTGATTGATTACATCCTGCTTCTGATAACTTTGATGGGTGCCAACTAGCGTGACAAGCATGCATCATACACTGCCTCTTATTTGCGTCTTTATTATAACATAACATAAATTACATATATCTACTTACAGCTAAGGTTTTAAGGTATTATGGCAAGAATAGTTTGCGAGTAATAAACAGTGAACAAGCTGCTTTCGATTAAACCAAGCTAAGAACCTTTCTATTGATCAAATTGCACATTCTCCTGCCAGGCGCACATTTCCGCTAATGGACCTCCGACATCTTTTGAGTTACTATTGTTTTTGTCACACAATTAACGGATGAGAGCGCTACTCCGCCTTTTGATGCCGTAAATCTTTGATGTAGAATATTGGAAGCTAGAAGCAATAGTAGATTTTTTATGTAAAGTTCAGTTTTTCTATTTATACGTTACATACATTTTATTGAACCAAAACCTTTTATTTGTTTTAGGTACCTACTTCCTCCTAAAATTAAACAATCATCTTGTTGAACCCACGAATAACGAATAAAAGAAAACGTAATGACGAAGCCTAAACAAGATCGTTGCAAATAAGCGTTTGTGGCAGCTGTAATAGGAACAGATTCCTTCAGCAGCACTCTTTAATTTTTATGCCTCGAAACCGAATAAATTGCAAGCTTTGTTACCCGAAATCCGGCGTCTAGTTTCCCAAATTGGTTTGACTTCCTTTTCATCTGTAAACAGAGAGGCTTTTATCGTCGGCAAAGATTACTTTATTCGTCGGAAGCTTCGAGATTGAACTTCTTACACGTTGAAACCAATATCCTAGACTGCTATCTTGAAGTGCAGGATCTAAAAGGCCGTCTCTCGATCCGGTTACTTGATTCTAGTGTGCCAACAGACAATTACTGGCGAGCCGCACTATAGACAACTTAATGAAACATACAAACGCTATGCAACTATTCAATATGTCGGATATTAATCCGTTTGTAATATTCTTACTACGTCGTTTGTTCTCCAACTAGGTTTTCCGTCGTCTTGGCATAAAACTTAAATTCGTTTCTTAATGAAATGCACTTGATGCTATCATGAAAAAAAAAGAAGTGCGTAATACGGACGAAGTAAGTTCAATCTCTTTTATCGTGGCATTATAGCGAGGAGAATTGGATGACCGCCTCGTATCCAGCAAGCTCTATCTATAGTAGAGCCCATTCTCCCGTTAAATTATCTTTAAGTTGCTTTCTATTTTCTACAATTCAGTATTCGTGAAAAATACAGCTCATTATTATTTTTCAAAAAAGTGACTTGAGCGATCTGGAGCACTGAAGCAAATATTCATTTTAAAACGTTAACTGAGATTTCAGATAAAATTTACGTAACAACCTTTTATACATTAGATATTTTTTGAACCGTTTTGTTTATAATAAACTTCATAGGGCCGTAATTTTTCTGATGTTTCGTAAACATGGAAAACTTTATAAAATGAAGCAACGTCTCAAAGGGACATTTTTCTTCGACGCTAAATTTCCTGAACGTCAAAGACAGGTAGACGAAGAAAGTATATTAGCGATATCGTAGCAAGCGCTCCCAAGGGTTCCATCGAGCTGATAATTCAATGTATATTAGGTATCGAATAAATTGCTTTAAAAAATACTCGACGATTATGTGGTACGCCGGTGTGGCTTCGTAATTACGCGTCGCTCCGCTAAATAAATTGAAAAACCAACTCCCAGTAAAAAACGGGAGCCGAAATATCCCCCTCCTTGACACTTGAACCCCGGATAACACTCTCGCAGATAATGTATTTGCTTTTGGTCACAATGTCATTGTTTTTGAGACCAATTTAATTATTTTAGGAAATTATTTTACTGTCTCATGCTTCACAAAATATAATGGAATTCAGTAAATTACGGCGAAAATACTACCAATTATTGATATTGTCATTTCATGCTGATTTCAAGCGAAATTTATTGATTTTGTGCAAAAATAAATAAGGCTTTAATTAGTGATAAAAGCTTATCTACAGTTCTACTAAAGTAAATCAGTATTCAATCTAAATGTTAACATGTAATAAGATTTGTACCTATTAGATTTCAAACCTCTTGATTTGGTTTCTTTACACATTACGAGTAGTATGATCAATTACGTTTGATCTCTTTTGTAAGTCGGATTACCTACATTCGTTTCCGAAATCGCTTTTACCCATACCTTTTTACAAATTATTAGGGCTTTGCCGAAGTTGGATTAAACAACTTTTGCTCATTATCCTTGGGTATACAAGTTCATAAATTAAAAAACACTGAGTTCGTATTCATTACGTTACCAAATTAGTTTTTTGAGCACTGTGTAATTTACAAAAAATTTGTTTAGTCTGTCCATACAAGTTTATGGCATGTTGTAAAATATCACTGAACGTGATATTATTTTTGGACCTATAAAAAATGTTACGAATCAGTCTGTTTTCTTTACTGATTTTCCGCTCCAATATAAAGGCAGGTAACTTTTATAATCGACTGACGTCGTCGAGTTTCTACGTGACTTAAATTTTGACTTTGGCTTTTGACCATAAAAAAACAAAATTCGCTACAGTAATGGATATTAAGATTCCACACGCGGCCCGCTGAATAGACTTGCTTTACACAACAAAAGGCACAATGATCAGTATCAATTTAATCGGAAAATGTAATTATTTGGGGTGAATAGATGGCATGGCAGTACACGCACGCTCCAGGTGCCGGAGTCAATGTTTATTGCACAATTTACTAGAGGCTTACTATCTACTTAAGTTCTTAACGATCTAAGTTAGTGATAGATGATGTAACAAGTTATGCGAACTTATTTATGTGTGAGCATCTACAGTAACTAAGTTAGATAAACTTCCTTCTTGGGAAATTTGCTCCGCAAACAGTATTTATAATGCCGGGAATCCATAAAAATAAGAGCTCTCATTCGTAATTTCAGTCAAGAGAAGATTTGGTTATACCGAGCTAACTCGTAAAGTGGCTGAGTCGCCGAGTTCAGCGCATTAACAAACCAATGGTTGTAGTAATCTTGCTTTGAGTAATGTTTAAAGATTTTATTTTATTCAACTCAGGTAACGAATTAATCTAACCTAAATTCATTAAAAATCTGAATGCGATGATTTAAACGTGTCAAACCTATTAAATCTTAGAAAGATGGTAAAAGATGCGATCGTGGCCAAAATTAAAAAAAAAATTAAACAACCCAAATGCTTTCCGTTTATTATATTAAACCAAATTTTGAGTCAAGTGAACAAATTAATTGAAATGAATTAAATTACTTTTACTGAAATCTGGCCACAATGACCTAAGTAAGATTTAAATTAATTTCTTTAAATATTTTCATTTTGGATTTGGAAAATGTGAGACAATAATATTAATTTATGAAAACTCTGAATTCGAAAATCTAAGTGTTACTTTAACTCATCCTTGTTTCAAAGGGGGCTTTTCCAATTAAATAGGTAATTACAATTTAACATTACCGGATGTAGCTTGAAATAATTGAACCACTTCATAATGATAAATAATCATTTTGTTTTTCAAAAGATTAACCAAGGTTTCACGTCTTTAGAAATCAAGTTTTGATATTAAAAGGAAATAAACAGAAAATTTGTCAGCGCGTGAAAAACGACTGGAACCATCTGTAAAGTAAGTGCTAATTTTGCTGAACGAAGAAATTGTAAAGGAGACAAATTCACGACGCGAAATTATATATTTATTAAATCTTAGGGTATTTTATTTTAATGGAAAAATCTAATATCCGTACGATTATCTTCTTTCATACTAACTTTCACGTTTTTGTGTTTCGTTTCACGCAGTTTTGTTACATTGCTAAGTAACAAAATTTATTAGTGAGTGTACTGGTAACTTTGAACGAGTATGTTATTCGTTTGTGAACTAAAAGCGATTAACACTAAATACTTAGAGCGGTGAAAATATTGCACACGTTTTACAAAATTGCTTAGTTGGAAAACACTTTTTAGCACATACGTTTTTCAAAGATTTTGTTTTATAATACAATTAATTTAATTTGAATTAGTGTTGATTTTAGAATGGAATATGTTGATTTGATTTCACCATCTGAATTCAGGTGACAGGGACTTAAAATATGAAAGCACCACCGTTTTTATTTTAGGTGAAGTGCCAGACCAGAGCTAACCACCATAAATTACCCATTGTATTTGGCCCCGAATTCAACAAGAACCGTTTTTGTTCAATTCTTCGTCGTCAATGGAAAATTTATTGCCGCCTCTACCACATTTAAATACGTCCGATTATCAGAACTCAAATGATCAGTCTCTGAGCGAGGAATTTTAATATTACCATTTCATTTTTACCTTGGGGTTAAAATTAAATGACGATTTGTGCCGCCTACTTAAATAAATTAAAATTGAAATAAAACGTCGTCTACGCAATATTACCAAATACAATGAATATTTATCGGCATTTCGAAATCATTTATTTTTGCTTTTTTCAATTAGTCGATATTTTTATCAATGTTAAATATTTTTTTTAATCTTGGAGCAACGTAATAAATCTTAGAATCGTCTTTCATATTAGGCGAGTCTAGAAGCCTCTAATGTACTCAATAAGTGCCAATAACAGCTTTTATGGACATTAGAAGGGTAGTACATGCTTGAAGTAAGGAACATTTACTCCGGCTACCAACATCGTTTTTTCTCATTGAGCAATTGGCCCCGTTAGGGAAGCACTATTTTCGGGATACGCTTTATGTGATTTTCAACGCCGAAAGCAGCTACAATTTAAGTTTCCACAACGTATTGCAAGATTTATGCTGTCTCTCAAATTGCAACAAACTTGGTCGTGTATTGCTGCAGGTGCAAAATCCTACCAGGTTCCGGTCTCACAATATAAGTTTGCGGTTAGGTACTAATGTGTTTGAAAACTTTGGCAGCTTTGCAACTAATATTTACCTTAACTGTTACGCAGTCGGCACGTCTCTAACAACTTCGAAAACGAGCATTTGTTAAAACTTTTAATTGATACATTTTAGTAGAGTCCTTTCTACTCTATAAAGAACAAGACAAAAACTTTGTTCAAAGCGATAGTACAAAGACGGAAAAGATCGGGGAGCTCACAATCAATCGCTTAGATCCGATTGAAACCGTCGTTTTTTGAAGCAGGTTGAATAACATTTTGGTAGCAAAGCGGTAACCGTAATCTATTTCGAAACCGGGTCCGGGAACACGAATGACCGAAACGGATGTCAGTGAGTTGACCTCACACGTTTCTTCCATTCTCGTTACTTTTGTGAGCAGCAGCCCATCTATCATTTTGCTTCTGAACTGATGACCTTTCAGCGTTGACGGGCGGGAGAATTTCTTATACCGCTACCTCGTATACAATTTCGAGAATCCAGGTGAGTGAGGTCGATGAAGATAAGGTCCGATCGATGACTATCGCTATATCATTACATAACTCTACATAATACCAAGTGCTTGATTATATTGCCTATTTAAAAGCGTAATGCACGCTTAGTTTACCTTGATTAACCAATTTGAGTTTCAACTTGGTTATAGATTGTAATTAACCACAGATACATAAACTAATTATATTAAGTCTTAACATTAGGTACCTACAATTTACAAAGTAACTCATATTTAAACTATTACGTGCTAAATATCTTTATACTTTATATACTAAAAACATTATACTACAATATTTAATGGAAGAAAATAAAATATTACTAAAAAACCTCTATCAAATTGAATAGTGCATGTTAGTACGAGTACATACGAGATGATATGTTTACTCTGTTAATTAATTTTGTAGTAGTTTGCTAAAACACGTACTTGTGGTAGGACTTGATAACTAATTTGAAATGTAATTATTTTAATGTGAATTATTATTGCCTTGCAGCTAAGTTGGTACATAACTCGCTGTATGTTGTGGGTTCAATCCCAGAACACGGGTTGTTTAACATAAATGTTTGGATCAATTTAATGTTTCTTTGTATTTATAAAAGACTGTAAGTAAGCTTACATAACGTCAGTGTCCTAAAATGTTTTGTAAGTTGGTCAATTATCGAATGAAATTTTAAGTCCTACGTAGATAGGGTAAATCAAAGATGTAATTAATGTGATTCCACGAAAGCCAGGACTGTCTGCAATGATGAAAGCTATGCGACGTGATTGCTATCTTCAATATGCAAAGCACGTTTGGGAATTATTGCAATCAAACACCGCATTCTCTTCTTATAACTAGGATTATGATTGGTGATTCATGCAAAAATCTGATACTGAGCCAAATTACAATACGAATAGACGTTGCGACTAATATAATAATAAATAATGCTGGACAAACCACACAACATCATCTAGCCCCAAGCTAAGCAGAGCTTGTGTTATGGGTACTAGAAGACTGACATACTTTATACAATAAATTACATAGAGAGATATTTTTTATTATACATATAAAAAAAATACCCAGAAAACCCGGAATAAATATTTGTAGATCGTACAAACATTTATCTCAAGGCGGGAATCTAACCCGCAACCTTCCGCATCGCAGGCGGACCATCATCGCCCACCGCGCCACATCGGTCGTATACTTCGGTACTTGACTTGAAAATAACTTCAATTGTGCTTAGTTGTAAAAGCACAATAGTGATAAACTTACTGTTCTTCACAATAAACGTATTATAAAATTGCTTTCTCTGGCCGTTACCTAAAATATTAAAACCAGGTATTTATCTTTATGCAATCGTGTGTGAAAATATTTGTTTAATTTTCATACTGAGTAGATAGAGTCGCTAAACAAAGTACGTATGAAAACCGAGTAAAATTTCAAATAACTGTAGAACTTTCTAATTTTCGCTTGTTATTTTAAATTAAATTTTAACTAATGTTCCATTGGGACGCACTAAACTATATTCGTATTATACGCGTAACAAAAACATTATAACAGAGTGTAACCTGAAATGTATATTTGTATAAAAACCTTTTGAATACAGCGAGGGGTTAAGTTTGGTTAGTTTTATATTTGGTCCCCAATGAACTTACGGGATTCGTTTTGTGAAGCGTAAGTTTTCTTTATTCGTTCACAAAGTTTTTCCCTGGCTATTCTGTATTCATGGACCTGTCAATCATAATCCGTTTTATGGCCCTTTGTATGCCGTAGGAGCGCCGCCGTAGGTATTTTCTACTATACTGCGACAAAATTTGTCAATTTCAAGGGTATTTTGCTAGTTCGTGACTTAACGATTTACAACATTTATATAGAAAATCAGATTTAAAACAATAACTCACATTATATCCACGTACAGTGCAGATTAAATAAAATTTGTTCAAGTTTGTTCGTACATGAACTTTCTAGAATAGAAGTTAAATGGAAGATAAACACAACTTCTGACTTTGATACGATTATCTCAGACGGCACCAAGTTTATGGTGTTCGAAGTATGGCATAATTGCTCGTACCTTAATTATACTATAGCTGATTGTAATTAAAGAGTAATTTTAAATCAGTTGCTAATTTAAGTTAATAAGTTTGCAAACACTTGATCCGCATTGTCTTTGGTGTGAGATTTCAAATAGAAATTACGACAACTCGAGTGTCAGACGAAATTGAATTGGAGTTGGGGGGTTTGTTATGCTGGCCACACACCATCCTTCCTATCGCCCAATCGGCATGACGCTACTGATTGGATCAGTTAGAATTGACCGTGTGTGGGACCGTGGATTGGCATGACAGTTAGAATGGATGGCAATTGGCAGTTCAATTCTTTTGGCTTGATCACATCGATTGGATACTGCCGATTGGACCGTGTGTGGCTGTGGGCGATTGGCAGTTCAGTTCGTAAGAAGGGCTTTGAAATTGAAAAAAGTAAAAACGCAGAATGACTAAACAAGGGGGGTGAGTACCAGAAAAATCCGAAATCCCCCCTTTTCGTCCCCCCTCTTTGGGTAATCGCTTCCAACTTTTTTTCCAGCAGTCCGATTGAGCTCAAATTAAAAAGCATTGTTATTTGTGCAATTTTCTATCCGAATCCGTCGAAAAAATTTTCAAAATCCGACATGAATCACGCTGTCAAAAGCCAGCCATAATACGTCGTCGTCAAGCCTGCAGTGTCATGCCGATTGGACGATAGATTGGACGATAGATTGGACGATAGATTGGATCGTGTGTGGTGTATATGGACGTACTGCAGATTGGATCCAGCCTGCAGTATCATGCCGATTGGACGATAGGAAGGATCGTCTGTGGCCAGCATTAGCTATTTATTTTTGTGGGTCGCTTGGTCCGCGTTTATGATAAACATTCAGAGAGCTTCGTTTGTTGTTTATAAAAAGTTTTTGAACGCCGTATTTTGCTTCAAACGGCGTGTGTAGGACTCATGAAAAGTTTGGAAACAAAAGGTTTGTGGTGCGTCATAATCTGTGGGTTGCAGGCTTGCAAGATACTTCTAGCATACCTATACTATACCTACCGTTCATTACTATAGCTTTGCGCCTTCTCTCAGTCTTAAGATCTCTTAGCTTCTAAATGAAAAACGCTATACAGTTTTTGCTTTAATATTTCAAACTCTTCAGTGTTCCACATTTTCTGTGAAAGATTCAAATTGTTTTGTCATTAAAAACAACAGCTACTGTTTCAGATGAAAAATTAATTTCTCATTTTAGTTATTTTGCCAGTGTTTTATGTGTAGATATAAATGTAAAGTATTATGTTTTTATCTTTAAAGTAGAATTAAAAACGGCCCCAACAAAACAACTCTCTCAATAACTTCTTGTGGGCAGCATAATATCTGACCCCAATTCATTCAAACTAGTTTTTGTCCTTTCATTATGGTTAACATTTTGGTGGAGTTGTAATTGACCGTTTGGGAAGTTGTGTTTATTAGAGTGTACTCGTAGTGTGACCCTAGCCTTGGGTTCTGACTGGATGAGAAATTTGCCAATATTTGGTTTTATCTTCGCGACACAGGCGTGGAGTTACTGCTGGCTGCGTCCCCATTGCGCGCCCTCCCGTGAACCGTCGCGTCGCCTTGCCTGTCCCACCGCCACCCGACACGGCTCACCACACAAATCACAACGGCAACCACCCCCCTTTTAAACGTTTTTTAAAAACGTGATTTATTTTGTGACAGTATTATCCTCACTCCTAATCCTCTTGTGAATTTATTATTCTGAAACTTTGTTGCGGCGAGTGTTCAAGTAGTCGAAAGCCTTCTGGCGGCTGATCTCTCAAAAGGATATTTATAACTTATTTGGGCTGTTGATTGCTCGCTTTAGGTTCTCAGTTCGACTGTTCTTCGGAAATGAACAAAACCGATTCGGATTTTAATTCGGATCAGTTTCGTGTTATAATTATTATTCTGTTTTATTAAAAGCAATAATGCGGTTTCTCGGTGCGCAGTTATGTCCGAGTTTCGGATTTAATTAGCAATCGATAGCTTCCATATTTTTAATTGAACTTTTTTATTTTGTTTGTGGTTATACTTACATGTTGTTAAATGTTAGGGTAATGGATGGAAATCAAAAGCGCTTTTACAACGTGGTGAATAGGTAGTTCATATTGCGCGACGTAACTCGCTTTGTTCGAGCTCCTTTCATGATGAACCCTGTATTCCAGACGACCCAAGTATGTTTGTATTCCATTCACGAACTTTTCGTATAACTACCTATATTATTCGGTATTCACATATGTGGAAGAAACTGATTTAAGAGTTCCTATTGAATGGCTTCTAAAAGTGCTTGGATAAAATATGTACAATTTGTATCCTAGTTTTTATTCAAAGTAGGTGTGACAGGCTGGAAGGAAGCTTACACGGAGAAAGCAGGCTCTTGTTCTTCTGATTTATAAGCACCAGCTGTGGCTCTATTAGGTCATTACTGCTGTCATATATTTTCTTTGTGCGAGGGTTTAGGGACGTTATTGCGTGTCCTTTAATTTTACTTGCAATAGTCCACAATATTTTTTAATAATCACATACTTTTACAAAACGTTTTGTGAATTTTGTTTGCATTGCTATGTCCTGGTTTAAGGAGTATAGGTAACGGTGCAACGTAAGTTATCTACTTATCATCTATAAGTTTCAGAGTAATTGAGGTAGTGCAATGCATCATTGAGGGTTTTTTTTCTATTTCATCTCATATTACTTTTCATTAAAAAGACCTATATTACCTTAAAAAACTATCATAAATAAAAATATATATCGAAAAAAATACTCTAGGTGTCTGTTGAAAAATATACTGCCGATGCTGCACGATAATTCAGATGAAATGGCACAGATGGGGAAAATATGAAAGTAGGAAAACGAAACATTGAGCTTTGCAATTCACGTATCACATTTTTGACTGTAATATTATAAATTCTGAAATATCGTTGCAGTCGACTGTACAATGCGTGTCGTTGGTAGATATGAAAATTCCAAGTGCGGTTTACTCCGAACCAATTCTCTTGTATTATGGAAATTAGATTAGCAGCACCGTCTTCTGTAAGACTTGACCCGACGACATTAGCTCGGAAATTAACTTTGCGAAAATCTGATTGTGACCGGAGTAAAAAACGAAAATCAAGAACTTTTGCTGTACCTACTTTACATAAACCTATAAACCTTTTTATGTTTGAATTGCATTTTGTATAATGTACGAAACTTGCCTCTGTTGTCGGTTTTACGAGTCTATCAAGTCTCTTAGGGCCCATAGTTATGAAAGTTACTTCAGCTGGAAATTTATGACAGATTGTCTTGTCACTATTAGTGCTTAGAGTGCATCTGCCTTCATAACAGATAACAGTTTGTAACTACATAGTTTGTTGGAGCACGTATCGCTCGTATGCTAACAAATGTTGTAGGGGACTATAAATGAATATTTAGTGTTTTTTCTAGAACGCCGTCGATCAGCGCGAACAAACAAAAACAATTTACATTTTAACAAACTGATAACTCGTCTAGTACGACGGTCATGCCTTCTAATTTTCTCTGGATCTCGGAGACAACATTCCTTTTTTCAGGGTTAAAAGATAAAAAATACTATTCTTTTTCATGACGACAACAAGATAAAACTCTTTTTACCCTAACTTTTTGCGATATATTTTAGTCAGTGCAAACTGATTGTAGGCAGCGCGTTTCTTTTTATCTCGAAGTTTATTTATTAACGGTTAAAGCAGATCACGTTTGCATTGTTTCAATTTAAGACAAAGTTAAATATGTTACACTACAGTATTTTTATAGGTAACAAGGATTTTTTACAGTTTCTTGTAATGTTTAAAACCAGAAAATCAAAATAAATACCACTGAATTACAAAAATATAGTACCATAAAATACAATGATAATTTATTTATATAAAATATAAAATTATGTAATCTTTCATCAATTAGGTTTCCAAATTACAAGATAAAGCTGTTCGCTTAGAGTTTACGAATTATTGTTTATTATAAAGAAAATGCCTACTAGCTTCATTTTTTGTAACATTTTACTTTCTCGAAGATATTACAAACAATTTTATGAATAAATCACGAAAAAGCTTGCATTTATTCCGAAACGTAAATTAAAAAAGTTATACCAATTTTGAATGAGTTATTGTGCAATCCAGTTCTCTTTTCGAAAACATTGTCATTATTGAAAGCGTGGAATCATTATCGTGAATACTCAAAGCTACTGATAATAATGTGGTATAAGAGTATTTAATTATAACTTTGACTGAATTATATACGAAAAATGGTTATATATCTGTGGTTTTTCATCGGTGGTAGTGGTGGTTAATGTGATGGCTGGTATTAGCAAGGCCGTCACGGGAGTAATCAATGGCTAATTCTCCAGACCTGGGCATCTTCGCGGCCAGCCTACTTCGGCTTATAATAGGTGAGTATTGACTTTTTTTTTCAATTCACCATCCTTTGGCTTCCATCTCGCCTATTTTGACGACCGATGTGGCACGGTGGGCGTTGGTCCGCCTGCGACGCGGAGGTTGCGGGTTCGATTCCCGCCTTGGTATAAATGTTTGTACGATCTGCAAATATTTATTCCGGGTGTTCTTGGTATTTTATATGTATTATAAAAAATATCTATCTATGTTATGTATTGTATTAAGTATGTCTGTCTTCTGGTGCCTATAACACAAGCTCTGCTTAGCTTGAGGCTAGATGATGTTGTGTGGATTGTCCAGCATTATTTATTTATTTACATTGGCCTTGCTTATATTTTACCAAGCGGGTTCCTCAATCCTGCAGGTCTAATTATCCTAGAGCTCTTGTTATTCAAATAGAAGGACGCTTTGTTCAAGATGTTTCATGTGGGCTGAGGATAAAACTCTGCATACGGCTGACTGCCTTTTGGCGAGAACAACGAAAAGGGGCAACGTCTTGTAAATGATGAGTAGACTCATATAGACTGGATTGTGGGGCGTCTGTGTTGCCAAAGTATAATAAGTAAAAATAATATTCTATCGTCTTTAGTGTTAGTTAAATATTAAATATTAAAAAGTTAGCTAAAAAGTGTCATTTGGTTTCTCAGGAATAGTTAGCCTGTGATCACCTTTTTTTAATGAATTTCGGTAAAGTTTGAGTGATAACTAGACTCATTTTTGAAATTTGATAGCTCATCCTTTCAAGATTCTATTTCAAAATCCGATATCTCTTGTATAATATCCCTCGAGAAAACGTTTAAAATTTTATTTTCATCACCTGAAAGGATACGGACGTAAAATGGACCTCTTTGTTTTTTTTATCTGGAGGGTTAAATCCAGATTGAGTTTAAAAAGCATATTAACTAACTTCTACTAATTACTTTGGAATAAATTCTTATGATCATATTATTTATTTTAAAAAACACAGTAATACATACACAGAAAGACGTTCATTTTGAATATGCTCTGCAAAGTATACATTTGTATTCATGCTGCAAACATAGTTGTATTAATTTGGAAATACACTTTAGCAACAATGTGTTATTTCGTGTTGTTTCATGCTCCAATCAACGAACCGTGTCTGTTGAACTATTTATAAAAATGACTATATCCAACCATTTTGTTGCACTTGCAATGTGCAATGTGATATATGACGTCAATATAGATAGATAGATAACTTTTTATTGTTTACCTCACACAAATAAAACAAAGATCTTAAATAGGTAGTAATAGGCATCACAATGGGACCTTATCGCTGAGAGTGATCTCTTCCGGGCAACCGATGCGAGATGATGGAAGGTACAAGGAAGGCGGTGCTTAAACAACATAAAATTAAGTGGAAGATAATTAAAACAAAAAAAACTTAAGATACTTAACCAATATGTGTGACAATGATATATAGTAATAGAAATAAGCGCTATTTCACTCCTAGATTTTCCTTTGAGCTTGGCAAACCCAATCCCAATATGAATAATTAAATTATTACATGCGTAGCCGCTGAGTGAGCTGGATTAGGATAACCTCTACATAAGTTATTATCGACATTACACATTTATACAAGCTATGAATGATTTAAACAAATAGATAATTTACAAAATTACATTCGTTTCAAGTAATGTTATTGAGATTCCTTTTTCACTTAATTATTTTTGACACGATTAGTTACCTTATACAGCACGTCCTTTCTTCATATGTTCTGATTGTTCTGTTTCTTAGTCTCATAAAAAAAGTCTTAAACATTACTACTAAATTAATATTACTACTGAATTTTAAATTATATTTAAATAATCGAATGACGCAAAAAGTATCACGATCTCCAAAAAACATTTATATTGTGTATTGCACAACAAACAACAATCATCACCAAAGAACAAAACAAAACGGCTTTAACCCTGAAAAGCTTACAACAAGCCGAGAAAAAGGTTAAACATTGGAGCTTATGAGTGGATTGCATAAAATGTACACATTGTTCCTCGTACAAATGAAATTACCCATGGAGCGAAAGCAGCTACTACGAGCTTCTTATCTTTTCACATCAGGCTTACATACTTATCTCTACCACAACACGTTTATAAGATAATGCGATAATACTTCTATTTTAAGCATGCTTTTGAAGAACATTATAAACATGGACTATATTTTGCTTCACCGAGACGAGAGAGACACCAAGCATTCATAATTTTTCCTCTGACCGCGTTTAGCTCAGGAAATATTCTTGCTGCATAGCTAGGAAGATATAGGTACAAAGCGAAGTGCAGGCAATAGCAGACACGTCGCCAGTGCATGGGATTTGGGTCTTTAGCAACAATGTTTCAACTCTTAAAAATGTATGTGTTTTGAACTGCGCGGTCAATGTGATAGACTTAATCAATAAAAAATAGGGGGTTTCATAGTTTTTTTTATTATTAATAGACCCTTGACACCTGATTTTAAGGTGATATCTATTTATACGTTTAAGTGTTTACCATTATATATGTTTTATTCTATAAATTTTTGACTTTAGCAATATGATGTTCTATACGTGATTCATCGTATTACTTTGTCTATTTTATACATTGGTCGCTGATCGCTATATGCACGATAGTTTTTCTTTAACAATTCACTTAAAAGCGTGTACAAGTTGCAACAAAGTAAAAAAAAAAGTTCTCTTGGAGCTGTGGCATGTCACTGTCGTAAATAAAAGACGTAATAGTCGTCTTCTTGCTTATTTATGTACGCGTGCAGCGACTAGTGACACTATAGAGACAGTTTTTCCGCTTCTTTGCTCTTACAAGTTTTAATCTTCCTAATGTGCTGCACGCTTTACAGAATGCTCGCATACGTTCGGTAGCGGGAGCTAGTTTTATGTTTAAATTGTTCAAGCATTACACTCTTTGTGGTTCAACTGCTATTTTGCTAATGCTCGGGTAAACGTTGTCATATACACCCGGCGGCTTTTTACAAGGTTATCACATTATACAGTTTTGTTTTTCGTTGTGGTTTTTCAGCGTAATATTCTAAAAGAGTAATAGATTAGATCAAGAATTAAGATTTAAATTAGGTTTATCCCGTCGAATCCACTAGAGGTCAATCTAAAAGTTGCCTTAGATACACCTATATTGCGATTGGTTCAATAAAATTGGCCATCTCTTACTTAGTTTTGCTCCCCTGGTACTTGATTGAAGTTGTTTTTCTAATCGAATACAAACTAAACTTCTAAAGTAGTGTTTAACGCGCACTTGCACGTGGTATTTTATAAAATAGTAAAGATAAAGATAGTAAAGTTTTTTACTATGCAACTTGCACTCATACTCAAGAAAACCTAATAAGAAAATGGTGGTTTGATTACCGGAATGTCTGAAGTAATAAGGAAGGTAGTATGATGCCGGCTGTAAGATATTTCTTCGACTTCAGCTAGACTTATTTGAACCATTTATCTTCAGCTGTAAAACAACAAACATAAAGCGCAGTCTCCTCATAAAAACTCGCAATTTGGCGCTCAGCAAATTGTGGTCCAGTTTTTAACCTGCTTTTTATTTGTAGTAAAGTTGAAATTAAAGTTAAATAACGAGCGTGGCACATGCTGGCCTGAACTTGGGTCACTCTGGTTTTACTTGATGCTGGGTCGTTCTACAGCGGTTTTACAACTGTTACTGTTACCGCTGTGACTAATTCTCAGGCATCAGCTCTATTGTTCCGCCGCGGCAAAAACAATCGCTCACCCCACCTGCTTTAGTGGGCGCTACACTTCACTAGAGGCTTTTGTTTCCATCAGATTCTACCAGCGAGCAGCGAAAACTCCGAATGTTTTCTTCGAGTTTATTTACACCCAAGTGGGCAATAAGGAAAACTATTTTTGTGGTTTTGGCTCCGAGGCGCGCTAATGTATTGCTCGTGCAATCAAGACGATAGTCATACGTCATTTTACTTGGCCTTAGTTGCGAAGATAGTTCGTTTTTGGCTGTAATTAATAAAAGTTCTGATAAATGGTTTGTTATTATATGGGTATATTTTTTTGCTGGTGGATATATAGTATAGGTACATATTTAATTTATAACTTAATAAAAATATTTCAGAAACGAAATTCTTAACTTATATAACACCCTAATAAATCATAAAGTTACATAATTGTACTAAAATTATTAAGCAGATATATAAAACTTAATATTACTATTAACCTTTGTAAATTCGAAGCTTGTGGTTAAGTTTGGAGTTATTGATAACTTTCTAGTCTTCATTTATATTCAAAATTATTAAAGTAACCCAACCTCTGAAATCGACACTTAATTATCTTCACGACATTGAAGAACCAAGCTCAGCGAGCATTATGTTATTAACCTTTACGATAATGCTGGTAGCAAATGAGTCAGCAAACTATATTTTCAAAAATAAAATCTATCATGAACCTAATGCGAAATACGTTTTTTATAATCATTATGAATTTTCTTTTATAAAAATAATATAACGAACATAATAATATAATTATTATGGGCAAAAGAAAATCTATCAGTCCTTTCCTAAATAAATAAAAAACTTATGCAAGACTAATGATGTGTGAGAAATGTAATAAACCTTTCATTATTATTTTCTTATACATGTTAGAAAAATACATGAAATCTGAAATGATTTGTATTTGAATTAACAACGCACTTTAACTTTTGTAAGTAAATAAAACATAGTTTTCGTGTGTAATTATACATTATTTAAAAATACTTATACATAGTTCAGAATAACGAAATTATCATAACATAGTAATAGATGTGAAACGTGATTTCCAACATACGATCGTGCAAGTCGCATAATTTGGCTGTTATCCCTTGCCCAGACAAACCCAAATAAATCACATTTAGGAACATTACATAGAAACATACTTGACATTGCCGCCCTTCGGAGTATCCGTTGCCTGAATAGTTATAAAGGAATACTAAATCGATTGGTACCAATCAAAACGGCTTACGGCATCTTTAGTATTTATTGGACGTTCTAGCTAACCTATAGCTAGCTAGGAACTCCAAATCCGTCATATTGTAGGGTCCAAACAAAAATCGATTGAGCTACAACGCTGTAAGATTTTCTAAAACACTTAACACTAACCTAACCTTACTCGTCTTTGCTTTCGACTTTCTTACACCTAATTTGATTAGAATTATCTCATAAAAAAAAGTTAGAGAGTCTTCTATTTACAAGTTTACAAAGCATCAGATATATTTTAGTATTATTTCAATCCAATATTCAGTAACTTTATATTCAATCGCAATATGGATTTGTCATGTTATATTTCATCAAAAACTTTTAAGTCACAAACATAGGTTGTTCTGATAAATATAAAATTGAGCTCGAAATTCACGAATCATATTATTCTAATGCCAAGACCGTTTTTTACTAATGAAAGGAATATAATAAAAGTCGTAAAAGAATTTCGGAAGCAATTTTTCAAGTGGAATATTTAACTCCGTATTTCGGCGGGCTCTCAAACTGTTCGTTTTATTTCCTTAGTTTAAGATCGTTTCTAAACTGGGTGAATGCTGAATGATAGGGTTAATGCTATTTTTAAGAAAGTTTTTACGTCGATTGTTTAGTCAAATGAGATAAGGTTACAGCTTTATCCACGGGCATCCTTTTAGATCTTTTAAAACTTGTAGATGTCAAAGAACGGTTTGTGATCGCGATCAACATTTGTTTTCAGTTATTTATTTCAGTTAATAAGGTAATAAATTACACCATAATTATATAAATAAATAATAACACCTATACAAAATCACGAACGGTAATGACAAACTACTTAGCCACGTTTTTAAAAATAATTGAAAGATTTAGGCGGCACACCCCAAGATGACGCTTGACGTCGGGTCAAGAGCCATGACGCGCTCTCGAGTTCTCGACCTCACCACGCCGGCTTTAACTTTACCAAATCCTAGACTTTACGAATATGCCGTGCCATACCTACATGTTGGCATGTTCATTACGAATATGCCAACATGTAAGGCACTGCATTAGGGAAATTCAAATAAGGAAACAACGAACAAACCAAGAGTGTCTTGGTTTGAATTATTAAAAGAAAAATATTCTGTAAAGGCATGATTAGCTATTTAATAACTGACTAATATTCGAGTAAATTAATATTATATAACTACTTTAAAAAAATATATAAAATTAAAATACATTTTCGACATAATTTTAATTAAACAATGCATATTTATATAAGTACATTTTAATGCAATTTGGGACAATGAAGTAAATTTTTAAAGTGATTGTCATTAACAGTGTTTAATATTTTAACAACCTTTTTGCGTTCAGTCTTATTCTGTCTTGTTTAATTTTTTATAAGTTTTAATTACGAAATAAGATTTTTTTATGAAAATATTACTTTCTTACCCCTAACTAAGCAATAGGAATTATGTTGCTGACTTAATAGAATATTGTTTTTGAAATACAACACAAATTTTAACGTTCTCGATTAAGCACTTACCCACAACTCACAGCAAGGCAAACAGAGCTTTATCAACAGCGCGATAACACATAATATTATATAAGCTGAGTTGTCTGCTAAAAAGCTAATTTAACAGTAAAAAGATTAACATTCACTCAACTGTACACATAATAAGGATTCTCAATAAATGTTCAATAATGCGAGACGGCAAACGTTGTGAACATCGTAAATTGATTATATTCTGTTTCGAAATTCTGCATATAAAAATCCTACTTATGTTATAATCGAACGTATGTACCATACCGTGTATGTTTGTTACTCTTTGACGCAAATACTATGTCATGAATTTTAATGAAACTTTACAATATCTAATGGATTTTCAAGAAACATTACAATAATATAGTCTGATGTACGTATGATTTTATGGTAAGAACGAATATCAGAATATAATAATTTATAAAAATATTGTCCGAATGATCCAAAATGATAGTAAAACAAATCGCGGTCGATATTTATAGTATTCATATATATTATAGATTAGTATAGTATTATTAAATATCTGTCCTGTCTAAAGTTCCATCTTATAAACAACTAAACCCATTTCAATGATGATATCAGACTTCTTGTACTTTCTTCCATCGTGATTATTTTCATCAAGCTATTTTAACTCGATGACATTTCAATTGCTTTTTGTCTATACCTTGCAAGCCAAGGTATGTATTTAAAATATCATACCTGCAATCTGTGGCCATGTTTCTATAAATATACGTTGTCTTATCTCACTTCGACCTTGGACATTTTCATCGCCTTTGACCAACGAAGCGAAGAATTTTAGTTCCAACGTCTTTGATCTGACCTAGATGAAAACAAACCTAGATAGCACAATAGGAACACCTTTGGGAATTATTTAGCAGGTATCTATAACTACAAAGGAGAGGGTACAGCTAGATCAGCACAATTTCTGGGGTTATACAAAGGGTACGAGAGAGGACTATCGGAGTGGGTGTAATTTGGGCCCTTTGTGAGGTCGAGACCACAGCCCCAAGAAAACTAGCAGACCATTTCGTACTAACTTCATAGAGAATTGCAAACTACAGAGTCGAGTATTAGTAAACGCTTATCTACTCATACACGTACTAATATTCCAACGTTATACTGACTACCCCCTTAGACATTCACAAGGTGTGTTGAGTCTGTCTTAGTATCAGAATATCTAAAAGATTTTGACATTTAGATCCAAATTACACAGCGCTAGACGTTAATAAAATATTACTCATCAAATATTTTTTTATAAATAGTATGAGAAAACTTATCTGCAAAACATAAAACTTTTTCTAAATCACGTCCATCTCGAAAAGTTTTAATCATTACGTGCCGCCACGACGCCTTTATAATTAGTTTTAATTGTGTCTATGAAGTCCGTAAATTACATTGACTATTCTATTTTTATAAAACGAACTGTTTAAGAGGAGCTGTAAGAATTAGCTGTGTATATGCAATACCTACGAATTACCTTTTGGCGGAAATTCTACGTAGGCTTCTGCGAAACGTCATCAATGTGGCTCTTGGAAATAGCTTGAAAACAGCTCTTGGAATATGCTCTAGAATACCTGACAATACCCGGAGTTTGAATATCAATTTATCCGAATATTTGAACAAGGATAAATAGAATCACCTGGAAACAAAATAAATATCTATCATTAAAATTGATGGATTAAATAAAAAAATTATCGCCAAAATATTGGTAATGTATTTCAGTCTGCTCGTCGAATTATTTATTTAAGCCTGTATTTGTAACAGGTTTATTCCACCCCCTTTGTATTTTATCACATTTTGATTCGCTCTGAGAGACAAACACCTGGCTCTGCCAGATAGTTTCGTATGCTATGAATAATTTACAAACGACTATATTTACGTTCTTACTTAGTTTTGAATTCCTCACCTTAAAAGCAGGATTTACTTAGCATACCTTCCCAAGAACACACGAAACTTGCGCAGACTTTGAAACCTCCAGCTTAAATGCTCTATAATTTTTAAAAGATATGAAAATTCATGGCCCTTGTTAGTGTTATTACACCTATAAGATTTCCCATGTTGCTGGATTATCAAGTCACGCTACAGGGATTCGCTCTCAAGTTTATGTCCCCCGGTCCATTTCAGTACAGAAACAACGCTCAGAATCACAAACAAAGTGTAATCTGACAGTTCGAGAGGTGGATAGCTGCGGAAAGTGGTATGCGTTCTGAATTAATTAGCAAACCTGGGCGCAAGATGGAACCGCAACGGTCGTCGTCCGGCGCACTGCGGTCGGCTCGCTTGCTCGTCCACCTGTCCGGACCAAGCTCTTGTGCACACCGTAATCCGATTATCATTTGTCTGTTTCTGACACAGAAAATAACTTTAATTGGCGGTTCAGGGTTTCCCTTTGTACGCGCTGCATTTACCTCAACCCGGCGGAAATTAGTTTTTTTTAATTACCAGAGGCAACATAGACTTTTTAATCTTGCAATCAAATTTTCTGTATTTATGGTACAAACATTTCACACAAAACCATCAAGCTCCGAATTCAATCGGTTAAGTGTATATATATATGCGGTTACCAAAATCTTGTTTCAACTAACAATAAATTCGATAGGCAAACATAATATTCACTACGTAACAAATATTTTATCACAAAAATTGTTTACCTAGAACGAGAAACACAAATACCGGGCAATGAAACTTGTTTACCTATTATTCAGTCTCATAGAGCCACAAAATATAACCCACATCTGTATAAGTGGAATAATAAACATGATAAATAAACTAAAGTAGGTATCATAGCTTGCATTTTCCCTCTGTTGGTTATTTTGATGAAGCTTTTAGTAGGCGTGGCGTATTCACCCTGTTTGTTTACGCAGGAGTAAGAATTTCTTGCCCAAAAACGTATGGCGAACGGAAGCAGGATATTGAATGACTGGGTGTACCTTCTTTCCGCGTCGATAGTAATTCGGTTTTTCTGCGTCTTGTCATTTCCTTTAGCTAAAGTAATTATCGTAGGTAATACGTAGTTTCATCTTTTATGGAAGCAGTAGGTTGTTTTTTGCAAGACAATAAAAGTTTTTTTTTTACGTTTTTAATAAGTTATCAGATGGTGTTTTTTTGACGTGACAACGTCTTATAATTCGATAGAGCCGGCTGCACGCACGAAAAAACATGACTCATGAAGCGTTCCGGCGTTCCAATTATCTAAAATAAAAGATAATTAAAAGATAAGATTATCTGAGAAAAGATAAGAAAAGAAAAGATAAGAAAAGATAACACAACAATCGCGTTCGTTGACGTTGTCACGTTCAACTATCGTCAGTAAACCGACTTTACAGACAACCATTTTTTATCATAAAAGCGCCATCTACCCTGTTTCAGAAACTACAATGCCGCTTGAGTTTTCAGGCGTGTTTTTGTTCATTTTGACTGAAAGTAGATGGCGCCACTGCTACAGTATATTAAAACACCTCGATAGATGGCGCCACAAGCTACTTGTTTTGAACCCGAACTGAAACGTGCTTGCGTACCTCTAGATGGCTTTCTGACATAACATGAAGCTTGTAGTGTAAAAGAGATGGCGCTGTTTCCTATTCTTAAATAACGCCATCTCACGAGGGGCTGCTAAACGAATTTCTGGAGCCGGAAAATGCATTTGTTTTAAGACGTTTTATTGCGGTTCTAATCCTGCAGACTGTTAGAAGCTATTTGGACCTATGATGTGCAGAAGGCGCTGTTCCGTATCTTTATAAAAACGCCATCTAGCGAAGGGTTGTTATATTATTTTCAGAGCCCAGTGGTTTTAAATTCGTAGAACCCGGACATTTTCATTTGAAATACAGAACCATAGTGTGTTATAGTACTTTTATAGTGATACATGATGTTTTTTTATTTAATTTATTATGGAGAAGATTTGGTAAAGTATTACGCAAGTGAATCTTTGATACTATGATTCTCAATGGTTGAAATATATGAATATAACCCAATTTGAATCATAAATGATAAAAGTAAGCCTATAATTTTGAAGGCGTGGCATTTAAGCTATAATAAGTGCGATAATGAATATCCTGAAAGTTATCGGAGTAAGAACGAACAATGTCGCAGAACTTTTACTTGTAAAATACTAAATACTTGCCAAGTTTTGTTGCACAATTTCCTGAATAATCGTTACAGGGTCCCGAGATTAAGCTCAAGCGTGAATTGTCAGCTGGAACCTTGATTAAACTTTTCCAAGTCGGAAAACAAGTTTCAAAACTTGCTCAATAACTTATCCTTAATTAGATTGCTAACAAAATGAAACGTTGCTCTTTATCTTAAACAATATTACTAGTAGGTACAATCTGGTTGTGGAACAAGTCTTTTAACACTTACCTTAATTAGTTGTCATTAAGATATTAAAAATGATTGTAACTTTCAGGATATAATGATGATCTTAGAGTTTTATTAAGATATTTTAAGTAGTTTACGTGTAGTAGGTACGTGGGAATAGAGTGTAGCATACGAATTAGGAAACAAAAAAAAATAAGGTATATTATCACTTGTTTAGTAAGTATTAACCATTTACTGCGTCTGTTGTATACTTAATTAAGGAGCCATGTTTGAGACAAAAACTAAAAGGTCCTCAGGAAAACCGACGTCAGGAGGTTTTCCCTTCCTTGTTAGAAAGAGGATCAAGTGAATCAATTTAGATGATTTCAAGAGGCCGAGATCCATCTTTTGACCTATCCTACCCATCTCCTATGCTGTTGACAAAATTTACCCTTATGATATCGTCTTTGATACGTCAGCATTTTTATAAAATCTTTGACCTTTGTTTTACAAATAGAATTTGCTAAAATATCTTTTCAGCATGAATTAGTAAAAACAGTTAGCTAGCGCTTTTAAATATACTAGAAGGTAACAGAATATTGTAAGTAAAAATGATATACAAATATTTAATGTTTCCAATATCTTGGTTCCCCGCAATTATTTTGTCAACATTTGCATGTTCATGTTGACAAACATAAATGCCTTGTATCGAATTATTTATTTAGGTGAGTCATCAATTACTGTCCTTGTTTCAGGTAAGCGGACCTTTCTTCGACTTGTATCGTCGGCTCCGATCAGATAAGTAAAAGAAAAATAACCGTACTTACGTGAATAAGATGGAACTGGTATAAATGGGGGCAGCCGCGCGATATATTGCCGGAAGTTTACGAGAACTTAGTTTTCGTGATCTCTTTTGTAACTGAAAATAATGGAGCGTGACGAGACTTTTACCTGGCTTCTTAGGGCCCTGTGCGTGGTATGGAAAGAAGAGTTGGCTACGTTTAACGGTCTTTCTAAACGATTTCTCTTTAAACTTCACACATTAAGCTCAACTGTTTACTGGGAGGTAAGTGGTAGAGTGTTTGCTGAATTTATACTTACTATTATCTAGTTTTTGACACTTGGCAAGATTTGCTGATGGCAGGTGGAGTAAGGCCTTGACGGAATGGTGGCCTAGAGGACATACAAGAGGCCTTGGCAGACCAACAGCCAGATGGATGAACGATATCGTTGCCGTACAGGGTAGGACCTGGATGCAAAAGGCCCAATTAAGAAAAGAGTGGCGTTTGAGGGAGGAGGCTTATACCCAGCAGTGGGCTAGTAAGTACGGGCTGCGATGATGATGATGATTAGTTTTTGAAAGATTTATCTTTGTATATTCCCCTTTTCCTCCAATGTTATATAAACTGCTCTTATATAACATTAGTGTATAACTACTGTGCCTAGAAAAACACTAAAATAATCTTTGTTTTATCACTTACGAGATGAATTATATCAACATAACTGTTATGATCATTTTCACAAAGAGATATGGACTGTAAATGACGCAAAAGATATAAATGGCAGAATAAAGTATGTACGTTAATGGCGTAAAAGAAATGAATGAATATGAGTTGCGCAATTTTATAAACATCTTCAGTGTTATTTCAAAATAGAATTCATATCACTTATATTTTTTTTATAATGATCTAAAGGAAATACTGAAAAATATGTGACATATCCAGCTTATAAACATACGATTTCGAATTCAGATAGGAAAAAGGACAAGGTAGATAAATAAGCTTCACATTGAGGTTTGAGCTTGTGCCAAAGAGAAACCGAAAATATGTATCACCGAATATATTTATATATTATACAACCATGTGGAGCTTTCGAAGCTTAGCTGAGTGGAATACTCGATTTTGGGTTCGGAGTACAAGGCTCGCTCTCACGAGTGACGGGTTAAAACCAGTGTCTACTGCGCAAATCGGTCCATAGTTCGTTTTGACGTTTTAAGTTATACTGCTCGGCGTGCATCAGTAGCTGCGTACAAAGCACGAACCGACTACGCAGTGTAACTAAATTCTCACTAGAATCAACGTTTTCGTAGTCAAGCACCAAGGGATCAGTATCTGACGTTATCATCGCTAGCCAATCAATCATGATGATACGTATCGTCTGCTCAATCGTGAAAAACTAATACATCCTGTTTTTACCCATGTAAAAATAAATTGATAGGTAAACATTGAAGGCTTCAAATAGATAGATACGATTATATTATATGAGGCTCTAAATCATTATAGACTTAAAGAAAATATAACATTTTTTGTATAATCAAAATAATTCATAAATTAAGTAAATTTTTATTATTCTATACTTACGAAACAAAATTTTGCTGCGTACACTTGACAAGGGGGAATGGCGACACGAAAAAGAAGACTGCGTATAGATACTTCTGGTTCTTACCTGGCTAATGTACAAGCTTTTGTCCAATAAAAGAAAAACCTAAAAGTAAGTAGGTATAAAAATTATCAACACTTAAAAGATACATACCACGTCTTTCATTCGCGTTTATAATGTCTGCCGTGGGATTGAAAACAAAGAGACTTAATGAATTATCGCACTCAGAGATTCATTGTTCATTGTGTTTCATTGTTAATTTTGTTCACAAAATACATGTATGTAAGTACAAGTATGTTTATAGCGTTTTGTTAAGATCACATCCAATCAAAACTAAACGTCCATCTTGTTTTCTTTGGTTATTGGGTAAGCAGTAAACTTGTTCGTTGCTAACGTAGCATTGCATTTTATTTTGTTAAAAGATTCGCTGTTATTATTTCTGTCAGCCATTACATTGCGTCACAAAAGAAATAACTTTTTCGCTGTTCGGGTAGACGAAATGGAATTACACTTCTCACTCACTCGCTCTCATTCATTCATTAGAGTTCCGTAGCTCGAAAGAATCCTAAAAATTGTCGCGTTTGTGACATATTGTGAGTTGTAGCCAGGTTGTTTCATCGTTACTTTTTTGTAGCTATGCCATTCATTTTTCGCAGGGCAAAATAGGACTGTTAAATAACTGCAGTCCTTGTGCCTTAGACGGTGAAATGCACATCTTTAAATCATTACGAAATTAATCTTTCTACGAGTATACTATAGCTGACATTCCCTTGCCCGTAAATTATTATATTATTTTTGGCACTTTGTCGTCGAGCTTAATCCCCGCACATATTTTTGTAAGAGCTTTTGCTTTGTCTGACCCCATGCAAACTGGCAAACCTTGGAAAATGAGGAATGAGGTAAAGTCACGCTTTCAGGAAAAAGTAAATGCGTTCTCTGGAAAAAATACTTTGAAATCGTACGTATTGATGCGCTTAGCTCATCCAACCAGTTTTGTGATGAATATATTCGACGACTTCGCGTGTATCTTCCTACGGATATTTTGTAACTATTGTGCACAAAGTAGGTCACGTAAACATGTATATTGCTAAACCTGCTCCACCTGAATTCTATTATTCACTTCGATATCTGAAGCAAGATTGTGTCTAGAAACAGTTTATCAGATCATACATTTACAAATAAAATATCACACCAAACTACACTCTTATTATAAACTTGATTAGCCTAATATCTTACAAATATATTGAGTGCACGTTAAATCTTGATTGATGAAATAATGTCAACTGAAGCGGATATAAGACGAGTCTAATATATTTTAAGAATTTCAAACCTAACCAACTGACTCGAATTATTTTGCATGATTTGAACAACAACTGTCCTTGTGTAAGTACTTTGTGTAAAAACGAGATTTTTCGTTCTCTGATCATTTATCAATTTGAATCTCTTTCACTGAAAGAATCGAGCCAGCAATAAATTTTGCTCGTCAATACACCGTTGTTAGCGTGTCGTACATTGGCGGGCGACGATTGTGCGGCCGGATGCCGGCGCCATTTCCGTGTCCATTGCGCCATTCACCTGCCTCTCACTCGTTATCGAAATACTGTAATTATCCGGACATTGAACACTATCGGCATCTACAAAAAGGGTTGACAAATCATAAATAAAATAGCAATATTGCAATTTCTATGAACAGCACTTGAAATCTCAAAGGGACATAGTTTTAATCTTGTTAAACCTGGTACATATTTGATACCTATTTTTATACTATTTATATACATAAAAATCAAAAATATATCCACAAAATTATTATTAAAGCTTTAAACCCACCGTTTCGAGACGTATGGGCTATCTAAGTGGGTAGGGGAGACCTAGGAGGGTTGTTACAATTTTTACTTAAAACCACATATCTCAATAAAGAAACATAGCACAGTTATCAACTTTATGTCTAAACTAGCTGTTCCCGCCGCGACTTCGTCCACGTGCCGTTTTAAGAGATTTTGCTATAACCCATTACTATCTTCTTATGAAGAAAATTGATGGTAAAGAGCAGTCTATGACGGAAAACTGAATAGTTTGGTTTGGTGTTTCTATACCGATTTATTCTGTGATTATTTTTTTATTGAATAGGTAGGTAATAATGTTAACTTTTAAAAATTAACTTTAAAATTAGGGATGAGTGAGAGTATTATAAATGTAAGAGTAAACAAATATAATCAGAATGCTCCGAACTGCTAAGCTATCAGGAGTTACACGTGTTATTGTGAGACAACCACAAAAGATAGACATATGCTGTTGCGGGATATTTTTTAGACAATTTTATGTAGAATATTTCCGTCATACGTGATTTCTATGAAACTTGAACCATTATGGCTGCACACGCGACGGAAGCTTAAAAAATGGAGTAACTGTTAGATATAAGTACCTACTGTAGGATCGAATAAAACCAGTTACAATAAATAAACGAATATTAGTAAAGAATATATTTAGTCAAGTGAAGATAGTGACATTGATGACAATCAACAACGTTTAGGTTGCTATGGTAACATCTAAGGCTGGTGATAGATATTAAAGGAGTATCTATTCCTAACATCCACCTCTTTTATAATGCCAGCCATCTTCTTGAGACTTTCAATTCTAGGCCCATAAAGTGGTTTGGTGAGCATATCAGCAATCTGCCTGGTTGCTGGCACATGGCAGATGGTAATGCTTCCATCTTGAACACATTCTCGTATAAAGAATGATCGTATCCTTATGTTTTTGGTCATTTGGTGGAATTCTGGCGGATTCTTAGCCATCTTAATTGCTGATATCTTTCATGATCTTTTGAAGCCAAATAATTTCGCTAGCAGTTTAACTTGCTGCCACTATTTCTGCCTCGGTGGATGAAATTGCTACTGTGCTATGGCGTTTACTATTCCAAAATATTAGACCTCCAGCATACATACAAAGAATGCCTGAGGTAGACCTTCCAGTTTCATGATCACCTCCGTGGTCAGCGTCACATTCTAAACTATGATTATTTCCTGGCTTGTAAACGATGCCTTCTTCTATAGTCCCTTTCAAGTATCGCATTATCCTCTTGATATTGATGATTTTCTCCCTTGTAGGTTTATCTAAATTTCGAGATACAACACTGATAGCAAAGGCTATGTCAGGCCTCGTGCTTGTCATCAAATAAGCTAGTGATCCATCAAATAAGCTAGTGATCCAACAGCTTCACGGTACGGGAAGTTCACAGAAACTTCATTAACATCTTGAGCATTATTTGCTTTTAAAATTGGTGTTGGCACTGGCTTACATTTCTCCATGACAAACCTTTGCAATATGCGAGCGATGTACGATTTCTGATGCAGTAAAGTAGAACCATCAGGGTACCTTAACCACGCTCTGCTACCATGTTAAAGCAGATATAAATACTGTAGAATCGAATAAAACGGTTACAATAAATAAACGAATATTATTAACGTATACTGTAAAGAATATATTTAGTCAAGTGAAGATAGTGACATTGATGACAATCAACAACGTTTGGTTGCTATGGTAACATCTAAGGCTGGTTATAGATATTAAAGGAGTATCTATTCCTAACAGTAACTTCTCCCGTTTTCCCAATATTTCCCTTCACTACTCCGCTCCTATTGATTGTAGCGTGATGAAAAGTATCCTATAAGTTGCTCAGGAGTATGAAGAATAATTATACTAAGTTTCGTTAAAATCCGTCCAGTAGTTTTTGTTTCTATAAGGAACATACATACAGACAGACAGACAGACAGACAGACAGACAGACAAAAATTTTACTGATTGCATTTTTGGCATCAGTATCGATCACTAATCAACCCCTGATAGTTTTTTTGAAAATATATTTAATGTACAGAATTGACCTCTCTACAGTTTTATTATAAGTATAGAAGATATAGATATAGAGCAATCTTTCCTTTATCAAAAACAGTCATGACAATAAATGAAAGTTGTAAGGTTTCTGAGAAAATCTACCAAAACAGAAACAACTCAAACTGTAACAACTCTCCTAACACCGAGGTAAGTTGTGACAGGCACTGAGGTAAGTTGTTACAGCTGTTTATCAATACTATATTTGATAGGTAAGGTGACTTTTATAAGAATTATAAAACACACACCCTTTAACAATACTTCAATTATCATTTGGCATAATTGATGAGACTACAGACATTAAGATTATAAGAAATAAATATTTTTAACTAACTATGGCAT
Source organism: Ecliptopera silaceata (assembly GCA_932527185.1). NCBI lineage: Eukaryota > Metazoa > Arthropoda > Insecta > Lepidoptera > Geometridae > Ecliptopera > Ecliptopera silaceata. Next base: position 7,471,461 of record OW052192.1, read on the forward strand.
CATGACAATATCAACAGCTATAAAATATGTCTGTAATCCAATCTATTATGACAGACGTACAGCAGCTCACTCCTAGTGCCATTCTCGACCAGCCTTTCCACTCCTGAACTGAAACCTTTTGATTGGATTGCTAACGACATAAAATTCAAAGCAAACAAACTAAAATAGGAGAGTTGTTACAGCGTGTCACAACTCTCCTAGGTGTCGAATATTACGACCTGGTCAGAATAAACATTCATAATTTCACAACGACGTAAAGGATCATCAAAACAACGCCACTATTTGAAACTTCAAAAACCCTACAGTATACAAAAAAATAACATAACCACCTAAATTTAATGTGTCACGATATAAATAAAACCAAAATTTTGACAAAAAAATTACTTTTCGGCTTTTTTTTCATGCAGACGTCGTACTCGGGCAACCATTTGCCTGGTGCCTGAGGCACTTGTTTCATCAAGAAGCGCATCTAAAAAGAATCAATTGAGTGGCTTTGCCAGCTCACTAACGATCATAGGTTCCGAGAAATCGGCTTTGTAACAACTCTCCTCTGTAACAACTATCCTAGGTCTCCCCTACACAAGTCGAACTTGACGCTGTATGCACTTCTATGAAGTCCATTTAAAACGGTGTATTTCATCGAATCGTACATCGAAGTTAGGTCATTACATTCCATTCACGTACCCACGACGCTCGTTATGGAACCACTGACTGTAGGTAATTGTTGTCCAGACATCTCTCTGCGGACTACACTAGGGTTTCTTTGTTAGGTAAGGATCTCTTAGGTCCTAATGTCCTGCAAAGCGTTCCGACTGCAGGTTAGATCTCGTAAGATCGTCCAGACGGTAACATAAAAATATAATCGTAATATAAAGTGACTGTATTATTGGAATGTTTTTATGAAATTGTCTCTTTTTTGCGCTAGTTCAATAATGCCTGTAAGGATTTTCGTGATTACTTAAAGTATGTTTATCGTATTTGAATTAAAATTTTAATTGATACCCTGTACCTACCTATACCATGTTCTGAAAAAAAAAAATATTTATTTTAATATAAAGTTGCCTCAATATTTTGTATGGAATCAAAGTAGCACTAAGTAGACGGTCGCCAACTCATTATTTCTTTATTGTTCTTAAATATTATAAAAAAGGGTTCTGAGAAAATCTTCAGCTAATTAAATAACATTGTAAATATAAATCAGTTCTGTTGAGAAAGAACAAAAGATTCTAAGCAATGCCTTCTACCTAGATATTTTCCTAACTTTCCTTTGATTTTGTGTACAACATTTTACTAGGTTTCTTTCAAGCAGCTCTCATCTTACCCTCTCAACGGTCACGTTTTCAAATTGAAAGCGTAACGGGGAACAAAACAGTCATTATAAAGCTTCGTTAGATACAATACACAATAAAAAAATAATCCATTCGCTATTGTGATCTTGGCATGTTAATATTTAAACCTATTTAAATACCCACTATTGGGTAAATACCTGGATGCGTACCTATCCATAGTTGTGGCCGGTAGTTCAGGGTCACGCCACACCATGCCTCTGTCTATGATGATCACTTACGCGTGCTTTAGCGATTATGCCCCAAATATACATCACAAAAATCTTATAATTAAATAACTTTTCAATTTGTGTTTCGGCTGGTCTAATTTGAACTAGCGAATGTATTTGCAACACGAATGTCTGCAACATTGTACGACGACGCTATAGTTAAAAATGAGTTTTGGCTTTGTGTGAGAATTGTGGTTGGAATAATTATTTTTTGCGGAGCTCCGGGCGGCGTCGTCCGTGTTCCCATTTATCTGCAGCTAAATGCTCGCATTCAAGTGTCCGTTTTGGCGCGTATTTAGTTTTAGGGCAGACGATGCATTCAGAGATTGTGACTAAATAACATGTGGATTTATGCTGTGGCGCCGAACTCACTTCCTGACCTCAATTATTGTACATATGAACTTAACTACTGGCTGCCTTTACTATAGAAAATTATGCATGCATTTAGTCTTAAACTAAGCAGCAGCTATGATCAATACCTAATGTAAAGTAAAGTAATGAATTGATTTTCATAATACAGTACCTATTTATCTATAGTAATTAAATACACCGCATCAAAACAATTTTAGCAGTTTTTATAAGTAAATTAATCACAAGACAAGTTGGAAACTTCCTCCGTTTATTCATTGGTTAAAAATACCTTCAGAAAAAATCATACGATAAATAAGCATAATACTTTCAACTTTTCAAGCATTACTTATCCTAAATATGAGTTTATACGTCTCGTAGTACTTTTCGTAGCAAACTCTGTTCATAGCTAGTTTATTCAGTTCAGCGCGCACTGTGCTGTAATCGATGACAAATTGAAGACAGAAAGAGTTAGCTAGTGGGGTTGCATAATCTTTTATTTACTTGTTTGTTCCAAATCTTTAGAAACTTACTGAGGGCGCCGATTTTGTTGAAAACTTTAAGACCAATAGTAATAAAATAAAATAGTGGCGGTTGATTTGAGACAGACAGTAGACTGAAATAATCGATGTTATAAAATTTAATCGGATCTAAACTAATAGTATTTGTTATCGCGCCCCCATTTTCTGACAATATCTTTATTCATGCATAATTTAGTTATCATTTTATGTGTAATAATAGCCTTTTAAAATGCACTGTCAGGTTGTCAGATGCAGATGAGCCGACCGACGTCAATAGATGTGTCAATAGCACGCCAACATTGTCACGCGACTCGAACTGAATGTAAACGTTTGTGCATAATTTCGAACCCATAGTCCCTTATTATGTGGTGCATAAATCAAGTGCTAATATTGCACCAAATAGGTGGTATGCGGAAAACCTCAAATTTAACTTCTGGCAACGTAATGCAGTTAATTAACAAAATACACTCGTATATCAAAGATATTTTCATGGCTTTAATTAATGTAAATTATGTACGACGAACTTGATATTATATATCAACATTGATGAGTTAATGTGGATGTTTCGATCAAAGCGAACACGAATCTGGAATCCTATTTAGATAGCATACTTGCCTATAGGCTTAGCGGCTTACGACACAAAACTATCAGAATGTTAGTAACTGCCTCGCAGAGCAATGTTGAGTATCACGTAAGTGTACCTAATACTATTTATAGTAAGTATATATATTGATCTTTTTCTCGCATAATTGTAAATTATAAAAAAAAACCCCTTTTAAAAAACAAATATGCAACATAGCTATAAACAGTACTGACGTTGTTTCTTTCTAAGAAGATCTTTTTAAAACACATTCTTGTAGTACATTAAAGGCAAGTGGAGCTAGTTGGTGTAGCTAGTAAACATTGAATTTAACGGTCAACCTACAACGGCACGGCTACGTGCATTTCGAGCGGACCGTGGCCTGTGCTTCGGCACTTACCTTTCTCGCATAATTACCAACGAGTATTGTACGAGAGGCCGGCACTCTACGTGGTCAGTTTACTCCGAATTGGTGAAAAGTACTGAAGCGTATAGAGAAAATACAGCAATATACGAAATAGAATGGTCAAATGGTCATACACGAATATTTCGTACCTAATAGCCACATAACAAAACCAGCTTATTCCGTTGCAGGATATTGCGGTCTGTCATGTACAATGGCATTTTAGCATTTCATTTTAAACCCTCTTCTTAAAAAGCTAATATTATTCAAGCCAAACAGGAGGGATTTAACATTTCCATCATTAACATGTTTTGGTTTAAATTACGAGCTCCCGTAATATACTTATTAATATTCAAACATTCACAAGAATACGTTTTTGCGGCTTATGAACGCGTTTCATATTAAATACTGTATTTTTTAATTATACAATAATTATTATTGGTAACGTTATACAAAGCTTTGCCGTTTCGGTTCAGATTTTGAGATGCGTTCAATGGGGTTTACCGCAGGGTAATTTGCCGGTTCGATAGCTTTATTTCGAAACATCATAACAATCGCTCCATTCGAAATAGATTTGGAATCCATATCGATTGGTGTCCGCTGAGTTTACGCATCCCTGGTTTGTCTCAGATAACACCAGTTGTCACTTGTTTATGTCGCTTATTTACGCTTTTTTCTCATGCAAATCGGTAAATAACGCAATATTTACGAGTTTGATCCTTGCCACTGCTCATACAAAGTAGGCTGTTTATTTTGTTTCATCCCAATATTCTAAGCCACAGCAGACGTGATAGACATCTAAGTATGCTTAGATGATATATTGTTTTGTTGCAAAGCTCAACTACTCTGACACAAATAGAACAGTTATACCTACCTATTCATTAATTTGACACATGAGATTTATTTATAGATTTTACAACAAGGCCTAATTTTTGAAATGTATTCTGTATTTTAAACAATATAATAAAATCCACAATACCTATAATCTACTATAACGGTCTGTAGATAGCTCAACTGTTTCTTATGTATTTTTTACATTCCTATCTACATTTTGTAAATACTGTAATAGTCGAAAGTTTGTTTGTGAATAAAATATATTCTACACATATACGTGGAATAAAATTCAAACACAACTTAAACAAGTCAAAAGTCAAACATAAAAGTTTTCCGTATACCTATTCAAACTTATATTGCTCTCGTACCTAGATTATATTTTGTCATTTAACTTCTAAACTATCTAGTATCTACTTGTCTATGCAAACTCAGGTTGTTCATTTAGGAAACTCAAATACAACTTAGTTGCGTTGACTCTCTTGCGAGTGACTTTATCTACCTTCTGTATGGCGTGCTCAAGTTTTGTAGAGATACTGCTCGTTTGACATGATGTTTCTAAAGCTATTCGAAGCTAAATGCAGCTATGTAGAGCAATAATTTTTACTGCGTCTATCAAGAATACACATATTGAGATAGTCTTTTGTTTTCTTTAAACTGTACTACCTGTTGTTAGTATATCTCTTTGCACTTTGTCTTTCAAACAACATGAAAAATAAATCCTCATTTTTTACTCTGCGTGTTTTTTGTCGTATTATTGTATACAAAACTCTTAAAAGAAGAATCAGTCTACAAAAATGGTCACGAGTTAAAAATAAATGGACATATCCGGTAGCTCAGAGCCTTTGGCACCACATTGTAGGATATCCTAGTTTGTGCATAAGATATTATTATTATGTCTTTATTTTAATACGCAGTTCTTATTTTCGGCATTTCTATCCGTGATGCCAAGACCCTTTACATGGTAAAGAGAACATCGGTAGAAACCCCGTCGCTTAGTACACTTCGCAAGCACTAATCTTTTATTTTCTGTTGGTAAGGTCTATAAAATTCAAAGAAATGCCCCAGTCGTTTCGTATATCACAGCATAAATAAAAAGTGGCACCCTGTCTTTGCATAAATTATTTAATATAAAACATCTACCTACATAGCTGATATAAATTATTTTATTTTTCTTTATTTTCAATGCGGTTACTTTTGCTGTAACTTCGAAATACAGCATCCATTTGCCGCGATCATTTTTCCAGTGAAGAATTTTTTGTTCTTTCTTTTCTATAAAACTGAAGCAGAAGTTTAAGCTTAATAATAATATAGCTAAGTAGAGAATTTATAGGAACCTAGAGCTATGAACATCTATCTTAAGCTCCACTCGTTTGAGACGTAGGTATAAAAGTTTTTATGTTTCTATCAGAAACTATTGCCGTCAATTGTGCCTTCTTGAATGGCTTTATGGCTATTTATCGAGTAGGGATGGGCTCCACTTGTCGATAAGTAGTTCGATTGAGCGTTAAAGTGATGGTATTGGACGTTCAAATGTTTCCCAACTTTTCGCTAGTTGATACCTACTATAAATAATCACTACCTAATATAAAAACACACAAATAATGCTAAATATCCCGTTTATAAAGAAAATTTTACTATAAATAATATTAAGAAGGTTTTAGTAACAGTATCTGTATCGAGCTTAAGTGACAGGAAGTGAGTGTTATGTGGAGTTTGACATCTAAATCTCATCACCAACCTAACTTAACTGATTATAAAGTTACTGTGTGTCCATTCGCAGTACTCTCCTAGTAGAACTTTGTTAGTTCCCCGCTGAAAGATTTCTAACCGTGTTTTCATTGCTGAGTGCTGAATCAAATCTTTCGTTGTGCTTTCAACTTCAGCTAACAACATATATTTTTCTCATTTACAATTTCTTAGATAAATATATTTTTACAGTTCCAAAATATATTTAAATACTTACCGAAAAATAACAAGCAGCACAAACGTCAATAATACAAAATATTGTTGTTTTCAACAACAAAGCTACAAGTCACGATTTCACACTCGTAGCTCCTATAAACAGTGAGAAGAAAATAAATTGTGTATCGTGCAAAAGTGTGAATTATATCATCTGCTCATCCAATTGCAATGTTGTCGGGGTGATGCTGTTAGTGTGGCACTTGCCCCGCAATATCGAGCTTCTCGACGAAACACTGCAATTTTCCTGTTCAAACATTTTACCCTCGTGTTGTGTCGTTGTAATCACGTTAAAACTCTGTTCTGATGTTTGTTGCACAACATTTTATTCTGTTATTACATTTATTTCTTTAAAATTGGCTTCTGTGCATAATTTTCTACAAATATATTTGTCACGCCGTTATTGAGGGATAAGTCGATTTCAGATTCGAAAGGAATAACCAATGGTGCTCTAAAAAGTCTCAATTGAAAAGAGTTTCTTCAAAACAGATTTTTACCTCATAACAATGTATGACACGTCTCTGTATGCGAAGGAATCGGATGAGAAACAGCGCCAAAGACCTATTACCATTCCGGGTACGGTAGGTCGTTTTAGACATCCAGATGAACTAGACCAGGACTGAATATTAAAAAGGCTTTTTCGTATCCACTCTATGATTGCATCTAGGGAAGAGTTCGATTTGAGGAGCGTCTCAATTTCCCGGCAGCTGAGAGCAATTTCCTCGCGTTTGTCGCTATGTTTTGCGCTTCTACATGCGCTCTCAACACTGCAATGGATATTATACCTACATTATGCATACGCTTTTTTGCTTTTAACTTGGCTTGTATTCGAATTTGAAACATATTCAATACACAGTGTTTTATATTCACCCATTTTTATTAAATATAATAAAATTACGTTTTTATAACTATTGTTGTTGCCCTCGTTTCTCTCCACTGTTTTATTTTTGCCTTAATAAAATTATTTAGATTTTTCATTTTATTTTGAAAAATGGACCACACGTTGGTAAAATACGGCAGAATGGCATACATGACGCCATCTGTTCAAGTCCGACTGCGTACATACAAAGCACTGTAGGAATACTTTGCATACCAATAGCTGGATTACGCTCTTCAATTTTTTTCCGTGAAACAACAGCATCGCTGGCGTTGTCATTCACTGTTTATTTATAATGGCTCGTAATGCGGGGATGGGTTGCCTTACGGTATAATGTAATCTTATAACGGCACTTAGTTCCAAATAACGATTCAGCCGATGAGAGGATGAGACCAGCTCGAGAAGTCGGTCACTCGAGCACGTTTGTCGCTAAGCTCGAATTCAAAGCACGGTCGAGCTTTCGCGTATTTGTTACGTTTCGATGCGTCGACGGAGCATGACTGCATTTATTTACTCGAGAACTATTTGCGAGATTGTTCTAGATGTATCAAACCACACTTTACGAGAGAACACATTTTGTGGAATAAATGTGAATGCGCTTGTACAATTCTACTTTCAGTCTTTGTCTGTCTTGTAGTTTTAGTCTGAGTTTGTTTTATCGCGCATATTATTTAAGGTCGTGTACCTTATTTAACTTGTTCTATTCTACGTACATCTATAAGATGTTAGAGTTTAAAGGTTTGAATGTTTGTCTCTCAATCATGTTGCAACTTCTTGTCTAATTTGAATGAAGGAAAATATATAGATCGTATATAATATACCCCCTATCTTATAAAAAGTTAGCGTTGACTTTAAGTCATCATTACGTATGGTAATTAGTACTTCAAGTCTGCGCTAACTTTTTATATATTTTTAAATCTTGGAAAATTAAGAGAAGAGAAGCGGGTTGTGGGCGCTTGATGGAAGCTAAATATAAATTCGAAAATAATGTTCAAATAATTCCAATTCCGAATAAAGTTGAAGTATGTGCTGTCCTACTTGCGGACGTTATCTAACTTTCTCGGCAGAGCGCGGTGAGATGAGTAGCATGCTGCTATAGAGAGGTCATAAACCACGAGTAGCAGAATAGCTTGATCGCTTTTATGAAGATTGCTTTCGAAGGAAAACTTCCTTCTATGTAGGTTAGCAACAGATTCCAATCCTCAGTGGAATCGCTTGAGATTATACTTATACCTTATCTTTTAATTTATTTCTCAAATATAAAAAGAAGTGAAATGTGAAAGTCTAACAAACACTAACCACATAGGATGTTAGTGTAAGACCAGAAAATTCCTCTATAAGTGCTTTCAAACCTAATTTATAACTAGTAATGCTACGGAAGCGGCCCATAAAACGGAAATAAGAAAGATAACCGCAATAAAAAACATATGAACCATAATCCTTATTTTTATTGAGCCTTCTGCGGTGAAAAATATTACGTGGGAATAATAGCGTATACTAATAGAATTTGAAGATTGTTATGTTTGTGTTTTTTGTAAACAATTCTTTATGTGATACGAGACTTTATTTAGCAAGTAGTTTATTCGTAAACAGATGTTTTTTCTCTTAATTTTGAGCTCGGAACTCATAGAAACACGCCTAACTTTTTCAGCTGTAGCTTTGTTAAACTGTTGACGTTCTTTCAGAGTGAACCAAAAAGAGTAAATATGGAGAGAAAAGAGGCTGTGGTGCCGACAACTAATGTGTCGGAAAGTAACACTAGACAATGCTGTAAAAAATGCAAAAACCCACGAAACTTTTCGGTATTTATAATGAAAATGGACTTTCTTTTCATTTTTCGAGTAGTGAAATAATATTTTGAATAGCGCAATGGTTTTCATAGAAATCATTCCATCTCGCTAGTTATCGAAAACAAGTACCTAACCAATATTTAAGGGATGCTTCTTTGATAGTTATTTGATTCAATTCAGCATAATAATACTTTTTGTAACGGTTTGTAACGTTTTGTAGCTTACCTTTTTACGTTTTTTTGTGTAAATTCTGTACACAAGCGTATACCGTTGTAATTTTCAATTAAATTTTTGTTTAAAAAAGTATAAGTAAGTACTAAAATATTTTAAATTAAATACAGTTTCTACAAATAAACATTTTACCCTTACTCGAGAAGTTTATAAGTATACAACTGAAGCGCATCGTAGACAATATTGTGTTCAAACTTTAATACTAAGCGTGTTGCGTCACAAACAGCTGCTAACTTAATACCCTCAGCTAAAAGCTAAAATAATCGCGATATTCAAAACTCGCTAAAATTGTTATCTAGTGTAACGTCACGCTCGTAAAAACTAAGCGACAAAATGTAAAGAAAATTGCTTGAAAGAACGACAGCTGGCGGCTGGCGGGCATAGTTTTATAGCTTTTCATAAAAAATGGCGTGATTATTATATGATGTGGTAGGTGTTACATCTGAAATAAAACTTAAATTGTTGTTTTTATCAGCCTACAGTGCCTTTCTGCTAGGCAAAGGTATTGCGCTGATGTCTTGCAATCTGTTACTAAAAATGTGTATGGTTTATTTATCATATTTACTTGTTCATAAAATTATGTCAACTCCAACTTTAGGAAAAACCTGGAGCAAAAGTTTTTAAAACGCAACATTCAAGGATTAGTTTAGTCTATGTTTGAATAGAGTTTATTAGAACCAGTGATTTAATTTCATTCGTGAAGCACTGAATAATAAAGTGTCGTACCTAAACCAGGCCTGGCGCACTCTTCTACTGTAAGTACATCGAAAGGGCCCGCCAGGCGGAATGCCCGTGTGCGTTGAAGGAATAAAAATCACGCGATAGAAAGAGATGCACCGCGTAGGAAGTTCTAACATAAATGCCATCCAATGCTTTTGTAACCCAAAGTGTTCTCTACGTGTACACAAGAGTGGCCATTTTTGCTTGCACTAAAATACTTGTACGTAGCTAAGCCTGAAATTAAATGGTTTTAGATCCTTCTTGGTTTACCCGATGCTCATTATTACATTAACATTGATTAATACGTCTCTATTACTCGTAATGAGACGCAGGCTGCGCACATTTGGTGCTTCTGCCCACAGTATAACAAGAAAAGCTCGCTCTCTCGTTCTTTCATTCCATATCTATTATTATTTATCTTCCTCGCTCTATGAGCACTCGTTGCAGTGCTAGACTGATCTCACGTATACCCGCATTCACGACAGACAAGTACCAACGCGATGAAGACCAACCATTAGCGTATTGCCTTATATCTCCATGCCAAAAGTTTGGATTACCACGAAGCTAGCTGTGGTATATCTATTCTTGTTTACTATGATACATAACACCGGTGTATTTTGCTAGATCTAAATTTACTATTGGGTGGAAATGGGTGAAAAAGTTAACCAATGATTCTACGCCAAGCTGTGAGTTCTATCGCTGAATACTTACATCTATCAGAGGTTCTCCAGAACATAGCTCATTCTACATAACACACTAATGACAAACCCTGCTTTAAAATTATTCGCCACGTTGGTTTCTAATCGATTAGGTTGTAACGTTACTGCGTAGTTTGGGAATTGAATAACGAGTTCGGCTTGAAGTTAAAGTTCGAAAATGTAATTAGTATTGAACTGACCTTAAAAAAAAGTATTCATATTTTTTATACATTCCTACGTACTATGCACGTCGATCTATAAGTTTTTCTGGTTTACGCAAAAACGGCTTGCATAAATTTTATTATAATTAAATATTTATATCAAAGTCTCTTATTGTTTTCAAGTTAAGGTCGCTACAACTAAACGTAGTGAATCCGTTTGACATCTTTGTTCTGAAAGTCACAAGGCCATTGTCCAAATAATTTAAACCGCTGTTTGCTAAAATGTTACTTTTTTCAGTTGACTCAATCCTAATACGGTTCAATGTAGCTTGAATAACTTACAGAAAGTCTTAACGACGTCTTTGTCAGCAAAAATAAAAAAGAAATGTAGATCAAAGGTCCAAAGATGGCAAAAAGATTTTATTTAAAAACCAATGGAAACAGGTTTCGTGATATTATAAACTTTTTGAATGATTTCAATGTAGGTTATCTTAGTATCTTCATGTTTTCACTAACACAGCGTATTCAAAAATTATTACTGAAAACTACAGCCAGTTTAATGAATTGTCTTATCCTTCAAGCTAAATTTTGAAAATCCATGTAGATGATATCTTAAGTATTCATAGACATTTATTAATTTATACAAATATTGAAAGCAATTAAAGCTTTAAAGTTACTACTAGGAAACTAATGAATTAAATTATGCTATTTCCTATTTATGTTCCTTTCATTTTATAAATTTCCGAGTAAGCTTCTCGGAAAGTAACAGTGAGATAATTTTAAGATTTCCGATGTTGGCTAGTTAATCCCTACGTGCTCAGGAAAATATAAAATATTACTCTGGTAAATGGAAAGACGGAAAGATTAACGATGTGCGGTTTACGTGGACCTATAAACAGGTCCTGTTTTGAAACTGCTAATCCATTTAATAGAGTGACGTGATAAAACTGTTGAATAGGTAACACGCTTAGAAGAAATTATCGTAACATGTTATAGTGCGTAAAAAACTTACTAATAGTATACGGATAATAGGAATATAGGATATATAGATAATAGGATAATAGGAAATAGGCATGGTATATATAAGTTTTCCTGTAACTATCTTGAAATTCCGTTCTCTCGAAACTTTGGTTTCGTTTTTTTTGTTATTTTATCGTATCGCAGTCAGCGATTCTTTGTAGAAATGGCATTTTTTCGAAACCCTTTTTTTCTGAATAATCAATGATAAAAACAGATTTATGTGTATATTTATTAATATCTGTCACATTTTTAGCATTGTGTGTAAACCCGGTGAAGGAGCGTGGATTTCTAGAATGTTTTATATAGACTAGACTTACGGTACCCATAAAATTAAATATAAATAATATACACATAGGCAGCCGCTGCTGTCCACATAATGCACTTAATTGAGCCTTATCATTATTTCATAAGAATTCTGCAGATAGTCCCATAGAGCAATCGATACTGTCCGGTCTGTAACCAACGGCTTCCAGGCACCTTTAGTCTTTCTATCTAATCACACCATGCGTCGTGATTGTATGAAAAGTATGTGACGGCGAGACTTTTTGCAGGAAATCAAAATGTCCACTTGTCCACTTTTTTTACTATGCATTTTGATTTTCTGCAAAAGTATACCATCTAATAATATAATAATAATCATTTTTTTCTCAAAAAAGTTTGTTTTTTTTTACAATTTTGTTTACAGTTTGTGTTAGGTTATAATGGGAGAGCACAGGCAAAGCTAATCTAATTATAGGCAACTCAGTGTTTAGTTTAGCGCATGTATGTACTTTAGACACGCCTAGGGGTCAAAACATATAACTAGAGACTAACTGAAAACATCAAATTGAGAAGTCTTTCAAGAAAATATAATGAAAGCTTTACTTAATTACATACTCGTCCGATGATAAATTTTCCGACAACAATAGCTATTTATTCTGTTTTACTGTAATATTATAACTGTCAACAACACACAAAGCATGTTGCATGATTATGATTACACTAAAGGCCGTTGTTATGTTATTGTGTTGGGCTTAATGTGGGCAATCTGTCACGTGACATCTTCAAAGTCACTGGTCGTAGATGAGATTACTGCAGATTCGAGTTTTGTCATTTTTTTGATTAAACAGCATTTTAATTTGTATTGTTTTTCTAATGTTATGTTGAGTGCTGTTATCTAATTTTGGTGGAATTTTATCTATCCAAACTTCAAATCGTAGCGTAATGTAGAAACCGTTGAAGTAAAAGTGTAATGCTGGGGCCACATTAGCGGGCTACGGCGAATATTCGTGTTAACGCGATGTATGTGGCCGGGTACATCGTGTCATCGCGTAGTATTTAGACAAGAAGATCGCTTAAACCCGAACACGATGTTTTTGTCGCGCCAACACGATACGAATATTCGCCCGCTAATGTAGCCGAAGCATAATAAGTGATACCGTGATTTGATTAAATACGTATCCCATATGTTTGTAGATGAAGTTCTCTACCTTTTTTACTTCAAAACAAATGACAACTGACTTGATTGGACTGAGATTTTGGCAGAATTGTCAGTCGGTGGGCAGAAGCCACCTAAAAAAAGAAAAAGTTATTGATGCAGAATCGTGCTTGATAATGCAGGTTAAATTAGGAGCGTCGGTGTGTCAATATCTAATATAAATGAATTTAACTGATATACAATCTGTGCAATTTGATATCGGAGGTTTTACCGAGAAATTTGATCTAAACTTAACTTAACCCGGTGGTAAGCGCTGAAGAGAAAATAATTAAGCATCGATGCATATTGGTTCCAAGTTTCTATCTATTGGTTTAAACTTAAGTTCTTAGTTGTTTCGTCCAATCTCGGGATTGGCTGCAATATGTATTTAATTTATTTATACATGAGCCACGTTCAGATTACTCGAGTAATCCTACGACCATAAAAGTATACGCGCAGTTAAGTAAGACTCTTTCGCTTAGAAGTTTCTAAATGCCTATTTAAATGTATTTTCTAGAAAGCTAGTTAAGCTAGCTAAGCTTTTAAATTGTTAGAGTTTGTTGAATTAATTAACTATAAATATGCATATTTTTTTGTACAAAGTCACAAACAATTACAAATAAAAATGTTGAGCAAAAATTGCTCATGGTGTTGTCTCATTTTGTATTAAAAATCGGAATAACAAAACGTCAAGACGTTACTTGGGTAACCCTGGAACCCAGTTCTTGGAAAGGAAATTAATGAACAAGTGTTCTCAAAGAACCATATCGTTTGATCTTGTCAAATGAGTGCGGTAGTCACGTGTACGAGTATATCAAGCTTCAAGAGAGCCACTTGGCTATGTGCTACTCGGTTACTCATCTCAAATTATCTCAACGTTTTATGACGTTATCCGACTAAAGACTGTCGTAATCTGTTTCTAAGTTAGGGCTTAAATCAAGTTTTATAGGTGCTAAAATCGAAATTACCGCTTTAGGTTCAAGAAGATATGTAAATTTACCGTGTTAAGCAATATCGTCTGCTACGTTTGTTAAGCAGTAGTGTGCTTAGTTTGATTAATTGTTAGGATCGTATAGTCTTGAACATGCTCGCAACGCAACGTAATTATCAGCAAGATGTACCACCAATTTATTCACTTATTAGTGTTAATACATTTTTTTACACCTTATGAATGGAAGCTTTTGAAGCATATTCGTTGAAGTGGTAATAATTTCTAAGATACGATTTTGCAAGGAAAAAAATGATCATTAATTCTGCGCTCATATCTCCATAACCCTCCATTCACCTCCATTGTACAAGTATGTCATCTATAAAAAGATTTATAAAGAATTTTTTTAACCGTCGCTGTTTTTACTTTGATATTGAAAACAGTATCCGTAACTTAACGGTCGTCATCGTAACATTCGACGCTTCTTAGGAAACCAAAGTTTTACCTGTAGTTTGTCAGTATTCCGGTTTCGTGTACCGCAAATATGTATAGGAAGCAAATATTTGTTTTGGACTGCGGTGAATATAATATCGTGAGAACTCCGCCAGCGACGGGCGAGTGCAGATTATATTATTAAAAGAAGAAATATGCGAGTACATGCTTCTTTATTTAGGCTTTTGCTTATCATTAATCTATATCTCGTTTGTAAAACTTGTAAGTCTTTTTGCTTGTCATTTAGTTTACGCTACTTCGGAGATACTTAAGAAAGAAAAACAGCAAAGATGCCTCATTCAGAACATACATTAGGTTGAAATATCACTATAAATGTAATATTTATGGACATTTTACTAAGCTAGTAACTACTAGTACTAATCTAGTCACAAAATAAGTTTTTATGACAGAGGATATTGGCCAAAAAAAAATGTATTTTCATTGATTCAAATATAAATACTGTACAGCTTTTACAAATTTAAAAGGTATTCAAACTAACCAGTGGGAACTGAAACCACATTAATTAGTAATTAGAGGCTAAACGGTGGCTTTCAGTGGTTTCATGTAACGATTGATAAATCTATCAATTAATTAATAACGATTGTTTCACTCATTTTAATTGACGATCTATTTATATTTGTGACAATGGTTTTATTTAGGAATACATTCATTTACTTTCGTCTATTGATGTAAGTAGGTATATACAGTGATATAATAATATTGCATTTGAATATAGGTTACGCTATAATTCACCATAAATGAAATGGTTTGAATAAGTCAGAGAGACAGTCTGTACACATGACACATGGGTGTACTGTCGCATCTGACTTAATAAATTCCAACGCTGGTTAACCCGCTGATACGCACAAGTCAGGTCATGCGGAAACATTGCTGGAACAGGAAGGGTTGACACAGTCAACTACTTAGTGGAATTAAATAAGGCTCTACAAACCAAGCCTCAACCTACAAGACAACATAAAGGCGTAATCGTTAAGGTTACAGTATTCTCTATGCAAACAATTCCAGTCTTATCTCTACCGCAGCGCGCGATCCGTCTTAGCCCCCTTAGATTTAAGTTTTAATTAGGGCGTGTGCCGCCATAGTTTTAAAGTTTTTCTTATAACAAAAAAGCTCTTTGTACTATCTTCAGCGATTTGAACCACTACTTCGACTAAGAAAACCATCCAGCTCGTCACTTTTGTTTATCTTCTATCAACAATCAAGCTGACAAAGGACGCTATTTTCTCTTGAAAAGGTGGCGAAGTCGCGAAGTGGTATCCGGTAGAAGTTAGACTATCTATAGAGCAATATGTCTGCACAGTCGAGGCAGCGCCATTAGTCGCGTA
This sequence comes from Ecliptopera silaceata, assembly GCA_932527185.1. NCBI lineage: Eukaryota > Metazoa > Arthropoda > Insecta > Lepidoptera > Geometridae > Ecliptopera > Ecliptopera silaceata. The sequence goes on from OW052192.1 coordinate 7,487,380, forward strand.
GAATAAGTTTTCATCGGAAACTCTGGGCGTTGTTTCACTGTAGCCGATACGAGGCAATCCAATTTTGTGACTGCGACCTAAAATCCCGTATAGTGCTATGCTAGAGCATTCCATTCGCTGGTGGCACAGCGAACACGTCCGACCGGCATTGTGTACCGGCCGTTCTTGTTTGACGCGACACTGTCACACATCCCACATTACCCATCAAATGCGAAATGCCTATGAATTGGTATTTCAGTGGGCTGCTGTTGATGCAGACACAATGTGAACAGCTTTTGCATTCCTGACTGAGTAGTAAATAGATTTATCTTACTCACCTGTTATATTATACGTTCATAGGTAAGTACGGCAACTTATCCATTTCTCGTATATAAATGAGGGGCCTGATAAGGAAGTCTATTATAGCATGACACGTTAAAAATCAGTTCACGTCGGTGTGGCTGCAGGCGGAGGGTTGTATCGGCGGGATTCCCTCATAGATCACGTTTTATGTGTGACAAATAGTCTCGAGTTAGGCGAAATTGCTTTCCGATCCACTCTGACAAATAATGTCGGCCACTGACGCGTGACCTTAGTCGTTTCGTAGACGATCACAATTTGCCTATACTCCGATTCTGGATTCGAGGAAGGATATCAGTTTGTGTATGCGAATGGCGGATGTGTCCGTTTCCTTATTATTTGCCATACCCTCCAACTACTTAAAAACTAGAGCGGAAAATATTTTTTCATATCCGCGACTGAACTTTTGAGATATGGTAAAAGTTTTCGGTTCAAACTTTTAGCTCGTGATTTTCTGTTAAATTCTGGAATTCTGATCCTTCATGCCTAACTACATATTGAATTTACTCATATATTCGTTCCATCAGTTTGAACTACACCAATTAAATTTGCTGACTCTCTATTACAGAGTTGAAAGGTCTGGATCATCATCATCATCTTCCTACCCTTGTCCCACATTATGTGGGGTCGGTACAACACGTCCTCTTCTTCCACTCACTTCTATCAGACGTCATCTCAATGCTCACACCTTTCTTACACATGTCATCATTCACACAGTCCATCCATCTTTTCTTTGGCCTCCCTCTACTTCTACATCAAGGTCTGGATATACAAAATAAAGCTGTATAGTAGCTATAGTGTTCAAAAAATATATTCTGCAATTGGAATAGATCCAAATCTAAAGCAATATCCAAAAAGCAACGTAGTTCACCTTTAAATTAGATAGGCTATATCAGGCTAGGTAGTACTATGCGGCCGCTAGGCTGTTCGCGAATTACAGTGGGTGCGTCGTCTGTTCCATTGTACTCCAAGCCTGCTGGGATAATATACGAATCTTTTATTCAAGTGCCTTGGCCTCAAACGTCACAAAAAAATAACAAAACGGACTCAACATTCATTGTCCCGTCTTCAATAGGATTTGAAGAATCTGCAAGAGCGCAAATACAAGACGAAAACATTTAAAAAATAGCGAGAGTACGCTGAATTAAATTTAAATAAACTTTTAATTTTTCACCACCTAGCAAACGAACCGAAACGTGTATATTGTATTTTATTCGTACTATCAAAATAACTTACACTACAAGCTCTTAATACATTTCAGTCAATTGTTTTTGTAGTCCTGATCAACATTTATTGCCTTATTGGTATGCGGGACTAAATCTAAAAAGGTTCGGGGGACATTCAATAAAATTTGATACGTTTTAAATAAAAGAACAGTATTATTTTAGTGTGTTACTGTGAATATAGACATTGTAATGTACTAAGCTGATTAAATAAATAACAATTATTCCAACAATGTCTTGTTACCGACATTCTGTGAACATGACTTTGAATGGGTTTGAATACAGAGAAAAAGCATTAAGATTTGGTTATCTAAAGCCGTTGTTTAAATGGATATCACGGAGTACATATTTCGTTTGATTATTAAAAATTCGTATTAGCAATCCTAATGCAACGGTCCATAAACATGATATATTTCTTGCCGTTATGACCATTGCGGATTCTTTGCCGAGTTATTTACATTTAAATGAAGAAGACATGTCTGAATTTTCATTAACCTAGATACCTGTTTTATGGTGCTGTTCGTCCCTTTTCACCATAATAAAACAACAAAATGTCTAAGATGTGATATCTCATGGCATGTTTTTTTTGACAGACATCACATAGCCTTTCTTATACATTGAGAGTTGTGAGTTCGTCCTCTACCTATAACGAGTATTTGTGTTACGGTTAGAATGGGTTTATGTTATGTATCTAGATTATAATACGACTATGTATAATAAGAACGTATTTTATTGCTTATTTAGTGCTGACCTACTGTCCACCTCCCAGGGACCATCTGGGAGAACCGTAGAACTTTTTATTTACAATAGCTTCACAAAAAAGTCATGTGTACTATAGTAGGTAGCATTCTATGAGCACTGTACTAACTTTATCAGTTTGAAACGTGTAAAAATGACCATTATATGTTATTTATTTATGTTTTCATAATAATTATTAATTAATAATGATATATTTGTTGTCTATAAGAGAAAACAAAACTTGTTGCCTGCTGTTATTTATATGTATAGGTTTGTCAATATAAAATACATTTGACATAGAGAACAAACTCCCTTTACCCGTCAAGGCCTATATCGGACACATAAAACTTTTAGAAGAAACAGTAGTACGTATTCACTTGAACAAGTAAGTTGTATTGTAACACTAAAAGGGTAGCTATAAAAAAAACAAGTGACTTTGGATCTTGAATCAGGGTGTAAGGATAGTTCTAGTCAAATGAACCGTGATCCGTAACTTTCTATGCTACTTTAGTTTACGATTCTTCTATACTTTTGAGTATAAATAATAATAAATAAATAAATAAATAATGCTGGACAATCCACACAACATCATCTAGCCCCAAGCTAAGCAGAGCTTGTGTTATGGGTACTAGAAGACTGACATACTTAATATAATACATTACATAGATAGATATTTTTTATTATACATATAATACCCAGAACACCCGGAATAAATATTTGCAGAACATACAAACATTTATCCCGGGGCGGGAATCGAACCCGCAACCTTCCGCGTCGCAGGCGGACCATCGCCCACCGCGCCACATCGGTCGTCTAGTATAGAATATCTAATATCTAATAATTCTAAAATACTTATTTCATTTCTGACTTCGGCTCTGTAATGATATAGGTCAACGAAAAGTACCATATACTAATAACTATTTAACTAATAACTTTTCACACACACTATTTAGCCCCAAACTATGAAAAGCCTCTAATAAGAACGATATAACTTATACATTTTTTTGTATAAGTATAAATATTATATAATACGTAATAACACCCAGCCACAAACACCAGTCACATGAATGTGCGTTCTTGGTAGAGATCAAACCCACAAACTGCATCATGAAAGGCAGAGCTACTGAGCTTTACCGCCAGATAATAATATTGTATGTTAGTCACTGGCGTCGTTGATTTTCATACATTCTGCTTATAACACCATGAGTAAGCGAAAGGGTTCCTACATCAGCGGTTATACAAATGTAGTATGTGAAAATGCGATTTTATGTACCCTTCCTCAAAAACTTCACTGGAAAATCATCAATCATAACAAGCATTATCTCGTGCGATATGAACCGTACAATAAACCACGTGATATAGCACACTCATCTGTTATTATAATTTAGTATGTGTATGTTAGACAGTATAATTTACGCACAATAATATTGCTCTAAGACATGTAGACTACCAACTCCGTCCACGGAATTAGTTACAGAACAGTTGCATAAACCGTAATTATGTAAGATAACATTGCTTTATAATTTGGAATTTCATTACATAAATATTTTTTTTAAATAATGCTGTAAGCCGTACCTATTAAGAGATACATAAGCAAAGTAATTTCCAAATCATTTTAGTAAGTACAATAATTACAGTAACGTTTATTTTGGAATACGATAACATTTTCTAATAATTAATAATAATTTATTAATTATTAGAAAATGTTATCGTATTCCAAAATAAACGTTATTATTGTTGGGATATCTCAGTTGGATTGAAATAAAAGATTAGTGGACTGTATAACTACTGGTACTATATTGGACAAATAAAGACGCGTGTTTGCTCGGTGCCGCGGTATTGTGGAGAGTGGTGGGCCGGCGCGGGCAGGCGCTGAAGTCGCCTCGTAGTTCCCCGCAGCCCGCTTTGCGCTGGACCGGTTTTGTTCATCGCCGCGGCGCGGCAATGCGATGATTTGTCGCCGACATACTCCCCGGGTTGAAGTAGGTATAGTCCAGTCAAAATAGACATTCCAGCTTGCATTAATTCCCAACAAGCTGGATTTTTGTACAGGCCTTGAATACGTCATTACAAATGATATGTCAAAAGTCGCCATCGATCCCGTTTGTGCGTTGTTTTTTATTCGAGGTCAAAGGTCATAAATTTGCATTTTTTGCGTATATCTCTGAAACAACGAAAGCTATCGAAAAGTGGTTCAGGCAAAGTTTGTACATCGTAAAATTGTCTACAAAAATACTTCAACACTTTTCTTCTACAAAGCATCGTTTTCAAGATATAGTGACTTTAGACCGCAGGAAAATCGTCGAAGATGCTGCGTTTTTTTCATTTCAGCCGTTTTATCTGCTTCATTGCCACAGAACAAACAGTATTTCTTGAAATTTACTGAAAGGGGTGATGGGTTCGATGGGTTAGTCCTCCTCCGAGGTAATGAATCGTCTTTTTGTTTCAAGAAATACTGTTCGTTCTATGGCAATGAAGCAGATAAAACGGCTGAAATGAAAAAAACGCAGCATTTTAGTAGATTTTCCTGCGGTCTAAAGTCACTATATCTCGAAAGCGATGCTTTGTAGAAGAAAAGTGTTGAGATATTTTTGTAGACAATTTTACGATTTACAAACTTTGCCTGAACCATTTTTCGATAGCTCTCGTTGTTTCAGAGATATACGCGAAAAACGCAAATACCCAGGTTAAAGTCATAAATTTGCGTTTAAAAGTCATAAACGAGAGCTATCGAAAAATAGTTCCGACAAAGTTTGTAGATCGTAAAATTGTCTACAAAAATATCTCAACACTTTTCTTCTACAAAGCATCGCTTTCGAGATATAGTGACTTTAGACCGCAAGAAAATCTACTAAAATGCTGCGTTTTTTTCATTTCAGCCGTTTTATCTGCTTCATTGCCATAGAACGAACAGTATTTCTTGAAACAAAAAGACGATTCATTACCTCGGAGGAGGACTAACCCATCGAACCCATCACCCCTTTCAGTAAATTTCAAGAAATACTGTTTGTTCTGTGGCAATGAAGCAGATAAAACGGCTGAAATGAAAAAAAACGCAGCATCTTCGACAATTTTCCTGCGGTCTAAAGTCACTATATCTCGAAAACGATGCTTTGTAGAAGAAAAGTGTTGAAGTATTTTAGTAGACAATTTTACGATGTACAAACTTTGCCTGAACCACTTTTCGATAGCTTTCGTTGTTTCAGAGATATACGCAAAAAATGCAAATTTATGACCTTTGACCTCGAATAAAAAACAACGCACAAACGGGATCGATGGGGACTTTTGACATATCATTTGTAATGACGTATTCAAGGCCTGTACAAAAATCCAGCTTGTTGGGAATTAATGCAAACTGAAGTCATAATTTTAGTCTATTTTGACTGGACTAGTAGGAGTAGGTAGACGTAGGTAGACTGCTGGTTCAATAGGTTGACTCTGGAAGGGGACAAATATTATTAAAGGCCCTTCGAATGATGGCTCCTCCTTTGATCCTCAAGTCAGCTACTCGGGTGACTTGATCCCGAGTTCCTGGGTAAACGGCCACGCAGCGTCCTAAGGCCCAACGTAGTGGGGGTAACGCTTTGTCGCGTATGAGGATTATGGAACCCAATTTGAGTTCGCTCGATGTAGTGGGCCACTTCGTCTTCTGTTGCAGAGTGGTGACATATTCGTCGGAGAATCGAGTCCAAAAATGTTGTTTGATGTATTCAATTCGTTTGTATCTCTCAAGGCTCGTTATTTTCTCTGTCACCTGAGGATGCGGAACAGACACAAGTGATCGCCCTATAAGGAAGTGAGCGGGAGTAAGGGGTGTCAAATCGGACGGGTCAGAATTTAAGGCAGTGATAGGACGTGAATTAAGTATAGCTTCAATTTGAGTTAAGCAAGTATGCATTTCTTCATACGTGAAATTAGTAAGTTTTAGAAGTCTTCTAAGATGAAATTTAGTGGAACGAACGGCGGACTCAGCCATGCCATTAAAGTGAGGGGTGTAGCTCGGAATGAAGAGGAAGTCAATACCTTCTTGAGCGCCTGCGGAACTTATTTGAGATTGAGTATCTTGTAAAAAGCGATCTAATTCATTACAAGTGCCTACAAAATTAGTTCCGTTATCGGAGGTAATACTTTGAGGCTTCCCTCGCCGAGCCACAAACCGGTTTAGAGCGGCCATGTATCCCTCTTTGGTCAGGTCTGTAACGAGCTCCAGGTGCACGGCTTTTGTAGCTAAGCAGACAAAAATGCACAAGTAAGATTTAATTAGCTGGCAACCTCGACCTTTACGGTTAGCTATCATAACTGGCCCTGCATAGTCCACTGAACAGTGTAAAAAAAGGGAATTCCAGTGTAGTTCTGGATTCGGGTAACTGTCCCATTATAGGTTGAACATTACTGGCTTTGAATCTAAAACATTTTATACAACCTTTTGTTATAGATTTAGATAAATTTCTGCCTCCTAAAGGCCAATAAGTTTGACGAATGTTACATAATAACAGCTGAGGTCCAGCATGAATAAGTTTAATGTGATACATAAGAAATATTATTTTAGTTAAATGATGTTTACTACAAAGCAATATAGGATGCTTAATGTCGTAGCTATAAGGAGAATTATCAAGTCTGCCACCAACTCTCAAGATATCATTGGGATCGATGAAAGGGGTCAATGATATTAATCGGTTTTTCTTGGACAAAGAGTTACCTGATTTTAAGATGAGATATTCATCAGGAAACATTTCCAATTGAGCAGTATGCAAGATAAAATTATATGAATTTTGTAATTATTCACAAGAAAGATGACCTTTATATTTTTTATTATTTATATTTTTGCAATTGTAAATAAACCTTTGTATATAAGCTATAACTCGTTGTAAATGTGTAAATTTAGAATATTTAGTTATTAGTTTTGTAAATAATAATTTAGAGTCATCGTTCTCGCTTGTATTATTATTATTTAAGATAAGACATGAATTGAGATCCGGTAGGTCCTGTTTCTGGGATTCATTAGGCATTTTAGGCCAGCATTGCTCTGACTCGAGCAAGAAAGACGGACCAGACCACCATAACGAGGCCTCGCTGATAACATCAGCCTTCACCCCGCGAGAAACAAGATCTGCCGGGTTCTCCTTGGACGGAACGTAGCTCCACGTGTGACCGCTGGTGCTTTCCTGGATCTCATTTACACGGTTACGTACAAAAGGATTAAGTTGATTTGAAGGAGTGGACAACCACCCTAAGACGATCGTGGAATCGCACCAGAATCGACACATGTTTATTTTTAATGTAAGTGAACTAAGTACCTTAGTACAGTCTTGCACAGTCTTGCACCTAATAATGCCCCGCATAACTCAAGACGAGGAATAGTAGTAGGTTTGATTGGTGCTACTTTGTTTTTAGATATAAGGAGCTGAACGCGAACGACCCCCGAGCTACACACAGACCTGATGTAGACGCATGCTCCATACGCACTTTCTGAGGCATCTGTGAATACATGGATTTTGACTTTTACACAAAGGTCACTAAGAACCCACCTAATTAATAACTCATTAAGACAGGGCAAAGTGTTAGCGAATTAAGACCAGAGATCTGAAACCTCTGAAGAAATGTTTTTATCTCAAGACCATTATTGTATAATTATTGGCTGTATGTACCTTTAGGATTAGGGATATGTCCAGTGACTATCCACCCTAACTCTGAATTACGCAACTCAGGTAAATGTTTGCCTAGGCTAATTTTTTGACTACCTAGTACATCCCAGAAGGTATCTGCCCCGAGAAGAAGATCCACCTTAGATGGAATATTGTAAGACGGGTCAGACAAACTCAAGCCTGGTGGGATATGTATGTTTTTTGTGTCTATATATGTAATCGGAACAGCTGAAGTTACATTTGTGAAAATATGACAATCTACGTTGGTCCTATAGTCACTATTTAAAGACTCAATAGTGAGATTGCAAGACTGTGTACTATGGGATACATGATTGTGAAAACCTGATACCGTGGAGCTCACGTTCCGCCTCGGCAAACCCAGCTTACTGCATAAAGCGTCGGAAGCGATGTTAATGCCACTACCGTTGTCCAGTATCGCTCTGGCGGTGTGCTTGTTGCCCTTGCTGTCGACCACTCTCACCAACGCTGTGGAAAGGAAAACACGCATCGGAGTAGTAACCTGTATTTCATCAGTTGTCAGAACAATGCCTTCGGACAACGAAGAAGAAGAATCACGAGAAGTGGAAGACGAAGATTTGTCTACGTGCAAAAGAGTGTTATGTTTTTCTTTGCAATATCTGCAATGTGACAAAAAACATTTCTTTGCTGTATGGCCAAAACGCAAGCAATTCAAGCAAACGTTAAACTCTTTTACTTTTAAATTACGAGACTCAAGCGGTAGGCTTCGAAACGATTCACAATGAAACAGCTGATGTGACTCATCATTACATAATGGACATGATCTACGATTAAAAGTTTTTTGTGAATTATTATCAGTGCTATTACTAATGACTAAGCTTTTTGTTTTGTAGGATTCCGTTTTTAATTTTGTGTTTTTATTTTCATCTAAGGTTTCTAATAAGTCGGCCCTGTTATTTAAAAATGTTATAAATTGTGCTAGGGTGGGGGATGAATTTAATGAATTCCTATGCTCTTCCCACTCACGACCCGTCACACTATCAAGTTTAGTAGACATCATATAAATGATAAGCGTGTCCCAGTGCTCGGTGGGTTCTTTTAAAGATGTGAGAGCCCTAATGTTTTTGTTAGTCACGTCAATAAGGTACCTAATCGACTTACATGATTCTGAGCGGATAGAATCCACGTTGAACAAAGCCTGTAGGTGGTTATTAACTAGTAAGCGACTATTATCGAATCTCTCACAAAGTAATTCCCACGCAGTTATGTAATTATCACTTTTAAAAACGATGTTTTTAATAATCAGAGCGGCACTTCCTTGCAGAGAAGCCCGAAGATAATGAAACTTGTTTATGTTATCTATGCAATCACTATTATGAATTAGAGATAGAAATGTGTCTTTAAATTCAAGCCAGTTTTGATAGCCACCGCTGAAATGAGGAAGGTCAATTTTAGGTAGCCTAACTAAGTTTTTCACTTGCCCACCTGATTCTGCGTCACAGAAGCTCGTTGCAGACCCTTCCCGGGTCCTTCCTTTAGCTGGAAGCAGGCTCTTTGCAATGGACACCGACGTGTAGTACTCGGTGTCGAACTGCTCCCGTTCAGTTTGAACTTCGCCGGTTGGTGACTCGTCAGATAGAACCTCGATCTCAGTCTGTAACGCGTCAAATTCCTCGTATAAGGGCTCAAATTTTTGTAAGCGACACTTCAAGTCAATGATTTGCAACTCGGTTAATGATTTAGAGCTTTTTACGATTTTTAAATGATTGCCAAAGATTGTAAGTTTAGATTTTATAGCTGAGCGTTTTTTAATTAAAGTTTTAAGTTCCGACATGATTATTTAATGTATTTGCAAGCACAATAAGAGCAACAGCTGATTTTAAAAAGATTTACGTAAGATTATAAAAGTGCAATGACTCGAAATACAAAGACCAGCAAGGCAATAAAGATAAGAAATGCACTATATATCTACGATAGAAATAGATAAGCTCAACAGCTGTGCGTATGCGATTGTAAAGAATTGCTGATTCATGCAATTGACCTTGAACGCTCGAGTTTTATGACGGCAATTAGCAAACAAAGCTTTGCACTTTGAATGAAGACTAATTATGGCTATAAAAATGAGATTACGGCAAAAAATATCAATGAATGTTGTAAAAACGTAAAATAAATGTATAAAAGCACTGACTCAAGTTGAAGTTAAATTAAAAATGAATTTAGAATTAAGGCTGGAAATTTTGACATTTAAGAGAAGAGGGAATAAGAAAGGAATAAATAGGAACGAACTCACAAGATGTCTTTATCCTTATCCTTGGTGATGAGACGGTTAGTTCGCCCTTCAAATGTCCTTTTGACCTCCTCCAACGTCAACGCGTAATGGCGCGTATGACGCGTCAAATTCCAGTTCCGCAGCGAAGTCCGAATAAACCTCAAGACGTCGTTAATTGTCCTTTTTGGTGATGAAGGACCATATGTTGGGATATCTCAGTTGGATTGAAATAAAAGATTAGTGGACTGTATAACTACTGGTACTATATTGGACAAATAAAGACGCGTGTTTGCTCGGTGCCGCGGTATTGTGGAGAGTGGTGGGCCGGCGCGGGCAGGCGCTGAAGTCGCCTCGTAGTTCCCCGCAGCCCGCTTTGCGCTGGACCGGTTTTGTTCATCGCCGCGGCGCGGCAATGCGATGATTTGTCGCCGACAATTATTATACATCAAATAGGCTGAAGAGCTAAGCTAAGCCAATAAGTCATGTCTTGATTCAGGATTTTGCAATTTTTAATGTATTTTCTTCGAATAAACGTATAAAAATCACACTTATATGGCTTATGGTAAGTGGTAAGTTTGTGTGTATGATAAACTTGTTTTATCTATACAGCAGTTTTATACCCGCTAAATTAAAGTTTTCTCTTTATACGGCTATCCTTCGATTTAACGCAATAACAAAAGTGGTTTTGTTCGTTTAATAGTTTTTATTTTTCTTTTATTTTGTAGAAGCTAATTCAATATGCTATGCTGTAGCAGGGTTTCAAATACAGAAGGCCTGATACTAACCCACTTGCATATGCAAATAGGACATATTATAACAGGTTGCTTTTGTAGGATTTAGGAGCAATTTGGCGAGCAGCGTTCGGTGTAGATTGTAGATTGATGCCTTGTATCGAAACCCGACGTCGCATTCTGTACGAGGCGCAGTATTCTGTGCTATTGTCATTTTATACCAGAGTACCTACATCGTTCTCGACAACAAGCATCTGAGTTGAATAGAACCTTTGTTGTGTATACGCCTACGCACCAAGCTAAGTCGTTGAGAGCAGATATACTGTTACTCTTTCAACATTACTTCAATTCACAGGATATTATTACGACAAGACCAGTCGATCTGAAGTAGCACGCGTATTTCCTAACTTTATTTTTGAAGGCAATATTTGCACCTTAAATTTTGACGCTTTTATATAGTACAAAATTATAAGAGGTTTTAGGCATTGATAAATGAGCTTTTCTCATCCACTGAGGGTAAAAAAGAAGTAACAAAGGTTGAAAAATTCAAAATTGGAAAATTTCTGGTCCAGTTTCGTCGTGTTGTGTTTTTGTATAAAATGGAATGCCTCTTATAGGAGCGATTCTGTGTTATTTCCATTAAACATAATAAGCATTTTTATTTTTATAAAACTTACTAAAATCGATATAAAATACCAAGCTAATTTTATATTAAAACCCAAATTTCATATTTTCAAGATTCATTTCGCTACTCAATTCTGCTACAGTTGATTGTTTCTTTAAAGAGTTGAAAGGCTACAAAAAGGTTAATTAGAAAGGCTTATTAAGCTGTAGGATCCCATTATAAGGGTTCGTTTGCTTGACGATTGCAATGTAGCGTAGCGAGCGTCTCTGTGGCTCTGGGGGTTACTCTGCAAAGATATTAACGAAGATTCGTATTGGCATTTTGTGTTGTATTGCGCGGCTACAAAGCTTAGCTCCGCGAAAACACAAACACGCACCATGAAACCGCGCAATGTAACTGAGACTTCTGTAGTAAATATATTGGCATTTGAAGTCCACTCTGTGAGGTATTGGCTAAATTATTATTCATGGCACATCCCCGCAATTATCTTATAAATTACAATAGTAGGCCAACGTTAATGTTGACTTTGCCTCATTATTGCGAAGTGAATTTAATAGAATATCTTTATTATAACTCTACATGAGAGCCACACGGCTCTCTTTAACACTTCTAAATAAGTTCTATGATAATAAACCTAAAATCATAAAGTACTTTTGCATTTATACGTTAAATTTATTATAATAATATATTTACACGTTTATCTAAGTATTTATTTACATAACGTATTTTATTTGTGTAAGTAAAGAATCAAATGAAAAAATCAAAAACGTCACTCACCTCACAAAGTTTTCCAATAAATAAACTAACATGGTGAATAAAATTTATCGCTGATTTGACCGTCGTAAACCCGCAAATCTGATAAGTTTGGAAAGCTTGTCAAATAAAATTCACGCGTTGGGCAGAACAATGAGTAGACAGGATTGACGAATTTCATTACTTTGTTTGACAATAGTGGAATAAACACTAAACCTAGGTTTCTTTGTTGTAACGTTATTGTACTCATCTGTTCTCGGCTAATCCTTTATTTTCTTATTTTAACGTAAATGACATTATGTACTTGCTAAAATTGATA